>JANDEH010000007.1:42696369-44150407 GCA_024610705.1 Tetragnatha versicolor | reverse complement strand
TCGCTTTCTCTCGACCCCTGGGTGGGCGGGGGTCTGGTGAGGGCGAGGGTTGGGGGTCTCGAGAGCTCCATGCGTGCTTGGGGGATTTTCGCGCGAAAATCCCCCAAGCACGCAGTCGCTTTCTCTCGACCCCTGGGTGGGCGGGGGTCTGGTGAGGGCGAGGTTGGGGGTCTCGAGAGCTCCTGCGTGCTTGGGGGATTTTCGCGCGAAAATCCCCCAAGCACGCAGTCGCTTTCTCTCGACCCCTGGGTGGGCGGGGGTCTGGTGAGGGCGAGGTTGGGGGTCCTCGAGAGCTCCTGCGTGCTTGGGGGGATTTCGCGCGAAAATCCCCCAAGCACGCAGTCGCTTTCTCTCGACCCCTGGGTGGCGGGGGTCTGGTGAGGGCGAGGTTGGGGTCTCGAGAGCTCCTGCGTGCTTGGGGGATTTTCGCGCGAAAATCCCCCAAGCACGCAGTCGCTTTCTCTCGACCCCTGGGTGGGCGGGGGTCTGGTGAGGGCGAGGTTGGGGGTCTCGAGAGCTCCTGCGTGCTTGGGGGATTTTTCGCGCGAAAATCCCCCAAGCACGCAGTCGCTTTCTCTCGACCCCTGGGTGGGCGGGGGTCTGGTGAGGGCGAGGTTGGGGGTCTCGAGAGCTCCTGCGTGCTTGGGGGATTTTCGCGCGAAAATCCCCCAAGCACGCAGTCGCTTTCTCTCGACCCCTGGGTGGGCGGGGGTCTGGTGAGGGCGAGGTTGGGGGTCTCGAGAGCTCCTGCGTGCTTGGGGGATTTTCGCGCGAAAATCCCCCAAGCACGCAGTCGCTTTCTCTCGACCCCTGGGTGGGCGGGGGTCTGGTGAGGGCGAGGTTGGGGGTCTCGAGAGCTCCTGCGTGCTTGGGGGATTTTCGCGCGAAAATCCCCCAAGCACGCAGTCGCTTTCTCTCGACCCCTGGGTGGGCGGGGGTCTGGTGAGGGCGAGGTAGGTTGGGGGTCTCGAGAGCTCCTGCGTGCTTGGGGGATTTTCGCGCGAAAATCCCCCAAGCACGCAGTCGCTTTCTCTCGACCCCTGGGTGGGCGGGGGTCTGGTGAGGGCGAGGTTGGGGGTCTCGAGAGCTCCTGCGTGCTTGGGGGATTTTCGCGCGAAAATCCCCCAAGCACGCAGTCGCTTTCTCTCGACCCCTGGGTGGGCGGGGTCTGGTGAGGGCGAGGTTGGGGGTCTCGAGAGCTCCTGCGTGCTTGGGGGATTTTCGCGCGAAAATCCCCCAAGCACGCAGTCGCTTTCTCTCGACCCCTGGGTGGGCGGGGGTCTGGTGAGGGCGAGGTTGGGGGTCTCGAGAGCTCCTGCGTGCTTGGGGGATTTTCGCGCGAAAATCCCCCAAGCACGCAGTCGCTTTCTCTCGACCCCTGGGTGGGCGGGGGTCTGGTGAGGGCGAGGTTGGGGGTCTCGAGAGCTCCTGCGTGCTTGGGGGATTTTCGCGCGAAAATCCCCCAAGCACGCAGTCGCTTTCTCTCGACCCCTGGGTGGGCGGGGGTCTGGTGAGGGCGAGGTTGGGGGTCTCGAGAGCTCCTGCGTGCTTGGGGGATTTTCGCGCGAAAATCCCCCAAGCACGCAGTCGCTTTCTCTCGACCCCTGGGTGGGCGGGGGTCTGGTGAGGGCGAGGTTGGGGGTCTCGAGAGCTCCTGCGTGCTTGGGGGATTTTCGCGCGAAAATCCCCCAAGCACGCAGTCGCTTTCTCTCGACCCCTGGGTGGGCGGGGGTCTGGTGAGGGCGAGGTTGGGGGTCTCGAGAGCTCCTGCGTGCTTGGGGGATTTTCGCGCGAAAATCCCCCAAGCACGCAGTCGCTTTCTCTCGACCCCTGGGTGGGCGGGGGTCTGGTGAGGGCGAGGTTGGGGGTCTCGAGAGCTCCTGCGTGCTTGGGGGATTTTCGCGCGAAAATCCCCAAGCACGCAGTCGCTTTCTCTCGACCCCTGGGTGGGCGGGGGTCTGGTGAGGGCGAGGTTGGGGGTCTCGAGAGCTCCTGCGTGCTTGGGGGATTTTCGCGCGAAAATCCCCCAAGCACGCAGTCGCTTTCTCTCGACCCCTGGGTGGGCGGGGGTCTGGTGAGGGCGAGGTTGGGGTCTCGAGAGCTCCTGCGTGCTTGGGGGATTTTCGCGCGAAAATCCCCAAGCACGCAGTCGCTTTCTCTCGACCCCTGGGTGGGCGGGGGGTCTGGTGAGGGCGAGGTTGGGGGTCTCGAGAGCTCCTGCGTGCTTGGGGGATTTTCGCGCGAAAATCCCCCAAGCACGCAGTCGCTTTCTCTCGACCCCTGGGTGGGCGGGGGTCTGGTGAGGGCGAGGTTGGGGGGTCTCGAGAGCTCCTGCGTGCTTGGGGGATTTTCGCGCGAAAATCCCCCAAGCACGCAGTCGCTTTCTCTCGACCCCTGGGTGGGCGGGGGTCTGGTGAGGGCGAGGTTGGGGGTCTCGAGAGCTCCTGCGTGCTTGGGGGATTTTCGCGCGAAAAATCCCCAAGCACGCAGTCGCTTTCTCTCGACCCCTGGGTGGGCGGGGGTCTGGTGAGGGCGAGGTTGGGGTCTCGAGAGCTCCTGCGTGCTTGGGGGATTTTCGCGCGAAAATCCCCCAAGCACGCAGTCGCTTTCTCTCGACCCCTGGGTGGGCGGGGGTCTGTGAGGGCGAGGTTGGGGGTCTCGAGAGCTCCTGCGTGCTTGGGGGATTTTCGCGCGAAAATCCCCCAAGCACGCAGTCGCTTTCTCTCGACCCCTGGGTGGGCGGGGGTCTGGTGAGGGCGAGGTTGGGGGTCTCGAGAGCTCCTGCGTGCTTGGGGGATTTTCGCGCGAAAATCCCCCAAGCACGCAGTCGCTTTCTCTCGACCCCTGGGTGGGCGGGGGGTCTGGTGAGGGCGAGGTTGGGGGTCTCGAGAGCTCCTGCGTGCTTGGGGGATTTTCGCGCGAAAATCCCCCAAGCACGCAGTCGCTTTCTCTCGACCCCTGGGTGGGCGGGGGTCTGGTGAGGGCGAGGTTGGGGGTCTCGAGAGCTCCTGCGTGCTTGGGGGATTTTCGCGCGAAAATCCCCCAAGCACGCAGTCGCTTTCTCTCGACCCCTGGGTGGGCGGGGGTCTGGTGAGGGCGAGGTTGGGGGTCTCGAGAGCTCCTGCGTGCTTGGGGGATTTTCGCGCGGAAAATCCCCCAAGCACGCAGTCGCTTTCTCTCGACCCCTGGGTGGGCGGGGGTCTGGTGAGGGCGAGGTTGGGGGTCTCGAGAGCTCCTGCGTGCTTGGGGGATTTTCGCGCGAAAATCCCCCAAGCACGCAGTCGCTTTCTCTCGACCCCTGGGTGGGCGGGGGTCTGGTGAGGGCGAGGTTGGGGGTCTCGAGAGCTCCTGCGTGCTTGGGGGATTTTCGCGCGAAAATCCCCCAAGCACGCAGTCGCTTTCTCTCGACCCCTGGGTGGGCGGGGGTCTGGTGAGGGCGAGGTTGGGGGTCTCGAGAGCTCCTGCGTGCTTGGGGGATTTTCGCGCGAAAATCCCCCAAGCACGCAGTCGCTTTCTCTCGACCCCTGGGTGGGCGGGGGTCTGGTGAGGGCGAGGTTGGGGGTCTCGAGAGCTCCTGCGTGCTTGGGGGATTTTCGCGCGAAAATCCCCAAGCACGCAGTCGCTTTCTCTCGACCCCTGGGTGGGCGGGGGGTCTGGTGAGGGCGAGGTTGGGGGTCCGAGAGCTCCTGCGTGCTTGGGGGATTTTCGCGCGAAAATCCCCCAAGCACGCAGTCGCTTTCTCTCGACCCCTGGGTGGGCGGGGGTCTGGTGAGGGCGAGGTTGGGGGTCTCGAGAGCTCCTGCGTGCTTGGGGGATTTTCGCGCGAAAATCCCCCAAGCACGCAGTCGCTTTCTCTCGACCCCTGGGTGGGCGGGGGTCTGGTGAGGGCGAGGTTGGGGGTCTCGAGAGCTCCTGCGTGCTTGGGGGATTTTCGCGCGAAAATCCCCCAAGCACGCAGTCGCTTTCTCTCGACCCCTGGGTGGGCGGGGGTCTGGTGAGGGCGAGGTTGGGGGTCTCGAGAGCTCCTGCGTGCTTGGGGATTTTCGCGCGAAAATCCCCCAAGCACGCAGTCGCTTTCTCTCGACCCCTGGGTGGGCGGGGGTCTGGTGAGGGCGAGGTTGGGGTCTCGAGAGCTCCTGCGTGCTTGGGGGATTTTCGCGCGAAAATCCCCCAAGCACGCAGTCGCTTTCTCTCGACCCCTGGGTGGGCGGGGGTCTGGTGAGGGCGAGGTTGGGGGTCTCGAGAGCTCCTGCGTGCTTGGGGGATTTTCGCGCGAAAATCCCCCAAGCACGCAGTCGCTTTCTCTCGACCCCTGGTGGGCGGGGGTCTGGTGAGGGCGAGGTTGGGGGTCTCGAGAGCTCCTGCGTGCTTGGGGGATTTTCGCGCGAAAATCCCCCAAGCACGCAGTCGCTTTCTCTCGACCCCTGGGTGGGCGGGGGGTCTGGTGAGGGCGAGGTTGGGGGTCTCGAGAGCTCCTGCGTGCTTGGGGATTTTCGCGCGAAAATCCCCCAAGCACGCAGTCGCTTTCTCTCGACCCCTGGGTGGGCGGGGGTCTGGTGAGGGCGAGGTTGGGGGTCTCGAGAGCTCCTGCGTGCTTGGGGGATTTTCGCGCGAAAATCCCCCAAGCACGCAGTCGCTTTCTCTCGACCCCTGGGTGGGCGGGGGTCTGGTGAGGGCGAGGTTGGGGGTCTCGAGAGCTCCTGCGTGCTTGGGGGATTTTCGCGCGAAAATCCCCCAAGCACGCAGTCGCTTTCTCTCGACCCCTGGGTGGGCGGGGGTCTGGTGAGGGCGAGGTTGGGGGTCTCGAGAGCTCCTGCGTGCTTGGGGGATTTTCGCGCGAAATCCCCCAAGCACGCAGTCGCTTTCTCTCGACCCCTGGGTGGGCGGGGGTCTGGTGAGGGCGAGGTTGGGGGTCTCGAGAGCTCCTGCGTGCTTGGGGGATTTTCGCGCGAAAATCCCCCAAGCACGCAGTCGCTTTCTCTCGACCCCTGGGTGGGCGGGGTCTGGTGAGGGCGAGGTTGGGGGTCTCGAGAGCTCCTGCGTGCTTGGGGGATTTTCGCGCGAAAATCCCCAAGCACGCAGTCGCTTTCTCTCGACCCTGGGTGGGCGGGGGTTGGTGAGGGCGAGGTTGGGGGTCTCGAGAGCTCCTGCGTGCTTGGGGGATTTTCGCGCGAAAATCCCCCAAGCACGCAGTCGCTTTCTCTCGACCCCTGGGTGGGCGGGGGTCTGGTGAGGGCGAGGTTGGGGGTCTCGAGAGCTCCTGCGTGCTTGGGGGATTTTCGCGCGAAAATCCCCCAAGCACGCAGTCGCTTTCTCTCGACCCCTGGGTGGGCGGGGGTCTGGTGAGGGCGAGGTTGGGGGTCTCGAGAGCTCCTGCGTGCTTGGGGGATTTTCGCGCGAAAATCCCCCAAGCACGCAGTCGCTTTCTCTCGACCCCTGGGTGGGCGGGGGTCTGGTGAGGGCGAGGTTGGGGGTCTCGAGAGCTCCTGCGTGCTTGGGGGATTTTCGCGCGAAAATCCCCCAAGCACGCAGTCGCTTTCTCTCGACCCCTGGGTGGGCGGGGGTCTGGTGAGGGCGAGGTTGGGGGTCTCGAGAGCTCCTGCGTGCTTGGGGGATTTTCGCGCGAAAATCCCCCAAGCACGCAGTCGCTTTCTCTCGACCCCTGGGTGGGCGGGGGTCTGGTGAGGGCGAGGTTGGGGGTCTCGAGAGCTCCTGCGTGCTTGGGGGATTTTCGCGCGAAAATCCCCCAAGCACGCAGTCGCTTTCTCTCGACCCCTGGGTGGGCGGGGGTCTGGTGAGGGCGAGGTTGGGGGTCTCGAGAGCTCCTGCGTGCTTGGGGGATTTTCGCGCGAAAATCCCCCAAGCACGCAGTCGCTTTCTCTCGACCCCTGGGTGGGCGGGGGGTCTGGTGAGGGCGAGGTTGGGGGTCTCGAGAGCTCCTGCGTGCTTGGGGGATTTTCGCGCGAAAATCCCCCAAGCACGCAGTCGCTTTCTCTCGACCCCTGGGTGGGCGGGGGTCTGGTGAGGGCGAGGTTGGGGGTCTCGAGAGCTCCTGCGTGCTTGGGGGATTTTCGCGCGAAAATCCCCCAAGCACGCAGTCGCTTTCTCTCGACCCCTGGGTGGGCGGGGGTCTGGTGAGGGCGAGGTTGGGGGTCTCGAGAGCTCCTGCGTGCTTGGGGGATTTTCGCGCGAAAATCCCCCAAGCACGCAGTCGCTTTCTCTCGACCCCTGGGTGGGCGGGGGTCTGGTGAGGGCGAGGTTGGGGGTCTCGAGAGCTCCTGCGTGCTTGGGGGATTTTCGCGCGAAAATCCCCCAAGCACGCAGTCGCTTTCTCTCGACCCCTGGGTGGGCGGGGGTCTGGTGAGGGCGAGGTTGGGGGTCTCGAGAGCTCCTGCGTGCTTGGGGGATTTTCGCGCGAAAATCCCCCAAGCACGCAGTCGCTTTCTCTCGACCCCTGGGTGGGCGGGGGTCTGGTGAGGGCGAGGTTGGGGGTCTCGAGAGCTCCTGCGTGCTTGGGGGATTTTCGCGCGAAAATCCCCCAAGCACGCAGTCGCTTTCTCTCGACCCCTGGGTGGGCGGGGGTCTGGTGAGGGCGAGGTTGGGGGTCTCGAGAGCTCCTGCGTGCTTGGGGGATTTTCGCGCGAAAATCCCCCAAGCACGCAGTCGCTTTCTCTCGACCCCTGGGTGGGCGGGGGTCTGGTGAGGGCGAGGTTGGGGGTCTCGAGAGCTCCTGCGTGCTTGGGGGATTTTCGCGCGAAAATCCCCCAAGCACGCAGTCGCTTTCTCTCGACCCCTGGGTGGGCGGGGGTCTGGTGAGGGCGAGGTTGGGGGTCTCGAGAGCTCCTGCGTGCTTGGGGGATTTTCGCGCGAAAATCCCCCAAGCACGCAGTCGCTTTCTCTCGACCCCTGGGTGGGCGGGGGTCTGGTGAGGGCGAGGTTGGGGGTCTCGAGAGCTCCTGCGTGCTTGGGGGATTTTCGCGCGAAAATCCCCCAAGCACGCAGTCGCTTTCTCTCGACCCCTGGGTGGGCGGGGGTCTGGTGAGGGCGAGGTTGGGGGTCTCGAGAGCTCCTGCGTGCTTGGGGGATTTTCGCGCGAAAATCCCCCAAGCACGCAGTCGCTTTCTCTCGACCCCTGGGTGGGCGGGGGTCTGGTGAGGGCGAGGTTGGGGGTCTCGAGAGCTCCTGCGTGCTTGGGGGATTTTCGCGCGAAAATCCCCCAAGCACGCAGTCGCTTTCTCTCGACCCCTGGGTGGGCGGGGGTCTGGTGAGGGCGAGGTTGGGGGTCTCGAGAGCTCCTGCGTGCTTGGGGGATTTTCGCGCGAAAATCCCCCAAGCACGCAGTCGCTTTCTCTCGACCCCTGGGTGGGCGGGGGTCTGGTGAGGGCGAGGTTGGGGGTCTCGAGAGCTCCTGCGTGCTTGGGGGATTTTCGCGCGAAAATCCCCCAAGCACGCATGATGACAAGTTTGTGTATGATACAAGTATGACTTTTGGACCTCGTAGAGGCACTGCCTATAGCCTATCGCCCTCTATGCTTAACGGTGCAAACGACATCACCCCCTTAAGGAAAACGTTTTCCTTCAGGGGGTGATGTCGTTTGCACCGTTAAACATAGAGGGCGATAGGCTGATAGGCAGTGCCTCTACGAGGTATAGATTCATTGAATTCATTCACCATTTAGAGAGGACAGTCCTTCTTTTCTAGGTTCTGTTCTCCTAATCAATATTTATATATATTGCTTTGCCAATATTTAACCATTTAAAAAAAGAACACATTCACACGAAAATTTAGTTATTCTTGTGGAATTTACGTTGTGCTACCCTTGAACTATTGTAGCAGTTGAAAGAGTTTATTTTCGATGGGTAAGGATTTTTGGACTGGTGAGAAATCAAAATTAAATGTTGTTCGATACACTTGCTGCTGCACATATACTATAAAGTTCCATATGAAGGATACTTCTTGTTTCAAAAGTTGCAATACATTGTTAGAAAATGATAGATTGACAAAAATATTCATTCAAAGGGAAAATACTGGTTTAAATAAAAAATGTGAGCATAATAAGTACATTTTTGTTTTAATTATTAAAATATTTAATTTATTAACGTCCTCCTTTTTACTGAGAAAAATTTGTCGCATTCCATTATCAGTTAATATAATTTTTTTCTTACTGTTCTGATACTTTTTTGGTAGACTAATGAAGGATAACAAACGATGTTAGGATAATTTTTGTTTGGTTTTTGCATGTGCAGTTTAGCCGCTGTAATAAGTATACTGATGCATATTTGTTGGTTGAATACTTTCTGGTTTGCCTGTAAAAAACTAACACAAAAGAATTGAACGAATTAAATTTACAAGTAAATTTACAGGTATATATACAAACTAATCACTTACCTACAAAAAGCTTATCTGTGGAAGAGCACTATCAAACTAATTGTAATTGAAAGGATTTATGTTAAATAAGTTCAAAATTTAAGACAATTAGATCTATCTAATCTAATTAAAGTTCGAATTAATTCAAAAAGAAAGGCGGTACAAAGGGAAAACGGAAAACGCGTATAAATTACAGAATACTCAATGCACATGCCTTGCGCTGGCACAGTTCAAAATAATTCGTACACGCGCAATCAGCCGGCAGCGTAGTGCTAGGGAGGGACTGAGCACCGGTAGCCCGCTTTGCCGGTAGCCTAGACACTTCATGACGTCAGCTATCATATGTTTAATGTTTATGTTTTCGCGCCAAACACGTATTTCAGTTTCTAAATAAATGAATTGGTTACCCCAATTGTATTAAGTTTGTATTTATTAAATCTTTTCGTGCATTCTATCCGTGATAAATAATGATTTATCCTAATGGTTATTATGTAATACGCTTTTGTAATATATAAATTTGTTAGTTAGGCTTACCATACGTCCGGGATTACCCCGGACAGTCCGGGGTTTTAAGAGCTGTCCGGGGAAATGTCCTGGGACGCTAAATGTCCGGGGTTTCATACATTTAAGATTTGCCAGATATTTTTATGAAAAAACCAAACTATTTGAAATGGCATTTTTTTTACGTTTTCTAACGTCTGTATTACTTCAGAAAACTTACTTTCAGTGAATTTCATGATAAAAATTAAGTTAATCAAACAATTTTTTAAAAAGTAATGTTAAATGAAAAAATAAAAATTGATATTTTTGTTTCATGTTTATAAGTTTGAATAGTTTTTCTTAGTTTTTGATCTTTGGTATTTTGATATGGAACTTATAAAAAAATTTCAAAAATATGTCCTGGGTTGGCCCCGAGAAAATATGGTAAGCCTATTGTTAGTGTCCAAGTGTTCTTATTAAGATAAATAAACGACACCATTTCTAAATATATAATTTCAAAACTGCTTACTAAGAAATATGTTTCTTAAAACCTTTCTTGATATAGAGTATGTTTAACATTATTAACTTGCTACTTGTTTTTGTGTAATTAGGTGCATCAATAATAAAAGATTTTTTAACCATACTTTAAGTAATGGAAGGAAAGCAAGATGAACGAATCATTGTTTTAGTTGACATGGATTGTTTTTATGTGCAAGTAGAGCAAAAGCTTTGCCCAGAATATCTCAATAAACCATGTGCTGTTGTCCAGTATAACACTTGGAAAGGTGGAGGGTATGTTATTCTTTGATTTTTTATTTGTATAAAAAAGATCTTGTAATCTTGTTATGCTAAAAGCTTGAAGTTAGGAACGTTTTTGAAATTCAATTCCATTATCTGTCCTGTTAAATATAGCTACTATAGTCTGTTCATTTTGAACTGGGCGCTTGAAAATATTTCCTTCCCCCACCACCGATCGGTAACTATAGCAACTATCTTCGTCAAAGTGACAAAGAAGGCTTACTATTGGCTGCTCGAAGATAGCAACTATGGTTACGCTTCTAGTGTGGGGGAAAGCACTATTTCTCAAGCGCCAATTCTAAATGAATAGAGTATAACTAGGCTTTTTTTATGATAAGATTTTTCAATTAGAAATACAAAAATCACTATCTAATAAAAAAGCTTAACTGTTTGGTGATATTTGAATATTTGCCATCCAAAACATCTTGGTGATATTTAATAGGACACATGAAAAATGTAACCTTTTTTTACTAGGATAATTGCTGTTAATTATGAGGCCAGAGCTCGGGGAGTATCTAAAAGTGGTCGAGGTTTAAAAGCCATGGAAATTTGTCCAGATCTCCACCTTTTCAGGGTTCCAGAAGTCAGAGGGAAAGCAGATTTAACTCGGTAAATTTTAAAACAAATTTGTTTTATTGCAAATCAAATGCTGGGTGTAGTTGTAACTAAATAACTATCTACCTAGAATTTTCAATACCTTACTGTTGCTTTAAAATCTTTCAAGAGTCAAATTTTTTTATTGCTAATAAGAATTAGTAAATTATAAATTTTCATTAATGCATTAGATTAGATAATCAGTCAGAAACAATAAGGAAGTTGCATGTGTCAGATTTTCAAAAACAAACAAGTGTTCCGTATGGTTTTTTGTATGGTAAAATGAAATATCTAGTCAGTTTTTCAAAAAAATGTACAGGTAATTAAATATTTTAATTTAAAAGTCGAGAAAAAAACACGTGACTGAAAACGTTTATTGTTTAAACTATAAGATGACGTCAACAATAATACCATCAACTCCATTGCTTTACAACAATGTTTAGTATAAGATGACGTAAACTCTTGGCGTTTTCGCGCGCTTTTAAAAAGGGGATTTTTGTTAATTTTTTTGGCAATCAAAAAATTTCTCGATCGGCCTCAAATTTTGGGTAGTTGCTTATTTTTGCAAGAGGAATCGATTAAAAAAATCATGCAACTTCCTCATTGGAGATTCAGTTGCCCCCACTTAAGGATCTAAAAAATATTTCGATTCGATTCCGGAATTGATTCTCTCAATTCTTGGATTCGATTCCTGAGGTTTGATTTCAACCTGGAATCAATTCCTGCAGAAAATGTTTCAGGCCCAAGAAAATGTTTCCTGTGCAGAAAATGTTTCCTGTGCAGAAAATGTTTCAAGGCTCAATATTGCCCCAGGACCCACTTAATTTCGTTCTAAATTTTCCCCTGAAATCCCCTATTTTCATTTAGGTTAAAGTTACAAATAAAGTACAGTTTTTATCATATAATATAATTTTCTTAATCACTGTATGGTTAATTTCTAAATAGTCCATAAGTTTTAAATTTATGGACTTTATTCCTTTTTTTTCATTTGTTGTGTATCGGTCACATCAGCTCTAATGTCTAGTGCCAGTCTTAAAATTTGAATAAAAAACTTTTTTTTCAAATTTAGACTCGATTTCTCCTCTACCTTAACTTTTTTATTCAAAAACACTGTTGTGATTAATAAGAATGCGATTTTCAGTGGAAATCATCAATACCATCATAGATGGGTTGTTTTTCTTGCATATCAACTGAAGCGGAAGGAAAAACCAACTTTCAGATATTCACCAAGAAAACTAGTTTTTTCAGCATAGATCCGTAGTTTTCAAACATCCGTAATTTCGTAGTTTTCAACTAAATTCCGAAGAATTTGGAGGATATGACATTGTCAGCAGACAAAATATCTGTTACTATAATAACAACTTGGATTCGTTGTTTTTTTTCTTTATTAACTTGGGCAAAATTTCCCCATAACTTCCTGAATTTCCCCTGAACATTGTTCGGACATATTCTGCGCCCCTGCGGCCAGTATTGAAAAAGTAGAATCGAACTTATCTATTTCAATTAGTGATGGGCAAAATCGATAATTTTAGGTATCGAATACTTATAGGTATCGACTACTTTTTTTCAATGTCGGGAAATGAACCTGAAGGGACAATTTTTTTAGGGCCTATCCATAATCAGACTAATATTCAAAAAACTGAAAGCGATCCATCAAAAAGCCCCGTAGCTACGGGCGTGTAGGTGGATAGAGGCGAAGGATTTGGCGAGGGAAAAACCTAGCCGCGTCAAATTTCTCTCGCGGATGATAACGACTTGGGTTTGAGCGTTGCAAAATGAAAACGGAAACAGGCTGCGTTTGATCTACAGTAGGTATTATAAAGATTACTTCATTGAAAAATTTAAAACGAAATATGTCAATAAAGTATCGATACTTTTGTGGGTATCGAATACACTCGATACCTATAGGTATCGAGTACTTAAGTATTTGGTATCGATACCTGCCCATCACTAATTTCAATCACAAATGAAGGAAAATAAGTAATTATTAATTTAATTAATAATCAGCAAAAATATTAATTAATTATCAAAATACTAATTAATTTGTGAACAAAATTTTTAATTATCTGTATTAATTAGAAAATTAAGAACGATTCCTAAGATTCGATTCGTACTGCAAAATATTATTTAATGATCAAAATATTGATTAATTATCAAAATATTAATTAGTGAACAAAATTGTTGATAATTATCTGTATTAATTAGAAAATTAAGTATCCTTCAGAAATATTTAGAACCCTATCCCTACCCTTCAGATTAAAACTTACTACATTATTTCAGCAAACTTACTAAACTTTAATATTTTTAAATGTCTAAATATTTTTTGTAATTATCTTAAATACCTATAAAAAGTTAAAATTATAATTCTTAATCCCTCTAATTGGACTTCAGGTAATCAGTGACTTCATTAAGATATTCATTTTGTTTCTTTAGTTACAGAGAAGCTGGAGCTAGGGTCATGGAAGTACTCTGCAAATTTAGTGACTGTGTAGAAAGAGCTAGTATTGATGAAGCATACATAGACTTGACTGCCGTAGTGTTAGCAAAATTACAAAATTCTTGTGTTACTATTGATCAAATTCCCAATACGTTTGTAGTTGGATATGACAATGGAGATGACCAAAAAGGTTAGAATGTTTTTGTAATTTAATGTTTTTTAATATGATTAAATCTTTAAAATTTTGTTCCTACATGTTATCCTGTCGACTGTCAGTTTCAGTTAATGTGCTTTGGCTATACATTTTAATTTTCAATGGCTTGGTCAATGGGATAATACGTAAGTATACCAAAGTTTTTATAGCATCATGTTTCAGAATATGTATTTTCTTCAATGAAGTACGAAATACCTTATGTACATTTCTTTTGAGCTTATCTTATGAAGTTTTTAATTCTTTGCTCTAAACTTAGTCATATTAGTAGTTTTCTTTTGAACTTTTTTATTACTCTTATTTAGTAGTCTTAAAAAATTATAACTTGGTATTCGGAAAATATTATCTTTGGGTAAAGCTTTATAGTCCACTGAAAATAGAGTTGAACCTCAAACAAATTGCAATAGAAAGTTTCTCAACGGTTTTCACTTAGAAATGACCTCAATAATAACATACTAAAAATTGGCCAAAATCGGCCGGGCGGAAGTTAAATTTTTTTTGAAATTTTTTAAAAATGGCCGAAAAAAATTAAAAAAAAAACAAAACAATAATATAGACATGTGATACATGTTTATAGGTTATTTTTGAGTGCTGAAACCGAATACTGCATTTAGTTTGGAAAAAAAATTGAAATTTCAATTTTTAAAATTAATTTGAATAATTAGCTATATGAAAAAATTAACCCCCCCTAAACAAGGTTAGTAGAGAGAGAAGGTTGGCTCATTCGCTTTAACCACGTGATCTATGACGTGAGAGGATGGCTATCTCGGCGCGGCTCGCTTTTCTACTGCTCGATACCAATGACTTTCAATGGGCAAATCCGATCCATTGAGTTTCTTTTTTCGCTTATCTTTCCGGTTATATTACTTATGCTACCTGAGTTAAAATACCCGGTTATAATATACCACACATTTTTCTTCCATTATAACTATTTTTTTAGCAATTTAAATTTTAAACGTTTTTGGATATTATTAATCTCACTTTGTTTATGCATTAGTTCTCATACTTATCATCACTCCTTTTGAAATTGTACAGCTTCTAAGTACAAAAATGTTGTATAATTATTATTTAATTTTATTACATATTCAAAAGAAATACTAAGAAAAATATTAAAGTAAAATTAAAATCAGTTTATTCTAAAAATGAGGCAAAAAACACAAATCATTTTGCACTTTTTCCCATGAATGAAACTTTTCAGACAAATTTGGATTAAACCTTTTTATTTACATTTTTTAATTATCCCTAATTACCAGTACAACTTTTCTGTCCTGCTGACTTAAATAAATATGATATACTAGTTTCTATCAAGATGTGAAAATACCCTATACATTATCCACATGCCAATCAATAAAAAAATTAATAGAACTGAGGAATGTTACATATATTCCAATAATCATTCGTAAAAGTTGTAAATAATGTTATGCAACAAATCAATATAGCATTTTTGAATTCCTTTATGCATAATAAATAAATTAGTAACCCTTTGGTTGGGTTTTATAATAAAGCATTAAAACTTTTGTTTTTATTACTTGGACATGTTTAAGATTTTTCTTGGTCCCTCTAACTTCCAATACAATCAATTTTACATTTTAAAATTGAATTATCATATTATTTTGCATTTTTTGGTTTTCTACTCAGTGTTTAATTAATCAAATTGAATATACAACTGTTATTTATACTGAAAAAAAAACCTGGTGTAAAAAGTGGAAACATTTACTTTGAGAAATAATGAAAGAAGCATTTTGTGAACATATTTTTTATTAAAAATGAAAACATCAACAATATTCCTTAATAAAATTTGAAAACTTAACAAAAAATCTAATATTCAAGAAACAGATTAACACAGAATTTAATAGACATGAAATTATATTGCAGGAAACAGACTATTGATCAATTTACCTTGGAAGAGGCATCAGTACACCGGCATGTACAATTTGCTGAAAATCCTTAACGATTAAAATCTACAGTTCAGCAAAACTATGAAGTTACCCGATTCAAGAAGGAATCTCCTTTTAGAACATTATAATTTAGTAGACATGAAAATATTACACTTCCCTGACTAGTGATAAATTTACTTACCCAATTGATTGGTTGGTTAATTGACTTTTTATGGCGCATGGCCCACTGTAGGGCATTTTGCACCAAACTTACCCGATTGAAGGTAATTTTCAGCTAGCAAAACAAACATAATTACACGAAAAACATTTAAGATTAGTTCTTATAAAATGCATTTTCTTAGTTTATTTTGTTTGGATATAAGAGAATATTTTCTTTTTAAATTAGTGTCCGGTTTGATTACAAAATTTAAGTCTTATAAGGAATCTTTGTTTAATAAAATAATTCTAATAATTCAAGGTGCACCAAATCTAGCTTTCCTCATACTATCGCAATCATAACATTTAATAAATAATTTTTAAAACAAAATTCATTTGTAAATTTAAATGAATGGTCAATTGTCATATCTTTCAATCAACACAAATAACTTTATCGAGAGTTACTCCATAGTAAGAATTAATAACAAATGAATATATTTGAATAGTATAAAAGAAATAATTAAAACTAGTTCTACATGCAGCCCAATGGAAATGCTCTTTTGTTCAAGTGATTTAGCAACATTCAGCAAGTTTTTTGAAAACAAAAGTAAAAGTTAAAAAATATAAGCATTTCAGTTCAAACCAATGGTAAAAAATTAATAGGGGAATAGATATATTAAAGTTGACCAAGTTAATGTTCATTCAATGAGCAGAATTTATAAATGTTTGACTTTAGGAGTGAACAAACACAATATCACATTATTTTAAATTCTGATGTAAATATGCCAAAGTATTACCTTTTTTCACATTTGTACTACATTTTACCAATTTCAAAATTTTAAATAAAATAATTAACTAATTCATTGAGGGACAAATCCACCGGTTTTCCATTATATAACTATCTGTGGACAATATCCACCGAAAAATGACCTTTTCAAAAGCCTCTAAAGTTTTTGGCACGAATTTGAAAAAAAATGCATTTTTGCAACAAAAAATAGAAATTTGAAAAAAAAATTTAACTTCTTTAACTCGTAAAATTTTTAAATTTAATTTTGTTAATATTTAGGTCATTTCTAAATGAAAACCGTTGGATTTATCTCTTTTGATGTTTTGTTAGGTTTTTTGGGGGGTTTTAATTTTTTCATATAGCTAATTATTCAAATTAATTTTAAAAATTGAAATTGAAATTTTTTTTTCAAAACTAAATGCAATATTCGGTTTCAGCACTCAAAAATAACCTATAAACATGTATCACATGTCTATATTATTGTTTTTTTTTTTTTTAAATTTTTCGCCATTTTTAAAAAATTTCAAAAAAAATTTAACTTCCGCCCGGCCGATTTTTAGTATGTTATTATTGAGGTCATTTCTAAGTGAAAACCGTTGAGAAACCTTCTATTGCAATTTGTTTGAGGTTCGGCCCTATTTTTCGCTATTTTCAGTGGACTATTATTACAATGCTGTGGTTAAAGTCTGTGTAATTTGAATAGACAGTTCACTACTAGTGATTTCCCATTGCATTTCTATTGCGTTGCCATGGTGTTGAGCCGCCTGTTCTAATTACACGGAGTATAAATGTGTTGTATCCTTAGCTTAAAGTATATTGTTGTTAAGTTATTGCATCCTTAACTTATTTAGATGCCCTCAAAGACTGGCTTAAGACAATTTATGAGGAAGATCACCTGCACCATGATCGGATGCTTGCTGTTGCCGCTTCTATAGTAGAAGAAATGAGAGCTGCTGTTTATTCTGAAACTGGTTACAGATGTTCAGCAGGGATTGCTCATAATAAAGTACATGCAGTAATTGTTAATGTTAATATTAATGCAGTAATGTAGTAATTGTTAATAATTAATGCTACCTAATGTGCTTAACCCTCTGTCGGTCGCAACCATACTTTTTTCGCACACCTCATACATTTTCGTTTGCTTTGCCGTTATTATGGGGGGGTAGAAGTCTGAAATTCCTGGTAGTCTCCTATCTTTACCGGATGTATAGCACCAACCATTTCATTAAATTTGCACGCTTTGTCTAGAGTTTGGTTTTCATCATAATTTCACTATTTGACACATTGCGCCTGATCATGTAGCACTTTAAGGTGTGTAATATTATTTTTTGTAATCCTTGATGCTTATTTTATTATTTTCTTAGTGCTTAGATTTCAATATTAAATTTTCCTTAATATGTATGTAATTTTTCTAATTCTTTTTGGTTTACTGAGGTTGAACATATACCTACAAATTCGTACCTTATAACAGCGTGTCTCAACCTTTTCACCCTCACGGAACCCTTTACAACAGTTGTTCAAGTGTTACGGAACCCCTTTAGATAATATTCTAATATTTTTAAATTTTAATAACAATAATTTTAATAATAACTAATATATCATTAAGATTTTGCAACTCAAACTAAGTAATGAAACTAAGCAAAAAAAATGTTGAAAACTGTGAATTATTTGTAAAACTATTTGACATAGGTAAAGGATTTTTGTGCTAAGACGTTTTCAATTTTGTTGGGAAACACCTAGTATTTTTCATGGGGATACTCTCCCATAAAATAATTGGAGATTTTAGTTAAAAAAATAGTGATTCAACTCTACCCCCTGATTTGAGAAATATCCTTTTAAACCTTAAAAAAGGACAATTTCAACTACGCCGTGTCATAAGCCTTAGATAAATGAAGGGACAGGGAATTAGAAGAATTTTAAACTATAGCATGCCCAAAAGCAATGGTACTTTTTGTGGGGTTAAAGGCCATCCCCCTCCAACCCCTTAACTGTCATTGACTGTTCATATTGCTAAGCGGAACCCTTGAGAATGCTTCACGGAACCCTGGTTGGGGAAACGCTGCATTTTAACACTTACCTCGCAAAAGACAAAGTTGTGCAATATGCAAATCTTTAGCTACTACCTGTAGTTCACGGTTTATAGCAAAAAATAATATATTTTGGAGTTATTTTACAATAGCTACTATTACCTGTGATATTTGTGTCTGTGAATGGTTATTATCTGGACATGTATGAGTTCAAAAACAATAGTTTATAATTAATATTGCTCCGATTTTACATCATTAAGTATACTTTTTGACTAAGATATTAGATTACTTATCTTGATGATGTAAGTTTAATTCTATGCTATTTTTAATTTTTTTCTTAATTATCAAAAACAAATACTATCAGATTTGTCTGTCTGAATGAATATATTATTGTTTTTAAGACTATCATTGAAATTAAAAGGTAGAAAATGGCGATTCTTTCGATTGTGCGTTTTGGCATATTGCGCCCGACAGAAGGTTAATGCTTCATGCTCTTTTGAAAAGTAGGTAAAGAAAATAACTGTTTTCTAAAGATCTTTTAAACTGACATTGGATGCAGTTCAAAAAAATAAAACTTCTTTGAACATTATATTTTGCTTCAAATTGAGTGTAGTTACCTTTGTAAAAATCAATATTTATTAGGCTTGAATTCGGTTTGAAGGATAATATTAAATTACTCAATTTATAACCCTGCTCTATTCCATTTTAGATGCTTTCAAAACTTTCATGTGGTCTTCATAAGCCAAACAAGCAAACTGTAATACCACAGTCATCTATACCAATTCTTTATGAGACTCTTCCAATAAGTAAAGTGTAAGTTTTCATTGCTTAAAGTATACTTAAAAATTACTTTAGTATAAGGCTAAAAGCGCCCTTGAGACTTTTGTCACGGCGACTAGGATAACTAGTAACATAACTGTCACTCGAGAGCAATGTATCTCTGGCAAGATTCTTGGCAATCGTGACAAAAGTCTCTAGTGCGCGCTTAGCCTAAAGACATAGCTAGGTTTCAGTATTGTTGGCTACTGCTAACAGCTGTGTAAAATTATGTAAATACTAGATATAAAATGACAAGCTTGTTTAAAAACTTTGTTAATAATACAACTTTCTTTTTACCATACATATATTTGTAAAGATTTCTTATCAACCATTTTTAGACGTAATCTTGGTGGAAAGTTTGGAAAATTGGTTTCTGAGAAATTTGGTGTAATGACTATGGGAGACCTCTTAAGACTGCCCAAATCAAGATTTGTTAACACATTTGGTGAAAAAGACGGGTAATTTAGTTTTTATTACTCTTAAATAATTGTTGTGGTAGTATTTGTATTACATGGCTTCAGAGAGCATTTAGATCCACATTGATTTTATGATAAATAATCCTTTTTTTCTATAACATAGCGGCCAACTCTCCCGATTTTTTCGGGAGACTCCCGAATTTCACTGTTATCTCCCGATATCACGAAAAAGTATTAAATCTCCCGAATTTCTTTATAAATCAAGTTTGAGGATTTTCTCGGTAATTTTCGTTTTTCCGATTGCGAGTGTCTAAGAAACCGATCGATAGTAGCCTAGGGGCAAGTTTAAAACGTGGGCAATGTTTAAAAATGATGTTGGCAAGCTTTTTTTGCAATGTTTTTATGATAAAAATTAATAGTAAAAGGTAATAAAAACGTTTAAGTAGTATTTCTGTTGTAAGAATCCTTACATAGTATTATTTTAATTTTTTTTACTTTTAAGTCTTAGAGTAGTACTGTATTTCTATCAAGGTTAGAAGTCGTAAAAATCTCCCTAATTTGTTTACAAAAATTATGGAGATTTTCTCACAATCTCCCTAATTTATGTTTTCAAATGTTGGCCGCTATGCTATAATAGTCTATAACTCATTACTCACTGTTAATTTTTTAATAAAAACAATAATAGTTTCTAATATAAGTGATGTGATATTTATATGGTTTCCTCCTAAATTTAATGGCAAATGATGTGTCAAAACACCAATATAATAACTTGAAATACAGAAATACCCCAGATTTTTGCCATAGGTGGGACCAAGCGATAACGCTTAAGCCGAATTCGCGTAAGTTGGGGTACATTTTTCCATTGAAATACAAATTATGTTCAGTTGGGACGAGATGAAAGAGTATACAATTTTGAAGACGATTATTTAATTATTAATATCAGAAAATACAAAAAGATACAGTATTAATGTGTTATTATCTTATAAGTTATTTTGATGAATGAAAAGGTTTAAAAAAATTAAATATACACTGGTGTACAAATTTAAGAGAATTTGCACATTTTTTCGATTTCTCCAGATCTACTGGATAGATTTTGATGAAATTTGGTATGAACATAGGTTGATATAATACCAAATAAATAATCATTCAAAAATTGTAATACACACGCATGCGCTGAAGTAATAACCGCAAGAGTTGAAAGGTATGAAATAGCAGTTCCAGAATAGAGCAAAATAGTGGGTTTATAAGGGGTATAACACCTTTTCACTATCATGCGCGCCTCCTTGAGTGATTTTATAGCGTGAATAAGGCAGATAATAAAATTTCCTGGTCACTGAGCCTACTTTCTCAGAAACCCCGTTTTGGGGTTCTGAAAGGTATGTGGAGGGGGGTAGCGAGATGCAATTGCCTTATATAGAGTCCCTCTTACCTTTCCTAAAGGGGCAAAGTCTTTTAATCTGGGGTCCCATTCTATATGGCGAATATCTTCCGTTTTAATGAAAATTGAAAACCTGATGAGCTCCATTAAGTGAAGGATTTCTATCGATTTAAAAGAAATTACCACCGACAGAACCCCCAAAAGGTGAACAAAGGTCTCCAAGATATCAACACATTACCTGAAACTGTCAGGGTTCCTCTTTCAAAGGCAGGGAGGGATCTGCAACTTGTCAAGAATATGCAAAGAATTGTCTTTAATAATGTAATATTAAAAGGGTGAATGTTTTCCTCTCTGTTTGGTCTCAAATCACACAATTAAACCATTGATTCTCGATGCAATCTCATGTGGAAAGAATCAGAATGCTCTGTCAGTCCTTTAATCTATGAGAAACTGACCATTTTGGAATCGGAGATTTGGTGCTCTTTGTAGGAATGTTGTTAAGTCTATGCCAAACTCCCTACATCTTTTAAAAGGAGAAAATCATGGTTGAAGGTATTGTGTTGATATCTTGGAGACCTTTATTCACCTTTTAGGGGGTTCTATCAGTCTTAATTTCTTTTCTGATAGGATTATGTTATGGCAGACCGGATTCAATGATAAAGCAGTACTTTAAAAATAAACATACTCTTTATTTAGTGAACATAAAATAGGCTGCGTCATAATTTAGCAATCATCTCTTGGAGTAAAATACAACATATATATATAGTGGCAAATACATAACTGTAATATTAACTGTTTAAAAATAAAAAAATTGCATTTCCCATGCGGCACGTTATCTTTATTTCTAGGCCGTACTCGAACCTTGTACCACTTAACCAACAATCGGCCCCACGGTCCATAAATAAAGTTATGAAAACAATTTCAAAATAACTTTTTGAAAATTATTCTTAAGAAGAGGTTTAGTAAGAAAATCAGCATTATTACTTTTGCTGCTTACGAACTTAAGCTCAAATTTACCTTTTTCTAAGTATTCCCTAATAAAATGCAACTTAACATCTATGTGCTTACTCTTAGAATTTTCCACACTATTCCTACAAAAAAGATTGCTGATTGATTATCAGAAAATAAAATAGGAATTTTATATGAATAAGCATCCAATTCATTATACACGTTAGAAAACCACACCAATTCCTTAACGGCATCTGTAAGGGCCACAAATTCGGCTTCCATTGAACTGAGCGCTATGCACTTCTGTTTTGTGCATTTCCAACTAAATGGAACACCGGCAAAGTAAATAATATGCCCACTTGTAGAATGCCTCTCACTGAGCTGACTTCCCCAGTTAGCGTCTGAAAAAGCAATCATATATGAGTTTTCCACATTTGATAGATTTATACGATAATTTCTTGTATTGAAAACATAGTTTAATAAATCCACAAGTATATTCCAATGTTGAAAGTTATAGCAGTTCGAAAATTGAGACATTATATTTACAGCATATACAATGTCCGGACGACTTCTACTTGCGATAAAGGATAAGCATCCAATGAGAGTTCTATAGGGATATTTAATCATCAGATCACTTTCTAAATCTTCTTGATTCTCTACACTTAACTTAAAGTTAATTTTCAAAGGTAGACTAACATTACTTCTGGGTAATTGATCAAATCTTTTCATTAGTTTTTCTATATAAGTTCTTTGATGTAAATAAGTTTGATCATTATCATCTTCAAAATTAATTCCCAACAAGTATTTAATTTTCCCCAAATTTTTAATATCCAACTTACTCTCAAGCTGTTTTACACTTTCTTCTAAAATTAATTGAGTCTTACTGAATAGACAAATATCATATCTACGTATAATACTAGAATTACATTTTCCTTTTTGTATACGCAATTTGACCACTTTAATCTTTCATATTCAAGAGTTTTTAAGATTGTGTCAATCTCCTTATTCCACATCCTTCCGAATTGTCGCAATCCGTATATAGACTTATTTAAAAGACATACCTTAGGGGCCATCCATAAATTACGTGAGGTGTTTTTTCCAAAATCTGGACCCCCCCTCCCCCCTTGGTGAGATTTAGTGAGATTTTTCTTGACCCCCCCTCCCCCCCACGTGAGATTTACCTACAACTTTTAAAAATTATTTTCTAAAAATTATTTGCATTTTGTGCTTCATAGCACCTAATTAAGTTATAATTCAGTTAAAAAAAGTTGACGTGAGATTTTAATCGACCCCCCCTCCCCCCTTGGTGAGATTTGGTGAGATTTTTCCAAACCCCTCCCCCCCCTTTTTGACCTCACGTAATTTATGGATGACCCCTTATCTTCAGAATTACGTTCAGTAAAACCAGGCGGTTGTTGCATGTAGATCGTTTCAGTCAGATTTCCGTACAGGTAAGCTGCCCTGACATCCACTTGTACATGTTTCCAACACAATACTGAAACTAATAGAATAAACAAAAATCTGATCATTGAAAAATTAACAACAGGTGAAAAAGTGTCATTAAAATCCTGAAACTTTCGTTGAGCATAACCTAGACATACAAGTCTTGCTTTGTACCTTTCAATTTCATTTTTCTCATTTCTTTTTACGGAAAATACCCATCGATTACCTAAAATCTTTGCATCTCTCGGTTTTTCTACTAGATCCCATACTTTCTGTTCCTTCATGACTTTTAATTCTTCACTCATCGCTTCTTGCCACTTCTTCCTCTCTGGTAGCTTTAGCATGTCTTCAAACGTTCTTGGAATCTCTGTATTGTTGACTTCTTCCTGAAAGATATCTTCAAAATGGTTATACACATGTGAATTTTCGTTACTTTCACCTTCCTCACTCAAAGTAGAATCATCAGATACATCATCCTCAGGCATTACAAGTTCTTTTACATCAATGTTTTTAGTATTCGGTTTAAAATTAAATTGCTTCTCATCAAATTCAATTTTGTTCTTTTCACAATACAATTTTGCATTCTTGATTGATCTCAACCTAACGTTGTCTGGAGTGTAGTAATATACATCGATTCTTTTGCTTCTTTTCCGAGGTCTTTCTATTCTACGCCAATCTGATGTATTTAGAGGTTTAGGTTGTTCAACTTTAGTTACCTGTAGTTCATCATGTCCCGACTGTGATGGTTCGAACGACAGTTCATGTTCATCCAAGTCTTCTAAATCATTACCAAAAGGACTTTTTAAACTGTTATTTGAAAATAGTTTTTCAGCTTTACTATGTTGACCAAAAAGAGTTTTTACCCCGTTTTTAGACTCATCTATCTTAACATGAATAGATTCCTCAGTCTTATGTTCTTTAGGTAGCCAAATTCTATAACCTTTAGTTTTTCTCGCATAACCAATCAAAATTCCAACTTTTGCATTTGATTGCAATTTATTCCGTTTTACCTTTGGAATATGCACATAAGCTAATGATCCAAAAATCCTAAAATGTCTTACCGACGGTTTAAATCCTGTCCAGATTTCGAAGGGAGTTTTACCTTTAGTTAGCTTGTGTTCACTGCGGTTTTTTACATGAACAAAGCAATACAGTGCTTCTGCCCAGAATCTCTGTTGCAGTCCACTATCATGTAACATCGCACGTATACCTTCAAGAGCAGTGTGGTTAAATCTTTCGGATACACCATTTTCTTCCGGCGTATAAACTGATGTTCTTTCCATTTTAATACCTGAATTTGAAAATAGATTAAAGAATTTTTCATTACAATGACACACTTTAATTTAACCCCTAATTGCCTTTCATTTCTGGTTAAATAATCCTTAAAACATGCAAATACTTCGGTTTTGTGTTTAATTGGAAAGACTTAACATACCTGGAGTAATCATCAATAACAGACAAAAAATATTGATTACCTCCATGAGATTTAACTGGACTTTCCCCCATAAATCCATGTGTACCTTTTCCAAAACATTTTTTGATCGTATTTCATGCATCGTGGTAAAACTACTTCTAGTTAACTTACTAACACTACAAGTTTCACATGACTCTTGTTTACCTTTTAAATTTTCTATTCCTTTTACAGAATTGTTTTTAGACATTTGATTAATAAGATTCATGTTAACATGGCAAAATCTCTGATGAGCCAATTCCAAACTCAAACTTGTATTAAATACACTGTGAGTTTCATTAGAACTTTTTACTTCAAGAAACCCTTTTACTATATACAAATTATTAACTCTTGGTACAGTTAGAAAGTAATTACCAGATTTACCAATTATGATCATTTTACTATTACCCCATTTAATTTTCATTCCAGCAATATCTATCTTAGCTCCTCCAATAAGATTTCGTCTCATATTAGGTGCATATAACACATCTTTTAACTTCCAATAAGCAAAATCATTTTCACGCTTAATCTTCAACATAATATCACCAATACCTAATATAATAGGCTTACTGTTTTTATCTCCCACAAGAGCTTGAGTAGACTTCATGGATCTGTAGTTTGTAAACCATTCTCGACGATTACAGAAATGAGACGTAGCGGCGGAATCTACAAGAAACTCAGCCATCTTATCCTGACTTTCCTCTAGGTCTGTCACACAAGCCTCTGGTACTTTCACATTTACCTTGTCTGTAACTTCACTAAATGCAGTTTCAAATTTATTTTTACTTGCTTCCTTTCTCTTTCGAAGAAAACATTTTTCTATGCTATGATTCTTCTTCTGACAATAGTTGCAATGAAGACGAGGTCTGTTAGGTTGTTTTGTACTACCCAGATTCAGGTCCAGAACGCGTCCACTGTGTTTACTTGGTCGATTCATCTTCTCTGCTGTACGATATCTTCCACCTGTATTAGCGGTTATAAAAGCGTCTGCCAAAATGTCCTCTCCTCTGTCCTTCATCTTTTGCTGTACTCTTCCAGCTTCTATTAAGAGTTCCTCTTCTACTTTCTTGACTGTGAATTCTTGATCTGGGAGGCGATATAACATCTGTACGATTTGGTCGTATTCTGGTGGTAGGCTTCTGATTAGTTGAAAGCAAACTAGTATCTCTGGTAAGTCAAATCCAGCATCTTTGATGAGATTTCTTTTCTCCGAAACTTTCTTGCAAAATAATCCGATCTGCGTTTCTTCTCCAAACTTCAAATTAAAAAATTCATCAATTAAACCAGCTAGACGAGCACGAGAAGTCGATTCAAAGTTCTCCTTCAGAACCTGCCAGGCTTCTTTCCCGCTTTCCGTGTTGGAGATGAGCGGTTGCAATTGTGGCTCTATACCTTGAAATATGGTCGTATAGCTTCTTGCCGTCCTCCAATTGTACGCTCTTTTGTCTCGCTCGGGTGCAGTCTCGGGATACGGTTCTTCCTCCTTCTCCGTGATGAATCCCCATGATCCTCTGTCTATAAGAAGTACCTTCATGTTCACGTTCCAACTTGTGTAGTTGAAGTTATTCAGCTTCGGAAATCCAAATGCTTGATACGAGTCTTCCATTTTGGCCATACTTATCTCTGAAGTCGATTCAACTCAGCAACTGTCAGTTTCCAATCAGAGCGGCCCCAGTCGATTTACTCATCTACGTAGTTCCGCTCAAGGTTACTTTGAGGATCCAAAACAAGCTTCAATTTAAATTTCTATCCTATCCATTTCCCTATGGCCCATAACCTCATAGGATTATGTTATGGCAGACCGGATTCAATGATAAAGCAGTACATTAAAAATAAACATACTTTATTTAGTGAACATAAAATAGGCTGCGTCATAATTTAGCAATCATCTCTTGGAGTAAAATACAACATATATATAGTGGCAAATACATAACTGTAATATTAACTGTTTAAAAATAAAAAAATTGCATTTCCCATGCGGCACATTATCTTTATTTCTGGGCCGTACTCGAACCTTGTACCAAACCAACATTTTCAATCGATAGAAATCCCTCACTTAATGGAGCTCCTCAGGTTTTCAAGTTTCATTAAAACGGAAGATATTCGCCATATGAAATAGGCAGCCAGATTCAAAGACTTTGCCCCTTTAGAGGAGGTATGAGAAACTATATAAGGCAATTGCATCTTGCTACCCCCTCCACGTACCCTTCAGAGCCCCAAAACGACATTTCTGAGAAAGTAGGCTTAATGAACAGGAAATTTTATAATCTGCCTTATTCATGCTATAAAATCCTTTAAGGAGGCATGCATGATAGCGGGAAGGTGTCATATCCATTATAAACCCACTATTTTGCTCTATTCTGGAACCACTATTTCATACCTTTCAACTCTGGCGGTTATTACTTCTGCACATGCGTATATATTACAATTTTTGAATGATTATTTATTTGGTATTATATCAACCTATGTTCATACCAAATTTCATCAAAATCTATCCAGTAGATCTGGAGAAATCGAAAAAATGTGCAAATTCTCTTAATTTTGAACACCAGTGTAGAAATCTGATGAACTAAAGACTGTTTAAAAAAAATTAAAAACTGTTTGCCCTTAAAATTTCTTGATAACAGGTTAAAAGCTTTTCTATGCCTTGTTTTGCCTTAAAAATCTGTTTAGATCTATCCTTTCTAAAATCTGTAATCCTTTTTAATAGAATCCAGAACCTCGCTTACTTTTAAAATCTTCATTGATTCTCTGTTTGAAGGGGATCATGAGTTAACATTGGGGGAAATGTTTCAGAATATGACAGAAACAGAATTTTTTTTATCGAGTGAGAACTAATATTCTTTCAATTTCACCTTTTCCAAGAAGCAGTGTTCGCATTTCATGAGGAAGGAACTTAGTTAACAAAAAAGGAAGAAATTTATAGAAAAATATTTGAGCAGATAAAAGTGAAAAGTTGCTAGATCTTTGAAGACAATTAAAAAAATTAAATTTTCAAACCCCATAACTCTGAATTCGGGTAAGTCGGGGTAGCAAAAGTCGAGGTATTACTGTAATTACAAAGTTAATTTTTATATACTTATTTTTTTGTTTCATTTGTTTTATTATTTTAGCTGTGTATGAATTCCACTCAATCAATTAATGTTTATTTAAATTCATGTTTTAAAAATCTTATTATCTATAAACAAAATTGCTTTTTTGCCCTAAATAAGTGATTTACTATATTTAACACTGCCCTATTAAATTCTTCCAGGTTTAAAAAGTAAACTGGTTTGAATGAGTTTGTTTTGCAAGTCAAGTAGCTCAAGTGTGTTGAAATTTTAAATTGGTTAAATTGCAATCAATTTTGAATAAGTTGTTTACTTGCACGCAAAATGCGTACTGACTAGACATTTTAGTAATGCAGTTTATTTTCACTACCGTGAACCTGGATTATGGTAGACTATCCAACTGCTACAATACGGACCTTTTCACTGGTCTCAAATGAAAAACCATCATGACAATATCAGTTAAAGTGAACCTCTGGTGATAGAGAACTATTTATTTGGTTTGATGACAGTTCACTATAACAACCTTGGACTGTATTATTAAAGGTTCTCCCCAAAGTTTTTTTTAAGTATTGGATTTTAGGTAAATTTTATTAACTTTTTTAATAGGAATTGGTTGTATGGTTTGTCCAGGGGAGTAGATACAGAAGCAGTGACTGCCAGACAGCTTCCTAAATCTATTGGATGTGGCAAGAATTTTCGCGGAAAATCTTGTTTAAATACCAAAGAGAAGGTACGGATTGCACCAAATTTTCAATAACTTTCCGAGTATATTTTGCATTTCAAACATAATAATATTTGCATCCTAGGTTTCTCACTGGATGAAACAATTGGCCAGTGAACTTGAAGAAAGATTAATTAAAGATCAAGAAAGTGTAAGAACTCAATTTTTTTCATTTGTTATTTTAAGCCACATTCAAAGTAATCAAAATCTCATCGAGCTTCTGTTTATCATTTATTTGGCGACTTATTTTTAAATATAGCTAGCCTTTGTAATTTTTCCAATTAATATCCCTTAGAAATTACCAAACTAAATTCAATATGCTTCCATAGTTTTTAAAAATAATTGCACAACATTCAATAATTTATCTACAATAGTATATGTTACTATCAAATATTTTCCCCCTTGAGTGTATAATAATGTCAATGGAATATTTTTCAGAATAGCCGAGTGGCTCAACTACTTACTATTTCCTTGAGGATTGAAAGAACTGTGGTTAGTAGATCATGTCCAATTCTGATTTACAATGCTGAAAAAATTGCTCATGATGCATATTCAACAATTCAAAAGTTCAATTCTGCTGCTTCTTCAAGCCCAGATTGGTAAGATAAGCTATTTTTTATTTATTATATGAGAACCTTATTTATTGAATAGAAAAATTTTAATTCCATTAGTTTAAACTGGGATTTGTTCAATGTAAGTAAACTAAATGTACCCTTAGTACAAGTTTCTGTAGAACGTTATGATCCTTGAAATATTTGCTATTAATTAATACTGTTGCCTTTAGTATTAATTTAATTGTTTTAAAACCCATATATTGTTGGGTTTTTTATACCGTGCAACTTGAGGATAGCTAAAATAACTTAGTAATTGAATAGGATAGTTTGGTCTTTTCAATTTTAAATTACAAAGTGGTTTTAAAAACATCCTTTTTCCCTACTCTGGTTTTCTAACCTATTTCCATTTTCACCTTGGTTTTTACAGGTCCCCTGCAATTTTAAGTCTGGCAATGTCAGCTGGTAAGTTTGAAGATAAAATTGACAACACCCATGACATTCAAACATACTTTACAAAATCACCAGTGAAGAAAACTATTTCTGAAGCATCAACTAGTGCATCTAATATTGACACAATCATTGGTTTAATTGACTCAGAAGCAAACCTAACAGATAATACAACTCCTAAAGAAGCATCTTCCACTGAAAAAGTTGAAGGTATAGTCCAATTTTTCATAGCAAGGTCTGAAAATTCTGAATGTGGCAAAGCCAATCAGACAACTATCACAACATGCAGTGACTTGACAATGACCAATGATCCTGAAATAGGCACCTCAAATTCAATAAAAATGGACTACAATGCATTGAAAGATTCCAATACTAAAGATAAGACAGAATGCAACGATACCAACAATTCTTTTGCTAATGATAGTAAGAAAGTCAAGGGATTCTTTGCTAGGAAATTGGAAGAAAAAATGAAATATCTAAATGAGGAAAAAAATACCTCAAGCAGCACTAATGATGAAACTTGTGGAACAACTGGTTTGAACGCCACAAGTTTTGCTTCCTGTTCTAACACTGCATCAGCTTCATCTACATCTTTTCAAAATGGAACAGAACTTACTGATGGGATTAACAATCCGTCATGCACAACTTTTAATGAAACTAACGAAGCTGTCAAGAATGGCACTAGTTTAGCTTCTTGTTCTAACTTAGTGTCAACTCCATCTATATCTTTTCAAAATGAAGCAGAAATGACTGATGTTAGTGATTGTGTTAATGTAGAAAGCAACTATTCAAACCTAGATCCAGCATTGACTTATGAGTGCACTAAATGTAATCAACGAATTCCAATATGGGAAGAAGAGGAACATTTAGACTATCATTTAGCTTTAGATCTCTCAAAAGAACCAATTCCAGTAAAAGTAACTTTAATAGATAAAAATAATAGAAATATGCAAACACATAACTCAGGGAAAACATCAAAATCAACAAGAGGTAAAAAACGAGGTACTCACTCTAATTCAACTGCATCTAAAAGAGCAGTACAAAAGAATACCCTTGATTCTTTCTTTAGGTGACAAAAGCTTAATTTTTTAGTCAATAAATTATTTATTATTTTTATAGAATGAATTACTTCTTACTTATTCTAATTAAATGAATTTATATGAATGCAAAGCACAAATGGAATCAAACATTTTAGGATAGCGACGTTCTTACTTAGAATTTGTAAATTATCTTGCTATTACTTTTATTATTAGGGAGGGGGCTTAAAATAATTAGCAATACAGTAAAACTACTTTGCAAAAACAACCTCCAATATAGAGACCCCTTTGGTTAAATGAATGGTAAAATAAGTACACAAAATAAGTACAGTGTTTTATCACAGTAATTACACTGATAACAATGTCCTTTATGGGACAAAGGTATAATGTATGTAATTTTATTGAATGTCAGTATAATAAAGATTTTATCTTCAGTTGAAAATTATATAATAAAGCAGCATACAGGGTGTTTCAACTAGTTTGTCCAAACTCTTCACTGAATGATTCCTTGTGTAGAGTACATAAAAAATGCCCTAAGAACTACACTGCTGTGCAAAAATTAAGGACGGAACTCTTTTTTAACATAACACCTAAGTAGAATTATTGTTCATCCATGAAAATCATCAGAAGATATTCAATGGGTGAGAATACAGGGCCTGAGAATAAATTTTCCCTATGAATATTTTAAGGGGGTAAATGGGCTATCCATTGATAATGGAGTTCCATTACACATTTGGAGCAGTGGCAGAAACTTCCGTGTAAGAGGTATTTAACCAAGAAATTTAAGATTTTTTGCAATGAATATGATTATTCCTGAACTCAATCCATATTTTCAATCGTTTATGCTGCCTTTAAATGGTATTTTTTAGAATTTATTGAGAGATATCGGTCTTATCATCATCATTTTTTGTAAGTTTTAGCTTCTGGGTCATTTTTGGTAAGTGGTATGTGTCTGATTGTGTTTAGGTCTAGGGCCCGAAAAGTAACTTTATTCTTTCAATTTTGTTTCTTATGAAAAACTTTAAGAAAGCCAAATTGTGATTATCTGCAGATTTTTCACTAATAAACAGAAATTACAGGCTTAAAATGTCTTCTAAAACAAGCAAATAGGCCATTAGAATACAGATATGCAATTGCAGACATCAGGGAAAACATCAAGTCCATAAACAGTAAAAATACTTCTTTTTTCGAAACAAATGTTCTTTCTATGAAACTAATGCATTTCTTTGGGCTGTTTCAGCACCCCTTAGACAACATAGAAATTTTCACTGATATCTGCAATAGCTTACATGTGTTCTCATGTTCCTTTTACTTCTTTTGGAAGACCTCTTGGATCAATGATTTCTCTTTATGGGTGACAAAGATGCACAAAATCACAATTTGACTATCGCAAAGTTGTTCATGAGTAACAATATTCAAAGAATAAATTTACTTTTCTGGTCCCCAGACCTAAACGCAATCAGACGAATGTCAGACCTACTAAAAACATGGTGGACGGGAAATTACCACTTACCATAAATGACCCAGAAGCTAAAACTTGCCGAAAATGATGATTAGATCGATATCTCTCAATAAAACCTAAAAAATACCATTTAAAGGCAGCACAAACGTTTAAAAATATGCATTGAGTCCAGGAATAATCATATTCACTGTAAAAAAAACTTAAATTTCTCAGTTAAATACCTTTTACACAGACGTTTCTGTCACTGCTCCAAATGTGTAATGAAACTCCATTATCAATGGAGGGTCCATTTACCCCCTTTAAATATTGATAGGGAAAATTTGTTCTCGGGATTTGTATTCTCACTCATTGAACATCTTTTGGTATAATTTTTATGGATGAACAATAGTTGTTGTGTGGAAAAAACAGTTCCGTCCTTACTTTTTTAACAGCAGTGTACCACCAGTGGCTACCTAACTTTTGCCATCATGATTTTCCTGAAAACGAATGGCCCTATAGGTATAGTTCTCTGGTCATTTTTTTATCTACTTCATGCAAAGAATATGGTTATGTAGAGTTTTTGCAGACCTGTTGATACATCTTAAGGATCCTTATCAACTGTGGTATTGGACAAGCTACTAAAAGTTATTTTGGTGTCTACATAGATTGCTGTAAATAACGTCTCTAGTTAATATCTTTTTAAATCTGAATAATAAATTTCAATCTCAATAACAAATGTGTTCTATTAATAAACTAAAAAGCTTTTAAATACCCTGTTAACAGGAAAATCCTATTGAATTGAATTTATGATTTCTTTAAAGCAGTGGTTCCCAACTCAAATATGTCTGCGGACCACTTCACTTAAATTTAAACCTCTGCGGACCATCTCTATCCCTAACTGTATCTTCAAAATTTTAACTTTTTTCAGTGCATTCATTCCTCCTGGAGGGTCTAAAATTTTGACTTTTTTCTGAAGTAAGGGAAATCGAGTCTTACAATGTTTCTAAATAAAACTTAAAAAATCAAATAATCTATTAAACTTAAAAGAAAAATTAACTTAATATTAATTTTAGATCTAATTATTTAAAAATATACCTTTTATAAAAGACATTTAACCATTTTATCTATTAACCCTGGAAGGTTAACACCTATACAAAAGTTACAGGTGTAAAAAAAACAGTATGAAATAGTTCTTTTTCATAATCTACAAATAAAGTAATATTATATTATTAGCAGATTTAAATTTGAAAGAAAGTACTTAGCTTGAAATTAAACTGCAGTACAAATGAGATAACCAGGGATTCTGTTGATCACGAAAAAGCAAACTGGACATTAGGGTGGTCCAAAAAAACTTTTTTCAAGCCAGCACAAATGTCGCCCCCTAATTTTTTTACATTTACCAATAGTATCATCCTCCTTTAATTTTAGCTTTCTACTCCTATTTTTAGGGGGTGCTCAATGACCCTTCTTTTTGACACTTTAAAAATTTTATGGATTTGCTTTTGGACTTCCCGTGCTTAAAAAACAATTTTTTTTCGTAAAGCCTGATGTTTCTAAGCGTCAATATGTCTTATTATATTGTATTTAGTTTAATTTTTATATTTTTCAAAATTTTTCTCTGGATCCGCAAAAATGCGTTAAAATCATCTGTGTTAAAATCCTGTTTTTCAGTGCGTTATAACAGCAAAACTATTCTTTGAAAAATAAAAGTTGAATGGTGCATTTTGTAGGAAATTTCGTTTACTTTAACTTTGTAATTCAAGTAATTTTCGAGAAACTATATTTTTTGAAATATACGAAAAAATCCGAAGATAAAGTGAAAATTTTGCAATTTTTTCACTTATTTTTGCGGTTTTTGATATGAAGCTGACCTTCCACGTGAAAGTGAACTAAATATTTGGAATCAGCACCTCAAAAAACATATAAAACAGTCGAAGAAAATAACTTAAAAAAATTTTTTTTTGAAGCAACTGCTCGTCATAGGACTATATTACTATTTTTAGCTTTTATTGAATTTTTGTTACTTTTTAAAACAAATTGCATATTTTTTAACCAGAATCATATTTTTTGACCCTTAAGCATAATATTTGACCCCCAAAAAGGTCTTTCTATTATTAAAAGAACCGAAAATAGGCCCGCTGGCGGCCATTTTGTTTTTGACCGGAAGTCCCAAACGGCACTTCCACCAGAGTGATTCTGGTCGATTTTCGATTCAGCATGTTTTAAACTATATTTCCACCAATTTTGGTGCCTCTTGCACAATCTGAACAATTATTCCCTTTAACAGTCCTGCTATCGTTGCTTCCTAGTCAACAAAAAACTAACTCGTCAATATTGTTTCTTAACATCCATACTTAAAAAATGATGCTTTTAACTATTTTATTTTTAATTTATTATCATATATTAAGTGTATAAATAAAGTAGGTGTCAAAATAATTTATCTTTTACTTATTTTTTAGCCAATTTAGCCAAAATTTCGAAAAAAAACCTAAAAAGTGCAGTTTTTTAGGGCCATTGAGCACCCTCCTAAAACTGAAGTAGGAAGTTGAAACTTTACCAGAATAATACTATAGGTAGATGTAAAAAAAAGAGGGGGCGACGTTGTGTCTAGGACGAAGTTTAGTTTTTCCCATAGGAATGTGGACCACCCTACTGGACATGCACTGACTGAGTTGCGGCAGAGGAAATTCTATAGGCGAGGCGGGCGAAGCTGATGTTCTCCCAAAAGAAACCGCGTCAAAAGTCAATAATTATTTCAAAGGAGCGATTAAAATAGAAAATAATTTGTGTTCAAAAACTTTCGCATTTTTGGCAATAAATTTTTCTCATATCTTCGAACAAACCTATTTCACTTTTATCTCAGAAATTTCCTCTTTTCACATCACGATTTCTCGAAGACCCTCTGTCTGTCCATAGCATCCCAGTTTGAAGTATCTTTCAAAACTATCTTCGTATTCAAACCAAGTATAAGTCCGATCATTCGATTCTTTATTTGCCCCACCCCGACGCCTCTCAGTTTTAATTAATCTGATGCAATACTTTTCCACATCATTACATTTCGTTTCTACTCTGAAATAAACTACTTTTGAATAAAACTGTGCAAAATAATAGAAATAAATAAATGATTCATAGGAGAGAAAGAGAACGTAACATTTTTTATTTATGAGACGTATGATTTTTTTACTTATGTTTTTGTATCTGTAGTGTTTTTACTATTTCCTGGAATGTGTGATTAGGAAAGCTATTTTCTTTTAAATTTCCACACAATTTTTGGATAAGTTATTTAAAAATCTTCTCACAAACCACCTCTGAAGGCCTCACGGACCACCTGTTGGGAACCACTGCTTTAAAGCTATGTTTTTATGATAAATGATAATTCAGTTTATTCCTTTTTTATTGATCTGGAATGTTGTAAAAAAGTAATTTGATAAGAAGGAAATAATAATAGAAATAAATAATAGACTTGAGTATCAAACAAACAATATGAGTAACAGTAAAACTTATGGGTCTCCTAAGTATGGCCTGAAATGATTTAGCGGCTGATCTTGCCATTAATTAATTCTTGGTACCATAGTAGCCAAAAACCATTGACAGGGCCAGATTCCTCCTTAACTTTGCAATTGCAGAGCATTTACCAAGCCATGTCCATCTGCTGTAATATGGGGACTGGGAACTTGGTGCAATTCTTAGCAGTTTTAGAAAATGCATTTTGTTTGCTACATTAAATGGTTTCCAAACTCATAAAACAATTACATGAAACAAACTTTTTTCATGACTGCAGTAAAGGGAGCTTTATAGTTCTGACCCTTGGGTTTTATGGAGTCACCAATACCTCGCAAGATTTTTGACTATTGAATGTAGCTTCAGGCTAAAAACTAGAGACCCTTAGTTTAACTTGTTTAAAATTAACACAGCAAAGTATTTTGGTGCAAATCATGAAAGTATATAACTATATAAAAGGTACAATAAATACTATATATAGAGGAGGGTATTATGGAATACTGAGGTTTTTCAACCATATCCCGGGCTGTCATCAAATGGGAATATCATGACATACTTAAGGAAGACTCCCATGATGCTATGCACAAAGAATTAAATTCTGGCTGCAATTCAAGTCGCTGCAAAACAAAATGTGTTTTGGGATTTCCAAAAAGTTTTTCAGGGTTCCCACGGGTCAGGGAGTACCTGGAAAAGTCAGGGAATTTAAGTTTCACCTAAAAAGTCAGGGAATAGTTAGGGAAAATTGCTAATTTTGGCCAAAACCCTGGAAAATGAAAATTTTAAATGTTTGCGTGTCAATTTTGGCTCTTAAAGTGAAAAAATAGTCAAATTACTGAAAATTATGTGTTCAAAAATGCAAGAAGTATCCGAAAAATGCTGTGAATTACTAGTTTTTTTACTGAAAAATTGACCTGGAAAAGCCAGGGAATTTTATTTCTGAAATTGAGTGGGAACCCTGTTTTTGCCGGAAAATGTTCAAAGATTTTAACCTACCAGAAATTATGAGACTTTAACTTTGTTGTTAAGCATTTAGCTAAAAGAATAATAGTTTCTAATGCCTTAGTCTTTTTTTAGCTATCAATGTTTTATCCGCCAATAAAATGGTTCATAATCCAATATGGTGTCGGATATTATGGAATACTAGGACCATTCTAATGTATCATCTGAAATTTACTTCATGCCATCAACTAAAGGACTGAAAAACAAAGATGCTGAAGCATCTTAAGGATCTTAAGTAACGGAAAATTCTCCAAAGATCAACGAGGGGAAATTTGGATTCAATGCATTAGCTGTGCTCTGTGGGCTTCTCGATTCAAAAATACAATACATAGGTTCAAAAACATAACAATTTGGACATAATTTTTAAAATATTGCTTTCATAGTTAAAAGTAACTGTGCTCTTTGAAGTCTAATCAGTTTTTCAATAGTTGCAAATAAGTATTCCATATTACCCGACTATTCCATATTACCCTCCACTTGTAACTTTTTTAAAGTACCTTTTTTCATAACCACAAAATAAATAATGTTTTATTCCACCATTGACACTTCATTACGATTAGTTATAGTATGTGCTTAAAATGATTTTGTGGGTTTTTAGTTAAAACCAGTAGAGTTATTCTTAAAGATATAATTGGTATTCCATATTACCCTTTGCTCCTCTCTCTCTTTCTTTCTTTTTTGAGTAGGGGAACGTACCCATACTACGTGACCCATTTTTTACCCCCCTCCCCCCCTTGGTGACCATTCGTAGTATATGCCAAGACCCCCCCCTCCCCCTCTAGTTTTCACGTAGTAATTCAGAAATACGGTTTGCCATCATTTTTTGCTAACAGAAAGTTTAAAAAAATTAATTTTGCTTAATTTGTCTAATTTTAATAATTAATTTGGCTTAACTAGTCTTAATTTGGCAAATTTCAATAATTAATTTGGCTTAATTTTGTCGTATTGACTAGAAGAAATTGACTACATGACGAAACCCTAAGCCCCCCTCCCCCCTGTGACCAAGCGTGGTATTTTGAAGACCCCCCTCCCTCCCCTGAATGGGTCACGTAGTATGGGTACGTTCCCTAGGCAGAACAGTAAACTTGGAGACAAAATTAAAAAACAATGGTTATATGTACTGATATTTTCAGTATTAACATACTTAAACATAAAATAACCTAAAATGGTAGGTTTTCTAATAAATTTTACTTGTCATTTGTAAATATTGTATTTATCAGATTAAACAGTTTTTAAAATGGCAAACAAAAAATATTCATGAAAAGTATGAAAGGTTTTTGATTGTACTAAAATATGGGAAAACACTGAATACATATTAAACTCAATGATGAACTATTAATTTCAATCTTGGATTGACATAAAAGTAAAAGCTATGATACATTCTTCCTTTTTATGAGGAAGAATTATTTGTCATGCATTTCTCTTTTTTACAAAAACAAATAAATAAGAATCGTTCTATACAAGATAAATTTATTTTAGAAAAAGAGGTTTATTCTTAAGTAGATTTGCTACTTTTTGTCAAGATAAAATAACAATTCTTAAAAACTATGTATGTCTAATACCAGATTTTCATAATTCATTCCTAAGTTTGGACAAAATACAGCACATTTGTTGCAATCAACATGCTACAACACACGAGTAAATCAGGGTAAATGCAAAAAAATAACAAAAATCAGTAAAACGAAGTAGATATTTTTATTTTAATTTTATAAAAAAGTCAATGGACTGTTCCTCTAATAAAAGCCAAACTTTAAAAACATCTACTGAGTTTATGATTTTAAAAAAAGTGTTAGCATTTGCTCTCATTCACTATATCCAACAGCACACAACAAAACCACATGTTTACACTTTCAAAAACACAACATCAACACACATAACACTCTAAGATCTGCTATCAAATTAATTGTAACGCGACTATTTTAAATGGGTTTGTATTGTAAAGAATTTACATTTTTTTAAGAAAAGTCGTAATTTCAAAAGATTACTAAACATCTTCATGAAAAGTCATTTGTTCTTGGTAGAGGAAGCCAGTATGTCTTGAGCATTTCAGTTGACTAGAGATACATAATCTTGATCACAAAATTTTCTTAATATCTGAGAATGCCCCTAATATTTCATTAAAAATTGTGTATCCCTATTTCAGGTGATATTACTAAGGTTTGTGAATAAAATAATACAGTTTGTAACAAAGTGATTCAATAAAAGTTTCAAGAGATATTTCTCCTAGTAGCACAGCTCATACCAAAGATGTCAAGTCTATGTAACCGCTACACAAAGTAAATGAAATTTGGCCATACATGACGAAAATTCGACGAATCTTGAACATTTGTGCTGCTTGGGTCTCAAGTATATTGTGTGAATGAAATAATAGTTTTTACAGTAAAGCTTCTTTGTTTCTCGTTTCTCCGACTTTTCTATTTATACACCATTTTTGCGAAGTCCCAATTCTATCCTATTCATTTTGATGCGAAAATGCTTCGTTTATACCAGGGGTTCCCAAAGTGGTCCATATGGACCCCCAGTGGTCCACAGCGACTTCCAGGGGGTCCACGGGCATGAAAATGAAAAGTGGGGGTCCACAGCCACTTTTAGGGGGTCCACAGCGACTTTTAGAGGTTCACGGGAAAAATTTCATTAAAATGGAAAACTTGGAAAAGTTTAAAAAATTTTGTCTTTTTTGTAATCAAATTTTAGTAATATGAAAAGTTGGTTGGTTATCACTATCACCCAATCCTCACAACGAGAGCAGGAAGCGATGGACTCAATCTTTTCGCGGTGGAGAGCTTCCGACCATCCTCGCATAATTCAATTTCATAAGTTTCAACTAAATTTCCGTAATGTATAATTTTACTTCCTTTCATAGTTGAACTTAATTAAATATTGTTTGTTAACATGCCATAAATTAATTGTAATTATTTCTGAAATTTTATAATTTGGTGAATGAATAACTCACTCATAAGCCATTAACTTTGACAAGTTTGCGACCAAAATTTTTTGTGCCATGAAATGTAAGGATATTAAAAGTTTAGATTTGTTTTTAGTTTCAAACTTTTTAAATGTTAAATTTTTATAATTTCATTAAAAATGTTGTGTCACAATAAAAGTTTAGATTTGTTTTTATTTCAAACTGTTTGAATGTTTGATTGTTATAATATCCTTAAAAATATCGTGTAACCATAAGAAGGCAAAAATGAAAAAAAAAGGTTTTTTTTAAATATGCATAAGTGTGAAATCAAATGCTTATCGATGCACTTCAAAAAAAATTAGAAAATTTAGGCGTAGATTAAAAGTTTATTTAAAAAACATTTTTTAACATCATTAACAGATTTTTAGCTACTTTTTGAACGGTCCCTCAGACAGGGGTCCACGAGGTACGAAAAACGTCGTCAGGGGGTCCACGGGCCAAAAAAGTTTGGGAACCCCTGGTTTATACGATGCACAGTATCGGTTATTCATCGTTTCCCACTGTCTTAATAAAGGATTTTTCCAAAAAGTGTAATAAATTGAAAATTTGATATTAATATACAATGCAATCTATTCGTAAGTTGTGTTTAAGATGTGCATACTCAAGATTTGAAAAATAAAATAAATATTTAGGATAAACTATAAAGGTATGTTTGGTATTATTTTTATGTTAAATGTTTTAATATTTTGAAATTTAATTATTATTTTCATTTTAAAAACTGTTTTGAAGTAGTTTTTCTTTAGAAAAATTTTCAATACAGTAAAGCAGTGGTCTCCAACCTTTTTACCACCACGGACCAGTCAGCGTTTGATAATTTTACTGCGGTCCGCTGGGGGGACTACGTTCCAGATTATTTTGATTTTTTTTATTTAATTATGTTTAAACATGCTTTTAAAATAAAATACAGTTACACAAAAAATAAATATAAAGTGATTTATAATTCATTAATTTGGAGTATAAAACTAGGAATTTTAATTCATTTTCAATGAAAAATGGTTGGCCCGCGGCCCGGTACCATTTGATCCACGGACCGGCACCGGTCCGGGGGTTGGAGACCACTGCAGTAAAGCACCATTTTTACGTCTTTCAAGGGACCGATGTAAAACGACGTATAAATGAAAATATCTTTAATTATTAGGTTTTTAACGCTCCTTATGCAGATTTATGTAAATACAATACATCAGGCATGTGATTTTCCCGCTAATTAGCGGAAATCCGCTAATTTTAGAGGTGTTGAGAATCAGAATTCCGCTCAATTGTGTGCGGAATTAATATTTCAAAGCGGGAAAAATCGGAATATTTTGTTTCCTGACCAGACATAAAGGGTACCAAAACTATTTAAAACCCTGTTTTTTAGGGTGAAATTTCAAAAAAATTTCTGAGATTGAGTTTAATAAGATGAATATCCTATCTAAAAAGTATTAAAAGGCTAAATTGAACCTATTGTATGGGATAGGGATTTGAATTTGGGCCCCTCCCGAAATAAATTTCTATACCACTGTAACTTATCTGGACGCTTCTGAAAAACTTCAGATAATTTCTTTCTTGAGCAATCACATGCCTGATACATTTTAGGTTTTTTTAAAGAAAAAATTAATTCAAAACAGTTTTTAAACTGAAAATAATAGTTAAATTCTAAAATATTAAAACATTTAACATTTTTTGAAAAAATCCTTCAATTCATTGTGTTTGACGTGAACACTATCTTTGAATTACGGCCTTATAAATTGAATTAAGCTCATGAAATGTTTTCTCACTAGTGTCCTGACTTATAAAGTAAGCTCTTAATTTTTCTATACAGACAATATCTTCTGTTGAGGAAGTTTCCACAAGCAGCTGCTCGATCTTCAATTTTTTCCCTTTCATACACAATTGTTTTCAGAGTTGAAACTGGGATATCCATTTGTTTTGCTAATTCTACTTTGGTTAATCCTGTGCTTTTGTCATCTTCCTTCATAATTTCAATTTCTTCTTGTAAAGAAAAGGCTTATGTTTTTGAGACATTTTAGGTTGAAATAATTCAGTAATAACTGGAAACACACAAGTACAGTACACAAAGTACAAGTACAGTAGCATTTAGAAATCAGAAGAATTCCCCTCCTCTGCGGAGGGTGCTGGAGACCCCCTAACCAGAGATAAGAGCCATAAAACTGAAGTGTAACACGTACCCTTTTCAGTTCAATGAACTGCCCTTTTACTCATCCGCACTCAATTGGTCATCCCCCCAATAGCCAAGGAATGCATTTTCCCTCAAACTTCCCTGGGAAAATTTTCCCACAGAAGAAACAACTGATACAGGATATTTTCGAATTTTAAGACAGCCAAAAATGACATTTAAACTATATTGCCTGTAGTATGAATGAAGAAGTGTTGCATTAAAAATGCATAGGAATGAATTGGGACTTTGCAAAAAGAACGTATAAATTAGTGATGCACAACCTGCGGCCCGCGGGCCACATGCGGCCCGCGAACCATCAACATGCGGCCCGCGAACTAATTTGGATATTTCAGGTAATCCCTAACTTTTGTCACTTTCCTTATTTTAACCGAGAAAAAGTGACGATTTATAGCGGAAAAAAGTCGGAAAAATCGCGATTTTTCGAGTTTCGTTTTGCTCGCGAAGTGTTCCGTTTCTGCCGCGATTTTTGGGCGGGCGCCAAATTGAAGTTGGCTTCTTCTTGTATTGTTTGTGCGACGGAGCGATGTGGAAAAAACAACTTAACAATGGTTTGAAGTTTTGAAGCCAGAAGTCCGGTGTTTAAGATCACGCGCCGCGGAAAAGTCGAAAAATAGCGATTTTTCGCGAAAGTGCCGTTTTTACGGCGCCTAGTTGAAGCTGGCTTCTTTTCACATTGTAATTGCCATGCAGAAAAAATTTAAGCGTGGTCAGAGGAGTCTAATAAGTCTAGTGATACCTCTGACATAGCTTTTTTTTTATCAATTTTAGTGAGTATTTTCAACAAATTTTTCTTAAGGATTTCCCAAGTTCTAAATTTTTGCAAAAAGATCACTTTGAAACAAGATTAGATAATAATGCAGTGTATTTTTTAAATTCTTATTAGATAATAACCTGTTTCAGATATGCTATCAAGGGGGATAGCAGAAGGCTGGGGGCCTGTCCCCCCAAAAATATCGAACTTGATTTCTAAAATAAGTTAAAACCCTGTTTTTTAGAGTGAAATTTCCAAAATTTTTCTGGGGTAGGACCCCCAGACCCCCCTTTACATTTGGAATTCTATAATTACCATTTTTTTATAAATATTAAGTTAATCAAAATGCAAATCCCATCTTAAAATATATGTCCAATATTTGGGCTAAATGTGCAAAAACTAGTCAATGATTTGTTTTTTAGAGTTAAATTTCCAAAAACTTTCTGGGTAGGACCCCTAGAACCCTTTAATGGTACAAACTCAATTATTCACATCTTATATTATATTAAGTTCCTTGAGATGCAAATTCTACCTTATTGTATTAGCTGTATTATATTATTTTTGCTGTTACTCTGTTTGCGGCCCTCCGTGTCTCAATCAACTTTGTGAGTGGCCCTCCTCCCAAAAAGGTTGTGCATCCCTAGTATAAATAGTAAGGTCGTATAAACGAGAAACGTATAAACAGGGCTTTACTGTACTCAACTCAGTGAGTATGAAGTCAAAGGAAACTAAAGTTTTTTAGCTTCTTTTAATATATCAGTCCTGCTGAGAAGATAGTCTAGAAAAATTGCACAAATAATTCTAAAATGAACCTTAATTCCACCAAGCAATGTCAATAGGTGGAAGGCACAATTCATAAGATGCAGTGTGCTCCTTCAACACTAAAAATATATTTTATCCAAATAAATCAACAAATTCATTCTAACGTTGCTCATGAATCCATATTTTTAAAGATTGAAGTACGCTGGAAGTGGCAGGGTTTTTGAGATAGTGAGACCAAGATTAGGAAATGGCCAAGGAATAATTATTAACCAAAGATGGTGAAAGTGTCATCAGAAGGAAGTAGGTGATAGTGTCTATTCGGTTGCACAAGTAATCACTTAAAAGATTTAGAACCAGTTTCAGAAAGAGTTGAGATAGTTCAGAAGTTCCCTCAGACTATATTAAGATGTTGGTTGTATTGGTGCTCAATGGCGCAAGGATAAAGCAAGGCCATATGGCACTAATAGCTGATATTGCTATTTACTTTTAAGTGGCAACTGCAAGTTAAATCAATTACTCTTTCATTGAATGTGTACTCAATCAAGAAAATCCTCTCATAAGCTATTTAAGCCCATGAGTCATTATCAATAGTTTCATTCTTTGGAAGGCATCCCTTTCCTTCGATTATGTGAATACTTAGGATCTAAATCCTGCACTGTCAGATGGGCAATGAAGAATAATAAGGCCCTAAGAACGAATAATTTGTTCACACTTTATTCTTCTTTCCTATGCATCTGGATACGTTGGGAAATCAACAATCCTCAACTTTTCTTTTGCCTTATATGATGGATACAATCCACTCTTCTTGGTTCTTCTATTTATTCCTTTGGAATATCCATCCCAATGATTTCCAGCAATGCCAAGAACATCCCCAGCCTCCATTGAAAACTGTTCTTTGGCATTTTTAAGAGACTGAGGATTATGCGGCAGAATAGCTTCCTGATCATGGTCGCCTTGCCCACCAAAGTAGAAAATGTCGTCCAAAGAGTGGAAATATGAAGAAGCGTCAGAATGCATAGACTGCATCAGCTCATATGCCAGGCGACACACCTAAAACAATAAAAAATGTCAGACAAATGTTCCCTGCATCCAAACTTGGATTAGAATTCCACTTTTACTTTTACACTAATATGCTCTCTCTACAGAAGCGGTCGGCAACTGGCGGACCGCCAAAAAGTTTTAAAAATCATTAATTTGTATTTTTACACTTCAAAAGTTAGTTTGACCCGCTTATTAAGCCCCAAATTTCAAAAAATTTCCTGGGGCACCCCCCAGACCCCCATTTTTAATGTGAAAACTTCTAATAGTATTAAAACAAGCGAGTAGCATACAGGGACGGATTATGGGGGGGCGAAGGGGGCGATCGCCCCCCCCCCTTAGTATGACATTTTTTTGTGTGGTTACGAAAATCAGAGCATGAAGAAAGTCCCCTTTAACAAGCAATGAAACTATAAAAATAAGTTAAAGACCTGTTATTTAAGGGTCAAATTTTCAAAAATGTTATGGGGGAGGACCCCCAGACCCCCTACGGTACTTGTAACTATTATTTACAATAATATTTTTATGAAGTTCGACGAAATGCAAAAATTCTACCATAAAATGCATATCCGAAATTCGGATGAGGTGTACCAAAACGAGTTGAAAAACTGGGTTTTTTCCCTTACATTTTTTAATAATCAGTTCGTCAAAATGTAAAAATTCTTCCAAAAAATAGGTTAAATTCTTGATTATATAACAGGGCCTTATCCAAGGGGGGTTATGGGGGTTCAAACCCTCCCCCCGAAATTTCGACGTCAATTTTTTACTAACTGTTTTTCCTTAAAAATTCGTCTTAAAATGCATAAAACCCCTACTTTTAAGGTTCAAAATTTTTCTTGGGGAGAACCCCCAACACCCCTTGAAATTCTGAAATCTATTATTACAGTATTACAGTTATTCCTTGAAAATTTTGGGACTTACAAGGAGTGGTCCTCTTCTGGTTGCTTTAACAGTCCTCCCAATAGGAATAATCACTAACAGTGAGAAAGAGGGGAAGTGGAAACTCGGGGTGGAAAATAAGGGAAAAGCGACTCCAAAACGAGTTAAAATCCTGTTTTTAGGGTCAAATTTCCGGACATTTTTTGGGGGAGGTCCCCCCCCGACCCTCCTTTGGAACTCTATTATTTACAACTTTTTTGTAAAACGTTCGTCAAAATGCAAAAATCCAATTAATATGGAAATTAAATTCTTGAAAATGTACGAGGGTTGTTTTTTAATTAACTTCCGTTTTGCTCCTGAAAAAAAAGTAGTAGGAATTTCGAAATAATTTGGCAACTGGTAGATAGGTACATCCTTGAGGATCAACTTTCCTCTTTACTGGAAAAAATCGGACATTTTTTCTATTATTTATCGAATTTACAAGCGCACTCCTCGAACTTATTTCCCGCCAACCCATAGAGAAATCCTCTTTTTCGAAATTTTCCTCTATTTGATAGTTTAAAAATAAAAAAACGAATGAATATTTAAAAATAAGGTTATTACGGAAGGTTACAAACATTTTTAATAACTTTTCAAAGTAATCACCTTTAAATAGACCAATTACCGTACCATTTCACAAGTTTTTCGATTCCGCTCCATGAAAAGTTTGATTTTTCGTTGAGCTTCGCATCGGTTCGGACAGTCAATTTCCCCCTCAGCGCACACTTTGCCTGCGAATCTATCGATGTTGCCTTGTTATTTATGGCTGTAACTCCAGAATCCCCAATGCCTGGAACTTGGCAGATGCAAAACATGGTTTTAAACATTCACAATAGCATGCTGCAAAAATCACCTGCCTGCCGATTGTCTATTGTTAATGCGAATAGAGTTTAAAGGAAGAGAAATTCTCTATGGGCCGGCGGGAAATAAGTTCGAGGAGCGTGCTTGTAAATTCGATAAATAATAGAAAAAATGTCCGATTTTTTCCAAAAAAGTAGGAAATTAATCCTCAAGGATGTACCTATTTACCAGTACCAAAATTATTTTGAAATTATCACTACTTTTTTTACAGGAGTAAAACGGAAGTTAATTAAAAAACAACCCTCGTATGTCCGAAATCAAGATTAGGTGTACCAAAAAGAGTTGAAAATCGGCTTTTTATACTTAAAAATCCAAAAATTTTCTGGGCGATTTTGATACTGAAGACGATTTTGATACTGAAAATTCTTAACCCCCCAAAACCAAACCCTGGATCTGCAGCTGTCTACTTACCTTCGTCACCAACAAAATCGTACTTATGTTTCAAGAAAATTTTTTGGGCCAAACCCCTCCCCGAAAAAAGTCTAGTTACGGCCCTGTGAAATAAGTCCAAAATTCGGATTAGGTGTACCAAAATGGATTTAAAACATGCTTTATAGACTTAAATTTCCAAAAATTTTCTGGGGAGGACCCCCCAAAAAAAACAAATCCTGGATCTGCCTCTGACAATTTGAAAAGGGGACTAGGAAGTGAGGGGTTAATTATATTTGAAATCAAATCTAAGAAATTTTGGGGAACCTAGACCGCCCCCCCTTAAAAATTGCTATAATCCGTGCCTGGTAGCATACTCAAATTATATTGTTGTAAAAATATATGTGATTTGGAAGATAAAAATTTAAAGTAGTAATAGTAACTTGTTTTTTTCTCCGGACCTCGATGAAAATTTTCAAAATTATTTGGACTCCAAGTAAAATTACTTGCCGACCCCTGCTCTACAGCAATGGTTCTGTTTTTTTAAGTTAGAGAAATGCCATATCACTTGAGGATTACATAGTACCTTTTCTAAAAAGATATCAGTAAGTCTAGCTCAAAATAAATAAATAAAAAGTTGCTTGGCCCAAATAATTTAGTTTTATTTGATATGGATAGTCATTTATTTGATATGGAAATGGTTTATGCTTGTTCCCTCAAAATTGGCAGCTTTTAACCCTTTAGTGCGCAGCTTATCATATATGCAAAGCGATGTATCCAAGCTAATTCTCCCCCTCCTTTTAAACTTAGATGCTCAAATGCGCGGTTTACCACATCTGTAAAGCAGTGTTTTCAAATGTATGGCATGAGTTTGCTAATTTATGGCTTTACACTCAAGTAATAAGGCCAACAGTATTGAAGATCGCGGAAATCACAGATTACCGATTTCGGGCTAATTTGATTGCAATTAAAAGTAAGTAAAAAAGTTCAGATAGATGTGATAATTTTTTATATCAAAATTTGGACCTTTCTTGTCATATATTTGGCTTTGAATCTTCAAAGTGAGTATTTCTTGATTCTCTAGGGCCGAATTTAACCACTTATCATATCTGCAAAGTTGCGCATTTAGGTTGCTTTTCACATTTCATTTTTGGATGTTTGTCTCAATGTTTCTATGGATCTATTTTATTATTTTAGGCAAATTTTACATGGTTTATGGGTTGTATCGTTGGTATATATTTTTTAATACCAATATTAGTTTTCTTGAGGGTGGATAAGATTTTTTTGTGAGAACTTTTAATTTGTTTCCTTTTATAAAAAATTTCGTTAATTAAAAATTTTAATTTTTCACCAACATTTGTTAACAAGTTCCAGAGGGGGTAAATAAGCGTCAGCCCCTCTGGATCCACCAGTTTAAGAATTATATAGTTATTAACTCATTATCGCCCAGCCAGGGGGCATATTTCTAGAACACTAGACATAGTGTGAAAGATGCACTTTTAAATGACCTTGGATTTATCCCATGAGAATGAAACTTCACACGTGGCAAGACAAAACATTCCTTCAGAAGTTATGAGGTTTCTTTTCAAGTTGTTATGATTTTTTTATATTTTTTCTCTTTTTTTATTCCGCTATAGTGATGATAGCAGTGCGTTTGTCTGAGGCTGATGGTTTTGTTTTGATGTGTTTTTGTGTGTGTAAAAAAGAGCAAATTGACTCTGGGTGGTTTATTGGGTTTTATTTTTTATCAATGTAGCTATAATACTGTGTTATAACGTGGTTATTCTGAAAAAATTAATATTTTTAGTAAAATTACAGGTAGAAATGTAGATAAATGCTGAGCGTTGGATCCACGTTTTTTCTGTACTGCTAACTGTTAGTGAACAGAATATTAGGAAAAATACAAGATTTAATATCCCTAAGTTCGCATTAAACACATTACTGTTTAGTTTTCTCAAAAAAAAATCCGATAGACTTGTTTCAAATCTCTCAAAAATTGACCCTGACAACCGAAAAAAAGCCAGACCTCGATGTACAGACAGGTATTAAGTCTAAAATTAAGTATAAATAAAGATAATAAGTGATTAAAAGCTTTAAACAAGTTGAAATAAGTATTTTTGTGCTTAAATAAAAAAGTTTCATTCTGACTGCATTGTTTTTAATAGTGTGTTCAAAATAGACCTAAATGCGCAGCTTTGCATATATGCAAAGACTAAATAATTGCCGATAATTAAAAAAATAATTAAGAGGGAATTTTTTTAGTATTTTTCCTAGTGTTTGGGGCTCATAAGTAATCAACAAAAAAATATTGACATTAATTGGAAATTGGAAAAAACAGAACAAGATCAGTTTACGTAGTAATCTTAAAAACACATAATAATCTTAACCACATTTTTATCATTATGAACTAGCAATCATTTTACCCACCTGAGAGGAAAAGGTGCACACAAGAAAGTCACACTTGGATAGCATGTGAATGTCCAAAATGACTCCTTTTAGTGATTCTGTGCTATAGCGTTGACCTACAGAGGCACTCTTAGCCACTTTCGGATCTCCATAGAATATGTATTCAGGGAACCTAGAACCACACAAAAATGATTGAAAGCTGAAAAGACACTGATCCTGTGAAGAAAATCAACATCTTCAAATTTTAAAAGTTAAGAATTTAAAAGTTTTTTTCTAACTGAGGTGTGCAAAGAAGGAAATAAATTTCTTACTTTTTTAAAGTAAAAATTGCAAAATTGTTTTTTTTATATTAAAACAGTTAGATTCACTAAAAATCTTTCAACTGGTAAGTTTGTTCAAGAAGAAAGTTGAATTTGGTTTCACAGAACACAAACAGGGATGGAATGAGAGAAACTATAAAGTTTGAAACACTAAAAAAAGATAAAGAAACTAGAAAAATAACTACTGAATGTCTCACTTCTTTTTGCTCTCTGCCAGAAGGTTAGGGTCATCAGTGGCCAAATAAACTCTTTTCTCCTTCAATGGTTTGAGGGACTCAAGTTCAAGTTGCTTAAAATATTCTTCAACATGTTCCATGTATTCCTCAATTGGATGGAATTGGGCCTCAGTGCCGATTTTGTCTGTGCGACGGACATGAACTCTAAAAGAAGAAAAATTCGCATCAAGCTTCATTAAAAAACTAAAAATAACTTTTAAGGTGAAAGTCATTCCACACTTTACAAGTTGTTTTCTACAAAATGTGCTTATTAATGTAATTATTAATTACTTAAAAATGCTTATTTGCAGTGAAAAAGTACCTTGAATCCAATTAACCCTTTCAATCCTAAGCTGCCCGAGATTACCATTGAATCTAATGGGAAATTTGGGGCGGCTAGGTTTGAAAGGGTTAAAACAAACAGCTTACCCAACAACTGGATGTTTGAAATCCATTTTTTGCTCCATGGTGTCCAACATTTCTTTGATATGAGGTTGTGGTCGGAGCAAATACGCCGCAAACTGACCTACCCACCATGCTGGGGGAGATCCACTAAGGCGTGAAAGACGAGATGAAAGATCGCGAGGAACTGCCAATGGCAGATATTGAGGGCGAGGGCGCACATTGTCGATAATTGGGAGTTCTATGACTTGGGCACTGTCACTGCCTATAAAGATATCAAAAATTTAACTTAAATTTATGATTGAATATAGTGTTTAGAGGAAGTTAATCTATCAAAAGCACATCATGACAAACTGAGTTGATTAACTTAGATAAAAAGATAGTTTATCGAGTCAATGAAATTTTCAAGTTACCAATATTATATTCTTCAACCATTTCAGTACTAGACACCCTAAATTTCCCACATGATCCCATGTAAACTTTTGGAATGAGAGGTTACAGTGAAAACTACAGGTTTTCAACACAGGTAACTATCAAGGATAAAAAATTAAAAACAGTTTTTTACTGTTCATAATTTTTCAGAGTTTTTTTTTCTAGTTTGATACAAAATTGAATAAATAATTCACCCTTTCAGTCTAGATTCAATGGTAATCTTGGGTGTTTTAAGACAGAGAGGGATAAAATAAAGGTTGAACATGAGTTACCTCATATGGTAAAGCATTCTATTCACAAGGGTTACAATAACTTTTAAAACCCCTTCAATTTGTTCTTTGCTTACCTGGCCACGGTACCCTTGAGCCAGTAGTATCTTCTTTACACGTATCACTTATGGGCATAAAGACAGATTCCCATCCTTTTTGTGCATACCGCCAGTTGTGAGACCTAAGTATCAAAGTACGTTGAGTTCCATAAGCCACAATGAGACAATAAACAGCATGGTGTACCTGGCAACCATAGCCGCAGCCTTTATTTAAGTTGCAGAGAAGTTTACGTGCAGAGCTACAATCACTAGGGTTCTGGAATTATAAATTATACTTCAGGTTAGAAGCATGTAGTAATTACAACAAATCAAGTAATTACATTTCAATTAAAACGTGGACCATGTAACCAACAGAAAACTTATGACTTAGGCTCAATCATTACAATTCATAACAAAACTTAGTTGGCCACAGACAGGATAAGAGTAACTAGGCAACAAAACCACTAGTCATAAATAAATATGAAAAAATGATAGTAACATAAATATTTATGGATGATAAAAAATATTGTTGCATTGAAGCTAGATTTTTAAATCTTAAACTAAAGAATTAAATTTTAATTGCAAACCTGAAGGTAATGAAGTCTTTTTTGAACAAGGTCACTAAGTGATTTAGCTTCTTTTTCTCTCCATTCTTTTAGACCATCCAAGTCTTTCAGCTTTTTCAAGTCAGCATGGATAGCCCTGGAAAAAATAACAAAAAATTAGAATGATATTTGTCCCTCTAAAATATGTTACAATGAATGAATGCTTAAAAAACTTTAGGGATTTAGAAGCACTGAACTAAAAACTTTTTAAAAAATTACTTTAAACCGTAACAGTTTATTAGAAAATTTTACTATTTCTTTAAAAGTAGATATTTTAAAAATGCTATTAACAGACACGCACTCCTTTAATAAAAAACACCCTTTGATACCATATATTTTTGGTGTTTTTCCTTGGATCAAGATATAATAAAGCTTTTAGGGACATATCAAAAAAGAAAAGTTTGATAATAACTAAAATTTTGAAGAAAGTAGCATATAAACATAACCATTCTGGTATTAAAAAGCTAATAAGTTTTTACTTATTAAAACAATTTAAACAATAAAATAATACCTTTTCCTGTTTTTAATATCTTCTAATAAGTAAGAAACCTTTTCTGCATTATTAGTTCCAGTACGGTTCAGTTTGTGCAGTTCAGAAGACAAGAAAAACAGGAATTCTTCAAGCCCATTTTCAACATGACGTCGGGTCTCTTCAAACTCTAAACTCGGCTCCCAAGATCCTGAAAATGAGAAGCAACTTGTGTTAAATTCTGCACTCATATTTTTTATTGCAATTTCATTTTGCAGCCCCAGCCTTGACATATAAGAAATAAATTATAACTTGGACATTTTTATGCACTAGACAGCAGTTCTTAAACTGTGGTCCCAGGGCAGCGGATTCCTAGGGGGTCCGTGAATACCCTTGGGGAACACTCAAGTTACTTTTGAGTGTTTTCCAAAGATATTCAAAATGGGATAAAACGCTAGTTTAAAATGGCAAATTTCAAAAAAATTTCTGGTGGAGGACTCCCAGCCCCCTCCAAATTTTGAATTAAAATTTTTTTCCTTCAAAATTTTGTGGTTTACAAGGAGCTGTTCTCTTTGGATATAACCCCAAATGTTATAAATGAACTAAAACACTACTTTTTAAAGCCAAATTTTCAAAATTTTTAAGGGGGAGAGAGACCCCCTTTATTACTTGAATTGTAAAATTTTAACAAAAGGGGGTACCTTAGGAATAACAATGAGTGAACCCCCCGAAACATAAATCTGTAAACTGTTCTGAAAGTTCAAATTTTTTTTGGGGGGGCACAATGTCTGCCTGTTATATAAGAGGGGGGCTGGCGGCTATAGAAGTTTAAGAACCACTGCACTAGAAAACCCCTCTTTTTTGTGCATAGCAAACATTTTATCAGGTTTATAAGTAGGTATTAAAGTGTTTATCTAAAGAAATTTACCCTCTTTTGGTAGAACTGGACTGGAAGAATACCCATTTAAGTTAAAATTTATGGAAAGACTAATCATCTGGTTGTGTTGGAAAAGTCCTACTATTGGTTATTGGCAGATCAAATAAATCTAAACCTTGCTGATTAAAGAACCAGTAGTAAATAAATCCATTGCTATTCGGAAACAATTTTTTTCATTTTTCAGTTGCAGTTATCACAACAGTACAATATGTATGTTGTATATTGATGTTTTAATTTAACTCTTTCAGTCCTAGCCGCCCCAAATTTTCCATAGGAATCAGTCATAATCTCAGGTAATCTCTCAATTCAACGGTCTAAGATTAAAGGGTTAAAGCTTCTTTGTGGTTTTTCATTTATGCATGCGTATGACATAAATGTGTTTTTCTCTGGGAGACAAATGAAAGATCATAGTAGTCTAAAATGGACTAGCAAATAAAATAAATAAATTACGAGAGAAAATTTAAATTACATAAATAATATGAAAAAATTTAACTAGTTTTCTTTAACAATTAGGCTCAAAAACTCAACTTATAAGATAAGTGGATTTTTCTTGAGAAATATACCTTTACCTTTGTGTTGAATGGGAGAATCTCTTGAAAGCTTTAAAGCTGCTTCATGGCTCCCTCCGCCTTCCACAGCATTCTCAGAGTTTTCTCCTGTGTCTGGCGATAACCTATCATAAAAAAGGGACCTGTAGCATTAATGTTGATATGGAATTTTTACCATTTTAAATGAAATAGCACACTAAATTATGATTGCAAAATACTTGTTTTCATGGAAAACCAACTGGGAGAAATTCAGGATTTTGTAAATCTAGTATAACTTTCTGAAGCAATGAAAGTTTGTCACATAATAATGGGATGTACAAATCTAAAACGAGATAAAATCATTAATCACCCACAAAAAATTAAAATTTGGCAATTCTGAGTAATAATCCCCCCCAAAGTACTGTTCTGCTTCTTCAAGGAGAATAGGGAATTCTGGGATCCTTTTCAAGCCATGTAGGCCATTCCAATATTTCTAAGAATGAAGTAATTAGATTCTCAATTTTGTCACGAAAACTGAGATAATAAAACTTCTAATTTTTCTCACTAAACTGTATTTAAAAGGTTAAGTGTTTGTTTTATTGTGACATCCGGTGTTGTAGTGATAGAAGATCACGCTTCCATGTCACAGTTATGGGGCTATATTTTCAGGTTGAGCTAGGTCATCTTAACCTTTCAAAGTGTCATTAAACTGAGTACCAAGTGTGCTTAAGAACTAAACACTGGAGGATCTCATATTTGGATGACCACCTAATAGGAGAAATGACTAGCTCCCCAGGCCCCCCGGTCATGAAAGCAAATATGGGTATTATAGGCCTTTGCCCAATAGGACTATTGTGCCAATAAGCTTAGTTTTAGTTTGTTTATTAATCTATAGTTGAAATGAAGTACTTCAAAGAATCTTTTAAGCAGTAAAGTTTGAATGATAGTTATAGTCACTCATATAGTATACAAGAAACTTGATAGTTTCTCATGTATTCATGAGATTATATCACATAAACTTGTGTGTTCAGTTTCCCCAAGTTAAAATTTACTATAAAAAGATTTCTCTTTACATAAAAATAAGAGTTTTGTAAATTTTTTTAATTAATTTAAAATTTGCTAAATATTGATTCCTTTACAAATTTCACTATAGTTAAATAATCAGGGGTCGGTCCAGGTTTCCAGGTTTTAATTTTTGGGGCCTGTTTTTTTTTTTAATTTTTGTGAAAATGAAATTATTTTTTGTGAAACTGAAATTATTTTTGTGAAAATGGAAATTTTTTTTGTGAAAAATATATTTTTTACGTGAAACCTAGAATTTTTGATTCACTATTTTATCTTTACATTCTTTAAATCGATTTGATATAGTACCAGAAAAATTTTTAGTACTCTACTCTAGTACTCGATAGTACTTTACTCTAGAAAATCATCATAAGTTGAAATACCGACTAATATCATGATAACGCATGTGATTAGTTTTACGTCGCGAATTAGGCGCCGAGGCCCGATGGAAGCAGTCGCGGAAAAAACGGGAGAATCAAATTAAGAGAATCAAAACCAACTTGCCTCAATGAATTAAGTAGGGCCCTAAGTTCTTCATTTTGCATCTTCAGAGCTTCCAGTTCTCCTAATGCTCTAGATAATCTTGAGAACACTTGTTCACTATCTGGCTCGCTACTGTGGAAAGCACTCCCACCTAAGAGAACTATCACCACCAGCCAAGCAGCTAGAAAGACTGCCACTACACGGCCAAGGCTCACTACTGCCATCCTAGAAAAAAGCAAAACAAATTAAAAACAGAGCTGGAGATGGAATTTAGTTTTTTTGCATGTATTTTCCATGATGAGGATTAAGAAGCTTTCAAGTTGATGTATGTATTTTGCTTCATTTTACAAATGCAGGGATGTTGCACCACATTGAGCATTTTGTAGCAGTTTTTGTAGCAGCTAAATTTAAAATTTGTAGCAGTTTGTAGCAGCTAAATTCAAAAGTTGTAGCAGTTTGTAGCAGCTTAATTAAAAATTTGTGGCAGAATAAACCATTTTTGTAGCAGCCAATTTTAAATTTTGTAGCAACTTATCTTAATTTTGTAGCAGGAAAAGGACGAATCAATTTTTTGCAACAACCAAAATTAAAATCCATAGCAGGGTTAATAGTTCTTGTTACTAAAATATACTGATAATTTATCCCAACTATTAATCTTAAAACTATGCATGATTAAGTAAACTACTAAAAATTGATCAGACGAATTACGCAAAAAACAGGTGTTTGAACAGCTAGAGATCTATCTGTCTTTAGCAAAATTGCAACCTTATAAAGGTACCTTAGAAAATTTACCATTTAAAAATAGGAGCATTAACAAATTAAAAAAAGAGTAAAAAAAGTACCTTCACAAAACAGATTTAAAAACCTCTGATAAGCTATTTTATCTTAAATTAAAAGTTAAATGGTAATTCTGAACAAACTTTTAATTAATTTTTATGTTTTTAAAATAATGTAATTGTTATATAACAATAGTAGTCAATACAATTTTTAATTTTAATAACAAAAACGCCAAATGCAGGGTTTATACAAATTTTCAGGAATCAAAATCAAGGAGTTTTCAAGGAGTGTTTTAAAAAATTTAAGGAGTACTTTTTTACTTAAGAAAGACAAATTTTTTACACAGCTTCAAACACTATGCCAATTATATTCCTGAATCAGGTTTTAAAACAACTTTAAAAGTCAAAATGTAACTAAAATGAAATAAAAATAAAGGAGATTAGTTAACAGAATAATTATTTAAGTAATAATATTAAATTAATTAATATTATTATTACTTAAATTTACAATTTAATATTATTATTTAAATAATTATTCTGTTAACTAATTTCCTTTATTTTTATTTCAAAACGGTATTGTCAAAAAAATTTAGTTAAGTAGAGCAAAAAAAGTAAGAAATTAGTATTTTTGAAGGTATTTTTGGAATCTTAAATCAGATAAAAAACACTATAATAATCTAAGTTGTTATAAAGCGACATTTCAATAAAAATTTACAACTTAGAAAATCCTCTTAAGTTGAAAATACTGACTTACTAAGTAGAGAAAAATAATCTTATTAGACTTCTCAGGGTGCTCTGACCAAACCAAAGTAAAGTTGTTTTTTTCTGCACCGCCGTTGAAGACGTCCGTAGGAAAAGCAGTCGCAGAAAACGGAACTGTCGCGAAAAATCGCTATTTTCCCGATTTCCGTAACACCTGACTTGTGGCTTCTGACCACGTTAAAATTGTTTTTTCTATATCACAATAATGACGCAAGAAGCTTGAATCGGCACACGCAGCCATCCATGAAAGTCGAGGGAAAAACGGAACACTCCGCAAAAAAAAACGAAAAAAATTGCTATTTTTCCCGACTTCCGGAACACCGGACAAGTGGGTTTCGGACCACGGTAAAGTTTTTTTTCTACATCGCCATAACGACGCAAGAAGAAGCCAACTTGAATCGGCACCCGCGGCCATCCACAAAAGTCGTGGGAAAGAAAGGAACACTTCTCAAAAAAACGAAACTTTCGCGAAAAATGGCGATTTTTCTACTTTTTAACTGACTTAACACAGCGAATTGAGCTGACGTCATCGGTTTTGGTTTTTAATTCAAGTGGTAGAAATGTGGAAAAAATTCCATTGATGATTTGAGTTTTTTTTCCAATGGATGAAGGTAATCTTCGCGTGAGAGGAGAGTTTGATAATTCGATTTCAAGAAAATCGTTAATTGGCGCAATTTTGTTCAAAATACGGTTTTTGTAGCAGTTAAGCACATGAATTAGGATTTGGCGCAATTGGCGCAGCCGCAACATCCCTGCAAATGAAATGTGTGAATTTCTAGAATAGAAAACATTCCAAGCAGCACAATTCAACAGTTGGGCATCTGAATCAACCTAACGACAATATTCTTCTGGACAATTTGCAACTCAATCTATAGACAAGCATTTGTCTGTTCATTTCATGCGTAACCCGATATTTAAGAAAGAATGATCATTGCTCTGTCCCAGATAATTTTACTACCTCTGGAATTTACCTCTACAAATTTACCATTCGATAAATAGGTACATTCACAAATTCAGTGTTCAGAAAAAGATATCTTTGCAAAATACATTTTTTAAAAGAAAGTTCTCTTACAAGCTACATTCTCTTAACTGTTAAATTTTTCCTTTCTGATGTTTAAAAAACCGTGTGCATGCTTTAACATTGATTTTACATTTAATTTTTTTATACTTGTACTACCCCAGGGGTCGGCAACCTTTTGAAACGGAAGAGCCAAAAGTTGCAATTTAAAAAAGTTCCCAGTTTTTAAAGAGCCACTAAATTGTTTTGCTCCAATGTTATAGTATATGCTTATTATATTTGATTTTAGTTGAGGAGCATTTTTTACACATTTTTTTCTAAAGTACCTCCTTCTGGGTTCGGGTACTTTTTTACATCAAGTTTTTGATGACTTACATACACATACATTGTAAATTTATTTTAGTGAATTAATTTCAAAATTTTGTAAGCAAAGTAAATTCCTAGAAAAATTGGAGGATCTGGGGTCTTCCCCCAGAAATTTTTTTGGAAATTTCTTCTTCAAAATAGCTTTGTGGTTTGTAGCTCATTTTTAGGCCTTTTTGGATTGCCCCCAAAGAGCACCTTTCATTTTTTAAGTGGCAGAATTTTCAAGGAAAAATAGTATAATTAAAATAAACCGCAAACTTTAGAGAGGGGTGGGGGTCCCCCTTCAGAAAAATTTTGGAAATTTTCTCCTAAAAGTAGTTTTTCAATTCGTTTTTTTAGAACTTCTTTTATGACCAAATGAGGGTTCCTTATAAATCACAGAATTTTCAAGGGAAAACAGCACAGATTCCAAAATTTTGAGGAGTGTTGGGAAGTTCTCCCCTGAAATTTTGGAATTTGTACCCTTAACCCGGGAGCAGTCGCACTGGGTATGTCATACCCAGACGCGCATTCCAAGTTGCATAGCGCTCCCCCTTTTTTCCGAAATGTGTGTGCCCTCGTGTAGCTGAGTTCAAGGTCACATTCTTCAAGTTACAAGGTTAGATAAAAATTTAGGAATGCGCGGTTTCCGGGAATCGAGGCTTTTGGGGATGATATACCCGCGCGCGTGCCCGTAGACGTGTCAGTTTTGGCTGTGGATTCCGTTCATTCGGCCGGTATGGAGCGGTACCTGAGTTAGGAGGATGAAATGAAACGGCTTTGTTCTTTGATTGAGACAGTTTCTAAGGATGTTGATTATTATTTTAGTGAATATTAAGAAGATATTGGAGTTTATGATGGTCAATATGATGAGGAAACAATGAAAGTGGGTGAAGAATAAGATAAAATTGATGAGGAAAATTCAGAAAGCATCAATTCTGCGGAAATTGGAGAATATTACCTAGGTAAAAGTGAAATAAAATGAATGAAAGAAAAGTTTAGAACCAATGCCAGAGTGGTGGTGAAAAATATTATGATTACAATCTCTAAATGTTTCTCGAGCACCTACAAATATTCATTCAAAAAATGTCTTTGATACATCATCAAAAACTACCCCATAAGAAGAAAACATAGTCAAAAATAATAAAAACATTAGAAAATATATGAGGTTTGCGGTATCAAAAAAAGGACCTGAAAATACAACACGGTTTCGAACTGTGCCATAATGTATTTGTATGGAACACATAACTCCAATTTGTAAGGATTGTACAATAAATGAGAGAAAATTATTTTCATTTTAAGTACATTTATGCTTATTTATTGTTTTATGTATTATTTTGAGTAATACTATTAGTAAAACCAAGCAGGTAAAGTGTTGAAATGCGAGAATCCATTCCTGGGTATAACATACCCACCCGCGACTACCCGCGTTCGTTCTATAGGTGCGACTGCTCCCGGGTTAAAAGTAGAGTTTTGCCTCATCTAGGGCCCTTTGGGTTACACCGCTCATTGTGAGTATCATTGATTTGATTAGGTACTTAAAATATATTACTGATTTTTTTAAGGGTTTTGATAATAATTTTTCGTATGGAACTGGAGAGCCGCAACTTTACATCGAAAGAGCCGCAGGTTGCCGACCCCATCACTACCCCATTCTAGATCTGATACTGATATTACACAGTATCAGATCTAGAATGGGGTAGTAAAGTATACAAAAATTAAATGCAAAATCAATGTAAAAGCATGTACACGTTTTTTTAAACATCAGAAAGGAAAAATTTAACAGTTAAGAGAATGTAGCTTGTAAGAAAACTTTCTTTTAAAAAATGTATTTTGCAAAGATATCTTTTTCTGAACACTGAATTTGTACTTAAAATAATAGTTTATATATAAGCCTCCAAGTTTTTATAAAGTTTTAAAGGGGCTTATGTACTTAAACATGCAGAAAAACTTAAATTCATTATGAATATTTAATAATCAGTACGTAGACATTTTTGTTATTTCAACAAAAAAACATCTTAGAATCATTCGATTTTACAAAATAGAAATAACCAAACCAAATGCTTGTTACACTTTAATACTTACATTTAATATGGCTAGGGAATTCGATTAATATATTAATAACGTGAAAATTTAAACATATTTATACAGATTACAAATACACTTAGGAAGCAGTATATTATCTTCACAGCATTTATTGTACAATCACTCCCAAAGTACAGTTAGGAGTAGGTTATTTGTGTGTAGACCGGTTGATTTCTTCACATAAAACTTGTTATGAAAAGCTGAAAGACAGGTCACGACCACAGAAAAGAATCATCACAGACGATTCCCATCCAAATATTTCTGTTTGTAAATTGTTGACGACAACATCGAGTTTTGCTGTATAATTTGTTTGAATGGGTGGCTTTGTGAAAACAGCATCTTGTCTTTAAAAATAAATCTTTTACAATGAATGTATCATTTTATGATTTTATAAATCGTATAATTGGGAATTAACTTGAAATAATAATTGCAGAAATGAAACTCAAATTACAAATTACTATGACGTCATAACTAACACGTCACTGATTCTTGGAATTTGGCCTATCCCTATCGCTTTGAATTAGGGAATTTTGAATTTCATAGGGAAATTTATCTTGAAGAGCTGAAAAACTGGGCCGGTCGACTTCAACTTCACTTGCACTTGCTGTTTGTCCTGTTGCTTGCTTTCAGAAGATTGTTTACAAATTTATTTAAGTTTGATTATTAAAATTAATCATGGGATTGCTTCGAATTAGTAACGCTTTTAGTAAACACCGATTGACTCAGTATTTATTTTTGAGAGGTAAAATATTCTATATCTTTATGTAATAACAAGGGGTGAAATTTGTTATCAGTGCGAATTTTTGCAAAAAAAAATTTTTCCTTGTTCAAATTTTAGATTTGAATTCAAACAAACTTAAAATGACCAATTTTGAATGATATTTAAAATTACCCCAGAAAAGTTTGCTCCTTTTAGCTAACTATCTTGATGTTATCTATCTGATAACATTTTCTAAGTATTTTCCATGACTTTCAAGTTAAATACATTATTTAGCATGGAATTCCGCGTTAAATGCCTATAATATTGTTAAATCTTTACTCTAGTTACCAATAGTTTTCGAAAAGATGTTCTGGGCCTTTATGAGGGAAAAATGATATCTTCCAGGAAAAACAAACCAGTTTCTGATTCTTTATGGTTAGCAGCATTGCATGTGGATAGGTTGTCTTTATTTAACTTACATTTTATGCTGAAAGTAAATTTCTTTCACTAGTTTAAATAATTATTATAATTAGGGAAGAGTAGAAATACTTGAGCCACTTTTTACAGATTATTTTTTAAATTAATACACAACTAAAAGAAATACAAATATTAAAACTTATAACTAAATGCATGCGACCACTGGACAACTTCTTCAAGGGTGCAGTATCCAGCGGCCTCAAGAAGCCAGCCCCTGAAGAAGTTGTCCAGTGGTAGCATGCATTTAGTTATAAATAAGTTTTAGTATTTGTACTTGATTGATTTCTATTTTGGTATTTAGAAGCTTTAAGCGCTGGTACAGAGTGAAGTTTTCAATATCTATTCTTGCAACTAAAAGAAAGGTTGTGTTTGATTTTTCTTTGAAATTAATTAAGTGGCGATCATTTTTCTGTGAATAAAAACCCTTTACATTTTCCTTTTCACGGAGGCTAAAGTATCCCCATTATGGATGGATGCTTGAAACAACTCTGAATATGCTTTCTAAAGCAAAAATTTAAAAACTTTTTGAGTTTAATTCTGCAGGGATGCCACTTTTCAGTACTGTCAGAATTCCGTCTTTTGAAGAATTCGGCGGACGGAATTCCATCCTCTGAATTTCGGAAAAAAATTATTTTTTGATTTTTCCGGAAGAATATTTTTCGGTCTGTTGTGACTGAAATAGGCCAATTACATCCCGAACGCCGATGTCCGCTACTTATACTTGCATCTCCGGGCCGCATAATCATTAAACCAGCATCGTTACAGAGCATTTCTTAATAATATCCAAAATCATTATTAATGTGTTCAAGGTCACTAATCCATGCTATTAATTATGATTTTGGAGATTTTTAAGAAATGCTCTGTAACGATGCTGGATCTAGAATACGCCTCAAGGCCTCTATCTCCTACCCTCTCTCTAGGAAGGAAGAGGGAATTCCCCTCTTCCTTCATAGAAGAATTCCGTGTATCCCGGTGCCATAATTATCAATGGTGTTTAGTTAATCAAGTGTAGTTACTTGCCAAGTATATATAGTCAGGATAATTTTAGTATTACAGTAACGGACCATTTAAATCCGGCAAACTCGGGGCCGGCATCCAGCTGCTTTAGTAAAACATAAATACCCGCTGAAACTGGAACAATAATAATAGTAGCGGATTCAGCAAAAAATTCCGGCAAAGCGAGTGGTTCGTCGCGGCAAAAACCGATTGCGAAGCAGCAGCCGATTTTGGCACGACCGTTTCGGCGCGGAGATGATTCAGCTGCGTCGGCCTGCGTCAAATTCCAATAGAGACGATGTCACAAAAGGAGCGGCGCAACCATTGAGCGTCGTAGCAGCATTTTCTCACTAAAAATTCTTCAAAATAAAACATCATAAATCTGAACGCGAGCCGGATTTGGGGTCATTTCGAGTTTCCGGATAAAGGGTCAGACTATGTATTCAGAATGAGATAGAGAAAGTAAAAGTACTGCAGATTTTTAATTGAAAAAGAGAAAAATTTTAAGTATCAAATATATTTTTAATTATTTAATAATATTAAGCAAATCATGTTAAATGTTATTAAACATTAAAAGAGAGAATAATTTGATGGTAGAGTATATATACGTACAATTTTTGAGAATTTTTTGAAATAACCCTAAACCGTGTAATTTTTTACAAGAAAGTTCAGTCTTGTAAATTTTGAAGAGTGGCACCCCTACAATTCTGTTAATGGTCCTGCTAAATATTGCCAAGCTCTTTTGAACACCATGTATTTAAATATCGACAATTTTTTATGATTTTTATTGATAAGCGAAACGGTTATCTAAACATTTCAATCTACGAGTTTGAAATTATTTAGCAATGTTTCTACTTACTGGATTCCAAACAAGCATGGGGATATTTAGTGGGGACCATTAATCAAATTGAACCACTTTTTTAAAAGATAACATTTAGAAAATTATAAATTGATTAATTAACACCATATTGCAATAAAAATATTGCATCATTCGTCAATTGCATTTGATATATTTTTATACTTATATTTAATGGAACTCCCTTTAGCATAGAACTTGCTCGTGCTGGTCATTCATTCTAAAATTATTATCATTTGTATTATACTCTGTTCATTTAGAATAGGCGCTTGAGACATAATATATTAGAAGCAGTTACTATTGTAATTATCATCGAAAATTTTTTCTTCTGCAATGAGAAGGCAGCCTAAACAAAAGTAGTTAAAATACTGTAAAAGAAATCGGTCACTAAGTTATGAGCGTTATTAAGCGTTTTTGATCCTGTTTCAGGCGCATATTCTAAATGAACAGGCTATAAAGGGGTTCTGTATTTTAACTTTTTCTCTACTTCACAGCCAATCTCCATTTGAAAAAAGAAGTGAAAAATGGGGTTGCAGTAATCAAAATTGATAGCCCAAACTCCAGGGTGTGTGAAATTTTTTATTTATTTATTGGAATTTTAGCTTTGTGGTCTAACTCAACTGTTGATAAAATAACTATATTTTTAAATGTTTGTTACTTAACTTAAATCCATTCTTAGTTTCAAATTTCTCCAAGGTTCCGAAGCAAGTCAAATATTGTTATATGTGTGTGGAAATAAGTTACTTTAAGATCTAAAGTCGTGGTTCTCTAAAAAAACTTTCCCCCATACACATGATCAGATCCTGTTAAACTTTCAGACAATTACAAAAAAAATCTACCCAATTGTGCAAAAAAAGTCTAAACTTAAAAATTTTAAACTTTAAAAGCTGTTTACAATGACTCCCTGATTTAGCGACTCCCATGTTACAACACAGGTCTGGTTCGAAATCATGACAATCAGTTGCTCGACATCATCATCATATTCAATGTGATACAACAAAGGAAGGAGGGAGAATTGTCGGGCAAACGTACCTGTCAGGCAACTGATTGTCGGGATTGTGAACGGATCCCTTACAACACAACCTGTAATAAAAGCACCAATTGTCTGTTTTATCTGTTACATCGTCTTTTTGTAAAAACAACCATATTTTTCTTCCCTAAAAATTAAGTTAAAAAATAATGAAAGTAATTTCTCATTAATAATAATGTTTTTATGTCAAATGTTCCTCAAACCCTCTCTAAAATGTGCTATATTTCGTTAGCATTCATAGAATTATTTTTACATTATGTGAGTTTGAAGCCTTATGAAAGGTAAAATTTGTCTGCAATAGCAGCTGTTATTTATGTAGAGAGAAAACTTACTTAAGTAATTTTTTGTATATGTGCCAAATTTAGAAACACGTTAATTATTTTAGGTCAATACTCTGTCTCGTGAAGTGATGTCTGAAGTTCAAGAAATGATGAAAACTGTTTGGTCCGATTCCAGTATCACAAGTGCAGTATTGATATCTGGAAAACCAGGAAATTTCATAGCTGGAGCTGATATTGGGTAAAGTTTTCAAAACTTTTTAAAAAAAATAAACATGAAAGCTACGACTAGTTTCCAAATGTTATGCATTTTCAATGTTAAAATTTTAACCCTACAGTGCATACTGTTGCCATTTGGCAACACGACATTTTTCCCTATTTCGTATTCGAACTTTCATTTCCAAACGGCAACACCATGCAATAAGTACAATAGATATAACATTTCATTGTATTAGCACTTTAGACTGCCAGTAGATCACAGCAGGGGTACTATTTTGAGACATCTCCTATTCCTCCTCTAAGAAGGAAGAGGGAATTCCCCTCATCCTTCACAGAAGAGTTCCGTGAATCCCGGCACTATAATTATCAATGGTGTTTAGTTAATCAAGTGTGGTTACTTGCCAAGTATAAATAGTCAGGAAGATTTTAGTATCACAGTAACAGACCCTTTATCCAGCAAACTCGGGACCGACATCATCCCGAATTTCGGAGTTTCTGGATTTCGGGTCTGTTCCGAAAAAAACTCCTTTTAAGACGCAGCTGCTTTAGTAAAACACAAATACCCGCTGAAACTGAAACAATAATAATAGTAGCGGATTCAGCAAAAAATTCCGGGGAAGCGTGTGGATCGTCCATGGAGGGATCGTCGCGGCAAGAACCGATAGCAAAGCAGCAGCCGATTTTGGAACGACCGTTTCGGCGAATCGGCGTCAGCCTGCGCCAGAATGGCCATTCCGAATCGTCAAAATCCGCAGAGACTATGTCACAAAAGGCGCGGAGCAACCATTGCGCGTCATAGTAGCATTTTCTCACTAAAAATTCTTTAAAATAAAATATAATAATTCTGAACGCGAGCCGGATTTCGGGTTTCTGGATAAAGGGTCCGACACTGTATTCAGAAAGAAAGTACAAGAACCTATGAAAGTACAAGAAAAAAGGAGAGAAAGTACAAGAACTGCAAAGATTTTTCATTGAAAAAGAGAAAATTTTTAAGTATCCAAATATATTTCTAATTATTTAATATTATTAAACAAATAATATTAAATGTTATTAAACATTAAAAGAGAGAATAATTTGGTAGAGTGTATATATGTACAATTTTTGAGAATTTTTTTAAATAACGCTGAACCGTGTAATTTTTTACAAAAAAGTTCAGTCTTGTAAATTCTGAAGAGTGGCACCCCTTCCATGTCACAAGGACAAAGTTTTTTTGCTAATAAAAAGTAGAAAAAAATTATAAATTAATTTTTTAAGTTTTTTTTTACTAATTTACACCATAATAGAAGTCATAAATGATTTTCAAGTGAATTTAAAAAATCATGCATTGTAGGGTTAAAACTGTCAACCGATTTTGTTTGCAAGTTGGTTGGTCTGTCTTGGTAGGTAGAATTGAATAGAAAGGTCTAGAAAAGAGTTAACTATACTACTTCAAATCTAATATAATAAAAGTCAATGTGTGTGTGGGTGTGTATATTTCTCTTCTATACAAATCCACAGTTTACTTCCGATCTGCACCAAACTTGGTAAACCTACGTAAAAGAATCCCAGAAAAAAACATGGGCTATGTTTCAAAGTTCTAGAACAACCCCTTGACCCTCTTTTGACCCTTTTTATGGTCATTTTGCTGAAATACCTTTATTTCTCCTCCAGAAGAGATCTGTTCACCCCATTGTTACATAAAAAAAACATAATGCAAAATAACAAGTTTTCAAAAGAAAAGCTATATCTAAAGCTGTTTAAAAATCATATTAATAATCTAAAAATATATTTCAACAAAATTTAAAATTTTAAAACTGGTAAGTATATAGTGCAAAATATTTTTATTTGAGAGTTAAATTTTTAATAGCAGTTCTTTTAAGATTGCTTCGCAATCTTAGCGAGCGATGCTCGCTTGTTTCATCTCAACAATACAGCACAACCCACTCTTCGACCCAACAAATTATCTTTTAATAATAAAACTACTTATCTCTCCTGCCTATAAGTAGTTTATTCCAGATCTTTCCCTGCAAAATATCGAAATAAAACTGCTTCTAAAATATTTTCTGGCTTATCTAGCATATACTTAAATGTTTTTTTATTATCCAGCAAGTCTACTAACTATCATTGACCATATTAGAGAAAAAACAAGGAAACTTTTAAATTTATAATATTCACGTGTGTATCTAGTGAATCGTCGGAAATAAAAGAAATCAAACACATAAAACTCGTCAGTTTCCCTAGTGAACAACCGAAAAGATAAGAAAAATTTTTAACTTTGAATCTTAATAATTCCAAAACTAATTAGAATTTTTCAAAAAACAAAACGCCAATCTTTTTATAAAGAATAATTGTGCAAGTGTTTAAAATATCGTATTTCTACTAAGATAAGTTTTTCTTTTATAACGAAAAAACCGAAAAAGTGTCAAAAATTTCGAATCTTTAAAATAGAATTACTCCATAACTAATTCGAAATTCGAAAAAAGGGCGTCGAGGTGCAAAACTTCATACCTAAGAGTGTGTGTCTGCAAAAAATCATGTTTCTGCTGTAAATAGATTTTCCTGGGGGCGAACCATAGCCTTCTTGAGCGAGGAGGCCGTGACAGAAGAACGATGAGTCATACCATCGGACGATAGCTAACATTGCGTTCCCATAGACGCGTCGATTTTTGAGGGGAAAAATCGCTATAAATCATAAACAAATGATCGGAAAAAGAAAAAAAGACCTGTGTGTGATGTAGGAAACGAATACTAATGATTCTGAGTGAAAATGTTTACATTACCGCGGAAATATTTTGATAGACGGGATTTTAAAAAAACCTTGCTCAGAGTACGATCGACTTTCACAATCTTTATTCGATTAGATTCGGCATAATTTCAGTTGAATTACTTCTTGTATTATAAAATAAACATTTTTGGTTAGATTGTATTCGTTTTTGAGTCATTCAAACCAATATTAACATTCGAAAATTTGCTGTTAAGTTGAGATTCGAAGCTAGCTGAACAGGGCGGCGTATTAAATAAAATATTTCTTTTTTATAATAACAAAAATCCTGTCTTTATTTTAACAACTAATAGATCATGTCCTATCTTAATATTTTTAATCCTTACACAGATAAATATTAACCCCCGCCTTGTGACTTTAAATAGGATTTAAATATCAATTGAGTATTCAAAATAAGCCGCTCTCTCTCTCTTTCTGGTACTATACTATATCTCCCTTGGGGTTCATAACCTTTTCCTTTATATATGAATAATCTAATATTTTAAATGGATAAATATGATTTCCATTTTAAGTCAATAAAATGTACTTATTTATAAACTTTTAAAAGGTAAAAACATAAAACGCAAATAACTGATCTAATAAGTTACAAGCATAACATTTAATTAAATTATAAATATCTATTAAAAAACTGTTTTTTTTGGGAGGCAAGATAATACCCCCAAAACTTTTACTTTACAAAAACATATTTGTCTTACTATGTGTATTAATAAAGCGAATTGAGCTCTCGGTATTTTCCGAAGCCATAACTTTTTTCTTTCTTCATCTTTCGGAAAGGAAAAAACAATCACATTGCTGGCACCTTTTGCGTAATTACTCTTGCATCCTGTCACACAGCAATGGTTCGGCATAATAAAGGCCTGGATGCGAAAAGAGCAAGGGAAACATGGGACAAAGGCGCTTACTTCAGGTTCCCGCGTACGCACACAGCTCAGACCTTGAGAATCAATGGACTCCTTGGATGACTCATCGCGCCGAAGACGGGGAATCGTCCAGGCCTCTCTCGCTCTAGAAGGCTATGGGCGAACCCGCAGCAGAAAAAAATAATTTTCCACTTTGACATTAAATAACTCCAGAAAAAATTATCTTATTAATTAGATTTTGGAAAGGAAATGACCATCATGTATTTGTATACCAATGGCCGAAATTTCATAATATTGCTTCAAATAGTTTTTAAGTAATGAGAGTTCAAAATGTTCAAAAATAAAATTTTCAAAATCAGCGGCGGCTGCGGCGGTCACTGTTACTTTTTTTTAATATAGAGAGAAAAAAGTTTCATGGAATAGCATTGTTGTTAAAATAGTCTCCATGGAAACGAGAATGAAAAATCAAATGATGATCTTATTGTTGCTTTTAATAAAGTTCGTTAACAGACCAAAAAACTAGAGTTATATTATTCAAAACCTTTTAGGTGGAAATATTGTATTTTTTCTTAAATTGCAGGAATATGTTTTATAAAATTTTATACCAAAGATATAATAAAATCATGAAAATACGATTAATTAAGGGCTCTAATTTAGCATTTTAAGTGATTTTTGGAAGAATATTTTTCTAATATTTTGTTGTTTTTTATGGGAATCATGTGGTAAATGCAGAAATCGTTCAGAATTTAAAATGCCTGTTTCGACACCTTTCACTCATCAAAATATATGCGCGGATCCAGCACAGCTCCAAGAGGGGGGGGGCACTTTTCCAGACAAGATCCCCATTGGTACCATTGGGTATGGGGGTCCTCCCCCAGAAAATTTTTTTAATTTGACGTGTAAAAGTAGGGTTTAAACTCATTTTTAGAAACATTTTGAGTCTAAGGGGGGCACTTTCAACTTTATTACCTTTACTTTTTCACCCAAAATGTGAAAATATTGGGGATTTCCTAAAAATTATCACTGAAGATCCCCTGGTGGTACTAATGGGAGGTATGGGGGTCCCCAGAAAAAAAATTGGAAATTAGACCGGTAAAAGTAGGGTTTTACTCATTTTGATAACCTTTTTGGGTTCCGAAGGGGGGCGCTGTCCAGAGTGCTACCCCTTGGCCGCGCCTGGAAGGTAGAGAATGAATTAAAAATTTTAAGGAAAAAAATCTCCATCTCCACCCGAGCAAGGCCGGGCATATCAGCTAGTAAACTATAACTCAATTTAATGCCTAATAAATCAATTGATAACCTAAAAATTGTTTATCAATCATGATATTTTAGCATTACACCAGGGTGGGAAAAAAACCGGGTTTTTTTGGTTTAAACCTCGTTTTTTTGGTTTAAACCAGGTTTTTTTGGTTTTTTTAAAAACAGTGATTTTTTTAAACTTTTTTTCGTACCCGCATAAATATAGCTACTTAGTTTTTTCTGTTATAAATCCATTGAATTAATAGTTAATCAATTCAGCTATAAACCAAGAGATTTAATTAATTAACTAATTAAAATTAATATTTTAAAAAGTTAAATTTATACATAAATCAGGATTTTTTGCTGCATATAAAAACCCCTGGTCGGAAACCCTTGCATCGGAAAAGTGTTTATATGTGTACATTTTAGTAAGATTTTTATTTATTATAAATAAAAACCAACTGTGAGGTTTTTATAATGGATTCAAATAAATGGGGTTTATATGACAAAAAACCATAATGGTTTTTATATAAAAAAACAATAGTTTTTTTTCAAAGTATAAAAACCAAGTGGTTTTTATAAGACATACTACTTAAATAGCCGGTGCTGATCGAGTGAGTAAAAAAATTGTTTTTTGGTGCATTAAAATATCCTTTTCTTATTGAACTAAAAAAAACAAGAATTTCTTTTCAAAGCAAAATATCAAGTGGTTTTTATTATTGGTGCTTAGTGAGTTAAAAAATCCATTTGGTTTTTATAGTGCAAGGTACAATAAAATTTCTTGTTCTTAATAAATTTAAAAAACCATACTTGGTTTTTATTGAATAACACCATGAAATTTCTTTTCAAAGCGTAAAAAAACAAGTTCTTTTTTTAATATATTAATATACATATTATAATAAATATATTTGTATTTATGAAAAAAAACAATATATTAAGAGACAATATTTCCTACTACTATTATAATTGTGAATGTTTGTCCGGATGTTTGTTACTCTTTCACGCAAAAACTACTGAATGGATTTTAATGAAATTTTACCATAATGTAGCTTATACATCAGAATAACACATAGGCTATAATTTATAAAGAGAAAATCAGTCCTTCATTCTTTTTTTTTCCGTTTTTCCTGCTTTTTTTCACTTATTTTTCCGTGTTTAAAAACCTGTTTTACCAGTCATACAACGAGTTAAAAATAAAACATTGTTTCAAATGAGACACAGATCACTAGACTTTTTCATTTACTAGATCTTTTATTTTAGTTTTAAACACTGGTTTTAAATTTCTTAATTTGTTCACTAGACTTTTTACTACGGTTTCAAATTTGTTATTTTATAAAGGCACCAAGATATTATTAAACATTATCAGAAACATCGGAATTGTAAAAAGTGACAAGAACACCGGGATTGGAAAATTAGCGAGTACATCGGGAAGGAAAAATTACCGAGAACACTGGGATTAGTCCAGGCAACGAATGCTCAAAAAAGGGTGTAGAGGGAAGTTCTTGGAACACAATTTTTGACTTTAGAACTTTGTTTGGACTAGTTTGGAGGTAAACATATCAAAAGTCCCCGACCCTAGCCCCTGAGCTTAATGCAGGGGGGGCGTTTAAAAGTCTCATTTTTCAGTTTTTGGCTTATTACTCTTAGAAAATGCATCCCCACGAAAAAGTTTCAATTATCTTTTTTAAAGTAGATAGAATTACCAACAATTTAAGACCATTCCCAGGTTTATAGGTCCAATAGATCCCGAGTTACATCTCTTTAAAAATGGAAAATTTGTTAAAAAAGTTCGAGAAATTGAGTAAAATTCGTATTTAAAGCAATTTATTGGCTATATTACACTTCTAAGAGTGAAGTAAGGGCTAAAACTTTATAACACAATTATTTAGCTTTAATTTAAGCCCTAAACCAAGTCTGCGAGATCGATAGTTCTTACGCTATCTGAAAAAAAAACAAAAATTGGGAAAATGGGATTTTCCCAGAAAGGGACCTAGAGGTTTGAGAGTACAGTAAAAGAGAAGAAAAGTGGTATAAATTAATATACCAATATTGAAAACAGTATTTATTTGTTTGAAGTATTCCATTTTTACCTTATAAAATTTATTAATTACCTATTTCTTAATTATTAATTATTTTCAATTTAATTAATTTTTTTGTTCTATATTTATTGAATTTAAAAAATGAGGGTCATATTTATGAATTTTGCATATTTGTCATATACAGGGTGTCCCATAAATCATGGGTCACACTTCTAGGGGGGATAGTAGACACCTAGACGAGTCAGAATCACATAGGATTTGGGGGTCCCAGATCAAATCCCAGGGAGTTAAAAATGGAGCGACACCCCAAAAAAATTATTGAAAAATTCAATTTGTAGAAGAACTACTATCAGTAAAAATTTAATTATGGTCTCAAAAATTGTGGTTTAATATGATCTTTAAAATTATTTAAAAAGTCTTCACTTAAAAATTTGTTTTATTATGAAAAAAGTTAAAAAACTACAAAAAAAATTGAAAATTCTGCCAAAACCTATTTTGTATTTCGAAATCCTTTCTTTCGATTTTATAATCTGAAAGATCATAGTTGTAAACACTTTAAGTCCAAAGTTTCACGTAAAAATCATCAATATTAAACGCTTGAGATCCTGTTAAAGTTCGTATTTTACGTGCGCAAACTGGTTTCCTATAGCCGTTTCCAAAACGGCATTTAGCGGACGCAAAAAACGGACTTAAACCATCCTTTAACAGGCTCTCAAGTATTTAATATTGGTGATTTTTACGTGAAACTTTGGACTTAAGGGTTTACAACTATGATCTTTCAGATTATAAAATCGAAAGAAAGGATTTCGAAATACAAAATGAGGTTTTGGTAGAATTTTCACATTTTTTTGTGGTTTTTTAATTTTTTTCATAATAAAACAAATTTTAAAGTGAAGACTTTTGAGATAATTTTAAAGATAATATTAAAGCACAATTTTTGAGACCATAATTAAATTTTTACCAATAGTAGTTCTTCTACAAATTGAATTTTTCAATATTTTTTTTGGGGTGTCGCTCCATTTTTAACTCCCCGGGATTTGATCTGGGACCCCCAAATCCTATGTGATTCTGACTCGTCTAGGTGTCTACTATCCCCCCTAGAAGTGTGACCCATTATTTATGGGACACCCTGTATAAATTACAGCTTATAACATTTAGGAGGCATAGGTTCATGTTGGTATAACGGTTAAGAGGAAATTTCGAGAGGCTTTTGTCACCTCAAAAAGGAACAGATAGGGCTATGTTGGTGTAAAAAAGGAAGAACACTGAAAAAACAGCAGGCTAGAGGTTTGTAGGAATACAGTAAAAGAGAAGAAAAGTCGTAAAACATGAAAGACATGACCACTCTATACAAAATGAAAGCTGATTATTTAACTTTAATTTAAGCCCTGAACCAAGTCTGTGAGATCAAAAGTTCTTACTCTTTAACTTTTTTTATGTTGTTCATGTTTTGATTTTTCCCGGGAGTGCCATTCCGATTCAATTCCTTGCTGAACATATCGAAATCTTCTAGCATTTTTACTTAAATTTAATATTCTTCTGTAAATTAAATGTCGTCTGTGCTGTGATATTCCAAGTCTAATAAATTTAACTTTAAGACATGTCGAAGGCCCCAAGTGAGTCTTTTGTCCTGGCCCCCCCAAACTTGTAATTCGGGCTGGAATTAGATGTATGGATGGAAGATGGAGAATAACTGCCTGGACCCAGTGCATAGTGAATTAGCAGCTGCACCGGACGATATCCTAAAAACAATTTTCTGCCGATGCGTGAAAGACTGTGCCAGCGCAAAGTGTGGTTGTTACAAAGCAATCCTCAAATGTCCCCGGCATGCCAAAACTGCCAGGGGAACTGCCTGAATGGGGTCTCTCAAATTGACTCCGAAAGTGAAGAAGAACAGGAGGATCCTCTAACTGTTTCCCTACAGGAGAGGATAATACAGAAGATGAAAACAAAATCGAGGATCAAGGTCCTCCCCGCCCTAAGAGAGCAAGAAATTAACTGAATGATACCTACTATTGTAATGTATTATGTTTACTTTTCAATGCCAATAAACTTCGTTCTTACTAAACGGTTGTTTTGTAAAACTATCACAATGCCTATCCTATATGCACAAACATGGTCATAGCAAAATATTTTCCCATGTCTAGATATTCTTTAATAAAGTGTGAGGAACCTGGTCATCGGGCCTACACTTGTACTGAGTAAAACTTGGGGCAAATTTAATCAGCTTTCATTTTGTATAGAGTGGTCATGTCCTTTATGTTTTACGACTTTTCTTCTCTTTTACTGTATTCCTACAAACCTGTAGCCTGCTGTTTTTTCAGTGTTCTTCCTTTTTTACACCAACTTAGCCCTATCCGTTCCTTTTTGAGGGGACAAAATCCTCTCGAAATTTCCTCTTAACCGTTATACCAACATGAACCTATGCCTCCTAAATGTTATAAGCTGTAATTTATATATGACAAGTATGCAAAATTCATAAATATGACCCTCATTTTTTAAATTCAATAAATATAGAACAAAAAATTAATTAAATTGAAAATAATTAATAATTAAGAAATAGGTAATTAATAAATTTTATAAGGTAAAAATGGAATACTTCAAACAAATAAATACTGTTTTCAATATTGGTATATTAATTTATACCACTTTTCTTCTCTTTTACTGTACTCTCAAACCTCTAGGTCCCCTTTTTGGGAAAATCCCATTTTCCCATTTTTTTTTTTCAGATAGCGTAAGAACTATTGATCTCGCAGACTTGGTTCAGGGCTTAAATTAAAGCTAAATAATTGTGTTATAAGGTTTTAGCCCTTACTTCACTCTTAGAAGTGTAATATAGCCAATAAATTGCTTTAAATACGAATTTTACTCAATTTTTCGAACTTTTTTAACAAATTTTCCATTTTTGAAGAGATATTACTCGAGATCTATTGGACCTATAAACCTGGGAATGGTCTTAAATTGTTGGTAATTTTATCTACTTTAAAAAAGATGATTGATGATTTTCGTGGGGATGCATTTTCTAAGAGTAATAAGCCAAAAACTGAAAAATGAGACTTTTAAACGCCCCCCGTACATTAAGCTCTGGGGCTAGGGTCGGGGACTTTTGATATGTTTACCTCCAAACTAGTCCAAACAAAATTCTAAAGTCAAAAATTGTGTTCCAAGAACTTCCCTCTATAACCCTTCGTTGCCTGGACTAGATAGGAAATTTACCATAAAGACACCCAGAATACCGGAATATAAAAATTACCGTAAACACTGAGATAGGAAAATTACCGGGAACGCAGCCGGGATTAGAAAAATTACCATGATCACCGGGCAACGGGATAAGATTACCGGGAACACTGGGATAGGAAAGAGGCGCCTGGGATACCGGGATGATTTGTAATATTGCTAATTTACAAAATTATAAATGTATTTTAAGAAATATTTTAAAAAATAAATTTATACACCCCACCCGTGCAAGGCCGGGTATAACAGCTAGTTAATAAATAAATTACTTTAATAAACCCAAAAGTTTTTCTTCAAAAAATTGCATATTTTCTGGAAAAAAAACCAAAAAAACCATTTTGGTGGGTTTTTTTGAAAAAAACCATTTGGTTTAAACCATGCCCACCCTGATTACAGCACCTCAGTTTTTCCAAAACTGAAGTTTCTAATCACAAGTGCTTGATATCTGCTGTCTAAAGGGCACAATGAAGTGATCAGGATAAAGTCGAGCGGGTCCACACTAGATTTTCGGAGAGGGCTAATAATAAAAAAAGGAGGGGCAAACGTTAAAAGCCAGGAACGTCGACCAAAGGTCCATTGTGCCAACCTCCGGATTGAATACAGTCCCTGTCCGCAGACGCCTGAACAGTCCCCATAGAACAAGACACAGAATAACAGTTTGACTCATTGTCACTAAAAATTATTCCTGACTGAAACAGTATTATACATTCTACCCTGTCTTCCAAACAAATAGGTTCCATTAGGGTGGTCCTAAGTATAATGGTAAAAAATTTTTTTCGGAATTTTTCAAGTCGCACCCCCTAATTTTTTTCCTTATGGGGTAGTAAATAACTGGTAAAAATTTTATCCGAATCGGTTAATATTAACACGTGCCGCAAAAGGGATGAAAATCTGAAAAAACATCAAAATTCTCAAAACTTTGAAAAATCATAAAATTTATTTAAAATATATAATTCAATATATTTCAGTACTTTTTCTAACATAAAATGCTTAAACATGAATAATATTGGCCTTTATATCCTTTGACAATTTTTAAAGGTATTGTATTTTCTCCTCATTATGCGTTAAAATATCGTTATATTCTTCAATAAGCTTGATTTCTCTTTCTGTAGCATTATTTACAACAGATAAGTTACTGACGACTTTAAACCCTTCCTGATAACCTCCAATAATCTTCACACGTTTTAAAGGATCCCTGGAAATAAATTTTGAAGAAAACTTAAAAACCTTTGAAAACAGTTTGCGGTTCATTTTGACACAAAATTGGCTTGATTTTGGAGTCCTTCCAGTACTACAAAACTAATTTGCAAACCCTTACACACGGGTAGATTCTTTCCCTCTAAACTCTTTGGAAATAATTGCTGTGTGGGGACAGGTTCATCAAAAAAGGCTAAGGCAACTGTCTCCTCCAAGAAACCATATCCATGACTAATCATTTTCTTTGATGCTGCCTTAGATTATATTTTCATTAATTCCTCTGTAGAAAAACAGGTCCCTCATGAAATTCAATTCAAATGTGGCTCTGTGATCCATTTGCACATCAAACCAGTCCTTAATGTATAGCTTAACAATAATACTCATACCTTGTAGTAATGGATTATCCAAATTAACCCTCACATTTCTAAATATAAATATCTTTAAGCAAAAAATTACTTAAGACATCCACCTAGAATGATGGATAGCACCAGGTTGTTTAAATTTAATCATTTTAGCTTTATAATAATCTAAAAGTGCTATTGTCAACCATAGAAACTTTTGGTAGTCATTTCTCGATTGGTGTTCAAGCTTGTTTTAGCTAACTTGTGAATTTCTTCTTTGTCTCTTCCATCAATGGTGTTTTTTACAACTTCATTTTTAATACCTGATGGGTACTTTGATTTATATATCACCTCCCAAGATTTTCAAAACGTTTAAATAAAAATGTAAATCCATGGGATGCAGTAACGCAAGCTCCAAACGCCATTTTAACACTATTTTAAGAACATTAAAATGTATTATATGAGCTTTGGCTTATAAAATTCAGTGTAAATTTCAAATCAAACCTATAACTATGATGAATGGACCATATTCAGCCACGCCCATATTAATCACGTGATCGGGGAAAACAAACTCACTATCAAATCATATCTCACTATCATCATATCTCTCTACAAACTCTACTTGTGTAGTATCTGTGGTAACCCATTGCAAGCTCAGTAGGTTACATGATGGAAAAAATGTGACGTCAGTCGGATATGGTCCATTACATTTAAAATCTAATTTTCATTGTTTTGAACATTATATTAAAGTTTTGTTTTATGTCCCAACCCCCTCATTGGAAAATCCTCCACTTTACCTTAAATCCTCCATTGGAATCCACTTATAATAATGAGTTTCACCCTAAAATATGTGCAATAATCATAGAGTAGGATGTTTTCAAGTTTATCATAAAATACATGAAGATACCGCTTTTGAAAGTGCTCTTTTGAAAAAGAGCGCGTAGCGTCCACTGTTGCGGCGGAAAGTGCGCATCGAGCCGGCATTCCTCGTGTCAGTGTTATGGAGTCCTGCGCATCTACCGTACTCTAACTTCAATCGCGTTGCGGCACGTGTTAATATTAAAATATTTGAAAAATATTTGGTATACATTCATTTCATACCTTAAGTAAAAAAGTTGGGGGGTGCGACCGAAGAAATTCCGAGTTTGAAAAATTAGGACCACCCTAAGGTTCCATACCCATTATTTGAGTCCCTTTTTTTTAGAGGTAGACTCTGAGATGAGCTTCTGGATCTGAAACTGCGTTCCATCTCACGGGCCATTAGCAGCAAGCTGCGATCTATAACGACCCATTTTACCTATGATGATAAGCCTGTTGCATAAGTTCGGAGAGGGCTATATCAGAGGGTATATGGAGTACTTTCCAAATCTTCAGGATCTTTAGAAATTTTTTTGAATCTTAGCATCACGAAGAGTGACCAACAACCCAAATAAACCGGTTTTTTCCCAACCCTGGTTTCTCTGAGGGGGCCATGCCCCCCCTTGAACCCGTTCATGGATAAAGTCATATCTGGGGAAAATCATTAATAGTATGACTTTTCCAGAGAGGGAAGGGGGAACATTTTTTTATGTGTAAGCAGTAGGTACCATGAAATTTTCATGTATTTCAGAGAAGGAACTTGAGAGTACAGCTTAAAAGGCTTCTAAGAGTCCTCTTCCAGAAAATTTGTAAGTTTCCTTTAAATAATAGTGTTTATGCTTTCACTCGTTTTGGGATACCTGAGGCTTTTTAGACCCTTTCAGTAACATCCAAGATAGATTGTGACGTTACAAAACCACAGAGATCAAAAGAATAAAAGTACATTTATTAAAAACCCTAAAAACCAAAACAAGAAATAAAAACGATGAAGAATCAAGATGAACACCCAGAAAGAAAAATAAACAGTGGAGGGGAAAAGGAGCTCTCTGAGCGGCTCCAGCGATCAGCTATTTAGAGTCAGCAGTGACGAAAGTTGTCGCCTTCTTCCACAGGCAGCTGTCCTTCTCTTCTTTGGGCTAACAGGTTCGTTAAAAGGTAACAGGTTTGTTACAAGATAGCTCTCCATTACATATTGCTTCACAAAAGGAGAACTTCAAGGTGCCCTCCCCAAACTTGTATTTTTTTCCATCTTAGTAAGTGGCTAAAACTGTTCCGCAACTTAATGTGCTGGTAAACGGGAGGTTAAATGATCCTCCACCCAAAAACTTTTGAAAGACCAAAAAGTATTTTAAGCTACTTTTGGAGGTTTACTACGTGCATGACCCTTTTAGCTCCCTGAAACCACTACTGGCAAGTTATACCTTCAGAATACTTCACATGCTGCCAATTGAAAACCCTTACTTACACCAAATCTGTATTTTGATGGACAAATTTTAAATTTAAACTTACTTGACTGAAAGTTTTTCATTGGTATTAATGACAAATAAAATTTTTAAATAACTCTTATAAAAGTTACAATTAGTATAAAAGTACAATTTTAAAAACAGCATATTTTTTACATTAGGATGTTAGAAGCTTGCAAGACCAAGGAAGAAATTTGTGCCTTGTCAAAAGCTGGTCAAGATTTACTACTCCAAATAGAAAAAAGTCCTAAACCTATTGTAACTGCAATAAGTGGTACTTGCCTTGGTGGTGGACTAGAGGTAAAAAAAATGTATTTTATATATTTTTTCACACCTAAATTCAAACTATATTTTGCATGCTTTACTTTTTTATTTTTGTGAGCCATGAAGGTGTATTCTTTTTAAGTAAATTGCTTTGTCTGAAATTAACTAAACAGCTCAAAAATATACTACCTTTTTTAACACTGAATGTTTAAAATGCTTTTACAGTGTAAAAAGAAAGGAACACATTGCTTGAATTCAAAGCATTTTTAAATTTAGGAGCATGCAAGCTCAATTAATATAATGAAGTACAGTAAACTCCCGTTAGTACGCCGTTCAAGGGGATTTGTGAAAACGTCGTAATAAGCGGTACGACGCTTTATGGGGAATTCCATGAAACGCCGTTTCGGTGATGGTGATATACCGAAAACTAAAACCCGTAATAATAAAACCGTAATACCTTATCTTACCTAGAAACCTTTTTATGCGGTATTTTATTTTTAAAATAGAAACTAAAGAAGAATGCCTAAAAACAGAACAAACATTCTTACCTTTACATCTTTTATTGGTATTTAGGAGTTATTACATCAAATATTTAGTGTTAAGCTTTATTATCTCAAGTAATAATATGAAAACTATTTACAGTAATCGAACAGCAGTATTTATAAATTTATCCAACAATGCATTGCCATTCTGCAACTAACTTATTATATTTTAACTAGTGAATGTTTACTAGTGAATTTCGGCGGTCGCCACAATACCCCCCGGGGTAGAGTATTGCCCTAACGTGAGGCAATCTAAAACGAACACGGCGACCTGAGCGGGTGGTGTAGTCCGGCTGCCCATCCTGATGGCCGTCGATTTTAGATTTCTGGCCTGACGGCATTTGGGCTGTTTCCAGACACCACATGTAGCACGGTTTTACGCGGTCAATGCTGACTCTCACGTCTTTGTTCTTACTTTTGAGAGTTACCACTTTGTCCTGCCGTTCAATCACCTCGTAGGGTCCCGTATATGGGGGAGAGAGAGAGGGTCGTACGGAATCGTCTCTTAAGAACATGTGTGAACAAGTGGCCAAGTCCTTGTGAATGAAAGTGCGAAGCGATCCATGACGTGATGCTGGGACAGGCCGCAGTCGTGCCATGTAAGACCGAAGTCGGTCAACCATGGAGGTGACATCAGCTGGGTGATTCTCGCTGGAGACGAGCATCTCTCCAGGAAGGCGAAGTGGCTCCCCGTATACCAGCTCTGCTGCGGATGCATTGATGTCTTCCTTCACGGCACTGCGGATTCCTAGAAGGACCACTGGAAGGGCTTCCAGCCACGAAGAGTCGTTGTGACACATGAGGGAGGCTTTCAATTGCCGGTGGAAGCGTTCTACCATGCCGTTAGAGCAAGGGTGGTAACTAGTGGTGCGGAAACGACAGAATCCGGAGTATTTCCCAAGTTGTTTGAACAGTTGAGCCTCAAACTGTCGGCCTTGATCTGTCGTTATAGATTCGGGGCAACCAAAACGGGAAATCCATCCGGCAACGAAAGTAGATGCAACTTCTTCCGCCGTAATTCCTTCCAATGGCCATGCTTCTGGCCAGCGGGAAAAACGGTCCACTGCTGTCAACAAGTACCGGTACGACTTAACTGGAGGCAGAGGGCCCACGATATCTATATGGACTTCTCTAAATCTCGCTTGTGGCAAGGCAAAGTTCTGGAGGGGGGAAAAGACATGGCGCCCCACTTTTGATTGTTGACACTGGAGGCACGAACGAGACCATGCGCGGCAATCTCTCCGAATGGACGGCCAAACAAAGCGGGAAGATACCAATCGTGCTGTTGCTCGTGCACCAGGATGACTCAGTGCGTGTAATGATTGAAACACTTGTCTCCGGAGTGGTGCTGGGACATAAGGTCTTTGTTTGTTTAAGGATGTGTCGCAGAACAGTGTAGTGTCACCATCTGGTAGGTACACGGCCTTTAGATGTAATGATGAATCTCCGGAACTCAATAGATGTTGTAGCTCCCAATCAGTTGCCTGTGCCTTGGCCATTACGTTCAAATCAACTGGTGAGATGCTCACGGCGGAGACACGAGAGAGAGCATCAGCCACCACATTGTCAGCTCCACTGATATGTTGAATGTCGGTGGTGAATTGGCCGATGAAAGATAATTGATTTAGCTGGACAGGCGGTAGTTTGTCCAGACGCTGTTGAAAGGCAAACGTGATGGGCTTGTGGTCGGTATATATGGTGCAGTGCGCGGCCTCCAACAGATGGCGAAAGTGTTGCACGGCTGTGAAAATAGCCAGAAGCTCGCGATAGTAGGCCGGCCACTGCACTTGCTTAGCGGACAGCTTTTTAGAGAAAAAGCCCAGTGGCTGCCATCCACCATCTGCAAACTGCATCATTGCGGCTCCCACGCAGTGGTTCGATGCATCCGTGAACAGACCTAGGGGAGCTCCATGATTAGGATGGGACAGCAGCGTGGCGTTAGACAGCGATGTTTTAGTTGTTCTAAAGGCCTCTTCAAGGTCGGGGTTCCACTTAATAGGCTGGGATCCACGTAGAGACGACACTAATTCATGAAGAGGGGACTGGTAGTTTGCTGCAACTGGCAAGAACCGCCTGTAAAAATTTATCATTCCTAGGAATCTTCTCAGATCCCGTGCGGTTTTGGGAAGTGGGAAGTTTTGTAGGTCTGAGATTCGATCGGGTAGCGGTCGAGTACCTTTGGCTGATACTTCATAACCCAGAAACGTAACAGTCGGTTTCCCAAGGACAGTTTTTGAAGTATTGATCAACAGTCCATGCTCAGCCAATCGTTGAAAAATCAGGCGCAAATGACTCTTGTGCTCTTCTTCGCTCGTAGAATAGACAAGGATGTCATCTATGTACGGAAAACAGAATTCTAGACCTTTTAAAACCTCATCCATGAAACGTTGGAATGTTTGGCCGGCATTTCTCAACCCGAAACCCATAAAAGGGAATTCAAAGAGACCGAACGGGGTGGTAATGGCCGTCTTAGGAATGTCATCCGGATTGATTGGAATTTGCGTGAAGGCTTTGACCAGGTCGATCACAGAAAATATTTTGCAACCCCTCAAGTTATGGGAGAAATCGTGTATGTGTCTGACTGGATAACGGTCCGGAATTGTTCGAGCATTCAAAGCACGGTAGTCACCGCAGGGTCGCCATCCGTTGGATTTCTTGGCTACCAAATGCAGAGGTGAAGCCCATGCTGAATCGGAACGTCGGGCTGTTCCATCTTTGACCATACCTTCAAACTCGGCCTTGGCAATTTTTAGACGATCGGGAGCTAATCGGCGTGGACGACAGGATACGGGTGGTCCAGGAGTCGTTCGAATAAAGTGGGTTGTGGAATGCCTTATTTCACGAGGGGTACCTGATGGGCGGCTAAGTTCCGGAAACTCCTCCAGAACTTCAGCGAATGGTGAAGAGCAACTCTTCACCAGCTTTATGCTAAGCTGTGTTGAGTGTTGCGGCGATGCGGGCACATACAGACCAGTTACCCCGTCCATTATTCTCTTGTTGCGGCAGTCTGGTAACAGGTTGAAGTGGGACAGGAAATCTGATCCAATTATGGGGATAGTGACATCTGCTACGACAAAGCGCCATGAAAAGTTCCTACGGAGACCGATATCGGTTGACAGGGTGATTGGTCCATAGGTTTTTATTGTGGAGTCGTTTGCAGCCCTGAGTACGTAACTGGAGTCTGGTTGCCTTCTCGTGACCCTTGACCGTGGATAAATACTTATGTCCGATCCGGTATCGATGAGAAATCTTGTTTTAGTTGTGCGATCGGTAACGAGGAGGCGACTTCCCTCAGAGGGGCAGCTAGATGTCGCCGCTAGTAGCTGCCGCTGGGGTTTTCCGAAAAAGCGCAGGGGGATTCACAGCGTCTTGCTCGATCTCCAAATTTTCGGTGATAAAAACACTCTGTCACCAACTTCATGCCTGCTTAGGGGGCTTGAATCGCGGTAACCTGCTGCAGTACCGTCAGGAGCGCGGCGACGTCGAGAAGAGCTTCGCGCATGTCGACTTCTGGATGTTGATGGTAACGCCATTTTTAGCGCGGCGATTTCCTGCATGAGTTGTTGTATTTTACTTTCGATGCGACTTGCATCTTCCCCCGAAAATGACTGCCTCACTTCGTTGACTGCAGAAGAACCAGACGCAGTTTGTACCTCAAGGATACGATCAGCTACATCAGCCATCTCCTCTAGTGACAGCGACCGTTGAGCCTGCAGAATAGCTTGAACGTTTTGGGGCAAGCGCTGCAGCCATAAAGAACGCAGCAGAGGATTTGTCGCTTCAACATATCCGGAGGCGAGGGATTTCAGGTGACGCAGAAAATGCGAAGGCTTTCGGTCCCCAAGCTCTTCACCATCTAACAGTTGGCGAATACGCTGTTCCGCTGATAATGATAATCTTTGTATCAGCTCTCGCTTTAGAAGCCCATATGCGCCTGTTTCTGGAGGTGAACTGATGATATCTTCAACCTCCGAAGCATATCTTGCTTCCAGATTTGCAACCACATGGTGGAATTTTGTTGAATCTTGCGAAATTCCAGCAAGAATAAACTGAGACTCAACCTGGGCGAACCAGAGTCCCGGTTTCTCCGCCCAGAACGGAGGTAACTTGGCAGCGACGCGACAAATGGCTTGGTCTGCACCGGTGGACTGCGTAGGTTCGGTAGCGCTCAAGTTTTCTTGCTCGGGCAGAGGGTTTTGCAGTTCAACCGTTGTGCTACCGTGTGGTAGTGTGGCCGTGATGATTTGCTGTTGATCCACAAGGGCTTTTAACTCAGCCATTTGAGATGTTAAAGTGTTAAGCAGATCTTGTTCCATTACCGTCCGACGTCCGTGGTCACCAATTTAGGAGTTATTACATCAAATATTTAGTGTTAAGCTTTATTATCTCAAGTAATAATATGAAAACTATTTACAGTAATCGAACAGCAGTATTTATAAATTTATCCAACAATGCATTGCCATTCTGCAACTAACTTATATTTTAACTAGTGAATGTTTACTAGTGAATTTCGGCGGTCGCCACAGGTATATATCTACAATCTTTACAAACTTCCAACCCCTGTTCATTTGCAAATTGCAGCATATTCACCTTTCTTCTCGTCATAGAGCTTGATTATCTTCAATTTATCATCAAAACTCAAAGCTTTCCTTTTACTTTCAGAAGAACTTGCCATTTTAAACTTGCCGAGAATTGGAGGTGAAGGGGAGAATTTCCAAGAAATTCAGGGAGTGTTCTGATTTGTCACAAAACAGCCCACGTGCCCTGCGAGACACTGGTCATCCTCTTGTTTTTGAGGGTGCCGCGGGGGGCTATTCGGGGATAAAGGGGAGAGGTTTGGAAAAACCAGTTCTACCATTTTGTTCTACTAGCGTTTTCAACGGTTCTGTAGCTCATACATTTTTTGAAAGGAACTCGACAATGCAATAACCGGGATTTTTCTTCGGGGGACAGGGGAAAAGCGTCGATATATGCGGGAAGTCATAATAAGCAGGGGCACTATAAGCGAATAGTTTTTAATGACAAAGGCCTATTGGTACCAGGGACCGGGGAAAAACGTCGTAATATGTGGGACGTCGCACTAAGCAGGGGCATACTAATGAGAGTTTACTGTATTTATGAAATTTAGTCAATTTGAGCACATGCAGAAAATGTGTTGAGCTTTTCTATGAAAATAGTCCTTAAGTCGGTTAGATCTATATTTTTGAAAATATTTTCAGGTTGCATTATCCACTCAATATCGAATTGCACTAAAAGATAAGAAAACGGGCTTTGGCGTTCCAGAAGTACTACTTGGTCTGCTGCCTGGTGCAGGTGGTACTCAGAGGCTTCCTAGATTGGTGAGTTGCAGTATGTGTTGCATAAAACAGTTTGATAGTAGTTTTGCAAATGTATGAGTTACTATTTGTAGTAAACATGCTAGCAAATTCTATTCCAGGTAGGGAATTAAAACTTGTTTGTTTTTATCCTTATGAAACAAAAAGTGTGGCTTTTCTTGTTATTCCCCAATAAATTTAAAGGATAGTGTATTTGTGTAAAAACCAACTTATAATATTCATAAAAAATCACATCCACGTTGTGTAAATCGGCAGCACCTGAAGAATACATAAATCTTGTGTAGTTTTTAGGCCGGCCATGAAAACATCACAAGTTTTATAAAATTACCTAAGCATTTCAAGCCAAATAAAATAAATAATATAGGCAGGATGAGAGTTATAAATTATTATTGATTTTACCAAAATAGTTGTTATAATGTAATCACTTCATGAGATTGTATCAGCCTGTTCATCGGTTCCTTGTCTGCACGTGGAGAACGAAAAGTTTTAGTTCTCTTTCTCGAAGGTCATTCCCGCCTCTCCATCATGTGTGGGATTGGTTGATCGGTTGTCAATCATAAGAAAGTTTCACTTCGGGATCCGAGGTTATATAAGCTTATGTAAATGTCTTTGTGAGTAGCGAGTTTGTTCATTAGATGTTTTGCCTTGGTTGCGTGTACGTGCTATATGTCGTCTTGTATCTTCGTAGTGATGTCTTCTTCATTAAAAACTTCTTTAATCGATCCACTGGAATCGTACTCATCTATTTTAAAATAACAATAGTAAAGTTGTACTCAATGGTTTACTTAATTGCTTGCATTTTTTAAAATACTGTAGAGTTGTGTCGACTTGCTAGAGGAAACCAGCCATTCACTTTTGGCAAATCTTTTGAAAGTGGCAAAATGGTAGCAATGAATGAGAAGAGCCTTTGTGCCCAGCTAAAATCATTCTATGCTGAAAAGTGTTTGGTTGGTTCAGTAAGGTTTACATAGCTCAAAAGAAAACTAAACAGTAGTAAGAAGTATTGCCAAGTTCTGTGTAACCTTGTTTAGAGTAGTTAAGTCAAAATGACTTGGATCCTTTCTGACTGATTGAATTACTGTATATTATAACTTTTTATTACCAGATCTCATTACCGGATGCACTTGACATGATGCTGACTGGAAAAACTGTTAGAGCTGATAAAGCAAAAAAGCTGGGTCTTGTAGACATGCTTGTTGAACCCTTAGGTTAGTATGTGTTGAAATAGTTTTATATGGAAAAGGGAACAATTTAAGAAAATGAACTAAATTTCTGCAAAATATTTAGGACCTGGTTTGAAACCTGCTGAAGAAAGAACTGCAGAATATTTGGAAGAAGTTGCTGTAAAAGTTGCAAGTGATATTGCTTCTAAAAAGATGAAACTTGAACGTAAAAAATCTTTAGTGCAAAGTAAGTTTACTTGTTTTGAAATTTGCCTTTACATATTGACATTGCGTGGTAATGAGATGCATTGTCAACCAAGAAAGGGTTAGCTCCTTCTCTGTCGCCGTCGCATGTCGTACGTCCAAAGCAAAGTTGCCCAGATTTACAAAATCTGGAGATTTACAAGCCTTAAAACTGTCCTGGACCTTCCATTGATAGTTCTTGTGACTGTTTCTTCGTTTGCTGACCCCCTGAAACTCAATAGCCCCCTAGGAGTTCCTGGAAATTTTGTAGACATGTTCTGGACCCCTATCAATGCTTTGAGTCAAGGTCAAGGACAATTTTCTAATGCAGGTGTATTGCAGGAAAAACGCAAGGAAAGAAAGCGCAATATAAATTATAGTTAAATTTTCTTCAACACCTCAGATAGTCAAAAACATTATTTTATATAAATTTATAGCATTTTAATAAAAGAAACTTCAGAAAAATATAATAGTTAGAAAGGTGCATTGCGGGAAAAACTGGAGATCAGTAAGCTCAAATAAGGAGATTAGTAATGTTCAAATCTTTGAACACTTGTAAAATGGGCGAAAATGTCTAGGGGATTAAATTTTTTGCACTTTTAAGTGTAAAACTAAAACATATTTTAATTTTAGGTAATAAAAAAATGAAATTTTTGGATTGGAAATTGAAAAAATAAAATGTTGAAGAAGGGATTAAAGGTCATAATGCTAAAGAGTGTTATTGCAATAGTAAAAAGTTAAATGTTTTTCAATTTCAATAATGGGTATTTATTTGATTTTTCCTTAATAATAATCTTTATAAAAATTATCTTTATTTTCTTTTCAGAGGTCATGAGTTATGCATTTGGCATTCAATTTGTCAGAGATAAAATATTTGCCAAAGCCAAACAGCAAGTGATGAAACAAACAAATGGACTCTATCCAGCTCCATTAAAAATTCTTGAAGTGAGTTTTACAGTGAACTTTCTTTTGGGGTACTTTTGGAAGTGCCAAATCCTATTTCAAAAACTCATCAATGCTAAAGTAAAAATGAGATGTTTAAATTAATCACCATTAAATTAAATTAAATTACCCTTGTTACAGAATTTTCCATAATTTCATGAAAATGACTGACTCATGGACTATTAATCCCCACAGAATTATGTTAAAACAGGGTTGGAATTGCAAAAATACTTCCAAATAGTAGTTTTTGGAGCCTGTCTCTGTAAATATATCATTAACTCTGAATGGAATTCATAAAACAAATTTGTCATAAGTTCATCACACTATGAGTGAAAAAAGCATTTACATATTAAAAACATTATTAAACATATTAAAAAACATTTGCCAATGGGGGAAGAATATTTAAGTACAAATGGACTTAACCCACAAAGTGAAGGTACTATACCCATACTGTCTTACTTTAATTATCTCACACAAAACCCCTTTTTACAGAGGTACCTTACTCTTTCAAGGACAGTTACAAACATGTGTGCCTGAACGGGGATTCAAACTCAGGACTCGCATTAACCACTTGCCCAATATTCAGTCTCCTTTTAAACAAGACATTTTTAAATATAATCTCTTTTCAGTTTTGTTACATGATTTTTTTAGTTTCCATCTTGTTTTTGGTTTTGAAAGTTTATTTTTTATGTTATATACAGTTTCATTTCATTACTTGATTTACATATTGTTATAATTTTTGTTTAGGTTGTTAAAACTGGTTTAGAAAAAGGTTTAACTGCAGGGTATGCAGCTGAATGTGATGGGTTTGGGAGTTTGGGAATGACAACTCACTCTAAGGCTTTGATTGGTTTATACAATGGACAAACATATTGCAAGAAAAATCACTTTGGAAAGCCATCAAAATCACCAAAGTATGAAACACTAATTTTTCATTCTTTCAATCTCTGTTACACTAATGATATTTAGATCATTTAAGCTGATAACTATGCATAATACTATTTTAGTCTTGGCAAAATAAGTTTTGATCAGTTGTAATTCTGTTATAAAATCTTTTTTTAAAAAAATACTAAAACTGAGTACTTAGTTTCATAGGAATTTTTCAATTTAAAAGAAAGAGACTATTGTTGTACTATCTTAAATCAGATTCACACAAATATGAAGCAATAATTGAAAGAAATTAGCTATTCAAACAGTTAAAGTTTGGTTTTTAGTGATTTGCAATTTGATGCGTTTTAATTAAATAATTATATGTTTAACTTTTTTTCCTCAATTTTGGAATTTATTTACAGTACCATTGCTGTCTTGGGGGCTGGTTTAATGGGTGCTGGTATTGCCCAAGTCAGTATTGATAAAGGCTACGATGTCATTTTGAAAGATGTTGGACCAGATAGCCTTGCAAGAGGTCAGAACCAAATCTATAAGGGGCTAGATGGAGCTGTCAAGAGGAAGCGCATCTCATCGTAAGTAACTTTTACCTATCAAATAAGGTACTGGAAAACATGTGGGGTATGCTGTAGTCATGCATGGTCTGTAACTTTGAGTAAATTAGTTTAAATTTATTGTCTTTATATTGTTTGTGATTTTCTTGTAAAGTATTACTGTTAGGTACCTAGTTATTAGGGGGAAAGGCATAAGATTTCCCTTTCTCTGTTAAGAATATTAGAAGTTGTAATAACAAATGATCTTCATTACATCTTCTAAATACGTTTTAGTTAATTTCGTTGTTTGTAAGTTTCTCTAATTATGGGGTTAAGAACCCAAGTTTCACTTTTTGTTTTAATTTAGGAATGGCATATTTTGGCTTTTCCTCTTTCTCTATCTTTCTCAAAAACTTTCTAATGTTTGTCTGCATAATTTAATGTATTATTTCCTTGTATTATTTTTTATTGTTTGATTGAGTACAATACACCAGCGGTTCTCAACCGGGGGTACGCCGAGAGCTTTTAAGGGGTACGCCACGAAATAATATATATTTTCAACTTTCAATGATTTTTCAAGGGTTTTTTTTGGAGCGTTTTCTTCCGAACGTTTTAAAAACAGGCATGAGTTTTTTCCGCCGAAACGCGATTTTCCGCCTTTTCTCATTTTTCCCGCTACTTCCGCTTTTTATTAATTTTTCTTCCTTCAGGTATTAGTTTCTTCCGCGGAATCGCGATTTTACAAAATCGGAATCCCGAAAGTCGGGAAATCGCAACTTCTCGCGTTCCGCGTGTTTTGCTCGCGGAGTGTACCGTTTCTCCCGCGATGCTTTCTTGAACGGCCGCGAAGTCAGCCTTTATTGCGATGTAGAAAAAACAACGTTACCGTAGTCAGAAGCCAACAAGTCCGGAAGTAAGAAAAATAGCGATTTTTCGCGAAATTTCCGTTTTTCCCGCAACTGCTGGGTCGAATCCCTGTTGAGCGTTTTATCGATTTTAGTCAGTATTTTCATCTTATGAGGTTTTTCTAAGTTGTAAAATTTTTAAAAGGCCACTTTGAGAAGCAACTGAAGATAATAGTTAAGTTTTTTAAATCGTGTTAGATTCTAACCTGTATTAGATATATGATATGATTTGAGATTCTAATAATACTTTAAAAATATATTTGACTTTTTTCTTCACTTAGCAAAAATTATATTGAAAAAAAAACTCAGTAATTTAATTATATTTTAAGTAATCAATAAATTATCCTAGTATTTAACTTATTTCCTAAATTTTCATCTGCTTTTAGTTACATTTTGGTTATTTTCTTGCAAATGAAGATAACATGAAATATGTATTTTTCTTTGTTTAAAGATATTTTTATCTAGACTCTACACTATGACTGGTTAATTTAATTAATGACTGGTTTAATGCCAGTTTAAAGTTCTTAAAATCCTCCCAAATAATAGGTAAATTAAGGCCCAGGTAAATTAAAATTTGTCTTGTTACAATTATTTGTTTCACGCACTTAAAAAAATAAACGTGACTAAGCTCACGCGCTTTTTCCTCTTTTTTCATCTTTCCACAAACTCATCCCTGTAAAAAATTAAAATCTTAAATATTTTTCCATTGAAGAACGAAGGGAATGAATCGGAAATTCCCCATTAGGCTTGAAGAGGAGCAACAAATTTCCTTCATTTTTGGTTCGCAGGTACTAGTACTAGCGGAGATTAAGAAAGAACCAGTATTAAAAAACATTTTTTTAACGGAATTTTAAAAGTGTCCAAAACTGTCGATTTTTGCAATTTCTACAGTCACAAAATCCTTATAATTCATGAATTTAGGTAGAAAGTTAATTCATATCTTATTTTAAAGGTGTTTTTATGGCCTTTTATATGATGTGCAGAACTTAGTATTTGGAGTTAAACAAAAAAAATTTACTAGCTTCTAAAAATTTTAATTGATATCACTAGTCGACAAATTTAAATTTTTTTTCCCTAACAAAAATGAGATGAGGTATTTCCGACTAATTTCAGGGTTTAGAATTCAGAAATAGTTGTGAAAAAGCTGTAGCACGTACAGTTTTTTTGTTACAAGTATGACACTAGTACTGTAAGAAACGGACAAAAGCGTTGAAAACACTCATTTTTAACAATTAATCTCATTATTTTAGCATAAAATACTATCATAATTAAGATTATATACTTATTTCAGACAATATAAAACTAAAAATCATTAAACATTCATTAAATACTATGTAATTTTATCACTTTTTGTCTCTTAAGTGGCGTTAAATCTCCCCTTTCAATGAACCAAGAGCTGTAGCTCAAAATTGCTATTTCTCAGTGACCTATGATCGAGAAATTGTCCTAAGGGAACTTTTATCCTTGTTTATGATTGACTACACAGTGATATTTTCTGGAAATAAGTTCAAATGTGGATGTAAAATATGAATTTTGGGTGATGCTCAACATTCTATGGCTTGGTAAGACTAAAGAGGACCTTCTATTGGGATTAAAACATTTTTATCGGCCCTATTTTCTAAAAATCATCTTACCACTCTCCTAAAAACCATTTTCAAGCTGATTATTCGTTCTTATTAAATTGTTCCTTTATAAGCAGGGTCGTGAATTCTTTTTTAATCAGAGGTTCATACTGACTTTAAGTTTGCCTTCACTTAATGACGAAAAAAGTCCTTTTAAATACTTTTTGAAATGTTTTTTCTGTATTTGTCATTGGTATTAAATAACTAAGATAATTTGAATGTCCTACCCATACTATAGGGATAGTAATTTGCATAAAACTACAGTTGACTCTTGCGCACTTAAAAAGCCACATTCTAACTTCTGCAACACACGTGAGGAGCCCAAATTTCATTTTAGTCACCTATTTGGACCCAAATTAGAGGGGAAAACCTTTTACCACTTTTTCTATAAAATATTACCGTTGAACTGTAATTTAAACCATGCCCAAATTAAGCAAAACGTATTGTATTTAAATGTGCAAAATTTACACTGAAAACTAGTCAATTTTCAAAATGAACTCATTACAAAAACATCGCCACACTTTTAAAAGAATGTCTACGTACTGGGATACTAGAAATAAATTAATTAGATGGAATTGCAGCGTTGCTATTGGACAAAAATGACGCTTAAAATGCAAAAATTAAGAAAAAAAGCAGAAAATCGAAAATTTTTGTTACGCAAAATTGGGACGTGGTGGTACTTTTTTACTTGCAGGTATTTAAATAACTACATGAGTTAGTAACAAAAATAGTAATTTGGTTGTTGTTATGAAACCACTGTCGACTAGTGTATCCTGAAAAACACCCCGCCTTCGATTTTTTTGAAAAAAAAATATATGTTAATCTGTGACTTATTAGCTACAAGTATGCAAAATTTCAAGATGGAGAAATGAGGAAGTTGCATGATTTTTTTTTATTTTTTTAATCGATTCCTCTTGCAAAAATAAGTAACTACCCAAAATTTGAGGCCGATCGAGAAATTTTTTGATTGTCAAAAAAATTAACAAAAATCCCCTTTTTAAAAGCGCGCGAAAACGCCAAGAGTTTGGATGTGATGTCATCTTATACTAAACATTGTTGTAAAGCAATGGAGTTGATGGTATTATTGTTGACGTCATCTTATAGTTTAAACAATAAACGTTTTCAGTCACGTGTTTTTTTCTCGACTTTTAAATTAAAATATTTAATTACCTGTACATTTTTTTGAAAAACTGACTAGATATTTCATTTTACTACACAAAAAACCATACGGAACACTTGTTTGTTTTTGAAAATCTGACACATGCAACTTCCTTATTATAGTTTTCGGAGCTATGAATTTTTGATTAAGTGTAACGCATAAAAATTCCCGAAAATGATGCAGAAAATGAAAAATTTTACTAATTATTTACTATTTCCTTTACAATTATTTATGCAAGTCTGGAAAGAGGCTCATTTATTTTCATTTAGTGCAAAAACCATACCAAAAAATATATTAAATTTTTGAAAATGTATGTCAGAAATTTGGATTAGGAGTACCAAAACGAGTGGAAAACCTGCTTTTTTGACTTAAATTCCCAAAAATTTTCTGGGGGTGAACCCCCAGACCCCCTTTTAAAGTTAGATCATGAATATTCATGTTCGTTTAATATTATAGTTACTAAGATGATCATATTTTTAAACGCTTTTATTCTACTTGCTTTTGGCGGCGTTTTACGGGAGGAATTTTAAAACTCGATTTTCGGGCACTTCCCGTTATGGAAGGGCCCCGAAACTTTGAACATAGGTGTAAACCTCATGACACTCCAATATCCAACCATTCTCTAGTCAAACAACCAAAGGATTAAGTTAATTAACGAGTATTTTTAATTAACAGAAAAACCAGATTTTGAGACCTTTCCCAAGGGGCTATTCTCCCTAAACCGTGCACAATGTTGTATAAGGCATAACTTCATCATATTCAAAAGTCAAAACGAGAATTGCCCAGTAATTACAATAATTTAGACGAATAATCACTTTTTTCTTTCTGGATGCTTGTACATAATATTTCAGGCACTTCCAAACGATATAAAGTTCTGAAACTTTGCACCGTGGTGGAAACTCGATGACAATGCAATATTCAATCATCAACTAGTCAAAACCTCCTTAATTAAGGTAATTAACGAGTGTTTTTAGTTATCCTTTTAATTCAAATTTGAGACACTTCCGTGAAGCCAATGGCTCCCAAAACCAGTAAGATAATATATTAGGTATATCATTGCAATATTTTATCTTCAAAACGTGATTTCTTACCTTCCAATTAACAATTAAGATAATTAGCGATTTAAGATAATAACCGCGAGAAAGAAATCGCCAGAAGAGCGAGAAATCACCAGAAGAGCGAGAAATCGCCGAAAATTGGTGCCCATCGCGAGAGCAGAAAAATACGCTACTTTTATAATTTATGGACTACTGAAAAGCCTGAATGAAATGCTTTTTCTTTTTCTTGTGAATCTTTTTGATATGAACAGATTTTATCGGCGAGTGAGCGTGTTATATTTCACCATCATAATATTGTAGAAAACTAAAATTCCATTCTAACATCAGATTAAATATGGTTGAAATAAATACATTTTTTCTTGTGAGTTTTTGTTAAAAAAATACCATGACTAAAAAGTAGAAAATAAAAAAAGTAAAAAAAAGATTTTTTTAAAAAACGCTTTTATTGAAGTGTTCTAAAAGGTCAAAAATAATTATTTCGGTTTGACAAATAATTTATTGGGAAGTAGAAAATACCTTTTTGGTAAGTAAATAATAACTGATTTTCTAATTACTAAAAATAAAAGCGTGGGCGCTAGTAATTCTTCATTCACTATTTATTCTAACTTGTTTATTCTATGTTCTATGTAAAATTATACATAAATGCCGACGTATTGGCCTAGTGGTGAGCATCTGACTGCAAAGCCGTACGTCTGGGGTCCGAACCCTCGTTCGGCATAGATGTTAGTGTTACTGAACTTGAATTTACATATACGGGTCCTTACCTTCAGGTGAATTTGTACAAATTTTAAAAAATAAATAAACAAAATTTTAAATTAAAAAATATATATAAATTACTAGCGCCCACGCTTTTATTTTTAGTAATTAGAAAATCAGTTATTATTTACTTACCAAAAAGGTATTTTCTACTTCCCAATAAATTATTTGTCAAACCGAAATAATTATTTTTGACCTTTTAGAACACTTCAATAAAAGCGTTTTTTAAAAAAATCTTTTTTTTACTTTTTTTATTTATTTTAAATTCTTCGTTCCCCCAAAAAACGAAATCCTTTATCCGCCAATTTACGTAATATATTTAAACAAAGGATATTTCAACTACTAGCTGCAACTGCATGCGAGGGGTACGCAGGGAATTGTCATTTTCCTTTGGGGGTACAATCGTGAAAAAGGTTGGGAACCACTGCAATAGACTTCCTCTTAATCAAAATGGCACTGGATATAATTAGCTGTTCAAATGAAATTACAAGAAAAGCTAATAAAAATACTTGTGTAAATAAAAAATAATTAATTGTAAGAAATGCACTTTTGTCACTGTTGGTATTAAAAATTAGTTTAGTTAGTTTAAACAGCTTCATTCCTATAGAATTTAATGGCAACCACAAGCAGTCTAGGATTAAAAGAATTACATACCAATCAGAATTTTTTTTTAAAAAGTTGTTATATTTTTTTATTTGTTTGGCTTGAAGTTTGATGACATTTTATAACTTGGTGTCAAGCACTTTCTTTCTTTTTTTTTCAAAACTAAATTAATAACAACCACAGTTGAAGTGGAGATTCAGTCCTTAGAGGTCTACTGTATCTCCATTCAAGATTATTTTTATATTCTATTCCATCAAAAGAAAACATTTTCAATTTATGTTGCGAAATATCATTTACTTCAAGAAAAATCTCTACCTATTGGAGATAAAGTACTCATACATTTCTTTTTATTCACCTTTACCAGCTCTTTTGCTAGAGAATTTATAAAATGTGTTTGGTTTTATTTTTTCCTCAGAATTTAAGGTTCTTATTGATTCTCTTTCTAGGCATGAACGAGACAGATTCATGTCCAAATTAGTTGGAGCTTTGACCTATGATAAGACATTTGCCAAAACTGATATTGTTATTGAAGCTGTATTTGAAGATATTAATATCAAACACAAAGTCATTAAAGAACTAGAGCAGCACATTCCTGAACATTGTGTAGTGGCATCCAATACATCTGCATTACCCATCCATAAAATTGCTCAAGCTAGCAAAAGGCCTGAAAAGGTAATAATCTATTCATTAAATCTATGCTTAAAGTGTATCATGAAAACTCGTTTTTCTTTCCCCCTCAATTTTCAGGGAGATAAAAACTATTTATCTTTAATCAACACTATTTTTTAAAATTGTTTATTTTAGGCAATCTGGTATCAAATTTTAAATAAAGGTTGAGACATAAGTTGAAATGGATAAAATATCAAGTAATTTAAAACTATACTAGTTTATTAGCTAGTTGGAAGTATTTTATTTTCACATGACAGGAACAGGAAGTTTTGTAGATGAATGATACACTCTGGAAAATTACTAGTTAATAATTTAGTGTTCGTAAAAGTCAAAGGAGGCAACAAGAATTTTAAAGAACACAGGGTAGAAAACCACTAAATGCAAGCCTGTTCAAAGGAATTTAGAAAATTTTTTATAATTGATCTGCATTATTAAAATTGATAATATTCACAAAATTTTGTTTTAGGTTGTAGGAATGCATTACTTTTCTCCTGTGGACAAAATGCAATTGCTGGAGGTGATAACCACTGATAAGACATCTAAAGATACTGCTGCAGTCGCTGTTGATGTTGGTTTGAAACAAGGAAAAGTTGTTATTGTCGTCAAAGATGGACCTGGATTTTATACTACCAGAATTTTGGCTCCCATGCTTTTTGAAGCTATTCTCATGATGCAGGTAATTAATGTATTTTTACTTGTTAAGCCAGTAGTGGTTGTCCATAGGAGCAACTGAGTACATGAACCCATGGTGAAAACCTGGAACTAAATTCGAATATAAGGAAAAATAAATATCAAGTGAAATAGTATAATAGATCATTCTCAATTTCTTTTTTATACTCAGAATCATTTTTCTATCCTCCCCTCTATGGTCCTATCAGTAAGAAAATTTATTGCCAGAAACACAAAAGTTTTAATGGAATAAAGAATAAACTCTTTTCCCCCTTTCCCTTTTCACACGTGTGACCAAGAGAACTATGAGATTTCGAAAAAAACCCGACTTCTTGCCCAAAGAATATTTGAGCTTATGGTATCACATTGTAGTTCCTAATCGCACACACGTTTTGCGTGCCCGGGGATTGCGTTTTTGAGGCCCAGATTGCTTTTTTGTGGTTTGGATTTTTTTCTGTTTATTGGAAAATGAGATAAGTACATTTTGAAAACATAATTTTATTCTTTTTATCATATAGAAAAATGATATAATGATATATTCAACCAAAATATGTAGGTGTGATTTAAATAGTGTGAATTAATATAATTTATTTTTGAGATTGTTACTTAATTGTATTTTCAAAACATAATTGTGAACTGCCATTTGAAACGCCACTGTGTTAAGCTATTGTACACTGAATTTGTATTTAAAATGATAGTATGAAATATGCATGAGTTTGTTATTAACATTTTAAAAAATTAATAATTTTTAAATTGGTTATAATTAGTGATGGGCAGGTATAGGGTTCTAAAAAATCGTTCGATTCGATTCCGGAATCGATTCCTGGGGTTCGATTCTTCGATTCGATTCCTGAAGTTCGATTCCAACCTGGAATCGATTCCTTGACGTCAGAATCGAAAAAGTAGAATCGAAAAAAAAATTCCCAAATCGAAACAGTAACCTGCATGTGTCCTTCAAGGTCGATCCCCGAATCTTCCACCTTCCACCCCAAATCTTGCGGAGAGGAAGGAGAGGGGTCAAGGCAAAGGTCATCCGGGGGCAGGAGGGGCCGCGTGCCTCTCCTCTGCGTGTTTTTTTGTTGCTTGTTTGTTATTTTGCTTTTTGGAAGAGAAGAGAATTGGAGAACATGTTTTCGTTCAATCAGGCTCGGGCCCGCCCGGCCCTCACTCCCACACACGATCGGGCCATCGTTTTACATGAAAAATTCCTGAACTCAAACGTAAATTTCGAAATCCATTTTTTTACGCTCTAAGAATCGAAAGAATTTCCCATTATTAAATTTTTAATTAAGTTATGTCATTGACTCCATGAATAACTCCGAAAGAATGGAACGATTCTTTCGATTCCATGGAGTCAATGACATAAGTTACTACAACTGAAGTCGATGAATTTTTCACACGCGCACCATCGGCTCTAAAATCAAAAGAATTTCCCATTATCAAATTTCATATTAAGTTATGTTAAGACTCCAAGGAATCGAACGATTCTATCGATTCCTTAGAGTCAATGTCAACGACCTAAGTTACTAAAACTAAAAATTTGTAAATTGCTCCTATTTTTACTTTCCATGAATCGAAGGAACTTCTCGTCATCAAGTTTTTATTACACGTCATCGACGCCCAGGATTTCAAATATCCAATATTCAGTTAGTTCATGCAAGGAATTTTTTCGATTATTTCGATTCCTGGCCCAGAAATGAAAAAAAAATCCTTTCGATCCCTGGGCCAGGAATCGAAAGGAATTGTTTCCATTCATGGCCCAGGAATGAAAAAAAAATTCCTTTCAGTCCCTGGGCCAGGAATCGAAAGGAATTGTTTCGATTCTTTCGATTCCTGGCCCAGTAATGAAAAAAAATTCCTTACGATCCCTGAGCCAGGAATCGAAAGGAATTGTTTCGATTCTTTCGATTCCTGGTCCAGGAATGAAAAAATTCCTTTCCGTCCCTGGGCCAGGAATCGAAAGGAATTGTTTCGATTCCTGTTCCAGGAATGAAAAAATTCCTTTCGGTCCCTGGGCCAGGAATCGAAAGGAATTGTTTCGATTCCTGTTCCAGGAATGAAAAAAAATTCCTTTCAGTCCCTGGGCCAGGAATCGAAAGGAATTGTTTCGATTCCTGGTCCAGGAATGAAAAAAATTCCTTTCGGTCCCTGGGCCAGGAATCGAAAGGAATTGTTTCGATTCCTAGCCCAGGAATGAAAAAAAATTCCTTTCAGTCCCTGGGCCAGGAATCGAAAGGAATTGTTTCGATTCTTTCGATTCCTGGTCCAGGAATGAATTTCCTGGAATGAATTTCCTTCCGATTCCTTGGCCAGGACAGGAATTGGAAGAATCGAAAAGAAATTATTTTCGATTCCTCCTGAATAGAACAAATATATTAAGTTCCACGATTCCATGAAGAGATTTTTCGAAAGCTTTCTTTCAAGAGTTGCAAAGTTCCCGATATCGAAAAAATAGCTAAATGGTCAAAAAACGATGTTTTTTCGTAAATTTCTCTAGAACCAAGCAATGTAGAGCTTCGAGTTTACAAAATTCGAATTTTGGGTACCAAATTGGTCTAGAAAAGAGAATACTGCACAATCTGGAGAGTCCTAAAAAAGGAGCAAATGGTCCTGGATCGTTTTGGCGGGAAAAAAGTAGGAATTTTAATTTTCACTCACCCCCTAATGCGATACGTGGTTCGATTCCTTAATTTTAGGATGCACATATACCAAAATTTCAGAAGCCTAGAGCAAGCGGTTCGTGTGTTATCCGGGAAAAACGGAGTTTTTGGATTATTGGTTTTTCAGGAAAAACTCCCAAAATAATTTATTCCACACCTAAATGATTTCCGTATCCGTAATCTGTGAAAAATTATCGATTTATCCATGTAAGACACTTAGGGCGGGGTCGAATTTTTTCCGAAACTCTCTTGACACGACTTGTCCCAAAAATTGGAGTGTTTGACATTAAATACAAGTAAACCCCAATCTTGTTCTAAATATCCTGGATGACGTAACAATCACCATGGATTCCCGGAATTCTGGAAAAACTTTGCCATAACAATTAGTTACTATAAAAAAAATTAAAAAATAAATTTATATTAATATTTTCGGATTTATAAGCTTTTTTTGGACTTGTGTTTTTTCGTCGAAATCTGAACTTTTTTTCAAAGTTGAATTAGTGCCTCAATTACCAACCGATTTTCACCAAAATCGAATATGAGGTATATGGCAGGGTATATTTTGAGATTTTAAGGTCGAAAATTTAATATCGTTTTTCAATTTTGGTAAAATCACAATTTTAGTGCGACTTACGCACGAGTCCAGGGACCCTAATTTTTGTCCTAAATTCACAAAACTCCTGATTCTACAAGATTATGGAAATGTAATGAAGGTTCAAAGGTCGCCGACCCGATGAAAATTGATTTAATTGGTTTTTTGAGTGATTCTCTACTGCACTACCGAATCGCACTTTGGAAAGGCCCCTATCACGCAATTCCCGGTCTAGAAAATTCAATATGTTGCTCTCGGACCCAGGTGTATTACTAGAATTGTTTGTCGAAATTCCTCGGAAAGCCATTAAATAAAGTATTTTTTTAAGAAAACCTCTTTCCCAATAGTACTGCAGTACACAAAACAGGGTCTCAGAAAAGCGTCAAGTTTCCTAAATAATGTTCAGAAACAGAACCGTTTCGAATTCCAGATCCTGGTACTACTCCTATAGACGTAGAAAATTAACCGACTATCAGTCGAGTTTTTATAGTTAGTTTTATTATTGTTTTTTAATTTTAAAGTAGCGGTATCGAAAATCCTTCGTAGCGGTTCGGAGGTACTACTTCGTACTGTACAATTACTGCTTTGTTTATTTATATTAAACAATAATCTTGTAAAATCAGTTGGTAATAATAAAAATTAAAAAAGGAAACAATGATAATTATTAAAATTAACTATTTAGTTAATTATTAATTATTTTAATAACTCAATTTAATTAAAATTTAGAAGGAAACATTAATTAATCAGAAACATAATTAGACAGTTTAATTACTTAATAATTATAGGTAATTATTTGAAAAAAAAAGGTTCAATTCCTTGGAATCGATTCCTCGAGAGGTACGATTCCTAGGAATCGATTCCAAGCCATTCAATTCCGATTCGATTCCGGAATCGATTCCTTCAGAAATATTTAGAACCCTAGGCAGGTATCGATACCAAATACTTAAGTACTCGATACCTAAAAGTATCGAGTGTATTCGATACCCAAACAAGTATCGATACTTTATTGACATATTTCGTTTTAAATTTTTCAATGAAATAATCTTTAAAATACCTACTGTAGATCAAACGCAGCCTGTTTCTGTTTTCATTTTGCAACGCTCAAACCCGAGTCGTTAATCATCCGCGAGAGAAATTTGACGCGGCCAGGTTTTTCCCCCGCCAAATCCTTCGCCTCTATCCACCTCTCGACTCGACTCTTCCCACATTGACTCTCTCACTTTGTATATGAGTATCAGTATCAGTATCAAGTTCGAACTTGATACTAATACTGATTTTTAGGATTTTATTTTAGGATTTCATGCATTCCTAAGAAAAGTCTTTTAATATGTTATTGCTTTAATAAAATATTATCAGCAAAGTAAAAAGTGTTTAATATTAAATATAGTACTCAAAAGTTTTTAAGCATAGCAATCTTTCAGCCAAAAAACATTATTTTAAATGTTTAATTCAAAAATTATATTTATTAATTACAATTTTAATGCAAAACAAACGAGTAGTTAATAAGCATGTTTTATTTATTTTGTATTCCTGCTATCTGACTTTAACTGCGTATAATTCTAATCAACTAAATTTAATTTTGTTTTGATTCTGTAGGCTTTGAAAGCAAACTATTCAGTAACGTGGAAAAAAATCAGTTTATTTTACATTTGAAGAAATTAATGCTTCATAACACGAATTTCTTCGAAAAATATTGCTAAATCAATAATACTCACCAGTAAAAGATATTGAAAATTAAATTTAGAATATTGTAGTCTAAAAAGATAGTAATAATTGACAAGAACCTCCTGCGTTAGTAGATAAACGAAGCATTAGTGTCTTAAACTATAATCAAAGGAATGAATTAAAATATGTTATAAATAAATTATTAAATTAAATAGTGGTGACCACTTATTCCGCACAATGTATATTATTATTCTTTTTTGATATATCACTTTCAGTTTTTTTAATTTCAGATCAAGTATGGATAAACCTTGGAAAAAATGGTCCATTCAGGTTTATTTCCCAACATTGAAAAAAGTACTCGATACCTATAAGTATTCGATACTAAAGTATTCGATACCTAAAATTATCGATTTTGCCCATCACTAGTTATAATTAGTATAAAAAAGGTGGGATGACATTAAACTTGAGGGGGAGTTTATAAGTTTGACGAGGGTGAGAGAGTGAATTTCAAAAGCTATGATGTAATACAGTGCAAATATACTGAAAACCAATACAGAAAATTATCCCTGTTATCCAATTAACCAGTGACCACTTTGATAACTATTTAATATGTTGTTAAAAACACAATTGCAAAAAAAAGTTAAATTTGAAGTGATAATGTATGAATTACTTCAGCTCAAATAAGAAGGTAGGGTCCCAGAGTTCTATCAACCTTGTGTAAGGCATCATATTGTTGGTAAGAGAGGTTGAACTCTGCAACACTTTGTGACTTATGAGGGAGATAATCAAAAATGGGGGGAAAAGGTGGGGCACCATCCATATAAAATTAAAAGTAATAGCCAAGTTTAGTCTTTTTGACTAACCATAATTAAAGCCTTAATTGATTGTTGTATTGCAGGAAGAAGTAAGTCCAAAAGAGCTGGATTCCATCACCAAATCATTTGGATTTCCTGTTGGTGCTGCAACTCTGTCTGATGAAGTTGGCATTGATGTTTCCACCCACATTTCTGAATACTTGACTGGAGTTTTCGGAGAGAGACTCAGTGGAAAAACTAACATCAATGTTATGAAAGACATGGTGTCTGCAGGTTTTCTAGGTACTTGTGTTTTAGTGTCTTGATTAAATAAATGTGATTGGGGAAAGATAGCTTAACTTAGTGAGTGGGAAGAAGTTACTCTAGATATTCTCCTAAAATCTATTTTTGCACATTTATTTTTTATAAGTTAAGTTTATCATATTTATATAGGAAATATTTTTCATAAAATGAACCCCATTCAGTTGAATTTTTAGATTATCAATATCATGTATAAGTTTTGGAAAAATATCCTAGTATCTAAATGATTTTATGGATATCTGAAGACAATAAATGTTATAAAGTTCATGATCGAGATTTTTATCTCATCTTATTAGGAAAATACTGTATAACTGTGTTTAGTTTACATTATTGATTCCACTCTTTCCATGGAAGTTAACATAATATGCTATCTATAGGTCGCAAATCTGGTAAAGGGAGCTTTATTTACACTCCTGGTGTGAAAGAACGAGAAATCAACCGTGAAGCTGAAGAAATAGTGAAGAAGTATCACTTAGCCCCTCCTAAAAAGTATGTGATTTCAAAAATTTATTTTTGTGACTTTAAAAACTGCAGATCCCATGTTGCAATAGCCACTTTTATTCCTTATAGTTAGTTCATTTTAAATCAAGATTACAATATTTCAGCTCATTGATAGCAAGTTCACTAAAGCCCTAATATATATTTAGAATTTATTGCTTGTTGTACTTGCTGCTAAAGTGTGTTTATACTTTATCAAATAATTAATTTTGATTAATTATTTTGTTATTACTGTATATGTTACAAGCAATTTGATAAATCCAGGCATCATTAATAATGCCAGAGTATTTTGAGCAAAGTTAACACTCATTGATAAATGTCATTGAATTTATCATATTGCCTGCCTCACTTCAGGCATTATTAATAATGCCCAGTGTATTTCTTTTCCCATAACATATATTCTAAATTATGCAAATTTGTCGTTTAATAGGTTTAGTACTGAAGAGCTTCAAATGCGACTGGTCACAAGGTTTGTTAATGAGGCAGTTATGTGTTTACAAGAAGGAATCCTGTCTAATCCTGTAAGTATAAAGTTTAGAAGTGAAGTCCTTTTATTCATATATTTATAGTTTAAAATTTAATAGTTTAATCATAATTAAGTAGACCCAATTTATTTTGCGAGTCTGCTTAGTTATGTTGTGACATGTTTGCTACATCTGTTCTATACTGTAACATAATGAGACGTTAAAAATTGTGTAGAACTTCTTATTTCCCAGTTGAATTTACTATAATTTCTGGCAATACATTCTATCTATCTAAATACCCTGTTAAATTTTTTTTGCCTGACTGGTTAACTTGTTTAGTGTAAGTCCATAATTATTTTGGTCAGATTAAAACCTCTTAAAAACTGACCACTTTTCAATTAAAATGTGTGTATATATATGTTACGGGAAAAGTGATTAATTGGGCATTATTAATAATGCTCAGAGTGGAGGCGGGCAAAAGATAAAATTCATTGATAAATGCCATTGAATTTATCACATCGCCCTCCTCCACTTCGAGCATTATTAATAATGCCAGATTTATCACATTGCCTGTGACAAATATATTAGCTAGAACCAAGCCATTCTATTTTATTTGGGGTTTCCACTACTTCAGTTGATTCTTTTAAAATATTTTGATGAACCTTACTTATTTGTTTAAATGTTTCATTTAATCTTGGGTCTATCTTATCTAATTCATTCTTTATTTAATCTAATCTAGTATAATAAGGAATACAAAATGTAAGCAAACAAATTTTTCATCTTTGTATATTGTTATGAGAAAGCATTTGATTGATTTGCCTTCAATACATACATGGTTGTTTCATAATGTTTCTAAAGGCAAATTTTCTTTTCTTTAGTTGGAAGGAGATATTGGTGCTGTATTTGGTCTTGGATTTCCTCCATTTTTGGGTGGTCCATTCCGTTACACAGACACATATGGCGCTGATAAGATAGTGCGCTGGATGGAACAATTTAGAGACATGTATGGTGAGCCATTTGCTCCTTGCCAAATGCTCTTGGACCATTCCAAGGATTCTAGCAAGAAATTTCATAGGTCTAACTAATTTAATATCAAAATAAACAAAACAATTTTGCAATGAAATTTGGAAATTTATTAATTATGGAAAAGAGATATTAGAGATGGGCTATCATTCTTGTTTTTGTAACCTGTGTTTCAAATTTTTGTCTCTCATATGACTCTTTTCCATTAAGGATTTGTAAAATTAAAAATGGTTTTCAAATGCTTCATAAAGTAACTTTTTAAATCTACTTTAAAAAATATAAATTTCTAATAGTTATAAGAGATTATTTTATGTTTGTATCAAATTGAAAGATCAAAAAATTCTATACTACAGTAATTTATGCAAGTAGATACTAAGATAGTTTTTTTTAATTATAATTATTACCAGACTTTTATTTAAATTCTATAATGATGATTACTAAATCTATTTTGGGCATTATTTCCATTTTAAATTATACTTTACGTTTTATCCACACATATATTACTGTATCTCTTCTGTTTCTTGCTCAACTCCAGATTTAATTATACATGTTCCATGAGATTGATGCTATATTTGTCTGACTTGAGAACACAAAAAATATTTATAAATGTTTGTGCCTTTAATGTGTAATAAAGTTTTAAAATAAAATTTTTATAGTTTTTCAATGTTTTTCATTATTGAAATTAGTATGCATGAAACAACGGTAAGCAGGGATGCCAACCATTCCGGATTTCAGCCTCGAATTCCACAATTACAGATAAAGCTAGAAAAACTACAGAAAATACGCTAATTTTATTTTAAAGAAAATTTATCTTCAATCTAATTCTAATATATCAAAGGGGATGTTTCTTAGTTTTTAGCTTCAATCCTTTCTATGCATATTTTTTTTACTTAGAATTGCGAGTAAAAACGATAACGCTAGTCCCTATAGTAACTGATGAGATGAGCATTAAGAAGGGAGAATCAATGAGAATTCAAAATATTCTAATCTCCATGGATGATTCATGGAAGAAAAAAAACCTTTTGAGAACAAACGATCTTTTTTTGCGTAGTAGACTTACCCCGTTTGTTTCAGTTTTAAATAGATGTGGTAGAGTCATTAGGGTACAGTGGTTCCCTGATAGTAAATTTTATTTGCGGAACCATAGCATAACTGAAATCCTTGAAAGATGTAGAAAAAATCAGAATTATAGCGGAAAACAATGGACCCTGTTTTGTGTGCACGTGCGACTTCACGGTGCGCGAGGACCATCGGGAGAGTTGCTGGACAGTCTCCAAAGGTATTCTTTTCTAAAATATTTGCATTTTCAGGACTTTCTAAAATTTTTCAAATGTTGGGGTAATTTTTTCACGTGCAGAGAGCGTGGTGTTGGTCGGCAAGCCACGAGTCTCGACTTTTTTTTTGCGCGGGGGCGATTACGGATGAGCTTTATCATAGGTTGGCACAGGCAATCTTCACGGCCTTTGATACATTGCCTATATATTAAACCTAATATATAAAGTGTCTCTTTAGAATTGAATTCTTGTTTCAAGTGAAATAGTCAGTAAAAGACTTTTTTTCATGTTTTAATGAAATGAACTTACACTTATATTTTGTAACTACATTTTTTGTTAACTCAGAGTTAAAAATATGAAAATTTAACAGCTTTGTTTTTAAAAAAATCCCAGCTAAGCCTTATTACATTTGTAAAAAATGTCTATTAATACTTCAGTTAACATGCTGAAGTAAAAAGAATTTTTTGTCATTCAAAAATCAAGATCTACTTTGTCTCCTTTTTTCGTTGCTTTTTACGTCTTTATTTCAATGTTTTTCTTCCTTCCCTTTTTGGGCCCAAGGGGAGGGCACTTTTTGCATTCATTTAAGCCTAAATTGAAAACAACAAACTGAAAAATAATTTTAGTTAAGAAAATTGGCCGAAATAAGTAAGAACTTAGGAAAGTGCCCTCTCTTACCTGAAAAATGTAAAAATATGATTTTTTTCGGGCAATCAAAATGTACTATCTTTCTCCTTTTTCCCCATTTTTAAGTCTTTTCTTTCTCTTTTTTTTTTGGCCCAAGGGGGTACTTTTCACAGTGCCCCCCCTGGATCTGCCACTGGTATATATAGGGTCTTTTTATTTTGATTTGTGTACCAAAACTCCTCCTAGCAACCCAACAGGCTTTGTTTTTACCCACTTTTTCTCCCGCATAGTGACGTACTGGGTTCAGGAAACGTTGCTGTTGAGTATAGAGGTTTTCTTAAAGCAACTAATTGGACATTAGACTGGTTTATATATTTTTTATACATTTGATGAATATCAGTTAATTACAAAAGATTGAGACTAATGGCAAACAATTGATCACACAGGAATTGAGTGGACAGTAAATATTTACATATATTTATCACAAAGAAGTAATGAACCTAACTTGTCCCCTTTATTTTTATTTTCATTGAGCTAACTCTAATGTAAAGTTGTTGGAGTTTGCTCATTTTTCACAGTTGCTGCTATGTACTAGTAAATATCGAACCTTTTGATGACTCTTTTTGAATTACATTTACATGATTATACTAATAGATTATGTAGTATTACAAGATTGTATATCAGTTACCCTGCTACACATTTCATCGGTTATTGCAATCTGCCCCATACTTGGAATTAGTTGGCATGGTTCGTTTTTAAAATTTTTAATGTCGAATGAGTATATAAATTGATGTAAGATTCTATATTTGAGATAATTGTTTTCATTAAAAGATGCTAAATAACCTACAGCTATATATATCCTAGGTATCTCGTAGTCTAGAATTGCAATATTAAAGCTAGCATTGTAGTACTAATGAGAAGTGTAAGTTCAAATACATGTTTTCTACATCCACTGTTTCTATTTTGATCAGTAGTCACTTCTAATCCCTCCTCAACATAACAAGGGGATTTTGTTTTAAAAGCTTCAAAATCTACTGGATATGTAATGGAACTCTTCACCTAAAAAGAGAAATTTAATTAATGGTTGATTAATCTCAATCTGGGCACAGTTTTTTATAGATTGCATGTTTTATTTTATTATCATTCCTATGTTAAGAAATTTTCCTAAACATTAAAAATCCAAACTTGAAAGTTTTTACAAGGATCATTCAAAATCAAATATATTTATTCCAAATTTTAACATTTGTTTTAAAAATCTTCAGTAGTTGAACCTGTTCTCAAGCATGGTGTTTTTCCCATTGCCTTACTTTCTTTGTTAAATCCATCAAATGCATTTTATATGCATAAAAATTAATTTAATATGTATAAAAACAACAAAATTTTCAAAATCAAAATTTAAAAAAAAGAATCCAACACATAGTTTTTGTCTGGATTTAATTGATTTTCCACTTACTAGTCCACTGACAAATTGCAATAAAAGGTTTCTCAACGGTTTTCACTTAGGAATGACCTCAATAATAACATACTAAAAATCGGCCAAAATCGGCCGGAGGGAAGTTTAATTTTTTTTAAATTTTTAAAAAATGGCCGAAAAAAAATTTAAAAAAACCCAAAACAATAATATAGACATGTGATATATGTTTATAGGTTGTTTTTGAGTTTTGAAACCGAATATTGCCTTTAGTTTTGAAAAAAATTGAAATTTCAATTTTTAAAATTAATTTGAAAAAATGAGCTATATCAAAAAATTAAAACCCCCCTAAAAACCTAACAAAATCATCAAAAGAGATAAATCAAACGGTTTTCATTTATAAATGACCTAAATATTAACATACTAAAAGTAAAAAATTTTACGAATTAAAGAAGTTAAATTTTTTTAAAATTTCAACTTTTTTTTGCGAAAAATGCATTTTTTTTTCAAATTCGTGCCCCAAACTTTTGAGCCTTTTGAAAAGGTCATTTTTCGGTGGATATTGTCCACAGATAGTTATATAATGGAAGACCGGTGGAATTGACCCTCAATGAATTAGTTAATTATTTTAAATTCTGATGTAAATATGCCAAAGTATTACCTTTTTTCACTTTTTACTACATTTTACCAATTTCAAAATTTTAAATTAAATAATTAACTAATTCATTGAGGGTCAATTCCACCGGTTTTCCATTATATAACTATCTGTGAACAATATCCACCGAAAAATGACCTTTTCAAAAGCCTCAAAAGTTTGGGGCACGAATTTGAAAAAAAAATGCATTTTTCGCAAAAAAAAAGTTGAAATTTAAAAAAAAATTGAACTTCTTTAACTCGTAAAATTTTTTCTTTTAGTATGTTGATATTTAGGTCATTTCTAAATGAAAACCGTTTGATTTATCTCTTTTGATGATTTTGTTAGATTTTTAGGGGGTTTTAATTTTTTCATATGGCTCATTTTTCAAATTAATTTTAAAAATTGAAATTTCAATTTTTTTTCAAAACTAAAGGCAATATTCGGTTTCAAAACTCAAAAATAACCTATAAACATGTATCACATGTCTATATTATTGTTTTGGGTTTTTTTATAATTTTTTCGGCCATTTTTTAAAAATTTAAAAAAAATTAAACTTCCCTCCAGCCGATTTTGGCCGATTTTTAGTATGTTATTATTGAAGTCATTCCTAAGTGAAAACCGTTGAGAAACCTTTTATTGCAATTTGTCCGAGGTTCGGCCCTTTTTTTCGCTATTTTCAGTGGACTATACTAAAAAATTTTCAATTGTTTAAATAACTAATTTTTTCCTTATTGGAACTTTTAACTGTAAAAAATACTTATGAAATAAAGCATAGACTCTCATTATAAACTCACATTGGGTCAGAGCAAGAAATTTGCTTCTCATTTTAAAATAGTTAAAACTTATTTACCGTATTTTTCTCCCCATTTCCTAAATAGCAATGGGTATCATGCTTTCCAAATCTGAATTCTTTTTCAACATCGTAAGTGTTTGTTGGGCTCCAATCAAATGCTTCCATACTTTTTCCGAATGTCCCGTTCCCTATGTCTCCTTTACTGAAGCTGGGAAGATAACATTACCTCATAACAATTACTACTAGGAAATATTTTTTTAAAATGATACTTTAAACCAAAAACTACTACTACTAAACCAAAACTACAAATGTTTAAGGACACATATTTTATCAATTGTTTAGTTAAATATCTGAATAAGGTTTATCACATCTTCTGGATGGTTCTTTTTGACACTCATGGATTTATACAGGGGAGAGTGGGGTAATAAGAAGCATGCAAAATTCCACAGGAATTTTCTTTAAGTTTAGAAAGCCAATTTTTTTACAGAATGTTTATATCATTAGGGGTCATCCATAAATTACGTGAGGTGTTTTTTTCCAAAATCTGGACCCCCCCTCCCCCCTTGGTGAGATATAGTGAGATTTTTCTTGACCCCCCCCACGTGAGATTTACCTACAACTTTTAAAAATTATTTTCTAAAAATTATTTGCATTTTGTGCTTCATAGCACCTAATTAAGTTAAAAAAAGTTGACGTGAGATTTTAATCGACCCCCCCTCCCCCCTTGGTGAGATTTGGTGAGATTTTTCCAAACCCCTCCCCCCCTTTTTGACCTCACGTAATTTATGGATGACCCCTTACCAGCTTTCTTTGAAAAAATAATGCACTTGCTAAGTATAAGGAAAAGGGGATTTTTTACTTGTATCTTATTACCCCAAGCAACTGAATCTTGTTACCCCACGAGAGGTAATAAGAAACAAGTAAGCTATTTTACGAATTAAAACACTTAAAAATCAAATGAAGGTATTAATATAATCTCTAAAGAGCATTTTATAACCCCAGTAAATTTCTAAATTTTTCATCAAAAAATATTTCGATATATGCCCAGTTAAAAATTAGGCTAAAAAAGTTACTAGTTGAAAGCTTTAAACAACCCTATATTTTTATAAAAAAACATTCAAAAATCACAACAAAACTAATTAAATGGTGTTTATCTTGTTTCATTTTGTAATACTAATATAGGTTATTCTCCCTCAAAATCCACTAATTTTTTTTGTTGCAAACTCAGTTTTTAAGGTCGGTTCCACTACCTCTTTATAAACTTAGCGCTACCCCTTTTCTTCAGGTTTGAATGGTTTAGGAAGTTTATGAAGACACCCTCGAACCTATTCCCCCCACCCCCTGTGTGTTTCAATATTGTTTTTAATTAATTTCTCATAAAAATGAATGTAAAAAGCGACTTAATATTTTACTTTACTCACCATAACTGAAACTAAAACGCAATATTGGTATAAAATGTCGATCGAATTATTTATAAATTTTTCAATAAATTTTGAAGTGGTGAGTTTAAAATTTTAACTTGATGAATGAAATAAGAACAATTAAATATTAATAAAATAAAGAGAAAAATTCGATAATTATATTCACAATTTATAGAGGACAATAAGCTTTAGCCTCCTGCATTTTTACTGACTCCAGTCACTTTATTCACTAATATTTAAGAAGTTCAAGAGTTCAAGAGGCATTTAGCCCCCTCTCTGTTTGTAGATTCGATTCGCAATTTAAGGATCCAATTTAGCCCCTTTGGTTTTTTACATATTTGGTTCATAGTTGAATGAGCTTTAGGTTTAGCCCCTTCGAAGAGCTCCAGATCCATCAGTAGGGTCAGTTTCCCCCATGGATTCTAGTGTGCCCTCCCCAAGATGCCCCACCAAAATCCGTCCATGATTCTGAACAAATGTTCAAAATTCCTTCAATTTTATCATGTACGACCAAATTTCGTTTACTCCAGGTAGCAGTTACTAAACGCGTGACACATTTGGTATGAGCTGTGCCACTAGGATAGTTTTCATATTTGAGTTCTTAAAAAACTGCAATGCAAGAATATGATCACAGAAAGATAGATATATCTAGATTGAGATGTAATAGATGCTATAACGGTTTTTCTTTTACTTACTCTGTATTAAGAACTTTGTTTATTAAATCCAACTTCGGAACACTGACAGAAGCAAACCTTTCAATTCTTGGGTAGTACAATACAAACGCGATGCACATTTCTTCGTTTGTACTTTCCCCTCCCTTTGTGAAAAAAAAAAGGAGATACATCTTTCACTAATCTAATTCATCTTTCACAGATCTAATTTCATCTTATTAACGCATTAGGGTGACGATATAATGAAAGAGCTTACCAGGACTGTTTGATTTCGCTCGGATGAATCATAAGAACATTCTACGGTTATCTGATCACCCTAAACGCAATTAAGTAGATAAGAGTAAATAAATTATGACAGAAAAGGATTATGAATATAAAAGGCAGAATTTTAATAGCTTAGGGATTTTAAAGGCTGTCTCTCTACCTTTTAAGTCCTTATAATTTATGAAATTGAGAAGAAAACTATGATTAATAATAGATAAGTAATTGATCATATTCATAAAAACGATTTGTTTGATCACCTGTAAAATTTTAAAATCTTCTTACATAAGTTAATTTTAGATAATAATTGATAATTAAAATAGATAAGTAATTGATCATATTCATAAAAACGATTTGTTTGATCACCTGTAAAATTTTAAGAACTTCTTTCATAAGTTAATTTTAAACTTCGGTATTTAGTTTCAATTCTTAAAATCAATTGAAAAGAAAATGTCATTCTGATGGTCTGAAACTAGTCCCTTACCGGTAAGAAACTCTTTTCTTCAGAAAAATATCGGTACTCCTAAAATATAAAATAATAATTTTTCTACATGCTCCATTAAAAAAACTCAAACTAATTGTTTTAAATGGGTTTTCTTTAACCCGCATTTACCTACTTGGTAGTTGAAGTCATAATTAGAATCATATGCCAAAGGCTGTAGCTCTTTCTTGCCCCGAAAATGACGTGCTTTCAACGATCGACCTTTAAAACAAATCAAATTTTTATAAAAAAAAATTTAAAATTTTATACATTAGGATAACCTTAGAAATATTATTGCCCCATAGAGGAATTTTCCCATGAAACTTATATTTAAGAAACCAACATCGTTGGTCAAAATAGAAACAATCATCCCATCAAACAAAAATGAAGAATAAAACAGCAAAAAGTAATTGCCAAACATTTTAAAGCTTTAAGGTAAATGTGGGTATAGTGGACACTTTAAGGAAAATTTTTGCTTAAATTCTTAATAAATACCAATCTATTTGCTTCGAAACGGTTATCATCCTATTTTTAGGTTAATTGGATCTTCTTCTATCGATTTTACCATTAAGAACTTTAATTAGATTGGGCAAAGTATTTTTAATTAATTTTTTAAAAGTACTCCAAATTGCATCTATAGTGGCCACATAGATGAAGCTGTTGCTTCTATGGTGGACACCTCTTGCATCAATAGTGGACACCTGTCTTTTTCTGCCTATATGAGGGGTTTATGCATGAAATTGAGGGGTTTTTCTTGGTATAGTCGTCTAGTTCTAATTAAATCTTCCTTCCCAACGAAATGTATTTTAGATTCAATCAAATTCGCTTTATTTTTTAAAAAATTGATAGTTTTCGGCCCAAAGTCTACGCTGTAGCTGATTTGAGAGGAATTAAGCATGTAATTCAATGTTTTAGAAACATTGGTTCCCGAAGCCAGAATTAAACCAAATTTATTTAACCCTCATTTTAAAGCACAGTCAACAGTTTATGAAGAAAAACTGATTCAAATTAAGTATTATTTATGTTTCTATTAGAAGCCATTGCGGTGGCCACTATTGGAAAATCTAAGATTATGTGTTGGTAAAGTGGACACCCCCATAAATCCTCGTAAAGTCAACATTTTCAAATAAATTTTATTCAGTATTATTTTATAGACTCTTATTTATCTTGATATAAATTTAAAAGTGAATCAAGCGGTAATAAATACAAAAAAATCAGTTCCGACTTACCCGTTTCCTTACGCGATTCAATAAGCAAAATCAAATTTCAGTCATTCGGCCGATGTTGTTATTTTCAAATATTTAAATATCCTTCCCATGTTGATCTGTGGTATCGGTGGTAATTTATCAGCTTACCTGATTGCACAATCTACTATGCCTATGAATTTTGACGTTGTTCGATGCCTCTAACTCGTTCTATTTAAAATTAATCAGCTATGTGGCCACTATTGGTACAGTGTCCACTATACCCACATTTACCTTACTAACATTTTTTATTTAATTAATTATAAAGGTATAGGATCTTGTTAAAAAACCTCTTAATATTAATTTATAGCATGATAATACTTCACATCTAAGCGTTTGATTTTTTTTTCAAACAAGCCATGTGTGTGGTAGGTCTGAGCAGGCCCGTGCTGGCCAGGGGGGACAGGGGGACGTGTCCCCCTGCGCCCTTTGATCAGGCGCCCTTTTAAAGAGACTTTTCTACAATTTGTAATTTACTCGTGGATTTCTCAATGTTTTTATGGGCTCCTTTTCCACCAAACTTGAACCACTATTGGTCTAGTCACTATACTATTGGTTTTACAATTCATTCTTGGTTCATCAAGTCTGATGCGCGAAGGCATCTAAAAGTCTTTTTAACCTCCCCATTTTTACTTTACCATCAAATTTCGTTATGAGTTTTTATTTTTAGGGCGCCTTTATTTAAAGATTAACTATGAAATAACAAGGTAAGGTGGTTAATATTCAAGGCACGTTGAAATTGATAGGGCGCTCTCATTTAAACTGTCAAATGGAGACCATCTTACTTCAATAAGCATTAGTTTTCCCCTTGGGCACACTAAATGAAAAAATTAGGGGAAGACGAGGTGTTTGCAGGGTGCCCTTTTTCATGCAAGCCAGCTATTTTAAAATTTTCGCTCAAATTTTGCCGACTGACCACACACCAAGGGCTTCTTGACTAAGGGCTGCCCTTAGTCAAAATAATAATTACCTTCGAAAATAAAAATTCAGGGAGATTTTTATAACAATTCCTGAAATTCTGACATATTTTTTATGCTGTATTTTCTTTCCAATTTTTGTCCTCCTGGTGTAACTCAAAGGGTCTCAAAATTACTTTTCACTACTTTTAAGAGTAAAAATTCTAAAATTTTTCTGGGGGAGGACCCCCAGACCCCCTTTTAAATTTCTTATTCTTCATGTACTGTTTCTCTTGAATATTTTGATTTACAAGAAGTTATCTTTAAAAAAGTTTTTAGGTTTAATAATCATTGTATGGTTGCACCCTTACACCCTTTGTCCACCGCCCTCTGAAGGTACCCAGCACGGGCCTGGGTCTGAGGTTAAATATTCACCTAATAAGTGGGCGTGAAGAAATGTTCCCAGCAGCTTTAACCCATCTTCGGGAATTTCCTGTTAGAAAAAAAATAGTTTAAAAATATTACCCCCTTGTTAGTCCTTTTTAATAAAAGACTATGCATTAAATTACAGTATACCAAAATAACAGTTCAAAGAGGGTTTTAAAAGTTTAAGATACATTACACAAGTAATTTTTATTAAAATTTTAAAGAAATGTGTTCAAATGTTTGACAAATATGTAAAGGAAAGTAAGGCTATTTGACACTCTTAAGTTCAAATCCATATTTTGAGTAGAAAAATGTGCGTGACTTATTAGATTCTTTTTTTCCTAAAAAATACCTAAAAATGATTCAATTTTATGAAATTAATTACAAAAAATATAAGTAAAATGAAAATCAAAGTATAACGACTTTTGTAAAAAATCAACTTTGCATTAATGTACCCCACAGATGGGGCAGTTGGATACATTGCTTTGAACATAACTGATATAGTGGTTAATAGACTCAAAAATAACAATAACAATAATTTGAAAAAATATTAAGTTATTTTTACTGAGAGATCCTAAATAATCTCACACTGCCTTTTTATAAGTATAATAACAAATTTTCCATTGAAATATTAACGATAAAATAATCAACGAATGAACACCTTTAAAAAAACTGTCAACAACTATGAACTTTTGAAATTTACTCAGCTTTGTATTCAAAGTAGAATAGCGTCTAAAAGATTTTTCGTCTTATTTAGTTATTTATTTATTTTTGAAAATTTTTTACTAAAAAAGTTTAGCTTCCCTTATTAAAATCTATAAACTTACAACAGATTTAAACGGTTTCATATATAATGTTTATGCATATATTATAATGTTTATCATTATAAAGGCTACTTTTAGTAAAAATGTGAAAGTGTCAATGTTTCCCTTGTATCGAATTTACAGTACCGTCTGTCAACACAATATTTTTTAAAAATATTAAAACCAATCAAAAACTAAAAATTTTGAAAGAATTTTTTTCGTTAGGCCCATTTATCAATAAATTTCATAAGAAGTAATCAAAATGCTAAGCCAACTAATAACATAGAAAACACATACCGGATCCAAACAGTCTGGATTGCTGTGACCGACCACAATATAGTCTTTTCTACCAGGAGGGATAATAAGTCTTGGACTGACTGTGGACCCAATCATTAAAGTTCCTGCATCGAACTTTCTTTTCTCATGAGTGTAATAGATTCGCAGTCCCGACTGGTCAATAATATCTGCAAATTTCAATAATATTTCATCCAGGTACCGAAATCCTTCTTACAAAACAAGATCTTTCAACAATTATGTATAATTGAGAGACAAAATTTTTTCTCAAACAGTCTGTTAGAGCAATATTAACCTAAATCAAACAACAGAATTGTATATAGCTAGACTACCTACAATTTAAATATTTTTATTTATAGCTTTTTAATTTACCTCATTTTAGGGAATAAAAGGATTTTCCTAAAGCAGCGGTTCTTAAACTGTGGTCCGCGGCACCTTCCTAGGGGGGCCGGGAGTTACATTGGGGAAATATTCAAGTTACTTTTAGAATTCCCCAAATAGTTTCAAAATGAGAAGAAACACTAGTTTTAAGAGGCAAATTTAAAAAATTTTAAGGGGAGAACCCCCTACCCCCTCGAAATTTTGACTTCAATGCATAATTTTTTTCTTGAAATTTACATGGTTTACAAGGAACTGTTCTCTTCAACTTACCAAAAACGTACCTCAAAATGAGCATAAACACTACTTTTTAAGGCCAACTTTCAAACTTTTCTGGGAGAGACCCCAAACCATCACGGACTTAGGATCACACGGATTCAGGGGCGTATATAAGGTTGGGTGAGGGCCCCCCTGAAATTTAGATTTTTTGTATCAAAACAAGTTAAAACCCTGTTTTTTGGATCAAATATCCGAAAATTTTCTGGAGGAGGACCCCCAAAACCCCTTTAGTACTTGGTACTTTATTAAAAAAATTTAAAATAAGTCCATCAAAATCGAAATCCTACCTAAGAATATTGTCTGAAATTCGGAAGAAGTGTATCAAAACCAAGTTAAAACCCTGTGTGTTTTTAAGGTCAAATTCGTAAAACTTTTCTGGGGATGACACCCCCCAGATACCTTTTTGTTCTTAAAACTCTATTATTATAAACTATTTTTTACATTGTTTTATCAAAATGCAAATCTTACATAAAATTTTATATTCGAAAAATTATAACTGGGGGGTATCAAAACTAATTAAAAACATGTTTTTTCGAGTCGAATTTCCAAAAATTTTCTGGGGGAGGACCCCAGACCCCCCCCCTTTGGTGATGGCTACAACTTAATTACTCATTTTCTTAAGACGCAAATTGTACTTTAAAATGTACTAAAAAGCTACTTGAACCTTTGAAAGATCCATGGGGGGCTGAGGAATACTTTTTGTCCCCTCCCGAAATAAATATCTATATACGCCTCTGGAGTAATTGTAAAATTAATCTAAAACTCAAAACAAAAGTCTGGTTACGATTTTTGGTGTCTAAAATGTTTGGGGGTCCGCGATGTCTGGCTGCTATATAAAGGGGTCCGTGACGATAGAAAGTTTAAAAACCGCTGTCCTAAAGGACTAATGAAATGAATAGTCTTAAGTTATAAAATAGTTTAAAAATAAACTATTTTTAAAACTTTCTGATTGACACATAATCCCTTACCATACCTTAAAATTTGTTTGTAACAAAATATACACCTAAATCCGAAACTTAAATTATTATTTACCTCCTTCATTTTGTTGGTTGTCATAATGTATCTCCAGCATATAATACTTGTCAGTTCCTCCACCAAAGGGCATCCCCACATGCGCAGGTAAAATTAAGTCCTATAATTATAGTCATCCATTAATGATTATTTAGATTCAGGCTATAATTCCTAACCTCAACACAATATAGCATAAAAAACCCACTATTGTGAATTAATAGCATGTTTTAGCGCACTCTCTTTAAAACTTTCAACTTTGAAAAGAAACTTCATAGAACTTATGAGGATGATGAGAATTTCTTAAGTCAAACATCTGCAAGCGTCCCGAAAAAAAAACAATAAACCCCGAAACAATCACATAAGAGCTGAAGATGGATTTCATGCTCACTAATCTTATAGTACTTTAAGATATTTTTACCGTTTGTATCATATTTTATGTTTAGTAAAATCTAATGTTTTTAAGTTAGAGCTAGAACAAATTTTATCTTATTTCCCCCTCCTTTTTAGGCTTTTTTGGGTTATCTAGGAGTTTTACTATCTATTATATCAGTTCTACATGATTCCAAAAATTTATTGAATTTCTTTTTGAAATTAGTAAATAGTTGTCATTCATGATTCATGAACCTATTAAGCATATCTTTATTTTTGTATTAAATTTTTTCCTTTATACACACACCCTACTTTTTTAACCTGTAGAACAGGTTTTTCCTTTATAATAGTCAGTATGCAAAATAAACAACTTTACAAGAATTCAATGAAATTTTGGAACCTGTAGAACAGGTTTTTTCTTCATAAGACACAGTATACAGAAAAAACAACTTCGCAAATGCCATAAATAGAGAGATGGGAAAAAAGTCCAAGAAGAAGAAGAAGAAATAAAAAGCAAAATCCCTCGCAAGAACCTTTAAGTTTTGAGTTATTTTCCAAAAGTACACAAACTTGAGTGTTATGAAAATAAATTCTTTATTGTTCTTCGCGTTTATTCCTTTCCCGCTCTTTTGTTAGTAGTTATTCCATTTCAATACATATAATTTTCAAGGTTTAATTGAACTAACACTTTACATTGGGAGTTGTATTTTTTTAGAGTTAAAAATTTTATAAAGTTTTTTTCTGTCATTTTTAAATAGGGGAGATCGGGGATAGTTGGAATAGTTTTTGTTTTTTATGCATAACACTGTTTCGGTATATACAGGGTGGTCCTTAATTCATGGTACAAACTTCTAGGGGTGTTAGAGTACACCTAGACGAACAAGAATTGGTATAGGAAGGGGGGTCGCAGTTACACCGTTAAAGAGCTAGGTCCTAATGTAGTGCGAGAGCGTTACAAAAGGACGTTTTGCCAAGGCCCGTTTAACGAAAAAAAAACATAATGAAATGAAAAAATTTATTGCATGAGGTACAGCAGTATCCGTATTACTTACATCATAAATTTGATAGAAATTGGACCACTTTCTAAACCGTGGGGTGAGTTTTAAAACGTGCTCTTAGTCAAACAATGGAGTTCCATTAATGGTATTTAGAAAAATGATGATCGGGGAAGGAATTTTCAATGATCAAACAGTTTCAATGATCCATGTTACGATCATTGAAAATTCCTTCCCCGATCATCATTTTTCTAAATACCATTAAGGAATGTGATTCTTTGACTAAAAGATTAATATTGCACTTTTGAAACTAACTCCGCGGTTTAGAAAGTGGTTCAATTTCTATCAAATTTATGATGTAAGTAGTACGGATACTGCTGTACCTCATGCAAAAAATTTTTTCATTTCATTATGTTTTTTTTTTCGTTAAACGGGCCTTGGCAAAACGTCCTTTTGTAACGCTCTCGCACTACATTAGGACCTAGCTCTTTAACGGTGCAACTGCGACCCCCCTTCCTATACCAATTCTTGTTCGTCTAGGTGTACTCTAACACCCCTAGAAGTTTGTACCATGAATTAAGGACCACCCTGTATAATTCAAGGATATATTTATTTTTTGCAGTAGATAAATTAACCTCTGGGCTTAAAATATACTTCAGGTTTATAACTTTATTACAAGTTTAATTGCCCTAAAAATTAGTTCGATTATTACAGTAAAAATTCGAATATATTCACAGATTGGGCAGTTTTTTACAGGACAGATAACGGAATTGTACCGGATCTTAATCACGAAGAGCACTCTAATATTAAAAAAAACGGAAAAAGCGGGGGAAAAGTACAGAATCGGGGTACTTACATTTCCCCCGACCCCCCATGCAAAGTAGACCCCCTCGCACTTTTTCAAAGCGTCCGGCATGTTGGGGTGTCGGCACTGCCACCCTTCGTGCTCGGCGTGGGGGTCATATTCTTCGGGGGTCGCCCCGACGCATTCGTACAGCAACATGTGGTGCACGAACCTTTCGTTTCCCTCCGTGATCAAAGGTTTTATCTGAAAATCATATCGTGAAATCATTACACACCGTAACCCAGGAACATCATCAGTGTTGTAGCAATATTGGCCAATATCGTGAATATCAATCACTGTAACTAACACTATTTGAACGAAGTAAACCTTAAAAAGATGAAATTGGACTTTGCTACCCTTTTAGCCAGCAAATGCTAGGGAAATGTCATCGATATCATATATTAGATTGATGTAAGAGTGGTTGTTTTGACCAAGACTAACATCGAGAGAGTGATATTGGCCGGTATTTTGGGGATTGTTGGGTCGCAGTTTAAAATTTTTTGGTATGAGGAGAAATTATTTTCGAGTAATTCAGAATATTTTTAAGAAACCCCTTTTTTATTACAATTAAAACCTTGGTATAACTTACTCATATTTCGTCAAGCTTTCTTTTTCTGCCTTACGCTCAGTATACAGGGTGTCCCATAAATAGTGGGCCACACTTCTAGAGGGGATAGTAGACACCTAGATGAGTCAGAATCACATAGGAATCGGGGGTCCCAGACCAAATCCCAGGGAGTTAAAAATGGAGCGACACCACAAAACAATTATTGAAATATTCAATCTGTAGAAGAACTACTATTGGTAAAAACTTAATCATGGTCTCAAATTTTGTGGTTTAACATTATCTTTAAAATCATTGTAAAAGTTTTCATTTTAAAAATTTTTTTACTACGAAATAAAGTCAAAAACCACAAAAATATGTCAAAAATCTGCCAAAACTTTATTTTGTATTTAGAAATCCTTTCTTTTGATTTGATAATCTGAAAGATCATAGTTGAAAACCCTTTAGTCCAAAGTTTCACGTAAATACCATCAATATTAAACGCTTGAGATCTAATTAAAGTTTGATTTTTGCTTGCGAAAACAGATCCAGAAAAGAAACGTTGAGGGAAAATCTAGGAATTACGGATTGATGCTCGCTAAATTTCTCGCCATTATTTGCGATACGAGATTCCTCGCCAACTTTCGCCAACAACAAATCGCCCAAGCTGTCTTGGCGATCTGTAGGAGCTTGGTATGTTTCGCCAAACTGGGAGAGAAAAGAAAGTTAGCGATTATCTATCCGTAATGGAGGATTTACACCACTGCTGTAAAAGAGACATCAGCGATATTTTCGGAAGAAACGGGAATTGTTATTCCAATAAACCAATTGACGAGCGCCATCTTTTGTGAGTAGCGGGTACTAAAATATGCCGAAAATATCGCTGATGTCTCTTTTACAGCAGTGGTGTAAATCCTCCATAACTCGTAGATTCTCCCTCAACGTTCGTTTTCTGGAGCTGTTTTCGCACTCAAAAAACAAACTTTAACAGGATCTCAAGCGTTTAATATTGATGGTATTTACGTGAAACTTTGGACTTAAGGGTTTTAAAATATGATCTTTCAGATAATCAAATCAAAAGAAAGGATTTCCAAATACAAAATAAAGTTTTGGCATATTTTTCACAGTTTTTTGTGGTTTTTCGACTTTTTTTCGCAGAAAAAAATTTTAAAGTGAAAACTTTCAGCATAATTTTAAAAATCATGTTAAACCACAAAACTTGAGACCATGATTAAGTTTTTACCAATAGTAGTTCTTCTACAGATTGAATTTTTCAATAATTGTTTTGTGGTGTAGCTCCATTTTTAACTCCCTGGGATTTGGTCTGGGACCCCCAATTCCTATGTGATTCTGACTCGTCTAGGTGTCTACTACCCCTCTAGAAGTGTGGCCCACTATTTATGGGACACCCTGTATAAAGCAGTGGGGTAAGCCGTAAAAAAATTTATGAGGAGGGGAAATTGGAATTTCAAGAAGGGGGAGGTATATGGGGTAAATTAAATCTTTTTCTATAGAGAAAATTTATGACTTCAGAGGGGGGATATATCGATATTTGCGATGTTGGCCAGCATTGATTATACATCTACAGTACACTGATATATCTTCTTGTGCTACCTGTTAAATATATAGTTTTCTAAAATAATGTGATGCCTAGGATGATTGAGAAATAATAATTTGATACCGAAACTACGTGATGAACTTCTTCTAAATACGGAGCTCTGTAAACTTTGCACCAATACTTGCTTGAGAAACTTGATTCAATAGTGAACTGAAATTTATAGGAAAAAAAGTTAGAGTTCAAATCAAATATTTTAAAACTAGGCGAAATGATCAAAGCTGTGAATTTTATCCCTTACATTAGGTGATAAAACATCCCAATATGTAGTATCATCTTCGAGTTCAGGCAACTCCTTTGCTCCCCGGTTTAATAAGATGACGCTTTTTGAACCTCTCTCGTCACCATGATACATTATATCGTCTTCATCCATAGGGTCTTCATTTGAGTAAGCATAAATTAGTCTCATTGTACTATCCTATAAGAAAAAAAAGTCCAACAGATTCTTACAAAGTTATTTGCACCCAAACATTGGAAATACTGGAAAATATTTAACAGGGTGTTTCAAAAGTCCCTTTCACGACTTTATTTGGAACCAACGTCTCCTAGGGTCAAGGAAGTAAGGTCTACCTCTAGGTAAGTGACCCCAGGGAATACCTTGAGATGGCTTACAGCTCCCCTAGCGGCGAAATAAGAAAGTTGAAAAATCAATTTAAAAAACTAAAGGATATAGAGCAAAAACCTCAATGAGAGTATTGTTGCAAATGTAATAAAATTCGCAAATATGCAAGTTTTTCAGCGTTGTTATATAGTTTTGAGCGTATTTTTGTTAAATAAACACGAACTTTAATAATAAAAAAACTTGCATATGCGGACTTTTTTTGAACACCCTCTAAAACCAGAACCCCTGTAAACCGAAGCAGAGAAAATCACCTCCCTATTGCACTTTCAATTTCAATTCACTATTTTATCAGACCGTCTTCAAATTAGAAAGTGATTTTCATAGCTACTTACATGTAGAATTGAATGAAATTTTATTTACAGGGATTTTAGGGGGTGCTCTCTCCGATAATTTTATCACAGTCGAATTTTTCTCTAGATCAAAAAGGTTAAACGTTGCCCGGCGAACATAGTCCTCTAGCGGACACTATTTACATTTGCAGACATGGGTTCTTCCTTTGAAAATCTTGTTGGTCATGACATGACAGACTTGCATGTTGAGTTTGGGACCAACCTTTTGAGACACCCTATATTATTTGATTTGGTGCAAAACGTTTTCCAATGCCTATACTGAATTAGCATCCACCCCAAAATTCTGTGGACTAGTCCGTTTCCGTAACTACCACCACAACATTGTATAACGTCAAAAGTTTTTCTCGTGGTGGTCAGGCAGTGCGTTAACAAAAATATTAGCATTCACTGATTCGTAAGTTTGACTTCCAATAAGAACCGCGAATTTTCTTACGATTCGAAAACTCGATACTTACGTCTATTTTGATGTCATCTTCGTCGCAAGTGTCTAATTTCCTGCGGATGGAGAGGTATGTGGTATTTCCGTCGTCGCTTTCGCTCCCGGAAACAAGGATCCAGTCTTGGCTGGCATCAATCAATGGTTTTGTGCGGCCAGTGGCATATCGATCCTAAAAACCGTAATCTTATGATATATCCATTACAGACCATAGGACTAGCATTATCCATAAGAAGGATTTTTTTCTTTTTGCAGAGAATTTTTTTCATTTAAAAATTACCTAAAACCCATAAATGAGTTGATTAAATTATTCACTGAGTTACTGCTTTTTTTAAAACTTACATTCCTGAGCTTAACTCTATATTAATTATAGAAATTTATCTCGGGAGAGGTAATAATTATCCCTAATATCCTCTAAAAATTTATTCAGATCCAAAGCTAGATTTTTTGCCCCTCCCATACATACATACTGATGATCAGCCAACGATAGTAAAAGGGTCACGTGATTCAGGGGCGGATCCAGACCAAATTTTCAGGGGGGGGCATTTGAAAATTTTCCAATCCAGAAAATTTTTAGAAATTTAAGTCAAAAACCCCACTTTTTCAACTCGTTTTGGTACGCCTCATCAGAATTTCGGATATAGATTTTTGGCTTAAATCTAGAAGTGGTTTCAAGCGCCAGCGCCAAAAGTATCAAAGTGAAGTTGGCGACTAAAAATTCGTCAAGAGGCGCCAACCCAAATTTTTTGCGTTTTGACACAAACTTAGTAAATTATAGTTGTAATAACATGGTTAACTCATTTTGGTGCATAAAATGTCATATTATATAGAGTAAAACTTTTTTTTTTGGGGGGGGGGCTTCAGCCCCCTAGCCGGAGCCCCCCCTGAATCCACTAATGGAGGGGGCTAATGCTGAGTTTAAGATAAAGCTCATTGAATTGTGAACAGGCTTATTTTTTATAGGGGCTAAAACTCAGAGGCCCCTTTAAATTGTGAATCGAATCTGCAAAAACTAAATAACGAGCTAAAGCTTTTTAAATTAAAAACGCAAGAAGTCTAAAGCTCATTGTTCCATTTAAATTGTTAATCGAATCTTTAAAAATGAAGGGAAGCTAAAGATTTTGTAGTGGTTAAAGCACATTACAACTTTTTTTTTGAAGTTATGAATTCCATCTTTATAAAAGAGCAGAGAGGGTTAAAGCTCATCTTGGAGCGGGGGCTAAAAGCTCATCAAGTTAATGTGAACCAAATATATAAAAATACAATGGGGACTAATGCTTTATAGGAGCTAAAGATCATGAAATAGGCTAATGTTTTGTAGGGGGCTTAGATCATGAAATGGGCTAATATTTCGAAGGGGCTCACTGAATCCTTTGAATTGCAAATTAATTCTACAAACATGCGGGGGACTAAATGCTTTGTAGGGGCTAAAACTCTTTAACTCCTTAAATATTAGTGAATTAATAGTCTACAAAAATGTGAAGAGCAAAAACCCACTTTCCCTATAATTGTGCATTGATTCTATAAATTTTCAGGGGCTTAAGATCTTAGAAGGGGCCAATGAATATGAATTAAAGCTCTTTGGGCCGTTTGAAATGTAAAAGAGCTACAAAAAACTTTGAAAAGGTTTTAAATTTTTAAAAAATTTGTTTGAAAAACTTCAATTTTATCTAGTCTGAACTTAAGTCCCCTGGGGGCCATAGCCCCTATAGCCCCCCCCCCATAGATCCGCCACTGGCTATATATACAATACCTAAGAATTTAAGACTTCGCATGAATTATAAGGGGAACATTTTTTGAGTTTTAGCTCTAGAAAGGGGTTTTAATTTTGGAATTTTTCTCGGGATGAGCATGGGCCCCCCTTGCGTTGTTTTTATTCTTGTCAGACATTGCATGAATTACAATGAATTTTTTTTTCAAATTTTAGCTCTGAAAAAGGGGTTTTTAACTATTTTTGAAATTTTCTCGGGCCATGCCCCCCCCGCTGGATCCGCCACTGACGTGATTTTTACAGACTTTGCACGGCCGATAGTTGGGTAACCGGTGATAGTTGAGGTCTTGCTTTTGTATACAAGCAAATGTCTCTTCCTCTTTCGATCAACTACCCCTCAACTTCCACCTGTCTCCCCTCCGAGATACTAGTTCCAGCGTTGTCAAAATCACTATCAAAATTACTATTGTTGGTTCAGTAGTATTTAAGATTCATTGTAGCTTTTTAATATTTTTCTGGTAGGATTTGCATCTGAATGAACTGGAAAATGTGAATAATAGGGTTTGTAGCACACAAGATCCTAACAATTTGAAACTAAATAAGGTTTAAAGTCGTTTTAGGGTACTACTGTCTAAATTTCGGGGAGGAGGACAGAGCCCCCCTAATACACGCCCAAACGTATTTGAAAAATAAAAAAAAACACAAAGGCTTACCTGTAAAAATATCTCTCCGTTCTTAATCCATCCTATAACGATATCACTGCCGGCCATGCCACCATTAGGTGATAAACCGAGCGCCACATACCCCCCAGCCATCACTTCCAGGTCGAACTCAATGAAGTCATCGGTGGCATTCCAGCTGACGAAAAACTTCAGGTCTGCGTCCAGGTGTGTAGAAGGAATATGTTCCTGGGCCTTGGCCGTTGCAACGAGGCATACTAAAAGTAACACTGCTCTTAGCATTGCTGTTTCACGTAGATTGGCAAGTAGAGTCAGTAAAAATGAGTGGATGACAATGCAGTACTGAGCCATGTGGACTCAGAACCATCGGCGTAAAGGATGATTGGTAAGATGATTGGCGATATTATATGTTTTGGCGTCATTTCGAACTACTTTAAGCATGTTAATTAGGGTCATAATTAGACATTTATCGCAACTACCTTGGCGCATCTGCTAACCTGAACTAAGCGTCGGAAGTGGAAGCGGCTGTTTTAGGGGAAAGGAAGTCGATTTCTAGAAAGGATGGAAGCATTGCGTGAGTTGTGGCGAGCAACACAGGTTACTCTAACTTTTCATTGAAAAGCATTTTGTTTTGTCAATTTTAAATGGGTAAATTTTTTTATTTGGTTGGCTTTTACGAGACACTTAGATAGTTTTGGAAACAAGAAAAAATAACTAAAGAGAGATCCGAGAATCTATTTTTAGGATCCATTTGAAAAAAATAATTAAAAAATCAGTAAGGTAACACCATAAGAAGCTTTTTTTCCCGCATAGCAGGGAAATTTTTCAAGTAAACAAATTATCTCAAAACCAAAAATAAATTACACTGTTCAACAAATTAGACCTTCAAAATTTTTTCCTTGATAAAAATAGTCATTTCTTATAGATTTTGTGGCGCTGAAAACGAGAATCACCATTAAATTCTCAATTGACTCAGGATTTTCCGGGAACAGCCCCTCCCTTTTTTGTGTTTTTCGACAACTTTATAACTCTAAACTCGATTTTCAGGGTCAAAAAGCATTGCTTTAGTCTTCAAATTGCCCCCCAGGGGACAAGAAAGGTTCAAATTAATAAAATAGGATAAATTTATAGCAAATGGATGGGTTTAAGGGGTAATCACCCCCTAAAAACACAAAAAAATCGTTAAAAGTAGTAGGTTTTGTTACACCCTATTTATTTTGCATATTTTTACGCAATTCCTCTTTGAAGGGTCCTAACCCTTCCCCAAGGACCCAAATTTGATGACAATATGCAGCAATAATTTTTACAAAAAGGGGTTGAGGTGTTAGCGTCCCAGAAGCCCCCGCGGAAGATTCCCAGAATCGCGAAGGCGCTCGCGAGCTCAGGAATTAATATGATGATTTTGAATTGATTGACGTTTTTTTTTATATTTTGGGTCTATCCTAAGTAGAAACTCTTCAGTTCTTTAACAACTGACCGGTTTTAGGGAGTGAGGATTCCATGTTTCAAGATGTTAATAGATGCACGGCTGTGGATAACAATTAGGGGGCTTTTTAACTTTATTTATATTATATAAATGACTGATGCACAAGGCATATTCGCACATCCCAACGGTTTGGTCCTGACGAGCTTAGTGCGCATGCTCGGATAATTGCTCTCATTAATGAAATCCCGCTGGTGCAGTGGTAGAGCGCGTGCTTAGCATGCGGTAGGTCGTGGGTTCTGTCCCCGATTTATTGTTTTATTAAAATTTCTAAAAAAAACAGCTAAAATAAGTCCACACGCATGCGCACTAAGCTCGTCAGGACCAAACCGTTGGGATGTGTGAAAATGCATGCCCAAGATGTGTACTTTTAAACAGCCAATAAATTTTAGACACAACTCAAATAACCTTACAAGGCATTTAAATTATATTTGTTATATATAAAGGTACAGATAATCAAATATTTAAGAGGGATAGAGATAGATGTCTATTTCTATTACACTTTTTATGCTTGAAAAGGAAAATACAGCCTTTAACAATTATTTGATTAGAATATATCCCAACATACAGCAAAACGTAAAATAAAAGAGTGCATGTGAGCTGATAGGTTTAAAATGAAAAGACAAATTTTTGTTTGTAAATTCTTTAATAGATGTAGTAACAATACAAACAGTAATAAATATACGTTCTACTTAAAGGTAACATACAAGGAAGATCTGAACAATTTAAGAGTGAAAATTTAGAGGTGGTATCAAAAGTTTGTAATGGTAAATATATACATCTAGAAATCATATGTACAGGAATTTCCAGAAAATTGAAAATTAAATAAAAAATATTTCACATTAAAATCATCTTGTTCATTTCTTTAATCATATCTTTTAAGTTTCAGGTAAGATTTAAAATGAAAACCATCACACTTAAGTTTGAAGAAAATTCGTAGCATTCAAACTAAAGTGCCGTTCATATGAGCCACTTTACCTGGAGAAAAAGGAGAGAAGAAATGGTTTTTCCTAACCCACTTTCCTCCAATTAAAGTTAATTTTCTCTACATAGTGAGAAAAGAAGGAAGAACACCTTCTCCTAGGCTTTACCAGGAAGTTTGAAACAAGGTTATGTTTAAAACACTCGTTTAAAACAAAGAAAAAAACATTGTTTAAAACACATGTATTTTTTTAGCAAGTTGCTCCAGACAATAAACTCACCATTTTCATGTGTGGATCACCCAGAGCTTCTTAAAAAGTTGGTGTCAAGTAGGCTTGGGTACAAACCACCAAATCGGCCTGACATAGGCAGTATTTTGCTTGATAAAGAGCATGATTCTATCATGAAAACTTACAAAAATCATTTAAAAGGACTAACTGTTTGTGGTGTATTTAAAAGTATAGCTTTGTTAATCTAATTTCACTTCTAAAAAATCATGGGTTTTTAACATTTCTAAGTCGAGGGTAAAAAAACATGTTTTAAGCAAAAACCACACACTTAAAACAAATAAAACGTGTATTTTTAATCAAGCCCTGGATTGAAACAACCATTTTTTATTATAATTTCTTGTGCACCCAAAGGGCAAGGGAAGACAGACTAGTCTCACATTTAGTCAAGTTAATCTTTTTCCGTGAAAAACGAGTGTGCGTGCATATAACCGGGGGCTCTAATCAAACAAACACTTAGGTAATCGTTGGAAATCCCTTCAGGGTATCTGCCAAAAAGATATTTTTCAAAGCCATAACTTTCCCTATGGCAATTCATTTTCAATGACTTATAAACACTTAAATTACGTAATTTTGACATGAACAGTACTTCACTGCCTGTTTTCAAAAAAGTACAGAAAATTTGGGATGAAAAAAGACAGTTTTTTACTTGTTTCAGTAACCGGCGAGCTGATAAGGCGAGTATGCGGAGGTTAAGCGATCGCGGAGGAGGCCATTGCTAGCCATCCAAAAAATCCGACTTTCCTTCATTTTTTCCTGAAATCCATGACTTTCCACGACAAAGTTAAAAAACTACTCCAATTCATGACTTTATAGGTGCGCGGAAACTGTACCTAATTTTGATCCTTTTCTTTGAGTAGACTGGTTTGGCCATATGAACGGGGCTTTATGCTAATTATTTAGTGCTGATGATAAATTGTACAAAGGGTATTAAATAAATAGATAATTAGTACTAATGAATTTTAAATCTACACAAAGAGATGACATTATGTGAAAAAGCTTTTTACATAGATTTACAATGGTTGTTAATACCATTTAAAACAAAAACATACATTAACATAGTTTTTTAAGCGATTCATTATTTAACAAATTTGATTAGACTCTGCAGTAACAAACCAAGTTCAAAATGATATTTTTAGCAAGTCAAGAAAACAGATGCATCAACATGATCTGTCATTCATTTAGATATTTTTTCACTAAATTATTTTTCCTTCCATAGTTCCTACTGAATAATTCTGTACTTTTCTTTAACAAATTCATGTAAAATTTTTTGAGACAAAGTTTCATTTCCCAAAAGTTTTTTCTTGATTAACTCATCATTTCCTTTTAAATGTGGGTTTATAAATATAAAAAACTTAAAGAAATATAATCAAAATGCATCTAAAGTAATAAATTTCTAAATGCATTGTTCTATACTTAAGAAAAAGGGAAAGTTTTCTGGAAAGAGAAAGAAATCTTTTTATGAAAAAAATTTCCCCAGTCATTTTTATCACTGCTACCTCTATCACTTTCACGTGAAAAGAACAAAAAAATTACTTAGAGAGGAAATGAGATCGTTACTTTATCTTGTTCTTGGTCTGTTCGCAGAGAATGCTATATCTATCTTTTTATACTTAAAACAAAAAGAATGCATCACATTAAGGTAAAAAAACAAGAGCTCCTAACACAATCTGTACTTTTTTTCAATAAATAGAAATTACAGATTTTCAGAAAAACAGTTAACAGTTAAACTAGTTTAAAATGGTTGAATACATTTAGATGATGAATATGTGATGTATATGATTTATACAAATGAAAATACAATTCCAGAACATTTAATTTTAGAAGTAAAAATAACATTATATAACATAAATCCTCAAAATATAGATTAAAACTTAATTCAGAATTATATGTACATTTTCAACCCTTAACACATGAGTTTTATTAAACTATTATTTCTAATTATTCTAGAACATAGTGTACAAGCCATGTAAAAGACATTGCTTTTAATATTAAAAGAATGTTTTAGCTTTAAAAAATCTTAAGATTTTTTCCAAAAATAACCATAGCTAAAATGGAAATGCACAACAGTAGAACCTGCTTACAGCCAAACTCAAATATAGAAGCGCTGGGTTTTATGCGAATAGATAATAATCACAGATGGTTGTGATTTAACATTTTTTTAATCCTACGATGGGGATTGGAAAGCAGCCATGAGCCCTCGGGCAGCCCAATAAAGTTTAGGCTTTGTAAAGTTGTTATTCATGAAATACATAAAAGCAATGCCACGCTGGTTGTAAAGTTAAATCATAAAATGCATTCTGAAGTGTCTACTACACCTATACGGTGCAGGTGTTCATTTAGGTAATCATTCCTGTTAAAAAACTAAACTCAGTGGGCCAAGGCCTACGATACCAATTTTTGTTTTCATAACCAGGGGGCCCTGGTGTACAAGGCATATGTCCTGGTTAAGTGGTCAACTATAATATGTGTAAATAAAATTGGTGGTTTGTCACCATGGCAACGATGCATTCTATTGCACTGCCATGTCGTTGGCATGGTGACAAACTGCCAATTTTCTTTACACAGACTATAGTATAGTAATGGGATTTTAGATTCAGAGAACTAAACAAGGTGATCTCATATTGCTTGTCATAAGCAGGTTCAACTGTATGCAGTTTGAAAATTCACATTGCTTGCTTATATTCCAGAACCTCCTCACCAAGTTGTTATTTTCCAATCAATATCCATTTCATAGATTCATTGGAAGTCAGAAACATCTAAGCAATTATTCAAATACGAAATTAAACATATAGTACACCAATGCAGTATAATTAACTTTCAGCAAGTATTTTGGTTATCAGCCATGCTGTTGTCAAAACATCAAGCCATAAAAGCATCTCACCCGTTATCAAGAAAGTTAGATGAACAGACTAAGTTAAAACTCTCCAGTGACGACATCATGAAAGATACAAAACTTTAGGGGGACAGCGACATATTATCCCTCTGATTTTCAACAACCGTTCTGAAACCTTGATTTAGCATGACAGATTGATATCCTGCTTAGCTCTGTAAGTTAATCCAGATTAAGTCACAGCGTGGTACAGTTTGTCTCTAATAAACTAACAAATTTATTAAAAGCCAAATCTAGACCCAAATGCAATTTTATATAAGCTTCTAGAACCTGCTATTACTTTGAAAAAAAAAACTGATCTTAGAATAATAAATAGGTAACAATCCTAAAAACAAATAATTTTTCTATTTAAAACTTTACAAAATATTTGACATTGTAGCGTTTTAACAGGAAAAACCTCACAAAGTCAAAGTCAATAAACCAAACCATAAACCATACAAAATTTAGTTATTAGATAACCACATTTTACAATTCATGTTTGCTTCAAAGAAACTAATTAAATACCCAATTAAAAATTATTGAAAATTATTTATAATTAACATTGATTCCGATTCGACTTCGGAATCGATTCTTTAAGAAATATTTAGAACCCAATGATTTGGTTGATTCCCATAATCAAACAAACTTTTACAAATAGAACTAATCAATAATTTTTGTTCTCTTTCCAGTGACCAGCAGAGATTGCCCATTTTAGAACTAACACAACCTTCAATTCAGAATCACCATGGGCAATATCGGAACTAATGCAGAATGAGTGTTGCGAAGCAATTTAGAGCACACGGTAGATAATACCTTCTTTAAAGCTCTCCCTGTTCCAATTTCCAAAACATTATATTTTTTAAATATGACTGAAATTTCTCAAACCATGCACTCATACTCATATAAATGAGTAGCCAGACATAAAAGTCAAATAAGTCCTGTCAAATTCAAAAGTAAGTCAAATTGCCTTTATGAATCAAAAAATTTTTTATAATCATTTTCCCTTTTTAATCTTGCCCTTTTTCTCAATCAGGCCATAGAAATAGAGGTTTGAATAAGGTACCTACTATAAAGGCTTTTTGTCTCATTATAAAACAAATTTTTACATACAAATATATTACAGCCATTCCTGATGCAGTTTCCAAAACATAATATCCCACAATTTAGTAGTTTAATCATGCCAGTTTTACCTGAATGACAAGCTGTACCAAATAACCCCCTTAAAACCACAGCTCATTCTCTTGCTCCATCTGCTCGCCCGGCTGGTTGCCTTCTTCCTCGGAATCGCTCACCACCAAATCATTGCTAACATTGTCCTCCGCATTCTCTTCCTTTGGCTGCTGAAACCCGTACCTCCCTTGCAGCAGGAAATCCGAGGGGTCGTAGTTCTCATCAATCATCTCGGAGTTCTCATTGTCCGTCGCTACCAGAAGGTCATAGTGCACCATCTCTCCGGTCTCCGAGGCCATGGTGGTCATCTGCTGCATCGCGCTCTCGTCCATGTATTGGTCCTCTTTGACCATCATCATGGACGACTCGTCTTCTTCGTATTCCTCGTCTGCTTCTTCGTCTCCTTCGACGTCCACAAAATCAAGGTCGTCACTGTCTTTACCCTGGATTTGAAATTAGATCATATTAATATAATAAAAATCAATCTGCTTTCAGGGATTGATCGATGATTTATTTCCAAAGCAATTAGTAATTATTGTTCAAAAATTCAGTTCATCTCACAAGTTTTTATAAAACTTGCTTTGTGTCCAAATTTATCATTATTGTAAATCAGGGGAATATACAAGGGGGGATGAGGCCTCCCTCCAAAGGTTGGACTATAACGAGTTAGAACCTTGTTTTTTAGAGTTAAATTTTCAAAACTTTTCTGGTGGAGTGGAGAACTCCCAGACTCCTATTTTTTTGCATGAATTTACAATTTTTTTAAATATTCAGTTCATTAAATGCAGAGCCTACCAAAAGATCTACATTAAGATGAAGAGCTACATTAAATCTATTAAATATGCATTGTGAGCTTGCTTATAATTTTGGGTTCTTTCCCCAGGTGCAAAAATTTAGCTTCATTAACAACAATGGCTAAATTTTTAGAAGATATTTGGGCCCCTTCCCACAAAAAAACACAATTCAAGTGAAAAGTGATGCTTTCAAGATTAGTTTATCAAAAAAGAAAACATGCAATAATGATTGTTACTTCATTGAAAAACTAATAATATATTTAAACAATAATATAGATATAAACAAACTATAAATATGGGTATATAAAATTTAATACAGTTTAAAATGAGTTAAAGACCCAAATGTAATAAAAAAACAGATTGAGATTATTAAATGCAGACTTTTTTAAAACTGTCAAAAACTCAGAACAAAGAATTCATACCCAAAAACTGTACTCTATAGATAAAAAGAGACTTAACCCGGGAAGGACTAGCAATACCGTATGGCAGTGGTTCCCAACCTTTTTACCACCACAGACCGGTCAACGTATGATAATTTTACCGCGGCCCGCTGGGGGGGTGTTGATTGTTTACATTCTAGATTATTTTGATTTGTTAATTTTAATTTAATTGTATTTAAACATGTTTTCTTCAAAATAAAATACAGTTACACCATAAAGTAAATATAAAGTGATTTATAGTTCATTTCATTCATTAATTTGGAGTATAAACCTAGGAATTTAAATTAATTTTCAATGAAATGGTCGGCCCGCGGCCCGGTACCATTTGATCCACGGACCGGCACCGGTCCGCGGGTTGGAGACCACTGCCGTATGGTACCAACAAACAGCACTACAAAAAAAACAGCTTTTTTTCTGCCAAAATACTTTTATTTTTTTCATTCTGACGTAGATGCCACAACTACATGAACCAAACTTTAGTAAACAGCAATTGAATAACTAATTATTTAAATAAATTGATGCTTAATGGCTTAATGAAAAACGTGTTTTTTAAGACAGGCGAAAAAAGGCTCTTTTGAAAATGTAAGTGCAATTTATTCATACCTAAAATTAGTGAATGGATTAAATAATGGTGAATTATTATTTATAATTGTATTATGCAATAATAGCCCAAATTTGGAAAAGATTGAATAATTTTAAGGTAGAAAAATTTGGTATAGAAATCTCGCGGTACCAAATGGTACCGCTAGGCTTTTACGTTACCAAATAATACTAATATTTTGAAGTAGTGTATTTTTTATTTCAAAAATTTTATATGCTTTTAAATCAATTAATTTTTAAGGTAAAACATATAGAATAATTTTTACTCTAATAAAATATTGAATTTATAGAGTATTTCCCATAATTTTAATTTTTAAAGCCAATAATTCTAAATTAAATGAGAAAAATTTCATATTATAAGTGATTGATTGGAATATCCATCTATACAATCTTAGTATTTCATGTAAATCATCAATTTAATGTTCATAGCCTTCAACTTAACTAAACGCAAAATATAAAATATGGTTTATGGAATTTTTAAAGCATAAAACTTATGTTTTTTTTTAACTAAGTTCCTACTTTTAACACTCATTATGAGGGGAAAATTGGTAAAACTCTCAATTCCGTATCATATCAGCTTAACTCGTGGTATAAAAAGTTTGTGTATCACCTTTTGACTAGTGTATACAAAATTTATTTCTAGAAATCAATTAGAAAAAAAAATTTAAGAGCAAAACATAACTACTAATTGGTATAATGAGAGTAATATCAACTATTTAATAATTAAATTGTCAATCATCATTGCCTAAGTTGTATAATTTTACTTGTTGTTTTAGTTGAAAGTGATAAATTTCTTATTTTGCCTTTGAAATCCCACACTTTTAAGAATATGTATGATGCACAAAATGGTAGTGTAAGAGCCTAGCGGTACCATATGGTACCACCCTATTCTGACTAAAATAATTAAATTTTTTTTAAATAAATGGTTTTAGGCTTCTTCAAGACATGTCATAAGCATACGGTAAAGAGGAAAATTTAATTTGAGAAAAAAAATTAATTCAGTCTTTCCTGGGTTAATTCATGTTATACAGAAACTAAGTGCATTCGTACCTTTTTGGAATCATATTTGTCATTTGATTCATTCTCCATGAAGCTGTCATCCTGATGGTAGGAGTGCCCAGTCATTGCAGAGTCTGTCTCAATAGCATCCAAAGCAGCTTCTTTGGATGAATTGATGGCAGACTCCAAGGCAGTTAGCTGTTCATCATACTAAACAAAAAAAGATCCTTGATCAGCATTCATAACACTACACTCTACCCCTGCTACCCCTAATACTCAATGGAATTTCAACCCTATTCAACCATTAAAACAAAAACATTTAGGCTTTTGCATTATTTCTAATTTATCTAACATTCTATATTTTTTACCTTTGACTCATTCTTAAGATGAATTCAACTGGAAGTTGACCAAAGACCCTGAGAGCACTTCCGGTGTTTATTACATAACACTGAAGACGAATCATATTTCTGGTTTAAACTATACAAATACAAGTCTTCGAGGTCTTTGTGACATCACACAGTTGAACATGTCTTTAGGATTAAATAATTGTTACATATCTCTTTCAATTTTCACAGCATGTAGATTTATTTCAGAACAAAACTATTCACTGAAACTTGAACAATCCCCCCCCTGGAGTTCTAACAGTGTTCCTTCTTAAGGGGAAGTCTATAAATTACGTGAGGTGTTTTTTCAAAATTTTGAACTTCTCCTTCCCCTTGGTGAGATTTAGTGAGATTTGGCAGGACCTCCCTTCCCTCCTCAAATTATCACGAGATATTTTCTCAATAACTTTTTAGTAAATAAACTTCTTTAAAATGTTTTAGCCACATTTGTTTCGTCTTATCAACATCACACTTAACATACACATTACAAACTTAACATAATTAACTGCCTTAATTCAACTTAGCACTCATTAACATACACATTACAAAAGCTTTGATACAAATCCATGTTGAAATACAAAACATGGTCTCAACTAGTAATTATCATGAATTAACTGGCTAATAATAATTTGCTGTTTTGACTAATCTGCACATTTTTTAAAACTTTTTAAGCAAAAAATGAGAGAGAAAACGCATTTTTCAGAACTAAAAGCTGACGTGAGATTTTAATCTCACATCACGACTCCCCCCTCCCCTCTGATGATATTTTGCTTGACCCCCTCCCCTCCTTTTTGACCTCACATAATTTGTGGAGAAAATCCCGATTTAATCTAGATACCATCTACTAAACACATGCAATGAGTACCAAAAATAATTTTTCCCTAGAAACGTATCAAATCTCTCTTACCTTTCTTAAAGATGTCTGACAAGCCTCTACTATTTCTTTTGCTTTCTTGGTGAACTGACTGTCAGGCCCATTGAAGGTCTGACTGTTGGTAAGCAGTAGTTCCACATCAGCTTGAAATTCTTCTCTGTTGCTATATTTATGAGCTTTAATGTTCTACAAAAATGGAAAATAACTCACATCAGTAAAAAGAAAGTTCAGTTTACTTTAGGGTCATTCCACGTCAAATCAACCAAAAAAAGTACAATTTTGGACCTTTGGGTCTTAGATTTTCGAAATTTTTTGTGAGCTTGTTGTACTCATCCATAGGAGTATAACAAGACCAATTTCAGATTTTTGGGGCCAGTAGTTTTTGAGAAATCCACTTTTAAAGAGGCAAAAATCGAGCGATTTTGAAAAAACATGACATTTTTAAACAGCTGATGCTCAAAACCTATTTGACCCAAAATTATGAACAAGGTGTCGTTTTCTTCTGTTTTAAACAAGCTTTTAAATTATATAAAGCATGATAATTAAAAAAATTATTTTTATTATTTTTTTTAAATTTGAAAAATATTTTTTTTGCTAGCAAAAATACATCCCCCTTCGATTTTTTTTTAAAAAATATATGTTATAAAGAAACTATCCAACTACATCTGTGCAAAATTTCAGAATGGGACCGCCATGGGTTCTTAAGAAAAAAATTATTTTGTAAGACGGAAATTTGAAAAAAATCGTTTTTCATGTTGAAACCCTATAAAAAATCTAAATATTTCTGTTATTGTATTAAGCTAACTGGTTGAGACGCTTTAAATCTGCATATTTATTTAATTTACAATAATTATGAAACAATATTTCCCTATCTATAACAATAGTGGGTGGGAAATATCTACAGAGTGTTTCAAAGGTCCCTTTCACTGCTTTTATTTGGAACCAATATCTCCTAGGATCATGGAAGTAAGGTGTACTTCTAGGTAAATGACCGTGCTGAATCCATTGAAATGGATTACAGCGCCCCTAGCGGTGAAAAACTAAAGTTTGAAAGATTAATTAAAAAACTAAAGGAGATAGAACAAACACTTCAATGAGAATTTAGTAGCTAATATCATAACAAATGCACAGCCAAAAGTTTCATAAAGATATTTTAAATATTCGAGGAGATATTAGCATGCCTTTGTCTCCATTAGATTCCCTACTCCTCAAAATTCGCTTTCGGCGCTATTCTATCCCTTTTTGGGGGTGTCTGGTGAGAATCAGGTCCCATTTATAGTTCACGAGGGCCGGCACACGCCACCACAAGATAAGAATCTCTTTCTAGTAAAAATTAGGGGTTTTCTCACCCCTGAGCTGTCTCGCCGTTTTTTATTGCGGTCATGACCCTTGCCCTGTCACTTTCAAGATCTTGTTCTTCGGGGATCGTGTTGAAAACTGCGGAGAGACCATCACACTTTAAATAAACAAACAATCCCAGCCACACCCACACCCCACAGACAACCAATCAGATACCAGGATCCACAGACTATTTTTTTTGTTTTGTTTATCCGAATCCTATTAGTAATACCTCAGGCCCAAAGAAGAAGGGGGGCTTCTTTTTGTAATTCACTTGCCTCCAAAATACGGCCTTCACTTCTTCACTTCGTTTGGAACAGATATTGAAAATTCAGAAATGAAGTTTTACTAAGTACGTAAGTATAAACAATTTTAATGAAAAGTTACAAATTAAATGTGAAAGTGTACTGCAAATACTATTTAAAATTTACAAAGTTAACATATGTTTTCTCTCTATCTCTCTTTAAATATTTGAAACTATTAAAATAACTTAACTGACTCTTTAAAACAACTGTTTAGAAAAAAGTTAGTAAAGTTAAAAGTTAAATAAAAATAAAACATTTAAATCTTATGTAAGGCTACATGTCTAATAGGTGCCAGATCTCCTCTTATGAAAACTTAAAGATCATGATTGAAAATGAATTCAATACAAATGCATTTATTTTTCAAATTCATATGTTCTTTCTGAAATGTGCTTTTCAATTTTTTTTTGTTATTATAATGTTCAGTTTTCATATTAATTGTAACGTATGTTTCATATTGTTTCCAAATTCAATATATTTGCAGTTTTTGAGTGTCTCAATCAGATAGCTAAATAATGTTACAAAATAATGTCAATTTTCTATAGGGTTTCAACATATCTCCTCGAATATTTAAAATATCTTTATGAAACTTTTGGCTGTGCATTTGTTATGATATTGGCTACTAATTTCTCATTGAAGTGTTTGTTCTATCTCTTTTAGTTTTTTAATTAATCTTTCAAACTTTAGTTTTTCACCGCTAGGGGCGCTGTAATCCATTTCAATGGATTCAGCACGGTCATTTACCTAGAAGTACACCTTACTCCCATGATCCTAGGAGATATTGGTTCCAAATAAAAGCAGTGAAAGGGACCTTTGAAACACCCTGTAGATATTTCCCACCCAATATTGTTATAGATAGGGAAATATTGTTTCATAATTATTGTAAATTAAATAAATATGCAGATTTAAAGCGTCTCAACCAGTTAGCTTAATACAATAACAGAAAAATTTAGATTTTTTATAGGGTTTCAACATGAAAAACGATTTTTTTCAAATTTCCGTCTTACAAAATAATTTTTTTCTTAAGAACCCATGGCGGTCCCATTCTGAAATTTTGCACAGATGTAGTTGGATAGTTTCTTTATAACATATATTTTTTTAAAAAAAATCGAAGGGGGATGTATTTTTGCTAGCAAAAAAAATATTTTTCAAATTTAAAAAAAATAATAAAAATATTTTTTTTAATTATCATGCCTTATATAATTTAAAAGCTTGTTTAAAACAGAAGAAAACGACACCTTGTTCATAATTTTGGGTCAAATAGGTTTTGAGCATCAGCTGTTTAAAAATGTCATGTTTTTTCAAAATCGCTCGATTTTTGCCTCTTTAAAAGTGGATTTCTCAAAAACTACTGGCCCCAAAAATCTGAAATTGGTCTTGTTATACTCCTATGGATGAATACAACAAGCTCACAAAAAATTTCGAAAATCTAAGACCCAAAGGTCCGGACCATTGGTTGATTTGACATGGAATGACCCTTTACACAATTACTGTATTACATGAAGTCATGATTAGAGTTAGAGGGGATGATTTTAAATAATGGGAGCATTAAATATATTTTTCTTCATTCATGAATGAGTAGGGAAATTATACAGAATTGGAATTTTACTCTAAGGGGTCCATAAAAAGAAATCCATGCAAGAAAATCATCACAATGCCTTAACCCACTTTGATAACAGCATCAAGGTCCATTGGATTCTTGATTACGTTGTAATACTCTTTCACAAACTTCTTGCTCACTGGCTTATGGAAAGGCCACGACTCTGGGATGGACTTCAAGTCGTCGGTAACAATTGTTTCCAGTATAAAAGAGAAAGCAACCTGATCATCGTCATCCAATAGAGGGTTGATGGCTTTTTCGAGCCTCATCAGCTTGTCCTCCTTCTCGCCAAACTTCCTCAAGCAGTGCTCCAGCATCTTATGGGCATGTTGGCTGAATGGACTTTTGGCTCCTAAGTAAACAAAAAGTTACCATGATTTAGAAATACTTAACTTTTTAAAGCAATATAAAATTTCAAAATTTTTGAATACTTCTTTAAATTCTTAGAAGCAAGTAACCGGATGGTCTAGTGTGCAAGAATGTAAAGCTTTGAGTCAGAAGGACCTTGGATCAAAATGTGGTATAGTAAATCTTGTGTTATTTTTTAAAGTAATTTATGAATTTATATACAATAAACTTTGAATAAATGAGAGAACTCAGTGGTTGCAGGAACGACTGGCATTGTCAGTTAATGCATTGATATCCTTTCTAAAGTTCCTAGTTTGGAAACCTTAGATTGATTTTTTACATGGTAAAGTATCAACTTCAAATTAATTAAAAGAACTTACTAGTTGCAAGAACGAATGGCTTGGTGTGTAAGTGCACTAGTTTCCCCTCCATAAGGTCCTCAGATCAAATCTGAGCCCCTCCCTGGGTATAGAACTCCGAAATAAATGCAATGGGGCATTTATAAATTTAGTTTTTGCTGAATTCAAAGCGGGTCTTATTCTTTTTTTATCATTTCTTAACTGTAACCATATCAGAATGGATTCTTTGAAAATATTACTATTCTTCCTAGATTTTTATATTATTTTGGAATATTACGAGCCTCTATCCCTTCTGTCTTCGACGTAAACTGACTGTAATTTAAGCGTCATGGGAATGAATAAGCCATTTGCTTGATCTATTACCGATTACATGGTACTTTAAGAAGAATAAAAAATTATTTTGACGGAGGTGGATTGTTTCAAGGGCAAAAGACTTACCATTGTAGATGTTACTGTTCTCCACAATTTGATGGACATCTTGCAAAAACTCTTCTCGACTTCGGTACTTCTTTTGATGCAGTTTCTCTCTCATAGTCTGAAGATCCATAGGTCGGTGAACTATGCGATGGTAATCGGGAACATTCTTAGCACTCACTGGGAACCAGAATGGTTGAGTCTAAAAGAAATAATTAGATGTGTAATTGAGCTTAACTGGATAAATAACATAAAGAAAAGACATTTTAAATGCAGTTTCAAAAATATAAGTTTGGTTTATAAACCAAAAATGAGTTGGCATTTATTTCCAAGCACATATATCTATAGAATATTAGTATTTGATTCTTAACATAAGTTTTGTGTAATCTATCCAAGTCAGAAAGTAAGTTGCATTTTGATTTGATTAAGTCCTCCAATTTATTACTAAAAGCTTTTTATATGGCACAAACATTGCCAAAAACCATTTCAAAAACTTTTAGTCAAAATTTTCAGGAGACTTGTACAAAGTTTGATGCCAACTGCAAAAATCTGGGCAAGTCTTAAGGCACAATACACAAACAAAATATTTTTTTTGGAAACTATTCATCAAAAATATTCAAAAAAAAATTCTTTTAACCCTCAACTGCCAATGGCAGGAAATATGCTACCAAAAGTTTATCTTCAATTTTCAGCATAAAGCAGCAATTTTCATTTCTCGCAGCAAAAACTGCACCTTCACGTGGTATAATTTATAAAGTTCAGATTCTCACCCCCAGTTTAAAGTACCTTTTTTGTTAAGGCATTTTTACTTGATTTGGCCCCAAACTACATGAATAAGCCAACAAAACCTTTTTCAATAGTTACATTGGGCATTAGTGTTATTAAACATAGAAACAAAGTCAATCAATAACTCATCAGCAGAGAGAAGAGAATATGAAGAATCTCACCTCCGGCAAATCCCTCATCTCGTTCAACAGCCCCTCCAAAATGATGGACAGCGCGACCACCGGGTCGGTCCTCTGCCGGTTCACCAGCTTATTGGGCTTCTTCAGATAATCGCAGTGCATGGCGGTGCCCGCTCGTCGCCGCTTCTTCATGGCCACTGCCTCCTTGGGGAACTTGAGCACCAGCGACTTGCGCCGCAACTCGTCGGCATGCTTCAGCAGCTGCTTGGACAGCACCACCTTGGTCTCGTCCACTTTGACCAGATGGTCATCGTCCAGACCAGCCCTCTCTTCCTCTTCTTCCTGCTCCTCGGTCATGGCCACCTGGACAGGAGGGATGGGAGCGGCGGGCTGGTACAGCGGACACGTCTTGTTGGTGCGCATGTGGCCGATCGCCCCACAGGCCCCGCACTTCAGCTGCGAGGGGAAAGAATGGTTAGCCGTTTTAACAAGGCCCCCTTTCTTTTGCGAGGAAAACAATCAAGTACATTTCAGGGGTGCAGAAATATGTCTATATAATTTTTGACCCATTTTATACAAAAAAACGTGCTACAAATCCAAGGTAACAAATGTCTCGGCTGTGACAATACCATGCTTTCCAAATCAAAGTCTGCCCGGGCCTAGTGGCCCATCAGGCGGTGCCCATCTCCGTTTCTGTAGCCTTTGGGCCTGGGGTGCTAACTACTAGCGTGTGTCCAGGCCGAGTGGCTAGCCCAACGCTGGACCCCCAGTTGATTCCCCAAGCGAGCTTGGTCCTCATTTATCGACCCCGGAAGGATGAAGGGCTGAGTTGACCCATGACCAGCTACCCAAGGAGAAGCCACAAGGCATCGAACCTGGGTCGGTAATGCTCATAGCCAGACACGCTGACCACTACACCACCGCTGCCACTTGCTTTCCAAATTGTACGGAAATTAGGTAAAAATTGCGGATGATAGTCAAGAGCTTAGGATCTTCGCAAAAAGAAAAAAATAAGTTTTCGTAGAGAATAGATGAAAGTTGGCATTTGCTTGTGTTTTAATTGATACACACAAAAAAACAACCAATCTGTGACCGGATCGATAAGTTTTACTAAATACAGTGTTCTTGTTTAACCACATCAATGTTTTTGAACTATAGCTTAAATTTGAGGGTTTAAAATTTCTATTTTAAGACCAGAGATATTTTTGAGCTTAAGTGACATATAAAAAGGTATAACATCCATAAAAATGGAAACTTAAGGAATATTAGTTTTTAAGTAGTAATACAAACTGGAATTTAAATATGAAGACATTTTTAGGGGAAATTTTGGACAAAATTGTCTTCTGGGGAAATATTGGGACTTTTGCATTTTTTGCACATTTTCTTTCCCTGGCACATTTTAAGTTACTCATGGACTAACATAAAAAAGTGGAAAAGCCATTTATGAGCAAAGAAACAATCTCTATAGTATCCCTACTCCAGAAAACAACTTCTCTCAAATACCTTTCTTATAAGGAAGACTACATTATATTACCATTCATTTAACAATTTCATACAAATTACTATAATTCACTTGTTTTAGAAAAGTCTCAAAGAAAAATTAAAGTAGCCAAGTTATTCTTCTGTTCTACAATTTTAAAAATCCCATTTGTGTTTAAAAGGAACTAACAGAAATTGAACTATTTCAATCAAGAAAGGACTTTTTCACGTTAAATTTTTAAAAATTTTAAGTGAAATTCAAGTACTTTTCAAGGTCGGTGGGAGCCCTATTTAAACATAGAAAACACTGGCAGATGCACAAACTAAATGACAATATACTGTGTTTTAGATTATAAGACAAGAACTGTTGAAGATATTTCTAAAGCTAAAAGGAGGAAGGGCAGCTTATTAAAAAATCTCCTTATCCCAAAAAATAACTATCTTTTTAACATGTTGAGTTTGTCTTGTATGTGCATCACCTTAATTCTCCAAATCTGATCTAACTTAATATGAACATTACTTTTGAAACTTTTGGAAAGGAAATGAAGATTCCTACTCTTTCAACAGAACTAAAAATAAGGTCATTATAAAGCCTCTCAAAAACAATTTTATCTTATTAAATTCACTAAGAGTGTTTACAAAATTATGAATGAAGTTCAGGGGAAAAAATTTATTTACAGCTCAACATTAAGTAAGAAATATACTGAAAACAAACTTTAGTTAGAGAGGTTGATACTAAGACTAACAACATTACAAGACCTCTTAAATGGGAAGGTAAAGTAAATTGATCGAATAGAACAAAGAATACCTTCAATAATGGAGGTTCCTTTTTGGGTTTCTTCTTTGGTACGACATGCTTTTCTTTCTCAGCATTTCGTTTCAACCTTCTCAGTTGTTCTTGAATTCTAGGAAGAAATGAAACATCAATAAACCATTCTAAAACTTATCCTTATGATTACTTAGACAGTATGGTGGAAAAAGATAATATATTTTTGAAAAGTCTGGTATTCTAATCATATTTTTTTCTTATTTATTATTATAAGAGGGGTATCAACTTTTTATTGCCCAAGGATAAAAATAATTCTTAAAATGAACTAATCAAAGATAAAAAAATAAAAAGCAAATTACCTCCTTCGCTCTTTACGAATTTCTTCTTTTTGGTGTTCGTCCAATGTTGATGCAAACTGTTTTCTAAAATAGAAAATAAGAAAATGGAATGAGAGAACATTTGAAAAGAACAAATATTGAAGATTCAAGTTAATTATGTGTCAAACTTAACTGATAGTTTTTGTTACTTGAATAACTGGTTTGATAATACACTACTTAAAAAACATTTCAAAATATAGGTTGTTTAATGGGTACAACTTAGTGATTTTTGTATAGTTATTGATTTGACTATATTTAAACACACAGAAAAGTTTTAAAATATAAGTAACAAAAACAAATTACATAAATGATGGATCTTTTGTGGTTCGAATTCTGACATAAGTGTCAATCACAGCTGGTTTTCGAACAGTTTCAATCCGAACAAATTCTTTACCATCAGGATTCTTAAAGGTTCGGTAGATTTTGAGAATTCTTTCATTCTAAAAATAAAAATTAGCATTTAAAACTATTATAAAAAGTTCTTCCTACTCATTCAGAAAGTTTGATTTTTAACACATCCATTTAATTTAGCTAAAGAGCTTAAATGAATTACATACAGAGTTGGAACCTGTGCTGCCCATAGATGCACTATCATCTTCTCTTTCAATCTTTGGCTTATCTAAAAGAATCATCATAGTTGGACTTACAGAATTAACATGTACAATTATTAAAAGGACACAAAATAAACTCCTACTTTCTTAACTTCTTTAATTTAAAATAAGGTTGTTTGGGTATTTTTTGTGCAACAGCTATGAGGCTATTTCATTTAAAATGAGAAATGTAATTTATAAGAGTTTATATTTTAGATTCTACTAAAAAAAGGTAATTAACAAGTTTATCCATTTACATAAATTTTAGTTGAAAGGAAACCCATAACTTCATTAACAATAAGAAAGTTCTGAACAAAGGTACATAATACTATTAATCAGTAGTAAGGGGCCATTCATTAATTACGTAAGGATGATTTTGGCAATTTTTGACCCCCCCCTCCCCCCATGTAAGGGTACGTAAGATTTTTCAAATCCCTCCCCCCTATTCTTACGTAAGATTCCATTATGTTTCTCAAAACAATAAAATGTTAGAAAACTCTTCGTTTGACGTAAATCAAAGATTTTTATTTTTCAACATATAAGTAATATTCTTGCTGTCAACTACATATTACTATTATATTACTATCTCTTGATTAGAATAATTGGAATTTGTTTATATTAGCTAGGAAAATCTTACGTAAGAATTGGTTTGACCCCCCCACCCCCAAGTAAGGGTTTGTAGAGGTTTTTCCAACCCCCCCCCCTCGGGACCCTTACGTAATTAATGAATGGCCCCTAAGGAGATTTGCTATCAATATGAAATCACTTTATTTTTACTGTATGCATAAATAAAAAGAATTCTTTAACAAATAACTAGATATAAACAGAAAAATTAAGTTAACAATTTTAATACTGTAAAATCCATAGAAATGATGATCTTAGCCCATAATCAATAACAAACAAACAAACAATGAATGAAAGGAGGTGCATACATTTTATATCTTTATCTCTTTTTCTCCTGTCTTCATTAGTGCTGTCTTTCCCCATTATCAATTTTTGCAGTTCTCTTCTTTCTGCTTCTTCCCGCTCATGGGATAACTACAAAATAAGAAGAAAATAAGTACAGGTGTAGTAATGATTTTGTTTTGGTGACGTGCTCAAATGAAATTTGTTTAATGGGGTAGTGAACAAAGCAATGTTAAAACAAATACCTGAGAGCTAGTTTTTTTATTAGACAACATGTTTTCAATATTCTTCCCCATTTCCTCTATATCAGAATCATCTTCAGAACTGGAATCCTCATCAGTTGACAACACCTCATTTGATGAAAGAACTCTGGGAAAAGATGCAATACACAGTTTTGAGAGAAAGTATAAATTAACTACCAGCATCTTAGCATAACAGTGAAGAATAATAAAATATAATATAAATGTATATATAATGCTCATAAAAGCCTAATTTTTAACATTTCAAACCTTTTATCAACTAAAAATAATCTGTTGTTTTAAAAGATTGATTGATACCAGTGTACAATGGAATTTTATTTGAAAAAGAAACAATGTTTTAGAGACAAAGTTAAAAAAACCCAAAGTAAGATTTTAAAAAATCAAAACAAAATGAGTAAAAAGTTTCTTTAAGAATAGACAATATAAGAAAAGGGACAGTTTATACTACAGTCGAATCCGCTTAATGTGATCACGGTTAATGTTATCAATTGGATAATGTTATCGAAATCGACAGGTCCCGATCATTCCTATTCAATTTAATGTAAAATATATCGTTTAATGTGATCAACTATTGATCAACACGCCGCTTAATGTTATCAAAATTTGTCCATATCCCCTAAAAACGTCCGCTATCAGGTTTCGTTTTGAAGGCCAATTTTTACAAGTAAACATCTACCCCACCCTAGCATCTGGCGTTTCTTTTTTTCAAACTCATTAGTAAGAATAAGAAAAGATTCCACAAATATTGAAGAAAACGGTTAAAGGGGGGGTCCGAATCCATACTTGTAAGAAACCATCGGAGCCTTGGAGATGTTTCTGATAAAAGATTTTAATTTTCCCTTGGTTATTGGAATTCAGATTATAAAATAGGTGATTTATTAGATTGGGAAAGGATATAATGGAGTTCACAGAAAAAGAGAGACCTTTCTACAAATAAAAATATAAAGTAAGCGATAATATTGTTTTTATTAATTGAACTACTGTTATATTACCCTAAAAATTTTAAGTTGTCAAATACATAGTGTAAAATTGTTTTAAATACACTAATTACGAGTACGTAATTTTGATTTTAAAGCAAACAATATAGTTACACTTATTGCTTTTTGATGTAAAATCGCTTATTGTTATCAATCAGATGTTATCAGTTTAATCTCGGACAACTGTGATCACATTAAGCGGATTCGACTGTAGTTAATTTTTGAGGAGACCAGGCCCTCTTATACAGGCTTTGAATTGACTGACTTGTCTTAAAAATTAATTAGTTTTAGGATGAATCTCACTCACCTGTTTTGTAAATCAAAAATTCTTTGACAATCTTCCTTATATCTTTCTTGATGTTCTGCTATACTAAAGCGATTTCCACGAGCAAATTTACTCATAGCTGAAAAGTTTTTAAAAGAAGCAATTAATATGTAGTTATACCCCTAAAGGGATAATGAACACAGAAAAAACTAGAATATACAGTTAACAAATACAAGTACTTTTAATTAAAATTTCTGTTTTATTTTGTATTTGTGAATAAAAGTGTATTAAAGTTTCTAGATGTTAGTTACCTTCTTCGCCAGCTTTAGCCTGCTCAGTTGAAAGAGTTCGAACAACATCAATAACTTCCCATCTTGATAGTTTTTTAATCTAAAAACATATTTAATTTTAACCTTTAATAACAGGATTAAAATATTGATTGAAAACATTTTAATAAGGAAAAAAAACAGGACTTTCAGTGACAGTTTAATGCATGCAACACAATTACCTCTTCATCCGGAACTTTATACTTTCTAAGCAGCTGCTTAGCATTGCTGAGAGAGAGTCTTCTCAAATCTGCATCAGTTCCCGTTACAGTTTTCTTTGCTGGGTTCTGACTGTTGCATTCTTCCTACAAGTTAATTTAAAGAAGCAAAAGCTTTAAGTTACACTTTAAAAGATAATAAATAGAAAGAGATGGTAAAAAAAGAAACATCATACTTTTGATTGCGTTGGTTTGTTTGGTACTCGTACGTAAGAGAAACCTTCTCCGCAGCCAGTAGGATCTGCTACACCAGTTAGCTGGAGCAGGCATTTTCCTTTCATGGCTGATATGAAAGCTCTTGTTGTGTTCCAAGGAGCTGCTTTTACCTGTAAAAAATGTGACATTAAAAATAGAGAAGACACATAGTAGAATCAAACAGAAAACTAGACACTTTGTAAATAAATTGAAAGTGCTCATACTAACTGAAATAAAATCCTGAAATTAATACTAGCAGTAGCAGCAAAATTTAGAAATATCATTTTCAGTAATAAAGCATAATTATTATAATCATAACTATTATATCAGTATCAGTAATAATTTCATAATAATGAAAGATATTCTTTTAGGAAAAAACACTTAAAAACTGAAAAACACTCTTGAAATTCCTGGGCCCATTGTACATCGATAAAAGCCCCTATTTTTAAGTAACAATGTACTTATAGTAAGGCATATTCTTTTCAAAATGTTAAATAAGTTACATTGAATAAAATAGCCATCTAAATAGAAAACGTGAAAGACATTTTCAGTTGTTAAGAGCAGCATTTGAAAATAAATATATAAAATAAAAAATTTTTAAAATGTGATGAAAAAATAAGGAATGAGTAAGTTTGGTTGTTGTCTGATAGATGTACTGATATAAAAATAATGCATGGTGATTACCTCATCATCCATTTTCATTTGCATCTCTTCATCATTTTCATCTTCAGGAGCAAACAGTGATTTTTCTCCATAACCAGCATCCTGAGGAATAAGTGATTTGAATAAGTATGTCACAAATTAAAAATTAACAGGAAGTGCTTTTCAAAGATATACTGTACAAAAGAAACAATTAGTAAAACTTAAAAGAACTATTTGAAATAAGTATCTTTTAAAAGATAATAGTGAGTTTGTTACCTTTAATCTCTGTTCTGCAGCCAGCATTCCATAATATGCACAGCATTGTTCAGGTGAAATCATCGCTCTTATTTCATCGTCAGTAGGTAGACGGAATTCACTCTTCAAAACCCACCAATTTGAATCAGTTCCTGTAAATTAAAACAAAATTGGAACAAAACAATCATATTAAAGAATGAAATACTAAGAAAATTTAAATCTCATTACAAAATAAGCATCATAATATGATTTCAGACAGTCACACAAAAATAGAAACAAGAATATTAAAATCAGACAGGTTTTTGTACCATAGATTATCTTTAGTTTAATCTTTGAGAATAAATAATAACTGATAAATTAAACACCCATCATACCAGTTCTTTTGAAATCAGCACAAAGCTTTAAACGTTTTCTTATGCTACTTTCGGAATGAGATGGAAAAGCTTTTTTTATATCTTCCATTTTGATTCGTCGCGGATTATCTTTGCTGTTCCAAAATAATCGATAAATGAAAACCTAAAAAAGGAAAGAGCTACTTAATAATGAGAAGTAAAAAGTAACTATAACAATTTTAAAAGAATTCTTTGAAATATAATTGAAAGCAATTTTAGGAATGAATATTTTATTAAGCAAAAATTGATTATACTTATTCCAAAAACAAATAGGTTCATACTTGAAGAAAATCTCTGATAAAGTTATTAGCTTTCTTAGAATTTGGTCCAGGAACTTCAAATAATGGCAATTCTTGTCCAACTGTAAATATATGTTCAACTTCTCGAATATAGTAACTAAAGAGAAAACAAAATTTTAATTAAAAAATACTACATATTGAATTAATAAAAATACTTGAGCCTTTAATGGCAACTTACTGTTCTCTAGTACGAATGATGATAAAATCAGTTTCTGGAAAATCGTGCTTGTAAATGGGAGCCCGGTACAAATTATTTTCAAATGCTTGAATGCTTTGGCCAGGAGCCAGAGAACCAAGAAATGGAGATGTGTGGGCATAAGCTGTTTCACCATATTTAGAATCCGGAGCTCCAGTATCTTTACCAGGTTTCTATGAAATATTAAGCTCATTTTTATATGTATTTAATCAATTACTTTTGAAACAAAGCAACAATTTTCTTAGATGGAGTATGAATAAGCTCAAAGAGACTGCGACAATGTACTAAAAATTATATAAAAATGACATACACAAAATATCTGGTAAGTATTAATCACTTGAGAAACGTGATAAAAAGTTTATAAAAGTTAGCCTGAATTACATGCAATAACACCATTTTCTATCCAGTTTTATAAAAATATAAAAAATTACAGAATTTTAGAAGATTCAAATAATATTAGGCATTTAAGATTTAAAATTCAGAAATTAAATTATCCTTACAATGAAGTGTACGACACTTTAAGCTGTAAAGCATTATTCTAAGGCCCTCTCCATAAAGTAACAGCATTACAGAGCGAGCACTGTTGAAATGGTCGACAGCCTTCATAACAGCCTAAATAACCGTAGACAGCCTAAAGCCTAAGGCAGCCTAAATAACCGTAACAATAGCCTAAATAACCTTCATTCACTTACTCTCTTGTAATAGTTGCGTATTTTAGTTGCCATGCCAACTTGCATCATCAGAGGAGGATGCTCTTCAGAAAACTCAGCTAAAATCAGATCTCCATCCCTACCAGTTAAATCGTCAGGAGTCCTCATAAAGAACATGTCTCCACCACCTGAAGCTTCTCTCTCTTGTTCTCGCAGCTATTAACAATAAGAAAATAGAGGTAATTGGGATAATACAACACCAGGTTAAAGAAGCAAATAGAAACAATCAAGTTACTTACTTTTGCTTTACGCTTGATGTGCTTCAGTAAAGGTATAACACCGTGGTAACCTGGTTGAGCAAGTTTGCCATGGGAAAAGCGCTTCAAGGGAGGTCTGTGGAAATGGCGGAGTTTCAAGGGTCCCATGTGTGTAGGGAAAAAAGGTACACGCAGCTCAATAGCAGGTATGGAGTGCTAAAAAGAATTACATCATTCTTTAAGTTATAAATTATTTTACTTATATTTAAAAAAAACTTGCTTAAAATGTGTTTTAGTTTTAAATTTATTAATTTACAAGGTTTTTAGGAGTATTCTTATCTTTTAAACCTGAAAACCAACTAACTTGAATAAGATTTCCTCCAACATTGGGCTTTAATGCAGTGTCTGTGGTCATCTTAGGGTTGTAATACTCATCGTTTGAGATATTAAATGGATCTTTCTTATCTGTTTGAGGTGGAGGCTGAAATAAAAAATATTTTTTAATATTTTTTTGTGGAATAAGGGTAAATTTAATGTTACACACAAATCATTCTCGGCAACTTCTGATAGGAAAAAAGTATGTAAACACTTACTGGACTAGCAGGCTCTGGTTCAGATATTACTCCAGCTTTACCAAGAAGCATACGGGACTTTTTTACCATATCCTGTAAAAAATCCCTTATAAATACTTAAAATTCAGTATTTCTTTATGAAAGAAAATTCTTTATGTTCATGCTGGATGTAAACAATCTTACTTTCTTTTCTTTAACAGGTTCATTTGAAGCAACAGAATTTGGATCTGGGTCATCAGGTATTCCCAAAATAATGTTTTCATCGTTTGGATCAAGAGTCAAAACTTTGGGTGCAGGAATCTTATCTATTGCCTAAATGAAAAAAAACACTTTATTTTACTAAATTATAAAAGGTAATAATTTATTTTTCTGTAAGCCGTCAATGTTTATAAAGTTATATTCTAATAACAGAAACTTAACTACTATTATAATTATACTTTTGTTATAAATTCAACTACTACTTCTACTTAGTGCTTACAATTGATTCTTTGTTTATGTAAATAGAATTGATTATAACTTAATACTAATTCTTTAATTAAACATAATTATTAAATTCCTGGGTAATAATTAATGTGTAATAATATCCAGTTAAAATGAACATTTAGGAAGTTAAATAAAATTTACTAGCTAAAATGTCAAAATAAGAAACGACACAAAGAAATAAAAAGAATGCATGCATTTTTGCAACAAAAGTAAAAGATAAAATACACCATAACTGAAACCAAAAAACTAAACTATTCGGTTTGCATAAGAAAATTTTAAAAAACCTAATGGGCTAAATTTCTTTTAAAAAAAACTATAAATTAACGATGTACTAACTTCACTATCCCAAATCACGTCATCTTCCCACTGTCCATACACAAGATCTTCATTTTCGACCGGAAATATTGACCACCATGTTTCATCTTTTTCATCTAGATCAAAATTGCCCAAAAAGGTATAATTCGACATGTTTAATAAAAACACCTCTTTAAGCATAGGCTTACCATATTTTCTCGGGACCAACCCAGGACATATTTTTGAAATTTCTTTATAAGTGCCATTTCAAATTACCAAAGATTAAAAACTATTCAAACTAATAAGCATTAAACAAAAATATCAAATTTTATTTTTTCATTTAACATTATTTTTTCAAAAATTGTTTGATCGGCTTAATTTTTATCACACAATTCAGTGCAAAAAGTAAGTTTTCTGAAGTAATACAGACGTTAGAAAATGTAAAAAAAGCAATTTTTAATAGTTTGGTCAGGATTTTTTCATAAAAATTTCTGGCAAATCTTAAATGTATGAAACCCTGGACATTTAGCGTCCCAGGACATTTCCCCGGACAGCTCTAAAAACCTCGGACTGTCTGGGGTAATCCTGGACGTATGGTAAGCCTATTTAAGCATCTTGAAGAATACTAAACTTACTTGTTGGAGTTGCACCTTTATTTGTTTTAGTGTTTTGTTGATTAGCTGGCTTAGGAGATCCAGTGGAAATAGCAGGAGTAAATGTTTTAGCTGCTGAGGAAATGTAATTGAGAAATACAATCAACTTTAACAGTTAACAGCTGTAAATTTACTGAAATTGTATACAATTTGAAAAAGTATTATTTGTTTAACAGTGCTAAAACATTGTTTCTCTTGTATGTTTGGGTAGGATGAGAGTAGGATTTTGGTACAATGAAAAACGTGAAAATTTTTTGTATAGAAGGTACTCCACCAAAAAATTTTAGGAAATCTCCCTCAAGACAAAGTTTTAACACATTTTTCAATCCTAGGTAACATAAAAATAACTAAATCAATAAGCAACTTTAAAATTTTAATCAAAACCCAAAAATTTCTATTTACATGTATACCACCTATGTGGAAAGAGAATCAAAGGTTTTTTTAATTTTTCAATATAGTTGCTTTTAAATTTAATTAAGAAACTGCAACATCCAGGCACCTAACAAGATATTTAGCCCATACAAACTACCTCATTAATGACACTGGATAAAATTATTATTTCTAAATTCTTCTATGCCTTCAATGTGCCACTGTTTTAACTCTGCCATCTCTGTCCCAAAGTTTATAGTTTTATGATTATGTTAGTTTAATGATAATGTGTGTATCCCTGAAGTGGTAACTTACAGAAAGCAGAAGCTGTGCGATTATGACTTGAAGGCACCCATCCAGCTGCGTTGTTTTTATTATTCAGCTTAGACAGGACCTGCAATGACTTAATCATTACAATCAAGCCCAAATTGGATAAATTAAAACCTCCATCCAAAACCAAACATGATCACATTACTTGCATTTAAAATTCAACTTGAGAAAAGTATCATGATCACACGGACCACAAATACATACTTTGTGTTTTACTTCTTCCCCGTTCCAGATCACATCATCTTCCCATTGATATTGTGTTACCATGAAATAAGCATCGTCAGGATATTCATCTTCGAATTTTGTATCCAGCTTTGATTGGTCTTCATCCTCAGATGGTTGCTAAGAAAATAAATCCACAGAGGCGAATTTAATAACACAAATCAAATTGTTAAAAGAGTAGTATGAAACTAACAAGTGCATGGCAACAAACTAAGATTTCAAAGTACAGATTACAGAAAAAATCAACAAGAAAAACTTACTTTCAGCTTAAAACCATAATCAAATCCTTCTCCAGTTTCTGGTACATTAAGCATATCATACCAAAGCTGTGCAGGGCCATATCTCCAAGCAGCAAAACCATTGGTAAGCTCATTAGTTTTGTTAGCTTCGCTGCTTGTTCCAGACCTGTTTTTTTCTTCAGGCTTCATCAGCTTAGTCTGTCAAATGAAAATAAACCAAAGAGCTTAAAAATATGAGATTTAGACACCTACTAATACAGGGCTCATACAGAATTTAAAAAAAAATCAAGGAGTATTTAAGGACTGTTTGCAAAATTTTCCAGGATTCTGAAAATCTACTTTAGCTTATTAGACCAAGGGTAGAAACACATTGGCAAGATATTAAAACTAAAGGGATACTAAAGTAAGTAAGTGGAACATAATTCTGATTAAAAATCTGTAAAGCGAGTGCTTTAAAATATGAAGTGTTGTAATTCTACTAGCCCTAGATATATTTCAAATTCATTACAATTATTGTTAGCACAAACTTTTTACAAAGTAATACATCAGAGCAGTTCTAGGTGAATTAAAATTTTTGAAGTTTAAAGATATTAAAGGAGTTTTTAAGGAGTAAGACTCAAAATCAAGGAACTTCCTTAGTGCTTGAAAGGAGCAAGGGAACCCTGTGATATTTCTTATCTTAAAAAAAACTAACAAAATCTTAATTACCTCGTCGTCCGACTCAACTTCCTCAGCTTTGGGTGGTGAAGGAGGTGGATCTGTAGAGGAAAGTTTGGATGCCTTGGCACTCGCTTCCTCTGCATTCTTTTTCTTCTTTTTCTTTTTTACACCCCTCCAAAGCTGAGGTAAACTTGTTGGTTTGCCAGGCCCAAATAGTCTGGAAAATCTCAAAACCTGCAAATAATTTTACAATTTCTTTTATATCAATAGAATGAATAGATAAGAAACTACTTGATAAACTGTATCAAAAAACATCACTTAACAATTTGGAATGTACTCATACAGTCATACAACTTTTAATCACAAAGGTGGAGTATTTAGATAACAACTGTGCAAATGATTATAAAGTTAGGACAGAGATTACAATACCAAGGATCTTAAGATCCAAGAATGGTGCATGAAAAATACGGAGGACTGAATAAATTTTGGTATACTTTTTGAAGCTAGGTCTATTCAACAGCAATCATTTAATCTTTTTCAATAAGTCACATTCCTTTATGTTAAACTTTTCAGTGATAATCAAGATAAAACTTTGGAATTAGAAATAAGAAATATGAGCAGAAAAATGAAAATGAAGACCAATGAGATAGGTGTGAATAAATTTAAGATTTTCAATATAGAAAATGGATAAAATTAAACGTGTAATGTTTAATCTTATTTTAGTTACCTATTGTTGAAACCTTTGTCATACCAATTTTTTAAAAAACAACATTTTTGATGCATAAATACTTATTTTATTATGCAGAACATCTTAGGAAATCTAGATTCTACAATCAGGCCATAGTCTAGTGACGGACTCTTATCCTAGATCTATTCTTTGTTTTAAATGAAATAATAAAGACAGGTTTTTAACACTTTTCTGAAAAAACTTGACAGTTGGAGAGTATGATGCATTATGATTAGGAGTTATGATTTTAATATTATGTTTTTCTTGCTCGGAGGGCATCAAAACATCTTAGGGGCTGCATGCCGCATGCAGGCCGAACAACACTGACCTAGCTGAATTTAACAATTTTCACAGCTTTCAAAGGCATGTTTTGGCCTGTATGTTTGCCTTTCAAAGGCATGTTTGGCCTGTCTTCCACTTCAGTCAGAAACTGAATGAACAGAAATTACAACTCACCAGTCCATGCCTGAATTCTGGAAACAATTTTGTTACATCCATATCCTTGTACTTTGAAGGTAACATAGCAGCAAGAGGAGCATCTAACTTCCTTTCAGATACTACTGATGGCTTAGCATCTTTATCTTGATCTTTAGCATAGGAATCCAACACAACCCCATTCGTATTATTCAAGTCATGGGCCACAATCAGGGAGGTGTTCAGATTCCCTTCTTTAGGGGGTGGCAAAGGAGGAGGTGGCATCAAATCAGCATCGCTAGGCTTCACGTTTTCAATAGTTTCGCTGTTTTCATCTCCATCGTCATCATCTGTAAGAGGGCTTGTTTTATTGCAGCCATTCATTTATCAACAGAATTGAACCATAGTTTTACTTCATTTTTATAACCCAATTTGGAAAAATTCTGTGCGTAGGATATTGGAAAATATTTTTTATATAATATTCTCCAATCCTTGAAACTGATGTCTTGTTACATGATTTTGGTGATGCATATGCATTTTAAGTGCAATGCTTATTGCAAAATATGTGCATATATTTGTAATTGCGCATATTTTAAAATACATAAATATATATAAAAAATACGTAAAAAATTTGTATATATAATATATGCGCAAAATATATGCATATTTTGTAACAAGCAACATTAGAAAAGCAACAAAATATCATGATCTGATTTTTTGAAAATACATCCATTACTTTTAAGGGTTAGTTCCATAAAAACCAAAGAGAAAATAAAACAGAAATGCACACTTGAATAAGGGAAAGCTTAACACTGAATAAATTGTGTTGGAAGACAGCTATGAAAGAGAGAAATGTTCATAAAATAATTAAAATTCTTTCTTACCATCTGAATCAGAGAGAGAAGCAGCAGAATGGGAGTCACTATTGTCATCAGACTCATCAGCCAGTTCATTGATATCAGAGTAGTCCACAGCCGAAGGAGATTTAATGTCACAATCTACAAGAGTTTAGTTTTTCAATACCTTACACTTTTATTTTACACACTATTAGTAGAGTGCTCACACAATTTCTAGAAATACACAACTGTTGGAACTGGTTGGTTGGTGGTTGGTGTCGTGTCATGGTCAGAGATTATATAGGACCGAAGGTACTACTATAACCTTTTGTGGAGTGTTTTTAATTTCTAAAACAGGTACCAGGAAAACAATTCAGTTTAAATCAAACCCTCAGAAAAAAGTTTCTGAATGCAACACTTTTTAGATTGATAAAGAAAAATAATATGTTTCAAATCAGTTTTTACTCTTAGAACATAGAAAGATTTAGAGTAAATCAATTATCTTGGTCAGAAAAAAAGAAAAAAAGGCCTTTTTAATTCTTCAATAACATAAATACCTGCCAACATTGGGATTATAAAAAAAGAAAGATTTTATAAAAATCAAGGTGGGCAATTCCACGGGCAGGGCCGCCCATAGGGGGCAGCAACCCCGACAAATGTCGGAGGGCCCGGAGCTTTAAGGGGCCCGGGCCCACGAGTTCCACTTTGTTTTTTTAGTCAAAGTCTGTATTAGATGTTTTTTTTTATTTTCCAAATAAAAATTGAACTCGCTGAATTCATATCATTTAGCATATTCAGTTCCCGAAAAGGACGGGCCCGTCAAAAGTGGTCTGTCTCTTTTACAGAAGTTTCATCTCCAATCAAATTCTGAAACATGAGATAACACAACCCCTTCCCAACGTGACCACTTCCCGCACACTGGAAAAAGCTACTAATATTTCTTGCTCTGGCATTTTATGCACCAAAATGAGTTAAAACCCTGTTATTTTAAGGTGAAATTTTTAAAAAATTTCTGGGGGAGAACCCCCAGACCCCCTTGGTACTTGTAACTCTATTATTACAACCTTATTTTATATTAAGTTCGTCAAAACGCGGAAATTCTACCATAAAACCTATATCCGAAATTCGGATGAGGCGTATCAAAACGAGTTGAATAAGATGTTTTTTTACTTAAATTTCCAAAAATTTTATGGGGGAGGACCCCCAGTCCCCCCTTTTAGTAGTTGGAGCAGGATAACTCCCCTACCCTTTCCATATTAAAATCAAAAAGAAGATTCAAAAGGAAATTCTTAGCCCTCCCCCAAAACCAAATCCTGGATCCGCCCCTGCAGGCAGAATTTAATGAAATTCGGTTTACAGGGGTTTTCGAGGGTGCTCTCTCCGAATCTGTAATAATAAATGAAGTTTTCAGTTGAATAAAGTAGTTATAAATGCTACTCCTTCGTCGGCAAACATTGTCCTCTAGCGGACTTGGGTTCCTATGAAAATCTTGTTGGTCATGGCAAGACAGACATGCATGCTAATTTTCTACTCGACCTTTTGAGATACCCTGTATATTTTACTAAAGGGATACTTTGTGAAATGTAAATTCCTTATTATATTTCAAAAACTTAAAAAGTTAGGGGGCCCGTGAAAAAATTTTGTCGGGGGGCCCGGTAGAGTTATGGGCGGCCCTGTCCACGGGTAACTGACTGACATTTTTTAAGAAAAACGCTTAGTATTTTGTAATTTTCTTCCCAAAAATAAATGATAAAAAAATACTTTCCACCCAGATTATTGCTTTCTTGTTAGCTTAATCTAATGGCACAATTAAATTTTCAAAATATGTTTTTATTGATTTTTAAAAAATTTTAAACAACAAGGTAACTGACTGACATAAATGTTTCACAAATGTCAGTCAGTTACCATGTCGTTTAAAGTTTTTAAAAAATCAATAAAAACATATTTTGAAAATTTAATTGTGCCATTAGATTAAGCTAACAAGAAAGCAATAATCTGGGTGGAAAGTATTTTTTATCATTTATTTTTGGGAAGAAAATTACAAAATACTAAGCGTTTTTCTTAAAAAATGTCAGTCAGTTACCCGTGGAATTGCCCAGGTACCCATGGCATTTTTTTTCTTAATCTAAGTCAAGACTATCTACCATAGTTACTACACCTAAGTTAATAGGTAGCATGAATGAATATCTTTCAGTTCAAAAATCAAAGAAAAACAAATTTAGTATCAGATGAGCACACTCTAACCTAACACCTAACCTACCTAATTTTACACACACATTAAAAAAACTAATTTCAGATCAATAGAAATTTATTACTTTTTAAATATTATTCTTAATGATAATTTTTTGAGGCCTGATATGCGCAAGATTCAATTTCAAAACCTTTCTGAACTTTGCAAAAATAGGCTGCTTAAATTATTTGGACAAAAAATGGAAGAAATTGATTGAAAAACAGATGACGGAAGATTCTCTTAAAAAACGGAAATCTTCCGGCTAAAACGAAAGAGTTGGCAAATACGAACATAGAAAAACAATTATCCATACTTTAAAAACATAAGATTATTACTCAATAATCAACAATTTTTTAAAGAATAAAGCAGAGTAGTTCCAATGAATGTCAGACATTAAAACACTTTAATTTCAGAACTTAACTTGAGAAAACTACACAAACATTAAATTTGGCAAAAAGGAAATTTTTGATTGTTCTGAGGGCTAGCATTTTGATCACACAAGAAAAATATTAACAATATGAATCAATCAAAATCAAAGTCTGCCCGGGCCTAGTGGCCCATCTCCGTTTCTGTAGCCTTTGGGCCTGCGGTGCTAATTACTAGCGTGTGTCCAGGCCGAGTGGCTAGCCCGACGCTGGACCCCCAGTTGATTCCCCAAGCGAGCTTGGTCCTCATTTATCGACCCCGGAGGGATGAAGGGCTGAGTTGACCCATGACCAGCTACCCAAGGAGAAGCCGCAAGGCATCGAACCTGGGTCGGTAATGCTCGTAGCCAGACACGCTGACCACTACACCACCGCGGCCACAACAATATGAAGGATGACAGATTTTGTACAACAAAAACAGAATGAAAATGAAGACGGTTGGGGGTTACAGTTTGCTTATTTTAGCTGACAAGGGGGAGGAAAGTGAAATTGAATTAAAATGCTTGAGTTATATTTGAATGGCTTAACTTAGTAGGAGAAAGAAATATGAACTAAGACAACTTTCTTACCATCATTGCTGTTGTAATCTTTGCAGTCTATGTTAGGAGAGTCAACATCATCACTTATTTCTTTTAGCTGTGTAGCTATCCCTAACTGTCTTAACTGGTGCAAATGACGAATGGACTCCTTTCCAATAAAAATAACTATTTTATTAAAACGAATACTGATTCTAAAATACGATTTTGTTTGAAAAGCAACTTTTTCATCACAACTACAAGAAAATTTTTAGGCAATTTCTAAATTTACCATGCTTTCTTTATAGTAACTAAATAAGAAGCTTAAAATAAATAATAAGAGGGGTGTAAAGTGATAGCAATAATAATAATTATGGCATAATGATGAACAGATGGGAAAACATAAATATGCATAAATTTGATTTTTTAAGTGAAAAAAGTGTTATCAGATAATAATTATTTTTTATACAAGAGATAAGAGCATATGAAAACAATCTGTTTTTATGCATAAAAGCTGGTATTCTCAAGCTCAAAACATTTATGTACATGTTTTTAAATTAACAGTGTGAGACAAAACATTGATTTTAAATAATAATAACAGTAATAGTAATAATAATAATGATAATAATTTTATTTTTCAATTTCCTGACGGCACATCATTAAATTGAAAGAAAATATATGAGTCCCATCTGGGGTTTAAGAACCCATATAGATGACCAAAAATTTACTTTAAATTAAGGAAGTACAATGACAAAAAAATTAATAATAAAACATACAAAGAGTGATAAAGAAATAGAAATAATAATAAAATACAAAATTGATAAAACACAAACATACAATAAATAAGTTTTAAAAAAGTAAAAATAAATCAATTGAAGAGAAAATTATAGTATTGAAAAGAAAGATAGTATTTATTCTTCATTAAAAACTCTAAACACATAAAAAAAGGTCATATTAAAGCAAACAAATTAACTTTACCAAAAAAAGAACCTAGGAATAGGATAGTACATTTTATGTTAGCATCACGAACAGTGGCGGCTTGTCCATAGGGGCTGCGGGGCTGCAGAACCCCCAACATAAATTTCCCGAAATTCCAATTTTTATTGCTTTACAATATTTAAAAAATTATCTATTTCCCCTTTTAATCTTTGTCCTTTATAATCCTTTTTCAATTAATAATTCCTTGCTATGCCGTCTCGACAACAGATTTCTTTCCGGGTCGGTCAGCCCCAGCAGATATGGTATAAAACGCTAGCTCTATCATATCAAATCAAAATATCAAGAATTTAGCATGCGAATCTGTTAGGAGAAAAGGGGCTGCTTTTCAGCAGCCCCGACCAAATAATAATAATAATATACAAGGAGGGGCAAATAGTTAAAAGCCAGGAACCTCGACCAAAGGTCCAGCCCCGACCAAAAGAATGATAGCCTTTTCTCTTGAGAGAGCTGTAAAAAACAAACTGAGGGAAGAAGAAAAATAAACGATTTCTACTACTAATAAATCACATTAGTTTTTTACGCTGTTTTAATTTTTTATTTATAGCTTCTTTTTTCTTTTTAACAGAGAGAGAACAAAATCTTTTCTGATGTTTTGGCAAGTCAATAAAGATTTATGTTTAATTTTTTGTAGCCAAGTTTTTATTTCTTTTTATAATGAACACATTTTGAAATGTTGATTATTTTAGTTTCATTTGCTTTTGAGATACTATATGAAATAGACTTCATCTTTGATTCTTCATATTCGTAATATAAGTAAGCGACAATTTTTGATTGCTTATTAAGTGTGAAATCGAAATTTTATATTGTTCCCATCTTTTCACGTTTTTGTGAAACATTATTTGGCATTTCGCTTAAAATACGATGCCAACTTGGTAACGCCGGAGCAGCACCCCATATAATTTTACCATCGAGCCGCCACTGATCACGAATGAAAGTTGGAATTTATTTTGTTGATAGAATCAGTTCAAGTCTCTTCATTAAAAATGATGTTTTCCTTACCTACCAACTACCTATGAGTTTTTTCAGATTCTATCCTGAAGAAAATCACTAGTACAGATTTCCGTCCTAGACAAACTTTCCCCAATGATAACTATCTACCAAATCATCAGTAACACTTAATTATTAGGTACCAAAGAATATCTTACAGGATCCAAGAAATCGTTTTCTAGTTGCCCATCCTCATCAATGTTTCCAAACAGCAAATGGGTCAGGGAAATTCCTCTGTCATTATCTCCTTCTTCATCACTATCCATAATTTAGTTTCTAAAAAAACCAAGATTTCAATAAAACATTCCAAAGAAATAAAGTAACTACAGGAAAATAGACAGAAATTTATTTAAAACCTTGTTGATAAACTTAATCAGCAATGTTTATCTGACCCCACAGTAACAAATTATTTTTAAAAACAAAATTAATTGTAATTTACTTTAGTCACAGGTAGTTGGTTTTCATCACAGAATTGTAGGTTCAATCCTGCATGTCAAAAACTAATAAAAACGTATATTGAGGCAGGTAGAACAGTTAACATTAGCTAAACAGTTGAAAGAAAGCACTCTAAATTCACATTACTCATGTTCTCAATGCATCATAAATAAACCTCGCTATTTCTCCGAAACAAATTATCCAAAATATAAAATAATTTAAGAGCATGAAGGTTAAGCGGCATCTAATGAGAATTTAAAATATTAATATGGAGTTTTACTCGCGTATCATATGTGTGCCGCCCGTTCTCTGGGCTTCTTTAAGTGGTGGCTCACTGGTGCGACAGCAAGCCGGTAGAACCATAAAATCGGAACTATTCGTCCTAAAAATATGGTTCGTGTCTCATTTCATAGTAAACTTTATTGGCTTGAAGTTAGATCCCTTAACTTTTTTCTAAAATTTTTAGAGCGAAATATCAGGTAAGGTTGAACCCTGTAAGTTAACCTTCTAGCAAAAACGTAAAATCTTTTAATTATTCAATTAAATAGGCTTTTCAGATTTTTATCTTTGTATTTTACATTTTTTTAATTAAAAAGGCTTCAGTTAGAGGTATTTTCAAAAGAATGTGTTACAAAGTATTAATTTAAAATAGTAAAAAAGAAAAGGAAAAAGAGGAAACAAAAAGGAGAAAATTACAACATGTTCAAAAGAATTTAAAAAGAGAAACATTTATTTATTTGAAGAAATAATTTGATCCGTAGGATGCCATAAAATAAGTAAAAATGAAATTTGTTATGAAAATAAAAAAAGATAAGAAATAATATTTCTAGAAGGGGGAGGGAAAAGGTATAAACAGGAACAAACTCAAAAATACGAAAAAATTAAAACAATTAGAAGAAATAATACAACATTACAACCAGTGATATTTTTAACGCCTCTGAGAGCATTAAAAATCTAAAATACGCTTTCAAAAACTAGCCAGGCGTATTTTCAAGCTTTGAAAGTTTATTCAAGGGTGTGCATAAAAAATGCATGGCGCCCCACCGAAATTGCAAAATTAAATAATATTTTTTCTACTCAAATTTGTAATATTAAATTAATATTGCATTTAAGAATGTTTAATGTTAAATTTATATTATTTATAATTTTTATTATTGCCTACTAATACTTAACAGATGCTATAATAGTTAGAAACCAAAAGAGCATCCTTGTTTTTTTCCAATAAAAAAGAAAGCGTTTTTATGAAAAAGTTGTCTCTATGTTTGCAGTTATGCTATTTCCGTATTTCACTCCCCTCATCAATGAATTTCCCGCCTCCTGAAAAAGTCAAGGAGTATTTTTACTCCTCCAAAAAAATCTTAAGAATAACACTGATTACAACATTTAAGTGACTGAGCTGCAGGATAAACTTCAGTATAAATTTAAATTATTCTTCGATATTTAATACAGAGTAATTAAATATTTTCAGCAATTCTTAAAATTGTACTTATCATATAGTTAATTTATGGAAATATCATTACATTTGTATTATTTAAAACTAAAAATCAAGGTGGTAATATCTTCGATAAGGTAGCTTTTGATGTGTCCGGAAAAATATGCCTACATTCAGTTTCGTTACTGGTGCTTATCCAGTGACGCCCATTCAGTCTGGAATTTTCTGAAGATATCAATTTGAGGACCAGTAGATGTTCCCATTTTGCAATTAAAAACTGCTTTTAAAAAAATTTCTAAAATATGGTGGCGACAGGCTAAATACAGAAGATTTTTTTATAATAACTCTTCTAGCAAAATGCAGGTACCCCTAAGATGACCAGTATTTACTGCTGTGGTATCAAAACACATTGCCTGGATTTTCTCAACTGCTCCCCACTGCCCAAGTGCTGAAAAACCAGATTTCGCCTGGGTTATTCCCGTACTATCTTCGAGGATTGGAACTTGGAACACCTATCAACTGTTCTTCATCGCCACAACTAATCATTCAAACTTACTCAATTAGTTTTATATGAAATGAGACAAGAATCCAAGGTTTTTAGCACAAATAGTTTTAATTTTAAAGAATGAAGAAGTACGATTTTTTTGCTAAAACATCAGATATTTTCTACATTTTAACCTTATTGATGGAAAGGTTGATATAACTGGTTTAAGCATTGTTAATGAGCAAAGTAGAGATGTTAATATAAATATTCCAAGACTCTTCAATTCCTTTTCTGACAAAAAAAGAAAAACAGTGTCAGTTTCTCTCAGGGTTGGCCGGTTTAAACCATTTGGTTTAAACCATGGTTTTTTTACCATGGTTTTTTTACCAAAAAAACCACTTGGTTTTTTTGTTTTTTTTAGAAATTATAAAATATTTTCAGGATTTCTTAAAGAAAGTGTTGTTAAGTATAATCTTTTGCACAAAATTAAAAGGTCAGATTTATAAAAAAATTGACATTTTAAGGTGATTAAAAATCAGAAATCTTTTAATTTAATGGTTTTAATTATTGAATTCTCTCTAAACTTAACCTTAAATGCTTAAGTTAAACTTATTATATTTTGCAAGAGATAGATCTTTTATTAATTTCCTTTAAAATGAAGCATTATTTCAAAGAGTAACTAAACATACACAAAAGTTATCTGTTTTTCACTGATAAAATATGGCTTGGATTTTAATTAATTAATAAAACCAATTTGTCTTATTTGTCAGTCATAAAAACCAGTTGGTTTTTTTAGTAAATTAATAAAAACCGTTGATTTCTTTAATGATAAAAACTAAAAACTAGTTGGTTTGTTTATAAACAGATAAAAACCAGTTGGGTTTTTTTACTAAATTAATAAAAACCGTTAATTTCCTTAATCGGATTAATTATCTCAATTATTTATCCAATTTCAATCAACATTAGTTGCTTACATTTCCCTTTTATTTATTAAAACAGTTAAATTTTCTCTTTCTAAAGAAATTTCTTAAGTTCATAAATAATCCATATAATTAATTTGATTATTTTACCATTTAATAATTAATCAAATTAATTATCTTTATCAATTATCCAATTTCAATTAACATTAGTGATTTACATTTCACTTTTACTTCTCATTTAAAAAATAAAATTTTCTCTTTCTAAAGAAATTTCTTAAGTTCATAAATTAATCTATATAATTAAGATAAATAATTTGACTATTTAAACCATTTATCCAAGATAAATTAACACTGATTTTTATTCACTACAATAATATTAGATATTCAAATTGGAATGTTTTAGAAACAAAAATTATTTTTAAAACAAATTAATTTAATTTTAATTAATTAATTGAAATATACAAATCCTTTATCAATTATAAACAACCCCTGAAATAAATGTCTCATTTACAACTCAATTTCAAACATCAATGCTAAAATAACTTATTCTGATAAAAAAAATTCTAAAAAAACTTGGTTTAAACCAAAAAAACCTGGTTTAAACCAAAAAAACCAAATAAACCCGGTTTTTTTGGTTTTTTTAAAAAAACCCGGTTTTTTGCCAACCCTGGTTTCTCTTATATGTTGTAATTGAACATAAGCACATTTTTCCGGACTCATCAAACGCTACCATATCTTAACCAGTAACACCTTAATTTGTAGTTTAAATAATAAAAATGGTAATTCAAACATATATTGGGTTGTCCCATAAGTTCTGTTACATTTTACGAAGTTTCGTGTTTGAAAATTTTTTTTGAAAAACTGGTAATAGGTGGAGATTTCAAACAAAAGGGATTTTGGTTTATGTATATTTATGAACATAATTTATGATTTTGTTAGTTCTGGTGATATTATTTCTTTTCAAAATGGCGGTTTGAAAAAAAGACTGCGAACGCCGATTTTCGCGTGATTTTTTTCATTTGTTTAAAAAACTAGGAAGATCGAATAACTGAAGGCTAAAAAAAGTTTTACGGTATATTGATAATGTTTACATTACTTCTTCGCAGTTTCATGATAAATTAATAAGTTTAAGGTTAAAAATTTCAGTCTTAAACATAACGCTTATTTCGAAAACTAACCTCTGTAACTGCCTGTTATTTGGATTAAAACTGACACAAAAACAGTACTGTAATCAGTAAATAAGCTTCTAGATAGAGAAAATATTTTAAAATGTACAATATTAAAGTAATTTTAGAATATAAGCACGGAAACAACAGCGATCTTAACGCGCGCAATCTAACCCCGCTGAACCGCTCGCCATTCGGTAAGCGAACTCTTCATTTAGGAGGGGCGAAAATCTCGCTATGGTTTTTAAGACGGTTTTCAACAGGGAATGAAAAATGATATGAAGGAATAATTTTACGAGGAAAAACATTTAAGGAAGCTAAACAAATTTGTCTAAGAAACATTTGCAGGACAAAAAAAGGCTATCTTTTTTATTGCGATGCCGAAACTCGAAGGGTCACACCAAAATTATTGTTTGTTTTTAAGATCAGTGAAAACAATTTTGAAACAAATTTAGACACTTTTTTTATTCCACTACATAAAGTTTTACACTTTTTTACTCCTCTACATAAGAACCTCTTTCATTTACAACCTTTTGCCATCTCTCAGGAAGCTGGAAAATTCCGCGTTGGTAAAAGTCTTTCGGTTTACTGGAAAAAAATTCCTCTAGATGGTCTTTGATGTTTTCCATTGAAGAGAACTGTTTCCCATTTAAAAAGTTTTGAAGTGACCTAAACAAATGAAAATCCGACGGAGCAATGTCTGGCGAATATGGGGGGTGATTCAAGACATCCCACCCATACTCTATCAATTTTTGTTTTACCAATATTGAAATGTGAGGCCGAGCATTATCATGATGGAAGACAACACCTTGACGATTGATTAATGCTGGACGTTTAGATTGGATATTTTTCTTTAAAGCTGCTAATTGTGAGCAGTACTTTTCTGAATTTATTGTTTGATTCTGTGGTAGCAATTCATAGTACAGAATCCCTTTATAGTCCCACCAAATGCATAGCATGACTTTTTTTGGGTGAAGTCCACCCCTAGATACAGTTAAAGGAACTTCATTGGACTTACCCCATGACTTTCTTCTCTTTATGTTGTTATAGAGTATCCACTTTTCATCACCTGTAATAAGGTTCCTCAAGAAAGAAGATTCTCTATTTCGCTTTAACAACGAATCACACACTGAAACCCGAGAAAACAAGTTCTGCTGACTCAAAGTATGGGGTACCCATACATCATAACGATTTACGTATCCAAGATTTTTCAGGTGTTTATGAACAGTACTTCTTGCAATGTTTAGCTTATCAGATAATTCCCGAATTGTGAAGCGAGGATTTTCAGTGATTGCTTTTCTCAATACTAATCCTAAGTTAACTGATGGTCGTCCACAGCGGGCATTATCTTTGAGATTAAAATTTCCGGTGCTAAATTTATTGAACCATCTTCGTACGGTCATTGCCGTAATGGATCTTTGCCCATAAACAGCACACATTTTTTTCGTTGTTAGGTCAACACTTTTTCCTTTACGAAAATAAAAAAGCATTATGTGACGAAAATGCTCATTAGAGTTTTCCATTTTCTCAGCTGCTCTTCAAAACAAATGAATGAAAGGTGAGATTAAATTGCAATGAATCAAAACAATACTTGAATCGAAACTATGAATAGAGCAACATTGTGTACTTAAACATCTGCTTAATTAAAAATTTTCATACCATCTGTTAAACTGAATTTAATCAAAAACAGCAGAGCGCCGAAAAAAGAACGATAGAATTTTTCCCTCTCGGATCTTTCCAGTTGATTGTTTTGAGTGCGAAAATCGTTTGCTTTTGAGACTCGAAATCTTTAACCATAAACTTATTAATTTATCATGAAACTGCGAAGATAGAATATTTTCTCTATCTAGAAGCTTATTTACTGATTACAGTACTGTTTTTATGTCATTTCATTCCAAATAACAACCATTTACAGAGGTTAGTTTTCGAAATAAGCGTTATGTTTAAGACTGAAATTTTTAACCTTAAACTTATTAATTTATCATGAAACTGCGAAGAAGTAATGTAAACATTATCAATATACCGTAAAACTTTTTTTAGCCTTCAGTTATTCGATCTTCCTAGTTTTTTAAACAAATGAAAAAAATCACGCGAAAATCGGCGTTCGCGGTCTTTTTTTCAAACCGCCATTTTGAAAAGAAATAATATCACCAGAACTAACAAAATCATAAATTATGTTCATAAATATACATAAACCAAAATTCCTTTTGTTTGAAATCTCCACCTATTACCAGTTTTTCAAAAAAAATTTTCAAACACGAAACTTCGTAAAATGTAACAGAACTTATGGGACAACCCAATATAATTAATAACATACATTTGAACACTTTGTATTGTTAATTCCCTTTCTATTCCCCCTTTTCCCATTATTTTTACTATTTTAAATTTATTTGTTGTTGCATATTGTCTTGAAAATACCTCTAAATTAAGCCTTTTTAATGTACAAAATGAAAAATACCAATATAAAAATCTAAAAATTAGATTTGGTTGAATAATATGACGTTTTTTGGTTTTTGCAGGAAAGGTTTTGGTTTCTGCAGGTTTTTTCAAAAATTGAATAATCAAAGAAATTAAAACATCGCTGAAAACTACAAAGCACAAGAAGTAATTCACACATTTTTCCCTTTTAGAAATGACCTAAATAATGACACACTAAAATTGGTAAAAATCTGACAAGTAAAAAAATGAAATATTTTCAATTTTTTTGGCCCTAACGCTTGAAGGAGAGTAGAAAGTTTTTTAAAAACGGCCCGTTTGGGCAAAAATGGGAGAATTTGTAAGTTGCATGTCATACAAATATCATATCATAAAAATCAACTGTTATTATCTAGATCAGGGGTTCTCAACCTTTCTGACTCCACGACCCCCTTTTCAGGGAAAATATTTTGGCGACCCCCTCAGACCTAAAATTTTAAACTTTAATAATTTTTTTCCATTTATTTGTCATTTCACTCGCAATAAGCTGCCGATGCTTCCTATATTTATCCTATATAGGGGCCCAATGGACCAATAGATTTAATGGAATTCTCAGGTGGTCTAGGTTTGAAAGGGCTAAAGTCCTCTATATTCAAAACCTCTGTGACTTTTAGGGTTTTTACATACAATCCCATCTATACTTTCAGCAACACAGTTAATGGGCTTTGGCTATACATTTTTGTTTTCAGCGGCATGGTCGACAAGATAATACAAGAGAATGATTTTTAATATTTCAAACAATTATGGAAATTAATATTTTAGTTTCAAGATAAACAACTCAAGATAGTGTTCAAGTATTGAAAAAATAATAATATAGGATATACTTACATAGTTTCTCAAGTTGTCATATAATATCAGGTAGGTGGAAAGAGGAAGATGGTTTTTTCTCAGAAACACACATCACTTGACTTCTACTAGAAAATTTAATAAATTGAATAATTTATTACTTGTGATAATAAATAGCAGAAATTATTATCCAACTTAACTAAATGGTTAGTCAATACAACACATCTTGAGTAATAAATATTTAGGTCCTAAATTAATAACACAATAAAAAAATTGACAAAGTATATGAGAGCATAATGATAACTTTTGAACAAAATGATAAACTTAAACAAAATGATAACTTTCAAATGAACTTTTAAAACACTAATAATAATTTCGAAACAAATGTGCAACATAAAAATTGATAAGACTGTTAAATCGCTTCAAACTCGTCAGTTACCTGACAATCACAACTCAGATACCGTCATCATCCAAAAATTACACAAACAGATAATATTTTTTGGATATAACATGGATTTTTAAAAGCAATAAAAATTCAAAAAAATGTTGATAAATGTTTAATTTAAAATATATAAAAGTAAACGGCGACTGACTGGCATAATGGTTTAAGTTTGTTTATTTTTGGTATTTTGATAGGGAGTAGAGGTTTAGTACTTCATAATAGTTACTTTTACCGGTATTGCATTCATAAATGTATAAACTTTATTTCATGGGAATACTTGGTGACAAAACAGGGACAACTTTCAGTGCTCCTAGGGCGTTGTAGAGTCATTTTCAACTGTAAAAACGTAAAATTCGGATGTTATTATGGAAGCCTGATTGATAAGAGTCTTTGGTTCTCGTCAAGCTCAAGCTAATGTTTTTTTTAACTTCAGAGTACTAGAACAACAGAGTACTAGAACAGAGAGTCCGTCGCCATAGGCGCTAATGGAAATCGAAAAGTTGGATGGGTTGGGTGGCGCTGCGATCGCAACAACGTCACGAGAGGAGGGACGGAAAAGCCTGATTGGTTGAGAAAAACTTTTTCCTTCTCCTTCGAAATAGAAGATTGCGTGACAGCCAATCACAGGTTTGATCTCTCTGTCAATCATTTAGTTGATCGTGGCGCCCTCCAACCCGTCCAGAATTTGAAAATATCGTTTTGGACCCTCTGTTAGGATTTTTCTCTGTGGTTGGTACCACAGAGAAAAATCCTAACAGAGATGTCCAAAACGATGTATTCACAAGTTGGATGGATGTGAGGGCGCCCGAGGAACTGTAAATGATTGACAGAGAGATCGGCAGTACATTTCGGTGACCGAACCTGTGATTGGCTGTCACTCAATCTTCTATTTTCGAAGGAGAAGGAAAAAGTTTTTCATAACCAATCAGGTTTTTTACCCACCTCCCGTGACGTAGATACGATCCCAGCGCCAAAATAGCCCCACATTCATCCCAAGGTTAATAGAGTAGTACTCTATTAACCTTGCATCCATCCAACTTTTCGATTTCCACTAGAGCCTATGGCCACGGACTCTTTGTTCTAGTACTCTGTGGTTGGTACAATTTTATCTTGTGCTTTGACTTTTCATCTAACACCAAGACGGCTTTAAACATACGCATTCTCACAGGTCTAAATTAAAAGTCATAATAAAGTAGACTTCAATGATCTACATTGGATATACGAATAAAAAAGTATGGGATTTCTCTGTTTTTGTTTTAAAACTAAATTCACCCTTCTATTTATCTTCTATAACTCTTTATTTAGGCAAAGATCAGTAAATTAGAAGTTTAAATGCATTTTTTATAAATCTTTTATTTTTTTACAAATAAGATTAAATAACAACACAGCTAGGTTTTTTTAAAGATTGGTAATAAGAAAACTTACTCAATAACTTTAATATATTGGAATTCATTTACAGATGAAATAAAACCAATTTTTATTACTCATTTAATGAAAATAGTGTTTGTCCTGAATGGGTCACAATTAATTTTTATCGCTTTAATTTTTTTGTGTTTGATTAACTTTACCACATATTTTTAGAACTATAAAAGAACTGTGGAAACATTTAATTTTCTTAAAAAATAATATTCCCTTATTTACTGAAAGTTGAACTTGCTGTGCACATTCAACTCACATGGTCGGATATCTAACCATACGCAGATGGATTATAGTTCCAGATTTTTTATTACGGAAAAATAATAACTGTAAATAACTGTAGAGTAAAACTGAGTCCTAAAATATAATCAGCCAGAATAAACGTTTAAAGTTTAATAACATTAATTATCTAATATACACGCAGTAGACTGTTAATCTGACAGAAAATCTCGAAACACAAACAGCGCGTTTCTTCAAACATTTTTCTGTAGCTCAATTAACTACGAATTCCTGTTCTGCACCAGTCTGACTAATGACCTTATTCACTGCCACTTGACCAGTGGTTGGTTAACCCACAGAGTACTAGAACAGAGTCCATGCTTATTGCATAGGCGATATAATGTAAATCGGTAAATCGAAAAGGCATGGGGTATGCATTTGTGATAACGGGTGTGTTAGTATAATGGGATCGCATTAAACTAGCACCTTACTCTTCATGTCAAGAGAGGCTGAGAAATAATCCCAATAGTCGAATCCTCTAATGCTCTAATACCAGATTGAAAGAACACGTCAAAGCCAATCATAGGTGGGATCTCCAAATTTTACTGGCTACGCTTATGTCATAGACATTTGCAGTGCTTCCTTCTATCAAATGATGTTATTTGAAAATAGTGTTTTGGACAATCTGTTACGATTTTTCTCTGTGGGTCAACCAGTAGATCGATAAAGAAAGAAAAATAGCTCTGATTGGCAAAATCCTTCTTTAACAACCGCTGATCAGGTAATAAGGTAAAAAGCTGGTCAGGCTGATGCTGAATAAGGCTATAAGACCTTCTTCCATTAGGTAAGATGTACCACGTGAACCACTACACCCTTCCCGACCTCGTGGACTTAGCTCTGAAGTCGCCGGAGCGTGGGGCGGTGAACTTCAACATGCTGCACCTGGTGCTCAAGTGCATGCTGAAAGAGCTGGGCATCGAACACGTGCGCCCCTGGTGCCAAATGGAGAATCCGCAACTTACGCTGGCGGCACACACCAAGCTTAAGCTGGAAGAAATTATTCCTCCAGATCCTCTGACGCCTCCTGTCCGTAAAGCTGCCAGTACCCAGGACACTTCACTTTATCAAAGTGAGTGTAAAGAGTGGCTTGACTTTTATTTTTATGGGCGGGTAGCTCAAAAGTATTTATATTGTCCTCCTTAAACTCTAATAAGCCAAATTTTTTTATCCAAACCTTCATAAGTAATCCAACAAGTATAGGATTTAAATCATTCCTATGCATGCCCCTAAGTTTTTGTTCATTATCTGCATTTCGTATACTTAACGTAGACACACTCAGATCAGGGTGGGTTGCCAATATAAATTTATTCATTATAGTGTTTTTACGTCTTTTGCAGAACCAGACGATACAAAACAACCTCCTATCGAGTTTCAACGGGCCTTTACTTTCCCCGAAGCAACTCTTCAAAAACAATTGGAGGAGAAGCCAGTGGATCAGACACAAGTCCAGCAACAACCTACTGTCGAGTCTCTACAGGCCTCCGCCACTCCCCCCGAAGCAACTACAGAAGAACAGCCGGTGGTGAAGGAACCACCAGTTCCCCAACAAGGCCCCGAATACTCTGTTCAGGCTCCCACTCCTCCAGAAGCATCTACTCAAAAACAGCCAAAGGAGGAACCACTGGATGAATCAGACTCCATGGAGTCTCTTCGGGCAGCCCTTTTCTCCGAAGAAGATTTCCCAAAAGAATCGGAACCGCCAGTAGCTGAAGAGGGTCAAGACGAACTCCACACCAGAAAGATCGACGCTGGCTGGGGCCGCATTGTGAAGGATGTGAAACACTACAGCTTCAAGAAGAAGGACAACGAGAAGGCAGATTTGCAAGAGGACCAGAAGTTGGGTCGAGTGCAGGAGGCTTGGCGCTACAGCCACCTCAGGACCACTGTGGACACGCATGAGGAGACAATCATGAGAGTAAGAGGATATTCACAATTCCAGCAAGGTTTTTATACTTTGTTAACAACGCGCATGCATGTGGACTTTATTTTAGCTGGGTTTTTTTGGAAATTTTAATAAAATAATAACTGGGTATAGAACCCACTAACTGCCTCATGTCATGCTACGCTGGCATCCTACCACTGCTCCAGCGGGGATCCAGTAACTTAAAAACTTATTAGTATATAAGATGTTATTTCTTTGTGACGCATGCGTATTATATTAAATTATAAAAACCTTGCAGGTTTTGTGAATAAGTAGCTTGCATTCGCTTCGCAGAGGTCCCGAAGCGTCACCCTTTGATCTTTCAGCGTTGCTTCCCCTTTCTCAATTTGGTTGCGTGCGAAACCGATGGCCGTTCAGTTCTATGCACCTTTTGCACACATGTTCATTGTTCATACAGTTTTCTCCGTAGACTTCACACAGTTGAGAATGAATGTCCACAGGCGCAGTGTTTTTTTTGCACAAAAAAACCGAACCACAGAGCGTAATTTATACCTGGCGGGAGAAGCGAGTGGAAGCTCCATCTCCAACAGCTGTCAAAAGCCTATAATGAGCATCGTAGACAACTGACTGGGGCGGGGATTTGTAGAAAGGGAGTCAAAATACACGCCAGTGTCGCCAAATCAGGTGTAACAGCGTTCTTCGCATCTGCAGCTCCTTGGGAACCTTATTTTACGGACAGCCCTCGTATTTGTCAGTCGTTCACGTTTAATGTCAATGTGGGACGTAATGTGACAAGGAGGGGAGGGAGAGGTCAAACTTTGTGACCTTACATTTCAAATTTTTTTTCACTAAATCAATCGATCCTAAAGGAAACGTTATAGAACAGCTTTTATGTAGGTCCTCCATGGCGAAAAGGGCGATGGTCGCCTAGAACTGGAGACTTCCAGCCATGGACCGGTCCATGGCTGGACGCGACGCTTGAGAGCTGGAGTTTTCTCCTCTAATCCTCTAATTAGAGGAACTGGTGATGAAATCTTCTTTTCATACCTTGCCTTTCGGGAATTTAATCTTGCATTCCTAAGAATCTAAGAATCTGTACATTCCTAAGAATGCACAGTTCATTCCGGCAGATAGTGGAGGACTAATCAACGGTCACTACTTTTTCCTATATAGTCGGCTAGACTAAAAGCTCTCCCTCCGCTCTCTTGCGTATCCTTCCTATGCCGTGCTGATGAGCCCTAACAAGGGCAAAACCGGTCAATGGCTGGAGGTGACGCTTGAGAGCTGGAGTTTTTTCACACAATCCTCTAACCAGATGTACTGGGGAAGATCTCTTCTTTTTAATGTATAAATTGTTTAACTTGTGTTTTTTAACATTTTGTTGTAACATTTATGGGGCCATTCATTAATTACGTAAGGATGATTTTGGCAATTTTTGACCCCCCCTCCCCCCATGTAAAGGTACGTAAGATTTTTCAAACCCCTCCCCCCCTATTCTTACGTAAGATTCCATTATGTTTTTCAAAACAAAATGTTAGAAAACTCTCCGTTTGACGTAAATCAAAGATTTTTATTTTTCAACAGATAAGTAATATTCTTGCTGTCAACTACATATTACTATTATATTATTATCTTTTGATTAGAATAATTGGAATTTGTTTATATTAACTAGGAAAATCTTACGTAAGAATTGGTTTGACCCCCCCCACCCCCCAAGTAAGGGTATGTAGAGATTTTTCCAACCCCCCCTCCCCCTCGGGACCCTTACGTAATTAATGAATGGCCCCTATTGCTAATTTAGCAATAAATGTAAATACATATAAATCTCGTCCGCATTTTCATTTGGCAACGTAAAAACAAGAAAACTCAATAAAATAAGCAGTAAACTAGAATAAAATTTTGAATTACAACATCAAAAGAACTGTAAAAAGTTTATGGTAGTTGACTAACCCCCCTATTTCAACTATAACCTAACTCGTTTTGGTTGTAATTAGTGACAGTGACGATTCAGAAAAAAAGGGGGCTCGGTACTTTTTAATGTCACACAAAACACGCAAATCATACAAAAAGAGCATTAAAATAGCCAATATGAATACAAATATAGCATAACTTATCGAATCAATCTCGATTTTTGATCTTGATTTTTTATGATTTTTAGGCGTCCGCTCACAACACGACACCGTGAAAGCACCGAAAACTTGGTTAAACCTATTACCGAACCTAGGTTGCAGCTCAATTTGAACTACTAGTTTGTAGTGAAAGGTTAAACTATGTCTTATCAGTGTAGTACGCAGGTCACTGAATTTGTGGAAAAACATAAAACCCTTAAAATTTGCTCTAAAGCACAAGCCGTTAAATTTTTAGGGAATTTTCAATTGAGTCTCTCTCTCTCTCATGCTCAATATTTCCTATTCTATCTCCTTTGGGTTGTTCGATATTTTTATTAAAGTGTCGATGTCGGAGATAGAATTTTGTCTAAACTTTAGACAAAATTCTATCTCCGACATCGACACTTTAATAAAAATATCGAACGTTGACGGCGCAAAAAAGCCAGATGCTTTGTATAAGAATTAAGATCAAACAAAATCATTCTATATGTAACCCAAATATCATTAATTGTTTTTTTATTTCAGCATAACGAAATCCTGGATACGTTAGTTGACAGAATAAAGAGATTAGTAAGTAGTATTTAGATCCTCAACACACACAGTAAAAGCTTAGATTTATGTTTCTATTAATTTTTTCTTTAATAATTCAAATATTTTAATTAAACACGTGTTACATATTAGGGTGGGTCGAAATTATTTTTTTTAATTTTTCCAAGGGCACAGCGACAAAAAGGTGCCAAATGGTCTCAAAATAACATGAGTGAAATATTATTCCATTATAATAACTATTTTTGCCTTCAGATTGGCGTCAAAGTTTCGATTAATATACAGGGCAGGGTATTTCAAAAGTCCGTTTCGCGGATTTTATTTGGAACCAACGTGTCCTAGGGTCACAGAAATAAGGCCTACTTCTAGGTAAATGACTCTGGAGAATCCATTGAGATGACTTACAGCGACCCTAGCGAAGAAATAAAAAAGTTAAAAATTAATTTAAAACCTATAGGAGATAGAGCAAAAACGTCATTGAGAGTATTGTTGCCAACGTTATGAAGAACTCACAGAAAAAAGTTTCATGAAAATAACTTGAATATTCGCCGAGATATTAGCATGTGAAAATAGCACTTTTTCAGACCTCAAAAAATAAAAGTTCGCAAATTTGCAAGTTTTTTCGATTTTTTGATTAAATTTTGCCTTTATTCAACTAAAAAAACACAAAACTACACAATACAACTGAAAAAATTATAAAATGTGTTAACTTTTTCTTTTTTAAGGTCTGAAAAGTGCTATTTTCACATGCTAATATCTCCGCGAATATTCAAGTTATTTTCATGAAACTTTTTTCGGTGAGTTCTTCATAACGTTGGCAACAATACTCTTAATGAGGTTTTTGCTCTATCTCCTATAGGTCTTAAATTAATTTTTTTAATTTTTTTATTTCGCTGCTAAAAAAGGCGCTGTAAGTAATCTCAATGGGAATGGATTCTCCAGGGTCACTTACCTAGGGGTAGATATTACTTTCGTGACCCTAGGACACGTTGGTTCCAAATAAAAGCCACGAAACGGACTTTTGAAACACCCTGTAAAAATGGACGAACGAAAATCGGGCTTTTACCTCGATTACACGATTCTGCCATGAATTTAAATGCACACAATGGTATAAAAATCATCATTGAAGACTATAAATAATTAACAATGAAACCAGAGTTGATAACTGAGTTATAGTACAACACATTTTGAAATATCTCAAGGATTAGAACTGGCAATCAAAGATTTCTTGCTGGAATCATAAAAATGTGTGAAACCTTTATTGTCCGCTAAGTAGGATGGTAAAAACATTAAATTTAATCAAAATGGATGCGTCACAAGGTGCGTATCTTTTGTGGGTTATGGGTTTCAACCCCCGAAAAGAAAATTTGGATAATAGTTTTAAGCATAGGTTCCCAAACTTTTTGGGACCACCGCCCCCTTTTTACGAATTAAGTTTTCCACTTAAAATTAAATTAATTAGTTTCCCTTAAGAAATTTTTCCTCTATTTTGCTTACATTTCATATAATTTCATGAAAACATTTTGTAATAAAAATAATTTAGTTTACAACCAATAGTTCAGTAACTTGGTGTAAAAAAAGGGGTGTTTCAGGAAAAAAATACAGTAGTTTTTTTCTCAACGGTTTTATACGTTTTCGGGGGTGCTGAACCCGAATCTTAACTTTGCATACAAAATTTCGAAGTGCATTTTTTTAGGTGCAAGTTTGATTTTCTGGATTTCAGCACGCTCTAGCTGCCAAACTATCAGTCTGACAAAAAAGTTGTGATTGACAATTTTGTAGCTTGTTTTATCTTCTTTCATTTTTGTACCTAGCATTTTCATGAGAAACCCATACTTTCCGTTCTACAAACAAAAAAAAAATAAAAAAATAAGGTGAAATTTTAGGGTTTTTCGAATTTTACCAAAATGCACTTCGAAATTTTGTAGGCAAAGCTAAGATTCGGATTCAGCACCCCCGAAAAAATATAAAACCGTTGAGAAAAAACTACTGTATTTTTTTCCTGAAAAAACTACCAAGTTACTGGACTACAAACAAAATAAAAAATTTAAATAAAGGACAATATTTTAAAGTTATATAAGTTTTTGATTTTCTTCTGAAATTTAATTTGAAATGATTAGGTAATAATTCGGTAAATCCTACTGAATATTTCCTATGTGTTCAACTTAATTAATATTAAAAAATAATTAATTAAATAAAATTAATTAAATTTAATTAATATTTAAAAATGATCTAAATCTCATTCCCTAGATATATAAGGGGAGTCTAATCCCCAGAAAAATTTTTGAATTTTAACATGCAAACATTGGATTTCACAAGCTACTTTTAACTGTTTTCCCCCATAAGAATGACAAGAGTGCATTGAGCAAGAGTTAAATGAGCAAGACACAAATGAGCAAAGTAGTCAACGCCCCCTTTATCTCCAATAACGCCCTTCAATTTCCTTTCAACCCATCACCGCTCCCTGAAACTTTTTGACACCCCCAGGGGGCGGTACCGCCCACCTTAGGAACCAGTGGTTTATAGGTTGAGGTTTTCCTTGCAATTTTAGTGGCATAATAGTGATAGTTCATCTCAAATGTCCCCATTGTCACTTATGTCCAAAATTAAATTAAAAACATATTTTATATACCGAGAAGGACTAGCGGTACTGTATGGTACCGGCAAACAGATATACGAAAAAACGGCTTTATCTACCAAAATACTTGTAAAAAGTACTTATAAAGTTGTTTTTTTAACGTTGAAATGAGAGTTCTTTCAGTAATGATGAAGTTTAAAAGAAAATGACAATTGATTTTCATTGAAGTTCATTGATTCATTGATTCAATGAAGTTCATTTGAACGGGTTACGATCCTTGACTATCTTGGGTAGACATTTCATTTTCTGAATCAGTTTTGTCTGTATATTTGGAACCTTTTTCTTGCTGTTCCCGTTAGAATTTGTAATTTTTTTTTTCACTATAGGAAAATGACCCACCCTATTATATTTTAAAAGTTTATGAAATTTTATTTGATCTTTTAATTTCAGGAATCAAAGAGAAGAGGTAAATTCCAGCTTGAGCTCTTTTCATTCTTTGATGATGATATATCGAAGTATCGAAATTTCTAATAACATTACACGACTTGAGATATAACTTTAGATTTTTTTATATACACTAGCGGAAATAAAAATCCCAACACCAAGAAGGAAAGGAGATATCAAAGTCAAATTTATTTCTATGATTGCACATAGTATCAATGTGAATTGCTTAAAAATTCAGCCTTCCTGGATATTAGGGGGCCGAGAAAAACAGGGAGAGTGTTGTCTCCATAGGTGTCCATTACCTCCGTCACACGTCATGGTATTGAGTGACAGGGGCACTTAATGACTTTTGAGGGATTGGAGGACCATGTTGCTTCCTCAGGTAGTCCAAATTCATATGGTGCACCAGCGGACGTTGCATACCGGGCTAGGTGATTTCTCCTCTTTCTACGGACATGTTTTGTGAGCGTTAGTTTTTACGAACGGATAGGCCAGGGTAAAAATGCAACATAGGGGGTTAAGAAAAAAGCTTGGACATTGCATAAAACACGTGTTTGTGCATTTTTCTCTTGAAATTTGTCCCCAGGACAGTTCTGAAGGTAAGGACGGACAACTGGCTAAAAAACCTTAATGAAGCAGTTCTGGTTGGCCAAAGTACCGGTAGATCATACTGAGGACAACCGGCAGTGGGATGGATGTCGTTTGCAGTACTGCGGATTGTCCGTTCGGTCCGCATAGCTTCTTACATCTTTGGCAATAAACAAGGGGCTGAAAATGGGCATTTCTGTTTCCAGTAGTGCACGAAATAAGGAAATGAAAATCCCAATTTCATGACATTGTGTTTATGAGAGAATCCTGATTCGGTTTGGAGCACCAGGACGGTTGGGTATGAGTTTGAAGACACAATGGAGAAAGAGCACTCAGCTGATGATTTTCTAATCGTTCCACGGAGTGGTGATGCAGGATAACGGAAAGGGGATGCATTGGATTCCATTTCTGCAACTCCTGAGTATGATTCACCAGTACTTTTTCCAACCAGAGCTGCGTCATTGAGATTTTGCAGCCGGTAGACCGTCCTTACCTTCAGATATTTCCTGGGGACAAATTGCAAGAGAAACATGCACAACCACATGTTGTATGCAAAGTCCAAGCTTTCTTCTTAACCCCCTAGGTTGCATTTTTACCCCGTCTTTCCCGTTCTCTAGAACCAACACCCACAAAACAAGTCCGGTCAATGAGGAGAAATCACCTAGCCCGGTATGCAACGTCCGCTGGTGCACCATATGAATTTGGACTACCTGAGGAGGCAACATGGTCCTCCAATCCCTCAAAAGTCATTTAGAGCCCCTGTCACTCAATACCATGACGTGTGACGGCGGTAATGGACACCTATGGAGACAACACTCCTCACCGATTTTCTCGGCCCCCTAACATCCAGAAAGGCTGATTTTTTAATCAAGTCACATTAATACTATGTGCAATCAGAAACAAATTTGACTTTGATATCTCCTTTCCTTCTTGGTGTTCGGATTTTTATTTCCGCTAGTGTAATTTTGTAAGTTAAGGTCCCTACACTAGATTACAACATTTCTTGGTAGTGACGTCACGGGTTAAAGGCGGGTCTGGTTCAAAATCCCGACAATCAGTTGCCCTAAGACAATCAATTGCTCGACATCATCAGCTTCCCGCCAATTAAAACGGCTGCGGTTCCGGCGTTTGGAAGTCGAATAATTGGGCAAATGAACGGATCTCGTTAAACTTGAAGGAAGAAGCAGCTTTGATAAGACGCCACACTTTCTAGCCACTTAATTGGCAAGTCACTCACTCTGTCTTTTCGCAAATTAGGTAGCTAGTAAGTATCTTATCGAAGCTCCTCCCTGTTAGAGAGCCTGTATACGAAAGAGGGAGGCGACAACTCAGTATAGCCCGCGCAGATCGGTAAACAGGTTTTCTGTTCGCCACAGGCTGAGTTAGGTTTCCCTCCATAGGATTAGCATGGGACGCGAGACAAGCGGCATGATACAGTTTGGACAGAATTGGATGCGCAGAGACGTTTTTACTCTCTCGTATACAGGCTCTCTACTCCCTGTAACATGTGTTTCCTACCCAGAAGCGTTGTAATCTATTATAGTCCTCTTTTTACAAGAGGCGGCCAATCCCACATTAATGTTAAATAAATGTGTTTTTAAGGAGGTGTCTGGGGGTCTCCTAAAGGAAATTTCGTAAAGGGACATTTCTTTCGTTCTTTGAGTATTTTTTATGTGTTCTGTTTGTGGGTATTTTCGAAACTCTCCCTGCATAGCTTTTTTTTGGTTTAGCCCTATTATTCTTCGTTATTATTTTTTTTACTCTAGCTGTGTTCTTAAAATAAATTATTCGACTTAAGTGTGTTTTTCCTACTTTTAAAATAAACCCGTTTTTCTTTCTTCAGAAGCTGCAGGAGGTGCAATCGGTGGACCGGTAATAGTAGGTGGATCGAGAACAGGTGGAGCGAGAACCGGTGGATCGGGAACCGGTGGATCGGGAACCGGAGGATCGGGAACCGGAGGATCGGGAATCGGTGGATCGGGAATAGGTGGATCGGGCGTAGGTGGATCGGGAATCGGTGGATCGGAAAGCGGTGGATATGAAAGCGGTGGATATGAAAGCGGAGGACAGGACGACGAAAAACCGTTTGATTTAATTGCTGATATGGACGAGCTCGAGGAGAGGGTAACGGCTTTATTTCTACCGCTGCTTTGTTACTTTGGAATACTTAATTTTTATATTAGTGTAAATTAGAATTCATACACTGGTGTGAAAAATTGAAAGATGGAATGGTTTTTCCGATATATCATTTCACAAAAGTAATTCTCATGCAGGAAAACCATATTATGCGATGAGATCCTTGAAAATAAAAATAAACAAACATGGTTAAAAGGACTATAGGGGAGAGTGTTGTACCTCTGGACAAAAATCCCGTTTGGACTTTTCTAAGACAGGTAAAATCCCATTTTTAACATTTAAAGTGCCCAACCTATAGTCCTAACCTTAGCAAAGAGGGTAATATTTTTTATTAGCTAAAATCTTCAAAATTGGATTTTTAATTAATTTTAATAACTTGAAGAAATTTGTGTCCATAGGTACAACAACGTGCTCTCCCTATGGACAGACCCAGTTGTACCTGTGGACACCCTTAAAAAGGAAATTTTTAGTTGATAAAAGCTTAAAATGAACATTTTAATTGGTGTATTACCTTTTAATAAACTATTTCACGCATTTTTAAAATTGAGAATAGGTTTTTAAAGTAATGTAGTATTAGATCGTAAATGATCATTAAAACGAAGTTGAATGATAAAAGTCTTGATTTTTTACCAAAAATAAATAAACCACATGGGATTTTCAGATCGAAGTTTGAGGTAATAGTTTCATCAATCATGCTGATAGATCTGATCACTTCACTGATCCATAAAAACAATTCGATCGACACTTAGTTGTGCAAGCATTTGGTGGTAATAGCATTCGCAAATCTTCTTCGCTGGAAATTTCAAGTTTTTTGTAATCATCATACTTAAATGCGATAGGGTGCCTAAGATATTCCATATTTTATAATAAATGCAAAGTAAAATCAAAAATCTAAAAAAGTAGTTTAGATCACAAAATATTTGATTTTTCATCTAAAAATCACTTGAAAATAATCACCGACAAATAGATAACCATTTAGAATTAATTTAATATACATTAAAATGCATTCACTTTAATGAAACCTGATTCAAAAACGCCCATTATCTATAGGCACCCACAAGAACGTGTCCGTAGGTACAACACGTATGGTGTCCAAAGGTACAACACCAGGTGTTTTTGCATTTAAAGTTCTATGAAAAATAAAAGAATTGAGATCAGACAATTTCTAATATCAAAGATAAAAAGTCAAAACCAGGGGATTCGCCCCTTATATCACATTTTATCGTATTATAATTTAAAGGGAAGAAAAATATTAATATAGTGATGCACTAAAAAAAAACTTTGAGGACCTAAAAACAGTAAATTTATTACATTAAATATAAGTATAATTTTAAAGAGTTGATTTCACGTTAGCAACTAGATAGCATCTGTTTACATTCAAATTCAACCACAAATTCAAATTTCCATTTTTTTCCCGAATTTTAAAAGGAGGTGGCTGAAGGTACAACCGTCCTTGGTGCAGCACTCTCCCCTACACGTTTATCAGTTATGGGCTTATGGAGCATAAAATCTTACGTCTGAACTTGTTCAGAAACGTAATCAAAACTTAAGAGGAACCGCTGATTCTATAGTTTTCATTGATAAGGATTGCTTCTGTAAGACGGTATAAATAAAAAACACATTCCTGCACACCAGTGTGCTAATGGCTATTCTTAAACATATGCAAATGCATATACAGTCAAACTTGTTTTTGTGCGAGGAATAGGGACCGCATAAAAGAAAACGCATAAAAAATCGCACAAAACTTCGCAAGTAGCTATAAAAATAGTTTTTGCCACACAATTTAAAAAATACTTTTTTATGCGGTGAATATAGGAAATGCATAAAAAAGTCCCACGCACAGGACCTTAGCGAAAATCCCTCAGCATAGCTGAATTGAAAATTCGGACCGTAACGCTATCCCCACCTTACAGCTGAATTGAGAAACCATTTCTATATACTTACCTAGACTTTTTCAGTTACCATGTAGTCGGCGAACACTTGTTTCACTAGACCCTTGCATATGTCTCAGTAGTCATATACAGGGTGTCCCATAAATGTTGGGTCACACTTCTAGGGGGGTTAGTAGACATCTAGACGGCTCAGAATCACATAGGATTTGGGGGCCCCAAACCAATTCCAAGGGAGTTAAAAATGGAGAGACAACCCAAAAAATTATTGAAAAATTCAACTTGTAGAAGAACTACTATTGGTAAAAATTTAATTATGGTATCAAATTTTGTGGTTTAATATGATCTTTAAAAAGTTTATCTTAAATGTTTTCACTTTAAAATTTGCTTTACTCCGAAAAAAGTTAAAAAAACACAAAAAATGTGAAAACTCTGCCAAAACCTTATTTTGTATTTCGAAATCCTTTCTTTTGATTTGATAGTCTGAAACATCATAGTTGAAAACCCTCAAGTCCAAAGTTTCACGTAAATACAATCAATATTAAACGCTTGAGATCCAGTTAAAGTTTGTAATCCCCCCTAGAAGTGTGACCCGACATTTATGGGATACCCTATATACAAAATTTTTGTTCTATGTTCCCATTTGATTGAAATTTTCATACACCGCACAAAAAAAATTTCACAAAAAAAGGTTCGCACAAAAACAGGTTTGAGTGTACATACTGCCTCATAAAACATTCCAACAAATTTTATGACTTTGAATTTAAAATAACCTTGATTCTATGTTTCTTCTTTCTTTCCCCTGGTTCAAAATAACCCAACAACAAATAACCTAACATCCTGTATGAGCACAAGCATGAGCTCGTACAGGAATGGCATATATAAAAGCCATTCCTTTTCTTACAGATTGAGGCACTTGAAGAAGCCAGAGCCGTATTTGAAAGGGATCATGTAAGTCTTAAATCCACCTTCGGAAATGTTCATAGTTAAATAAGGCAAATATTAATGCATAAAGATGTTTTTTTAGGAAAAACTCAATACAGCTAGCCGCCTATTAGAAAGAGTAATGAAAGAATTCAAAGAGATCAAAGGAATGAGAGAGAATATAAAAGTAAATCCTTTTCTCCTTAAGAAGTAAAGCTTAAGTTGCATCGTCTTACTGTTGCTAAGCACACAATTGTAAGGTTGGTTTTTCTGTATACTATCAGCTACCTAGGAAAATCTCGTTTTACAGGAATAAAATGGGAACTGTTGTATTGCAGGAAAAAAAATAGTACGATTTTTTAAAGTTATATGTTATAATTTAGAATAAAGGGTGCTAGAGAGAGGGTTCTCATAAAAATAAATGATTATTAATTCATCTGAGAATATTTATGAAATTGATTTATGATTATTATTCCGATTCCGACTCTGTTGAACAGAATTGAAATCAATGCTTGAAAACTTTAGAACGTGTCTTAGCTGTTTAGTTCTTGGAAATACAAAATTAAAATCTACAGAAATGAAATTTTGTTTTAGGTTAACAATCGTTGAAGTAAAGAGTCATAAAAAACTTCAAACGTTTAATGGTAAAATTAGTGTAATCTTAAACGTATCGTTAGTTTTAATCATCGTATCCGTTTCTTTCAGCGAATGGAAGCTGATATTTCCTCCAAGATTTCTAAAGGGGATATGGACGAGTCTCTGGATAAGGTAAGTGCGAAAATATTGACAGAAGGATGAATTACATCACTGTTAGTAAAAAATATACACGTGGATACCTTTCGCATGAAATACAATAATCAAATCAAATTTATTAACAAGAAGGGGAAAGGGTGTTTGATTAAATGGGATTATGAAATTGTTTTTTTCCTTCTAGAAAGCTGACAGAGCGCTTGTCGATTCCAAAGTGGATCGCCTTGAGTTCGAGACGGCGATAGACGAATTGGGAGAAGCAATCACTCTTCTGCGACTCAAATTCCAGAGAAAGGTACGTCTAAATAAGTTCCATGTCAGTGTTGTTTTTGTTTCTAATTTCCAGTTGGTCTAACTATAAATTAGATAAACTCCATGAGTCCATAAATAGTCTAAAAATGAGTCTGAAAATAAAAGAGAAAAAGGTGTGCAAACTTCTGAGGGTCGAGACCTGGATGCCAGAAGTCTGACTTAGCTCCGTGTGCCTGCAGACCTTAGCTAAGCATAGTGGAATGGCCTTCACGCCTTGGGTAACCCTACCAGGAAAACTCCCGAAGCTACTTCACCCATTCCGCTCAGGAACACCCCCTCGCCGGCTACAAGTAGCTACAAGAGCCCTCTATGCGGCGGCCTGCAGGACTTAGAGGGTCCAGGTCTAAGTCAGTATTGAGTAGGATGAATGAAGCAAGTATCACTAAACATAATTCGTTACATAAATTGATATTATTTTATGTAAACTATCCTTTTCGATCAAAATCAAATTATGGCCAGACCTAGTGCCCACGCCGAGTGGCTAGCCGAACGCTGAACCAACAGTTTGTTCCCCCAAGCGAGCTTAGTGCTCATTATATCGACCCCCGGAAGGATGAAGGGCTGAGTAAACTCATGACTCGACCCAAGCAGACGCCGCAAGGCATCGAGCCTGAGTCGGTAATGCTCGTAGCCAGATAAACTTACCACTACACCACCGATTTACCAGAAGTGCTCAAGGGTTTACTGGTCAAAGTAACATGTTGTTCCGCTTGAACTCCTGAAAAACGTTCTAAAATTACAGTTTGCTTTCAGTGGATTTTTCTCTTCAAAAAATTGTAGTTGTCGAGTGTTCCTCGCAGGTGGACGAATGGGAGGACTCGTACAAAGAGCTGTGGAACAGCCTCGACGGCAAGATGACGCGGGAGATATTCGACGAGGCCATGGCGAAGATGGAGGCGCGGGTGGTTGCCCTCATGCGCGCTCTCGCGATGATCAAGAAGCTCGTGGACGAGGCACTCTTCCCAGATGCGGGAGGCATATCGAGGTATACGTCTAGGGTTCTAAGTATTTCTGAAAGAATTGATTCTGGAAAAGAATCGGAATCGAAGGCCTTAGAATTGATACCAAGAATTTGATACCATTCCATTTGACTTGGAATTGATATCATTTCAGCAGGAATCGAATCCTAGGAATCGTTCTTAATTTTCTAATTAATACATATAGTTAATAGCAAAATTTTCACTAATTAATTACTGTTTTGAAAAATAATTAAATTAATTAATAAAAATTAATAATTACCTTCGATTTGTGATTGAAATATGTACTAGCCTGGATGAACTCCATTCCTTTCCGCGAGGTTAAGAGACCCATAAATTGTGAGTGGACAGGAGAGTGTGGGAGACTTGAGGATCGATATATAACTTTTTTGTTTTTTTGTTTTAACTGGTTATGGCGTCATACATTTTTCAGTCGCATTATTTAGAAAACTGTGGGTCGAGTAGAGGTATTGTTTTTTGAACAATTTTTAGTATTCCAAGCAATGAATCTGGCTTCGAATAGATTAGTTGTTGAAACACATTTTAGATACCAACCAGATAGGCATTACTCACGTTAGCAAAGGGATATCGCACATCGATGAATTTTGTAACAATACGTGGGAGGTTAATTTATTAAAATCAATATTAAAAACATGCGTAACAAATTTATAATTTTACTTCAGTTTCTATGCTGCACAGTCGTCTAACTTGCTTTTGAGATGTAAAGTAGCCTTTATTTTGAAGGTTTCCTGGGTTTCCAAAAGGTTTTAAAAATAAGAATTAAATAATTATTCCAAGAATCGGGACCTTAAGATTTTTATGGGGATTTTTGAATTTATTATATTATTGGTGTTAGAAGGAATATAGAAGTTATTATATGGTTGTTATAGATGGGAAAACATATTTTCGACTCACGATATTAGGAATTTAATTTTTTCTAAATAATACGTTATTTCCACTTGCACATCTATTTTAGTTTGTAAAATAAGTAGAACAATATAGACTTAATAATTTAGTGATTAAACTGCCAGTGACTAAACAGCTGTTTAATAAACCACTATGCAAAAAAATAATTTTTAGAGACGCATTAAAAATTTCTAGTGTAGTATTACGAGTATTTCGAGTGTTAGTGCAATAGTGAAAATATCTGATCCTTCTGTATTTTCAGATGTATGTCTTGCAAACGGCCAGCCAAGGAGTCCGGAAGGTAATTATTTATTTTAACTACATAAATGAAAAGCTAAATGTTTCTTTGTTTTCAAAAACACTAACACTCCTACTTAATATCTTTCTTGTTTTTTTTAGAGAACTTCTCAATGAAATAGCTACTAAATGTCCCTTAAAAAGCTCTGAAAGTAGTTCAAAGGATTCCCCACAGGTTTTACCAGTCATTGAAGGGTAAGTTAACATACAATTTAGTTTTGAGTTTGTAAAGAAACTGAACGAGGGGAAGCATATTAGTTTCAAAATTTATTTTAAGTCACTAACTTGGTGATGCTTTCCTTTGTTTAAGACATAACATCAGATTTATATCATAAGATTTAACATATGTTCTAAAATAAGATTTTTACACATCCCACATTTTAGAGTTTTTTCAAACCTCAATAAAACTAAATGAGCGCATGAAGTTAATTTTTAATAACAAATTTTTCACGAATTCTAATTAGTCACATCCACCCTATAATACTTAAAAAACGGAAATCTCACTTATGTTACAATTAAATACGCTTTTATAAAATACTTGAATATTATCAAGTTATATTTAAACTACAGAAAAAAACTTCATTTGGGGTTTGAAATTTTCAAATGGTGACATCATAATGAGGGAAGACGTCATTAAATGTGATAACTTTAACTTATGACAAGAGATAAGGATAAAATTACCTCAAATGTGTTGTAATTTAAGTGAATGGTTAATTCACTTGATTCACTTAAAATTTTGGATTTCAGTTCACCGTGTCCGGACATAAAGAAAAATTCCAGTGATGTTCCGAAGTAAGTCGAAAACACATTTTTATAAAATATGAATTCAAATATATAGTTAAGGGAAAAGTGATGAACTGGCATTATTAATAATGTCCCGTTGCGACAAGTTTCAACACCCTCTAGCGGCAATATTAGGAGGTACAGTTTTCTTATTTTAAAAACTTTTAGATATTTGCTTAATTAGTCAAGTACAAATTTGTAGTACCGCATCTATTTAGTATGAAAAGACACCTTGTGCAGAGAAATGCTTTGAATAGAACCCCTAAAACCTAAAACGTACGCTCAATTCTCAATTAGGTGAGTTCTTTTTTTCCTTTTCAGTTCTCATAAAGTTTTGAGGGAAGCGTCAACTATAAAACCTAAAAGAGAGGAACCACCATACCCAAGCAAGAGGAATATCTCTATCTAGTAAGGAATATTTGGACACATTTTCTTGTGTTTACTAAATGTTTTGCTTGTTGTGTATGGATGAGTTCAATTATTTTCGTGTTAAAGCTGAAAATTTATAGATTGAAACTTTTTGTAGCAAATCTAAATGAAGAGGACCGACTTTCAAATAGTGATGGGCAGGTATCGATACCAAATACTTAAGTACTCGATACCTATAGGTATCGAGTGTATTCGATACCCACAAAAGTATCGATACTTTATTGACATATTTCGTTTTAAATTTTTCAATGAAGTAATCTTTATAATACCTACTGTAGATCAAACGCAGCCTGTTTCCGTTTTCATTTTGCAACGCTCAAACCCAAGTCGTTATCATCCGCGAGAGAAATTTGACGCGGCTAGGTTTTTCCCCCGCCAAATCCTTCGCTTCTATCCACCTCCAGGCCCGTAGCTACGGGGCTTTTTGATGGATCGCTTTCAGTTTTTTGAATATTAGTCTGATTATGGATAGGCCCTAAAAAAATTGTCCCTTCAGGTTCATTTCCCGACATTGAAAAAAAGTACTCGATACCTAAAAGTACTCGATACCTATAAGTACTCGATACCAAAGTATTCGATACCTATAAGTATTCGATACCAAAGTATTCGATACCTAAAATTATCGATTTTGCCCATCACTAATTTCAAAGTGATCCTCTTATACCACAAAAAACGTAGATGCACTTAACAACAGGTGACCTAGTTGAAAGCATCTTTTGCAATAAGGTGCTGACAAAATTAGTTGAAATTAAAAAAAATTAAATTGAAAAAAATTAATTTGAAATTTTCTTTTTCATTAATTTAACTAACAGATTGACGACGAACCCGCAATTAAATTATGAAAGCACTTTTTCATATTTTAAAACTCAGAGTATATTATTCAACACATGAAACCACATAGAAGGGTTAAGATATAGATGTTGATGGTCATCACATCCTATAATACACCTAAAAATTTCATTATTCAAAAATTTGTGCGTATTTACAACTTGCACACATGAAATATAAAAACTTAGAATGTAACCACCTGATTTATTTTCAATTTTTTGTGTTGTGTTCAGATGCATAGATATTAGATATTTTCTTCGTTAGTTTTAAGTTAAAGAGGAAAAAAATGTCTAAAAAAGGATAACTTTGAAAATTGGCCGCCAACTTTTATTTTCGATACTGAACATTGTCCTTTTTTCATTTTTTTTTAGTATTCCAAGTCCCCCGGACTTCTTAAGGTAAGCAAAAATAAATTTACAAAATCTCTTGTATAAATTTACTTGTAAAATATTAAATGTGTACTAAAAATGTTGATTTTTTATAAAATAAGTTTTAGTTTCAGTTTTAAATTTAAGTTCAAAAAATGCTAAATCTCAGAAAACTTTATTTAGAAAAATGTTGATTTCAGTTCACCGAGTCCGGATATAAAGAAAAATTCCAGTGATGTTTCGAAGTAAGTGCTTCCTTCTTATTCATCGAAAACACATTTTTGGAAAAAATGAATTCGAATATATAATAAAGGGAAAAGTGATAAACTGGTATTACTAATAATATCCCGTTGCAACAAGTTTCAACGCCCTCTAGCAGCAATATTAGAAGTTACAGTTTTCTCCTTTTAAAAATTTTTTAGAGATTTGTTAAGTTAGTCAAGTACAAAGTTGTAGTATACCGCATCTATTTAGTACGAAAAGACACCTTTTGCAGAGAAATTCTTTGAATGGAACCCCTAAAATGCACGTTTAATTCTCAATTAGGTAGAATTTCCCAAGTTTTTACCTCCCTAAAACGCTCCTCATTATCTGAATAAGATAAATTTTCTTTTTTATCATCTAAGAATACTTTTTGTCGTTTATCTAAGTTATAAAATAGGTATTTCTCATATGCAAGTATTTCTCATAACTCTGCATCGCATAAGCCCCCACTTGTCGTTATTAATGTTTTGTAATAATATCGTCTACAATACTATTACATAGAGACGTGGCAAAAGCTTTAACCTATTAGGGGAGAAAGGGGATGAATGGGACAGGGGATGAACGGGACAGCTCAATTTTTTATACCTTAACTTCACTTTAAATTTTTGTTATTTCACCTATAAGATAGTAGTACCTAGCCCATTCAAAAAATTGTGTTCATTGACATCAGCTTCCATTTTCGTATAAATAGGAATACTAAATGTGTTTTCCCATACCAAAAGTAACTTTTATCGTTTTACTTCTATCATTATTTATTAAAAAATAATTTAACTAAAGTTATAAATTTTACAGTGTGTTGAAAGAGTACTTATATTAGTATAGTTTCTAATTTAAATGAAGAAAATCCAAGGATTTTTTCCTAGTCTAATTTTAGTTTTTCAAAAATAAGTGGGTACGGGGATGAATGGGACAGTTCCATCATCACTTCATTTCCTGTTTCCAAAACTTTCCATCAATAGCTTGCTATATTCAACTCATTTAAGTAATTTCTGATACATTTTACTAAAATAGGGTGCAAAAATTTATGTTTAAACTTGTGTTTTATGTTCCAAACTCATGTGTGAATATGCAAAGTCTTAATGAGCAAATAGTTGCAACTGTCATCTCAAATATGTTATGGTTAAACAATTATTCAAACAAGTTAGGTTTTTATGCTCTATTTTAGTGATAAGTTCCTTAAAAATGGCAGGGAAAATGTTACTGCAGGAGAGGAATGGCTTTGGGGATTAGGTCCAGGCATCAAATATTATCTATTTGCACTCCTAAAAGTACAAACCCATAAAAAGCGAGTAGCATTAATAGAAATAACACCAGCTTCAGCTTCTCTCACTGAGCTGAAAGAAAGGATTCAAAAGGATTTGCTTCAGTTTATGTGTTAATTTTACTTGTCATAAAGTCGAATAAATGTAGGCTGTTTTTGCCCTTTAAATGCCTTTTTAATTTTTTTCTTTGAAAAATAGACGTGTGTTGTTCCTTTAAAAAGCTAAACGTTGTGCAATATTTAAAATAACTTTGTTATTTTGTAAATTTTTGAACTTTTTTAACTGTTCCATTCATCCCCACTCGGTGTCCCATCCATCCCCACCACGGGGATGAATGGGACAAAATACATGCCTTCATAAAAACTTTTCTTGGAGTTTAAATAATTGGTAATTGATTGAATACAGGCATTTATAATGTAACCAAGAGTTCAATTATTGGTTTTAAACTTGTTACAGGATCGAAAAATGTATATTTTTTTCAATTTTAGCAAAAATGTGAAATTTTTCCCATTCATCCCCGCTCTCCCCTACATATTAGGGGGTTTGTAACTACATCTTGTGTGCTTTTTCGTGAAGACACTTAGTGGAAATAGCCATATTGGTCCTTAGAATCTGTAGTTTTCGAATCGCGATGTTGGCCATTTCGGGTCTGTGACTAAGAATGGAGAGTCGCACACATAAAATGGCCACCATCGCGATTCGAAAACTACAGATTCTGAAGAAAAATGTGGCTATTTCCACTAAGAGTCTTCACGAAAAAGCACATGAAGACCATTTTTGTCTAGTTAAAAAACTGACTATATGTTGTAATTTAATAGCTTAGGAATTCAAGTATGTAAGAGTACGTATCTGATTTTAGATATTGTACTGTATACAAATGATAGCATAAATATCTTATCTCAAAGGTATAAGGAGGTTTTCATAAAAGGAGGAATAATATTTCAAACTTGCATTAATATCATTTAAATAGATAGTTACGTATTACATCATCAGCACTAAAATGTGAATTTTTTCTACCGTAAAATAAAGCTATGCTAGTTGCAAAAAATAAAAATTGATGAATAACCATTCTGTAAATTAAATATTTCCTTCATACGAAATATTTTTAATATTTTGATTTAATTTTATTTGGTCATTATTTGTAATATTTTTGAAGGTCAAATAAAAGAAGATTTACATCAAGGTGTCGAAAAGATGCTAAGAGTGAACCTTTGACGTTCACCAATATAAAGTACGTGTTCCATTCACAATTTTTCTTGATTTTTTTTAATTGAAGAAAAAGGTTTTCTGATTGTTTGTAATTAAGATCTGTGGTAGTGATTTTTTCTAAAGGTTTTACTAATAAACCAATACGAATGTACAACAGTATACTACAGGGGTTTCCAACTTCTAAGTACTCGCGGGCCGCAATCGAAATCACAAGTCAAGTGGCGGGCCGCAAAGTAATCTGGCTCCTATTTTTAACGATGATAACACTGTTCTACAAATTTGACCTTCAAAATTTTTTCCTTGATGGAAATAGTCAATTCTTATAGATTTTGGGTCGCTGAATACGAAAATCACCATTAAAATTCTCAATTGACTCAGGATTTTCGGGGAACAGCCCGTTCCCCTTTTTACGTTTTTCGACGACCTTATAACTTTAAACTCGATTTTCAGGGTCAAAAAGCATTATTTTAGTCTTCAAATTGCTCCCCAGTTAACAAGAAATGTTCAAATTAATAAAATATGATAAATTTATAACAAATGGATAGGGTTAAGGGGTAATTACCACCCTAAAAATACAAAAAAATAGCTAAAAATTATAGAGGTTTCTATACGCTATTTTTTCCTCTTATTTTTTACGCAAATCCCGTTTGAAGGGTCCTAACCCTTCCCCAAGGACCCAAATTTGATGACAATATGCAGCAATAATTTTTACTAAAAGCGGTTGAGGTGTTAGCCTCCCAGAAGTCCCCGCTGAAGAGTTCGGAAGACTTCCAGAATCGCGAAGGCGCTCGCGAGTTCAGGAATTAATATCGATGATTTTGAAAAGATTACAAATGATGTTTTTCTTATATTTTGGGTGTATTCTAAGTAGAAACTCTTCAGTTCTTTAAAAACTGACTGGTTTTCGGGAGTGAGGATTCCATGTTTCAAGATGTTATCAGATGCACGGCTGTGGATAACAATTAGGGGGCATCCCCTTAAAAACTGAGGGTAATGGAGGAAAATGGGTGTCATATTTGAATTCAGCAGATCATTTTACACAAGAATCAGCTTAAATTCAGTAAGTGGCTTCAAATTTTTTTGTACAGCACAGTTAAACTCTAAGTGCGGCATTGAACCCTTCCGTGGGTGCTCTGGGGGCGCTCTCACCTCAACCGCTTTTAGCAAAAATCATTGCTGCATATTGCCATCAAATTTGGGTCCTTGGGGAAGGGTTAGGACCCTTCAAACGGGAATTGCGTAAAAAATAGGAGGAAAAAATAGCGTATAAAAACCTCTATAATTTTTAGCTAATTTTTTGCATTCTTAGGGGGTTAACTACCCCTTAAACCTATCCATTTGTTATAAATTTATCATATTTTATTAATTTGAACATTTATTGTCCCCTGGGGGGCAATTTGAAGATTAAAGCAATGTTTTTGACCCTGAAAATCGAGTTCAAAGTTATAAAGTCGTTAAAAAACGTGAAAAGGGGGAGGGGCTGTTCCCCGAAAATCCTGAGTCAATTGAGAATTTTAATGGTGATTTTCGTATTCAGCGACCCAAAATCTATAAGAAATGACTATTTTCATTAAGGAAATTTTTTCAGTGTAGAACAGTGTAATTTTTTGGGGGTGAGAGTCTTCAATATGAAACTTTTCCAGCAAAAGAGGGACGAAGGTTGTTTACATATTTTGAATGTATGCACTACTGTATTTTCCAAAATTCCATAGGATATATGAATTATTTTACTCTTATACAACTCGTTGGAATACTGAATATATCTAATATTCTGAATATTACTTAAATGAAAAGGTCTTCCTAAAGAAAATGTTTTTAAATTTTCTTTAGATGATTGTTTTGCCTAATTTTTTGATGCTCCATTTTGTCCCTCCTCATGATTAAGGTTATAAAAGCCTTCATACCCCCTTGCTAAGCTCAAGGGGAATTTCAGGTTTTACAAACGACCTCTCGAAACTTCAAACTTTTAATTCTTGCACCAAAGAAAACGATCGAAGCTAGTCCATGATCTAAGAGGTATATGGGGGGGTCGGGGGTTCTCCCCCGACAAATTTTTGAATTTTAGTGTGCTAAAAAGTGTTTTGAGGCTACTTTTTGGAGAGTTTTCAGAGAGCTTCGAGGGCCGCACAAAAAGACCCGGCGGGCCGCATGCGGCCCGCGGCCGCCAGTTGGAAACCCCTGGTATACTATATTAATTAAAAGTTTTTGATGACATTTTCCATTAATTATTTACTTACTTTGGTTTCAGGTTGGACAGATTGAAAAGGTAGGTATCAGGATTTTTTATACTTTTGTTGAAGAGAAATTTCTTGCGTAGCAGGGAATTCTTCTAAATCCCTCATTAATTTGAAAAACATTAACTCATAAATTCTTAACGAAGTTGAGTTTTGAAAAGAGTTTCCAAATATAGTAAATTGAAATGATAATCTTTATCTTCTCATTTTCAAACCAATCTCGTATTCGGAGGTAAATAGGGCATTAAAATGAACATTACTTATTAAAGACATGAACTGACTTTATCTAAAAAATACAATAAAAATCTATTTAATCTATCTTCTTAACCTTATGATTGTTAAGAAAAAGGAAAAAACGCATTTCTACGATTTAAAATCTTAGATAAAGAGATTAAATCCTATTCCATAAATTAACAACCTATCTTTGATATTCAGGATGATTTTTAATGGTACACCTTTAGGTTTCGATTGACATCTACTAATTTTAATTACCCATGATACGGGGTGTAACATGATCCCTATTAGTACGGGAGCTGGCGTTAAAATGAAAAATTCATCTGCCCGTACAATATTTAATAAGACAGGATGGTGTTAGTGGTTGGTGCTGATCACGGAATCAAGCGTCAGGTAGCGGTGGGTTGCGGGTGGGGAGGGGGTTGAAATTGCAAAAAAAAAAGTGAAAAATAAACATCTACCCGTTAATGAAACTTGGTGGATATTGTTTTGTTGTTTAGACCTTCCTGATAATACAAAAACAAACACTTAACAAAAAGGACCGTCTGCTGGCTGGGTGGCGGTGGAATGACCGTCAGCTTATCACGTGAATTTGCAACCAAAAAAATTATCTGACGATGCATGAAACTTGGTAGGGTTGTCAATCTCTGTTACATAAAATAACGAACTAATAGTTTTCAACGTTGTTCAATGGTGAGTTTCCAAGTGTAAGGTGTGTATACCAAATGTATACTACCAACTCATGAACTAATATCTATTGTACTAGTAACTCGTAATTACTTTATGTAACAGAGATTGACAACCCTACCAAGTTTCATGCATTGCCAGATAACGTTTTTGTTTGCAAGTTCAAGTGACCAGCTGACGGTCATTCCACCGCCACCCAGCCAGCCAGCTGACGGTCATTTTTGTAATCAGGAAGGTCTAAACTAACTACGATCTTTACCAAGTTTCATTAACGGGCAGTTGAATTTATTTTTCCCTTTTTTTTGCAACTTAGACCCCCTCCCCAAGCTCAATCCACCTCTACTTGACCAGCTAACACTCGAATCCGTGATCGTCACCACTAACACAATCCTGTCATTTAAAATCGTGTACGGGCAGATGAATGTTTGAAATTTAATGCCAACTCCTCTACTATATAAAACAAAAAAGTACCAGGACCTTGTTGATATTACAATTTCGAATAAATTTAATATAAATATCAATTCACTTCAATAAGTCAAAATTCATATAAAACTCACAGTATTTAATCATACTCTTTGTGAAATATCCAATCTGTTCTTGTCTTTCTTTCATTTCAGAGAAAAAAAACCAATAACATCAGTTGATGAAGAACATGAGTCCACAAATGCAAATAAGCACTCTCAAATGTCTTTAGAATCAGTCACAGCTTCCTAGTGAGCATTATCTTTTCATTAAGTTAAATTAAAGAGTTGTATGTTAAAAAAGAAGAGAAAAGTTATGTTAAAGAGTTGCTAATACACAATATCAAGTTTTCTAATTCATTAGATATAGTATGTGAAAGTAATTTTCTACATAATGTTAACACCTTTAAACCATATGCAATCCCATCTAAATAAAATATAACAGTATTTAAAGAAATTTTAAAAGTACAATTAAAGGTTCTCTATTAACTTGATTTAAAAAAAAGAACTTGAGCATCTCTACATTTTATTCGAATCTACGTTGTATCATTTCTATTTCTCTTTCAGCAAATCGGCTGCAGCCATGAGCATAGTGAATGAATCCACAAAGGATTTCAAATTTTTTGTACCAACACAGTAAGTTTTAATTTTAGTTGGTAAATAGTTTTTTAAAGTTTAAATTCACATTATTGCAATAACTGAATCAGTAGATGAAATTAAACTCTCGATATCTCGAACCTTATTATCTCGAAAACTTTTAGAAGTTTTTTTACGCCTATAAATAACTTTAAATTTAAAACAAACTTGCATTCTAATTTTAAAAAATGTAATAAACTTTCGTTATGGTTACTCATAATTATCTTAAGAAATTTTACATAAATAAGATATTTACTGTAGCGCAAATCATAGGAATAATTTGAAAATTACCCATTTTAATCCACTTGTCACTTTAAGCATGGGATATTGTTTTAATTTTTTAACAAACTAATTTAATGAAATTCTTTTCTTTTCCAGGTACAGGAGTCTGTTGAAGTAATATAGTTTTGATTCTTATATTTTGAAACTCAACTCTGTTGTTTTAAATTTAATGAATTTAACTATCGATTACACTTAACGGTTCTCCATTACGAATATTTTTATCAAAAATATTTGCTTCAGTTTTTTCCCTACTAGTTACTTTATATAGGATCCAGAAACACATGATAAAACATTATTAAGAGCAACGTTTATATATATATATTTTTTTGCTGTGGGGAAATGATGATCAGGAGCAAATAACGAGGCCATTATTTAAAAAGTAAAATGAAGAATTTATTTGGTTAGAATGCGCTATTCTGAAAAAGAAAATTTTCCCATGAATCTTGATGCTATTTTTCTCCCCATAATATGTTTTCCATCCTCATTTAAAATTGTATGCATCAGTACCATGAAAACTGTTTTCCTATACATGGATCATAATTATTGTCCACAAATATTATTTCTAGATATAATGTGACTTTTAAACGGGGGAGTGTAGCTGAATTTTTTTAAATTTGTACAAATTTTAGGATAATATTAATAATATTAATGCTTAAGAGATAGCTGATGGGATTGAATTTCGTTCGAATATCATGAAGCAAATAACATTGTAGCTTTTTATTACTTAAGCATACTTAAAAAATGACCGTTCATTAACTTCAAAACAATGAAATATACTTATTTAATGGATCCCCACTAATTCTAAACATTTTTAGACAAGATGATGATCAGAATTCTTCTGACACCTGATGTTCTTTATCTTGATGTACAGTTTCGTAGAATAACCGGTGAGTGAAGCCAAAATGTATATTAGTAGTAAGGAGAACTCTCGATAAAGAATCCTAGTTTTTACCAAACGAAAGTTACTTGAATTTTGAGTTCAGTACTATTGCTCGAATTAATTTTTTATAGTCTTCATTTTAGAAATAGAAATTTTTTTTAAAGGAAAAGTTTTACTCCGGAAGTATAGGGTAGGGGGGGGGGTAAAAACCCGCACGAGGCAAAACCACTCACCGTGATTTTTAATTGTTAATGATCGATTCAAAAGTTGAAAACCAGGTGGTTGGTTTTCTTATTGAGACCTATTGTTCTACGAAAGTTCGTACCCCTAAGGTACTCATGAGTTTGAAAAATGCTGAAAGTTTGTTTTTCATCATTTAGATGTAATTTTTCTGATCTTTTACTTAAACATTACATAAAATAGGGCTTGAGGAGAAATACAAACAAATAGCCCAATAAGATAGCAATTCAACTTCAGTTTCATTTTGAAAGAATTGCCCCAACATGTCTCTAAAGATAATAATAAGGCTTATTTTTCAAAATAAAGTAAAAACGGGGAAAATCCCCGCAGCTTAAAAAGCTCAAAAATTTGTCCCAAAAGGAAAATGGGACTACTTGATCTCTAAAAAGGTTAATAAAGGTGTCCGAGATGCCAACCCTCTACCTGAAACCGTCTTTTCTCCGTTTTGAAAGATATCTGGGCAATCTGAAATGAATTGCTACAACAGGTTGACAATTTTCATTAAAACTGATCTTATTTATATTTAATATTGTTGGTTGGCTTAGAAATATTAAAACAACATTAAGATGATTATTTTTAATTAGCACCCCAGGCCCAAAGGCTACAGAAACGGAGATGGGCACCGCCTGATGGGCCACTAGGCCCGGGCAGACTTTGATTTTTTTAGAAGAGGATTATTTCTAGTGTTTTTATAATAAAAAATTCAGTTTATCTATGTTTTTTTCTCTTGGGCACCAAGATTTGCAAGTGCGGGTCTTTGCCCCATTTTGCGAGGCAAGGCCCCGCGATTTTTTTCTACTAAATTGTAAATTTCTCCTAAAATACCATCGATAAGAGTTTAAACATAGATTGGTTTTGTAGGTAGGATCTCAATCTAACCCCTCCAATTGAAATTTCGGGATTATCTACCCCCTTTCGACGACAATGTTAAAAACACTAAAAATTGCGTGGCTTTGCCCGCACTTGCCCTAGTAATAAAAAACTTCTTTATCTCAAAAGTGCATTTAAATTTCACTTAAGTTATTATAATACAAGTTTATCAGAAAATATTTCTATGCTTATATTTTAAATTTTAATCTTCTTTATGAATGTTATTTATTATCTATGAATACTCTGAAGCTGAGAACATTAATAGAATGAACTTTAAAAAATATTTCCCATCTTAATAAACATTAACATTTTTGTATAGGTTGTGCTTCAAAGGTATTAAGGAGATAAGAATTAGCTTCATGTTTAAGTGTGAAGGTGTTGATTACTGATTCCATTATTTTGCTTCAGATTCATCAAAATTCAGCAAATCTTCCAAATTACAACCTCCAAATTTCTCTACTAATCTCAAAGGATTTGTATGATTCATGTAATTTGACTTAGTTTCTGCTTGAATAAACAGGTTTCAAATGAGGTATTCATGTCTTGTTGTTTAGACTTACTAACAATTTACCGCGTGACAAAAAATCTACTTGATGATATTCGGGTCCATATCATGGGCCAAAGGATACGTTTAATTTTTTCTTTTGCTTATTACTTACAATGAATTAAAAAAAACTGAAAAATAAAGTAGGCTCTTATACTATGCTTGTTAATGTTATCATAACTTCCATGAAATTTCTTTCATTTTAATAACTAGGGAGCTACCGCCCCCTTCTCACTATCGTTCACCAACCCTCGTTAACTTCTTACGCAGGGCTATTTTCACATGCTAATATTTCGGCGAATTTTCAAGATATTTTCATGAATTTTTTTTTCAGTGAGTTTTTCCACGGCTAAACTTGATCGCGACCGTGGGATATACGGCTTATCCACTATCCAAAAGATCAAAAGAGCCGACGCACGGCCGACGGCGCCGGAAGTTTCCAGTTTTTACCGCTTGAGGGGGTACCGCGCGTAGTGGCTTGTTAGGGTTGGTTGGTTGGTTTGCTTCGGCTCTTCAAAATACGCAGTACACAGAAAAATCCTAACACAGGTTCCAAAACGATATTTTCAAATTCTGGAAGGATTGGAGGGCGTATTATTTTTTTTATAATATATAATTATATTATATATATTTTTTGTCGTATAATTTTTGTTTTTACGTTCTAAGAACACTTTTAGTCATTTACCTAAGTCATAAAAATACAAATTTAAGTTGCCCGTCTGTGGCTCCTTTTAAGCATATCTTTGAATCGTATGAAATCAACCAACCAATAATTATTTTCCAGTGGAATGCCATGAATGACAGATAGATGGCGCTAACATCGTAGATCCCAGTTTCTTGAACCTACCTTTTCACGTAATTGCGCAAGCCGTATATAAACACAGTTAATCCAGTCTAGCCGTGGTTTTTCATGACGTTGGCAACAATACTCTCCTCGAGGTTTTTGCTCTATCTCTTTTAGTTTTTACATTAATTTTTTTAACTTTTTAATTTCGCCGTTAGGGGCGCTGTAAGTCATTTCAGTGCATTCTCCAGGCTCACTTACATAGGGGTAGACCTTACTTCCATGACCTTAGGTAGGCTTACCATATTTTCTCTGGGCCAACCTAGGACATATTTTTGAAATTTCTTTATAAGTGCCATATCAAATTACCAAAGAATAAAAACTAAGAAAAAACTATTCAAACTAATAAACATTAAACAAAAATATCAAATTTTATTTTTTCATTTAACACTACTTTTTCAAAAATTGTTTGATTGACTTAATTTTTATCACAAAATTCACTGAAAGTAAGTTTCCTGAAGTAATAAAGACGTTAGAAAACGTAAAAAAAGCAATTTTAAATAGTTTGGTCATGATTTTTTCATAAAAAAGTCTGGCAAATCGTAAATGTATGAAACCCCGGACATTTAGCGACCCAGGACATTTCCCCGGACAGCTCTAAAAACCCCGGACTGCCCGGGGTAATCCCGGACGTATGGTAAGCCTAACCTTAGGAGGCGTTGGTTCCGAATAAAAGCCGTGCAACGCAATTTTGAAACACCCTGTATATGCATATGGGGCTTAGCTAAGCTTAGAGAAATAATTTTTTCCCTCTCCTTCGGTGCAAAAATCTAGCTTTGGGTCTGAGAGTGACTTAATTTTTTTGTATTGTATATGGGCCCTCACGAAATAAATTTCTAAATAAAGCCAACCTCCTATAGCATAGTACAGTTTTAGTCACAGAAGGAGATAGATTCATTCCATCTGGCGGTGCCATGGGCAGTGCCGTTTTGGTGCTGCTATCTAGCGGAAGATGCCTCAGTCCTGCTGTCCTCACTTGAATTTGGTGCTGCTATCTAGCGAAGGATTGACGAAAATATTTTTCAGCTCACTGACCAGATGGAATTTCATTTTATGATGAAGTAAAGTTAGTTAAGTACCTCATCGACCCTTGCCCAGATACAATTAAAAAAATCGGTTAATGAAGCGAATCCGGGCTGCAGATTGTCGCCCCCAAATTTGGCGATTCAATGAGCATTGAATCCGAGCATTTTCCCCCTTTGGCGACAAAAAAAATCGCCAAATTCAGCTGCAGCCCTGATTCGCTTCATTTACCAAAAAATCAATGGATTGGGTTTATTACGTTTGGAGATGCCATTTCAATGCGTCCAGAACAAAACTATAGGAAACAGCGGACACATTTCAAATATAGGATAGTTAAGAGATTGTAAACCCCAAATTTCGTTAATTTAAAGGAAAAACAGGAAATAAAATATAATTTCAATCCCTGAAAAATGGCAATCTTTCAAATTGCATAAAAACATCCAAACTATAGTAGCTATTAAATTAGCAATAATCGCAATAATTAGCTTACCATAGCTTACTAGATTAATTTAGTAGTGTAGTATCTAGGATGGGCCTGCGATCATACTGTATAACATTTCACGTGTGGATTTTGATAATTTTTTACTTCTTTCTTTCATTTCTCCGTATAGATTTCAAAGCAAATACTTTTACATTTTCCAAACCATCCTCAATGGTTGCAATAGTCCTGAAAATCATTTCTGCAGGTAAAAAAACGTCACGAATTTGTAATTAAATTAATCGAAAAAGGTTTATTTAAATAGAAGAAAAGAGATAAATATTGTTTTTTCCCAATTGAAATTTAGATAGGTTATTGAGATTCAGTGGCGGCTCGTCCATAAGGGCTGCGGGGCTGCAGCACCCCCAACCAAAATTTCCCGAAATTCCAATTTTTATTTGCTTTACAATATTTAAAAAATTATCCATTTCCCCCTTTAATCTTTGTCCTTAATAATCCTTTTTCAATTAATAATTCTCTGCTATGCCGTCTCGCCAACAGATTTCTTTCCGGGTCGATCAGCCCCCGCAGATACACCAATCGTGGTATAAAACCCTAGCTCTCTCATATCAAATCAAAATATCAAGAATTTAGCATGCGAATCTGTTAGGAGAAAAGGGGCTGCTTTTCAGCAGCCCTGACCAAAAGAATGATAGATATTTCTCTTGAGAGAGCTGTGAAAAAAAATGCGGGAAGAAGAAAAATACGATTTCTACTACTAATAAATCACGGCACTCCAACACTGTTTAAATTTTTTATTTGTAGCTTCTTTTTTTCTTTTCAACAGAGTGAAAAAAAATCTTTTCGGTCGGATGTTTTGGCAAGTTAAAGATTTATGTTTACTTTTTAGTAGCTAGGTTTTTATTTCTTTTTATAATGAACAAATTGAATTTGAAATGTAGTTATTAGTAGTTCATCTTCGCTTGATAATCTTCATCTTTGTAATAATCAGCTAAATAAAGGTAAGAGACAGTTTTTAATGCTTATTAAGTGTGAAATCGAAATTTTATATTGTTCCCATCTCTTCTATTTGATTTTTTCCACGTTTTTAATAGAAATACTATTTGGCATTATATCACTTAAAATGCGTTGCCAACTTGGTACCGCCGGAGCAGCACCCCTTATAATTTTACCTTCGAGCCGCCACTGTTGAGATTGAAGTTAGCGGTTTCTTATTACAACCGGGTGCCTCTTGTTTTTTTGGCGTTGCCAACCAGGGCGATAAATCTTTTTCTAGCAACCCGGCGTATATACTGGGTAGTGGATTATGATGCTTGGTGGTATTTAGCGGAACCGTTAACGGAATTGAATAGAAATGTGACCCTTCAAAATATAATAGGATTTAACTAGTTTTTATCCACTCAGTACTAGGGATTGTTTCCCGGGACTCCCTCAAAATTTTAAATTTCTTTAACGCTGTTACAAACGCTTGAAAATCATTCCTGATGGAATAAACAAATATTTCCTTTCCTTGGAAGATACTTATAAATTAGTGGAAGTGAGGTGGTTTAAGTCAATCATCTGCTGAATTAAATTATCTCCCACTCCTAGATTTTTACAGCTAAAAAGCAATAAACAAGGAACTTGCCGATTTGTATTATACATAAAATGCTCGCATGTTGACATAAATGGTAACTTGGTTACTCATCAACGATTTTTATTCGTTAGTATGTTAGTGATAAGAAATATAAATCGTAATAAGGGACTTTTCATTAATTACGTAAGGGTCCCGAGGGGGAGGAGGGTTGGAAAAATCTCTACATACCCTTACTTGGGGGGTGGGGGGGTCAAACCCATTCTTACGTAAGATTTTCCAAGTAAATGTAAACAAATTCCAATTATTCTAATCAAATCACTATTGATTAACCCCAGAAAAACTTAAAAATGCTGACGATCTCGGTATATTAATGAAGCTTTATTTTTTTAAATGAAAGAATATCACATGAATCTTTTTTATTGGAGTAGCATTAAGTTAAGATAAAAAAATAAGATGAATCCATCTGATCTTCCAGTTGTCAAAAGTCGAAACAAAACGAAAGCAAAGAGAGAGAAATCTTTATTGGTTTTAACCTTTTTTTGTTAACTGATCCTTTTCTAACATTTTATTATTTTGAAAAACGAAATTGAATATTACGTAAGAATAGGGGGGGAGGGGTTTGAAAATTCTTACGTACCCTTACATGGGGTAGGGGGGTCAAAAATTGCCAAAATCATCCTTACGTAATTAATGAATGGCCCCTAACTCCCAAAGCATTTATCGCAATTCTAACCAGATATGTAAGAAACTCATAACCTTCATTTATGTGATGAAAATAATTATTTATGAGGATAGTTTGAACCCTATTTCCGAAACAGTACTCTCAATAAGTCGCCAGCTTTTGAAGAGATTATACGTTTTGAATATCGGGCTGAGAATATTCCGATTTTGTATTATGACAGAAAAAGCTAGTACATTTGCATGGGAGCACTTAATCTGAAGGAAAATGCAAAAAGTGTTCCTTGATAATTAAGTGTAAGGGAGGTTTCACGAGTGGTTTCCTCCGACATTTAAAAAAGCATACATTCCTTTGAGAAGCCGTGCCTTGCAATACATATCTTATTTATAAGGGAATTCAAAATCATTTTTAGGGTAAGTACACTTTTAAGTTGAGTATTTTTAAGACAAATTTAAAATATTAAGTTGGTGTCATTTATGTGATATATGTGTATACTATTATAATGAGTGACTATAAAACTGCAAAAAAAAATTTAATATCATTAAGGAAATTGCCTCGAACTGAAAAATTTTAGCATTAAAAATTAATAATTTCTTCTTATATTTCTTCTAATTTAACCTTTACGCAAGTTAAGATTTTTCAAATTTTTTTTTCTTGAAATTCTGGCAATAATTAAATTTTCGGGATTTCCCGGGATGATGTCGAATTTTATCCCGAAATCCCGGGATGACCAAAATGCCCCAAAACGACAATCCCTACTCAGCACCCATTTGATGGATACGTTCCTGCAGAAATGTTTAAAATTGTAGTGGACTGTAAAAGTTTTGGATCAAGTTCCAATTGCCGGATTATTATTCGTCAGAGGAGAGTTGACTCAAATCTGGAATTTTTCTTCATTATTTTTACTAATTTTTGCAATTTTAATTTTTTTATAAATTTCTTTTAATTTTTGGGAGGAGGGAGAATCCTTTAATCTTATAAGAGGCCTTCAATTTTATTTGCTAGAAATTTTAGTGTGGATTTATGTTGTAAGAAGATCCATGGTTTACTAGTTCTAGTACGCCATGTCATAATTTTTTGTATACATCTGAGGAAGAATCATTATGTTTATAACCATAGAAACCACACACACAGTAACAAATCCGGGATATTTAAAAATCTAAAAACATGCATTGTGTTTGTTTATTTTTTTTTCTATTCCTTTTATCTGCATTTTGTAAGTTTTCTTTTTTGTTTTCTTCATTTCCTATGTGAAAATAACCAGGTTGTGTAGTTTTGTGGTTTTTGTAGTAAGAACTTAGTGAAAAATAATATGTTTAATACTTTTCTGTGATGAAATACTCTACTAGCAAATAGTAGGTATCACGCATTTACAAATTGGCGAAAAATTATTTGCCAATCTTGCCAACCAGGCCCAACTACGGAATCTGCCCCCGAAGTTTGCCGAACTAAGATATGTTTGATATTAAAGTGAGGAATTGTACTTAAAACAACTCCCACTTATAGCCAGATGGGTAAAAACAGCACCCAAAAAAAGAAACGGTACTGGAAGATGAAGTGCAAGAGGTCCAAATGGAAACAAACAGCGAAACCAGAAGGGGATCTGGGAAATCGTGGTCCCAAATGCTGCATCTGCCTAGACACCACGCCAAACAAAAGAATGAAGACCTTGGAATGCAGCCACAGATTCCATAAACGTTGTATCATGAAGGTCTTGAAGTATTTTATCGACACCCCTCGATGCCCTGTATGCAGGAGACCTTCATCTTGGACTGGGGCCCGGCGTCGTTAGAACTTAATTGATAGGGCCTACACCGCGAAGGAAATTAACGTATGTCGAAATTATTAAGAGTATTAAAGGAAAGAAAATACTTAATTTGTTTATCTTTTTTTTTACTTCTTGGAAAATTTCTTATAGAGATAGTTGCACAGTAAGAGCCATGTTAGATTTTTACAACCACCGATTTAATGAACGTCGGTGCAAACCGACACCAACTACCGATGGCAGGAATAAAAAGAAAAGGTGAGGGGAGCTCTTTGGGGGGGCTTGAAGGTTCACCCCCTTAATGGGCCGTTGTTTGCAGTTTTTAAAAGTTTAGTAGGGGCCTAAGTTCGGGTGTTATTAGGTTGCACCCTTTCTAGCAGAAGCAATATCTAGATCGTTCTTTGATTGGTAAAAGCCTCTAGAATGGGCAATTCTCGAAATTTTTATTTAATCAATAGAGGTATCCAAAAGAGGAAATATTACGCACAATTTTTTTAAAATTACGATGCTTATTTACTTTTTTTTATTTATTTTCAAAGTTTGACTTTTAAAAAGAGCGCAAGGGCAAAAAAGCATGTGACGTCATTCAATCCGAAATAATGTTTTTAGAATTCCAAGCGACAGTCGATATTTATTTTTAAATACTCGAGTCAACAAAAATATTTTTAAATTTTTCGTGTCGATTTTTGAATTTTAACACCTTAGTGGTGCTTTTTAGGGCCAAGTTAGACCATTAAACCAAGCAAAGAGCTGCCCACTTTTCCTTTCACGTGTTCTTGCCCTAGGGTTGCACCGACACTCACCAAATCGATGGTTATAAAACTCGAACGATTAAACAGAAAGAAAAAGATTAGATTTAAAAAAGAAATCATGGTTTCTTTAAGGGTTTTTAAATCAAGAGACGATCAGGAATAGTGAGTGTTGAACCGGTTGCAGATTACCCAAAGCCTTAACTAAACAATATATTTTGAAAGTATCGGATATGACTGATACCCCAAAGTAGGGATGTTACGGTTCCACTGGAACAGTTCCATGGAACCTAATCCCAGCATGGAACCGTTAGAACCGGTTCCACGAAGAACCGCTTAACGGTTCCATCCTGGAACCGATAAAAATCAATGAAAAATCCGAATTTCTCCGCAATCCAATCTAACATTGAACGAGGACGCACTCAAATAAAAAGACCATCTCCAAGCTGAAAGAGAACCGGTGCCGCTAATCGCAGCCGCGGTGATATTCTAATAGCAAAAAACCGCTTCTATCTTTTTATTCCCCCATTCAGCACAGCCGCAGAGCTATGATTCGTACATTGAAAAAATTGAATCTAAATCAATCCCTTTTCTAAACAAATAATGCACGTGTCTCACTGAAAAACCGCAACGAGGGGAAGTAAATAAAAAAGAAAGACATCTGCGGCTTTGGTGAAAAAGCAGAAGAAGAAAAAAAGAATGACTGACAGCCGCCTGGCCAATTAGCACGCTCCAAAGCAGTCGATAGCTTTTATCCCTGCCGCCCGAAATTCTTATAGATTTTCGGTTGGAACGGGGCCGGCTTCGTTAACACCCTAACAGTTCCACGAGTTATGGGCTTTCATTACTGCCGCCCGAAATTTCTATGGATTTGCTGTCGGAACAGGCCGGGTCGGCCTGGAACTGTTAGCGATCGCTAATAGTTCCACGAAGTCTTAACGGTTCCGAGAGAAATAAGTTCCAGCGATAGAACTCTTTACGGAAACTAATACGTTCCCGTGGAACTGTTTCGAGTGGATTAGTTATGCTGGGAGGAATTCGCGTAACTGGAATGGAACTGGAACCTTTAACTTGATTAGAACTCTTTTGGAACTTATTACCGGTTAGAACTTGGGAACTATTTTGGAACTTATAACTAGGTTTAGAACTTGGGAACTCTTTGGACCTGGTAAGGGAACTGGAACGTAAAGGTTTGTTTCTGTTAGGGCTTCGTTGGGAAGGGTATAACTGTCTGTTTGTGAGAATGAGAATTAAATCTGGAAATTCTTTTTAAGTTTCCTGTAGCTTGACCGCTGGTCAAGATGACTAAAATTCACTATAAAATAAATTTTGGAGTTGCCAATTTATCTTTTGTAATCCTTATTGTTATAACATGTGTCTTTGGTTACTGTTGACCATTGGTCAGTCCGGTCAACTTTTTGCAACTTCTGTGCTTTGGCACTGAAGTAGGTCATGTGGGGTATCAAACCAAACGCCTTGAGACGGGTAACATTTTGGTGTTGACCAATTGTCAATATCTCTTGACCAGTGGTCAATCCATTTTTTCTCGCTATATGTAACTTTTCTGACCTTATATTTTGTCTCATGGTTGATATGGGGGTCCCTGACCTTTGGTTAACCCCATTTGATCACTGGTCAAGTTTTGAATTTTTTGACTTTATTGCTCCTTTTTGTCTCTGGGACCGTTGCGTTTTTATATGAACGGTTTTAAATTTGGAACCGTTTGGAACTGGAACTGTTAAGGGAACCTAATCCCACCTTGGAACTGGAACTATGGAACCGGTTCCACACTTTAACTAATACGTAACATCCCTACCCCAAAGATGTACTGTAGGGTGTATCGAAAAAAACTTTTTTTTGATTTTGATGATGCCTTAGTGCGGAAAAGTTGTCTAAGGTGGCAGAGAGTACCTGTGAATTTTTTCAGTATTTTCGGATAATATCTTGAGGTGCCGCCAAGGCCCTGAAGGTCCCCATGTTAATCCAATGGAGCGTGCAAGCCAAGAAGGCCGAAAATTGGTTTTTCGCCCCTCATTTCTACCCTAATCACACGACGAATGTCTTCACTCGAGTTATGGACCCTATATGATCTAGGCTATCCGACAAAACTTGAATAATAGCCTAAATCTCTATATTACGTTTTTTTGTGTGCTCCAATTTCGTCGAAAACCGCGTATTTCCTCGTTCAAATCAGAGCCCACAATCAACATAATATAGAGATTTAGGCTATTATTCAAGTTTTGTCGGATAGCCTAGATTATATAGGGTCCATAACTCGAGTGAAGACATTCGTCGTGTGATTAGGGTAGAAATGAGGGGCGAAAAACCAATTTTCGGCCTTCTTGGCTTGCGCGCTCCATTGCATTAACATGGGGACCTTCAGGGCCTTGGCGGCACCTCAAGATATTATCCGAAAATTCTGAAAAAATTCACAGGTACTCTCTGCCACCTTAGACAACTTTTCCGCACTAAGGCATCATCAAAATAAAAAAAAAGTTTTTTTCGATACACCCTAATGTACTGGTCCCAAAAGGTCATATGCCAATTAGTGATTCGAAATTCAAGGAAAAAGAAATAAACTATCTGACTAAATTATAAAGAGCGAGTAATCTCATAAAGTTTGCTATACAAATAATTAGAGATCAGAAAAAAAGCAAACATTTTCTTTTTTAAATATTGAGGTAAGGTTTCGCTCAGAAAAGGCATAGAGTTAGCATTAGGGGGTTAAAGTTCGTATGATGGGGATGGGAGCTATTAGAACTTTCTCCCCAAAATGATATTATCTAATTAAATTACTGCGGAAACTGGAGGGTTTTTTGCATGAAATACAGAGTTAAAATTATCATTGTCAATTTTAGAAAAGGTTGAATCTGCATCTGCAGAAATGGGGGTTCTGCCACATTGGACATAAGGGCAAAAGGGAAGCGGCTCTGCAACTTTGGGCAAAAGGTGCAAAATGGGCAAAATGCGGCTCTCATCGATAAGAGATAGGTACTTTGCGGCTCCCCGAATAGAGGGGACGCTAATGAAGAAAATTTATTAGCAATTAACAGAAGTTGGACCAGGGAAATGGGCAATTTGCTGCTCTTCCGATAAAATGTGCAGGGAGATGGTTACGTTGCGACTCTACTACTAAGACACAGAAAAATGGGCAGCCAATCAACAGGAAGCTAAATTGGGTCTTAAGTTAAATATACATCAATGGGGTGATGGTTCCTGTATCCAGTATTTTTAAGGACATTTTAATGATCACTTAGGTTACGTATTAAGTAATAGGTGGTGTGTAATTGCTATATGAGAATGTGAAATGATGTTGGGTGCTTATAAGGTTTTCTCAATACAAAGAAATTATAATGCTATAAAATTATCATATGGACAAAAGTTCATCGAATGCAACAATAGGCTTTTGAATATTTAAAAAAAATGTGTCAGAGTCATAACCCTAGTGCCACACCCTTTATAATTTCAAGTTAAATAAAGTTAACTATTATTTTTTTGTTAGTATTAATTTAAAAATATTATTTAACTAAATTTCCCAGAAAAAACTATTTTGATTTTTTGTTGTTTTTCAATGTGTGATGTCACAATTTTTAACCCCCTCGTCACAAAGTGTCCCAGATTAATGAACCCCTTTCCTCCCCTCGAAGCGTCATATATTTAATGGACTGTCCCTTAAACGGAAATTATTAGTTTTATTTCGAATAGAGTACCTATGCAATGCTTACTTTTGATTCATTGATCTATGATGATAATTGAAAAATACAACTTCAGTCCGCTTTTTTAAATAATAATAATAACTTTATTTATGTGCAATGCGATACAAATGAAAATTGGAGAAAAAACATATTAGTCAGACTGGGGCATATGCCCATTTAGCTGACGAAAAACATGATTATAAAAAATTAGCACCGATGAGAAATTAAAAAAAAAGTATCTTAAACATAAATGATACAAACAACATATTATATATACATAATATATACACATATATACATACACATATATATATATATATATATATATATATACACAAAAAATAAGAAGAGAAAATAATTTGAATAACAATATTAAGAGACAAATGGCAAAACAGCATAGGCATACAAATTACGTGTTGCTTCTATAACTTATAAAAAAATTCTAAATCATCAATGTCCAATAAAAAATTAAACAATAAGTTCTTAAATTTTTGATTACTTGAGATGTTTTGTAGGTTCAAAGGTAAGCCATTAAATATTTTAGGCTCTAAATAACAAATATGTTTGCAGAAGATTTCTTTATTAAAGCGCGGTATTTGGTATATTTCATTAGGTCTCCGATCTGAAATTTGATTTTTATATTCACATATTGTATTATTACGATATAAAAAATAAATCATACGAAAGAAAGCAATATGGCGTATAGGTAGAAGTTTTGGGCTGATTGGGTGGCGAGGGTTTGTAATTTAAAATTTTGAAGCATTTATTTTGAAGGGAGATTAGTGGAAATAAGTTAGTTTTGTAATCTCCTCCCCACACAATAATACCGTAGTTTAATAGAGAATAAAAAAAAGAATAATATAATGTATTTAAAAATAGCTTATTTACCTTATTCTTCAAGTGATGAAATCTTATTAAGATAAAGCGTAATTTTTTGCATAAATCACCAATATGAGTTTTCCACTTCAAGTTAAAATCTATTTGAATACCCAAATATTTAATGGTATTAACGCGTTGCAATGAATAACAATTACAGTTTTGATTAAAATTGCAGGTATTACTGTGAAATTTGAAATTTAAGTCAATGGAACATTCCTGCAATGTGAAATAAATATATTTAGTTTTATTTAAGTTTAGAGTTAAGTCATTTGACAAAAACCATTTTCTAATTAAAATAAGATCAGATTCAATTTGTCCTTTTAATTCATTCAAATCGTGACAAGAATATAACAAAACTGAGTCATCAGCATAAGTTATCATTTCACCAAAGAGATTTAATTTGCAAAAATCGTTTATGAAAATTATAAATAATAATGGTCCTAATTTTGAGCCCTGTGGAACACCACGATTTGTAATAGAAAAGTTACTGTAAGAATCTCTAATTTTTACTCTTTGTTTTCTATTTAAAAGATATGAGATGAACCATTCTAAAATGTTTCCCCTAAAACCAGCGTTTTGCAATTTATCGATTAATATATAATGATTCAATGAGATATTAATTCTAATGATTCAATTTTAAAATATGAAAATGCACTACAATACATAAGTTTTAGAACTTCAGCCCCTAAATTCAAAATTTGCTACTGTCAAGCAATATGCCTTTAGAGAAGCTTATTTTAAAGCAGCGTTCGAAATTGTACTGGATTGCTGGTCCGGGACAACTAAAAAACGGCTCGGACCAGTGGAATCAGAAATTTACTGGTCCGCCGGACCAGTAGTGAAAAAATATCCCTCCCTCCAGTTAAGTTATGTATTAATTTGTGAGCAATATCATTAATTCAAGAAAAGTTGAAAAACATTTTTTTTGAATTTGTCAGTTGACCTTGAATGGATTTTGTCAGTTAGTGAAATATTATTTAATCAACAAAATATTTTCAAAATTATTTGATTATTTAGAGCTATTGCTTATTTCTCATAATTTCATTTTATAAATTATTTTATATAAATTTTATTTTTACAGCTTGTAACTTATTATTGCATGCGTGTGTATTAATTTTTAACATTACTATTTGGTACTCACATTTAGTGCAATAGTTACTTTATAATAACTAGGGAGCTACCGCCCCCTGCTCGCTATCGCTCGCCAACCCCCGTTAACTGCTGACGCAGGGCCTTTCGGATCGCTTCGCAATCCCCACAAAACCCTGCTCACTAAAATTATTTATTTATAAAACATTCGTTATAACAATTAGTAGAAAAAACTTCAACCAACTTTCTTGAAGCACACTCTCTTAAAAGTTAGAATATTTATTGGTTAAATTATCAATAATTTAATCAACACGTTTTCCTTGAAAATATCCATCAAGTCTGCTCGTGCTATTGTTATTCAATATTTACAAAAACGTTCAGCAATGAATCTGTTAAATTTAATATAGTACCTAGTAACTCGTCAAAATATCTAGTGTTTTATCATTCAAGTTTTAGTTTTAAAACAGACTTTTTAAACAATACTATTTAAGCTATTAAAAATGATAAGAGACAAAATCTACATTGCACTCAATGTTTACAAACAATTAATTTTGGTGTGTGAAATTCTATACTTGAATAGTAGATCTGTGAGTTTCTGGAAAACTCTTATCAGTCTTTTAAAAATATTTTATTTAGAAAGTACATATTTTGAAGCCCATTTTCAAAGCGTGAAAGGAATTATTTTCATCGTTAATGAGTAGCGTCGGTTGGTCATTGTGATTGAAGGTATAATAAATTGTACGACAGTTTCTTGCTGTTAACTGCAACCTTATCCGTAATCCAGAAAAATGGAAATATCTTAGAATTGAGAATTTTTTTAGAAATTCTAAAGGCACTTTGCACATCCTCAAAAGAATCCGAACAGTTTGATACCAAAAACATGTTATACGGATCAGTAATTAAAAAGCCTTTCTCTGGAAACCATTTACAAAAACTTTTTTTTAGAATAGAGAGATATTTAAACTTGTCCTTTTTGATCTGTCGGACCAGTAATTTTTGTTGCGGACCAGTAAGATTGGTAAAGCACTGGTCCGCAGGACCAGTGAATTTTTTCCCCAATTTCTAACGCTGTTTTAAAGACATATATTTAATCGGGTCATAGGGCGAAGGCTTTCCAATGGGGTCCCACAAACATTAAAGCCAGGGTTGGCAAAAACCCGGGTTTTTTTGAAAAAACCCAAGTGGGTTGGGTTTTTTGGGGTTTTTTCAATAAAACCCTGAAAAAACCCATATAAAGCTGGGTTTTTTCGGAAAAGTGTGGGTTTTTTCAAAATTAAGTGGTTTTCTCCTATAATGTAAGTGGGTTTTTTCAAATTTTAGTGAGTTCTTTCTATGTTAAATGTGTTCTGTCAAAATAATGTCAGTTTTTCCACAGTTAAGTGGGTTTTTTTCAAAGTTTTTATACTTTGAAAAATTCCACTGAAATTGTAAAAACTCCCCTTATTTACTGAAACCTGTTTAAATTTTGAAAAAACCCACTATAATTTAAAAAATATCCTAAACTTTGAAAAAACCCACTGAAATTTAAAAAATCTTCCTTAATTTTTATATCTAGTTTGAACTTTAAACGTCCTAAATTTTGAAAAAAAACCCATTCAATAATGAAAAAACCCACTGAGAATGAAAGAACTTATTTAACTTTTTTTTAAAAACTCCCTGAAATTGAAAAAACACCATTTAATTTTTACAACCTAGCTTAAATTTTGAAAAAACCCATCAAAATTTTAAAAATATCCTTAACTTAGAAAAAGAATCCCTTTAAGTTTTGAAGGAACTGTGCCAAAATCTTGATTTTTCTTGAAAAAACCCAAAAATGGGTCCAAAATGTGGGTTTTTTCACATGGGTTTTTTTGAAAAAACCCATTCGGTCCAACCCAATTGGGTCCAATCCAGCCAACCCTGATTAAAGCCGACCCTCTGTGCCAGTCAGAGGTTTCATTTCTCTCCTTCATTTTCAGAATAAAATCCATTAAAACATTTTTTAGTGTTCTGTAATTTGAATAATAAAACATAGGGATAGAGAATTGCTTATTGGCACGAAGAAAAAAAATGTTGTACACTCAGGTTCGAACTCGCAACCTTCTTTCATTGCATCGAAGAGGTGCGTTTAATCATAAATTTAATTTCCTTGCTTATTATCAAAACTATTAAAACGAATTATCAGTAAAAAAAACTGTAGGAGATCCCCTGCTTGAAAAATGGCAAAACGCAGGACAGCGCCAGCGGTCCCAATCCGTGGGACGAGGTCCCAATACATGGATCGGTGAAGTAAACGAAGTAACCGCTCGGCCAAGCCTGCGCATATGACTGGGGAAATTTTTTAAAATAAAAACCCATGAAATACAGCACCAGAATGTGCTGACATCTATCTAAAAATCACTCGTTTAACTTTAAAAAATTAAAAATGGTAACAAGTATTTTTTTTCTTTTTTCAGCACCCATCACTTAACTTTAGGCTCCCCTGAGGTTCTGACAAGACGGAGGAGAGTGAGGTGGGACCAAGTGATCCAGGGGCCCGGGCCCCAGAGATTTTCATTTTAGAAATTTAGAGGGGTAACTTTTTTAATATTTTGGAAATTAATTTGTACAGCTTAGGGCTGAAAATGTGTAAATTCCCAGTTTCCTAGGGACAATTTTCTAAGCATTTTCTTGGGGTTTACTATCACACCCCTTATAGAATTCATTCCGAGAAGGAGATTATGATTATTCCCGAAAGGTTCATACAAAAGACATTTATTATTTCAAATACTCATTATTTTTTCAAAGTTTCCTAGGTTTAATTTTATTTCTGAAATGGCCCTCCCCGGAGGTCTTTTAATTGTGAACCAAAAATGAGTTAAGAACTTCTTTTTTAAAGGTTCAACTTCCAAAAACTTTCTGATAGTTGCCTCAGGCCCCTCTTTGTGCCTCCTTTTACTCACCATTTTACTAAGAAAACAAAACTTTTAAGTTCGTCAAGATTCAAGGCCACATGGGGTCCTCTTGTCTTGTCAACCTTGTCCCCAGGCTCGGCTTGCCTCTCATGAACCCTGCTCCTACTTGGGTAGATTTGCTGCTGACATCTATTAGCAAATAACAGTACTACTTTTTGATGCGAAACATGCACCGCTGACTCTTAATTCTCTAGAAATATCGAACACTTTGAACACATTTTGAGAATTTTTTTCCTTTCTGATACAGTGTTCTTTTTATTATCATATCGCAAGTTTTGTGTATTAAAGTTGCATTTAGTCACGTCTCTCTCAAGTCGCTGCATGTAAACCAGCCCTGAAGTTTCCTTAGGGGACGTCCATAAATTACATGTGTGTTTTCAAAATGTTGGACCCCTCCCTCCCCCTTGGTAACATTTAGTGAGATTTTGCTGACCCCCCTCTAATTCTTAAGTGATAGTTCCCTTATCACTTTTTAATAGTTTTATTTCTTTGACATGTAGCCACATTTGTTTCGTCTTATCTTTTATTATTTGTTTCGTTTTATCTTGTTATAAGCACACTTAACATACACATTACAAAAGCTTTGATACAAATCCATGTTAAAATCCAAAACATGGGCTCAACTTGTACTAATTATCATGATTATCTGGCTACTGATTCGCTGTTTTGACCAATTTGTGCATTTTCCAATTTCCATTTTTCCTATGCTAAAAAATAAGGGAAAATACGTATATTTTCTGAACTACATAAGTTGAAGTGAGATTTTACTTGACTCCCCCTAACCTCTGATGAGATTTTGCAAGATCCCTTCCCCCTTTTTGACCTCACGTCAGTTATGGATGTTTCCTAATACTGAAGATGAATGATTTTCGGATAGTGATATGTTTTTGCACGAAACTAAAGATATACTATAGCTGTATTAGGCATATCTAAAACTATGTCCTTTGATATTCTTACCAGCAATAAAAATATTTCCCCCGAATATGCATTAATGTAATAAATGAACGTTTCCACGGCATGTCTATAGTCTTTTGAATCAATTTACTGAAATCAACGTTTGTTATGAGTTTCGAATGAGTTGGTGAATGTTTTGAACCGCTTCGATGATTGAAATGTCCATCCATTAATATTATATATTTAACTTCGTTTTTGATTTAGGTATTTGTGTAATACAGGGTGTTTCCCACTCTAGGGAAAGATTGGTGAACGCCAGTAGAGGATCAAGGGGGTGGCACGGGGGCACATCCCCCAAGAAGTAGAAAAGCTTATTGAATAAAATGATATCTGAAGCGAATTCCTAAAAAGAAAAATTACAATTTTGAAGCTTAAAATGTTTTATGACCAAAAAAGTATATTATTATCCTTCAATATTAAAAAAAAACATCGAAGTTTTTGCTGCTGGAAATGTTTTAAAAATATTGCCCCCCTCCAGAAGTCCAACCTGGATCTGCCCCTGGTAAACGCCGAGCGATTCTCCTAATAATCTACTCTCCTATAAAATCTAGAATGAAATGTGTTAACCGTGTGAACTGGACTGCGATTACCAAGTCTTGACCAAGCAAACGCCCGTTCTCGACTTTGCCCGAATTAGAGTCTGTGTAAATAGGATAGGCTGCTCGTTATCATGGCAACGCAAAAGAAATGCAATGAGAAATGACTATTAGTAGGCCGCCGATTCAAGTTACACAAACTATAGAGATGGTGAATTGCGGATTTGGTTTCAACAACAACTCTCCCCCATCAAATAGCCGTCCACTAGTTCCAAAATCTGGAGCAGGGAGATATCACAAAAAACCACCGCATCACTAAATCTACGGGCGAATATAGAAGAAAAAACACATCCGATTTGACAGAAAAACGCAAACCAACCAAAAAAGAGCAGTGAAGGCAAAAATGGGTTCGGAGAGTGGGCTCTGAGTCAGGAGTCAACTAACCCATCTGAATCCGTGACATTGGCAGGAGAGGAGAAAATGGTCATCAGCACGGGGTTACGGTTCGAGGAACCGACCAATCGGGACTCAGGGGATGCTGATGCCATTTACCTTTCCGAATAAAACGGTTCTAATTTCCGAGGAGCTTTTTGCCTAAATGGGAGTGTGATGGGATGTAAGGAATGTCGGGTTAATTAATGGAGCAAGGGATTTGATAACAGTTTTTTATGGACCATTGTAGTTTAATGTTTCTTGGTATGCTGTATTTAATGAAATTTTGAGGGTTCATCTCTGACTTTATAATGATGTGTTTACTCTGTATTTTTGTTATTCGTTATGAACGTTTCTTTTTTCGGAATTTTTTAGTTTTATAGAATCGCGTTACGAAAGTTACACAAGTAAAATTTGCTTTTTAACACTACACCCCATTTAAAAGATGTTTAATATGGTACACATTTTTCGATGATTTTTCTTGATGCTTTTGATGATCTTAGCTAAATGGTGTATTGATTTTCAGAAGAAACCTAATTTTCTAAACTGAAGTTTTGGTTTTCAGGAAAGGTGGAAGACTTGCTATAAATAAGGCAAATTCTAATTCTTTTATCCACCATAGGATGAACCTGAAGATTATAAAACAGTGTAATACTATTCCTCTATAATTTTTTATATTTCCCTTCTTTTTTGCTACTGTTATCCTTTCTGTTTGTATACTTTTCCAAGTAATTCTATTTTTATTCTAAGTGAACGACAAAAAACATGGCAGAAATTCAAAGTACAGTAAAAATTCAAAATCCCGAAGTCGGAGGGACACCTTCCCCCCAAAAAACCGAGTTTTTGAGATTACAAAAGGAAGCAGAGAATACTTAATTTCAAGTGGGAAAAATATATTCCAGTAATAAAAGTTCGTGACAACAAGGCTATACTGATGGCAAAATTTATTAATATAAGTTCTCAGTAATCCATGCTTGACCATCTACCCTTTAGACAACGCCTATCCTTGACTTTGGACGATCTCCGGATTTGGTTTAAGAATTTTTACTAGCAAAAAACAGACATCCTTCAATTCCTAAATCTGTGGAACGGGGAGACATTATAAAAATACCGGATCATTCAGACTTCATATGCACTTACTTTTTAATAGCCTTATTTTAAAAAATCTTCTGTTTCGTGTTTGGAAAATTCAAATACTGTTAAATAACAAACTTCTATGTGCTTTGAGCCAAACCACAATTTTTTCTTTTTAGCATAATTAAAACCATTGTTTGGAAAGAAAACAAACCCCATTTCCACAAAATAGACAAACAAATGCGGTCCGCCCCTTTTCCGCTGCACATTTTAATTTCTCAGAACTTAAGTGATGGGGTGAAAGAAGACTTTCTATGAATGAAGAACAATGATTGTTTTCTCGGTATCCCGGACGACAATTGCCATGTGTGGAGAATCGGTCAAACCAGCGACGCAAATTATTTTCTAAGTTGAGAAAAAAAACATTTGGTGCTATTTGGGATTCTCTGAAGATATTGGTTTTACTTGTGACTAAAGATCTGGCCTAAACATATTCATATACTAACTACAAAAACTAGCTTTAAGCCTAAAAGTTTCTGTATATTCACATCTGTCCAAAGATTTTCTGTATTTGATTATCTTAAAGTTGATTTTCTATAAGAAAGTATAGTCCGACTGCCACAAGAAAAACGTTTGACGTCGTACAATATTGTGGAGATTTTTATGGAAACGGAATTATTCCCGTTCATTTTGGAGGTGATGATAATTCATAAACTTTGGAAAAACGCATTGTGCCAAATTTGTGTAGCTATCATTCAGATTTCTTTAAGTGTTTCTCATGGCGGTCGGGCTATTAATATCAAGCATGGATGTCATTTAGGGGGGTAAGGGGGGAACCCCCCTAAGGTTTCCATTGATGTGTGAAAAATACCCTTGAAAATTCTATGACTTCCACAAGGAGCTTTGGATGCAAATAGTTTCAATATGAGTTAAAACACTACTTTTAAGGGTTAAATTTCAAAAAAAATCTGGGGGAGGACCGTAGCCTGTTTTAAAGTCGGTTATACAGTGTAATTCCTTTGAAAATTCAGTCGCTTAGAAAAAGCTTTCCCGTACTTGTGCTCCCCAAAGAGTTTGAAGAAGAGATAAAACACAAGTTATACAGGGAATTTTCAAAAAAATTTCGGGGGGGACCCCAGCCCCTCTATATTTTGGACCTCTATAAAATAGTGTTTTTCCGCTTGAAAATTCTGCCACTTACAAAAAGCTTTTCCCTTTTTTTTGCTCCCCAAAGAGTTTGAAAAAGATATAAAATACTACTAGTTTAAAGGGGTAATTTTCTAAACTTTTACGACGGTTATACAGTGTTTTTCCCTTGAAAATTCTGCCGCTTACAAGAAGCTTTTCCCTTTTGTCGCTCTCCACAGAGTTTGAAAAATAGATAAACACTTAAAGGAGAAATTTCACTCAGGAGATGGGAGAGGACTCCCATCCCCCTTGAAATTTGGACGTTTATTTATAAATTTTCCCTCTAGAAAATTCTGTGATTCACAAGGAACTATTATATTTAGATGTAAGGGTCTCCAAATGAGCTGAAACACTATTTGTGTTTCACACAAACAAACACACAGACTTTTAAAGCTGATGAAAATGCTTTTTTAATGTTATAAACTATTCAAAACTTGAGAGTGCTATCAAATTCACCAATTTTGAAAATATGATCGATGATATTGATGCTAGATATGATAGTTTTATAGACAAGCTTTAAAGTCTTGTTATATCTTGCACCAAAATAGTTAAAAATCGAAAACATAAAAATAAATGGATAACACCTGAAATTATAAAAGAGATAAACAGAAAATAAAAAGTTTATAAAATTTAAAAAAATAACCCCATTGACCAAACTGCCCATTATAAATATTCAAACGCAAACAGATTGGTTAAGAAATTAATAAAAGAAGCACGTACAGTCGAAGAAAAAAAAAGTGAGACAGTTCGCATTGTGAGCGAACTACTGGGGTTGGGATGATAATTTTTGTGTCATTTTTCATGATTTAACTTCTTCTTGAAAATGAAATATAGTTTATGTCCTTAGGGGGCCGTCTACATATTAAACGAAGCACCAACTTTCGTTTTTCCTATGGGCGACATCAAAGATTATTCCCGATTCTGAAAGAGCACCCCATAAAACCCCCCAAAACCAATTTTCATGTCATTTGGTCCCCAAATAAAGCCAGGAGTGGGGGTTGAAGTTCGTCGAATTTACGTTGAAATCTCGTTTTTTACGTTGAACTCTCGATTTTGATCCTTACAACCATCAACCCCGCACGAGAATTCAAAGTGAAAAACAAGATTTCAACGTAAATTCGACGAACTTCAACCCCAACTCCTGGCCAAATGACAAAATAACCAAATGACCAAATGACATGAAAATAAGTTTTGGGGGGTTTTAGGGAGTGTTCTACCAGAATCTGGAATAATATTTGATGTCGCCCATAGGAAAAACAAAAGTTGGTGCTTCGTTTAATATGTAGATGGCCCCCTAAGGACATAAACTATAGCTTTTTTTAAAGTAGACGTTAAATAATGAAAATTGGCGTTTACAGTATCTTTCTAACCCAAGTAGTTCGCTCACAATGCGAACTGTCTCACTTTTTTTTCTGCGACTGTACTAAATACTATGAAAAAGAATTTGAAAATTTCTCTGGTAATGCAAGAAAAGAATGGAAGGTAATAAATAATATCCTTGGATGCAATTCTAAAAATGCTTCACCCAATAAACTTTCGGAAACAGATGTTAATTCTTTAAATTACTTTTTTCAAATGTTGGATGTAATATTGTAAAATAGAATGTTAGGTACAGAGAGTTCTTGACACACTCTGTCAAATCTATTGTTTTTATGGATGATATCACAATCACTTAAACAGTTAATATTATACGAAATCTGAAAAACTCAAATTCTTGTGGTTATGACAACTTGAATTCTAAAGTTGTAAAACTGGTTGGTAAATATCACAGCCTTTTTATTCAAAGGCTGTTAAATCAATCCATCAGAGAAGGTAAATTTCTAAAAGCTTAAAGTATTCAACAATAGTGCCTATTTTCAAATCAGGAGATCCAAACATTTTCTCCAACTACCGCCCTATATCTCTACTGCCTGTATTTTCTAAAGTAATGGAAGAAGTTGTTCTAAGAAGAGTAAAAAGGTTTTTAAATTTTAATGACTACTTTTCAACTAAGCAAACTGACTAAGCAAATCAATTTGGTTTTCGTGATAATATTAGCACAGTCATAGAAAAAAAAAGTGAGACATTTCGCATTGTATGCGAACTACTGGGGTCAGAAAGATACTGTAAACGCCAATTTTCATTATTTAATGTCTACTTTAAAAAAGTTATAGTTTATGTCCTTAGAAGAGGCCGTCTACATATTATACGAAGCACAAACTTTCGTTTTCCTATGGGCGACATCAAAGATTATTCCGGATTCTGGAAGAGCACCCTCTAAAACCCCTCAAAACCAATTTTCATGTCATTTGGTCCCCAAATAAAGCCAAGAGTAGGGGTTGAAGTTCGTCGAATTTACGTTGAAATCTCGTTTTTTACGTTGATTTCTCGTGCGGGGTTGATGGTTAAAAGGATCAAAATCGAGAATTCAACGTAAAAAACGAGATTTCAACGTAAATTCGACGAACTTCAACCCCCACTCCTGGCTTTATTAGGGGACCAAATGACATGAAAATTGGTTTTGGGGGGGTTTTAGAGGGTGCTCTTTCAGAATCCGGAATAATCTTTGATGTCGCCCATAGGAAAAACGAAAGTTTGTGCTTCGTTTAATACGTAGACGACCCTTTAAGAACATAAACTATAGCTCGTCGTGGAAGATGCAATACAGCACATCTAACATCGGAAAAAGACACAGTTTGATGTAGTTCTCGATTGTTTCAATTGGCAGTGAAATAAATAGCCAAAAATGGTTTCGTATGGTTGCTGCTTAAATCGAGTACACTAGCACATTTATTTATCACGGAAGTTAAGCACTTCCAGGTACGGGCAATACTTGGGAGGGTGACTACTTCGGAACATCGCTTGCTAATAGAATTTCTTATTCTCTTGCCCACATCAAGCATTTTCTGCTTTTCAGAAAAGAATATCCATCATTTCTATTAATTTTTTCTCAAATCATAGTTATAAAAATACACATTTAAATATTTTTTTGTAAATAGGCACTTTTTCTGTTATCATCAGAATTAATCGTTTGATAAATTTATTTTCAATGCAATTCTTATGGGAAAAAATTTTTTCTTGCCTCTTATCGGTGTATAAACCAAATAAAAAAAAGAATATAAAAAAATTACAAAACTGTGTACATTTTACTTACATTTCAATCACAATAATTTGTAGCAGGTAAGGTACCACGACATAAAATAAAGCATGCTTTATTTGCATTATTCGGGAACTTTATAAAACTAATTAAAGAAAAAATAGGACATGTAATAAAAAAAGTAACACATAATCGAAGAGCCAGTAATATCTTTTTTAAATTAGTTTAATAATATTCGGAGGAATAGTCAAAACAAAATCGCACTCAAAATAAACCAATATCTTTCACGGTTCATATCTTTCACGTTCTCAAACGGTTTGATCGAGATTGATTCTCTAAATAAATACTATGAAAGATCGGCAACTTTTTTCTGACGAATGTGAAATTGTGTCAAATCACGGCTTACTAGAGCTATAAAGATATTTTAAAAATGCTTTTAATACTTTAAGGGTGCGAAGCCTGATCAAGTAATCAAATATCTAAGCATCAATTTCTGAAAAAATTTTGGTTTACAAAAAAACCACAGCCATATCAAAACCGCCAAATGAAGTCGCGAAAACTGTTTGGCGAGAAACAGGATTGGAATAATGAAGGTGCTTCAAATGTTAGATGTGCTGTATTGCATCTTCCACGACGAGCTTTTTTTAAAGTAGACATTAAATAATGAAAATTGGCGTTTACAGTATCTTTCTAACCCTAGTAGTTCGCTTACAATGCGAACTGTCTCACTTTTTTTTCTACGACTGTACCACAAATGCATTAATTAAATTTTCATCTTTTGTAACAAATAATCTTAATAACAACTTAAAAACGGTAGCAATATCTATTTACATTAGTAAGGCATTTGATAGCGTTAATCATGAAATTCTTCTTTACAAACTTTATGCAGCAGGTATTCGGGGAACGGGTTTGGATTGGCTTAAATAATTTATTCTATTGCGTAAACATAGGGTGAAAATTGATGGATTGTTAAGTAATTTTGTTCTGGCGAAAAAAGGAGTACCTCAGGGTTCTCGTATTGGACCATTAATTTTTAATATTTATATTAAGGATTTCTGTAAAATGAAAATTTCTGGAAAAATTATTACTTTTGCAGATGATACTATTATTTTATATTCCGCTTCTACATACGAAGCTCTTGAAAATATAATAAATCGGGATCTAAAAATTATTTAAGATTGGTTTACATCAAATGAATTGCAGGTAAATGTGGAAAAAACATGCTACATAATTTTTAATTTAAAGGCTACATCTGAAATATACCTTGATTTAAAATTTTGTGATTGCAAACAAGAATCATGTAACGATCATCTCATTAAATACACTCCCTCTTTAAAATACTTAGGCATTCTTTTTAACCAAAACTGGAAATTCAAAGATCATATAAATTTAATTTGTAGCAAATTAAGATTTATTTTATTTAAATTTTATCATTTGAAAAAATATATCAAATTTGAATTACTTTTAAAATTATATTTTGCATGGGTGCAATCTCGTATTCAGTAAGGAATTTTGGTTTGGGGAGGTGATTATATTACAAACATAAAACCCTTATTAAATTTACATGAAAAATTCTTACGATATTTTCCAAATATTATTCTTTTAAATGTTCGACAATTGTTTGTATTAAAAAGTCTTATCTTATAAAAGAAATTTCCCACAGTAGCAAAAATTAATCTTAATAATAATTATAATTTTAGAAGAAAAAATTTTTATCTTGTACAGTCGTAGAAAAAAAAGTGAGAGTTCGCATTGTAAGCGAACTACTGGGGTTAGAAAGATACTGTAAACGCCAATTTTCATTATTTAACGTCGACTTTAAAAAAAGCTATAGTTTATGTCCTTAGGGAGCGTCTACATATTAAACGAAGCACAAACTTTCGCTTTTCCTATGGGCGACATCAAAGATTATTCCGGATTCTGAAAGAGCACCCTCTAAAACCCCCCAAAACCAATTTTCATGTCATTTGGTCCCCAAATAAAGCCAGGAGTGGGGGTTGAAGTTCGTCGAATTTACGTTGAAATCTCGTTCTTTACGTTGAATTCTTGATTTTGATCCTTTTAACCATCAACACCCCGCACGAGAATTCAACGTAAAAAACGAGATTTCAACGTAAATTCGACGAACTTCAACCCCCACTCCTGGTTTTATTTGGTGACCAAATGACATGAAAATTGGTTTTGGGGGGTTTTAGAGGGTGCTCTTTCAGAATCGGGAATAATCTTTGATGTCGCCCATAGGAAAAGCGAAAGTTTGTGCTTCGTTTAATATATAGACGGCCCCCTAAGGACATAAACTATAGCTTTTTTTTAAAGTAGACGTTAAATAATGAAAATTGGCGTTTACAGTATCTTTCTAACCCCAGTTGTTCGCTTACAATGCGAACTGTCTCACTTTTTTTTCTACGAATGTACCAACCCCTTATAAAGATATATTTAAAAAGCATTTTGATTATTTATCTGTTATTCTATTTAACAAATTGCCGTATGAAACTCAAATAGAACCAAACTTTAGACGTTTTAAAAAACTTTGTACTTTATTTATTTTAAATCAAAATAGTATAGAAAACGTATTAAATTCGGTCAGGTGATAACTTGCAGCTGAATTATAAAATATCAGAAAAGAAAACATCTAGCCAGTCCCACCAACCCCCTTTTTTTGTTTTAATTATGTTTTTTAGTTTTAAAGTTGTAAAAATGAGATGGTCGAGAATGACATATTTTTTTGTTATTCCATATAAGTTTTATTATTGTATTTTATATGTTCATTAAATTTATTTTATTTTATTTTATTTTTCTATGTTCAATAACATTAGGAAATCCGTAACCCCATGGAAGAGCCTTGCTGGCTCCTTTGGGATATTAAAAAATATTTCAGTGTTTTTTTCCTTTTATCATTTTCTTTCCTGTTGTGTACTGTCGTTTGTGAGTTTGTTGAATAAATTTGAATTTGTTGAGAAAAATTTTCATGGGGGTGACCCTCAGACCAACCATTTTTACTTGGAGTTAACGTTATAAAATTATAACATTATGTGTGTAATATCATTTAAAAACTACTTTTAAATATTATAACAATAATATTATCAATTTATGTTTTGGATTTTGAATGAGCTACACAATGAGGAAGTTGCATGATTTTTTTTATTTTTTAATCGATTCCTCTTGCAAAAATAAGCAACTACCCAAAATTTGAGGCCGATCGAGAAATTTTTTGATTGCCAAAAAAATTAACAAAAATTCCCTTTTTAAAAGCGCGCGAAAACGCCAAGAGTTTGGATGTGACGCCATCTTATAATAAACATTGTTGTAAAGCAATGGAGTTGATGGTATTATTGTTGACGTCATCTTATAGTTTAAACAATAAACGTTTTCAGTCACGTGTTTTTTTCTCGACTTTTAAATTAAAATATTTAATTACCTGTAAATTTTTTTGAAAAACTGACTAGATATTTCATTTTACCATACAAAAAACCATACGGAACACTTGTTTGTTTTTGAAAATCTGACACATGCAACTTCCTTATTCAGGGCGTGGCACTCCCGGCTTTATAGGTTGTTGGAGATGGGATTTATAGATATTACAGGTCTATCTCATTTTTGAAAATTTTTGTCACTTACTTCGTGTTTTATGTCCTGTCTTCAACTCTGCAGCATATAAACTTCCTAACTAAAGCATACATATTTAACAAGTCCAGTTAAAATGTAAGTAGAAGAAATTGCAATAGTTTGTTATACAGAATTACTCGTTTAAAAAGTAATTAACTAAACTAAGCCATCTTTCTAATACTTTTTAGTTAGTTAGAATGTAAGTTGTATGTTTAAAAACAAATTGGTTCCAACGAAATATTTTTGGTGGACACAATATTTGATGACTTTCAAGACTGATCAAGACGTATACGTATGTATACGAAAAACAAACATGTATGTATAAATAATAGATTCTCGATGTAAGTATTTGATATTCTGATTTGATTATCTCTGTCCACTGTAAGGTTAGTTTTCTTGCATGTTTGGGTTTGTTTGTGGCAAGAGCAGGTCATCGCGTAATTGGTTGGCTGTATGTAAGAGCGTCAACTGTATTTAAAAAATATGATATGGGGCACATTTACTCCTGTTATTATATACTCCACTCACTGGATTATTTTACTTCCCAATATTTGTTACATCTTAAATGTATAATGATGAATCTCTTCTGACACTTCCAAATCCTTAGGACATGAGTCAGATTTGTAAGTAAATACCTTCATGGCACCTCCCCCAATTTTCCTTTTTTTTTTGCATAACATTACCAGCCAGAATCACTAATCCCATCCAAAGACCCATCAACCGAATACGGCCGTCTGCAGAATTTCCGTTTGAGCCAGTTTTCGCTTTTCACCAAACACGCCAATAGGCATCAGAGTGAAAAGATTTCCATGCATATTAGTATTGGGTTCAAAGCCACGATGGAAGTGGTCACTTCCGACCAGGTGACTGACCTCCGACGTTGTGGTTTAGGGGCTGTCGTGTATAGTAGATCCTAGACTTGTTTCTGTCTTTTTTTTTAATATTGCGTGACAGGCTTGGATGAGAAACGATCGATTCAGATGGTCACTGAATTCACCGGGTTTTGTTTGTGGGAAAAGCGTGTGAAAGTGCCCTGAGAATGTGCATTCGAAATTGTTTTTGTTAGGGTTTTTAGTTTTGAAGTGTTGGAGCGGGAATGTTTTACAGGTTCGGTTTGAGGTTTTTCTGTTGGCATCTGGGTAATTTGCATTGTTTTCAGTGAAATTAGGATGACCGTGTTGTTTGTTGATGTCTGAAAGCTTAGTTTAAAACAACACAGTAAAACTGTTGGGGTGAATATAAATGAGGGTTTAAGAATAATGGCGGCAGTTATCGGTATGCTCTTAAAAGCCTCCGATGGGCGCAAACGGCTTGATATTACCATTCATAAATAGTCAAAAGATCACAAGTCTCCCATGTTACAAGCAGCAAAAATGTTCAGTATTCATCCAACTTTTATTATGTATTTCGTTTACTTCTAGTAGCAATTACATAAATTTTAGATATTTGATATGAGCTATGCTACTAGGCGTAGTTATTCTATGCAGTAGCTTCTTATTTGTAACAGTGATTTTAGATTTTATGTACTAGCTTGAGTAAAACCTTTATGCTACACCTGGCACTCATGGGTGGATTTAGGTAAGCACTGGATGGAGCTATCACTCCTCTCTCAAGTAGCGACAAGGCACTCAAAATGGCAGACGACCGTAAATCTATCGCAAACCCGCTATGGGAAACGAATAACCGAAAAATACTTTAACACAATAATCTACATAATTGGGTTTTCAAAGCAGAACATCGAGAAGCTAAAAAAATAAATAAAAATGAGGATACAACAATTGAGAAGCCAAATGTAGGGGAGATCAGACTAATATGACATACCACTTTTTCAAAGCAACCGTGAGAGACTATTTGATTAGATTTCCTGTAGTTTTCAAAGCCAATGAAAAATTTATTTAATGCTCTAACACCCCCTGATTCAGTAATATCATAATCTCTCTTTTTTTCTTTTTCAAAAACTTACTTTTCGAGAAAAGTAGAAAATATGTCATTTTACCCTATATAGGGATAAAATGACATAGTAAACCTTAAGAAAAAAAAGTGATTTCTTCGGCAAACACAATTTTACTTGATTCCAAACAATAACTACATTAGTTGTTAAGCACTTTGACATAATCTATAATTAATTTTTGTGAGAAAGATAATAAGCAAATTAAAAAAACAACAACCGTAATGTGCTTATAAAAAATAGTTAGTTTTTTATTAGAAAGAAACAAGAACTCTATGTGATTTTAACTCTAGTTACATTTTTAGAAAGTTTAACTAGCCACGATAGACATAGGGATAGACATAATCAAATGACATAGTGTGTCATAAGATAACACACTATGACATTTTATACCAATGAGTTTTATGTCATTTTACAATGAAAGGCGTATTTTTATTTATTTTCAATTTCTTGTAAAACAAAAAGACAAATCAACTTCCTACCGCATTAAATATAGTATTAATTGGATATAAATCCACACAAGAACCATAGTTTTGGTAAAACTAATATTTTGGTAAACAAATATCTTGATACTTACTTACATTTTCAATTTTTGTTAACCACGCAGTAAATACCCTTTTTATGCATGTTTGTAAAAATTTATGAGACAGCAGCGGAACACTTTTTATGCAATTAGATTAGATTGTTTTCTACTTACGTTTAGATGTCATGTAATTAATGCTTAAATTTCAATGCTTAAGTTCCTGAAGAATTTTAACAAAAATAATTGTTTTGTAAAACCCCCTCCTGGATGAAAAAAAAATGCTACTTTAGTAAGAAAAACAAGAGGAAATTTCAATCACCTATATATTTTGTGCAAAAAAGAAACAAAATTTGGGAAAAAATATTTTGTAGGTAAGTGTTTTTTCTGAATGGATAATTAAAGAACATCCAGCATGTTAATATGAGAAATAAACTTCAGTCTATCACCTTGCCCAACTGGTTTGCCCGTCCCCCAAAACTCCATATCAAAATCACTTACTATAAAAAAGCAGTTCTGGTTCACTTACTTTCATGTATGATTAGAAACGGCAGGAAAAGAGAAAAATACTCATGCTCTCCTCGTCACATTTGTTAAGCTCCATGCACGACGTCTTGGTCTTGTCAATCAGAGTCTCGGCTGGTGACTTAATGCTTACCTCGTTATGTAGATCCCATGTAGAGTGCTTTGGAAGTAAAATAAACGTAAGATAACTTGAAGGAAGCTGATAAGTGTCTACATTCGTTTCTTGAAGTTAATGAATGGTGTGAGATTTTAAAGAATTTGGTCCTTATTTTCGATATCCGGTTGGTTTCCCCTTTTTGAATCTTCAAGCAGCAGTGGGGGTTTTCAAAACTTGTGATGGGGTTATTTTAATTGGAATTCCCCGAGAGTTGGGAGTTTTTTTTGCTGAAGTTAGATGGGATTTATTTGATGGCTTAAAATGGAAATAGGGTAGCAAGGTGGATTGAGAATTGCATGCACCTTATAAAGTAACAAATGTGGTAGGTTGGCGAAAAGGTCAAACAACGTTTTGGTGTGGGAAGTGAAGGAAGGATGTTAGGCATAACTAATTATATCAAGAATTGTTACGAGTTTCTACTTTCTATGTAGAAGTAAAACACGGTCTAGGTTGAACTGGCCTATATCCGTTCATTGGCCTGGGGTGTTAAATACTTGATGGAAAACTTGCTAAGAGGTGCAGATAAGTGCAGATTTGGGGATTCCCCCCTCCGAAATTCAGAAAAAATTTTTTTGACCATAGAAGGACAACATTTACCTCATATCCCACTCCCCAAAATTCCAATAACTCCCTCCAATTTTTTTCCTGGATGATATGCCACTTGCTTGCCTGATATTTTATGAGTCCAAGCAGTTAGGTTAAAATAAATTGATCGAATTTGTAGAAGGTAAAATATCATTCAAAAATGTACTTGACCTTTTAAAGCCTTTATAATCAATCATTAATATAGATGATGAGAAATCCCTTTTTGTGATGCAAGAGAAGATGTAAATTTTTTTACAATTAGATTCTGATTTGATCCTTCTTTTGCAATGAGAGTAATGGAAGCTATCTTATTAGTTTCATAAACTATAAGGACTCCAGGGAATTTTTTTCTATGTGGAGAAACGTCTTTACCAATTCAAAATATTGTTCTGGTGTTATATTGTTACATCCAGTTATTGTCCAGATGTTACACAGAATATTGTTAACATTCAAAAACTAGTTGCTTTTACTTTTTCTGTAGATTTATCCCAACAATAATATTTGTCTTTGGTAAAACTCAAAATTTTCATATGCAAACATTATTTGGGATAGTTTATGACTAGCCTTACAGGCAGGCTCAGACTGGCCATGCGGGCATTTGGGCAAATGCCCGGTGGGCCGCTACTCATCGAGGGCCGTTTGTGGGCCGCCTACAACCAAAATATTTTGCAGTGTATGAATGAAAAAGATCCTTTAAAAATGAATCCGCACTCCGCAGGATTTTCCAACTAGCGGCCCACAAATTATTTTTGTGCGGCCACCAAACCATTAATTTACCAGCAATTAAATTCATTAATGATGGCATAAATTACTGAATTCAAAAAGATATTATATTATTTAAAATATTTTTATGAAAGAATTTTCCTGGTTTCATCTTCAAAAATTCTACAGCATAAAAAGAGCGAACCTTTTCGGATGTCACCGAAAAGTGTCCCAAATGAGTTAAAACAGTACTTTTAAGAGTAAAATTTACAAAGTTTTTCTGGGGGAGGACCCCTAGACCCCCCTTTCTGTTTTCAGCTACATCATTCACAAATTCTTTTAATATTAAGTTCGTCAAGTTGGAAATTCTTTTTACCCACTGAATTTACCAACAAAGAATTAAAAGGTTTTATTGAGTTTATTACGTATCCAATTAAGGACTTCAAGGTTGATTTTAGACTATTTCTTAGGGGTTAATTTTCAAAAGAATTTCTTGGTGGAGGTACCACGATTCCCCCCCCCCCGAAATTTTCAGTTCTATGAAGTTATATTTTCCATAAAAATTATGCGGTGGGCCGATTCAGACTTAAAATGCCCGGGCCGAAATTTCTTCCCAGTCCGGCCCTGCTTACAGGACTCAAGATAGATCGGTGTTGCATCTTCTGCCCTACGTGAAAAAGCAGAAATTTTCCCCACCTACTTTGTAAAACCAAAAAAGATGGATCTGTATAATTACCATCCTTTATCTCACCTAACGTTCTATCAGTTTTGAGTTGAAGGGACAGTAAAGAGCCTCGAATGCCTGAACCAGTTCTCTCACACCTCGAAGTCGAAAACAACAGCAGGCATGAATAATCAGGTTTCTTCCCGCCAAAAAGACCTCAAGAGTTTCTTCACCCTCCAACAACAAGTCTTGAGGTTTTCCACCTCACTCAAACCGCAAGCGGCCTCCTCAAACGGTCGACGACGATGATAATGGGATTATGCAGCATTCCATCTGATTGTGCATTTCCTTTTGGAGTAAACAACAGGGGACGGAAGGAAGAGGGTCACTTGTTGATGGTGGAAAGGAAGGGGTAGTGGCCGAGTGGCCAGTGGCGCGTTGCATTGGGACCACCGGGGAACGGGGATTCCCATCGACCCAAGTGTTACACTTTGCTGCGTTCCCTGATCCGCCACATCCTTTCGTTTTCTGTGGAGCGGAGAGGATTTTGGAGCGTCTTGGTGGAACGGGATCAGACGTTGGAAAGTGGGGGTATCTATTCATGGGCGGATCTAGGAGAAAGACCTTGGGGACATTAGAGATTTTGAGGGTTTGCTGTTCCCTGATTTCTCTGAAAATATTGTTTATCAGTCATTTACCCTAACATCCCATTCTAAGCCCCTTTCACTCACTCATAAGAATGATGGGCACCAGAACTTTACTTCTACCGTTCGACAGCTACATTCTATCTTTCAATGTAAATTCATTGTAATGAAACATTGGAATCCCTGGGCGGAAGTCCCTGAGGGATATGGAAACATGCTTGACCCTTATAAAAACAGAATTTGCTTAAAACGTTGTGGGGGATATTAATACCCACCTAGGACCACTTTTTAAATCCGCTCATGCGTTGTATACGGTAGGTTTTTGAGGTAAACTGAGGAAGGTTCAGAACACAGAGTACTAGAACAGAGAGTCCGTCGCCATAGGCGCTAATGGAAATCGAAAAGTTGGATGGATGTGGGGCTATTTTGGCGCTGCGATCGCATCTACGTCACGAGAGGAGGGGGGAAAAGCCTGATTGGTTGAGAAAAACTTTTTCTTTCTCCTTCGAAAATAGAAGATTGAGTGACATCCAATCACAGGTTTGATCTCTCTGTCAATCATTTAATTCCTCGTGGCGCCCTCATATCCATCCAACTTTTGAATATATCGTTTTGGACCCTCTGTTAGGATTTTTCTCTGTGGTTCAGAATGCTTCGACAGATTTGATTCGACAAATTAAGATCGATTTTTGTGAGCAAGAAGCATGACGGGGGGCAGTTGAAATTCATAGACAGATTTGTCATGTTAGGGGGGAATTTTTAAGATAAAAAGAAGTCAGAACGTAGTTAAAATTGTGTTAAAAGGGAAGTATCGGTGCAATTGAATTTCTATTCTCAAGCTTGAAAATAAAATGAGGAGGAATTATGGAGAAATATTTTCTCGACATGCATTGGGAATTGAGAGGAAAATTTCGCATACACATTTAAATTTTTCACTATTTTATTTTTTAGTCATACTATTATAGGAAATCTGATTGAAAATAATTTTATATTTTCCTTTAACTATTGACAAGTTTATAATACCATCAAAGATGATAGTGATAAAGAGCTCATTATCCTTGCAAGGTATTTCGTATTTCGAAATAAAATTCAAGTCTCAACAATTCTTGCTTGACTCTTACTTACAAAATAATAACCTCGCTTTCTTGTATCTTCCTTTTTCTCTCCTAATACTACCCTAAGTTTTATTCATCCCAAGATATTTCCCTTACAGGTCATCACCTTTCCAGCAGAATTTAAATTTCGCTAGAAAATAAAACTGAAGCAGTGGAAAGAAATTAAATCCTCGAGACACGCTGCTGTGGACTGGAATTTAAAATAGGTAATTGATCCTTTCCTGTCGCGTATACCAGGTATCATTTTGACCAAAATCTTGATTAATTTGCTTTTAATGATATTTATTTTCGTTGTATGAGGAGTCATTTCAGATTCATAATTTTTCAAGGCTAATTTGGGGGTGCTCGTTAAAAAAAGGGTAGGCACTAGTTCATCGTACGAAGCTATACAGGTTGTTGGAATGGAATTTTTAATTCACCATCAAGAAAATTTCAAGTTTATCATTTAAGGATGCTATATATTAATCTCGTATTTCCGAAATATACTGCAGTTTAAATAAAATTTAAAAACTTTATTTTTTAAGTGATTCTTAACTGGATTTCTACGAGTTTAGAATTCATTAGTCAAAAAGTATTTAATGCTAGACCTAGAAGATTTCTTGTGATTCATTTGCGTTCTGTAGTGCATCCACTACTAGAATTTTTGTAAAAAACCACGAAAAAGCAAAGTAAGAGCTGGTTTGACTGTATTACAGGCCAAAGTTAAGGATGTGATTTGAAGAGAAAGTATACCAGTTTTATTTCGGAAATGTCAATGTCAATGCCAATCTTAAAATGAGTTTCACCTTTACTTTTATCTAAAACAACTTATGTGGCATCAATCAAACCCACCTGTTGTCTACCCACATAGAGAGACCGTATTTGTGTGTGATTCCTATAATTTCTAAATTTGAAATAATTCAATATCAAAGAAAACTGAGAGGAGGAACTAGGAGAGTCCATTAAGGAACTTACTAGCAATTAATTCTTCAATTAAATAACAATTTTGTGTCTTATGTAACTATGTTAATTTGGTGAGGTCAATATTGGGTGTTAATTACATGTTTACATAGCTTGTTTTTAACTTTTGAACGTTGGTTGTTTTTTTTCTAATATACGATAAAAGCTTGAAATTATCTGTGAAAATAAAAACTTTCAAATAAAACCGAAGATTTCTTAATTATCTTGTTAATTGATTCAATTCATATTTTTCTAAACTAATTTTATAAGTTTGCATGAAAAATTAATTATGTCATCTAGTAAATTTTAATCACTGATTTGGATTTTATTTTCAGTTGTAAGTACATTAAAAAAATTATACTACTTTTGAATAAAACATTGAATACTTCAGGCTAGAAAATTTGATTAACTCCAAACTAAACTCACATGTTACTGGAACTGCCAGAAGTAAAATTTCGGAGGGGATGTTGAAATTTTAAAAAGATAGGAGGATTTTTCTTCATAATACTAGTGAAAATTTACTGTAATTTTTAAATTTCGGGTTTGCATAATTTTGCTGATGCATACGCTCTGGTACATACAAAACATATTTTTTTAATGTTAAGGTTTGAAAATTCCAGCAGATCAAAAAGGCGATTGGATAACTACGTTTTTTTTTCTCAGAACTGCGCGGAGTCTGAGAATGATAATACCTCTTCTGTGATTAATGCTCGAGGATTGTGTTAAGCTATACTTTACCTCCAGGTTGTTCATAAAATATAATGAGGCATTCAGCCATAACAATGCGTCATTCAGAAGACAAGCGGTCTTTTGTTTATCTCTACAGAAGAATGACAACAAAACACCGCTTTAGGCCGATGCCATTGTTCATTCCCCGAGTTGTGGTCAGCGAATCTCATCAATCGAGAAAGACCTTAGTAAAAACTTGCCGAGCCCCACTTTCTTTTTCAGCTCGCTTCGCTGCAAAAAAGAAACTGGAACTCGCACAAATCTTAATGGAAGATAAACACGACAAGGGATGAAATATCTGCCTCCCCCCGTAGAGTTTCCCAGCCCCCTTTTAATTGGATCCCAAGGCAGTGGCTTATCTGGTACACAGGGCCGCCCATAACTCTACCGGGCCCCCCGACAAAATGTTTTCACGGGCCCCCTAACTTTTTAAGTTTTTGAAGTAACATAAGGAATTTACATTTCACAAAGTATCCCTAAAGTAAAATATACAGGTAATCTCAAAAGGTGGAGGAGAAAATTAGCATGCATGTCTGTCATGCCATGGCCAACAAGATTTTCATAGGAACCCAAGTCCGCTAGAGGACAATGTTTGCCGGCGAAGGAGTGGCATTTATAACTACTTTATTCTACTGAAAACTTCATTTATTATTACAGATTCGGAGAGAGCACCCTCGAAAACCCCTGTAAACCGAATTTCATTAAGTTCTGCCTGCAGGGGCGGATCCAGGATTTGGTTTTGGGGGAGGGCTAAGAATTTCCAAAGTCCAATTGAATCTTCTTTTTGATTTTAATATGGAAAGGGTAGTGGAGTTATCCTGCTCCAACTACTAAAAGGGGGGACTGGGGGTCCTCCCCCAGAAAATTTTTGGAAATTTAAGTAAAAAAACCCTCTTTTTCAACTCGTTTTGATACGCCTCATCCAAATTTCGGATATAGGTTTTATGGTAGAATTTCCGCGTTTTGACGAACTTAATATAAAATAAGGTTGTAATAATAGAGTTACAAGTACCAAGGGGGTCTGGGGGTTCTCCCCCAGAAAATTTTTCAAAATTTCACCTTAAAATAACAGGTTTTTAACTCATTTTGGTGCATAAAATGCTAGAAATATTAGTAGCTTTTTCCAGTGTGCGGGAAGTGGTCACGTTGGGAAGGGGTTGTGTTATCTCATGTTTCAGAATTTGATTGGAGATGAAACTTCTGAAAAAGAGACCGACCACTTTTGACGGGCCCGTCCGTTTCGGGAACTGAATATGCTAAATGATATGAATTCAGCGAGTACAGACTTTGACTAAAAAAACAAAGTGAAACTCGTGGGCCCGGGCCCCTTAAAGCTCCGGGCCCTCCGACATTTGTCGGGGTTGCTGCCCCCTATGGGCGGCCCTGCTGGTACACACAACACCGAGGGAACAAAAAGCGCCAACACACCTGAATGCCAATGCGGCAGGGATGACCTTCACACATAGAACAATCCCACTGGCGTCAACGGACATTCGAAGGCGAAGATCAACAAGACAAAGAAACGAGAAGCATCTTCAGCCAGTAGAAAAGAAAAGTGACAGCAACAACACAAAAAAAGGACCAAACAAGAACCAGCCCGTGGACCTTGAACCCGTTCCTTGACTGAACGTGAGATCGGGTCCTGGGGACATCATCAACGCTACATTATTTCGACTCTCTCTACAAGCCCGACCCCCTTTTGCAGGTCCTTAATCACGTTATTTCGCTTACAAACTCGCCGGGTTTTTATCTCCATGGTTCTTTTTTTTCGGCCCGCAATCGGATCAAGGTCGCGAGAGGCCTCCGTTTGTAGCTAGTTGCTTGTTTCGAAACTGGCCGGGTTAGGTAATTGAAGCGGGGCGTAGCTCTGCCCGGGCATTTAGGGTGTGTGTGATACCCGCTTTTGGGATTGAAATCTCTGCTTTCGGTTTGAGTTTGGTTGCGTGGATCTTCAATTTGCAAGCAGTGCCTCTTGTTCCACTTATCAATTGCAATTTGAACTGAAGCCCTGTGATCTCTTGTATTGGAAGTTTGGAAGTACAGAACTCTTATTTTATCATTGATTACTTTTACAAACTTAAATTTAAAAAAAACTTGTTAGATGTTTTCTTACAGATGAAATACAAATTGTGAAAGAATGAACCCCGTAAGCAAAGGTAGTAATTTAAATTATTTTCCTTTGGAGCTTTTATTTTTAAAACGCTTCTTATTTTTTTCTCATTTTTATATTGTTATAACTCCAAAAAGAGAAGTTATAAAAGAAAAGAGTAATTTTGAGGACATTGTATCCGAAGCCGATTCTGATTCATCTGTTGGTAAGTAAAAACAACTTTGAGAATTGTAATAATTCAGTATATTTTATAGACTTTCTCATTTTGTTACTTAAAACTTATTTTAGATTGCGGTGTACATTCAACTAGTAGTGGATCACATCCAAAAACTGCAGACAACCTAAGACAAAAGAGAGAGACCACCATTCCTGCTTCTCGAAAGAGGTCTACGGCAGAGGATGAAAAGGGAAACTTGAAAAATTGTAATAAAGCGAAAACTGTGTTTGAAGACCCTATATCCGAAGCCGATTCTGATTCATCTGTTGGTAAGTAAAACCATTTTGAGAATTTTAATCAGTCAGATAATACACATTTTATAGACATTTCCATATTTATATTTAATTTTATCAATATCTTCTAGATATAACACTCAATCTCATATATATCTTGACAGATAGTTGGGTGGCTTATTACAAAAAAACTGAAAAATGTGATACTTTCATGAAACTTTCAGGAATGTAAGATATAAGAACTAAAAAACCCATTGGAAGCCCGCCCATTGGAAGAAAAAAAAAGAACTAAAAAATTGATGGGAGCTCAAAATTTTAGGGTGTGGTTTGACCGTTATGACGTCATAACAAGATGGCGACCAAGGGCCTATATTCGGTTCTTTTAATGACAGAAAGACATTTTTGGTCCAAAATTGGTCAAAAATTATGTTTTAAGGGTCAAAAAACATGATTCTGATGACAAAACGTGCAATTTGTTTTAAAAAGTAACTAAAATTCAATAAAAGCTCAAAATAATAATAGAGTCTATTGCCAGTTGCGTCAAAAAAATTTGTAGAAAAGTAATTTTTTCGACGGTTTTATATGATTTTGGGGATGCTTATTCCGAATATCTAGTTTATTTCCACGTGGAAGGTCGACTTCATATCAAAATCCGCAAAAAATGTGAAAAAATCGCCAAATTTTTACTGCATCTTCGGGTTTTCGCTTATATTTAAAAAAATATTAGTTTCTAGAAAATTATTTGAGATACAAAGTTGGATAAAACAAATTTCCTACCAAATGCACTGCTCAATTTTATTTTCCGAACAATAGTTTTCATGTTATAGCGCATTGAAAAACAGATAATTTTACACAACATTATTTAAACAGAGGATGTTTGTTTCTCTGTTTTTCAGTGGGTTATAACGGCAAAACTATTCTTCGGAAAACAAAAATTTAGTAGTGCATTTTGTAGGAAATTTTATTTACTCCAACTTTGTATTTTGAATAATTTTCAAGAAACTAATATTTTTTAAATATAAGCGAAAACCCGAAGATGCAGTAAAAATTTGGCGATTGTTTCACATTTTTTGCAGTTTTTGATATAAAGTCGACCTTCCACGTGGAAATGAACTAGATATTCGGAATCAGCATCCCCAAAATCATATAAAACCGTCGAAAAAAAATAACTTTTCTACAAATTTTTTTGACGCAACTGGCAATAGACTGTATTATTATTTTGAGCTTTTATTGAACTTTAGTTACTTTTTAAAACAAATTACACTTTTTTTCATCAGAATCATGTTTTTTGACCCTTAAAACACAATATTTGACCCCAAAAATGTCTTTCTGTCATTAAAAGAACCGAATATAGGGTACGTCATAACGGTCAAACCACGCCCTAAAATTTTGGGCTCCCATCGATTTTTTAGTGCTTATATGATTATCTAACATCCCTGAAAGTTTCATGAAAGTATCACATTTTGCAGTTTTCGGGCATTTTTATACAATAAGTCACCCAACTAATAACACTCAACTAGTGCTAAATCAAATCCAAAGACGAAAGGAAGTGATCGTGAATCAGTTATAGTCAATGTGGCAAGTCTTTAATAGTACTTATAGCGATATATTCGATTTTTATAAACTTTTAGCGATATATGAGGTATTTGATATTTCAGCAGTAATTCAATATTGAAACTCTAGTATTCTTATTATAAACCTTTATAGACCATAATGATATATTCTTACTATTATTTATGAATATTCCATAAGTAATTTAAACTTATTGTCATAGATCAAGAAAAGAAGAATTAACTTATCAAGAGCAGAATCACATAAAAAAATAAAAGAGACCAACCAAGCTTCAAGTAAGCGATCATTCATTGAGGAGGATGAGGAGAACCCATCGTCCAAGAAAAGACAATCACTAGAGGAGTAATTTGTGTTGAATTCAATCAGAGATGGTTAGTATTTTAAAACACTAATTATTTAACATTACTCACAAAATAGTACCTGCTCAGCCTGCCCCTCCGAAGTACAATGCGATTCTATGTAAGGGCCCCATTCGTCCAAACCTAATAGAGGACTATGCAGTGTATTTAGGCAACAGATTCTCTGTTCATATAAAAAAGCTCAAGAAACAGAATTATCTTTGTTTTACTAGAGAGTACAACAAAGACGTTAAAAATCGCTTTAATTTCTCAATTCCAATGTTGGAAAATGTTACAAAGGGAATTAAACTTATAAACGCTCACCTTAAGTCTTCTGAATGAGTAAAGAATTCGATTGAAGAATCTTTTGCGGTGGTGTTTAAACTTTTCTTTCTTGAGTAGACAAATCTATTTTTATATTTTGATGAGTAACTGTTATGAATGTTTTATTTAAAGGAAAACTCGTTTAATAACTTTGTTCATATTTTCAGAGTTGACCTAAATAACTACATTGATCCATTGCAAGCTCTAAATGACTATAATAACAGCATTTTTGATTAATTCGAAATAATCAAATATCCTTAAGAGTTCGAGTTTTGATATGCATGTGTGTAGAGTTCATAAAATACGAGGATAATGATAATTCTAAAAAGAAGCACTCTTTTTAACTTTTCTTCGTTTTGTGAAAGAGTGCTTTCGCAGTTTCAAATTAAGACGAAAATTTTATCGGCTTTTAAAAAAAATTATAGAGTCAATTGAAAGATTCATACAACTAGGGAGTGGTTGGATCATAAATAATATAAAATACATAGAACTGTAGTTCTTTAAATTTACTCAAAATTCTTAAAACAAAGAAATGTTTTAATTCACATAAAAAAATAAAGATAATCGATGCTTTTTATATGCTGTGTTGGCAGGGTTTTATCCTCGAATTAACAATAGGAAAAAAGTAGAAACTTACAAAAAGTACCTATAAAGTATTTGAATTTCAATTTCTTAAAATTCCCCGTAGAAGTTAGGAGTTAGGCAAATCCCCCAATTCGAGAATTTAGGGGATGAGTCATTCATTCCTCACCATGTAATTTAAATTTACAAAATAGCCGATTCATTCCTGTTGTTCTACACAATTTGTCAGGATATGATTGCCATTTAATATTCAAAAGAATTTCTCATAAATTTGCTAAAACTATTCGAGTTATTCCGCTTAATAACGAGAAGTTTACTCATGGACGGATTTAAGGGGACGGATGGTAAACCCATCTCATCCTTTGTTGGACTAAAACAAAGGTAATAAGAAAACTAGTAAGGGTGTTAAATCCAATGTTCTGAAAAATTCGAACACGATAATTTTATTTCCATTCTTAAAAATCCATCAATAATGAGAAATGAACAAATCAAATCACTAGTAAAAAACATTTAAAAACTGTTACCAACAACAAAGTGTCTCTATGATAACAAATTTGGATTAAATAATGGAATTGATGGTGTATCTTTTGGAAGTTATGAATTGAATAATATTGTTGATGAGGATTCTGAGTAAAATATATTTTATATCATCATGTTAAATTTGAAAACATGAATCGGTTGATGATTCTCATTTTTTATTTCTCAAATTTTACTATAGTAAACACTGCTACGCAAACTGGTTTTCTCCATTCAGCAATTGAGGTATCTCCTCCTTCCTCTATTGATTTGTTAACGGACTCTTCTTCAATGATTGAGTGGTGATACCAATATAATAATATCAATGTGATTTGATTGAATAATGTTTGTTAGGTAGTGGTTTATGTTAATATATGTATTTTTTAGTAAATAACGTAGAAAAATTTCCAATATGTGGAGTAGATATATTACACTCATTATTTTATGCTGTTTTTGCGAAAAATGAGGTTATCATCATATTATACTTACTCTTTATTGTATGCTACTTTTCTGTGTGTAAATAAAATATATTTTTATCCTGATTCTCTCTCTCGGGTGTTGCGTCTTTATTTTTCACTTATAGGATTACTTACACTTATTTACTTATTTTAGGACTTTCCAATTTTTATAATTCATTTATTTAGAACTTTCTTTAAAAGGTTATGAGAATTCACTAACTTGTTAAAAAGAGACCTCGGGGTGTATGCTCACTTCTGCCATAAATCCTTACTGTCTCTTACCTCTTACGAGGGTAGACATGTTAAGAACTTATGCATGATGATAAAAAATATGCTAGAAGGGAACATACCTTTTGAAAATTATTCCAGAAGTGAGTAGTTGATCTTGAGTTCACACAGTGGGCTCACTTCTGGTATAAAATCTTGAACCATATATAAGTACTTAAGGGAACATACCCATACTACGTGACCCATTTTTGACCCCCCTCCTCTCCCTTGGTGACCATCCGTAGTATATGCCAAGACCCCCCCTCCCCCTCTAGTTTTCACGTAGTAATTTTTAAATACGGTTTGCCATCATTTTTTGCAAACAGAAAGTTAAAAAAATTAATTTTGCTTAATTTGTCTAATTTTAATAATTAATTTGGCAAATTTCAATAATTAATTTGGCTTAATTTTGTCGTATTGACTAGAAGAAATTGACTACGTGACGAAACCCTAAGCCCCCCCTCTCCCCTGTGACCGAGCGTGGTATTTTGAAGACCCCCCTCCCTCCCCTGAATTGGGTCACGTAGTATGGGTACGTTCCCTAAGGGGTAAGAGACATAAAACCCAATATAGGTCTTACTGTCTCTTACCTCTTAAGAATGCTCACATGTTAAGGTTTTATGCCAGAAGTTAGCATACCACAACTAGCGTCATTGCCGTTTTCAAGATTGGAAACTGTAGTGTTTTGGAAATACCTATACTAATATATATTGCTTCTGCTGACGTGAATAAAAAAATCCACAAAAATATAGTTTTGAGTTAAATATCATGACCGACCAGTAGGAAGACCACTCGGACCATTTTTTAAAACATTTAACGTAAAATTTACACGCAAACTTTATTATATTCCCAGCCGGTTGCCGACAATAGTATCTCATTCATTGTTTCTGGTAACTTTTATCTGCATACTCCTAGCTCCTAGAAGTTTGTGCCATGACTGTCGTGTCGGCGTACTGTGCGCGTCGGGGGTTCGAATTCTCGGTTGAGCGTGACATGAATGATCCTATCTCCTTGTTCTTGTAGTGAACATGAATGAAGCATGTGGCCCTGTAACAAGGGCTGTGTGAGTGAACCTGTGTGGGTCGTGGCTACAGTACCTTACCTCCGTTCGTAGCTTGACCAGCTCCTGGCTTATTGGCAACCTGATGACCAGCGGGTTAACTGGTATCCAAAAAAACTACTGATTGGCAGAATCCTTGTTTTACTGTTTAGACTGGCCGGACAGGTAGCTCAGAATAGGGTCTTTCATGGATCAAGAATTAACATACAAGAATTTGCTATTTGTTATGAATTACTAAGAGTTTGAAATCGGAACTAGCTTACGCATTGAAAAACGGATCATAGTGGAGACTTCAACAACGGGTATTTTTATTGCCACCCAACAAACCTCATCTCAATTTCCTACTCCAGCACGATTACGAACACACTTATACAAAACAGCCACCATGCGTGCCCACCAACCCACACACTCACATGCATGCCACATGATGCTTTTGCAAAAAAACGTGCGTTCCGTGACAGAGCAACGTCCACAGAGGGTTCGCATCACATTCCATATAAAAACCCCATTTCGCGATATGGAGATCGCGTCCCTTTTGTTCCGAGGCAGATAAATCTCGACATTCCGAACCCATAACCTCGACGGTGGTTTTACACGCTCCTCTGGCCGTGTCATTGCTGCAGTGTCGGAATGGTGGCACCGACAAAGGACGTATGAATGGAAAGCGGATCGTTGGCATGGTGATGGATTTATATACTTATTAAGTCCCGGAACTCAAGTTGAGTATGTGTTAGTTAAGTATCAACGAAAAAAATTTTTTAAAGGATCATTTAGTGCTCCAGAATCTACAGCAGTGTTAGAGCATCAGCTATGAATGCAGTCAGAAATATTCTCAGATAGTACGTCACCTTAGTATCAAAAACTACTATCTCCATTCGGCAAACTTCGGGAATCCCGATCCTTGGCGTTTAGATCGTTGGAGAAGATAATTTGATGGGTTTTGATCTTTTCTGCTCGATCAAGTCAGCGCTTACGAACCAAAAAATGAGCTTCTCGAACGATGTGATCGCCAAGAATCGGGATTCCCGAAGTTTGCCGAATGGAGATAGTAGTTTTTGATACTAAGGTGACGAGTATATACCCGTTCCACAATCATCTCTTACCCGAGGGTGTAAACTGTAAAGGATGATCAAAAACTTTTTCATAAAGTATAAATAACTGATAATGGAAATCTGAATTGGGGTAAGGATGTCATCTAGTTACTGTAATACAAGATTTTACTTCAAAATCGTAGCAAATAAACTAAATCACCACAAACATATATATTTTTTTTTTATTTATTTATTTATTGAACTAGAAATAAAAAAAAAAGAAGAAAATTTACAATTTCACATAGTCACCTGGGATCTCATGGTCCATGTAGGTGACTGTAATTATGAATAACAAAAATTTAAAATACAAACTAGGAGAAAAAAAACACAGGAAACACATACATGAGATGGATATGGTGGCAAACAGGGCGCCAATAATTTATATTTTTGCCATAATGATGAGTTAAAGTGCTTAAAATAATTATAAATCATACATTAAACAGAACAAAAGAAATCATCAATATCCTCAATAGTAAACAGATATTCTTTTAATTGCTTTTTGAATAAATGTTTTGAAGGGCTATTTTGAATATGTATAGGTAACTTATTAAAACACTTAGGGGCTATGTAACAAAAATTTTTACAGAATATGGATTTATTAGGTTTAGGAACAAAGTATAATATGTTTGGTCTTCGTAGGTTTACGACATTGCGTTTTTGACAAATGTTGGGGTTTAGATAGACATGGAGGCAAATTTTAAAATAAAAAAGATGGCGAATTGGAAGTATATTTAAGGAATTGAAGTAGTTTATATTATTTGTGTGTAAGTGCGCTTCATTATTTAAAAACCTCAGGAATCTCTTTTGCAGCCTCTCAATTCTTTTTAAGTTGATCATGTAATCTCCTCCCCACACAACTAAACCGTAATTAAGTTGTGAATGAACCCAAGAATAATATAAATTGATTAGTAATTTATTATTTAACTTTTGTTTTAGGTAATAAAAGTTACACAGTACATACCTTAGTTTGTCTGATATATATTTTGTATGGGATTTCCATTTCAAATTTGAGTCTATGTGCAGTCCGAGGTATTTTATTGAGGATACGTTATCTAAGGGTTTACAGGCGCAATTGCTATGAGTATTGCAGTATTTTTCATGATATTTTATAGAGAGATAATTTGCTTGGTTTTGCGTAAGGGAAAATACCATATACTTAGTTTTATCAACATTTAAATTTAAATCATTATGAAAAAACCAGTAGCGAATTTTTATAAGGTCATCATTTATCACAAAATTAAGGTCTTCCACTGAATTTTCTGAGTAAAGTAAAACTGTGTCGTCGGCGAAACTTATCAATTTACCATATAGTTTAAGGTTGCACAGATCGTTAATGAAGATTAAAAACAAAAGGGGACCTAAAGTAGATCCCTGGAAGACACCACATTTTATTGGGAGACATCCGCTAAGGGTATTATGTACTTTAACAATCTGAAAGCGGTTTGATAAATATGACTTTATGAAATTGTGAAAAGGACCTCTAATGCCAATCAAAAATAATTTTTCTAGTAAAATATTATGTTGTACTGAATCGAAAGCCTTGGAGATGTCTAAATAAAGACCAACAGTTTTTTTTATCATTGTTAACACTATTATAGATAAATTTGGTAAACTCTAGCAAAGCTTTTTCAGTGTTTGAGTTGGGCAGAAATCCATACTGATTATTTGAAAAAAAATGTATATGATTCAAGTACGAAAGCAATCGATCCTTGATAATTTGTTCAAATACCTTTGAAAGCAATGGTAAGACGGAGATTGGTCTGTAATTAGAATAGTCATTTTTATTTCCTTTTTTATAAATGGGAGTTATGATAGAAATTTTTAATGATTTTGGGAAAGTGCTTTCATTTACAAGATCATTAAATAGTTTGGTCAAAATACTTAGATTTGTGCATGATAGAATTTTTAAATATTTCGCGTCAATTTCATCAGAGCCAGGACTTTTTTTAGAGTTTAGGTTGCGTATGCATCTTTTGATGTCTACCTCTTCTATAGAAAACCATTGAAAGGAATTAACGGAGGGAACTATGTAATTCTTGAATTCGTTATTATGATGAAATATATGATCGTTGATGGATGAGAAAAATTTATTTAAATCATTAGCTAATAGGCCGCAATCTTTATGTTCTGGTAAGGTAGGATTTCTTTCTTTTCCTAAGATATTATTTACTAGTTTCCATTGCTTTCGACTCGAATCGCATTCACTCAGTTTAGTTTCATAGTAGTTATTTTTTGCTACTCTAATTTTATTTCTTAATAATTTAACTGTAGTTTTGTAAGCAGTTTTGTAAAAAATATCTCCCGGGTAACGTAAAGTTTTCTTATAAAGGGTTTGTTTAGATTTTATGATATTATAAATTTCTAGATTAAACCATTCATTCCTGTTAAATCTGGATTTGTTTGAAGGGGTAAAACTGAAGTTATGTTTTATTGCAGTTAGTTTACCGTGGAAATCGGAGAAGCACGACAAAGCATCATGCCCAGAAACCTTAAAATCGTAGTTCTGAAGAAATTCCTCGATCTTTTTATAATTAATAGCTTTTAATTTAATTTTATCAAAGTTTTTGGTATCAGTAAAGTTATCAGGTCTATTGAGTATTAGTTTGCAAACAATAGGAAAATGGTCAGATATACTATTGATTAGACGTGCAGAATATATTTTTGATATGCTTAGAGAGGTATATCGAGTAAAAACATGGTCGACACAGGTGCCAGATGATGGACGCGTTATATCAGTTATATGTGATGTGAATCCAAAAGCACTTAAAAGATCAAGGTAATAGGTGGAATATCTATTTAAATCTAAAATATCTATATTTATATCACCTATTAATATGACGTTTTTGCAGGATATTTCAGATAATATAGTTTCGAATTCAGAAATAAATGAACTAACAGTAAATGAGTGTGACCGGTATATTGAGATTATGCATAGATTAAAAGAATTACTTATTATGACAACTATTTCTGCAGTTTCCATCACAAAACTCAATTTTTTGAAATCATATTTACTTTTACAATACACCAAAATACCTCCGGATCTATTATATTCTCTGCAGCAATAAAAGGATTTAAATTCATCGATTTTGTAAAAATCTATTTCATTATCGGATAACCAAGTTTCTGATAGAACAATAACATCAATCAACTCCAATTTATTTGTCAACAAACCCATTAGCTCGTCATACTTGGATCGAACACTTTGTATGTTAAAGTGAATAACATTTAAGCAAATACTTGGAAAAAGGAGGAATTCATTTAATTTCTCAAGAGTGTCTATTGAGGTGTAATCAGATCCGGAACTAATTTGGGTTTTGTTGTTGGTTGGATAAATTAAATAGATCAGATTCTTTTTTAACTCTAATCACTCTTGAGTTATCTTCTTTCCGCAAAAATATTTTCCCGTCCTTTACCCAACAGTACTTAAAATTCTGTTCAAGTTTATACTGTTTGCTTAAGTACAACAGTCTTTTAATACCTGGAGCTAGATGTTCATTCACAAACACTGGGACAGAATCAAAGCGATCGCTTACATCTGAAGCAAGAAGCCTTTTAGGTTTTGCCGCTGCAATGCACTTATCTCGCTCAAACTTAGATGTAAATTGGACAATTATGGGTTTGACGTTATCTTTTTTAGCTGTTGGTACCCGATGGGCAACCACTATATTATCTTGGTTATGGATATTCAGCACATTCAAAACCGATGTCACCAATTGTTTCGTATCCTCACCCTGAGTTTCGGGCAAACCTGAAATTTCAAGGTTCGAACGTCTAGAATACTGTTGTAGTTCCAGAGTTTCAGATTTCAAGGACTCTATCTCCACTTTAATAAGATTGTTGTCAGATTTTAGAGATGCATTCTCTTTCTTCAGCTCACTGATTTCATTTTTCAGACTCTGTATAGTAGTTGTGAGTTCTTTAACAATACCCTCGTGGTAATTCAAGCTATCTGAATACTCGGTGAACTGGTTTTGAATAAAGATTTTCAAATTTCTTATTTCTTCCATAAAAACACCCATGTAGCTTGGATCTTGGTCCGACTGCTTCTCCGGATTTAGGATTTCAGATGAATCCACTGGTTTCTGGGAACTAGTAGGCTGGGGATTATTAACGTCAAGCACCTGGGTCGTTCCCCGTCTGGTTTTACAACCAATACATTTCCAGCGTGATCGGGTATCCTTTGCAAGCTTTCGAAAGCTTTTCTCGGGGAATCCTCCGCAGTAAAAATGATAGTAACTCTCACAACCACCGGTACACAGGATCGAATCTTCAACTACTGTAATCCGTTCAGCACACGCAGCACAATCAATATCTACGGCCATTTTATATTCCAATAATATCCGTTGGCGCTCTGCTTAGTAATTTATATATAAATTTAGTAAAAAATATACTATTTAGATGAACTTATAAACAAAAAATCAGTATTTATTACGCAGCAGCTGAAAAAGCGTCAACACAGTAAGCTCACCGCTGTTGCCACCCACTCAATTCTCACTAATAATTAGATTTCCCTTTTTTACGAAATCAAAAACAAAAGGAGGTATATTTTTTATGAGGGAGAACCACAATTTACAATATTGTGCAAAACCGGCCTGAAAAGCGCTGTTTTAACTTAATCCTATCCGGCATAGTGTGAAGTCTTTTTGAGTTGTCTTATATGTTGTGCGAATCTTTCCAAAAAAGTGATATGTTAGTCTGTAAATACACCAAATGCAAAAAATCATTATGGAAAATAATGTTTATCAAAATAGGATATCCCTAAAAAAATAAGGGTATACGACTGGGTTTGTCTTCATCAAAAATGTTTGGAAAATCAAACAAAAAAGACGGTTTAACACCTAGATAGAAAATTTTTTAGGGGTGATAGGTAAGGAATATACATTTATAAAAAAGGTAATCGCTGCGTCCTGTTAAGGAGCTCCAAGGAGTTGTTGCAGCTCACTGTTTGGAACCTCTACATTAAATAATAAGCGATAACCCCATAAAAAGAGCTTAGTAAACTATTGTAGTGGAGCTATAAAAATTGCCGTAAATCACATTTCACCGCGTATGCAGATTTGGATATACAACACAAAAAGCGACAAGACAAACTTACGTTTCAACGGAGAAGTGTGGTCTGTTGATAAAGACATCTTTCTAGAAACGACAGGGCTGTTGATTCTGTGGCGGAGAAACCATGACACTAAGCGCGATTTTCGTAGACAATTTTTATCTGTTTCATCTTCAGGAACGCGATGTTTGTTGTGTGTTTGTAGGATTTTGATCATCGTGGAATGTGCGAGAGTTCAATGGTGTAATATTTGATGCTGAGCACATTAATAATGAAATTGAGGTTTTTTTTTTGTATTTTTGCATTTGTTGCATGTTAGAAGCTTTTCGCTCCCCGTACGGAACTGTATTAAAACTTAAATGGAAAAAGCATCAGAGATACCAAAGTGAATGAAAATTTTTAGTTTTATTCTCTATTTAAAAAACATTTTGAAATCATTTCATTAAAAATAGAGGGGTCAATGAAGCCGAAGGAAAGGATTTCTCATAGATATCTTGTTACAGTAAAAACGCAAGCGAGAAAAATCTAATTGACATAGTTGTTTTAAGATGAACTAAAGAAGAAGATTAAAACTGGTGACAAGATGTTATTGGTACTAGATCTGGAAAATCGCCAAAACGAGCTCTTATTTCAAACAGTCGGTCGGCGAGGTTTTATAACCTTATTTTTGCTCTAACGAGCCCAAAATGTCATGGAAACTAATCTAGCCTAGAAAAGTCACGTAGGATATTGAACCCTACAATATTGATTACTCGGATGGTCGGTGATGCTTAAAAGGATTTTGTACTGCACGGATGTTCTAATAAAACAGCTTATATTAGTTTCAGAAGCTTAAAAGTAAAATTTCAAAATGTTTTAAAGTTACAAAAAATTTTAATATGGTTGGTCTTTTTCACAGAGTATAGAGCTTAACAGAGATGCCAAACGGCCGTTTTCCTCTTTAGGTAATTAATTTAATTCAGCTCACAGATTTTAATTCAGTTCACTAGCAGCCAATCAGAAAATCCTATTCCGATTTGGATTTGAGTAACAGCTTCAGATGGCGAATGGCAGAATTAGCAGGAATGATGTGGTATTAAAGGAGACGGGTCCGTTTAGCCTAAAGTTTGTCTATGGGAAAAGCCTTGTAAAAAAGTTGCCATTAGCGTCTATGGAGATAAACACTCTGTTAAACTCTATACTATGTGGTCTTTTTAAGAGTAAAAAGTATCATCAAGTATTATTTAATTTTAAAACTAATAAACTTTTTAAATTTATGAAGATTTGTTTGTTTTCTTTAGAGGTAATTCACAGTCGCAATGGGAAATACCAGCATTTTTTTAAAACAGGAAAAATACAACTTTCTAGTAAAAGAAATAGATCTAAATTCAAGACATGAAAAGTTTAAAAAAAAGTTTATTCAATATTTTGAAATAAAATCGGCAATCCCTTTGCACTCGTTTAGGATTGAATGTCGTCAGATCTGTTTCGGCCTTACTTTAAAGTGAAAATCAACAATCGCTTTGAATCCAAAACCATTGTTTAAATCCAATGTTTCGGATTAAATGACGTTACATGCTGTTTTCGTGCCCTATATTAAAGTCTAACTTTGAAATCATATTAAAAATGAATAAGCATCGTAATTAAAAAAATTGTTTCGTATGTATGGTCTGTCTTGGATACCTTTACAGAATAAAAAAATGAAATAAAAATACTGGAATTGCTCCCATTTCGAGATCAAAAATGAAAGGAAAAGAAAAAATATCAAAAAATCAAATATAAATCAAAATTTTACTATTTTTTATATATTTGTATTATTGTCCGATTAGTTTCTGATTGTCTATGGTCCTTATAATTTTTCCTTATCAGATAATGGAGCAATTGCGGTGACTGGTAAAAACTTTCATCTAAATCCTAGCGGCTAGAGCTAATGACCCATTAGCCCAACTTTTTAGGAAGAGATCCACTCAGTGTTATTCCAAGGATTTTTTTGGAGGAGTGAAAATACTCCTTGACTTTTCCAGGAGGAGTGAAATTCATTTATGAGGCGTGAAATACGGAAATAGCCTTAACTGCATATGCATAGAAAATTTTCTATTAAAAACGCTTACTTTTTAAAGTGAAATAGAAAAAAAAATGAAGATGCTATTTTGGTTTTTAACATTTATAGCATATGTTAAGTATTAGTAGAAATATTAGACATTATAAATGCAGTAATTTATTTTGCATAAAACATTCTAAATGAAACATTTAATGTTACAAATTTAGTAGGAAATAAATATAATTTGTTGATTTCGGTGGGGTGCTAGGAATTTTATAAGCTAAACCGTTGTAAAAAATTTAAAGCGTGAAAATACGTATGCCTAGTTTTTTAAAGCGTATTTCAAATTTTCAGTGCGTGAAATACGCTCTCAGAGGCGTTAAAATATCTCTGGACTGCCACTACTTTGAAAACAAAAACTATTCGTGTCACTTTTTCCCCCCACTGTACCAAAAAATGAAGAAGTTATAAAATTATATTCGTTGAATGATTGAGGGAATTTTAAGCAGATAATCAAATTTAAGCAGGTTCATCTTGTACATTCTTATTTCATTGTCAATAAATTGTCTTATGCCTTAAATAAAACATTTTTTTTCATTTTAGTCTCCACAGTGTAGATTTTATAGTATAGGTGGCCCTCCCCCTAAATATTTTTGGAATTGTTCTATAAAACGTACTTTTAACGCATTTTGCAACACTTGTTTTAAAAATAACTAGAATAATAATTTTCTACTAAACCATCGGCGTGACAGCCCATAGTGGGCCAAGCCCAACGATGTCCATCTTCGTTTTCTTGACCGTGGGGCCTGGGGTGCTAGGCAAATGTCCCGATAAGGTGGTCAGTCTAACTCGAGACCCCCAGTGTTTAGTACCCAAGCACGCTTGGTTCTCATTTTATCGAACCACTGAAGGGATGAAAGGCTGAGTGGACCTTGCTCAAACTTTCCAAAAACTGAAAAAAAGTTAACAACAGCACATATATTAATTAAAAATTATAATTATCGGTGGTATAGACTACTATCTTTCAGACACATAAAGAGATTTGACCGAGAGATTTCATTCAAAAGCATCAATGAAATCGTTAAAAATTAATTTAGTTCTCAGAAAACTAAGTCAAGAGGAGATGGACCGAGTACTGAAACCTTATTAATGACGTCACATTATTATTTTCTCAAATTATCTTCGCCTGCCACTGTTTTATCCCAGTCGTGCCACGAGTTTCCATGGTCATCCCTGCCCTAACACAAAACCCGGCGGACTTACGCCGCCGTCATTTAAAACAGTTCACGTGTTTTTAAGCAACATCAGTTTTCAACGTGTTGCAACGTGAAATTTGGTACAATTAACCGACTCTCTACCCATCAAAACAATACCCGTCACATCAGACGACGTCTGAAAAGCGCATCAATTAGGTCCAAAAAAAAGTGTCGCGTTAGAAGTAATAATAGTTAAAAGGTCCGTTAGCGAGTCTAGTCCAAAAAAATAGTGTCGCCACGCGAAGGGCAAGGATGTCCCAGACGTCCCAATCGGCGCAGGGTGGTTAAGCGTAATCAAAATGCGCTTAACCGCTCTCTAAACACGGTCATCTCGGCGGTCATTTGCGCAAACTATGATGATAGCGCGGCCAGACGTTGTCTCAGACGTGCGATGGCTTGTTTATGTCTCTCTCTGTGTGCTATTTTGTTACACGAGCCGCTGGAGATTTATTTTGTTGGCTGGGGGGAGTCATTAAGGTTTTTTTCTCTGTGAGGGGTTCGTCCTTAAATTGAATTGAGTGAATTAGTTGGTGTTGCTTTTGTGTGGTACACTCGAGAAGCGACTTGTGCAAAATCAGATGGAATTATCCCAGGTAGCCCATGAACAGTGTGGAAATAATGTTGGTCAATATCGTAGATATCGATAAAGGTCCCACATTTGGTACAATTTTTAAATATTCAAATAATTTTTGAAACATTCTGAATAATATTATTTGAATGAATTAAACGTGAAAAAAATGAAATTATTTTTTTGCTTGTTTATTATTATTAATGTCGGAGAAACAATATTGGCCAGCAGAACCAACAAACTTTGCCGATGTTGTCTGCAAGTATTTTACAGAGGATCATTTAAAAAAGATCAATTTTCTCATAACGATATTGGCAGGTGTTTTTGTACAACCTGGATAGCGGTATGCAGTTACTTAATGCGAACTTTTATACAACTTTTGCTCTTACGAACTGTGCACTCTTCAGTGAATAACTCTTTGAAAGAACTGTTCTTGTTACGAACGAAACAGAAGGATGCTGGTAAGGCAAAAAAAATTACTCTTCTGCTTTACTGCTTGTGAGAAAACTCGGAGCAGTCTTTTAAAGGAATTCAATTTTCAGTTCACATGATTCTAGCCACAGACTCTTCCTTTCAGTCAAATTTTAAGTTTCATGAATTCATAAAACTTATTAACAATTACTTTGGAAAAGAATCAGCCGTAGTAGAAGTTTGAAAAAATTTATCACACAAATTTAACTTAGAATACCTCCTTAGTTCTTCAATTTATCCAGGTTTTAAAAAACAAATTTAAATACCAGTTTTGCAAATAAAATTTTTCAAATAGTTTGAATAGTTAAAACCTGAACTGCACTGCCCTAATAAAAAATGTGAGAAAAAGTTTTATATTTTTTATATAACTACACTCTTTGCATTTTCTTGTAATTAGAAAAACAACAATAGCGCTCAAAACTGACAATAAGGAGTCCAGTTTATCAATTTCATTAACAAATTTCAAAAATTTTGAAACTCCGCCCGTACAAATACAACTGTGTTACTATCCCAGTGCCTCCTTTTACCAAACATCTTATATTATTTGCAGAAGACCCCATAGAGCGTTTTTGTTTTCTGCGTTGCTTAAAACACTAATGGAGTCGTCCAGGATCTAATTTATGAATGGGTTCCATTGGTTAGCGTCTCATTTTGTGGAGAGGGGGGTTCGCATTTAAGTATGCAAAGCGTGTAGTGCGAGGAAATTATTATCTTTTTATTACGATATCTCTTGAAGGAAAGGAGGTTGGTCAATTAATCTGCAGCAGAACCTAGACTTATTTGTTTGTGGTCTGTTTTGGGAGGCATGGTGGTTCTTCAACACGAAGTCAATTATTGAAATGGGTTGTGACAGTTGAAAGATCCTGTTTTATGTTTTAAATGAGCTGGGTGTTGAAGAATGAAAAATAAATGAGATATAGTTTTAAAAGTGGTTAAGCATTCGTTATTTTTCTTCTATGAATGTGATTGTTTTTTACTTGTGACCAGTCGTCCTATAAATAATTTAAAATTTTAAGTAATCATTAGAAAACAAATTGCAATGGGAAGAGTATATATTTTATTAAATTTCTATATTAAAAAAACGAATTAAACGCTTATCCTTTGCTATCGGCTCATCCTCAATTAGAAGGGTACCCGGAAAAAATATTTGGAAAGGAATATTTACATTGCTGAATAATATGGAGAAGTTTTCATAGTTTTTATGGTAAAAAAAAAGAATTTTCAGAATCTTAGGGGAAGATATATTTGGGAAGTCCCCACTTTGGCTACGCTTATGTTCCAGGCTCAGATTCAGGGGGATGGCACTCTGGAAAGTGAACCCCTCGGACCCCAAAAAAGCTTCTCAAATGAGTTAAACCCCTACTTTTACAAGTCAAATTTCAAAAATTTTTGGGGAGTGAGTTCCCCCATACCCCCTAGCGTTACCACAAGGGGATCTTAAGTGATACTTTTTATTTTAGAAAATCCTCAACATTTTGACATTGTAAAAGTGATGGTCTGGAAAAGTGCCCCCCTTTGTAGCCGTGCTGGATCTGCGCCTGTTATGTTCCAATGTTCAATAGTGTTCCATAAAAATCTAAAAAGCAAACATTTCGATAAATTTGAACTTCACCCTAAGAACATTGAATGATATTTTCTTCAAAATACACTAAATGATATGCATGCATTAAATGATTTTGAGAAGGGACAGTTTAAGTTGATTCAATAACACGTGGATCACTATAAATATAACCTATTAACAATGAACATTAGGGTGGAGCGAAAAACTTTTTTTTGGAAATTTAAAACGCCTGAGGTGGGAATAGGTGCCATTTCGGATAAAACTTAAAAATTCAAAACATGAGTTCGATCAATTAATATCTTCAGGTTCCACATTCACGTTAAAGTTTCGAAGTTTCATCAAATTTTACGTAAAAATGGTTATAAATTATTCTCCCACAATTTTAGCTCCCTTTTCACACCATAGCTGGTTGATTTTATATTTTTAGAATGTCAAACAACATTTTAAGACCTTCTATGGACCTGGAAGTTGGGGGAATTTCTAATTTTTCAAGCCCGAAATAAGGGCTCATGCCATTAAAATAGGCTAGCGACCGAAAAAATTTTTTTTGAATATCGGTTCCAAATAGAGCTCCGAAGTTGCGTTTTACTCTCCTCATTCATGGAAAAATAATAAAAAAATTCGTAAAAAATAATTTAGGTTTGTTTTGGCCCTAGAATTTGAAAAAAAATCGATCTTTTGCATAGCGTATAATATAATGGGAAGTCTTAATCAATCAAATTCAAGTGTTAAATGTTATAAAAGCTTATAGTTACATATTAATTAGGCGTGTTAGTAGTCAAAAAAAGTATGTACATATGTACAAGGGTACTGCATTGTGATTTGAGATAAGCAGTTAAGGCATACAGCTTAGAATCGCCAAATTAGAGAAAAATTAATTTTTATACTTATTATATTTATTTTTTCGGATAAGAGCATAAAAATTACTTATAATATACCCTAAATTTTCTCTAATTATATCTAACACTAATCATAAACTTTTATTTTATAGTTCGTCCCTTTAAATTTGAAGACTTTTTATAAAAAGTGGCACACACACAGTTCAGGTTAAAGTTTGGAATAAAATGCCTATAGTGCAATATACCGTTTTTTTCGTACGTTTTCTATAAAAATATCAACATTAGTGTTTTAAAAGCATTTTATGTAAACAAGAATGTGTATTACAGACTAAATAAAATATTTGAACTTAAAATTTATAAATTTTGGGGTTTTCAAGTTTTTTTCATCCAAATATCATGCAATGTTAGGCTGTTAACTTGATTTTAAAAAATCTAATTAAGAACTCAAAAGTATTATTGACTATTAATACACCAAATTATTGTAACTATAAGCTTTTATATCAATTAAAACTTGAATTTGATTAATTAAGACTTTTCCCATTATACGCTATGCAAAAGATCGATTTTTTCAAATTCTAGGGCCAAATCAAATTATTTTTATGAATTTTTTTATTATTTTTCCATGAATGAGGAGGGTAAAACGCAACTTTTGAGCTCTATTTGGTATCGATATACAAAAATTTGTTTTTCGGTCGCTAGCCTATTTTAATGGCATGCACCCTTATTTCGGGCTTAAAAAAATTGGAAATTCCCCCCATTTCAGGTCCATAGAAGGTCTTAATAATGTTGTTTGACATCCAAAGAATATAAACTCAACCAGCTATGGTTTGAAAAGGGAGCTAAAATTATGTGGGAATCATTTATAACCATTTTTACGTAAAATTTGATGAAACTTCGTAACTTCAACGTGAATGTGGAACCTGAAGATATTAATTGATCGAACTCAAGTTTTGAATTTTTTAGTTTTATCGTAAATGGCACCTATTCCAACCTCAGGCGTTTTCAATTTTCAAAGTTGGTCATTTTTGGCTAGTTTCGCTCCACCCTAATGAACATACTAGGAATATCTTTCTGGATTCATTAATGCGACTATGGGAGTATAAAAGTTAAGCTGTTATGAACATTTCTAAATTGCATTAAAGCCGTTGCCTGTAGAACGCGTTTTTCCTTCAGTGTACACAGTATGCAGCAAAACAAACGTTACTTGAATTCGCATTGCAAGCTGTGGGCCAGTGGTTCCCAAAGTGGGTTCCGTGGAACCCCGTGGTTCCACGAAAAAATTTAGAGGTTCCATGTGACAAACTTTATTTCATTAAAAAAATAATTATGGTGTAGAAAAATAAGAATATTCAGGGTTCCACGATCATCGGCAACAAATTTGGGGGTTCCACGACCAAAATAGTTTGGGAACCACTGCTGTGGGCTTAGTAATTTCGAGCATATTTTCAGGTGAAGTAATCTGAAAGATTGAAAACCAGGGAATCACTTCTACCATTTGTTTACGTATAGTTAATTTCAATAGCCCTCAGGAATAATAAAATAATGTTACGGGATCTCTTTGCCCATTTACGATCGTTATCCCTCTAATTACGAAAAAATAACAAAAGCTCTTTATAGAAAGTTATAATGCGTGTGTGTGTCAGTTCTTTTAACAGAAATTTGACTACTATAACAATATGTCGATGTATTAAAAATAATTCCATTAATTAATAAAAACTTAATTAAAAAAAGTAACCTTAATCTATTTCTTGAAGTACTAAAACTGGAAATACTGAAACTACTCTAACATATCGGAAAAATCATCAAACGCAGAAGATAATTTTTCTAAGGGTGGACGGCGCTCCTGACGAATAGCACAGCTCTGATAACAAGTGCCACTTTTTCCCTTGATTGAATGTTTCTCATTTTTTCTGCCAGGCACATGCAACAATGCGTTCGTTGGAGATAAAAATCTCTTTTTGTGCCTTCATTTAGGCTCTTTATACAGTAAATTTTTCTTGCAGTTTTCTTTAGTGGTCTGTGCGATACCGATTCTTTTTTCCCCTTTCGACATTAAACAATGATGTCTGCTGCTCTTCGGATCGTTGATAATTTTCATCGGTTGGCGTTCCATTGTCTTTCTTATTCAAAGAAGATAAGATCTTTTTTGGGCATTGGAGGGAGTCGAAGCAAGATTAAGATCCTTAAGGAGCCATCTTTGGTCATGCTTTGTAAAAGGTTTATAAGGAGACAGTTCTCCATGAGTAAGCCCATCGGTAGACGATTGAATTTTCCCGTTGCTCTGTGTTAATCAGTCTCCAACGTATAAATGTTAGAGGATATAAGAACAGCCCTTTAAAAAAGGAAGAGAACGAAATTCAATAAGATTTTCTTAATTTAGAGATGGTATTAATTAAGAGAAATTCAAAAATAAAGTCATAGGAAAATTTAAAAAGTTTATGATTAATGTGTTAGACGACTTGTAGGGGAGACTCGGATAAAACCGGGACACAAACTTTATTTGTTGAATATTCACTTTATGTGTGATCAAAACAGTCAATACTAGTGCTAAAACGATAAACTGGACCCTTATGCAGAAGGAAAATAGCAAATACATCATAACCAATAGCAATATAGATCATAAAAGCAAACTTTTCAGATGTGTAAAAGGTCCCGGTTTTATCCGACCTATTCGGACAAAACCGGGAACGATGGAGAAAAATCAAAATCGGATAGTAACTTCGAAAAAACATTATTTATTAAAAGAAAAATAGCTGGGAATGGCATTCTAAACTTTGAATCGGTATAAAATTTTCATAAAATAATATTAATTTAAAATAAATCCTTAAAGACTTTGCTATTAGCCAAAAGGGACTTAATGGAACTTTTTTAAGAATAAAAATAGCAGATGAAATTTTGGTCTTTTTTTATCCACATTGCTGCAGGCTTCATGTGCCCACCCCTTGCATTGCCGGCACTGGATCCACATTTCTTTAGATTTGGATTGTCCGTAAAAGCCTTTGCATCCCGGTTTTGTCCGAACATGCCATTTTAAAGAAATTTTATTCTAGCAGTGATCAAACAACTCCAAGGTAAGAATAAAAACCATAAAATAACAAGTAAATAATGAGGTATCTATACGCTACACTCACCTAAACTGAATCTGTAGGTATTTAGGATCGGTAGACAAATGTGTCAGACGCTTTTGTTTTAAGATTTTGTTGTGAAATTTTAAATTTCTTCCCTCAGCGAGACGGGTTTGTAAATATACTTTCTTTCCACTTGACGATGTCTGGGCACCTGCCTGGGAAGTAGTTCTAGCCGATTCCGCCAAATATCACCAGTAATCAAGGAATAAAGCTCAATTCCCCGTTTTGTCCACCTACCCGGTTTTGTCCGAGTCTCCCCTACCTTATATTTAAAGTGCGGTCGAGTATCACGGAGATTTTCTTCTGTATAAAAACCGAATGGTGGATTCCTAGTTTACAACTATAAATTAATTAAAGCGGAATGATGCGTGACATCCATTTTTCAAACGACCTTTGTCCAGAAACTTGGAGTTTATAGAATAAGGACGCTTTGCTTACTTTCTATGATGGAATTAGTTTTCTTGATAAGAAGGACACATCTAAATAAATCTGCAAAAATTCTTCAAGAAATGTCTAAAGTACAGTTTTTTTAAGAAGTCTGCAGTTATTTTGTAGCAATACGACTTAGAAGCCCATTGGCATAAAATTCTGCAGTTTTCTACTGCAATTTTGCAATCATTCTAAAGACTTTCAGTAGTTTTTTTTTATACTGATGATTTTCTAAAGCAACTAAAGACAAAGTGTATCTTTTCCTATCACTGTTGTTAACATGGATTCAAAATTATGATGATCCGTTGTTCTGTGAAACCACTTAAGCATCTCTTTAAGTAAATTAAAAATACCCAACGTAGTCCATGGGACTAGTCAAGTTTTTAAATTCTTTTGAAAATATAATAGGGTATGGATATGCGTATGGACAAGTGTAAGTGTGAGTGAGTTAATAAAACCTTATATAGTTACTGGACCAATGAATCAGCCAAATTTCTATCTCAATTGTTTACTATCTTTAAAAACATGACAATGCGATAAAAATATCTAAAAGTCAGTTCTGTGTACGATAAAAACAAGCAATGCTTGGTTAAATCGAGGGTAAATAAAACAACAGTCGACCGGGGATTTTCTAAGAGGAGAGCCAGATCCCCTTTCTTCAAGTGTAGTTCCCTGTTGCTATCTCTTAAGCCCCTCACATTGGTCATCAACCGAGGGTAAAAAAGAACCAGATGATTGATTTATCAAGAGATAGTGCAAACACAGGCCTTCGTTAGGAAAATCAGCCATGCAAGATATGGAAAGCGCTCCTTGGGAGCTCACGCATGGAAAAGTGGCTCAAGAAGAGTAACGTCCCTTTACCAAGTCATTACGGTTACACTAGGGTGGGCAGGACGTTATTGATGAGTTCGGAGGACCGTAATTTAATTCGAAGCATTTCGGGAGAGGGCCTAAATGGAGCACCTGTGGGAATCCGTCTTCATCAACCGCCCTTGAGAGTGTTCGGGAGAAGTGGACAATTATCGTGGTCGCTTTAAGGCGCATCCTGACAAGTCTAATTTTTTACCAATTCTTTTAGAAGACGAAAAAGCTGGTCTATTTCAACATCAGGGTGATCGGGAAAAAATGTCTTCTTTAAAATTAGGCAATGCGAAGTTCGATGGTATCGAATTTTTTTTATTGTTGATGGTGTCTCAGACGACCTCTGAAGGACCCCCCCCCAATTTTTAGAATGGGGAAGAATAGAATAATTGACACTGAAATTTATTTCTACTCCAGCCGTTTGCATCCCATCCCTGCAAAAAAGTATTTTATTGCTCCTGGGAAAATGTTAATGTTAAAAAATGTTTTTTAACTTAAAATAAATTATAAATATTCATAAAAAATGTTAGTAAAACTTTTATATTAAGTTGGTATTTTATTTCAAATTTTCACTTTACAGTAGGGGAGAGGAGGGAGGAATGGGACAGTGGGAGGAGTGGGACAGCTGAAATTCTGGAAAAATAAATCAGTTTATTTTATTTCCAATTTGGTCATTAGATGGCCTTCTTATAGCTTCTTGTTATTTCCTTCATTTAGTTTATCCAGCAGCAAGTTTCTGTTTATAGTTGTAAAAATTTGATTTTTCCACTTCCAAAGTTAATATCCAGTCTATCTTGAGTTTTATTTCATTTCTCATGTAATTTGTAGAACAAACATTATATAATGCCATTGTAATCTAAAAGATATAATTTATGCTAATCTGCAATTTCATAAAGCCTAACACCAGCATAGTTTATGTGACAAGTTATATTTTAAAAACAATGTGTGGAGGGAGGAATGGGACACTCTGAAAAATGTAAACAAAATCTGCAAAAATGTAAACAAAATTTGAAAATATTAATTTCTGATAGCTTTCTATCGCTTCAATTGAAATGCTTTTCATTTCTTGAATAAACAGTTCCAAGTATTACATTGTATTTCAATTTTTGATTCTTAACACCATGGGAAAGAGTTCAAGTGTACTAAATATTTTTTAAAAATTATTCTATAATAGATATAAAATTGAAAGTTGTTTAAAAATGTGGGCAAAGGTTAAAAGAATAGTAGGTAAAATACTAGGCCCTTTCTCATTATTACATTTTACTAATTTTCTTTACTTTTCAAAAGTGTCCCATTCCTCCCATACTCATGTCCCACTCCTCCCACCCATGAGGGAGGAATGGGACAAAATTCTTGTTAATTTGAATGATCAAAAGTGATAAAATTAAACAACATTTAAGAACTGTACATTTTTAAAAAATTAAGTTAAAACATTAAAGTTTATTATCCAACCATTTGCATCTATGAATAAGCAGGGGATAATGAATAAAAAAATATTTAGTGAAAATTGTCCCATTCCTCCCTCCTCTCCCCTACTTTAAAAAAGTATTTCACTGCTCCTGGAAATTGTTATAACTAAAAATGTTTTTTAACTTAAAATAAATTATATTCATATTAAAAAAATGTTAGTAAAACTCTTATATTACGTTGGTATTTTTATTTCATATTTTCACTTTACAGTACTTTGAGATGCAATACTGGTATAAGCAAGCCATGCACTTATTCTTTGCAAATTTAAACGGCCGATTCATGCTGGAAAAATAACTTACACGACCAGAAGTAAACAAAATTTAACACATTCGTCGTTTTAATTTTACAGTACAAAGTTCCACCATCATTAATAGGTATGATATTTTTTGTTTCAATAAGATTTTTTTAATCATACTCTTGCAATTACTTTTTTGAGAATTTACGGTTTAATTATTAAATTGTAAGACATACAAGACTTTAGATGAGTCAATATTATGCTAACTTATTCACGAAAGCAAAATGTAGTTTCACACATAGTTTTCTTTTTTTGTGTATAATTTTCTTCATAAATTTTTGTAATGTCAGAAATTTAGATAAATGATACGTTTAACTTTTTACCAAGATATCTTTGAAATACAAATAACCAAACTCATTTGATAAGCACAGAAAAGGTGGAATAAGAATGATATTTTAAAAGGTCAATATTTAAAAAAATTAAATTTATACTGAAATAGGCACAGCTTTAGAATAAGTCCGCTTTTGGCGCCGGCTGAAAACCCGGCCGCCATGTTTACCCAGGCTCAAAGCTCAACTAAAATGCTAAATACACTGATTTTTACGAAGCATATAAAGAACAAGCAAAAGTGCGACTTAAATCAAATAGTATCTTTATAGTAATAGTATCAAATAGTAATATATTATATTAATAAATTGAAAATTAGGTACATACGTATTAAGTCGTTGACTATACCGCTAAATTTTAAAACATCACCAAGGAGAACACTAGACGAGTTGCCAACATCGAAATAAGAAATTTACTTTATTGATTAAACAATCAAATTCAAAATTAAACTTTTCAAAGCCACAGAGAAATGCTATAATTAAATATTGTAATTATTTGGTTGGACTTAACTCTTTTTGTCATTAAAATTTAAATAAAAATATAGTTTCTCTAACATATCTTATTTTCTATTCATCCCCTTTTCAAGTTTTATATTTATTCATTTAAAAAAAACAAAAAACATCGTTTATTTGGTTGCTTTGTTTTTGGAAAACTGGATCTGGCAATAACTTTAAACTCTTTCATCAACAAATACTCTCTTGAAATACCGCCAACTTGGCGACAACGAAAAATATTCTAAAGCTGTGCCCTGAAATATTTAAATATTGCCAATTTTTTTTATTGTTGCTCTCAATAAAACAATATAGTATTTTATAACCTTCTTGGGGGGTTCAATTTTGTCATCTGTCCCGTTAAATATTGCAGAGCTGTTTTGGTCGCCTAATATTCAAATATTGACAAATTTTTATGGTTGTCTTTTATATAACTGTATGTTTTATTCGGCTGGCTAGCAGTTTTTGACGATATTTTTATAATTTTGGGGACTGAATCAGTTTGTCGATGTTTAGTGGGACAGGTAACAGAATTGAATAGCGACCGGTCACCAAAAAGTAGAAGTATTGCTAAATAATTTCAAACTCATAGATTAAAATGTTTTGTTAGATCAATAACTGTTCAGTTTATCAATAAAATCAGAAAAATTTGTCGATATGTGAATATATGGCGTTCATAAAAACTTGGTGATATTTAGCGGGTCTTTAACGGAATTGAACCCCAAAAAGTATAAATATTGCTCATAGATCAAAATGTTTAATTAGATCTATAACTGTTCAGTTTATCATTAAAATTTTAAAAAAATTGTTTGAATTGAACCTATTTTTTTGCTTTTAAAATTACCATTCTAAACCATGAAAAATACTAATCATATTTTTAACACCAGCCGTTCGCTCCCAATTACCACTTACAGTTTTTTCAAAATTGTACCTAAATGACAGTGAGTAAATACATTTGAATACGTTTTATTTTAAAATTAGTTTCACCCTGCTCCCCAAGTAAAGTGTCGTAAAAAAGGATCGATGTCCGGTCGAAGCAAATCCCTCGTCAAGAAAGACGAACAGGTCAAGAAGTTTCCCATCAGAAAGATACACGATTCGCTGGAAGCCAAGTTCCCCAACGAAAAGGTGATCCCAGAAGCGGCCGTCTATCATTCGGCCATTTTGGAATACCTCACTACCGAAATCTTGGAGCTTTCCGCTAATGTTGCCAGAAGCCGAAAAAAGGCGACCAAGAACAGCAATTTGGAAATATCCCTCAGCGATGTCCAGGAAGCGATCCAGAGCGACAGGGACATGAGGGACCTCATACAAGGCCGCTCCTGATTTGGTCACTTTACAGCAACGCATGGACCTGGGATATTCTAAATTCAAAACGACGATGCTTCTAAAGCGATATTTTTGAGGATTTTTTTTGGAAATAATTAATAAACTGGGTTCATTGGTTCTTGCAGTTGGATTTGCTTACTTACTTTAGATCAGTCTTTTTAACCTTTTACACTTATCCACTTAATGTACTTCTGTTAATTGTGTCGAATTGAGTGATTGTTGTTTCCAACACCGAATGAATAGAATACAATTTAATTTATAAAGTACTAGCTGTTATACCCGGCCTTGCACGGGTGGGGTGAATAAATTAATTTTTTAAATATTTCTTAAAATACATTTATAATTTTGTAAATTAGCAATATTACAAATCATCCCGGTATCCCAGGCGCCTCTTTCCTATCCCAGTGTGTTCCCGGTAATCTTATCCCGGTGGTCACGGTAATTTTTCTAATCCCGGCGTTCCCGGTAATTTTCCTATCTCAGTGTTTACGGTAATTTTTATATTCCGGTATTCTGGGTTTCTTTATGGTAAATTTCCTATCCCAGTGTTCTCGGTAATTTTTATAACCCGGTAATTTTTCCATCCCGATGTTCTCGCTAATTTTCCAATCCCGGTGTTCTTGTCACTTTTTACAATCCCGATGTTCCTGATAATGTTTAATATCTTGGTGCCTTTATAAAATAACCAATTTGTAACCATAGTAAAAAGTCTGGTAAATTAGTAAGTCTAGTGAACAAATTAACAAATTTAAAACCAGTGTTTAAAACTAAACTAAAAGATCTAGTAAATGAAAAAGTCTAATGATCTGTCTCATTTGAAACAATGTTTTATTTTTAACTCGTTGTATGACTGGTAAAACAGGTTTTCAAACACGGAAAAATAAGTGAAAAAAAGCAGGAAAAACGGGAAAAAAAGAATGAAGGACTGATTTTCTCTTTATAAATTATAGCCCATGTCCTATTCTGATGTATCAGCTACATTATGGTAGAATTTCATTAAAATCCATTCAGTAGTTTTTGCGTGAAAGAGTAACAAACATCCAGACAAACATTCACATTTATAATAGTAGTAGGATGTCCTATTCTGATGTATCAGCTACATTATGGTAGAATTTCATTAAAATCCATTCAGTAGTTTTTGCGTGAAAGAGTAACAAACATCCAGACAAACATTCACATTTATAATAGTAGTAGGATATATAGAAGTACTAATTTTTTATTTTGTTATATTCACAAAGCAGAGTTACTGAGTAAAAAATTTATCAAAATTATTTTATACAGGCCTTTTGACAAGTTTGACAGAATAAATCATTATAGAGGAGCCTATTGGAAGTTAAGTTTATATTAATCCTTACCGTCCACTATAAAAGCTAAAAAGCCTGGTAGCCTGCGAAATTCTAAAAAAGAAAAGAGCTTTTGATATGAAGAAAACGAGTTACTTAAAGGACTTAACTTTCTAGCCATTACGTGAACTAGGATATAAGGATGAGGTAAATGGACAGACACTTTTGCAGAATACGTAAAAAACTAAACCCCCTGAGTGATTTATTATGAAATTAGGCAGATTTTTTTGGCCTTATTATCTAGCTAGATTCTAGATATCCAATTATAGCTTCATGAGTCAAAACGTTATTGTCGCAGTTATCATTTAAAAATGGGCTTGGCTAAATTTTACCATGGAAAATGGAAGAAAACAAAAAGGTGAAAAATCAAAAATGATAAAAGAGGAGAGATAAAGATAGGGAGAAATGAGAAGAAAGAAAATAAATTAAATATTATACCAAGAGAGAAAAAGATTGAACATTTGTTTAGAATAAAATACATAAGGATTTATTAACTTTTGCTTTTCTCCAAAAAATGCGAATCTCCTTTGTTTTAATTAATATCAATATCTCACTAGAGAAACTATAGCCTTTATAGAATATTCCAAAAACTTCAATATCTGCTTTGCGAAATGCAGTTTGGTTAACGATTTTTCTGCTCGTCTTATCTTCATAAAAGATAAGAGAAATATATGATAAGACGTGTCTTGTTTGAATAAACAAACGTAAGAGTTGTATAAAAAACGAGGGAGTAAATACGGAAGAAGAGTGCAACCCTGTTTTTTTCTGACCTATCTTTCTTATCCTAAACTCCCCTCTGTTTATGAAACGTTTTTCGATTACTTAAGATCTGAAGGTGTTATCAAATACAGCGATATCTTCGAGTCATCTTGATGCTCTTAAACTGGGGTTCTCTAGCTACGTCCACGGGCTGTATTCGGTTCCCCGAAAGTTTCAACCGATTCGAAAACAGATTAGGTTATGTTCCATTATTTTATTTAACTTTTAATTTGAAAAATATTTTTGTGACATCATTTCTCGTTCCGGAAGTACTAATTCATATCCTGGAAAAATATAAACGTTTACACACAGAGTATAGAGCTTAACAGAGTGTTCATCTCCATAGACGCTAATGGCAACTTTTTTAACAGGGCTTTTCCCATTGAAAAACTTCCGGCCTTAAGACCCGCCTCCACGCTATTCCTGCTAATTCTGTCATTCGCCCACTGAAGCTGTCACTCAAATCCAAATCGCCTATAATCAGTGTTAAAATCAAATCAAATACATTTCGCGTTCTCTGATTGGCTGCTAGTGAACTGAATTATAATATGCGTGCTGAATTAAATTAACGATCTTAAGAGTAAAACGGCGGTTTGGTATCTCTGTTAAGCTCTCTACTCTGTGGTGGTTTTTTTTATTCAATACTAGCTGATATGCCCGGCATTGCACGGGTGAAGAGTATAAACTTATTATTTGAGGCGTTTGCTATCAAAACCCTTTTGATAGCAAACTAGCTGCATTTTTCTGAAATCCACTTTTTTGCATATTTTGAAAGTTTAGAGGGTCCTTCATAACCTGGCGAAGGGATAAAGCTCAAACCCAGCTCATTCCAACCCAATAAACTGGAAAAAACTACTTCACAACTTAATTGAACAAAAAAAAACTGAAAAAAAGTATGAAAAATCGTGTTTTTGCATCAAAGTCAGCTCATTCTAACCTAATTAGCGTAATTACGCCCAAGGTAATGCAACTGAAAGGAAAATGAAAAACTAATCGAATTCTACCTACAGTTAAAAATTTAAAAAACATATTTAGCTTTAGAACTGTGGACGTGAGAAGTTTTTTGTGTCTCCTGTAAAATTTCCAAAAATGGAATAAGCTGGTTTTGATAGCAAACGCCTCATTTTTAAGTTTTCCCAAATACATTACTAATTTTAGATAATCAGCATCATCACCAATCATCCCGGTATCCTAGGCGTCTTTTTCATACACAGGTCTTCCCGGCAACTTTTCCTATCCTGGTGTTCTTAGTAATTTTTCATATCCCAGTGTTCCAAGATGGATTAAAATTCCTTCAGTTCTCAAGCAATATAATTTTAGAATGATTTCCACATTTACATGGGAAAAATTAATCTAAAAAGTATTTAAAATTGCTTGGATCCCTTGATTAATCATATCTTCAGGAATTAACGTTTTCGGTAAAATTATTCAATAAGTTTATTCCATTTTGCAAATTAAGAAAAAAAATCAGTCTTTTCTAGTTGAAAGGGAGTTTTTTATTTGTTAACCAACTTTCTTAAAAGCTAAAATATTATGGCACTGTATATTTGGACGGCTTTTTTACAACTAAACTCTACTCTAATTTCCACGGCTCGGCGTTCCATTGGTTCCATCACTAAGCGCCGAGACTGCTACGTAATCACGAGACCTACAGCGCATGCGCCACTGGCCGTTTTGGCCGTCCAAATATACACTTCGAAATATTATCACCTTTTAATTTTACATCCTCGTTTCCATGGAGACTATTTTAACAACAATGGTTCTAGTCACTATAACAATGGTATTCCATAAAGCTTTTAAAATATAAAAATTAGATAAAATCTCAAATAAAAATATGGTTAACTACATTTAACTTTTAAATTTCGTGGAAATAGATTTTTAAATTAGTAATATAATTTTTAAATAGACTTGTACCTAGTGTTTCTATTAAAAACTTGTTGTTTAGCATTAAGTTTTCTTTGTAACAATGGAGTAAACAGATCTCTTCTTGAGGAGAAATAAAGCTATTTCAGCAAAATGATCATAAAAAGGGTCAAAAGAGGGTGAAGGGGTCATTAAAAGTTTTCGAAACATAGCCTATGTTTTTTCTGGAGTTTTTTACGTAGGTATACCAAGTTTGGTGCAGATCGAAAGAAAACTGTGGATTTGTATAAAAGACAAACACACCCACATATATATCGCCTCTTCCGTGCAAGACTCACACAATTGCAAAAGTTGAAATGTCTACTTTACAGGAGCTTGGCGTGGAAGGACTTCTTTATTGGTCGCCAAGTCGAAAAAGTAGAGTCAAAAGTGTGATCTTTGGGGATTATTTCTATTGGCGCTAAAAAAAATCGCCAAAAACGGCTTGATGTGCTTGAATCTAAAATCGTGGTTTAGCTGGCATATCGAACATCGAAATTTCTTCACGGAATTTAAGCACCTTCGGGTGCAGTCAGTATTTGGGTGGGTGACCACTGACCAAATCAAGCATAGCTGCGTTTTTCTCTTTCCTTACACACATTTGCTTTTATTTTTCAGGAAAGGATCTACCTGTTATCAGAATATTCTGCACTAAATAATAAATGATCATAGAAATATATTTACATTTTTAATTAAATTACGTTTCTTTTATAGCCGATTTCATAGGTAGACTTTATTTCCTGAAGAAATTATCATGAAAAACCTTTTTTTAATCGACTATCTGTGTATTCCTCGTGAGAATTATGCTACATGATCATGAAATACCTTTTGGTTGCACTGAAACAATAACCAGTCTATGAAGTTAAACTCTGACGATCAGAGAAAATTTTAGTTCATTAAAAAAGGTGATTACAAAATTACGTGCATTTTACTTTACACGGGGCATATAATAGGTATCAATACTCTCCTGAAAAGTAGGCAAAATTTAGGTATGAGCATAGGAAGAAAGAACAAACCGATGGTGGTAATGCTGAGAATGTTAGGAGGCATGGGTCACACAATCCATCAAAATAAGATTATAAAATACAGAAAGTCAACCAACTTATTTAAAATTTAAAGATTATTTTTAAGTTGGAAATAGTTTTAGCTTTAAATGAGGTTTAATAATTGAAAAAAAAAAATAAATATAACACTGACCCCTGAAGATCTCACCTGTCGGGTTGTCCATTTAATTAAATTGAAAAAAAAAGGGTTCATACTTTTCCTATTTTGCTTAAGAATCTCAAGAAAAATTAAATATTTCTGATAAAATCCAAGTATTTAAAAAAGTAAACTGTGCATTTTATTATACACATTCATTATTACGGGCAGAATAATTTCAATGTCAAGTATAGGTCCTTTCCAGAAACGTAGGCAAATATGAGATCGAGAAAGGGGAAAAGAACGTGCCAATACTTGGTGGTCACCCTCCAAAGTACTGACTGTGGCTGAAGGTGCTTAACTTGAGTTAAGAATGAGCCATGATTCACGCGTTAAAACATAAAAAGCCTTGCTTGGCGATTTATCTTAGCGCCAATTGAAATAATCACCAAAGATTAAACTCTAGCTTCGACTATCAACTTGGCAACCTATCTAGAAGTCCTTCCGCGCCAAGCTCCCGTATAGTAAAACTTTCAACTTTTGCAATTGTGTGAGTCTTGCACGGGAGAGGCGATATATATACCCACACTTAGGGCCATATTCAGATGTTCGCCATCAGTGAATCCGCCGCGCGTATCAGCCGAAATGGTATTCAAATTAACTTTTTCCCGACTCACTTGGTCTGAAACGCCGAAGGCGGATTCACTGGCTCTCTCGCCGGCGGATACGAAACCGCCGACGACTTTCTCTTCTCTCATTGGCTGAAACCGCGCTGAAACCTTGGAAACAGTTTGTTTACATTCTTCATTCGGTTGTACTTCGTAACAAAAATTTGGCGTCCATCTTTTATGAGCTTTGCATGCTTTGATTAGTAGGATGTTGGTATGGATTAATATATTAAAATAATTGATAACTTTAACAAAAATGAAAGAGCACAGAAGAAAATGGAACAGCTGGGATAAGAGTCGCCATGTCAAACCACCACTCCTTGCCCTGCTTCGGATCACGCTCGATAGCAAAGAAAAATGTATTGAGGTATGTAAATTGTATTTTTATTTAATTTTCTCGTTTATGGAATATTTCAGAATTGGTAAATGTTTTAGTATTCAATATTTCGGATCAATTCGGTTAGATGTTCCGTTAAATATCACCAAGTTTGTTTTGGTATCAAATATTAGAAAAATCGCTTCAAAAATTACTAATCTTAATGTGATAAAAATGTTCATTTTGAATAAAATTGAATAATTTATAATATTTTTAATGTTACACTAATCGACGTGGCAAATTTCTTTTTGAATTGTTATATTTTAAGATTAAGAATTCTGAATAGACTAAAGGAATTCCAATTCAAGATATGAATCAAGAACATGAATGGTGTTCAATACTTTTTTTTATTCAGTGAAAGTTATAAATGAAAGCTTTAAAATAAATATATTTTAATTTTTAAGATATTATTTTTGCACAGAATATATAATTTGGTTATTACTTGTAATTCTTGATTGTTTTTATGTGCAGCTGACATAGCATTTGTTTGCGTTGGAATATCACATATTTAAAGAATTCTTATTCTCTCGCTTTCTATTAAACTAACTTCCTTCCGCAAAAGGTTTTTTTAAATTTAGGATAGTATTAATTGAATTATGAAGTTTACAGTTTACACCACACACATACAACATAAAAATCATTGAATGTATATATAAACATTTCAATATATAATTGAATAGTAATCAATTATACTGTTGAATAATTTTTTCTTGTATGGTATGTAATTAATATATTTTGATTTTGTTTACATGCTAGTATAATTTTTTTCAGCTCAACTAAAATGCTGTTCTTTGTGAATCCAGGAAAGAATTATTGAAAAGGGCAAATTATGAAAGTTTAAAAGGATGACACTTCTATTTAAACTGAGAGTTATTTTTTAAAAAATTAACCATTTGATAAATGGTAATGGAATTTAATCAATTATTCATTTAAATTGCTTTGAGGTAGTACAGTTATTGTATTTGATATAATTTATGAAACAAACTTGCTCCTATGAACTGTGACCATCAAACAGTGACAATCCATAATTAAATAAGTCAAACGGTATCTACTAATAAATGTCATTATTTAGAAAATAGTTGTAAAAATGTTTGAACAAATTGGTGTAGTGCTTACTTTTTTTTGTTGATAATAAATAATTTTTTTTGTGATTAGAAGAGTTTTTATGTTTTTAGGATTTAGTTCATACAATATACTTTGAAATTTTTATAAGTTACACTTTTGTCTAACTGGAGTACTAAAAATTTGTTTCTAAAATCTGCCTCACTCTTTCCTACATGTTGTACTAATAAATTTCAATTCAATAAAAAGTAACTGCAATAGTTTACACATTTAACTGTTGAAACATACTTTTTGCTAATTGAGTGGAAAATTCTCCAACAAATTAAGTATGCAGTTAAAAATAGAATAAGTTGAAGAATATAGAATATTTATTTACAAAATTCCTAAACTTTATTGAATCTATTGTAAGAATAAAAAATGGAACTTCCAAATATTTTGAAGATATGAAAATAGTGTAAGTATTATTTATTTTGTTTTATATAAGCTTGCAAAGTTTCAGTTTTATAGATTTTAAAAATGCTGCTAATATTGGGAAATGGTAATTAAGGATTAGTTTACTGCACAATAAGGTGAGTAGTGAGAGTCTTTCAACCAGAATTAAGAAACGTAGTTCCTACTTCCTAACATCTTGCATTAAATTGAATTTAATGAGTAATTCCTTTTATGAAAAGATATTTCCATGTAATCATACCTTACAAAATAACTAATTTTTTTCTATTGAATATTTTTTTTTACCCTTTGCTATTATCTCCCTTTTTTATAACCATTTTTCCAAAATCATGTAAGAATGAATTTCCAAAACATACTTGGAATTAAATTTGGGAAATGAAGCATTATTGTTATGAGTTACAATAATTACTTGGTTATGATAAAGGTGCAAAGCGTTTAGAAATAAAAAAGATAAAATATTTTCTTTTTCTTTTATTGTTTTTATTAACTCTTTAATAAGTTCGCTTAGTTTAAAGCTTCAGCTTGGTTTCTAGTTCACTCAAACAACAAAAACAAGCGACTTGCAGTGCAGATTGAGTTTGTTTACATTTTTGGAAGCATGTGAATGCATCAGTGACATTTTCCCGCCTTTTAATAGACAGATTTTATTGGTCGTTGAGCGTTTCAACGTCACGCCACGTCAAAAACACAACTAACCAACGAGCTGACTCTCCGAGATCTCCGCCTCTTTCGGAAGGCGATCTGAATACGGTGAATGAGATTCACGCTGGACGGAAACGCCGCCGGCGGATTCACTGATGGCGAAGATCTGAATATGGCCCTTAGTTTTATTATATTAGATTTTAAAACTGAAAATTAAAAACTTATATCGTTACTTAATTACAATCTTCCGAGAAACTTTTTAATCGCATTTCTTGAACATTCTAAGTTTTAAATATCCCTTTATTTCAGTTACTATTTTGAATATCTATTAAAACGGTTTTTTGCAACAATAATTATAAATATCTCATTTATAATTGAGTGTGATTTATAACTCAGTGCTGGCTTCACTTTTAAGATCAAATTAAGTCCTTTCAAAGTAAAATTCACAACTTAACTTTACATTTACAAAACTTTCAACTTAGTTTCTGATAGATTATATTTTTATCTTGAAGTGAAAAAATTCGAAAGAACAAGAAAAACAATTCAAATCATAAATAAGTTTATTTACATAAAACATCTATTTTTTGCAACGCAAATGTCAAGAGCACTATTACACAGCTAAAAACTATCACTTTGTACAAAACACTTTATTATCACACTTGTATAAATAATAAAACCACATAAAAGAAAATGTATATAATATGTATTAAATTAAATATATGTACAAATCACCGGTAGGGCAACAAAATGTTTATTATTTTTGTATTATCTTAACCAAAATGCGGATATTTTGAATTCTCACAATAACAATTTGGTTTGGATGTTTTAGGTAAAATAAAATGTTATGCATTTGTTGGATAAATTAACCAAAAGGAAAAACAACTCATTCGTTGATAAATTAACCAAAAGGAAAAACAACTCATTCGTTGATAAATTAACCAAAAGAAAAATAACTCATCAGTTGGTAAATAACCTAAAGAAAAATAACTTATTTAATTTAGGTAATTTTTTGGTGTTAAGAAAACTTTTAGCACAATAACCACAAAAAGCAGTAAATAAAATCAATGATTACAAAACATAATAATGTAAATAAAACGCTCCGTACAATAAGAAAATAAAAATAAAGAAATATAAATAAATACTTTTTTCATACACACAAAATGAATAATAAGTTAATACAACCTATGAAATAACACGAAATATCTACGGTTTAAACATGATCTATGTATAAATAATAATGAAATCACAAAAATTACAAATGAAATAAATAAATAAAATCAAAAGAAAGATAGAGAGAAAAAGAGAGGAACCCAAAATTTCAACACTAAGCATAAAATAATGCAGTGAATGTTCCTTCTCATATCATCACCTCTGTTGCAAGCATGCTAAGGCCTATCTGGGCTCTAGCATTGCCTTGCTTCAACGATCTCATTACAAGCCAAGGTGGAAAACTCAGGTACCTCCCAACCACCACACCTTTATATAAATAGGAAAGATTAATATCCCCAGTATAGCCAGAAGAATGGGAATGAAGAAAATCTTAAAAATTACTTTTTATTTTAAAATTTAAAATGGGTAATTAACCTAACTCACAAATAATGTCATTTGATTTACAAAAGTGGTAAATTAATTAATATAAAACAATTAAATAGATGCCAAAATTGAATTTTTTTTTAAATGCGAGATAAAAATGCTCTTTTTAGATTGAAGCTGCTGAAACAACTTTTAAGTTATTAAACCATATTTTGGATAATTAATTTTTAGAGTATGAACTATATTATTAATAATCAAAAATATCAAAATAGATATTTTGACCAAGTTTAGGTACTGAGGAAAAGTAGGAAAAATTAATTTAACTAATTACTTATCTAAATTTATTCTCTTTCACTTTTCAAACCTCACTCGACTGGCTAAGCGTATTAAACCACATCCAAAGTTGTTAGATAATTGAATCAAGAGAGAAAGTTAGCCGCTTGCGGGCACCGACCCTTGTTGTTCATTGCACTGCTGTCCCTTAGCTTTGATCTACTCAAATTTCGTGTTTGCACATGCCCCGATGTCATTCATTTTAAATTACACAGTTTTTTTAGAGTTAGTCGGACAAGTTGGTTCTGCGACGGCAAAAGATGAAAACGTGGCAAATGAATTAAATAGATGCAAACTTTTATGCTTCTGATATAATTGGTGTAACAATCTGCTTTTTGGGTTGATGGAGAGAAATTTTTAAGAAAATAAATTTTCTACTTGGAAATTATAACACATCTAATAAATATAAACTAAACTTAATAATCACAGAACTGCTTTGAGCAAGTAATTTGAACAGAAAAACACAAGTAATTTCAATCACAAAATAATCTTATCATAACACAAATATATGTTGCAAAAATCATCGATGTTTAAATATTTTAATTTTATTATTTTCACTCCATCTGCACGCAACTTACAAACCAACCAACTTGTCTTAAAAACCATTACACGATGTTACTCAAAAAAAGTTTTAATTACAAATGTACAGCGTTACGTTTTGCATTTTATGTACTTCCGTACATTTTACACTATAAAAATAGATACAAATACAATTTTCAAAATAATTTTTTTTCAAAACGTCCAGAAACCTTGAACGTTTTTAAGCAGATAATTTACCACCACAATGCTAGGACTCTGAATATACAATTCCAATACGTAAAGAATGTGTGAGTCAGTATTCTAAAAACCACGAATAAATATAGAAGAGCAGACAAGACAAAAATCCTTCAGCGTAAAACAAAAACCAAATGACAATCCAACAGCTATACTGAAAAGAAAACAAATCTGGAATATATTTATCTTCTATTTCTGGGTCCGAAAAATAGAGAAAGAGTTCAGGTACATGAAAATACTGCAGAAGCAGGGGTGGGGTAAGGACCAGCAGGTGATAAATAGTTCTAACAATCTAAATATAAATATATGGATTTCCCATTTTCCCTTTGAAGTTCTCTCTGGTGCGTAACGTCCGAGCAGTTGTAGAAGATTCTACATTTTCTGAAAGAAAAAGAAAACAAATTAATGGAATGCATAAAACACACACAGTATACATAATTTCGTTAATATCCTATTATTCAGAAGAAAAACTCTTGAAATGAGTTTTTAAGGTATCAAATATAAACTCATTTCCAAACGTTATGATCCGAGGAAAATGTAATGTTACAGTCAATGTGATAAATCCAGGCATTATTAATAATGCCCGCGTATTTCGGGCAAAGCTATAAATTCTCTTTGAATTTATCACATTGCTCATCTTACTTCTGGCATTATTAATAATGCCCGGTTTATCACTTTACCCGTAACATTTACACAGCAAAGCTGTGGGTATATTAAAGATTTTCAAAAAATTAAAGTTGATCGAGTACACTGATCACTTTAAAAGCAGGGGGAAGATTTCAAAGAATCCCAAAGAACTCCACTCATCTGTTGGACATTAAAAAGGGATCCATAAATATTCGATACCTTAAGTGACCATAACAACTGTGAAATTGAAAATTTAAACATATATTTTCTTAAAATCATTAATAAAGATTAAAAATAAAGTCAAGTCCTTCCAAACAATATGATAAATAAAATGCAGAGAAGGAATATAAACATCAATATCATCATTGCCTATTTGCGTTAGTTTCAACGGCTTTAAACGGCAAAATCCTAGAAATCACCATTATTTTATGAACGTAACCACAATACAACAGCTCGTACAACGTACAACCAGCCCCGAACACCGATTTAGCACGCACAAAGCGAGGCATTATGGATCCCTCTTTTATAAAAGCTGCTCTGAGTCAGCTAGGTAATGTTACCAACACTGGCCCACTGAATTAATGACACATCTTTCAATAGCGGCCCTTAGGCGGATCTCCATCGCTGCTACAAAAGCCGTATGAATCGCATTCAGCGCCACAGCTGTAGGCATCCATTTTTTTTGTCTCTGCGCTGAACCGTGGCTTTGCCTCAAAAGAAATAACTTTTTTTTTCAGCGATGATTTTTTTTGTCGAGGGTCCTAATCTCTTCCACTTAAAAAATGATTGATCACTTTTTGCCATCCAAACCTCGAGGGAGTCGTTAACAATGTATCTTGTATGCTGCGGCGGTGGAAAAAAACAGTGTTGTAGGTGGCGAAGAAGAGATGGAAATCGCACTTAAGGACGCTGTGTTTCGTGCGTGTCTACACCGGTCCTGGTGTTGTGGAACAGTGGGGCACTTATTTCACGAAGACTCTCGGGATTGTCATTTTGTAGTTAGTTCATCTTTTATTCATTTCTGGGAAGTAGTGATGGGAGGTTGTCTTTTTTATTATAAATTTGGAAAGTAATCAAGTTTTAGAGATTTACACCTTGGAAATGTTTTGGAAATGCAACAACTGTTACTTCAATGTTGTTAAGACTTCTGAAAGAGACATATCTGGGATTTGCGGTTAGTTATCAGGGTCAGTCTAGACTTTTTGTGAAATTGCGAAAATCAATAAATATTTTTGTGAGCGTCCTATGTTTGGGGATATGGTAAAAGTTATGCAACGGTAAAATTACCATAAAATCAGAAAAAAATAACTGCATTTCGAAGGAAAAATACTGAGTAGGGTTCATTTTTAAGTAATATATTTCGTCAAGGGTCTGTTAACGGATACTTCACCAAATATGTCCTCTAAAAAGATCAATGTTCATGATTAAATTGAATTCAAGCAGATACCAATTAGAAGTGAGGAAATGGTGAAGTTAAATTTGAAATGATAAGACTTGTTTTAATGTCAATGTATCTCCATTTGCATTAAGAAAAGGGTGCACTTGTGACCATTAACAGATCAAGGGGTGGCACAGGGGCAAGTGCCCCCCCCCAAGAATGCTTATAGCATAAAATTACATCTGAAGAGGATTTCTAAAAAATAACGTAATTTTGAAGCTTTTAAGTGCTTTAATGTGTAGCTTTGGGGCCAAGAAAGCATATTATCCTCCAATATTTTCGAAAACATCGCAGTTTCTGCTGCTGGAGATATTTAAAAAATCCTGGTGCCCCTCCAGTAGTCAAACCGGGACCTCCCCAGCTTGTGACATGTAAATAAAGGTAAAAATTCCCAGGAAATTTTTATGTAACGTAATTTATGAACGGACCCTCATACCAGCAGCATTTTCCTTCACACATGTGCACTCAACTTTTTCCACCATACATTCCATCCACCTATACCTACATACCAAAACTTTTCCTCCAGATATATTCCACACACAGCATCGACATTCAGCCGTCAAACCAAACAACTTTCGACGTTCTTTTACATTCCAAACGACACACAAAAACAGGTGCGTACCTGATGAAAGCGTTCGGGTGTGTTGTGGTGTCGCGACGTCTTCTCACGTGGAGAACCGCCGCTTGCACTTGGGTGTTGGCGACGTCAGCTGACTGCTGCTCGACAGCTTCCGCTTCCGCATGAAATCTGAATGAGGAAAGAAGAGAAGACGTTACTCATCTTTTATGTTGTGCGTTTGTTATCGTTCAATAACAGTGGGAAAAGTAATTGGGGTAACACAGCCGCTGATGTCATTAGCGGTACTAAGTACGAAATATCCTTGCGAATTGAGGAAGATGGTTGTGTTGTGGTTCAGATTATTATAGTTCATAAGAATGTTAGTAGTATTTTCATGCATCAAATACTGAAGTATCATTTATTTTTTACATTTTACCGCCTAACCTAAGGTTAACCTGGAATAAAAACTACTAATAGCTATCTGAAAAAAGGAAACATGTTTTAAGCTAATCAGATTTGTCGAACAAGCTTGAAGTAAGAAAGTGGTGAATACAGCCATGAAGTACTATGTTAAAATAAAGCTTAGAGCTGTTGAATAAATATTGAACATTTATCTGAAGAAGGACTGAATCATTTTAATAGTGGCCATGCATAACCTTATGTAACAAATTGAGGCAGTAAACAAAATTTGATTAAATTAATACAAAAAACTTTGCATACGTGTTTTCTTCCCCTCCAAATCACAATTACATGTTGCATTACTAATACACAAATTTATCAGCCACATAAAAGACGCTGATTCTAGTGTGCCTGTGTGTGTGCTGAAAATCGTCAACACTTTGCGTTTGAATTCTGACCAAGTATTTTTCTAGAAAATTGTTTTACTGTAACTTCCCAGCTTTTATGAAACACCTTATTGTATATTGGGGCAAAAAATTAATGGGTTTAAGTGGTATATCATAATCTCAAAAAAATTAGTAGTTAGGCACACAAAAAGTCAATATCAAACACTTTTTTAAAAATTCCTGATCAAATACAATACATTTAAATCTATGATGCTTTGATAATAAAACATGGACAGGTATTTTCCTCAGGTACAAAGCGCACAGAAATTCATGTGGCGTAATTTGTTGATATAGTGAGTGAGAGCTCGTGACCAGCTAGAACCTGCCTTCATGTGTGATTGACGCTGTTAATAACATAACAATAACAGAAGGACGTGCTTCAGGATCATAACATCCGAGCAGAAAGGTAACGTGGCAAGGACAGGTGCAACCAACCTTTTGACGCGTGGGCTAATTCAAGTTAGTGCTTAGTGTAAAGAAACGGGTTTATTTTACTATTGGTTGTGTATGCGAATTATTTTTGGTGCGGAAGTAGAAGTAGAAAGCGTGTCATCTTAGATAGTTATACGATATATCGTCGGCGTAAAGGAGAAAGGCACTAAGTCACTTCTGGCTCAAATACTTTGTATGAGGTTTCACCAAATTTGGCGATAGACAATAGCTTTATTTTGTGCCATGCCAATTCATCACCTTACAGGTTGCGAGATTAGGGGAATGGTCCAAGGCCCCTGTGATTTGTTGGTGAGGTTCTACCACTTTCAAAAGATTCACCAAAAGTGACTTAGTGCCTTTCGCTTGTAAGCCGACGATGTTAGTCTTGTTAAACCCTTTAAGAAAATTTTAGTCTCGCGTCAAATTGTATTTTAATATAACTTTGGATCCAGTGAATTTTTGTATTTTTGAAGTACAGAAGTATAAGTATGCCTATTTTCTAAATTTAGTACACTTTTTAAAAGTACAAAAGCAAACACTCTCTTGTGTAAAATGCGAACCTAACCGAGCAAAAAAGAGTGATTAATGTTGGTATATAACGTTCTACCAACTTTTATTAATAACATCAATCCAAACAAATTAGGAGATATAAAAATGTCAACACTTAAAAAGAGAAAAACGTAGTAGCAAATAAATAAAAAAGCACTCGCTTATTGGGTTTTTTATGACCAATTATATTAGAAGCGATGGGGCTAAAAAACTCTGTTTGACGCTCTGATTTGGTCAAATGACACGTGCAAAAAATCGGCCCATAACGGAAATCCTCAATAAAATTTAACCTCTATTTTACAGCAGTACTCCTGTTAGCGAAGGATTTCGACTTACGATTATTCTTTTGTCCACTCCCATTGTTGCTTTAACAATCATAATAAAATTTCTTTTAAGTATCCTTTATATTAGATGAGGAAAACAGATCCCTTTTTAGAAGTGTCTGGTTATCTTAATAGGGTGAGGTATAAAAAAAGGCAAACTGACGACCGACGAGCTAATACGTGAAAACTTAAAATAAAGAGATTTCCACTTAAAACTCTACTTAATTGTAAAAAATTCCTCATATTCTCACTTTATTTATTATTTGAGTTCAGTAATTTAAACACTGTGAATGAAAATACAATAAAATACAATCTAAATAGTGAGAAACAAGTCTTTAAAACATTTTTATGATTTTAAAAATGCACTGAATTTTTTCCCAACTGAAAATCAATATATCCTAATCTTAGTTCATTGATTTTTTAAACCTAACTGCTTTTGCAAGATAAAATGATATCTAGTGCTCTTTTGTTGTTAGACACAGACACCTTTTTAAATAACCAATGCTAACTTTTAATGACGGGATAATTTGATCACCTTTGTAACTTAAAAAAACCTAAAATATTTTCAATCTAAGAACAACAACCTAAAACAAACCGAATCCGAACGAAACACACTTCGAGAACTCTTCAACAACTCAAGCATAAAGCAAACATCCTCAAAGACAGACAAGAAGAAACTCTCCAACCAACCATCGGGAAAAGGAAAAAACACAACAAAAACCCACTTTCCAAAAAGAGAAAACAAGCGAAAGGGAGTCGTTACTCTGTGCTCAGGCAGCCTTCATCTTTAATTCAACGACGGTCAAGCCCCAGTTGGGGCCAGCCCCCTGCTGCAGAACCTTTTCGCCGCGCTTCGCCAACCAAGCAGTGCCCCACCAACCCATAAAGTTCCACCAGAATGGGCCGTTCCCGAAGAGCGTTAGGGCATTATGGTAATTTGGTTAGGAGATGTTACTGTGTCTCTGGGAACCATTTAGTTTTCAAATGAAGAGGACTTAAGTTTTGATTTGTAAGAGTCGAACATCACTTACCTGAGTAAAACACAATGTACCTAAGTAAAAATATAAACTTCTAGAATATTTTAACGGACTTTTAACTGTTTCAGATTGATCAACCAACGTCATAATTATACAGGAAATATTTATTTTGTCCAATGACGGTCAACTGCAGTGGGTTTTGAATGTATATCACAATGATTACCAGCATTGCAAATCAAACTGTTAAAAAGATATTTTTTAAAGAGTAGCTTAGTCAAAATTGATTTATTTTAAATTCATACCTCTACAAAAGTATAAATAGATATAAAGAATTCAAGGTGAAAAGATTAGGAAAACCTTGCTTCGTTCTCTATTTGGAGGGGATACAAAATTGTTAGACTCAGAAAATGTAAATAGCTATGAATATTTCATACTAATTCAGTTAATATTCTCTTTACTTTCTTTTTTTGGGGAAAATATTTATTCACAGGGAGATTGTTTTCTATTTGATATTAAAGATTTACAGAATTCCTCAATATCATTCACCTCCTAGTTCCATTGAATTGAATATTCAATTTTACATTGCTGGGCAATTCCACGGGTAACTGACTGACATTAAAAAAAAACGCTTAGTATTTTGTAGTTTTCTTCCCAAAAATAAATGATAAAAAATACTTTCCACCCAGTTTATTGCTTTCTTGTTAGCTTAATCTAATGGCACAATTAAATTTTCAAAATATGTTTTTATTGATTTTTAAAAAATTTTAAACAACAAGGTAACTGACTGACATAAATGTTTCACAAATGTCAGTCAGTTACCATGTCCTTTAAAATTTTTAAAAAATCAATAAAAACATATTTTGAAAATTTAATTGTGCCATTAGATTAAGCTAACAAGAAAGCAATAAACTGGGTGGAAAGTATTTTTTTATCATTTATTTTTGGGAAGAAAATTACAAAATACTAAGCGTTTTTCTTGAAAAATGTCAGTCAGTTACCCGTGGAATTGCCCTGCTATCATAAACACAGAAAAATACCACGAAGAATTTATTAGTCGCCCATAAAAACGAAATGACATTATCCTACACTGTGAGAATTTTCGGACCCTCTAGATTCCCAAGACCTTAACATCGTCACGACCTTAAAGAGACAAACAATACCAAGACACCGCCAGAAACCCGTATCACACACTTCCGAGAACTTGACCCTCTGCTTCCCACCCAAAAACAATACAGCTATCATCCTGCGATCGACCAATCAGCGCACGAACCGGCATTCATTAAACCACGATTCGAACCAGAGATTAAAGGAGGGTTCCGAACCGAAACCCAAACGACCCTCCTTCGGGACCGGACACTGAATGGAAAAAGAGACAATCGAATCGTTTTCAAAGACGTCGTGACCATGGACTATGAATGGGCCACCTGTAGGTATGTCGTGAGGGTTTCTCACACCTGAGTAAAGGTGAAAGTGACCGCCGCCGCGGGTTGTTGACTTTGAGAATTGGTCAGTTGTTCTTTGGTGCGGAGAGGATGGGGGTCTATCAAGGGATGGACGGCCCGTTACTTTGTTCGGAATGAGGTGGGGCGTGATATTATATTTGATTATTCCGTTTCCTGGGGGAGAAGTTTGGAAGGATGTTGCAGATTTTATATTCGGTGGACTGATACGAATGGGGTGTTTTATAGAAGTTAGTGTGATAAAACAAACTTTTAAAGGTGAATGAAAGTAGAGGAAGAAGTCGATTTCAGCGGTAACAGAATTTTATTTATGAGCAGGGGTGTAGTCATGGGGGATTGGGGTATAGTATATCCTCCTAAAAGCTGACAAAGGTGTAGCGTTTAAAACTAGTATCTCTGATGTTTTTTATGGCACAGGAATATAAATGTATGCTTTACTTAAAGCAATTAATTCTTTGTAAAATGGGTAAAACTAATTTTTATTTAATTTAGAAAATACATAACCTTAGTATAATATCGCACCCTTGCTACTAAAGTGTCACAACTCAAAAAACTATGTTCTCCAGAAATTGCAAAAAACTGACCAGGCACATTTTAGTATTTTTGAATTTGTCAATAAGAAAAATTATACATCTCAAACTATGATCATTAGCCATTGTTCTAGTAGTTCATACTCAACGACGGCTGGACGACAACTCAAGATGTGGCATTTCAGTAAAAGGAATCATAGCCATCTTGATTACAACAAAACGCCATAACTGCGATCTGGAGGCTGATTTTTCAATGCAACTTCTGGCTCTTTTGAAGATTGGTAGAGATGTGAAAACTACGCCTAATGGCGGTCATACTGTCTGTCTATCACAAGAAGAGCTCTGGTTTACATCTCTGTTGCCAAGGCAACCGGACTCTGCTCATTTTCAACGGGTGAAATCAAAAGAAAGTCGCAACCACTTTGGCTTACTAAGCGCCTTGTTGGGGAATTTGGCGATAACTTTTATATTGTTACTTTGTAATTACATAAATCTGGAAATCTTAGAACAGGGTCGAATTGGCTGCGTTTGGTGAAAATCTTATTTCATCATGATCCATCGAGTGATAAATAGTTTTGTATTTTTAAAACGGATTGGATTTCTGTTACAGGATGATTAAAATTTAGAGGGAGAAAAGCTAGAAGGGAAGGGGCTAAAAGCGGATTACAACTAAACGACTTTTTTGAATCCTTAAGATTAAGAAATTCACGATTGTGATGTGTTAGCCCTTGACTGAAGTAAACATTAAAACTTTTGATTTTATAAAAATGCCGGAATCGAGCGATATTTCTGGGTCTTAAAGGGTAAAGCGTATATTCCAGATCTGGATGATTCAGTCTAAAAAATCACACGTCGCATTTCTGACCTTGAATTGCTTTGTGAATCCTAGTCGCCAAGGTTATATCCCACCCTTTTCCTGGCATTTTCCCCTTTGGTCTTTTAATACTGGTAGTAATTTTCTGAGCGATGGTACTTTTTTCTTTTAAGTAAAAGTCTTGAATCACCTGGCGAATTACACACTTGTAAAAGCCATCTAGTTCGCATTTTCGCTCACTAGGCCTTGTACGGTGTTTCCCTGGTGATTTCAAAACTTGAGATGAGTTCAGTGCTGAAACTTCCATTTTTATCCTTTTGATTGTAGTTTCAGAAACACCAGTTGCTTGAGAAGCCCTTTTTATAGCTTGTGGAAGTGGAATCGTTAAAGATTTCGACGATCCTTCACTTGAACAAAAATCTGCAAGATTGTAAATTATTTTTCGCGCTTGCGATTTTAATATTTCACCCTTTTTAAAATAAAATGTCATCATGTAATTTTAAAGAAATAAAAAATTTATTGATATAAATCGAAACACAATCCAAAGGTAACAGTTAAATCAAATCAAATATGTGTAGGAAGCGGAGTTATCAATTCTTCTAAAAAACAAAATTCTATTTTTATTTATTACATTTGCAAAATTCAGAAAAAGAAACTTAAATCAATTATCATCAAGTCAGTTCCCTAGAATATACGTGGTTAATTAAATCACTATTCCTCTTTGTTTATTATTTTAACAGTTCACTGCATCAATCCGAGAAGAAGACCGTGCTTGGGATCGCCAAAAATTCGGCCAATAATCCTCCATCGGCTTTAATCTCCGCCAAATCCTTATACGGTTTATCCCTATCTAAAATGAACCGGTCTTGTTGCTATAGCGACCGCCATAATCAGACAAACTGGCGGGAGCTCTTCTTGTGATAGACAGACAGTAACTCAAAAATTACAATTTTTGAGTTGTGTCACTTTAGTAGCAAGGGTGCGAAATCTCGATTATAGTGTTTGGAAAGAAACGTGAAAGGAATTATAAGTAACAATATCCAACTGTCTTTAAACAACCTTCTTTTTTAAAATTTCATGGTGTAATCAACAACGTTAAAACTTGTTCCTGCTTTATTCAACTGTTGCAACAGGTTAATCTATTGGGACATCAAAACCTCCTAAAAGGCGATTATTTCGTTACTCTTCCAGTTAAGAACTCTTAAACCATCCTTATTAAGATTGATTGAGGCATGAGATCCTAAAACCGAAACTTCTAAACCCCGTCCTAATCGAATCTTCGTGATGAACCTCTTTCAACACCGACTCTAAGTAATTCCTTAACTCATTCCAGCCCCCTACTTACGGGTTTCGCAATCGGTACCAGCCAACTTTCCAGAAGAGTCCAAAGTTGTCGAGTACCAGGTACGGCCTCTGGGGGGTCAAGATAGATTAACAACTAAACCAAAATCGTGTGATTCACTGTCTAAAAGAATACTAAAAAACCCTGATAACCAATTCCACTCAAGTTCCTCGACTGACGAAACAAGTAGAAGATTCCGACTCAATTTATCAGCATGTCGTGAAAACTTCACGACGAGGGCCCCCGACTGTTCTTGTAATAAAAACCCATCGTTTACGACCGTCGTCGAATTGAGGCTAAAACCCACAAAAACTTCCAGCAATTAATATTATATAGAGATGACAACATGTGTCGTAATAATCGCGATTAAAGAGATTAATCGTAAAATCCTGGTATGACGTACGAGTGAGGTCATTTCTTCGGTGTGGGAGCTTTGTTATCATGTACTGTGGATGCGTTGCTTTTCCATTAGTGTGGTTCTCGTGAGGTCATGAATGATAATTGCTTCGGCGAAGTGGAGGGTTTTAATTGTGGGACCTCATCATCGCTGGGGTTCGTGAAAATGCAATAACCTTAAGTGCTCTGGTTGTAGCTGATTGTGTCTCGCATTTCATCGAGTAATCGAGGAAGAAAACCTACACGAGCGATTTTCGTGGGAAAGACCTTTTGCATGATGTGAGAAATTCGCTTGATTTAAATGCTATTAAAATGAGCTTGCCAATCCCTAATCCCTTTTAAATTAAAAGAAGCAAGACTTGTTCTCTCTTGTAGAAATGACGTTATATGAATGATTATACCGACGTGAATGTTTTATAAGAAAGATAAAAAAGATTAAAATAAAGAATAGGAATAATGAATTAAGAAAAAAGAAAAGATAGAAAGAAAAATAATTCCGGAGGGGATAATAATATACCTAGATATAATGTAAAAGCAGCAAGGTAAACATAAACAGGTTAACTCAATACTTGTTGGGATAAAAGTGAAAAATAAGAGATAGAGGAATAAAATGATGTTGAACCCCCTACTTTCAGGGAGTTTTTAAAAGAGAGAGGAAAGTATCTGAGTTTAAAGGAAAGATATTAAACCCCATAAACTTAACTACTTTAATACAGTTTAAATTTAAACGATACCTCCAATGAACTCTAGAAAGCAAAAAATTATCACAATTTAGATTTTACTAGAATTCATATCAATTTACAAAACAAATGTCATTTTCGAAAGAGATACGCGTCCGGTTTCTCACCTTTGTAAAACTGAAACTGACATCCATGAATTCCAGACTACCATGGAGCCAAACAGTTTTGATTTGGGCAAGGGGTGGAAAGTAATGGAGATTTCCCAAGTCCCATTTTCTACGAGAGCCTTCGGGATCACTGATCAATGATGGTGGGCAACACACAGAGGGAGGGGCACACCTCTAACTAACGTCCCGTGGCTGCGGCCAATTACTTTCGTGTTCCTCGACAAATTATTGACTGCGCAACAGTTGTGCTCTCCTCGGGTAATCTGGAAGTTTCTCCATATTTGTAATTCAGATTAATTGGTAGAGGGGAAACATGGGGATACGGTGGTCGATGCATTGCCAAAAAATTCTTTTACAATTAGTCCTATCAAGAAATGCTCTCTTCATCAGAGAATCAGACAAGCGGAAGGTTTCAGTTAAGCCCGAAGGTTGTATCCATATAAACATTTCCTCAAAATAAGCACATTTTGATAGCTACCTAAGTTTGAAGCTGATGCTTTATTTTCTAGATGATTCGTCCATTGGTCTCGTCTGACTGCCGTAACGCAACAGATTGGACAAGTGGAAGCGATGCTTAACTCAACGCGCGCGCAATTAATGGATGGTCCATCAAAAGCGTGAAAACAAGTTTTGGCGCGCTTTTCAGCTTCATAGTAAAAACGAAACGCATCAAAACAAACCGCAGAGAGAAATCCTATGCGTAGTAAGAAAGATAAAAAGAATGTTTCGCAAGGACGACATCACGAGAGGGAAGTCAACGACCCAGAATCCAAACAGAAACATAATTACGCTCCCGCGCTTAGCGAAATTCCGCATGCATACATAATTACGGCAGGGAATCTAACCTAAAAAAGAAATGGAAATTCCCACCGCGCCGGTACGAAATACGTACGATAGATTATAAAAATAGCAAGAGCGCTCGCTCACAAAAACAAACTTTCCATTCACTTGGTACGATGAAGAAGTTTGGGTTGAATGTTCGCCCGCGCAAGAAGAGGCAACCTCACTTTCTTGATGGCTTTTTATAATTATTCTTCTGAAAAGAAACAACGAAACAAGATAGGATGTTTCGAAACTTTTTTCCACTCCCCCACTCTTGACTTGACCACAGCACACGCCTTTCGAAGAAATGAAAGCGATTCCTCGACTCTGACTTTTCGCTCCGAGAGCGTGGAGATGAAACTAACCAGATTGCACATCAGCTTCGACCCACCGTGTACCAATTAGTAGGTGGACGAAAAAAAATTCGTCACGAGATAGGACTAGAAAAAAAGATTCATGCATCATTACACAGCTAAAGAACTATTCTTTAACGTAATTAGATTATCATCGTACAGGAGAAGCGTTTTTACACTTAATGTTGCGTTACGGAAAATCGGCAAGACCGATGGACGAATCACAGTTAAGTTTTACTGTCCTTTAAATACAACGAAAACCTTGTTTTAGCAAGTAGTACAAAAGATAAGGATACAAAAATTAAATGGAACCCGAATATAACAAGCAATAATTATTTTAACTGGTTTTCTTTTTCTTTTTTAATTTTTTTCTATGGGAAAATAAATATAAATCACATCTTAAAAATGCATAAAAAAGCAACAGTGCTTTTTCTAAAGAAGGCTCAATTTAATGAGCAAACGGTGCTCGTTGAGTTCAATGAGGAAGTTAAATTATTTGTTTTTATTTTTTTAATCGATTCTTCTTGCAAAAATAAGCAACTACTCAAAATTTGAGGCCGATCGAGAAATTTTTTGACTGCCAAAAAAATTAACAAAAATCCACTTTTTAAAAGCGCGCGAAAACGCCAAGAGTTTGGGATCATCGTATGTTGACATCATCATACGATAAACATTGTTGGAGAGCAATGGAGTTGATGGTATGATAGTTGACATCTTCAAATAATAAGCGTTTTCAGTCACGTGTTTTTTTCACGACTTTTAAATTAAATTATTTAATTACCTGTACATTTTTTTTGAAAAATTGACTAGATATTTAATTTCACCGTACAAAAAACCATACGGAACACTTGTTTGTTTTTGAAAATATCTTCCTTATTATAATGATAAATCCAATGGGTTCCCTTCAAGTGAAAACTGTCGCTGCAAGCACACACTACTTTTTCTAACTCTACGGTTCAAGAGCGCTCGTTCGATGACCCTTTCTCTCCACCACTCATTTACGATGCCTTTTTTATTCTATTCTTATTCAACAACTCTTTATGTTTTTGTTGCAGTCCTCCTCTCGCAAACAACACGGACCGGTTCTACCTATTTCTTTATTCATCGGGCATTTTTTCTTCTTCTTAACTCAACTATCTTTCCGAAGGAGGCAAGGAGTCCTACTACTACGAGAATTATTTTTAATGAACCCCGTAGGGGGGGGAAGAAGTCATTACGAAGGGGCGGCCACAGAAGGTGAGGGGGAAAGAAATGAGAGATTAGCATCGCCATCATCTTTTTTTCTTACTTGTTCCTCACGTCCCCCCTGATCTGACAGTCTTGGCTTGATGGTAATAATTGCCGAGGCTTTTTCTTAACGAAGTGGGAATTGGACCCTGAATGATTTATTTCCATGCTCTGGGGCAATAATTTGTGGGTTTTATATATTGTGCTTACGATGTCCTGTGTTTTGGTTTTTCGTTGGGCAGGGTTATTTGGTACTGGGAGCGTAATTGGAAAGTTTAAATATGGATTCTTCTTTGAATACGAGATGCCTTGAAGTTCTCTCTAACTCAGATCATCGTTAGGTTTGATTGTTTTTTTTAGTCTGCAACGGTGTTAGGATAAAAAAAAGAATAATTCATGAGAGGTACTTCGGGTAGTCTTGAATAGGTTTTTGTTTTTTTTTACAAAGGAACGAATTGAAAATGATCGGCAATTAATCTTAAAGTAATTAACTTTTTCTATATCTTTCTTAGTCTTTAGACGAGTTAGGATTAGTTGAGACTTGTTTTAAATTTTTAAAAAAGATAAAATTTGAGTTTTGATTGTTTTAACAATGAGTGAGCAATAGCTATGATACTCATGTTTAGGTAGGTAGGTAGGAAAATAAGATATTAACAATAACTCTCATAAAACATTCTGATATCCAAAAAGTACCTAAAATAATACCCAATATATTTTTCAATGAAATTTCTTTGATATCTCCCGAATTAAAATTGTCCGGGTTCACTAGCCGTGGTCGATAGTTAAAATTAAAATTGAAAGCAGCTGACGTTTCGTCCATTTCTGAGACCGAAATCATAAGTGTTTTACAGGTCGTCAGTTTTTAAATCATTACAGAGATTATATTCGTCGTTTGACTTTCTTTTATGATAGTTCTAGGGATATAGTTAAATTTTCAAAGAAATATTGATTTTTCCTCTTGCAAAATGTTTCACAAATTATGCACAAAAACCAAAATGTTCAAGAGCTTTTTTTTCAACGATAATAAAAGGATAAGATTGTTTTTAAAAACATAGGGTATATTTTTGCTCCTTAATTTGATACTTAAAGTGATTATTTGAGTTTCATTAGAAAAAACTTTTATGAGACTAGTTAGCCAGGGTATAAATTGGTAAAGCGGAATTCCCGTCAACTTGTTCCAAATAAAATTTTTAAAAAGACGCCCACTTTTTTATTAATTAAATTACCAAAACTCTTACATATCATTAAAGAGAAGATATGACCTTTTTCCACAGACACAATCGTGAAACTCAACGATTTTCTGCAAAACTGACATTATTTCCAAACATAAGTATTCCATTAATTAATTCCGGAGATCCGGTTGAGAGGGTTTATAAGCAACTAGACCTCATGCTTCGCATCTCGGTCAATTCCACGCATTATGCAACAAGTCTTTCTTAACCTTGAACCCGAAGTACGCGTAAAAAGTCCGCTCCAAGACATGCTTCCACGCTCCCCGCGTCCAAAAACCCTTTGAGCACAACACACCAACAAAAAAAAACATCCAACGCAACAGGCATTCTCTGCCTTGCAACCTGTAATTACGGCGTCCCCCTGTGCATCATCCCCCCGTTTCTCGTATATTATGTATCTATTCCGGATCCTGAGCTAAAACCCAAAATAATAACAGTAAAAGTGATGGGATAAAAAAGCTGTTGCTGCCAGAACCGGTTTTCTGGTTCATGGGGTCAAGGTGGTTGGTTGGTTGGGACATCGCCACCACCAGAGAAAACATCTCGGATCCAGGTGAACAACCCCCTTTGGGATGGATGGAGAGAAAAAACCTCCAGGGTCGAAAGGGGGAAAGGCGGTTTAGTATTTCGTGTTGGGCGGGGAAGATTCCAGGCGAAGCGAATAACTCTCCTTTGCTCATTTATTAGCAAGGGAGAGACGAAAAAAAGCAGTTTTTTTTCTTAAGGAGATTTTTTATGCTGCAAGAGAGATTACTTTTTTGCTTACTGCAATTAATTTTCAGTGGAGGTGGTCCAAGGTTAAAAAAACTGGCAAGGTTTACGACGTTCAAAAAATTCCTATCACTTAATGTTGAAAAAAAACGCATGAATACCTTATGAAGAAATTAAAATTAATTTTTTGGACGTTTTCTGTAAAAAAAAACATCAACCGAAAGTATTCTTATTTCATTGTTTGGTATTTCTTTGTACTTTAATCCTGTAAATTGTAAATTAAAATGATACAGAAGTCATTCAAAACAAGTGGTATTGAATAAAATAGTTTGTCCATAAAAAATTATTAAAGCGTATTTTTAAGATAGATTTTTCTTTATGAGTGCAATTCAAACTAGTATAAATGATAATGGAATGGCAAACACATGAATACGTTGGATTTATTTTTTAGCGTGCTCCAAATGATAAAATTAAGCTGTACTAGTCCACATAGATAAGAAGTTCAAAGATTAGCATAACGGAAATAAAAAGGTCCTTTTTTATGCACATCTACTATTCGGGTCAAGAAGCGGAAACACAACTCAAGCATCAATAACCTACTTGACAATTTGGTTAATTTGATAAACATTGATACGATGCGCATAAGTTCTAATATAACGTCAATGGTTATAACGTATTGAGAACCAATATTAAGTGATATTTTAAGTAACTTTATTGTAATAAGCCACAGTACGTAATTAAAAGTCAACATTTAACACACTAAGTTGGGTATAAGGTTTAAAGTTAAAAGTGTTAATTTTTAAAATGAAATATACCAACATCACTCATTTAGACTAAAATTAACACTTCTACTGCTACGTTTTACATTTTTGTAACGTAGTGTATTAAGCTACAATGTCATAGTTTATTTAAGACTGGGAATGAAAATAGAAAGGAACTTAAACAGGTAAAAAAACTACCTCAATGATAGTAATAGTTCTTAAAAGAATATTTTAAAGACGTATTAAAGAAAGAGAATGAATTTTAATTCTGCTTATAGTAGCATATTTTTAAATTCCCGCATAAAAAATAACAGTATAACATTAAAAACATCCCACTTTCCCTGTTAAGACATTTAGATAAAAGAAACAAAATTTTTTCCTAAGGCTAAGCGTGCACTAGAGACTTTCGTCACGGTGACTGAGACAAAATTATCACCCTGGCTATTGCAAGAAGCTAGAGCACGCGCATTAGGCGACAAGACTCTTGGCCGATTGCCAAGAATCTCGCCATAGAGATGCATAGCTCTCGAGTGACAGTTACGTTCTAGTGCGCCATGACGAAAGTCTCTAGTGCACGCTTAGCCTAATGAGGAAGTTTCATATTTTTTTAAATTTTCGATTTTGGGGTATATTAATACAATATAAGATGTGAAAAATCCAAATCTGCAATCCAAATTTTCCTCAAAAATTTATTTACTGAGATATAGAAGAAATAAAAGTTGAAAAAAGTCGTAAACAAATGATGCAATCGCAAACGCTCAAAAATCAAATTTGACGTCACTCGACACTAAACAAAAGACATTGTTGATGTTTATTCATTATTAAAATAAAAGGTCTTTATGACATCATGGATCTGGTCTAGTTTCATTAGACCAGATGGGGATTAGTCCCACTTAATAAAAAATATTTAATAATACATTTTCCATAAATATTTGAATTTCCTGTGGAAAATCTTAAAATATAAGAATGAAATGTTTAAAAATTAATTATTTGATTTTATTTTGGTGTTTTCATAGCTGATTTAACTTTTAAATTGGCAATTATAGAGCTTTTCTTATTAAAAATATTTAATCCTGATGTTTTCATATTTAAAATAGTGAGTCAAGCAGATCCACTCTAGTAGAGAAATGGAGAAATAAGCGTTTTTAGCCATAAAATCGTTAATTATTTGTAAATATTTGATTTTCGAACTTGGAAAACTTGGTAGTGATCGTCCTCGCCTCGGGATACGTCTATATACCGAGTTTTGTCTACGCCGGCTGCGTAGTTTAGGAGGATATGCGAATTGTAGTCGTTTTGACATGCCGAGTGACATCACGAATCTGAAATCGCTGTTTTTCCCGCCTTTTCCAGAGCGCAAACTTCAAGCCGCAATAAAAAAATAAATAATGATCAGAATTAAAAAATATTTCGGTTTTAGGGTTTTCTGGTAAGGTAGGATCGATTTAAAAAATAAAAAAAAATATGAAACTTCCTCATTCTTGTAGATAGTCTACCGTTTTTTAAGAATATAATCTATAATAATTAAAACAGCACAATTAATTATTATTTTTTAAATTATCAACTCTTAATTAACCTACAAGGACCAAATGTTAACGTTAAGGAACCGAATCTTTATTATAAAAAGAGACTGATACCAAAGCATTTTGAGAAATGATATTTTCCACATAAAATACACTAAACGCTCAAGTCAAATTTCGAGTTTTATTGCAGACACATAAAAAGCGTAGCAGCAACAATAAGGAATACGCTACAACACGTTGCTAAATAACTGTTTTAAAATAGAAATGCAGTAAACTCATTGGAATGCTTAGAGATGTGTGTGGTAGGCATCAGTAGGTACTTGATGATGCAGTTGCGGACTACGGTTTTATGCGGGGGTTTGTGCAGGTGCTCTAGAGTAACGCACGATCACGATGGTTTGATTAGAGCAGCTGAAAAAGATCACGCATCATGATCGAAAAGTAGTGCTGCGTTTTCCTGTTTTCCTGATTTTCGCAGAATTGTGATACACGGAGCTCTCTCTGCTTCCAGAACTTCCTTGGAATCTAAATTCATACCACGCTTGAGTCCATAGTATAGTAGTAAAAAATGGTAACATAATATTGGAGCATGACTTCGTGTGAAGAAATGACTGTTCGTTTTGATAATTTATCGGCGTCTGGGGTAACTTTGAGTTAAGTTTGTTGCCATTGGAAAAGTTCTTTTTTCTAAGTTACAAGAATTTGATATTGAGAATTTGTGTAACGATGTTAATAAAAACTGCTTTTCGAATTTATTCTCACTTTTGTTAAATGATGGTTTTACTAGTTAATATATATTTTTCACTTTTTTAAATGAAATAAAGAAAAAAATGAATGAGCATAAAATGAAGGATATTTTTCACCCTGTGAAAAATATACTAAATCTCAGTAAATGGATGATGGAATTCTTCAATACACTCTGAAATTCTGCCCCTGCCGTATGCAGGAAAGGACCAATTTCACACAACAGGACACGTGCGACGGTTTTTAACACCGTTTCTAATAAGTTAAAAAAGTTCTACGAAAACAAAGATGGCAGCAGCTAACGGCTATGGAAAAGGATGTCGCATATCCTGGAAGTATTAAAGCCGATCCCTATACGTCACAACAGAACGCCCAATTAGGAATGAGTTAAGTGAAAATTGCGTCATTGTCACGTTTTTCGAGCGAAGCGATGACAGCGCAAATTACGCAATAAAATCGCGGTTTATGCCATGAATCCTTCTTTCACTCTTTCGACAAAAACATTTTTTTTCTGCTCAACTTAATCTACGAGCGACCTCAATTCACAGCTGGGCTCTAACAGAAGCTGTCCGGGATGGCAGCAAATTTAATGCTTTTATTAATTTATGGCTCCAGGCAAGGTCCGATTGGACTTTGGTGGATTGGACACTTGTGGAGGTACTTTTGAAAAGGGAATTGAGAAAAACCGTTCAATTTCAAGGGAATGAGTCAGCAATGATAGTAGTAGTATGTTATCAGATTTGTGCAGTACTCCAAGAACATATTAAGGAAATTTATAGAAGGACTGAATACATTTTTTAACTGGAAAATTAACTGGAAAAAAACAGTGGAAAAAATAAATGCCTAAATTTATCTTAAAGCTCTTAAAATTATTACATTAATTTAATGTTAAACATAACTATTTCTAAAACAAAAAAAATTACAAGTCTAATTGTAACTGAATTACGTAAGTTCTTTTCCTTCTGAGAGCACTAGAGAAAACCAGATTCGGATGAAAAATAACTTGAAAGGTTACTGGCAATCAAACATCTTGAGACCAAAAACAAAATGACGTCTGGAACTTGAGAATGCGGAAACACACGAGTTGAAATTCTTTGAAGTTATGCAGAAAAAACAAGAACAAGCGAGCGGAGTTCAAAACGGTCGCCGACTGTGTGCTTCTTTTTAATTCTTAAGTAAATTAAATAAATGAAAATATAACAGTTATACTTCTTTAGTATACATAGGTCATTTATTTTTCTTAGGAAGAGTTACACACAGAGAAAGAAACCATCTAAAACATCATTCAATAAATAACCATATGAATACGAACAAAATGTCTTATATAAGCTCAAAACTGTTTCTGAATTTAAAAAATTTAAAGGATATGATATAAAACAAATTTAATTTTAATTTCCAGAGGTTAAACTTACACTCTAAATGTTCTTGAAAAATTGTTAATAATTTTAAAATGTAATTAGTCAGGTTATGAAGACTATCAGCGTCGGGCTAGCCACTTGACATGGACACAGGCTTAGTAATTAGCACCCCAGGCCGGATGGCTAATGAAACTAAGATGGGCACCGGCTGATCGGCCCCTAATAGGCTTGAACAGAATTTGGTTTGATTGATTTATGTAGGCTATGGCACACGTTAAGGTTGAATTTTTTTTCCAATTTCCTTTAAAAGTGTCAAATGCAATTATTTTTTGATCAATGGAGGTAAGGAGACATTAAACCTTTAAGCCCCCAAATGTCTTACTAGTAATTTCAGTACACATAAATTAAAATCCACTTATACAAATCGTGTCTTAACTAGGCAAAAATTTGTTCATGAGTTTTTCCACCTAGGAGGGAGAAGATTTTACGCGTTTCCTCATCTGAACTAATACGGTAATGGGGCATAACCGAAGCAATCCGACGCAATAAAACTGCACCCCTCTCGCTAAAATAAAGATAAACGATAATTTACGACGCTAAGAACTTCTTTTCGTAGATTGGCAACACCTTATTCGGAGTTGTTTCAGAAAGAACAGTCAGGGAAAAAAGGGGATTGGTCACCAAAGTGGGCCTCAAACGGGGCGTTCCCTGTCATCCAGAATGGTTTCATTCTTCGAATTCCTCGAAAAGGCCTTCCATTATTTTTTTTCTCAGATCGCGAATTCGACTTCGAATCATGGAGGAGGGGAAAAAGTTCCATATTCCCGCACGTGTTCGTTCGCCTCCCTATGTTTTTCGTCACAGCTTGTTTATTTGGAATACACATCCGAGAGAAAATGGGAACTCCTGGCAGCGTGCCAAGACCCTCAGCGCGTTTTTATCCAAAGATAGCGCGGGGTTGCCAGATTCGGGATTTAATCTGCACACACACAGAGCTTTTTACCCACACGATTTGATATTTTGACAAGTTTATTCGTGCGTTATTGTGAATTGTTTTGAACCATATCTCTTGGAAGGTCCGGTTAAGTGTTTCTTTTTAATTTTGATAGGAAATGTTGCGCTGAAGGGTGGAAAGAACAATCGTTTGATTGGCTGATAATGTCGCATTTTTGAAATGACAAGGATAAAGCCATCCGATAGAGCTAGCTTTTCAAAGACTCAAAATGGATTCCTTTTTAGGCGATTATAGATAGTTGCTGGGTGTTCTTTGGAAATGAGATAATTCTCAAATCTAAATCATTACAGAAATTGAGATAATTTTAATTATATGGGAGGACGTGCATCTTTTTCATCGAAGTTTAAATTATTATAGTAGTGTAATCAGCGCCTCAATTTGTTTCCTTAAAAATTCAGTGAAAAAAAATAGCAGTGGCGTTTTAAAAGAATTAGATAAAATCAAGAAATAGCCGCGTTACAAGTAAGTCATACAGGGTGTCCCAAAAAAGAATGACACATTTTTAAAATCAAAAACTAATAACTCGAAAACTATAAGAAAATAAAAATACGTAGTTTGTTGCATCCTACACCTAATACTTCCAGGAGTAGGAGGTAACAAACCGCGTATTTTTATCTTTTTATAGTTTTCGAGTCTTTCCGAAAAAATATCAGACTATATACCATATATAGACTAACATCAACTCAATATGTGTAGGGATATTTAAATTCAATATCAATAGTACTCTAGCAATCAAAGTAAAAAAACGAAATAAATAATCAATATTTTTTAATTAGCGAAAAGAAGTATATAGATAGTACATTCGCAATAATTATTTATGAATTCCTTCATTCAGTTTAGAAAAGTTAAGGCGACACCGTTCATATTTCGCAAGTATTAACTCAATTTCAAAATAATGAACGGGCAAAATTTCTAACGAACATAGTATAGGTATAGACACTCAAATTCATTTCATCGCACTAAAAACTAGTCAATGACGACATATTAAAATTAGCAACAACGAGAGCAACATGCGAGTATTATTTCATAACCTCTACCGCCCCATTAAACTTAAATAAAAAACATCCCCAAAAGAAACATGAAACCTGAACCAGAAATCTGGAACTGAAAACAGGACGCTCCAGAGACGGGGTCTGGAAGCACGAACCTATCCGCTACAGCAGCTGCTTGTTTGTGTGCGATTGTCCCTTTTGTTTTTTGGCTACGCTTAAAATGTGTGGGAGGAATAATACAATAAACCGAGAGGAGAATGCGGAAGTCTCCTAAAATCGGGTCTCATTGGTCTCATTTATTTGGATTTTGGTGTATCGGCATTGGCAGAGGTCACGTTTCACTCACTACATCACGGCAATGATGGAGATTCATGACATGTGGTGGATTCATCAAACATTGGAAGTTTCTCCTCCGTTGCTTTTTTTATCGGTTTTGATTGAATTTATTAGGCATTGAGGAAGATAGCAGGGCCGCGTCCTTGGCTCTATATTTATATTTTTGCTTCTAAGAGCACGCGCGTAGCTCAACGCGTAGGTTTTTTTCTAGAGAGAGTTTCTTTGATGTATGGTTGATTCTTTGATATGCGGCGTATCAGCTTTCTTCAGCGGATAAGGATTTATCACTACAGTTGGGGTTTTTTACAGCATGAAATAGGGGTGTCTCCAGATTTGTTTTCTGGAGTAAGCAATAATGAGGATACTTTTTTGCTTATCTGTACTACGAGCGAAGGTGTATCCAACAGGAACCCTTAACAACATGTCCGCATAATTTGATTCTCAGATATATTTCCCAATAAAATTATAAATATGTTAGGGTAGGTGGGGGCAAAGCCACGCAATTTTCTGTATTTTTAACATTGTAGTCGAAAGGAGGTAGATAATCCCGAAATTTCAATTGGAAATGTTAGATTGAGATCCTACCTACAAAACCAATCCAAGTTTAAACTCTTATCGATGGTATTTTAGGAGAAATTTACAATTTAGAAGAAAAAAAATTCGCGGGGCTTTGCCTCGCAAAATGGGGCAAAGACCCGCACTTGCAAATCTTGGTGCTCAAATGAAATAAACAGTGATAAACAGAATTTTTCATTATAAAAACACTAAAAATAATGCTCTTAATGTTGTTTTAATAATTCTAAGCCAACCTACAATATTAAATACTTATATATATGATCAGTTTTAATGAAAATTGTCAATCTGTTGTAGCAATTAATTTCAGATTGACTTGACCAGATATCTTTCAAAAGAGAGAAAGGATGGTTTCAGGTGGAGGGTTGGCATCTCGGACACCTTTATTAACCTCTTTAGAGATCAAGTAGTCCCATTTTCCTTTTGGGACGAATTCCTGAGCTTTTTAAGCTGCGTAGATTTGCCCCAAAACACCTGCGTGGATTTGCCCCGTTTTACTTTATTTTAAAAAACAAGCCTAATGATTTTTAGAATCATGTTGAGGCAATTCTTTCAGAATGAAACTGAAGTTGAATTGCTATCTTATCATTGGGCTATTTGTTAGTATTTCTCCTCGAGCCCTATTTTATGTAATTTTTAAGAAAAAGATCAGAAAAATTACATCAAAATGATGAAAAACAAACTTACAGCATTTTTTAAACCCATGAGTGACTTAGGGGTACGAACTTTCGCAGAACAATAGGTCACAGTAAGACAAACCAACCACCTGATTTTCAACTTTTGAATCGATCATTAACAACTAAAAATCGCGGTGCGTGGTTTTGCCTCGAGCGGGTTTTTACACCCCCACCTACCCTATACCTTGAACTTGTAAAACACACATAAGAAATAACAATATAATACTTTTTATCCCATTAAATATAAGAAATACTTTTAGTAGCTTAAGCATTTATTTGGGGTATTCACTAACTCCATGGGATGAATTAATTGATAACTAGAGAGCAGCATAATTTAATTGGAATTTATAAAATGCTTTAAGTTTTTTTTATAAATCTAAAAAATTTGAAGCATGCACAAAATCTTTGAAATTTGCATCTAATGTAAACACTTTAAAACAAATTGCATGATACAGTTTAGTTACATAATTAAAATTATATGTTTATGAGTACGCTTTTCCACACCATTTAGAGTATCCAGTAGAATAATGAGTGAAAATTAAAACTCCAAAGCAGTTCCAAGAGTTGTTTAATATTGTGCAACCATTAAACTTAAAAATAACATGAAGTTTTTCCACCAGTTTAATGCAAGAAATACTATTGCCATAAATTCGTGCAAAATCTTCAAACTTCCCTCTCATTTCCATGATGCAAAAAAAGTTTAAACATTGATTAAACTGAACTTCAAACATCCTCCTCAAAATAGCACTATCATATCACGCTTACAATAACTCGCACTCCATTGCAATAACAATTGGATTAAAATTTTTAAAGTTTGGCTCAAAGCAAGGAAAATTTTCCTGCAAAAAATCCTTCACAATCTTCCCCCTCCTTTTCAACATTTCCTTACAAAACAAATCCACAAGCATAGCAGAAATCCCATTGAAAAATCACCAGCATTGATGAAGTGTGCTAACAACCACTGTAGTTAGTGCTATATTAAGATTGTAAAAAAAACTGGTTGAAATTTGGTTGATTGCCAGATAAAGAAGCAACATAGTTGGTCTCAATTTTAATGTCTCCATCTTATACCGAAATAAATTAACTAAAGAGTAAATGCCTCACACTACATCGATACTAAACAACAACAACATAATATCAACGCACCTGTGATAAGCGTCTGCCTCTGCTCCTTCCCATCATCCTCCGCATTCGAACCACCACTGTCCGGTGCGTCTTGGTCGCTGACCACCACCGGCGTCCACGCATACCGTCCTCCGGGCAGCGGTCTCTCGTTCGCGAAGTCAAAGTTCCATCTCTCCATGCTCTCTTCCTCCAGAGCCTTGGTCTGCACTTTTAGCAGGGCCTTGGTGCCCTGGGGGTCCGGGGGCCCGAACAGGCAGCGGCGAGCCCTCGGAGGGGCCCACGGGATCCCGGGGACCAGCCCCCCGTGCCCCGTGATGCCGATGGCACTCACTTCCCCCATTGGATTCTACATCGATGGAAGCGAGCGACCGCACAATGTGAAAGCTTCCATTTGAGTGAGGCTGCCTGGTAAACAAGCTCAGAGAGAGCTCGTCTGCTTGTTTGGTTCTTTTTTCGCCCGGGCTCGGCGGAGAGTTGCTACACTGGAGCGCTCTCTCTTCTTTTTTTGTTTTTAGCTTGTTTTCCTATCTCTCTTTATTATTTCTTTCGCTGGGATTTCTCTCTTTTTTTTTATTTGTTGTTGCTGTATATTTACTCGGCGGCGCTTGGGTTACGCCATGCAGGTAGCTACGTCACGTCCGTTAGGGTTGCTGGTTGGCGGAGTTTGCGAGGGCGATTCGCGGAGTTGAATGTTTGTGTGTTGAATATATTTTAGGTGGAGTTTTTATTCCCGTTCTGGTTTTATGATTCTTCTCGATATTGAGGTCGAAGAGACGTTTGGGATTTCAGGAAATAGTCGTATGATGTCACTGAATTATAAGTTGTGAGATCCTTATTAAATTTTGAGGATTCTATTATAGAGAGAAAGTTACTAATAGTTCATAAACTATACATTTTTTATTTTTAAAGAAATTGAAATTATCTCCAATATTGACAGTGTCTATTTTAGACCTAAAAATTATTTTTATAAATATTTCAATTTCATTCTTCTGAAAAAATACTGTTGGTCATAATGATTAAATAATAGTTACTAAAAATAAATTCCTTAACACTCAATGAAATTTTCAAAAATTTGAATTAATTTTTTCATGAAATTTCTCAAGCTTTTCCCATTTTCAGGAAATAAGACCAAAATTAACTAAAGCGAGATTACCTTTATTTAATTTTTTACCATTAGTTGCTTTTATTACTAAAAATAAGAGTTATAATTTTCTTTCTCTATTGCTTTTTCTAGTGGTCTTGGTGTTATGGAAATAATGTCTAAATCCTAATTATTTTAGAAAAAAGTCAAAACTTGCACTGATTAGTTTAATTTAAATGCTCCCTTTTGTATAAATGTTTGAATCTCATAAATACTTTTCTAATGGCACTATAGGTTTATTTATTCTCCATAATTCACAAAGTGAGTTTTATGTAAAGGTGGGAAAAATTGGAAATCGAGAAAGATATTAACTAAGTATACCCGCAAGAAAATTTAAAGATATTTTCTAACCTTTTCGATAACGATAAACCTTTTTCGTTATTACTACATTCAAAATTGACGTATACGTATGGATTTGTCACGTAGGATAATTTGTTTATGTAGATGACGAAATAATAGTATACAATAATTTAGCGTGACACAATTTGACACAGCTTGAATTATAAACGAAAACAAAGTAACCTCAGTTTAAAAATATAAATGAAAAATGTAGTAACAGGGTGTCATAAATATCAAATTTTATACTTTTCATTGGCTACAGGTGCACAAAAAATTTTTAAGATAATATTAATACATAAAAAATAAGAATTGGTAGGTAGAATTTCGATTTCGACGCAAATTTAATTTTTTAAACCAGGGGATGTCATTTAGGGGGGGACGGAGGGGCAACCGCCCCCCCAAGGTTTCCACTGTTATGTGAAAAATATCTGAAAGTCCCTTGAAAATTCTGTAACTTCCACAAGGAGCTTTTGGTGCAACTCAAAAAGTCTCAAAAGGAGTTAAAACACTACTTTTAAGGGTTAAATTTCAAAAAAAATTATGGGGAAGGATCCCCAGCCGCCCTCTAAAATTTTTACGTCGGTGGTTAGGGGCCATTCATTAATTACGTAAGGGTCCTGAGGGGGAGGGGGGTTGGAAAAATCTCTACATACCCTTACTTGGGGGATGGGGGGGGTCAAACCAATTCTTACGTAAGATTTTCCTAGTTAATATAAACAAATTCCAATTATTCTAATCAAGAGATAATAATATAATAGTAATATGTAGTTGACAGCAAGAATATTACTTATCTGTTGAAAAATAAAAATCTTTGAATTACGTCAAACGGAGAGTTTTCTAACATTTTATTGTTTTGAAAAACATAATGGAATCTTACGTAAGAATAGGGGGGGAGGGGTTTGAAAAATCTTACGTACCCTTACATGGGGGGAGGGGGGGTCAAAAATTGCCAAAATCATCCTTACGTAATTAATGAATGGCCCCTTATACAGATTTTTCTTCCTTAGAATTCTGCCATTTACAAGAAGCTTTTCCCTTTACGAGCTCCCCAAAGAGTTTGAAAGAGATAAAGCACTAGTTTAAAAAGGAAATTTCAAAAAATTTTCTAGGGCATACCCCCAGCCCCCCTCTATAATTTTGACCTCTGTTAAACAGTGTTTTCCCCATGAAAATTCTGCCGCTTTCAAGAAGCTTTTCCTTTATAGTGCTCCCCAAAGTATTTGAAAAAGGGATAAAAAACGAGTTTAAAGTGGTAATTTCAAAAAAAAGTTTGGGGGAGGACCCCCAGCTCCCCTCTAAAACTTTACGTCGGTTGCACAGTTTTTCCCTTTAGAATTTTGCCACTTACAAGAAGCTTTTCCCTTTAGGAGCTCCCCAAAGAGTCTGAAAAAGAGATAAAACACTAGTTTATAGGGAAATCCTGGGGGAGGCCCCTTGAACCTTTGACGTTTATTTACAACTCTTTTCCCTAGAAAATTTTGAGGTTTACAAGAAACTGTTCTCTTTGGATGCAGCCCAAAGGGTCTCAAAATGAGTTAAATTACTACTTTACCCCATTTTCCCTAGGAGTTCACGTTGTCAAATTTTGACATTATATGCAATATCATTCAAATACTACTTTTCAGTGTTCTAACACTTAACCTATAAATGTGCTCGTTAGGGGATACCTTAAAAATGAAGTTGAGGCAACCTCCCCCCCAAAAAAAGTCTAGTTACAGCGTGATTCAGACCCATTTAAAAAAATCCTTGCCCCCCCCAACCAAAAACTGAAATTACGCCCCTGTTTTAAACACACAGAAACTACCACAGAAATCGGAATCATTCGTCTCATGCACCGTTACATCTCCACTCATCTCTCATGCGGAAGAGAACGCATAATTATAAAACATATTCCAAACACTCAACATTTCGGTGGAAGGAATATCGGATCCAGCAAAGTTCGTGTGACGTCAAGGACCGGAAACAGCACATCGTTGATCTGGTTGCTCCTAGCAACCGAAGTATCCTCGTCCGCGTCCGTAGTTGTTTTGTTAGGTTACTTATTAGAATATGGATTCTGCTAATTCTTTTGACGCTTTTAAAGATATATTAAAAAATTACGAAATAAAAACATTTCCGAAATTGAATGTTTTTAAAAGGTCAAAAGGATTTTTGGATGAAAAACGAGAGTAGTTTCTCAGTATTAAAATTTTAGCCTATTAGAAAGGATTGAGAGAGATTCACATTTACTTAAAAATTTCCAATTATATGATTTAACTTCCTAAAATTTTTTTATGAACAACAAATTTTTATTTTATGTGGAGGTTAAAGGGTATTTTATCTATATTTGAAATAAAAATTTTTAATGATAAATTTGAAGACATAAGTTCAGACCCCTGAGCATAACTTTTCAACCATGAAATCACCTGTATTATACTGAATAAAGAGCAATAAGCCCACAAAATATTTTTTTATTATATATATAATTACATTGTATAGATTTCTTATTGCAATCTTGAAAATTTATTTAATCTCATGTAAATCTTACCCTGTTCCTATATTCATCACCTCCATATCTAGGTGAAATTTCTGCAGATATGAATATCCACTGGAAAGATGGACTCCCTAATTGTCATTTAGGGTCAAGAATTTACACTTATCAAGGGAAATATAAAAATCGTGGGAAAAAGCGGAAATACATGGAAACAAAGCAAGGGCAGGTAGAAATTAGACTGATGCTAGTTGCGCTATATATGTTTACTTGACATTTATTTTGATAATGATATATTAACAGTATACAACATTAACATAGATGACAAACTTCATGGTCCTCATGTCTGGGTCACCAATGAAATAGTCCCACAAAATAATAACATTTTATTAAAAAACACTAAACCTTTATTTCCTTATCTTAAACCAAACTAAATTTTTAAACAATTGCAAAAGATGATGATATAGTTACCAGCAGTTAAAAGGGCAGGCCGTGCTCTGTGTTGCAGTCCTATTTATTTGAATTTTGATGACGAACCTCATGGTTCGCCACACATAACATTGTTTCATCGGGTTGCCACTGATGAGTCCCCTTTTAGATTGCTTTTATTGGCATTTAATACTATGAATATACATATTTCTGTATTAGCATCATACCAAAGTGTATTTAATGATTCTATCCAAACAGATAGGAGTTAAGTTTGTGAAATGGTCTTATAATTTTTTACAATGCGAAATATGGGAGAAAACAATCGTCATTGTTTACTTCCAAAAGTTATGTACTTAATCATACCTGGAACAGGCCTTAGCTAAAATTTCAGGACTATTTTAGGATTTAAATATCACATTATATGATAGATAGGTTATGTTCTTAATCTACATTCAATCCAATAATTTTTTTAGAATCAAATTAATAGATATGAAAAGCAGAGCACTGTAACTATGAATATTTAACTTAGGTTCAATATCAATCTGTATGAATTATATTCCTTTCTAATTTCCTTTGGTTCAGCAAAAGGTGACCACTGTTTTCAAAACACGTACAATTTGACCCAAACTACCAAGAAATTGGATTGTCCAGCATCGATAACAAATCCAGGTGCAAATAAAAGTCAGAAGCAGTATGGAAAGCTCAAAACCTTTGCTAAAAAGGGATTAGCAGGGAGAGTAGGAATGAAAGTCAATGCAATGAAAAAGGCAAGAAAAGTAATTGTAACTAGTTAAAAATGAAAATTTAAGAAATTGAACAAATTGACGTTGCATTTATAAAATTAAAATAAATCTATTTTGAAACATTCTAACTATGCTTTTTCTAAATAAATACAGTAGAACTTACATAGTGCCACCCCTTCCGAGACCAAAAAATAGTTGCTTTAACTAATATTCCTAATTGTCAGTGTTATAAAACAATTGGTACTTTATTACTAATTGTCATGATGCAGGCCACACTTTATCAAGGGGATGTGTTGTTATATAGGTTCTACTTTATAACAAAATCACACGTAAATAAACACAAATCTGGTAAAATGATGTAAATTATATGGTAATGAAAGATTTAATTATCTTAAAGAAATAATTTTTAAAGGTAAGGTTTCCATAAAGATGATAAAACATTTGTTGTTATGAGTACTTAAGTATAATTTTTAATAAATTAAAGGTAATACTTTAAAGAAAAGTTTTTTACCTGTTAATGTTTTTAGGGATACTTTTATTCGATCATACAGTTTCAATGATCAATGTATGATCATTTAAAATTCCTTCCCCAATGATAATTTTTCTAAATACGATTACACTTGGAACTCCCTTCTTTGGCTAAACGATTAATATTATATTACACGTTCTAAAACTTGCCCCACAGTTTAGCAAGTTGTCCGATTTCTATCAAATTTATGGTGTAAGTAGTACGGATACTGCTGTTAATTATGCAATAAATTTTTTCATTTTATTATGTTTTGTTTCGTTAAACGTGCCTGGCAAAATGTCCCTTCGTAACGCTCTCCCTCTCATTCTACATTAGGTCCTAGCTCTTTAACGGGGTATCTGCGTCTCCCCATTCCTATTGGAAATAAGCTTGCCTAGGTTTCCTCCCCACCAAATATTGATGATGAATTCAGAATTACCCTGTATATGTACTATTAAATGTTTCTTTAAAAAAATTAAGGTTAAAAAAACACCTGTAGTACTTATAAGACATACTTCAAAAGTACAATAATTATGTTATTCATGCAAATCGCAGTTATGCTGTCCCCCTTACTATATAATTGCAGCATATTTTATCAAAATATTAGTGTTCTACTGTTATGCATAAACTATTGATATCAGGACTCAAACTCATTTAAAACATACTTACATAAATACTAAAAAGCTTATATATTACAAGATTTTCCTATATTACTCATGGAAATGCATATGATAAATTGATAAATAGTGTTATAACATACCAGCAGTGTTGATCACATAGTTATGTAGATAAAGGAAGACATCGGCCAACTGATGGGATTTATTACGTTGAACAATAAAGCCTAAGAAGTGTCACTGAGAAATGTGAAGTTAAAACCACCAGCATTACCTCAGTGACATTTTTTGGGCCAGAAGACGTTCTTCATAGATACTTAAACAAATTAAATACTCAATAGACTTATAACTTTCGTTACTCGAAAAAAGGAAGTTACCAATTTGCGGTTAGGTTTAATCATTCAACAGTAGCACAAGAACATCGGAAAAACTAATAAATAGGCCAAGTGAAAATATTATACTTCCAAAAGATTACCAGAAGTACAAAAAAGCTTATAAAATTCTGACTAAAGACGCCATCTTCGTAAATGTCAATGTCAACAAAAATTAAGCGAAACACACTGCGAAACAGAATGTTTACACGGTAGGGGCGCCACGATGTGCTGTTTCCGGTCCGTGACGTCAGACAAACTTTGCTGGATCCGATATTCCCTCGACCCAACATTTCATCGCTTGCCACAAATGTCACTCAGGCTGCAAAGTTCTAATTGAGGAACAAGGCCAGCATTTGTGAGTGTGCGACAACTTCCTATATTGAATCATGACCCTGATAACGAAAGCTCTCTGAGTTTTTATTATTTAATTTTTGCTTGCTCGCGTTTGTTGGGAAATTATACAACGTCTTCCTTCTCTTGCTTTTCTTTCTCTACGTTGAGTGACGTTGTTTTGAAGGAAATCGACCAGCAAAAAAGTTGACGTTGAATGGAATCGATGTAGTGGTGTTTGAGTAAATAGGCTACATGCAAATGCTAGCAAAAATACCGTATTTCTTAAAATCATTTTAATTTTAAGTTTCTTTCTTATAAACTAAAATTCTGTCTGTCAGCAAATACTATGTCAAGTTTAAGTAACTGCATCTAGGAGTAAACGCGTGAGTGAAAGTTGGGTAGATCGAGAAGGAAATTTCTCTGCCTGGCACAGATCCTGGTCGGAGAAAATTTTGAAAAGTGAATAACTAGCATGATAATAAAAAAAATCCGTCTTGCCCAAGGGTCCGAAGAAGACGGCTTATCGACCTCCTGTGATAAAATAAACTACTGTCGTCCAATTTCCAGAAATTTGCTGGGGAAGGACCCCCTTTGGCACTAGAGCCTGTAATATTTACAAGTTTTTTATAGTACGTTCGTCAACATGCAAAAATTCCTCCTGCCAAAGAAATGTAATAAATTCGTAAAAATGGTATGCTCAAAATTTGGATTAGGTGTACCAAAATGAGTTTAAATCCTGCGTTGTAGATCAAAATTTCCAAAACTTTTCTGAGGGAGGACCCCCAGACCCCCCTTTAAGTAATTCCAATACGATTTTAATAACCTTTTTTATATTATGATCATTGATAAGATTCAGTTTCATTTGGAACTTTCTATGCCCCCCAAAAAAACACAAATCCTTCATCCGCCACTGCCTTTCGACACAAAAATCCGTATAAGAAGAAATGTTTAGAGAAAAAAGGGGGCCAACATGAAGTTTTCCCGCCGGGGCCAACTGCTAGCCAGTCCGACCCTGGTACATCCTCTAAAGAATCTGAACCGTTTGATATACCAAGCATGTGTTATAGAGATCAGTAACTAAAAAACCTTTATCTGGATAGAGATAATCTTTGAACAACTATCAAACAACTTTGTATTGTTAAAAATGTTTATAATGTTTGCTGGTACGGAGGATTATAAATGTATAATTCATCTAGTGAAAGGGATAAAACAAATTCTATTTAGAGCTTCTCTGATATGAAGATTAATAACCACATAAAATTGCATTTTAAACGCTATTATTTCTTTCTAATAAGTTGGATGTGCTGCCACGAACTCTGATGTCATATAAAGTCGTTTAAAGTACTCAGCAATTAATTTACACTACCCTCCTCGCTGAGTTCTAATACAAATTAGTGAAAATAATTACAATTCTATAACTCCAATTAACCCTTATATATCTTTTTACGCCCAAATTTATTCAAGGCAAAATTTTGACGATACAACATTTTTGTGCCTTAAAAATATCCACAGTTCTTGTCATCTCAAATCTTTTTAAAGGCTCACAAAATGAAGCTCGCGTGGAAAAAGTACACATCGAACGGTAGCTCGATCTGACGGACCCACGTTTCCATCGGAGCCCCTCGGGCGACAAATCGCCCTAATATGGATGGTTATAGAACCAGCCTTGTGAAGACGCAATTATATCCTGTCACGGAATGAAAAATTGGAGGGCTGATTCAACTGGGAACCAAAGTTTCGAAACCGATGGATGGGCGTTGGGCAACAAGACGCGAAAATTCGTGTTTTCTCAGCCGTCTTTGGTTGGGTTATGAAAGATCAGTTTATGTTCGAAGGAGATCGTTAAGAGAGGTTGATATAATATTTCATTTGAGACGTGTGGGTGATGGATGCGTGTGTCTTTTAATCAAAACGGGGAAAATGGGGGTAATCTTTTAGAGCTTGATTTTAAATACATTAAATGTGTTTTACACTGCATATGTTTTTTTTATTTAGTAGTATAATTTCACCATTAAAGGAAAATACTTTTAAAAATCTTTTCTGAGAAAATACGCTCTTATAAATAATTCTCAATTATTCATTTGGATTTCACATTGTGAGTTTTTAATTGAAAAAAATGTTTTTAGTGAAAATGTACATTTTTTTCTGTAGTAATACTTGACCAATCAATTAGTTCATATATTTATGTTTTTATGAATGAACTGTTATTAAATTTTGAGAGGTGTAGTAGTTTTTTAATACTTTTTAAATTTCTATGAACAATGTTTCTATTAGTTCAATGCGTTTTTCTACCATGGGTAATCTGGTTTTAAGTCCATTATAGGAGAAAGAACAGAAAGTTTAAATTTTTGGAGGAAAATGACCAAAAAAAACATAAATGACAAAGAATATATAGTTTTTATCTATAGGGTGGGTTGAGGTAAAGTGGGTCTTGGGGTAAAATGGGTCAGTTTTAATTAACTCGATATAAATCAAATTTAAATTGAATTATTTTCGCTCATTTTTTGGAATTTTAATCTTTTACCTGTTGGCAACATTTTCCAACTGTCAAAAATTTAGATTCATGAATTTAAGAACAGAAAAAATATTTTATTTGAACGGTAAATGGCGTTGTTGAAAAAACAGGGTTTACTAACTTCCAAAATATCTATATATTGTGGGAGTCGAGACATTCACCTTCTTAGACTTATCCTTTTCCATCCATTATTTTATAGAAGTGATATTTAGAAGTGAAGATGCTTTAGATGTTTTAGGTGACGTCCCGCACGCGCCTGACGGCGCATGCGCCTCCCCATGAATAATAAGAGCACATATCAAGCTTGTTGTCACTTTTGTCGCTTGTCACACAGAGATTATTTTTCGACATGTCATTTTTACGTTATACTTTCAACTAATACGTTTTTCAATTGTTCTTAATAAAAGTTATATTATATTTACAAGATGGCTTTGACTGGTTTCTATAATATTGTAATAAATTACAGCAGACTTTTGTAATATTTTTCCATAAAAGAAAGTCCGAGAGACATTTCAACCCAATCAGCTTAGAAAAATATAAAATATTTTCTCTTTTATAACAATATTTTGTACTTGGGGTAAAATGGGTCATAGTTAGGAGGCCTTCTGTATTAAGTAAAAACAATTTTTTCAACTTATTTCCTTCAAATATACAATGAACTGTCAAACAAGTTTATTTTTTCTCCAAATGCAGTATTTTAATTGCTACATTTGAACAATGTTCATTAACTTCGGAGTTTTACAATTGCATTAAAGTACAACTTAAAACAAATTTCTTCTGATAAAAACGGCTTAACCGATTGACTTTTTCCTTATTTTCATGTATATTTAGTAATAAATATATTTTTGACATCTTTTTGCAATGAAACCCATTTTACCCCAAGTTGGGGTAAAATAGGTCATTATTTTGATGCTAAGTTTAACCAACATATAACTGAAAAATATTTAATAAAATTCTATGAAAATGTTCTGAAGGATTGTAATGTCAAGATCCAATTGAAAGAAATCATTAAAAAGTAATAGTTTTGATGAAATAAAACTTAGAATGTGAAAGTACCTAAAAATTGACCCATTTTACCCCAACCCACCCTATTAAAATATCGAAACCATCCAAATATATTTCATAGTTTTCTGAATTCTTCATTTCAATGAAAAAAGTTTTTGAAACGTTTTCTCAGTTCACTCGAAAAGTACCTTGCTAATATTTTTATGTTTAGCAAGTGTTGATCATCTGTAAAAACGACGTGGCCTGTTAACTCTTCGCTGGCTAAACCGAATCGAAAAGATTTTTCTCTCTTAATGATAAGTCGCCATTTCTGGTGAAATGTTTCGGGAAAAGTGGGCGAGGCAAATTTTGAACGTCACGGATTCTTGAAAGGAGATTCGCTCAAGAGATGTGACGTAAACTTAACTTTCTCTCAAGTCAAAGCTTGGTCAAGCCAGTTTTTGCAGGTTTGAACACATCCTTGAGCTATATTTGGCTCGTTATCGCTCTACGCAAAGAATTTTTGCCGATGAAGGAGATAGGTTTCGGTTCAGAAAAAAGTGGTTTCGTTTATAAAAGACTTTTCTAACTTGATAGATCCACACTAGGGTGGATCGAAAAACATTTTTTTTGGAAATCTCTTGGGCCTGGGGTGGCAAACGTTGTGTATGGTATCAATAAGACGTGTGCAACATTTGGAGGGAACCAAACAACTTCTAGAGGTTGAGCATTGAGCTTGAAATCTAGATATAATTTTCGGAAAATTCGAGTCTTGTTTAGAAACAAGTTGAGGATAACAACCATTTTCTTACCGATTAACTCTTGCTTAAATATATCTTAAAAGATGTTCAGAAGGTAAAAATAACTCGTAGCTTTTTTATACTATTCCCACTGTTATAGTTTGAAACCTTTAAAAAGTATTAATTAATGACGCAACTCATAATATAGTAGTGAAAAAATAGCTCAAAAATAGAGCCACACGCAAATAATATTCAAACCCAAGATTTTTCTTCAGTTTTCAACTCTATCAAATAAATTTACTGGCAGGAATAAATTTTATCATTCGGAAGGGTGTTTAATTCCAAGATGGCGGCCAATACCAATGAAAATCATAATATCGTGCAAATTTTGATTTAAAGCAAAAACAGCAATAATTTTTCGTAATGAAATTGATTTCTAGGTAGTATCAATTCCTTCTGTGGATATTTATTAGTGATGGGCAGGTATCGATACCAAATACTTAAGTACTCGATACCTATAGGTATCGAGTGTATTCGATACCCACAAAAGTATCGATACTTTATTGACATATTTCGTTTTAAATTTTTCAATGAGGTAATCTTTATAATACCTACTGTAGATCAAACGCAGCCTGTTTCCGTTTTCATTTTGCAACGCTCAAACCCAAGTCGTTATCATCCGCGAGAGAAATTTGACGCGGCTAGGTTTTTCCCCCGCCAAATCCTTCGCCTCTATCCACCTCCAGGCCCGTAGCTACTGGGCTTTTTGATGGATCGCTTTCAGTTTTTTGAATATTAGTCTGATTATGGATAGGCCCTAAAAAATTGTCCCTTCAGGTTCATTTCCCGACATTGAAAAAAAGTACTCGATACCTAAAAGTACTCGATACCTATAAGTATTCGATACCAAAGTATTCGATACCTATAAGTATTCGATACCAAAGTATTCGATACCTAAAATTATCGATTTTGCCCATCACTAATATTTATTCATATTTAAGTAGACTAGAACCATAAAACCGGAAATTACTTGTTTTTCAAAATGGTGGATGAGAAAAAAAATGAAGGGATATAACTGATGTGTTTCCCCAAAGTAATGTGGCCATTTGTCAATGTTAAACTCCTCTTAAAACATCAGAATTCCTTACATTTTAAAATGTTTTATATCACATAAATAGGATTGCAAACAAAGAACCATAAAAGTGCACGGCCATTGGCGCGCATTAGCTGGCAAGATCATGTAACCGATTTTTAATTTAAACTGCGAAAAAAATAAAAAAGGGGGTTGAGAACTGATTTTTTTAATAAAGTATAAACATGGACATATCAAGGAGTGTACTTGAATCTGATGATCCGAAGTGTGATATTCTAAGATGGAAGTCAATTAGAATACATTTATTAAATTATTATACATACCTTCCCAATATAAGCTTAGCGAAGTGTTTAGAATATATTGTGCGAATGTATCAGCATGCTAAAAGCAAATATTAAAACTGAAAAACATTGCATTTTTTATTAACACATATTATAAACCCTTATTCATATTTTTACTATCCGCTATTTTGGAAAAAACACAATTTCCGGTTTTATAGTTTTAAAGTCTCGTTAAACATGGAGAAATATCCACAGAAAGAACTCATACTACCTAGAAAACAATTTCATTACGAAAAATTACTGCTGTTTTTGCTTTTAAAACAAAATTTGAACGATTTCATTGTATTTGAAGGAATTTCATTAGCACTGGCCGCCATCTTGGAAAAAAACACCCTTCCGTTCATCACATGATGATAAAATTTTTTCCTGAAAGTAAATTTATTTGATAGAGTTGAAAACTGAAGAAAAATCTTGAGTTTGAATATTATTTGCGTGTGGCTCTATTTTTGAGCTATTTCTTCACTACTATTACGAGTTGCGTCATTAACTAATACTTTCTGAAGGTTTCAAACTATAACAGTGGCTATAGTAGAAAAAAAACTACGAGCTATTTTTACCTTCTGAACACCTTTTAAGATATATTTAAGCAAGATTTAATCGGTAAAATAATGGTTGCTATCCTCAACTTGTTTCTAAACAAAACTCGTATTTTCCTAATATTCCTAGACTTCAAGCTCAATGCGCAACTTCTAGAAGTTGTTTGATTCCCTCCAAAATTTGCACACGTCTTACGGCCGTATTCACCGATAACCTGACCGGCGGTCAGGTCAGGAAACCATGGTTACAGCCTCTGATTGGTGGGAAAATAATTCAATATTTTCCTTCCACCAATCAGAGGCTGTAACCATGGTTTCCTGACCTGACCGCCGGTCAGGTTACCGGTGAATACGGCCGTTAATGATACCAATACACAACTTGAGACCAATACACAACTTTGGCCCGAGAGATTTCCAAAAAAAATTTTTTCGATCCACCCTAATCCACACACTTGTATTTCCTTAGAATAAGTTACAGAAATTGAAAAAAAAATCTTGAAAACGAACAAAATGTTTATGTTTCCTTCATTATATATAGGCTATCACATTTCAGTAGTATAAAACACATTATCTAAGGTTATTAATGTGACATTACAATTGTACTTTACACATACTGATCAGCCAACGATAGTAAAAGGGTCACGTGATTTTTACAGACTTTGCACGGCCGATAGTTGGGTAACCGGTGATAATTGGGGTCTTGCTTCTACATACAAGCAAATGTCTTCCTCTTTCGATCAACTGCCCCTCAACTTCCACCTGTCTCCCCTCCGAAATACTAGTTCCAGCGTTTTTCAAATCACGTGACCCTTTTACTATCGTTGGTTCAGCAGTATTTCTTTACTATTTCTCTTTCGTAAACGAGGACTTTTGAAGCAATATCGTTTTATTTTATTTCATCCTGGGTAAAAATGTCGGTGTCGCGAAAAAAAAACGTTCTGACAAGAACCGTTCAAAAAACAAAAAACTCATAGCTTTACACATGTAATAAATTTGTTTTTTATTGCCAATAATCATTCATGTAACAAAAATCTAAACATTCATACTCGTTCTTTAAAAATTTACGATTTACTTAACTATTTAAATATGTATAATGCATTAAATTAACTCGGCTTTTCAGTGAAAAGATGGATTAAAAACCCCTTTATTTTAAGAAAAAGTTTTATTACGAAATTAAAACACCCCCCCCGAAATTTTCTAAATGTAAGAATGATACCCATATATGAGTCACAATCAAAGGGGGTTTATTTAATTAATAACAGCAAACGATTTTGAAGGAAAACAATGCTTAAATTTCAATCTCATGTTCTTGGCAGGTGCTTTTGTTCCCCCGTCGTTCAGGGGGAGTAGTTTTTTTTCCTGGGGGCAGCTGTAAAAGGAGAAGGGTATCTGCATGGGAAATTGAAAGATTTTCACGATTTGCTTTGTCTTTTTTATTATTAACAGTAACCGGAATACGGGTATGAAAGTAACACCTGGATTCAAAAGTGGGTGTGATTTGAATTCTCTAGCTCTAGCCAGCTATTGAATTTCAGTTTCATAAATGCATTTGGTATGAGACCTAATTACTTGGTTCTTAGTAATAAGTTATGGAAGTTTTAATGGCAAACTATCTAAAAATGTTTTATAATAAACATCTACTAAACGGTTCTGAAACGTAATAAATTTTTATGCTTTAAATCGGTTTAAAAACACTTTTGGTGTTTATTTATTCTGTTTAACAGTGCCAAAAAATCTTCTTTGAATTGTTTTATGTTCGAATTTATGAACAAATCTTATTTTTTTAATATAACCTAATGTAATATCTTTGAAAAATCCAGTTTTCCTGTCATAAAATTTTAGCTTAAAGATTGCCCTGGTTTTATAAAAGACAAGCTGACTTAGCCGGATTTTTCCTTTCTAGATTAGCAGATCACTTATCATCCCGTCGCCTTTTTCGTCCAGGTTCCTTACTGTGAAAATATAGCCTAACTTATAGCCCTGTGAAACCCATTTAACTTTGGCTCGTACTAATTTATCCATGCAAAGTGAAAAAAACAGTACAATTGAAATCATTGCAGTCATTTAAAAATCCAGTGTTTAAAATCCTAAACAATATTTTCATGAAGTAAAACGAAGATTTCATGAAGTAAACAATATATTCCCCGTATTCTTTTAAAATTTTGCATCAGTTTTCAAAAATCACAAGATTAAAACTTAAAAAGTTATCGAAAGCCTGATTTTTAATTTTTAAAATGGAAATAAATATTTAAATAAATATCCTGGTACCATCTTAAAGCCTTGGGCTTAAAACTTCCTACATGATGTTACAAAGTTTTAAAAATTTTCAGTTTCAGTTAAGTTCATAGTTTCCTAAAAATGATATCCTGAAGTTTAATATTTTTAAAAAACATAACCATCTGAATTAATGAGTGGTGGGTGGTTACTTAACTATCAGAAATTAATCTCCATGAGTAGTTTAGTCAACAACTTTCGCTAATTTAATTTATTCTGAAACATTTACAAAAATACATAAACATTAAAAGGAAATAATCAAAAGAAAAAAAACATATTGCTCACTAAGTGCTAAATCAAAATATTTCACATTACTAATTTATTTTTAATTCAGAAATAATTAAGAATGGTGACTCTGGGCGGACGTGCTCTAAACGGACATCTAAAAATCGTGCTCTGAGCGAACATTCATAAAAAATCGAGATCGAATTCCTCGAGATCGATCCCTCATTTCTTCTTAATAATTATTGAGATGTGCTTGCCGCAACAATGAGTTAACTCCAACAGCTTTACATTGGAGGCACCTCAGTTATAATTAGTAAATTTTATTTTTAATTGTGATATGCCAGTTTATAATGTGTCAGCTTAGACAAAACAAGAATTTTACTGGAATTTTACGCAACACTTATTAACTGGAACGTTTGGGTTTCTAATACACTGGTTTGACACTTCAAAACGCCCACCGTTGACATTTTGTGTTGGTTGCCTGAAATCTATGCAAATAATAGGTCAGGTACGCCAAAGGCGTTGGTTTCACGCTGGAAGCAGTGTAGGATTAAAAATTGACTGATATACCTTTTATCTAGTGATATCGGTTGAATTCAGTTACGCTGTCAGACTAAAATCAACGTTTTTATAACGTTTTTCATACACGAGTTTTTGTTGCTTTATTTGACTTAAAATGATTTGAGGAGAAGAAAATCTTTTGATTGCTTCGAATTCTATAAGTTGAAAATGTGGGTCACACCGGTTACACCTCACAGAAATTGAGTAATAAAATTGAAGTTGTACGTTTTAATTTTCAAAACTACAAAACAGTCTCCAGTTAATATACACACTTATTTTATCTTCACTGTTTGTACGGATATACGAAAAACCATTCAATAAAAAACAAATAAAATTATTACATGTGTAAAGCTGGGCAATTCCACGGGTAACTGACTGACATTTTTTGAGAAAAACGCTTAGTATTTTGTTATTTTCTTCCCAAAAATAAATGATAAAAAAATACTTTCCCACCAGTTTATTGCTTTCTTGTTAGCTTAATCTAATGGCGCGATTAAATTTTCAAAATATGTTTTTATTGATTTTTAAAAAATTTTAAACGACATGGTAACTGACTGACATTTGTGAAACATTTATGTCAGTCAGTTACCCTGTTGTTTTAAATTTTTAAAAATCAATAAAAACATATTTTGAAAATTTAATCGTGCCATTTGATTAAGCTAACAAGAAAGCAATAAACTGGGGGGAAAGTATTTTTATATCATTTATTTTTGGGAAGAAAATAACAAAATACTAAGCGTTTTTCTAAAAAAATGTCAGTCAGTTACCCGTGGAATTGCCCAGCTATGAGTTTTTTTTGTTTTTTGAACGGTTTTTGTCTGAACGGTTTTTGCATTGAACGGTTTTTTCGCGACACCGTTTGTACTAATTGCCCTTTAACGCTATTCAATATTGTTTATAATTTTTTTATGCGATGCTAATCATAAACCCCTTGTAATTTCTTAAGTTAATAAAATTATCCTCAAACATTTTGGTGGAGTAATTTGAAAACTGAAACTGCATAAACTTTTCTAGATTAATCTTATACAGGGTGTTTCAAAATTCCATTTCAGTCTTTTATTTGGAACCAACGCGTCTCCTAGACCTAGGGTCATTGAAGTAAGTTCTACCCCAAGGTAAGTGAACCTGGAGAATCTATTGAAATGACTTACAACGCCTTTAACGGTGAAATAAAAAAGTTTAAAAAATTAATTAGAATACTAAAGGAGATGGAGCAAAATCATCTATGAGAGTATGTTTCCAGCGTTATGAAAAACTGAAAAAATTTCATGATAATAGTATCGTGAAAATTCGCGGAGATATTACAGTGGGAAAACATCCCTTTTTTAAGGCTCAAAAAAGAAAAAGTACGCAAATTTGCAAGTTTTTCCGTCTAATTATTTAGTTTTGTGTTTTTGTTTTAGTTACAGGTTCGGACAAAATCTCTCTATATTAAAAAAAGTAACAGTCGCCGCCGCCGCTGTTTCAGAAAATTTTCACTTTAAGATGTTTGAAATCTTATTACGCAAAAACTACTTGATGGAATATTATGAAATTTTTACCATTGGTAGAAAAATGCATGATGGTCATTTTCGTTCTAAAACCTAATAAGTTAGATAATTCGATCTGGAGTTATTTAATGTCAAAGTCGAAAAATATTTTTTTCTGCTGCAAATTCGCCCCCAGCAAAATCTATGTACATCAGAAACATGATTTTTTTGCATACACATGCTCTTAAGTATAAAGTTTTTTTGTCGCCCCTTTTTTGAATTTCGAATTAGTTTTGGAGCAATTCAATTTTAAAGTTTCGAAGTTTTTGATACTTTTTCGGTTTTGTCGTTATAAAAGAAAAACTAATCATGATAGAGGTACAATATTTTAAACGCTTATACAATTATGCTGCATATTAAAAATTTAAAAATTTCTTAAATTCTAGTTTTTCTCTGAGTTGGTTGAGGATAATTAGTAGACTTGCTGGATATTTTTTGAAAACATTTCGATATAATATGTAATTTAAAAAGAAAGAAGAATTGAAGTTAAGAGTTGAATATTTCAGAAACAGTTTTATTTTGGCATCTTAGGTGGAAGGATTTAAATTAAATTATTGATGTTAGAGAGATAAGTAGTTTCGGTATCAAGGAGCATCACCTAAGCCTACGAGCCTTGGTTGTGCTTGATTGTTGAGATGAAACAAGCCAGCTCAGCTCGCTAAGATCGCGAAGCGATCAGAAAAGAACTGCGAAGCAGTTCCGGGGATTTGTGAGCGATAGCGAGCAGGGGGCAGAGCCCCCCTAGTACAACCAAAAAATAAAAAAACTTGCACATTTTGAACGTTTTCTTTTTGGAGACCTGAAAAAGAGCTATTTTCACATTCTAATATCCTCGCGAATACTCACGATATTCTCATGAAATTTTTTTCAGTGGTCATAACATTGGGAACAATACTTTCATAGATGATTCTGCATTGTCTTCTCTTTAGTTTTTTTTTAAACTAACTAGGGGCGCTGTAAGTAATATCAATAGATTCACCAACAAACAAAGAGGTACACCTTACTTCTATGACCCTAGGACACGTTGGTTCCAAATAAAAGCCGCGAAACGGACTTTTGAAACACCCTTTATATTGATATTATTATATATTTATAAAAATGTATAAAAATATGATAAAACCAAAGTGATAAGATGGTAGAATTAAGCACAAGTTGAAGATTTTGGTTAATTAGCTACTTTTCATTAATATTGAATAAAAAAATAAGGACATCCTTATATTCTTTGTTCTTTTTTATTATATTTTTTGACACTTGAGCGAATTGTTTATTATTATACTTTGTTATCCAAAGAAAAGCAGCAGATGGTGTGTCCTAAGAGCACATAGTAACTTCACTTCACAAATATACTGTAGCGGTTGTAACTGTGTCCACGGCTCCCAAACTTTGTAACTTTAACCGCGGCGTTTAGCTCCGCCCTTCTCTCTAAAAAAAACGAGAACTGAAACTTTCCCGCGCGAGAGACGGACGAACTCACTTTCTCCTGTTGTGTAGACTCTCTCTCTGCGAAGAGACAAAACGTATCTAATTCCAAAATTATGTGTTTGTGAAGTAATAAATGTTTGTGATTACCAAAGCCTACTTACTACCAGCCATCAACATCAACAGTGGTGACCTTGTTTGAAGAATGCGTTTCTGATGGCATTCCTGGAGTCTTGTTTCGTTTTCGCATGCGGCTGGTAACGGTTGTCTCGGCGCCGGCATTCACAGGTTAGTCTGTTTTCGCTATTCGAGAGAGTGATTTTTCTTTCTGTGACTGTATTTTTCGAGCCCTTTTGTCATCATGAATCCTAATGTATCGAATTCCCCTGCCCCGGTAAATAATCCTAATGTTTCGAATTCCCCTGCCCCGGTAAATAATCCTAATGTTTCGAATCCCCCTGCCCCGGTAAATAATGCTAATGGTCCTGCCCAAGCACAAACCGAAATTCATCGGGTTGGGTTACGGATGCCTGTATTCTGGAGACAGAATATTCAATTGTGGTTCAAGCAGGTAGAATCATCCTTTCTTCTGTCGGGTATTACTACTGACGAAACTAAGTACGCCAGTTTGGTTGCGTCTATAGACGCCGATACTTTGAATAGTGTTAGCGACCTGGTTTTGAACCCCCCTGACACTGATAGGTTTACTACACTGAAAGCTAGGCTCATTGCAGAATTCGCGGATTCTGAAAACAAAAAGTTAAAAAAGTTGTTAAGTGATCTGCAGTTAGGGGATAATAAACCCTCTGGCTTGCTCCGAGAGATGCGCCAGGTAGCAGGGCAATCAGTTAGTGAAGATTTCATTAAAGGGTTATGGATGCAAAGGCTGCCTACGAATATACAGACTGTTTTGGCTCCTTCTAATGATTCTCTGTCACAGTTAGCGATAATGGCCGATCGGGTCCATGAAATTACTTGTGAGGCCCCACAGGTTTTCGCTACCGCGGATCATGTGTCACCCACGGTCTCTATAAATGAATTTAATGAGTTGAAAAGCAAAATTGATAAACTTTCTAAACAAATGGAGCGTTTAGCTCGAAACCAAAAGCGGTCTAGTTCAAAGTATAGGGGACGATCAGCTGAACGTTCTTCTGAGAATGACTACTGCTTCTATCATAGTCGGTTTGGAGACAAAGCTAAGGACTGTCGACCTCCCTGTACGTATAATAAGGACCAGGGAAACTCCTAAACGCTGCCACTCAATCGGACGTGGGTGGTAGCGATTTTAATGTAAACCCCCTTTGTAATAGGTTGTGTGTTTATGATAAGTCCACGAATTGTAAATATTTAGTTGACACTGGTAGTGATGTGTCCTGTATCCCCTTACCGGTCAACTTAAGTAAGCCAAAACCAGATTCCTTGGAATTGTATGCGGCAAATCAGTCAAAAATTAAAACGTATGGGAAAAAGTTGCTGCATTTGAATTTTGGTCTTCGGCGTGATTTCAAATGGCATTTTATCATAGCCGACGTGTCTATGCCAATCATAGGCGCGGATTTTTTGAAAAATTTTGGCCTACTTGTTGATTTAAAAAACCGTAGACTTGTAGATGGAGTTACGAATTTAAGCTCATCAGGAACTTTTGATCACTCCCAACACACCTCGGTAAAAGTTATAGCTGAAACTACAAGTTTCCATGCCATTTTGCAAAGATACCCTGCTTTAACTGACCCAACCCCTTCATTCAACTCTGTGAAACACAACACAGTACATTTCATTGAAACTGTTGGCCCCCCAATCCATAGCAGACCCAGAAGGTTAAATCCCAAAGTCTATGAGGCTGTAAAAAAAGAGTTCCAGTTTATGGTTGAGAAGGGAATTTGTCGTCCATCGAAGAGCCCCTGGGCAGCCCCTTTACATGTAGTTACTAAGGCCACTGGGGGAATCAGACCTGTGGGGGATTATCGTCGTCTGAATTCAAAAACAGTTCCTGACCGATATCCCATTCCCCATATACAGGACTTTACCCAGGCTCTGCATGGAATGAAACTCTTTTCCAAGTTAGATATTTTCAGGGCTTACCATGCGATCCCCGTAAATGAAAGCGATATCCCCAAAACGGCAATAACCACACCTTTCGGGTTATTCGAATTTCCCTTTTTGAATTTTGGACTTTGTAATGCAGCGCAGTCTTTTCAACGATTTATAAACGAAATTTTAAGGGACTTTTCGTTTTGCTTTGCTTATTTAGATGATATACTGATTTTTTCTAAAGATGCTGAAGAACATGAATGCCATCTAAACCTTATTTTCCAACAACTGCTAAACTATGGGATAAAATTAAATACATCTAAGTGTATTTTGGGTGTTTCGGAACTATCCTTTTTGGGGCATAAAATCTCCCAGGAGGGAATTCAACCCCTAGCTGATAAGGTTCAAATAATTCAGGATTATAAAGAACCCCAAACTAGGAAAGATCTTCGCGCTTTTCTGGGACTGGTTAATTTTTACCGCAGGTTTATACCCAAAGCGGCAGTACAGCAGGTCATACTAAATGATTATTTGAAAGGTCCTAAAAAGAATGACTTACAAAAACTTGACTTAAGTGAAGACGCTAAACAATCTTTTTTAGAGATTAAGAGACAGTTGGCCAAGGCGACATTGTTGGCTTACCCATCCCCTACTGCTCAGTTAGTGTTAAGTGTAGATGCTTCAGATTTTGCTATCGGGGGTGCACTGAACCAAATAAACAACGGTAAAGAAGAGCCCTTAGGTTTTTTCTCCCGCAAGCTATCCCCTACAGAGCTACGATATAGTGCCTATGATAGGGAGTTGTTAGCGGTATTTGCAACCATTAAACATTTCAGGTTTATGATAGAGGGTCGTCAATTTTGTGTGTATACTGACCATAAACCCTTAACATTTGCATTTAATAAAATCTCAGACAAAGCTTCCCCAAGACAGATCAGACAACTTGATTTTATATCCCAGTTTACCACTGATCTACGTTTCATAAAGGGCTCGGATAATGTTGTCGCAGATTTTCTCTCTCGTATAGCGTCAATAGAAGTGCCAAATCCTGTCGACTTCGAGGCCATTGCAAAGGCTCAGGAGGTGGATGATGAATTAAAATCCCTCCTGCAAGAAGCTTCTCTAGAGCTGAGAAAGGTCACACTGCCAAACTCGACATTAAGTCTCTACTGTGACTGTTCCACCGCAGCTGCCCGTCCCTACATCCCACAGCAGTTCCGGTATGCAGTGTTCAGCTTCTTGCACAACCTATCCCACCCCGGCATAAAAGCGACTGCGAAACTCGTCGCTGATCGCTTCGTTTGGCCTTCGATGCAAAAAGACTGCAGGACTTGGACACGTGCGTGTGTTCCCTGCCAACGCGCCAAAGTAAACAGGCACGTCTTCAGCCCCATTGGATCTTTCGTACCACCCTCGGAACGTTTCGAGCACGTCCACCTCGACATAGTGGGACCGCTGCCACCGTCCCAAGGCTACTCCTATGCCTTGACGCTTATTGACCGATTTACACGGTGGCCCGAGGTAATCCCGATGAAAGACATCACCTCTGACTCTGTCGCACAAGCTTTTGTGACTGGGTGGATTTCCCGCTTCGGTGTTCCGCTTCGCATCACTACTGACCAGGGCCGGCAATTTGAGGCTCGCCTCTTCAAAGCCTTAGCCAATACCCTGGGCATCGAGAAATTGCGTACAACAGCCTACAATCCCAAAGCCAATGGGATGATTGAGAGACTGCATCGACCCCTAAAGGCTGCTATCCGTAGCCACATGACTGAACGATGGGTGGATGTCCTCCCTCTGATTCTCCTCGGGTTCCGTTCCGCCCTCAAGGAGGACTTACCAGCGACTGCAGCTGAGATGGTGTACGGCTCCCCTCTCAGGCTACCTGGTGAGTTCTTATTGGGTTCCACTCCAAACCAGGAACCCCTGAGCTTTGTGGACACCCTGAAAAATGCTATGAACAAGCTGAAACCGGTGCCAACAAGGGTTGGCCAGGCAAAGACCTTTGTACACCCTGACTTAAAAGACTGCGCTCAGGTGTTTGTACGTCACGATGCTTCCCGCGGGCTCCTTCAACCTGTGTATAACGGCCCATTCAAAGTCCTTAAACGCACCGATAAATACTTCACAGTCGACATCAAAGGGGTATCCCGCTGCATTTGTGTTGACCGGTTGAAGCCTGCGTTTTTATTGCAAGACAGGACGGAGAAGCACCCGTGCCCACCTCCGCCCAAACCTCCGGAACAGACAGTTGTGTGTGAACCAAGAACTCGATCAGGACGTCGAGTCCGCTTCCCTCAAAGTTTCGACCAGTTCATCGTGTCCTGAGACACTGGTAGGGGAGTGCTGTAGCGGTTGTAACTGTGTCCACGGCTCCCAAACTTTGTAACTTTAACCGCGGCGTTTAGCTCCGCCCTTCTCTCTAAAAAAAACGAGAACTGAAACTTTCCCGCGCGAGAGACGGACGAACTCACTTTCTCCTGTTGTGTAGACTCTCTCTCTGCGAAGAGACAAAACGTATCTAATTCCAAAATTATGTGTTTGTGAAGTAATAAATGTTTGTGATTACCAAAGCCTACTTACTACCAGCCATCAACATCAACAATACCATTATTTTTAATGTTGATTGATTTACAAAGTTACAGATGTTATTGTGTAATAAGGAAGCAACTTGACACATTCTGTTTAGGTGTTTAATTAAGTAATTTGTGATACTTCTGACCTTGCAAAAGACAAATATAAACTAATAAAAGTGCTCAGAGAATGTTCGAACAATGCAGTTATCTACAGACACGCAGTTGTATATTTTGTCTGTCTAATTGTTGAGATTATATTGAGTACAACAAAATATTGAGGAAACATTATTCAATAAATGATGATTTTGTTTGTATTTACTGATACAACAAACATTCTTTAAATCTCCTTCCTTAATAAAGTATGTTATTATTTCATTGAGAGTTTCATTAAATATCGTTCTTTATTAGTTTCATTGTGTAAGTTAAACATTCTAAACATTCCATCTAAAGGCGGACGCCGGAAATTGGACTCCTGCCATTTATGGGCCTCACTTTCTCAGGAGCCGCACCCCTTTGTCTTCAATCCTTATGGAAGCTTGGGTATTTCAAGTGGCACACGACAACATCCATCTAAAAAAGATCCTATGTAACATTTTTGTTATTTTTCAAACATCTTTTAAAATTTATTTCTAGTATTGAGTAATGTATCGACTATTTATTTAGGTATAAAGCATCTACTAAATGCTGAGATGTATTTTGGGTTTATGATGATATAAAAATATATGGTAAAATGGGACAATTTGATACAAGGGGCACATTGATACATTTTTAATAGAATGGAATACAGAGATCTGTAAATTCACAAATAAGTTTATCCTTGTTATCAATAGGGGGTGTACTTAAATTTTAAATAACCTTTGCCAATTTTTCTAAATAAAGGTTTTTGTTCAAAAACAACAAATGGGGCAAATTGACACACTTTGAGGTGGGGTAACACTCGTGGGGCACATTGATACTTATAAAAGTCCCAATACTTTGCATTTAGAAATAAATATATCTCAACAATTAAAAAACATCATTTAAGGGTAAGTTAGATCTACAGGAAGGATTTTAAGGATTTGAGTTTTTAGTTGTTTTAAGTTTTTGAGATTGAAAACTGCTTTCATTGTAGCTATGTGCGTGCATTTATAAAAGAAAATGTGAGTTGATAAATAAATGAATAAACGATGGAATTAGAGACTTTGAAATATCTGGTTTCTTATTACTTTTACAGATAACAAAGAACTGCATTTAAAAAAAAATACTATAAATGGCCAAAAACTAACCAGTTAATTAGTGTAGTTTCTTTTTTATTTCCTGGATGATTTCCGACAAAGAAACATTTGAATTTTATTCAACTAAAATCAGGAGCAACTATACCTATGAAAATTAGATAAATATTACTTAGATAAAAATAATTTCCCTAATTAGATATTTGTTCAAAATGACCATTTGTTAAATTTTAGATTTTTATCCTTGAATGTTGAAAGAAAAATTTGTGATTTATATTAAAAAATGTTAAGGTAAATGGCTTAATAAAGAATTAAACACTGTATCAAAATGCTCCAAGCAATGTATCCAACTGTCCCCCCCCACAGGTGGGACGCTTAGATACAAAACTGATTTTTTATAAAATGTTATTATATTTTAATTTTCATTAAACTTATATTTTTTCTAATTGATTTCATAAAATAGAGTCATTCTTAGATATTTTTAGAAGAAAAAATATCTGAATAATTAATTTTTTCTACTTAAAATTGGATTTGAATTTTGCTCTATCAAATTGCCCCACTTTCCCCTATACAGGTAAATAAATTAATTCTATTCCATATGAAAAGGGACATGATCAAGAAAAATGAAAAAATAAAATAATAAATTTTCTAATTATTTTAGGGAATAATTATGCAGTATTGATCTAATTGTGTTTTGCATTGCTTAAATTTTGTGTAAAATTATTTTTATCGGAATGTCAGCATTTAAAGTCAATATTTAGAAATATTTGTTTTAAAGGTTAATTTGTTAATGAAAAATGTATAGTTTATTTAAAAAATTAAAAATAAATTAACACGTTCACTGCCAGCACCCAAATTAAAAATTGGTGGCAGTACCAGCGCAGGGTTCACAGACGGTTTGCAGCGTCTGTGTGCATCATGCATTTCTTCCTACTCTTCTATTACACAGTACTAACAAATACTACCGCCAATTTGGCGTGTTTTTACGATGTGCCCCGTATGAGATTTCCTGTCAAAGCCATCACTGATTACTTCATTTCTTTTCAGGTACAATCTAGTTATATTTTCCGGAATTTTATTTCTGAGATCGAAATGTCTATATCCACGAAAGTTGACCCATGCTAAAGTATTAGTGAAATTCGTTATAGAGTTGCGTTGTTACTTTCGTGGATCTAGACAGTGCATCTTGGATATCAACCCAGGCAGCACATACGTTCAAGATTCGTCCAATTTTTGTCATGTTGGGCGGGATTTCGTTTACTTGTAGTAGCAGTTATATAAACTTGACATGCTTGGTATGAGCTGTGCAGCTAGGGAAACTGTTCTTTGAAATAATTAAAAGTTTTGGTGTGTGTGTGTGTGTGTGTGTGTGTGTGTGTGTGTGTGTGTGTGTGTGTGTGTGTGTGTGTGTGTGTGTGTGTGTGTGTGTGTGTGTGTGTGTGTGTGTGTGTGTGTGTGTGTGTGTGTGTGTGTGTGTGTGTGTGTGTGTGTGTGTGTGTGTGTGTTACTCATAAAAAAATTAGTAAGCATACTAAAAGAGAATAGTTATCTTTAAATTTTATTCTGAGACAGCCAGATAGTTTCATTTTCCGAGAAAAAAAATCCCTACGTAATTGGGGTCAATGCGCTTTTTAATTATCTCGTGTTAAGTATGACATGGAACACCTAACCTAACGGTGCTTCGATTTCAATACCCTTGTCTCTACGAATGTAAAAATTCTCCCAGGGCTAACCCGAGATCTAAAGTCTTTGGTCCTCCTCTCCAGTCTAACATTTACATGATTTTTTAAGATAAGTTTATTTTTAGGACTCCATAAAAATACTCCAGTTAATGAAATACCCTCAAAATAAAATATTGTGTGTATTAGATGCTTCCCTAGTAGCACAGCTCATACCAAATATGTCGAGCTTATGTAACTTCAACTAGAAGTAAACGAAATTCGACCATACATGACAAAATTTGGACGAATCTTGAAAGTTTGTGCTGCTTGGGTTAAATCAATATTAAGAATTTGAAGAAAAAAACACAATTGTGCAAATTAGATGCAGAATGTAAATATTTTATTTTAGTTTGAAGAAACTTTCTAGGTCTATGTGTGGCAACAAGAAAAACACGAAATCTAATCGCAGAAATATGAGGAAAGCGGTTTTATGATTCTTCGCCAAAAGACCCGAAATTGGCTGTAGATCGAAGTGTAACGCAAAAGTATGATAAATGCGTTATATACAGATGCTCCCAAAAAGTGATAACATTTTAAAGTAGACATCAGCGCTCGTTTCTCCAGGACGCGCCAGCGCGTCCTTGGCAGTGAACGTGTTAATTAGTTTTTACAACTTTTTTGTTAAATATACTCATAAACTTTATAGTAAAAATGAAATAAAGTGTTTAAATCAATTTAATTATATTTATATTCATGAATAACTGAACGCATATACATATGTAGCGTGAGTTACGAAGTACTGTAGCGTGAGTTACGAACAGCTCTCTATATTTCATTCCCAGTAAAACTGTTTGCTATTTTAGAATAAAGGAAGTATATTCAAACACCTGACAAGCATATAGAATAATTGAAACACTATTTAAGCAGAAAAACAAATTTGAATTTTATACTCATAAATCCATGTATTTTTCTTGTAGCGTGAGTTACGACTCTATTTTAATTAATATTTAAAAAACTAAAATTCTTAAAAGATTCGCAATACTTATTTTAAATTATTAACATAAATTTCAATATGTATGATTTTTTTAGAAAGAAAATAATAGTTATTTCTATATTTAAAAATGATTTGAAATTGCAATTTTGAAAAAAATGTAGCGTGAGTTACGGTGGAATTGCCCCTATGCATTTTTTAGGGCTTTTGTTAAAGAAATAAATGATAAGGTTTTTTATTTGTTTGATTCTGAGCATTTCATCTGTAAATAGTAAAGTATTATTGCATAGCTCAATAGTGAAGGAAAAGTAGGTACAATTTCAAAAAGAATTACCAAAGGGAGATGCTCCACCAATAATTACTTTCTTAAATTGTCCTATCAAAGAAAAGCAACACAACTAATTTTTTTAAATCGATTCATGAGCTCTATCAGTATAGCATAGCAGCATCAAATTATTCAACGGGAATATAATTAACGATTTCTATAATATCCCAGCCGATTACCAGATGATGACCATTGATTTAATATCCCTTTCTCAGAAAGCTAAAGGCATAGATAATGCGATTAGGTAGGACCGGTCCAGGTGTTCATAAAGGAGGGAAAAATTAGTTTATGGGTTTATTTAAATTCGCATCTATCATTAGAGGTAGTTTCTGATGAATATGAATTATGTCATGAATATTTATATTTTTCTTTGTGTATAAATATGTGCATAAATATATTTGAGGGACTGGTAAAGAAGCAAAAGAGAGGGCGTGAAAGAAGATAGTGAAATTAAAGTTTTACGTACACACTACCTTATATTACACCTAAAAAATGTGTTGTACTAAATATTCTGTAACATCAATTTTAGTTTATACACATCATAGCTTATTACGCATAGTTACTTTTACCCCATCTTCCTTTGTACCTCTTTGATTTTTCTTTTTATATCTTCTTCATTGAACAACTGATTGTTGCTGACACTTACTTCTTGTCTTAGAATAAGTAAACCTTCTCCAATATTTAATTTTAATTAAGAATTGTCAGTTAATAAGTAGAAAATGTCAACTTGTGTATTTTCTTTAAACAAACTTACTTATCATCATGACAATCGTTTTATAACCAGATCGAAAGTAAATCTATTTTAACTCTTTAACGGCTATCTTCTTCTAAGAAAATAGCACTACACATATTTTTGCTATTCATTGACCTTGCACATGTTTCCAGTTTCATCATAGTTTTGGTGGTTCAATCTATAAACGAACAAAAGACCTATCTAATCTATTGTGTAAAGGGTGAGATAAGTGTATAAAAACATTTTTTATAGAATTTAGTTTCACTAGCCTAAGAACCTCTTAACTGTGCAACATGCACCTGGAAAGTGTTAATGGAAATTTCCGTTCGATTTTAGCTCAGGCTAAAACGTACCAAACGGAAATTCTGATCGCTCTGAGTGTGTCGCTGGTTCTACGATTGATTTTGAATTTTCTTAATTCAAGGAAAAGAAACTTCCCTCCTGGCCCAAGAGGTTTTCCCATAATAGGATATCTTCCTTTCATGAGTAAAGACACTCATTTGGATTTCATAGAAATCGGAAAGAAATATGGAGGCGTCTTCAGGTGAGGATAAATGTTTTTAAATCCCTTTTTGGGGGTTATTTTTGCATTAAAATGGAAGAAAAACAACAACAAAAATTGTACGTTCAGTTACTATAAACGAATGAAAGTGTTTATAAAGAGATTTAATTATTTATTGTTAAGTCTAAAAGCTGGCTATACTGACTTAACATCATAGTTTTTACTCCTTGTAGTTTTTCAATTTACAAACAATATTATGTTGTTTTACTATAGTATGACTAAATGTGAAAATTTTGTTTTCCAACTTTTACTTGTAAATGTAATAAAATTCGTGATTTAGTTTAGAGAGAGTATGCAAGCAAATTAAATATTATTAAGAATTGTTAACATTTTCACAAATGTCATATCTTTCATAAATTTTGTAGTTTGACAAATAATCAATATTGTAGGAAAATGTGAGATTAACTTTAGCTCAGGTCTTGAGGGAACTTCAAATCATACTCATCTAACGGGAAAAAGGAAACCATTTTTGAGGTTGAAGATGAAGGAAAAATAAACAAATAAGGACAATAAAGTTAAAAGAAATAAGGTGTTTCATATAATTATTTAAGAGTGTTTTTGAACTTCATTTTAAATTATTTACATTTGTTATCGGTAAGCTATAATCTTCAATATTGTAAAGTAAAATCCTACAAAATAAATTCATCATTTTTGTTAAATTTCTTCTTACATTTATTTCCCCCAAAATTTAAAAAATATAAACTTTATTTAAAAATTTATTATATGCTTTAAATATTTTAAATTATGGTTGAATGTTTTTAAATTTATATGGACCACTTACCATATCATCAAATTTTAATTGAATAAGAACTATTATTTACTGTTTTTGTGAAATTAACTTGAGTGGGCCTATGTTACTCCAGCTGACGGTATATCTTCATTCGGGTGTATCGAAAAAAACCTTTTTTTTGGTTTTGATGATGCCTTAGTGCGGAAAAGTTGTCTAAGGTGGCAGAGAGTATACTTGTGAATTTTTTCAGAATTTTCGGATAATATCTTGAGGTGCCGCCAAGGCCCAGAAGGTCCCCATGTTAATCCAATGGAGCGCGCAAGCCAAGAAGGCCGAAAATTGGTTTTTCGCCCCTCATTTTTTACCCTAATCACACGACGAATGTCTTCACTCGAGTTATGGACCCTATATGATCTAGGCTATCTGACAAAACTTGAATAATAGCCTAAATCTCTATATTATGTTGATTGTGGGCTCTGATTTGAACTAGGAAATACGCGATTTTCGACGAAATTGGAGCATACAAAAAAACGGAATATAGAGATTTAGGCTATTATTCAAGTTTTGTCGGATAGCCTAGACCTAGATCATATAGGGTCCATAACTCGAGTGAAGACATTCGTCGTGTGATTAGGGTAGAAATGAGGGGCGAAAAACCAATTTTCGGCCTTCTTGGCTTGCACGCTCCATTGGATTAACATATGGACCTTCAGGGCCTTGGCGGCACCTCAAGATATTATCCGAAAATTCTAAAAAAATTCACAGGTACTCTCTGCCACCTTAGACAACTTTTCCGCACTAAGGCATCATCAAAATCAAAAAAGTATTTTCGATACACCCTAATCTTCATAATAAATCCCTAAATGCAATAAACTACTATTTACCAATTTGAAAAGAAAGTGTCATCAATTTTCTATCTTGTTTTTCAAGCATTAAATTGGGAGCAGACGAGGTAGTTGTTCTGAACGATTCTGAAGCCATCAAAGAAGCCATGACAAATAATGAAATTCAAGGAAGAGATCCGCAAAGTGGTTTGGGACTTCTTTTGCCAAAAAGTGGGTATCTGAAATCTCCATGCTCAATAAACTGTATTTCATGCTTTTATTGAAAGATATTTTAAAATTAAGCAATATTTCGCTGACATTTTTCTAAATTTCATCATCAGCTCCTTTAATATTTAGGTTTGACATGTTTAACCTGCTGGATGTGAAAATATAGCATCCTATTGTTCATTCTAAAATAGTACCATCACAGATTTATTTTCCCGGCTCCAAAAAATTAAGCTTTTGCAAAATAATATTTTAAAGTTGCTTCATGTTATGTATTTCAGGTGCTTTTTTCGCAAGGGATAACTATGTATGGGGAGAGCAGAGACGATTTGTTGTACACTCAATGAAAGACTTAGGATTAGGAAAATCCAAGATTGAACAGGAAATACAAGTTAGTCAACTATTTACTTTGAGTCAAGTAATAAAAAATCCCCATTAAAATTAAAATATCGACACCTTATAACAAACATTTTTACTATCACTGTTCGGCAAACCTCAAAAATCCCGATTATTGGAGTTCAGATCGTTAAAGAAGCTCACTTAATTAATTTTTAGCTCTCCATCTCGATGATGTCAGCGCGTATGAACCAATCAAATTAGCTTCTCCAACGATCCGAACGCCAAGGATCGGGACGACACACACACACACACACACACACACACACACACACACACACACACACACACACACACACACACACACACACACACACACACACACACACACACACACACACACACACACACACACACACACACACACACACACACACACACACACACACACACACACACACACACACACACACACACACACACACACACACACACACACACACACACACACACACACACACACACACACACACACACACACACACACACACACACACACACACACACACACACACACACACACACACACACACACACACACACACACACACACACACACACACACACACACACACACACACACACACACACACACACACACACACACACACACACACACACACACACACACACACACACACACACACACACACACACACACACACACACACACACACACACACACAGACACACACACACACACACACACACACACACACACACACACACACACACACACACACACACACACACACACACACACACACACACACACACACACACACACACACACACACACACACACCCGGACCCCCTTTTAACTCTATTATTTACAACTTTTTTTGTAAAAAGTTCGTGAAAATGCAAAAATTTAACCAAACTGGAAGTTAAATTCCTGAAAATGTATGTCTGAAATCCGGATTAGGTGTACCAAAATGAGTTGGAAATCTACTCTTTAGGCTTACATTTCCAAAAATTTTCTGGGGGAGGAACCCAAGACCCCTCTTTAGGACATTAGAAGACGATTTTGATTTTGAAAATTCTTAGCCCCCCCCCCCAAAAAACAAATCCTGGATTACACTGTTCAACAATGAAAAAATTTCCTTGATGAAAATAGTCATTTCTTATAGATTTTGGGTCGCTGAATACGAAAATCGCCATTAAAATTCTCAATTGACTCAGGATTTTCGGGGAACAGCCCCTCCCCCTTTTTAAGTTTTTCGACAACTTTATAATTTTAAACTCGATTTTCAGGGTCAAAAAGCATTGCTTTAATCTTCAAATTGTCCCCCAGGGGACAAGAAAGGTTCAAATTATAAAATATGATAAATTTATAACAAATATATGGGTTTAAGGGGTAATTACCCCCCTAAAAAATGCAAAAAATTAGCTAAAAATTACAGAGGTTTTAATACGCTATTTTTTCCTTTTATTTTTTACGCAATTCACGTTTGCAGGATCCTAACCCTTCCCCAAGGACACAAATTTGATGGCAATATGCAGCAATGGTTTTTACTAAAAGCGGTTGAGGTGAGAGCGTCCCCAAAGCACCCACGGAAGGGGTCAATGTCGCACATAGAGTTAAACTGCGCTGTACAAAAAAAAATTTGAAGCCACTAACTGAGTTTCAGCTGATTCTTGTGTAAAATGATCTGCTGAATTCAAATATGACACCCATTTTCCTCCATCACCCTCAGTTTTTAAGGGGATGCTCCCTAATTGTCATCCACAGCCGTGCATCTATTAACATCTTGAAACATGGAATCCTCACTCCCTAAAACCGGTCAGTTTTTAAAGAACTGAAGAGTTTCTACTTAGGATATACCCAAAATATAAGAAAAACGTCATTTGTAATCTTTTCAAAATCAGCAATATTAATTCCTGAACTCGCGAGCGCCTGCGCGATTCTGGGAGTCTTCCGGAACTCTTCCGCGGGGGCTTCTGGGAGGCTATCACCTCAGCCGCTTTTAGTAAAAATAATTGCTGCATATTGTCATCAAATTTGGGTCCTTTGGGAAGGGTTAGGACCCTTCAAACGGGAATTGCGTTAAAAATAAGAGGAAAAAATAGCGTATAGAGACCTCTATAATTTTAGCTATAATTTTGTATTTTTAGGGGGTAATTACCCCTTAAACCTATCCATTTTTTATAAATTTATCATATTTTATTAATTTGAACATTTCTTGTTACCTGGGGGGAAATTTGAAGACTAAAACAATGCTTTTTGACCCTGAAAATCGAGTTTAAAGTTATAAAGTCGTCGAAAACGTAAAAAGGGGGAGTGGCTGTTCCCAAAAAATCCTGAGTCACTTGAAAATTTTAATGGTGATTTTCGTATTCAGCGACCCAAAATCTATAAGAAATGACTATTTTCATCAAGGAAAAAATTTTGAAGGTCAAATTTGTTGAATAGTGTCATCTAACTTTGAAAATGATCTTTCCTTGGTCACCAACAAAATCGAACTAGGTTTGAAAATTTTTTTGCTGAAACCCCTCCCTATAAAAAGTCTAGTTACTGCTCTGACTAAGAAAAACTTCTTTTATAATTTCTTACATAATATAATCCCATTCCCGAATGGAGAAAACCATTATGTTCATCAATTTAAAGAATACATTAAGATAATTTTCTGTGGCCAAGTAATTTTATATTTTAATCAAGTTTTTCTTAATTTCCTCCTTAACAAATCAATTGGAATCTACGTTCCTGGACGTAAAAACTGATAAATAAATATTATAATTGTACGTGTCAAGAAGTTATTGAATTTTGGTATCATTGCTAATAATCATTCCAGGAGTTTTTATAATCTACAACAGAACATTATAGTTTTCCAGAAAGAAAAATTATTCATAGATTTTATAAGTTTGAGAGCGGGAGAGGATGTTATAAAAAGTAATGAGTTTATGTAGATAAAAAATTAACTTTTAATGCTTAACAAAAGTTTAATCGGGAATTGGTTCCTAGGACAAAAAGAAAATAGCAACTGAATTTTTTTTGCCAAAAAACCTACGTTTTTGGGGGTGAATTCCTAAAGAACATTCATTTAATTAATAACTATAGGGATAAATAGTAGGGGATTATATCATACAAGAAGTTATAAAAGTAGTTTTTCTTAGTTATCTAAATCAAAATCGAACTTTTTAAGGAATATAAGGAATCCGCCACCAGGGCGAATTTTGCCCTATTTTAAACGCGCTCCAGTGGCCAAACTATTAGGCGGACAAAATAATTGTAAAAGACAATTTTGTAGCTTGTTTTATCATCTTTATTTTTTACTCCTAACATTTTCACGAGAAACCCGTACTTTCCGTTTTACAAGCAAAAAACCAAAAATTGTGTGTGAAATTTTAGCGTTTTTCGAATTTTCACCAAAAGCCATTCGAAATTTTGTATGCAAAGTTGATATTTGGATTCAGCACCCTTGAAAACATATAAAACCGTTGAGAAAAAAACTTCTGTAGGTTTTCTTCAACCAAACGACTTACTTATTATTACACTATTATCTTCTATTGAAACTGCGTTCTTAAGGAAAATTGCTGAGGAAAATGTATTTAAATACTAATTAAAAGAGTAAATAGATGGTTTCTTTCATGTTAAACATTAAAAAACTAGTTTTTAAAGTATCTTATTTAAAAAAAATACCTTATTTTTTAGATGAAAGTCCGATTTTCTGGATTTTCCCCGCAGGGGCAAATCCTATTTTCAACGCGCTCTAGCAGCCGAGCTATTAGTCTGACAAAAAAGTTGTAATTGACAATTTTGTAGCTTGTTTTTTCATCTCTATTTTTTGTACTTAACGTTTACTTGATAAACCATTCTCTCCATTCTACAAACAAAAAGCCAAAAAATTAGGTGAGATATTAGGGTTTTTTCGAATTTTCACCAAAATGCCATTCGAAATTTGTATGCTAAGTTCAGACTCGGATTCAGCCCCCTCGAAAGCATATAAAACTGTTGAGAAAAAAAACTTCTGTATTTTTTTTCCTGAAACACCTACTCGACTATGGTTTAAATTTCAAAAAAACCCACTCAACTGCAGTTCTTGGTATGTTATTTCCTTATATATTTTATTAAAAACCTCCAATGTGTCAAGCATAACAAAAGAAATTTCTTCAATTACCACATTATCCTCATTAGAAAAGAAAAAAAATCGCCCAAAAACTATACTTAAAATTATCCCATTTAGAGACATGATGGATCATATCTTCAGGGTTTTAAATAATATTATTAGTAAAATTATTCAGTAGGTATTTAGATTTTATTAATCCTTGTGCAATTTAAGAAAATATTCCGGTTATTCAAATTGAAAGACCCATGCTGTTGTCAATGGTTTTTGTTTTTTCAACAACTTTTTTTCATCCTTGTTTAGTTTTATATCTCTGTTTTATCTCTATTTTCACAAAAAGGATATCCCATAAAACTTTTTATTTTAAAATGAAATAAAGTTATCAAATCAGAAAATTATATTTTAAGATTTGTATAATTTACATTCTTAAAATATTAATATTATAGTTTTTAAATAGTCTTCTAATCTATCTAAATAGTATCTTTTTTAAATCTTATAACTTATAATCTTGTAAATCTTTGAAAAACTTGGCATATTGCATTGGTTTTTTTGTGAAAATGGGATAAACAGATAGTTTTTAAAAAAGAAATAAAGCTATTCAAGCAAAATGTCACTATATGAAAAAAAAAGTCCGAAGGGGGTAAAGGGATCGTTTTTAAATTTCAAAATATAGCCTATGTTTTGCCTTGGATATGGGAAATCGAAAATTTGTAATTCATATTAACACTTTTACTCTCTTATTTAATAAACTTTAACTTAACTCTCGTACATCTTATAAAACGATATAGGAAGATAAGTGTTTTCTTTTATTTTCAAATTCAGAGGTATAATCAGGTCAAAACATGAACAGAGACCCCATTCTTGAAACGGCATGTGGCTACTTAAAATATCCGTATTTACAGAGGGAGGGAAAAGACCCTTTTTCACTGGGTTTCACCCCTTTCTGTTGAAAAGGAAAGTTTCAGCAGAAATAAGTAGTTGAGCTAATTTACTGCTTAGCCAACGATAGTAAAAGGGTCACGTGACCAAGGAGCGGAACCACTTATGGGGAATTTACAGCACTGCTGTAAAAGCGACATTTTCGGTTTGCGGTAAGAAACGGGAATTTGTTATTACATTAAACCAATTGACGAGCGCCATCTTTTGTGAGTAGCGGGTACTAAAATTTGTCGCTTTTTGCATGACTTGCAGCTCTTGCAGCGGTGGTGTAAATCCCCCATTAGTATCAATATGGAGATTTTATTTCATACAAGTCGAGTACTATCGGTCGTGCAACGTCTGTAAAATCACTTGACCCTTTTACTATCGTTGGTTAAGCAGTAACTTTACATTGCTTGTAGGATGAAATAAATATTTTCTTGGATATTCTGAAAAATACTAAAGGCCAGCCTCTGGAATTAAAGAAGCCTTTGTCCCCAAGCATGTCCAACAATATCTGTGCTCTCGTATTTGGAAAACGATACGAGTTTGAAGACCCAATAAGGAACAAGCTGGACACGTTATTAGACATCGGAGTAAAAAATGCCTCTCAAGTAGGAATCGCTCTTGCTCTTCCTTGGTTGTTGTCCATTCCCTTAGTTAAAAGACTCCTACCACTTCAGACTTCAATAGAAAGCTTCAACGACATTAGTGATATTTGCAAGTAATTTGGTTAAGTTCTTATTTTTAAGAAATACATAGTTAAGTATGCGATCCGCTTATATAGGGATCTCGTATAGAAAGAAAGCTTTTAGCTGGTAGATAAGGGGACATCCCCAAATTGCTTCATATCCTTAGGGAGGAAAGCATGATGTGTTAGAATGTCACAAAGGGAGGGTCCCGAAATTTTGGCATTTCAATTTACCATGAAAATTCTACAAATTACAAGAAGCAATCCTCTTCGGATTAACCCAAAGAGTCTCAAAATGAGTAAAAAAACACATATTCTGAGGGTCAAATTTCAAAAATATTTCTCGGGGAGAACCCCGAAACCACCCTTCAAAATGTTGGCATATGTTATACAATGTTTTTTCCTTGAAATTTCTGTCACTTACAAGACGCGGTTCCCTTTAGGTCTTCCCCAAAGAGATTCAAAACGAGATGAAACATTAGTTAAAGAGGGGCAGATTTTTTTGGGAAGGACCCCCAGCCCCCTTCGAAATTTTGACTACTTTTACTCTTTTAAGTCTACTCTCTCTTTAAAACCCATTACTGCCTGACGTCCCTTTTTAGGGACGTTTTTTAAAAATCCCCCTATTTCTACAAAAATTGTTCCTTTGAATCAAAATTTGCACAGATGTATCTCTGATCTTCATAAAACACAAAGAACACAAGAAGAATGCAGAATTTTAAAAAAATTTCACTTTTTTTAAAGTTGGAAGATAGAATTTTTCAGAAAAGTGCTTTTTTAAAAATTTTAAAACAAAAAGCTTAAAAATCCTAGTTGTTATTTTAAAAAATGTTCAATGCCGATATATATTATTGTTAATACATTAAATCAGTTGGGGTGTTTTTTTATTTTTCCAAAATATTTTATATTGACCTTATTTTGGACCCTCGAAAAGCGTCCCTAAAAAGGGACGTCAGGCACGAATGGCCCCGTGGTTTTCCCCATAGTGAAATGCTAGTGTTTCCTTATTTTTTTCATAAAAACGAGTTCGATTCTTATGAAATGAATTAAATAACTAATTATAAAGTTACTTTAATTTTAGCTAATAAATTTAATATTTTTCTTTATTTTTTTGGAAAATACTGCTATTTCTGCTAAATTAATGGAATAAAAAGATTTAAATTATAAGGAATTAATTAATTTGTATTAATTAAAAGGAATAAATTAATTATTTTACTATATTTATTACTTATGCAAATATATTAGGGTTATATTTTAATTAAAAGTTTAATAATTATTAGTTATAATGACTTTTTGTCATTAAAATTGCCAAAAAAAGTCGCTTTTGTGATCATTTTTCGGCTTTTTTTCTAATTAGATGTCACTGATCATTGTGTTCAATACTGCAGATCAATCTATATCATCTGGCTTGCTAATGCACATCCCAATAATGCTTGATTTTTGGGGAGAAATTTGTGTTCCGCACAATAAAATTAAATAAAATGAAAAAAGTATGGGCATTTGAAAGACTTAAACTTTACAAATTGAGATATTCTGATGGATTTGAGGTGTGTAAAAGTAATTATTACTTAATATTAGGTAACATATAAACAAAGAATGCCTTTTTCAATTAAAAATATTAATTAATTTGCAATTAACATAGATTTGGGAGGTAAAAACGTGTTTAAGAGCATAAAAAATGCTCAAATTACGTTAATTAAGGTTAATTTTACAGTTAATTGGATAAATAATTAATATTTTTTCTTCATATTCATGTTACAGTATGGTTCCAATCACTTTTGCTGCACTTAAAAAGGTAGAAGATGTTTTTGAGGCTTTAAAACAGTTTTCTACCAAGCGTTTACTATAGGGAAAAAACACGGGGGCATTCGTGCCTGACGTTTAACATTTAATTTTTTTCACTATTTTTCCAGTTGTTTTGGGGCTATTTACTATGTTTTTACCAAATATTTAAGAAAAATAAAAAGTTGGGCATTAATGGGTTAACTTTAACTATGTTATAATTAATGTTAGGGGGTACCCCCCCAAACTCAAGTCTGGTTACAGCTTTTGCCGTTACAATGCTAAAAGAGGTATTTTTGCATTGCTAGCTTTGATTTAACAATTAAAACGAATTTAATTATTTATTTTCAAGAAACAGTATGTTAAATTTAGGATAGTGTGCCAACACAACAGGAGGGTGGGCAATGAAATATGACAACTTGTGATTCTGGGGAGAGAATATAAAATGAAAATCCTTATAGCTCTGTAACAACTTCTAAAAGGCCCCTTAAAATCAGTTGTTTGTTTCAATATTTACCGGATATACAGAACAGAACACAAAAAACTTTGATTGTATATTAGGAGGATGCCCGTTTATATGATAGCACAAAGAAAAAAAATAAAGTAATAATAATTTTGCAACATAATTAACTTTGATTATCTGTAATGTAGCTATCTCATCGCTAATACCGCTAATAAAGATAGATAGTACCATCGTTTTCGCGCTATAAGCGGGTTCGACTATACTGATTTTATCCATATACTAACGAATTTCTCGTTTGATAGTTTAACCCATTAGGGACGGAATTATTTTATCTCTTCAAAATTTTTACCCCATTCTAAATTACCTTCATTGATGTTAATAGAGTGGGAAAAAACCGATTTTCAATACTTCAGGTATAAATTTTAGGAAATATGGCATGTGACCATATGGTCACGCTAGTCCTTTATGTAAGCAAAATATGAAAAATATCATTTTTCTTGCGTGATTTTATTTAACTTATAGCTTACCAACTGGTTATAAACTTCTGATATAACATTTAAAATACTAATTTCAACCTCTCTCGATGGTCAGGGGTGTACAAAAGGGGGCGAAGCAGCCCGCCCCATCCTCGAAATTCCGACAAGGTGCACCAAAATGAGTCAAAACTCTGTTTTTAGGATCAAATTTTAAAAAAAATATGTGGGAAAAGGCCCCCAGACCCCCTCTAGTACATCAAATTTTAGAGTTATACCAAATTCACACAATATCAAATGCCACAAGGATGACTGAGACAGGTATCGTTTTTATGTGTCATTGTTAAATTGTACTGTAAGAAGTGAAAAATATTTTTGAGACCTATTACTGTTTTTATGAATGACGTTCTCAAATATCGTGGCAATCACTCAATTTGATATGAAAAAGACCATAAAGGAAGACAAACCCTAACAGAAATACCCGGTTGAAAGTGACTACGTAAAGGACTAGCGTGACCATATGGTAACGCAGTATTAAAATTTAGTTTTAATATATAATTTTGAAAAATAAATTTATAAAATAAATATATTACTGTTCTTTGATGCTAAAACTATATGAATATGCTAAAAGACTGAATTCAAAGCGAGTTTTGAGGTAAAAGGGAAGACTTGAATCTTATTTCGCCCCATTTTTCATACCCAGATTCACATAACTGTTTTCTCCGATCCATAACAAAACAACATAGAGGGCCAGATTAGTAGACCCCTGTATTTTTGAGGGATTGGACTGTTACCCAGCCAGAAACTATAAAACATTTATTGATTTTAAATTATTTCAGTACAGGGGGAAAGAAATGTAAACCATTGTTCACTGTGACCATATGGTGACGCTAGTACCTAATGGGTTAAAGAGTGTTCAGAACATCTTAGACCTTATGAAAGCAATAAAATATGAAGACGTTAATAAGACAAAATTCATCAAAGTTTTGTTCGTTATATTAATTTAGAAATTTTTATAGTAAAACTAACAAATTTTATATTGCAGACGGGAGATACAAAACCATAAAAAGGACTTGGATTCAAAAAATGTCAGAGATTTCATAGACAGTTACCTTGTAGAAATGCAAGACAAGAAGAAGGTCCCTCATAGTAATTTCAATGGTAAGTCAACATAGATGACGGATTTGAGAAAGCAGAATAAAAGTGAAATGATAAACACGTGTTTTTTTTAAATACCGGTAATTCTAAATATCTTAAAAACTTCTGGGAGTGGTAGACAGATTAAAGACTATTCGGAATCCCGAATTAAGGGGCACTAACACATTAGGCGATTGAGTTCGGAAGCAATGAAGTTGGCATTATGGGGAGAAATAAATACCTTTAAAAATTTTCAATGGTAAGATAAATGACAATCTCACAAAGCATCTAAATAGTGAGAACACGAGTGGAAAATTAAGAGAAAAAAATTTCGATGCAGCATAAGCATGTTTGCTCACTAATATCTTATATCTCTAAATTTGATGTCAGTTTTGATAATTTAAGGTATTTAAAAAACTGACATGCATTGGTTTTTTTATTAAATTCAAATCCTAAATTATCTTATTTCTAATGATGCTTTGGAATTTCAGAGGAATCCCTGATTGCCAACGTGGTTGATTTGTTCAGCGCTGGAAGCGAGACAGTAAGGACCTCCATCTTGTGGTGCATTTACGTCATAGCTGCCTACCCGGATGCGCAAAAAAAAGTCCAGAAGGAGATCCTGGATATCATAGGATCAGAAAGAAATCCCGAATATTTGGATCAAAAAGATATGCCGTACACGCATGCAGTTATCTTGGAAATCCAGAGATGGAAAACAATTGTACCTATTAATTTACCCAGAAGGTAATGAATTTCCAACTTCTTATAATAAATATTTTAGAAAAATAGCCGTTATTAAGGTACTTTTTAAAAATTTTAACACGAGGATAAAGCTTTTCTGAATACATTGGGTTAAGTTTCAAATAATTTCCCTCTTTCAAAAAGTTAATATTTTATCTCTTTTACTTGGTGCCCCATAATATCTCTGGAGGTATATATTATTGTAAAGGTACATATTTTGAGTACACCTGGTGACTTTAAGGAAGTTGCGCATAACATCGAACATAGAACACATCATAACATAGAATACGGGATACCTACTAAGAGTGTGTGCCTCAAATAAAATTGACAAAACTATTTTTACGCACAATTAGACATTTTAGTACAATTTTCATAATTGAAATTTAATCAAGCAATATTTTTATGAAAATAAAAAGTGCATAGTTTTATTACCTTTAACATATCCGTTTAATTTTTGCTTAAGAAATCTAGATTAATAATTTATATGGGTAAATTTGTGTACTTTTTTGAATTTCAGTGTGACAACAAGTACAAAAGTTGCGGGTTATGACATTCCAAAGGGAACAACTGTTCTTTCAAATTTCTGGAGCGTTCACCATGACCCTAAGTTGTGGGATGATCCAGATAGTTTCAAGCCAGAAAGGTTCCTCAGTTCAGATAAAAGATCCATTGTGAAATCAAGCAATTTTATGCCTTTTTCCCTAGGTATCAGTTACATTAATATTCTTAAAACATTTTTTATTAAAACAGATGTACAATAACATTAAATATAACACAAATTTTACAAAACAACTTCTACAATTTATTTATTCATATTTTAATGTTAATTTATTCTTAAGTTTGGCATTCTAATGGTAAGAACATGTAAATTGTTCAATTTTATTCCCAATTCCTTTAAAAATTTCTGTTTTTACTCTGGTCTAAAACTTTTCTAAAAAAATAACTTTGGTAGTAACATATTATGCAATACATTTTCAAAAGACATTTTTTCTGATCTTCACACATAATTTGAAAATTTCCTTAATTTTTGAGTTGTTAACAGCTAGAAATATTCAAACTGTTAAAATGTGTTTCATTAATGTTGCTTTTAATGAAAAGTTGTCGATATGATTTTTTATATGGAATTTAGGAAAAATAATATTTCATTCAATTTTTATTTTAATCAGGAATTGGAAATTAGTTTCATTTTAAGAGAATATATTTTATTGAGGAAACTATATTTACTAAATTTTTAAAAGTAAGTAATTTAAATTGGCAAATTTTGGTTTTCCAGGAAAAAGAGTATGCCCGGGAGAAAAAATGGCAAATATGGAAATTTTTCTTTACTTCACTTCAATTCTTCAAAAATTCAACGTTGTTCTACCTGAAGGTGTGAAGCCCGATTTGGAAGGGACCCTAGCAGTGGTATATCTTCCCAAACCATACAAATTGTGCTTCATTCCACGATCATAGTCTGCTTTAAAGGATTTTGGAATCATCCGTTTTAGATGAAAGAATACTTATTATTATACTTTTTATTAAGAGCTTTTTATTATCATGTAATCGGCATGATTTGTGCATACGAATAAAAGGTACATGTTTTCATTTTTCAGATTTTATAATAATATAGCATGCGGATAAAAGGAAGGAAGAAAAGACGATTTTTTGACAAAAAACTGTTTTCATTTTTATGTAAAAACGTCCTCTGAATGTTTTAAGCATATCAAAAGATAGGAATTCTTTAAAAAGATAATTGGTCAGTTTTGTTTTAAAAGATGGATTTTAATATATTTCGCATTCAAACTTTTTTTAAAAATGAAATTCTTAATGGCAAAGAGTTGGCAACATAAAGGGAAATTTACTGAAGAAACGCAATATATTTCTGATTTGTGTAAGTATTTTTTATGTTTCTGATTTAGTTACTTTTCTCTACTTTTTGCGTTTTAATTAAATAAATTATATTAATGTGTGTGCCACATGGAAGGTGCTCCTTTGTGGACAATATGAATTTATTTTTAATAACAACAAATATTCCCGGTTATTTCAAAGAAATTATTAGAGAAATCAAGATGCAATATCATTAAGAGCTATAGTCTTTTCATTTAGAATTGGCGACTTAGACGAAATTTATTAGAAGCATATACTATTGTAATTATAATCGAAAAAGTTATCTTGTGCGATGACAAGGCAGCCTAAATAGAAGTAGTTAAAATTAGTGATGGGCAAAATCGATAATTTTAGGTATCGAATACTTTGGTATCGAATACTTATAGGTATCGAGTACTTTTTCAATGTCGGGAAATAAACCTGAAGGGACAATTTTTTTAGGGCCTCTCCATAATCAAACTAATATTCAAAAAATTGGCGGGGAAAAAAACCTAGCCGCGTCAAATTTCTCTCGCGGATGATAACGACTTGGGTTTGAGCGTTGCAAAATGAAAACGGAAACAGGCTGCGTTTGATCTACAGTAGGTATTATAAAGATTACTTCATTGAAAAATTTAAAACGAAATATGTCAATAAAGTATCGATACTTTTGTGGGTATCGAATACACTCGATACCTATAGGTATCGAGTACTTAAGTATTTGGTATCGATACCTGCCCATCACTAGTTAAAATACTGTAGAGTAATCGGTCACTGAAGTTGCGTGATGAGCGTTATTAGGCGTTATTGAGCATTTTTGATCCTGTTTCAGGCACCAATTCTAAATGAACAGACTATTGTGAGGCACCTTGAGAAGCTTTTTACTATATTATATTTCTAACTTTTTTACGGTTCAATAGGGTAGTTTCCCATTTTCTGTTTTATTTTTTTCCTGGTAGAATATAGTGAAAAAAGTTGTTATCAAAAATCCCGAGGTCGCTACGACTTTAATTTAATTTTTTATTAATTTTAAAAGAGGATGCGCAGTCACAGTGCTTAAAAACGCGCCACTGCGCAGATACGTCATTTGGTAGTATCCGAGGTTTCGCCGATCGCGCGCTCTTATTTTTCCCAATAGAAAGCACGTGCATCAGTAAAAAAGAATGGATTCCGAAGTAAAAAAAGCTTATGAATACTGCATTGTGCCAGGATGCACTTCATCGACTGCAAAAACACATAGTAAAAGGTTCTTAATCGTTCCAAGAAACAAAAAATTGAGGAAGAAATGGTTCAAAGCCTGTATGAAGGATAAAATGGGCTCCGCTACTTCCAAACTCTACTGTTGTGAAGACCCTTTTAAAGTATCCATTTGGCACTATTAAAAAACATAGTGTAGTAAACATGTAGTGCTTCTTATTTGTTTCATAATTTATAGTTCTTTTGATAACACAAATTGCTCACGAAAGATATTAAGTTGTCCGAAAAGTTCTGACAGTTTTTACTAAGTTTTGGTTTTGAATTTTTTTTGAAAAACTGGTAATAGGTGGAGATTTCAAACAAAGGGGATTGTGGTTAACGTATATTTAAGAATACAATGTATGGTTTTGGTAGGGGTATTATTTCTTTTCAAAATTGCGGCTACAAAAGAAGACCGCAAACGACGCTTTTCGTAAAATTTATTTGGCCGCTTTAAGATCTGGGAATGCATGATTAAAATGGCTACTGAAAGTTAAGTTGTATATTTTCAATGTTATTAAGATGTCAAAGTTTTGAGATGATAATAATAAGTTTAATAAGTTTAAGAGGAGAAATTTTTATCTCAAACAAAACATCTATTGGGAAAAACTTCTCTCGGTATTTGTTAGTCATTTGAAGAAAATTTTCTGTAAACTATATCAAAATCAACACAAGAAAGCTTACACATAGACACAGCTATTTAGTAATATGTCTTAAGTTAAATTATCTTAAGTTAAATTATAGATCCAGAAATCAGTGCGATATTTAAGCACGCATTATTTTAGCTTGTGAGAATTGCACTCGCTAAATTACGGAAAAGCGCGAATGAATATTTTTGAATAAACTAAAAATGCAACACTTATTGTTCGAAATTGGAAACAAATAAAACATTTATGTGATGGGAAACTCTCAGCTCTCAATGTTCAGAGAAACATCTGTCTTGATTTTATTTCATGCCAGCTGCTCAACGGAACGAGGGAAGTGCTAAAGAACTATGAACAATTACCAGTTTGTGCAGTTTTAGAGCCAAAATTACTATCTTAAACTTATCGAATCATCTCAAAACTTTGACGTATTAATTTAAACATTATTAATACCCAGCAATCGAGCATATCGAGTTTTCAAGTGCGCTTCCCGAACTTATTTCCCCGGGCAAATATGATAACACAGGTCCGCAAAAAAATTTTTTTCGAGCTGTTTGGACTATTTCACCTGAAAATGCCTTAAAATTTTGAAAAATTGACTCTTAACACTAATTTTTTTATTCAAATATTTCCATAAAACCTTTTATGGTTTTTGATGTGCTGAATCTAAAATTGCCCTCCATTTTATCATAAGACTTCACCTTTCTTCACAATTTAACAAAAATGCCAATTTTTTTAAGAAAATGAAAGTATCTTTTAAAAAAATTATTTTTTGACTCAAACTTTATCTGAATATCATTTTCATGTGTTTTGGTTTGCTGAATCCAAATATGACCTCTTTTTATTTTTAAAACATCGCATTTTGTAACAAATTGAGCAAATATAGCAACATTTCTAAAAAAAATGTAAATACACTTAAGAAGTAGATTTTTTAATCCAAATTTATTAATGAGGTGATTAGTTTTAATGTTTTTTGGATCCCTGAACTCAAAAATGATCTCTGTTTTGCCCTAGAATGGCATGTTTCCCGACTTTTTAGGTATGATTGTAAAATAAGTTAATATTTCAATTTTAATAAAAATATGCTTATAAAATAAATTTTTTATTACATATTCTTCATAAAAATCATTATATAACTAAAATAAACTCATTTACACACTCTTCAGCCAATTTTTCCACCTTATGAAGCTCTTCTTGGTAAATTTACCCTTGTGATTATCAACAAGAACGTTTCTTTGAACTATACAACAAAAATCCTTACCTAATACAACCTTGCCTAATATTTTATTTCAATCTCTATAATTATCTCTAAATATCCTGATGAGATAGTTTACTATGTGCATCATTCACAGCTCCTAATTTTTAAAAAGGGAGGAGCTAGAAATGTTCAAAAACTATAAAAAAATGGGAAAATTCGAATATAATGTTGCAATTTGTGAAAAATCCTGACGTATAGGATTTTTTCAATATTTTTTTCGTTATCAGCACACCAAAATACATAGGAAATCGTAATAATTGTTCAAACAGCCTTTTCATTGCAAACCTGTGTACTTTCTATTATTTCAAACTCTTTTCGCATTAACAAAAAACAATGGGCAGGCAGGTGATTTTTGCAGTATGCAATTGTGCAGGTTTAAAACCATATGCTGTGCATCAGCCAAGTTCCAGGCATTGGTGATTCATGGAGCTACAGCCTGCGAATCAACGAAAAATCTAACTTTTCAAGATGAGGGATAGAAAAACTTGTGAAAAAGGTGCAATAAATGGTTCATTTCAAGGTGATTACGTTGAAATGTAACTAAATATGTTTGTAACCTTCGATAATTATCTTATTTTTAAATATTCATTAGTTTTTTTATTTTTTAAACCATCAAAAAGGGGAATATGTCGAAAAAGAAGATTTCTCTATGGGTTGGCGGGAAATAAGACCGAGGTGCGCGCTTGTAAACTCGATATCTAATAGATAAAAAATGTCTGATTTTTTTTCCAGAAAACATGTTAACTGATTCTCAAAGATGTAACTAGTTACCAATAGTAAAATTATTTCAAAATTCCTACTACTTTTTTCAGGATCAAAACGTTGAACGGAGTTGAAAATAAAACTACCCTATCACAATGCTGGAGTGTACTCGAACTAAAAATGCTCTTTATTAATATAAATATAATAGATTTTTAAAACTTTAAATACAGAATACGAAATAGTACTCATCTTGCTTGTTTAACTCCTCTATTTCTGGTTTATTGAACAGTGTATCGTTTCTAAGGAAATCAACCGAAGTTAAAACCGAAATTTTCGGCGAATTATTCGAATCTGCTCGAATAAAACCAGGCTCAATTTGAAAACTAATCCTGTTTTGTGTACAGTAATGATGTAAAAGAACAATAAACGAAATCTTAGTTTAAAATATTTATGATAAGCAAAGCGTAAATACTCAGTTCGAAAACAAAACACAAATGCAGGCAAGAGGCAAGGCAAAGGATCGGTACTTTTCGCCGTTTCATACCAAATGACGTCACAGCTGGCCACGCCTCTTTTTTTGCGGCTCCAAATTTTAAATGCTTTTAACTAATTAACTATTTGGTCTAAAAATTTTTTGAGCGTGGGTAAATTATTCTTTTGCATTTCTCTTAGTGTTTTTGGTGTTAAAATGATCAATTTCAGTTGAAGGAAACAACCCTATTCCGTTAGAGTTCCCTCTAAATATCCCCAATCTCTTTTGGACACCAAAAAGTATAAATATTGCTAAATAATTTCAAAATCATAGATTAAAATGTTTAATTAGATCTATAACTGTTCAGATTATCATTAAACATTTTTAAAAAATGGTTTATATTTGAATATTAAGCGTTGAAAAGAGATAGGTGATATTTAGCGAGAACTCTAACGGAATTGAACCTTTTTTACAATTGTATTTATTCAAACACGACCTAGATATTGAATACAATCATTTTTGCATCAAACGAAAATTTTCCAACCAATTATCTCTTAGGTAATTACAAATATAGTTTATAGTTGGGTAACCGGTAATAGTTGGGTTTATCAATATTTATATAACCCTTGACGTCTCTCAAGGTATATCACTATAGGATCTTGAAACAATATTAATAACGTAAAAATTGCATTTTATTTACAAATAAAATAACTCATTAATTACTAAAAAACTTTATTAATCTTAAATTGTACATGAAATATATTTTACAATAAAAACTCTTTACTGATTTCTACACTTCTGCATGCCATAAATTACTTAATTTTGCTTTCTTTACTAATATTTTCCCAATTTCTAAATTATATTCCTAAAAATTCTTAAAATGCTTTTTAAAGATAAAAACAATTTTTTTTAGATAATAAATGGTGTAAGTTACTTTGAAACATTTTACAAGGTTGACTCTGTGGATATTAAACTTAATTACTCTTTTAGGTGTAAAAAATATTAATGAATACAAGTATTTTAATCTCTACATTATTATAACACTAGCTGTTATACCAAGACCCTCTATACTACCCAGGTAATATAGAGGGTCTTGGTTATATCCGGCCTTGCACGGGTGGGGTGTATAAATTTATTTTTTTAAAGTTTTCTTAAAATACATCATCATTACAAATCATTGCGGTATCCCAGGCCCCTCTTCCGGTATTCCCGGTGTCTTTATGGTAAATTTCCTACCCCGGTGTTCTCGGTAATTTTTATAACCCGGTAATTTTTCCTATCCCGATGTTCCTGATAATGTTTAATATCTTAGTGCCTTTATAAAATAACAAATTTGAAACTATAATAAAAAGTCTATAGTCAGGGTGCCAAATGGCAAAAAAGGGGTCCACCGTGCATTAGAATGTGTATGCAATTTTATTGCTGATTTTGATAGGTTATGATGTCTAGATTGAAGAACCGATTGATGCCACCTCGTAAATGTTGAGCATTTTGAAGAATTCAAGATGGCGTCTATGGTAGCCACAAAATAATATTTTTGATTTATCTTTAATAAAATATAGCATGTGGGGTATCATTATTTTTGTTTTTTAATAGAGAAACATTTATTTTAAACAAAAAAAAGTTTAAATTGATTTGAAATACCTTTATTTTGAAAATAATAATGATGGAACCGTAATTTGGTTACAAAGGATCCTTGTTTATTTGATATAGGAGGAGCTGATTTTTTTCTAAAAATATTATGATCCAGTTAACAAAATACGTATGATAAATAATTTCCTGTTTTAATTTTATCTATTATTTGTTCAGTTTTCATAAATTTTTAAAGAAACCATGTATATAATCCAAAATTTAATACCATGCTTTGCCTTTGGTACTTAAGTAACATTTAATAGCAATTATTTCAATCAAATTTATTTCATTATTTCAAAAATTTCAGACACCTAAATCAAAGTTTCAATTCAAATTTAAATAATCTAAAAGTAATATGTAGTATCATGAAAAACTTCTCACTTTCATTCAAAATCTCCGAAAGTTTTGTGTGAAGCTTGCAACATTTCCCCTTTTCTTTGCAACAATATCATTTGAAGCTGCAGGAAATGTTACTGGAATGATAGCCATATCCAATAATACTTTAACAAGAACAGGGGTCCTCAGTTTTGCAGAGAGAGCACTTAGACACTTCTAGTATTCAGTCTACATTTCAGGTATTGGAATCGGTATAGTCTCCTTCTCTTCATTTTTCTAACAAACAAATAGTGTTGATCTAAAGTTGGTTTAGGACAGGGATGGCGAACCTTTTTCGATCAGTGTGCCATTTATATTACGGTTTATGATTTTCAGGTGTCAAGTGTGCCACTTGTTATTTTTTAATAAATTATCTTTAAACCCTTGGAAAATGTAATCCTCCTTTGAGGGTCGATAGTTTAGAACAGGAGTTTCTAACTTAAAGAGCTCAAGTGGTGAGTGGTGGGCCGTAAAGTCAGTGGTGTATATAGAAATTTATTTTATTGTCATATTTTTTCCGTCATATTTTTTCCGTCATATTGGCTTCCGTCATATTTACCACGTATTCTACTCTATAATAATGAAGTGCTCTCTTTAATTACTTACTTAGGACGTCCATAAACTGCAAGGTGTTTTTTTTCCAAATTTTGAGCCGCTTGCTCCCTCCCTTTTGGTGAGATTATGGTGGACCCTACTCCCCTTGCCCCCACCCCCCTTTAAAGAAATTAGTTTCTTTGATATTATATTTGTTATTTGTTTATTTATGTGATACATATTTTAATACAATTACGTATTGAAATAAAAAAATCTGGTCTAAACTCGTAGGTAATTAACACGGATTGACTGCTGGCTAATAATTCCCTGTTTTGATTAATTTGCATATTTTTCCTAAACTTGTGTTAAAAATATAATAGAAAAGGTGTATATTTTCTGAACCATAAGTTGACATGAGATTTTAATTTACTCCGTGAGAATTGGTGATATTTTGCTGGACCCTCTCGCCTCTCTTTTGACTCGGAATTTATGGACGCCCTCTTGGTTATGTCGCTCTCTAAGCGGCCAAATATATATAATGCTTTCCCAGACAATTATAGCTACATTATAATCTAATCAGAACATTTCCTCCAGATGGTACATTCTGAATGAAATAAATGCAGTGTATTATTTTCTTTTATTACTTAATTACTCCTTAAGGTTTTACTGTAATTTGTTATTATTCTAAACCCAATTTATTTTAAATTAATGCAAAATATGAATTTATAAGCAAAATATAGACATTAAAACACAGTGTTAAAAAATCCTGCTTTTTCAACGAAATGTTTGTTTTATTGAAAAACCTATTCCAAACTTTATTAAAGTAAAAAATAACGTTATATATCGTTTCTTTCACCCAAAAAATACCATATATTATGTATTGCAGGCTATATTTTTATTTTCAAAAGTATTGATTTCAATGGAAGCCATTTTGGACGCCATCTTGATTTATAAAAAATGCTGAATATTTGCAGAGTGGCATCAATCGGTTCTGAAATCTACACCATCAACTCTACCAGAAACCGTCATAAAATTCCATACACACTCCAATGCACACTTTTCGAGTTGGCACCCTGACTACTAGTAAATTAATGAGTCAGTGAACAAATCAACAAATTTAGAACTAAAATAAAAGTTCTAGTAAATGAAAAAGTCTAGTGACCTTACTCATTTGAAACAATGTTTTATTTTTAACTCGTTTTCCATGAAAAAAATTATATTTTTCAGTAAATATATTTATTTCAAAGGAAAAAATCTTGAAATGGAAGAAATGACCACGCCTTCGGCCTGGTTTAAAAGGAGATGCGGGAACACACATACTAACACCAGGTTTTCAAACACGGAAAAATAAGTGAAAAAAGCTAAAGCAGGAAAAATGGGGAAAAAAGAATTAAGGACTGATTTTCTCTTTATAAATTATAGCCTATGTGTTATTCTGATGTATAAGCTACATTATTGTAAAATTTCATTAAAATCCATTCAGTAGTTTTTGTGTGAAAGAGTAACACACTCACACACACATACTCACAAACTTTCACAATTATAATAGTGGTAGGATAAATTTTTAACCTAAAAAATGCTTTTAAGCCACACTTATTGGTAATTTTTCCGGACGGAAATTAACAAAACCGATGTAAATAATTATCTAGACACACCTAAGATTCCAAAACACGTTAAGGAGCAGATTTTAGTGTCATTCATTAGCACCTATTAGGATTAGTTCATAAGTATGAAATTGGAAAAGTAGGGTGTCCCAAGGTGCCCTACATCAATCTCTCCTACTGACTGATATACCTAATATTATACAATGTGCTTCAAAAGTTGGTTTCTCGGCTTTTTTTGGAAGCAACGTCTCCTAGGGTCATAGGAGTAAGGTTTACCTTTAGGTAAGTATAACCATGGGAAATTCATTGAGATGACTTTCAGCGACTGTAGCAGTAAAGTAAGAAAATTAAAAATTAATTAAAAACAATCGAAGACCGAATAAAAAACTTAACTGAGAAATTTGTTGGCAATATCATAAAACATCATCATGAAAATATTATCAATATTCGAGAAGATTTTTTGTATGTGATAGCTCTTTTCATAATCCTAAAAGAAGAAAAAAAATCTTTGATATTTTAGTTAAAATTTGTTTTCATTTGAAACGCAAAAACTACAAGATAGCGCTGGAAAACTTGCAAATTTCTTTTTCTTTCTGTTTTTGAAGCCTTGAAAAGTAATAACTTGCTAATAACTCCTCGAATTTTGAAGATATTTTCATGATGTATTTTTCTGCACATTTTTTATGTTATTGCCAATCATTAATTATTGTTTAATTTTTAAAATAAATTTCTTATTTCTCCTGTAGTAGCGATGCAAGCCGTCTAAATGTACAATGGTCACTTACTTTGGGGTACACCTTACTTCCGAAATACTTAAGAGACGCGTTGATTCTAAATAAATGCCGTGGAATGGACTTTTGAAATACCGTGTTTAATATTATAAGATCCTGTATAAAAAGTGTAAAAAGTATTTCAAGCACTTCAGCACTTCCATGGACACTTCATAATCAATGCATTTAAATCAAAAATTTTATGTGTAAGCTAATTAGAAAATTATCGGGTATTTCATATGGTACAATTTTTATACAATATTTATAAAGATAGCATAGAAACAATCCTTATATCTGTTACCGCTAAAGTTGATAATTAGTTAATCTGAAGAATACCTAGGTAAACTTAAGATTAACTGATTTCTGTCGTTAATGTGCGGATTTTTGAGTTTTTCGCATTTTACCTAGGGAATCTACACTATAACGGCCTCTTGATCGTTAAAGTTCAAAATAGTTTGTTTCGTTCAATACTTTCTGTTAAAATGTTGAGGTGCTTACTGCGCCATGCGCTTACCCCTGCGCAGTTGGGTTTCAATACGTAGTTTGTTGTCATATTTGGTGTTTTGATTTCAAATTTAGAGCGTAGCACTGGTAGTTGTCATGTTGAATGTTAAAACAAAATAATACAAGCAAGTAAGTACTGTAAATTTACATGATTAAGTACAGTATATTACTACTAAAACGGGTATTTTGAAACAATTGTGTTGAAGCTCCGACTTCAGAGTGACAGAGATTTCTTTTAACGAAAGCAAATGTCCCAGCTGTTGAAATATCTTTTCAACAAACGTTAATTATTCAACAATCGCTGGAACCTGGGCAAGGGTTTAACATATGTAATCGATCGCGAATCCTAGCAATAGTTCAGTGCAGGCTGCCAGCCGATTACACCGCGCTTTCATTAAGATTTGCTAGTTTAAGTGCTCATTGAAATACGCTGTCAAATCGAGATCGAAAACCACAATTGATACAAATCTCAGTTGGTACTTTAATATTCTATTATTATTGTTTTTATATTCTAGTTTTAAAATTGCTATTTCATTACTATTTTTGTGGGATTTGCGTGTTTTGTGTAATATGAAAAAAGTACCGATCCCCCTTTTTTGATTCGTCATTGTTACTGTTTACCCCCAAAACGAGTTTGGTTATGGTTAGGGCAGGGGGGTTTGGGGGGGCGGCAGCCCCCCCAACCTCCTTAAACTTTTTATAAAATAAAATAACATTTTGTACTTTAACGGATCACCCTCGTTAATATGTAAAATAACTGATTACAGGTAGTATGCAGATTAACGAGTGTCTAGTCGGTAGGGTGCAGAATACCTAGGTAATTTCAAGATTACCTAGGTAATCTTAGAAATTGAAAAAAAATTCGCTCTTTAACGGATCACCCTCGTTAATCTGCAAATTACCTAGGTTATCTGTAAATTAACTGATTTCCGGACTTTAACTGTAACATATCCATTATCTTCTTTAAAAAAAGGAATTTATAATTGAATTTACTGGAAAAGGACAAGAAAAACTACAAAACTAGAAACAAATAAAACAATGGAAATGCAAAAATATACATACATAAAAATATAAAAATCAGAATTAAGATGAACATATTAAATACACAATCATTAATTTAGATTGTAGCACCCAAAGATCCAAGGGCTCGTCCCAGGTACCTAGAAGACTAGCAAACTACCTAGTGGCAAAAAGCTGTTCTTAATTACTTCAGAATTTGTAATTATAATTCAATATCTGTTTGTCTTCCGGATACTAGTGGCAAGTTTAAGTGTAGCGTTTAATTAATTATAAAGGTAGGGTCCTAAAAATGTGTGATTTGTGAAAATTTTCCTTCTCTTAGACTTATGGATAAAATATTTAGTATTTCTAACTTTAAGATTTAAATTTTTAGCTTCATAAAAGTGTTTGTTATTGTAAATTGTAAATAAAGAGTAATAAGCGAAAATATAAGGTTCTTTAATAGAATATAATATAATAGAATAAAATTTTGTGTTCAGGCAGGAGCCCGCTTACAAAGATACTACAAAATAGTTACACACAACAAAATAGATAATGCACAAAAATTGTAAAGAACAATTATAACAAAAAGTATACATAACATGAGACAAGTCTAAACTAAAAATATCCAAGGAAATATTCTCGTTTAAAAAAATTGTTAATTTCTTGGTATTTTTAATAAAATAAGAAATTGAACGAAATTCTCTATGTTTAAGGGAGAGAAAATTATTTATGTTGTTACGAAAATGAATCAAAGAGGATAAATATTTTAAACGATAAAAATTATATACTGGACACACATAAAGAACACATGTTCCCAGAACTCAAATTATCTTAGTCACAAAACTTACATATATTTGCTCAGGGTGTATTTTAAATATTTTATTTTCACAAAATAAGGATTCTTGGTTAATTCTAAGTTGAAATAAAATTTTTTAATTGAAATATCTGCGAAGGAAACCATGTGTAATCTTCTATAAAAAGGTTACATTTTATAAATTTATAATGTTGATTATGTGTAATATTAGCCAAGCTAATCATGTCTGACTGAGGGTATTGATTTATAAAACTTTTTATAATTTGAAGAAAGAATTTTTTGTGGCAATATTAGGGTCCTGAGAAAACCAAACAAAAGAAAAACCAGAGTGGTTTATTGAAGATTTAATGTTTAAAGCCCAGTTATATTTTATTTGCTCTGAACAGTTATAATAAAATTGTTGACATGCTAATTTTGTAATTGATCATCCATTTTCAAAATTCGTATCCAAAATTTAAGAAGCAATTTATTATTGTAATGGAAAGATTTGTTTGGCCGAGTTCCAATCTTAGGATGTAACCTGGAGTATATCTCGATAGATTAAATAATTTTCTAATAAAACAATTCTCCATTTGTTCCAACTTATTAATGAACGATAAAGACCATACTGGAGATCCGTAACTCAAAGTGGATAAAATGAGAGAATGAAAAAGTTTAAACCAATGGTTTGGAGCGGTTATTTTAGCCACATCGCTTGGATCGCTGAGATTAATTTGTTGATAAAATGTTTTTTGCTGTTAAAAACATACCTTAAGAAGAGAATGGAACTCCAAGATAAATATAATTACTGACAATTTCAAGTTTTGAATTTTGATGATAAAGTTATCATGTATTGATAACCTTCCCCCCTTGCGAAAGACCATAACTTTTGTTTTTGCTGACTGAAAGTTTAAAATAGGTTTTTTAATAGTTAAGATACGTTTTTATGATACTCCATTCAAATTTTGTTCAAATAAGGTCATTTTGGGGAAAAATTTGGGGTAGAAGATATTTTTCGCTATCTGTATGTTTTTTGGGGTGTTTATTAATAAGAATCTGAGGTTTCCGAACAAAATTTCGTGACGGAACATGGTGAATATTCGGAAAAAATAAGTAAAACAAATTTTTTAAAAAACGCTTTTGGGCTTAACACATAATTGAAGAAGTCCTAATAGTATCCTGTTTCAAAATAGGCCGCTTTTAGGTGATACGAGTGTATTTTTATGGATTTTCCACCAATCGAACAAAACTTCCCGATATTCAGCGTTCTCTAGCGTCCAAACCCTTCTTCTGAGAGAAAAGTTGTAATTGACTTTTTTCTAGCTTGTTTTCTCTTCTTTATTTTTGTACTGACTTTTTAGCTCAGAAATACAAAGTTTATGTTCTAAGGGCAGAAAAACGAATAAAAAGGGTAAATTTTGCCATTTTTGCCACAAAAATTTAAGGTACGTGCCTACGTTGAAAACGTCAATTTCGACCAAAACTAGTAATTTTTGTTTTTGATTTTATAATTTAGTACAGCTTTTAAGCTTTCCAAAACTATCTCACTTTTGATTCTATAGCAACAAGAAAAAAAGTTATAGCTAGTTAAAGAAAGAATGTCACATGCCGGTCATATGCAAAATGTCATTTCAAATGCGTTTTTCTCCGAACAGTTTTTCTAATAAATTTAGTCACGGTAAAAATGATTTCTCAAAATCTATTGCTTGTATTGTTATGAAGTTTGGCATGAATGTTTTTGATAGAATTATCTAGGGAATGACCTATGGAAATCTTGTTAAGTTGATTCTAAGTGAGTGTATTAGCTTGTTTATATAGGAAAGAAATGAAAAAAAACTGAAAATTTAATGTATTCCTAATTAAAAGGCTGTAACTTCTATAAAAATTTTTATATCTAGCACTTCTTAGGTCATTCCCTAGATAATTGTCCTAAAATTATGTTACAGGTTAAAAAATCACTTTAAGTTAGCTAGATTTTTAATTATGATTTTTATCGTAAACTTAAAAAATGATCAAATTTAAGCTATTTTTATTAAATTTTATGAATTAGATTAATATTTTTTTAACTTTTATATTTAAATAACTGTTTTCTAATATAAATGCATCTAAAAAACTAGAAATATCAGTATATTTTACATTTTTAAAGAAAAAGTTCTCCAACGTAGGCACGTACCTTAAACAGACTACTACCCCAAACATCTCCCCGCTCCAACCACCCTGTCTAATAAAACGTCCGGCGAATCCCTGATATGTGATAAGGACCAAATGAGGAAATACTAGACATGGAATGAGCATGTTATAGTTTTTTAAACTTGGCAAAAATTTGATAATTATAGGATAGCATCATTTATAGAAAGGAAGATGAAAGTGTACACTAAAAAGATAATTTGAGGGAGCGAAGCTACGATGTTTTTAAGGAGTCATTCACCTCACCAATATTTAAATGTCCCACTCTCTCCAAAGGCAGCTTTTATTTTTTTATCCCTAGATGCACGTGTTCGTGCAACCCGGTCTCGGAATGATGGGGTGGGCAAGAAACAAGACAGACCGCCACACCCCCCTCTTCCCGAATCGTTTAGGGGGTGAGTGGGAGGGTCACAAAGTGTCTAGTAAAAATAAAAGCTACAACATTTTCAAAACAGTCTTCTTTAGTCTTTGTATCTGTTAGTATGCTGTGCAGTTATTTTTTCGAATTCGAGAAGTAGTGATCGGGATATATATTTGATTGGAAAAGTGTGCCATCAAATAACGTTAACTTCAATCCAACAGGCAAGTTGTATCTGTTCTGTTTTACAAATTACGGGAAGTGAAAGTGCCAATTTAGCAATGCGAGAATGCCTCATTTTTTAAAAAGCGAGAATACCTACAAGAAAACTTTCCAAATGCATAGATAAAGTAATGAAATTATATTCAACTTGGCGCAGTTTTCAAAACAGTGCTTGTCGTTCATCGGACACTCACAAAGAATCAAAACGTTCGTTTACGGATAATTTGAGTAATCGGTTTGACAAAAAAAATCTGAAAATTTCCCATCCTAATAAATATTACTTTTGATTACCTGAGGGATATTTATTTACAAAAAAAAAGTTTTATTATACCTTATTACGGAATGATAACGGGAGAAAACTATTGCTACAGAAGAAAACTTCATAAGGGTGACTTTTAATACCTAAATACCTAAGACGCATTTCAAAATTTGACTGCTGTCAATGAGTCAAATAGATGGTAAAGAGGTTCACCCGCGAGCCTCCTTTCTCGGTGAAAGTGCGTTTTCAAACCTCGTGGAACGAGGTGCCATAGAATGTTTTTCCGATAGGATCTTGATAATAGGATATCCCAAAGATGATATATAGGTTTTAATTCGGTATTGAGTGCGTTCAGGCTCATAAAATTGAAAAGAACCACAAATGACGATATTTTCAGTATTTTTCCCTATACTTTAACATGGGAAACTTCAACCGCCGAGCGGCACGGGTTAATATTAAAATATCGGAAAATCCTTTTGAACACTTTCATTTTATGATAAAAGGAAAAAAAATTCAGGGGGGTTGGTTCCCCAAAAAATATTGAAATTTTTTTTCTGTTATAAAAAGGGCCACCCACATCTAGTTTGAAGTTTATCAACGCAATTTTCTAATTTGTGGAATTTTTATAATGCATGGATAATTTGATCAGTTTTCTCATATTTTAGTCCCAATACGCTCTTCGGAGATATTTTTAGGAATTTTTTTTATTATTTTTCCAGTTATCATCATGCCAAAATGCAACTTTTGAAAACCCTATCTCTTTTGAATGTCGAAAATTTGTTTTTCCTCCCAAAAAGAGATTAACGAACAAAAGACCTATCAAAGCTATTTCACAAATTCAAAGATAATTTTTTTATAAAATCAAATTTTTTTAGAATTTTGTTTCCCTTGCCAAAGACCCTCTTAACTCATCAAGATGTACCTGGAAAATGTAAAGAGAAATTTCCGTTCAATTTTAGCTCAGGCTAAAACGTACCAAACAGAAATTCTGATAGGTTTGACTGTGGTGCTTTTGCTGCGACTGATTTTGAATTTGCTGAATTCAAGGAAGAGAAACTTTCCGCCAGGCCCAAGAGGTTTACCAATAGTAGGATACCTTCCATTCATAAGTAAAGACACTCATTTAGATTTTATAGAACTCGGAAAGAAGTATGGAGGAGTCTTCAGGTGAGAATTTTTTTTTGTGAATGTCAAAAAATACTGATGATTTAGTGTAAAGTGAATTGAGTATTTATAACAGAGTTTAATACAATTTTAATGTCATAAGCATTGATAAATTTTGTAGTTTTATAAATAACCAATATTTATTTAAGTTGGTGGTTACTTCAGCCCAGGTATATTGACATAATAATCTGATGGGAAAAAGGAGAAACAATAGGTTGAAGAAAAAATAGAAGATATTTAGGAGAATAAAGCGACTGAAATGAATTTATATTTCGGATAATTTAGAATTCAAAAAGTTTTTTTGAACTTCTAATTTAAATTATTGGCTTAAGTAACGGTAATTTATACCTTAAGACATTGAAATGTAAAATCTTAAAAAAAAATCGATATTTTTAGTTAAATTTCCTCAAACACAAAAAAATTAAGTTAGTATTTATTCTTTAAAGTTGGTTTTATTATAGTTTATGTATTTAAAATAATATTTACTATGAACCACTTACTTTAAAACTATTATTTACAACTGTTTTTGTGAAATAAACTTGAATGTGCCAAAGTTTCTCCAGCGAACGACATATCTTCGTAATTAATACCTAATGAATGAACTACTATTTAAAAAATTCAAAAGAAATTGTCATCAATCTTTTATCTTGTTTTTCAAGCATTAAATTGGGATCAGAGGAGTTAGTTGTACTCAATGATTCAGAAGCCATCAAAGAAGCTAAGACAAAGAAAGAAATTAACGGAAGAAAGCAACAAAGTGGTTTAGGCCTTATTTTGCCAAACAGTAAGTATCTGAACTAAAAAGGATTCTTTAGACATGCTGTTTTATATGTTTATATACAGGGTGCTTCAAAAGTCCGTTTCACGGCTTTTATTTAAAACCAAAGAGTCTCCTAGGACATGGATGTAAGGTCTAGCCTAGCCCTAGATAAGTGACACTGGAGAATCCATTCAGATTGCTTACACCCGCCCCTAGCGGCAAAATAAAAAGTTAAAAAACTAAAGGAGATAGAGCAAAAACCTCAATGAGTTGCCTCCTCAATCGTTGCCACTGTTATGAATAACGGGAAAAAAAACGTTGTCTCTTTTTCCCTACGACGTGAAGCAAACGGTCGCAAATTATAAGTCTCAGAAATATCACGTTTGTTATCCCTATGGCAGTGCCGATTTAAGAAAATTTATCCAACTTCGTAGTATCTAAGCTATTAATAACTCAAAATTACTACATTAAAATTTTTTCTAGAAATTTTCAAAAAAAACCTCGAAAATAAAACCTTTTATCACACCTACCTATACCATATAGTTCATTCCAAAATAGTACCACCTACAGATTATTTTAAGTCCAAAAAAGTGTTGCTTTCTGAAGGTATTTTGAAATAGCTTCATGTTTTGTATTTCAGGTGCTTTTTTCGCAAGAGATAACTATGTATGGGGAGAGCAAAGACGATTTGTTGTACACTCAATGAAAGACTTGGGATTAGGAAAATCGAAAATTGAACAGGAAATACAAGTTAGTGAACTGTTTGTTAAGTTACATAGAAATACTCCATGAAAATTAAAATAGAAATTTGAATGAAACTAATAATTTAAACTTTTCCTATTTTTCAAGTAACTGTTTTTAAAGTTTTTTCATTGTTTAAAGTTCCTTTATGGAATTTTGATAACATTAATTAGGATACCAATCGTAATAAAGTGTCATCAATAAGTCATAAAGTATATATTGTTAGTGAAAAACAAATTATTGTCTTCATTCCTTTTTGCATTAGCAATAACATTAATAAATAATAATTTAAAAGTAATGGTGTATAATTTTTTACCCAGAAGTTTTGTCCTTTCCTTCTAAAATATTTTTTTAATCGGAAAGAACGGACCTTTTAAATTAAAGTAATGTCATTTTCAATGAATGTTTATTTCAGGGCTGCTTCCGAAATAAGTTGAGCTAATTTTACATTGCTTGTAGGATGAAGTAAATATTCTCTTGGATATTCTGAAAAATACCAAAGGCCAGCCTCTGGAGTTAAAGAAGCCTTTGTCCCCAAGCATGTCCAACAATATCTGTGCTCTGGTATTTGGAAAACGATATGATTTCAAGGACCCGATTAGGAGCAAGCTGGACACACATTTGGACATCGGAATAAAAAATGCCTCTCATTTCGGATTCAATCTTATTTTTCCGTGGTTTTTTTCAATTCCCTTTGTTAAAAGACTTCTACCATTGCAGACTGCAATAGAAAGCTTCAATTTCATAACTGACATTTGCAAGTAATTCTTCATTTTTTTACTAAGAGTAAATTATATACGCTTAAACCTTAAAGCATTAAGCTTTTATATTGCAGACAGGAGGTACAAAGTCATAAAAAGGATTTCAATTCAAAAAGTTCCAGAGATTTCATCGATAGTTACCTTGTAGAAATTCAAGCTAAGAAGAATGTTCCTCATAGTTATTTCAATGGTAAGGCATTATTTAAAAACACCGAACAAAATTTTATTAAACAGCTTTCTTTAAATTTCTTCTTCTTTTTAATCCTAGGAGGTAATTCCAAATTTCTATACAGCCTCCTTAAAGGTTTTCCCGAAGCAGCTCACACATTCAAGATTCGTCCAATATTTTTTTATGGATGGCTAAATTTCGTTTACTTCTATCAGCAGTTTCGTGAACTTGACATATTTGGTATAAGCTGTGCTATTTATGCTATTAGTGTCGGGATCCCATAACAAATTGTGGTTTAGAAATAAAATCTTTTTTTTAAGTTTCCAAAGAAAACAGAAAATGACAAAATCTTTCAAATTATATCAATATGGAAAATACTGAAGGAACAGTAAGATAAAAATATCCATGCCGCATTCTCTAACTTAGATTTAGATTTTCAAGGTTTAGGGAAAAACGGAAAGGAATTTGTTTATTTATTAAATTCCAAAAATGGCGAATAGGGGATTCTGGAAACCTTTTTATTTTATTGAAGTTAATAGTACACTTTCCAATAAACGGCATTGACAACCCCAAATTTCACCAAAGATGTCCCGGTTTCTTCGGATTTATACCTTCAAAAGAAAACCTAGTTTCTCACACAGATTTTAATGTACGTAAAACCATAGGTACTGCCACATCAATTGTTGAAAGTTACCCTACTCTGTTTAGTTGATACTCCAGATACAGTCGAATCCGCTTAATGTAATCACGGTTAATGTTATCAATCGGATAATGTTATCGGAATCGACAGGTCCCGATCATTCCTATTTAATTTAATGTAAAATACATCGTTTAATGTGATCAACTATGAATCATCATTCCGCTTAATATTATCAAAATTTGTCCATATCCCCTTTAAAACGACCGCTTTTGGGTTCGAGTTTCATTTTGAAGGTCAATTTTTACAAGTAAAAATCTTCTCCACATGAGAACATCTGGCACTTCTTTTTTCTGAAATTCAGTATGGGTAAGAAAAATAAAACATTCTGTACATTATATTGAAAGAAAATGCATATTATTGCAATATTGAAGAAGCCAGAGCTATAAGAAAAATGGTTTGGTCTGGCAGAAAAATAAATGTAAGATAATTCAAAAAAACTATGAAATTTTTTTTTAACTTTTTAAGAAGAAAGAGATGGGGAGTCCGAATCCATACTTGTGATTGGTTAAAGAAACACCAAGATCCACGCATTGCAGATGTTTCTGATAAGATATTTTGATTTTCTCTTGTTTAATGAAATTCAGATGTAATAAATAAGTGGTTTATTGGAGTGGAGGGATATAATGGAGCGGAAAAAGAGAGACCTTTCTATAAAAATACACAGTAAGCGATTATTTTAATTTTATTAACTGAACTACTCTTATATTTTCCCCTTAAAACTTTTCCTAGTTTAAAAAATTAATTAATTTAAATACATTTATTACGATTGCATGATTTTGATTTTAAAGCAAACAATCTAGTAACACTGTTTGCTGTTTTTTTTATATGAGATCGCTTATTGTTATCGATCGGATAATGTTGTCAGTTTAGTCTCGGACAATTGCGATCACATTAAGCGGACTTGACTGAAGTTTATAATGCTTTTGAATTTCAGAGGAATCCCTGGTTGCCAACGTGGTTGATTTGTTCACGGCAGGAAGCGAGACAGTGAGGACCACCATCTTGTGGTGCATTTACGTCATAGCTGCCTACCCGGATGTACAAAGGAAAGTGCAGAAGGAGATCCTGGATGTAATAGGATCAGAAAGAAGTCCCGAATATTTGGATCAGAAAAATATGCCGTACACACATGCAGTGATCATGGAAATCCAGAGGTGGAAAACGATAATACCTATTAATTTTGCCGGATGGTGAGGGGTTTCTAACTTCTTCAAAAATTTTTGAACAGTTATGTAATTTTTTTAAATTATAAAATTAGGGTGAAAATTTTCTCAATACATTAAAGTTTATTTCAAAAACTTTTTACTTATTTTCAATAGTTAATATTTAACACTTTCTTTTGTATTATTTGGTGCGCTATAATATCTCTGGAGCTGTACTATTGTACAGGTATAGATTTTGAGTTCACCTGGTACCTTAATGAAGTTGCGCATAACATAGAAGAATTATATAATAATTTTTTTTAACAAAAATTGATCGACTTGCAAAAATTCGCTTAAAAGTGATAAATAACTTTTATCCAAAAAACAAAAATATTACTTTTTACCATAATTTTTGAAATCAAACCACCTTTCACAATAAATTAACTTTCCTCACTAACAAAAATGTTTAGTAACCCATAACTTTATTGATTTAATAGCTTTTCTTTTTTAATTATTTTTCAATAGACTTCTGAAAATACACACCATCGTATAATATGTGAAAATGGTAACACATTAAACACGTTGGATAGTCTCACTATCATTAAAAAAATTTTTGGTTTACTGTTTCTGGAGAAAAACTTTTCAATTTCAAATCCGTGTTCTGAAAATTTTTATACCAAAAATGTTACACTTCTAAATATCATATTACACACTGTAAAAAAAAACTGTAGAAAAACAGAAAGTTTCAATAGAAATGACTTCCTGTTTACAGGGATATTCTGTCATGTAACATTCCCACCGCACTTCAATTTATGTTATGTAAAAAAAACAGCTTTTTTCTAGTTTTTTTTAGCTTATCTGTGCTTAAACAGAAAGTTTCAGTTCGTGGAGAAAGAAAGAACATCTTCGATATTTCTACTTTTACTGAATCCTCGTTGGAGCAGTGGTAGCGTGCGTGCTTAGCATGCGGTAGGTCGTGGGTTTTATCCCCGGTTATTGATTTATTAAAATTTCAAAAAAAACCACCTAAAAAAAGTCGACACGCATGCGCACAAGCAGAAAATTACTGTGAGGCAACAGAAAAAATATGTAGCTCACTTGACAGAAAGTTTCTTTTTACAGCATTTACCTGTAGGTTACAGCTTTTTTCTGTTTACAGGATTTTTCAGAATAAAAAAAATTTTCTGGAAATTTTTGCTGTCAGAAATTTTCTGTTTTTTTACTGGATTATTTTTTACAGTGCACGTTTAAATAAAAAGTCTTTATAAAATATTTAGACTTAAAAACTTTTTATTATTGAAATTAAATTGTGAATTGATATTAAGCAGTGTTTTATAAAAAAGGAACAGTACATAGTTTTATTACCTTTAAAATATCCGTTGTATTCTTTAATGCTTAAAAAAAATCTGAAGTATTTTATTGTAAATTTTTGTGCCTTTTTAAATTTCAGTGTGACAGAAAATTCGAAAATAGCAGGTTATGACATTCCAAAGGGAACAACCGTTCTTTCAAATTTCTGGAGCGTTCACCATGACCCTAAGTTGTGGGACGATCCGGATAGTTTCAAGCCAGAAAGGTTCCTCAGTTCAGATAAAAGATCCATTGTGAAATCAAGCAATTTTATGGCATTCTCCTTAGGTATCAGTAATATTATTATTCTTTAAGCTTATTTATTGAAGTATAAAAATATAAATATCAAATATAAAAAAATTGAAAAGTAATTTTTGCATTAATTCATTTATATTTCAATTTTCACTGCTTTTAAGTTTTCCATTCTGATAGTAGGGACCTTTAAGTACAAAGCACAATTTTATTCCAAATATGTCCATAAGGTTTTTTTTAGTTTTTTCTCTGGTCTGAAACTTTATTAATGGTCTAAGAGCTGGATGCAAATTTTGGGAATGATAAGGTGCACGAGATATTTCACCTGGAACAGATTCGATTGATGATGGGAAAACTTATGTCACCAACGCAAGAAGGCGGAGTGGAAGCTTTTAGTGTGAAAGGGGGAGCCGAACATGCAAACAGCGCGCGGTCCCTTGCGACAGAGATTTTGAGGAAATCGCTTGAAATTTTGCACAGTTTAAGGAGAGTGTGAATAAAAGATAATGTATCATTCTCAAAAGTCTAAGTTGTGTTTTAAGGGTTGTACGAAACTAAACGAATTTTCGATTGTATATATATATATATGAAAGTTATGTATTTTTTAATTTTTAAAAATTTAAATTTTACCTTTTATGCATAGAAGTGACCAAGTAAAAATTTTACGGTGCTGATTGAAAGTGATCGTGGGAAATTCAGTTGTAAAGTGGTAGAGCACCATGTCGTTTGACAGCTTTTCTCTTGCAACAATGACTAATAATACGCTAATAAATATAAAGCCATTGTTATCGTTGTTTTTAGCGTATTATTATTCATTGTTACAAGAGAAAAGTTATGTGTTATAAGTCATATGTTACATATAATCATTGGAAAATTCGTTAGTTTCCTACAACCCTTAAAACACAACTTATACTATTGAGAATGCTACATTATCTTTTATTCACACTCTCCTTAAACTGTGCAAATTTTCAACCGATTTCCTCAAAATTTCGGTCGCTAGGGGCCCCATGCTTTTATTCGGTTTTGTACTTCGCGCCTGAATATCTCCCAAACGCTTCCACCTAGACTTCTGGCTATTTGCATATAGTTTGTTCTATATGTCAGCTATGCATATGCAAACAGCCAGAAGTTTCCGAATGATTCGGGTTTTAAGATTTTTCTGCACCTTTGGTGACTTCTGGCCACCCTTTGTCTTCCACTTAGTCTTCTGGGAGTGTTACCCTAACTTTTACTCACATTCTTCAATACATTAAGCCTATGTCCAGCCTTGCACCTCGTCGGCCGTACAGAACATTCATATAAACATTCGAAAATTCGTTTAGTTTTCTGAAACTCTTAAAACACAACTTATACTTTTGAGAATGCTACATTATCTTTTATTTACACTCTCCTTAAACTGTGCAAAATTTCAAGCGGTTTCCTCAAAATCTCTGTCGCAAGGGACCGCGCGCTTTTTGCATGTTCGACCCCCCCCCTTTCACACTAAAAGCTTCCACTCCGCCTTCTGGCGTTGGTGACATAAGTTTTCCCATCATCAATCGAATCTGTTCCAGGTGAAATATCTCGTGCACCTTATCATTCCCAAAATATGCATCCAGCTCTCAGTCTATAAGTTTTAAGATGTTTTAAATCGTATGAAATATTTTAAATTGTAGTAGGCAACTTGAGCAAAATTTTAAACTTTTATTATCCTCTAACTTATAATTTGACAAAAGTTCTCGTCAAATCAACTAAAAAAATTCAAAAACTCATTAAATCATAAACGATTATTTATGTTGTACTATTTCATAAAAGATATACTTTTCTGGTCTTCGCATAATGTGAAAATTTTCCTTATCATTTAGGTTTTTAACAGCATGTATAAAAACACTAAAACTGTTAAATCGTGTGTCGATGATGTTTTTTATAAAGCCCTGGATGAAGCTACGTTATTTTTGCGTTACGTTTTACTAAATATGCTATTATAAGGGCTTTAGCTTTTTATGAAAAGTTGTCGGATTGATTGTTTTGGATATAATTTAAAAAAGTTTTTTTAAATCGATGTTTATTTCAATCACTCAGCGCAAATTAGATCCAAACATTTTAGAAAAATATTTTATTGCTTAAATTTTATTTATCAAATTTTAAAGAATTTTAAATTTTATTTACTGGGGTGTAATAGACTATAAACAGTGTATAATTGTTTGGATAAAAGGTTTCTCTCTCTTGAATTATTATTTCTTAAAATTGTTTTCCAGGTAAAAGAGCCTGCCCAGGAGAAACCATGGCGAATATGGAAGTGTTTCTTTACTTCACTTCAATTCTTCAAAAATTCGACGTTGTTCTACCAGAAGGTGTAAAACCCGATTTGGAAGGGACCCTAGCAGTGGTGTATCTTCCCAAACCATACAAAGTGTGCTTCATTCCACGATCATAGTCTGCTTTTTAAGGATTTTGAAATTATCTGTGTTTAATGAACGTATCAAACTTTTTATCATGTATTCACATTTTGTGATTTTTGTATACTAATAAAAAATGTACAGGTTTTTTTTTAATACCTTAAAAATTATTTTTTTTAAGTTTTAAAAAAACTACTAATAGAATAAAAATAGAAATAGAAAATAATTAGAAGGAAGAAGATATTTCGCTCCGAAACGGCCATGTCAAATCGTTCCATTCCGATAAACGTTACAGGCAATGTGATAATTCGGACATTAACAATGCCCGGAGATGGAGGAGGGCAATGCGATAAATTCAATGGCATTTATCAATGAAAATTATTACTTTTCCCGCTTCCATTCTGGGCATTATTAATAATGCCTAATTAATCACTTTCCTCGTAACATATACTTATTAGGGTGGTCCTTATTTTTTTAAGTTTGGAAATCCTAACGCGACGCCCCCCCCCAATTTGTTCCATCATACAAATAAATAGTTTTTGCAAAATATCAGCTCATTCGAATAATAATAACCCGTGCGCAGTTGCCTTGAAGTTTCAAAAAAAATACTGATTTTTTCACAAAACATCCCAAAAACCATCGATTAAACCCTCCCATCTTCTTCTTGATTTTTTAATGATAATCTAATATAGTTACAGTGATAATGTTCCAGATTCCATTCTTCTATCACCCCTCTTTCGGTAGTAAAAAATTTTTAAAGTTAAAATAACTCTTGTAAAGTTGGTTTTCTTGCATTTTAAAAAAGCTAATAACTCCAGAACCATGCAACTTAAAAACCTGAAATTTAAGCCATTTTGTTTTTAATTTCATTATCTTTCATTTGATGTGCAACATAACTGCCTTTCTTAAAAAAATTTTCTTCAAAATAAAAAAAAATGGAAAAAAATTAAATAAAAAAATTTTTGAAAAACATTTTTATTAAGTAAATTTAAAGTTTTTCCACTCCCAAAATGAACATTTCTGCCAAATTTCAAGTTGAAATTAAAATTTGATCATGTAGAAAAAAATAAAAATTTGCGAAATTTTGGCAGGTCCCCCCAAACATCCTATGTAATTTAACAAAAAAAGGTGTTTCACTCATGGGGATTCCAAAAAATCCCTTGAGGGTGTTCATACGATTTTTACCATGCAAAAAAATTTACTTAAATATCAGAAAATACAACTATTAGCCGATTCGGTACAAAATCTTACAGAGCCCTGTCGGGTACCGAATTGTAGACTGCGTTGTGCGTAGTCATCGGGGAGGAAGAACGAAAAGAAATATTTTCATCTAGTCCTATAGTGATTAAAAATGAATACTAACGCTTGTATAGAACATTTTTTATGGGAAAAATTTAGAATTGTAAAAATTACTTTCCGTAAGTAAGAAAAAGTTGGCATTTTTTTTATATGGAAGGCGTGGAACTTCATCGATTCCACTCTTATCTATTCTAAGACGAAGGTTTCATTTTACGGAAGCACGTGTGGCCATAGATCAGAAAACCCCGAATTAGTTGCAAAGCTACAAAACTATTTGATCGATTTAAAATAGAAAAGGAATTTTTAGAACTTGATCCTATTGTATGGCAAAACAACGAGAACTACTTAAATGGACAAAGAATAGCAAAATCAATTAAAGTAGTCAATGACTGTGCAGAAAGAGGGGTTAAACTGATTGAGGAATTTAACCACCAATTTAGCAAAGATGAATCTCAAAAACAGTTCATCTTACAAACTGTTCAGGATAATCGTAAAAAATATCCGAAATCCAATCGAGAGACATTGAAAAACCCTTATGATTAGGATGCTACTTGTTATATATTGTGATTATTACTTCGTCTGTATAATGTTATTTGCATAGAGTCCATTCTTTTAAGTGCACCCTGAGCACCAAGTGCATATATTTGGTTTTTGTATTTTGCTTGTGTCGAACTTTTCATACTTTCATTATTAAACATCTTGTCACCATACTGCAAACTTCCTTATTGGAGTCAGAGTCAGTTCTTTAGCTAGCTGGGTTAGAAAAATCCGCGCGTTATAGAAAAAAAAGGTGGGTGTACTTCTTATTACTTTTCAATGTAAAACTTTAGATTATATAGAGTAAATAATTGGTTTAATTTTAATGTGATCTTGTAAAAATATTTTTATAAACCTAGGATAAAATACATCACATTAGAATTCATTGAGAAATCATTTGTTACTTAAGGATAAGTTTGAATATTGAGTCAACCTATTATTATTCAGAATTATGATTTTATTTTATTCTTTTATCTTTAAACACTTTTAATTTTATTTGATTTGACATGTTGGAAGTGAAAAAATTACGTAAAAATTTAATTCTAAGGGAAATTCAGGTAAAATATAGGCACATTGAATTAGGTTGGAAACTAGCTCTGTAAGATTTTGTACCGAATCGGCTAATAGCTGTATTTTTTGAAATTTAAGTCAATTTTTTGCATGTTACAAATTGTATGAACACCCTTAAGGGAGTTTTTGGAATCCCCATGAGTAAAACACCTTTTTTTGTTAAATTACATGGAATGTTTAGGGACTTGCCAAAATTTCGCAAATTTTTATTTTTTCTACATGATCAAATTTTAATTTCAACTTGAAATTTGGCAGAAATGTTCATTTTGGGAGTGGAAAAACTTTACATTTACTTAATAAAAAAAATTTTCAAAATTTTTTTTTCCATTTTTTTTATTTTGAAGAAAATTTTTTTTAAGAAAGGCAGTTATGTTGCACATCAAATGAAATATAATGAAATTACAAACGAAATGGCACAAATTTCAGGTTTTTAAGTAGCATGGTTCTGGAGTTATTAGCTTTTTTAAAATGCAAGAAAAACAACTTTACAAGAGTTATTTTAACTTTAAAAAATTTTTACCACCGAAAGAGGGGTGATAGAAGAATGGAATCTGGAACATTATAACTGTAACTATATGAGATTTTCATTAAAAAAATCAAGAAGAAGATGGGAGGGTTTAATTGATGGTTTTTGGGATGTTTTGTGAAAAAATCAGTATTTTTTTTGAAACTTCAAGGCAACTGCGCACGGGTTATTATTATTCGAATGAGCTGATATTTTGCAAAAACTATTTATTTGTATGATGGAACAATTTGGGGGCGTCGCGTTAAGATTTCCAAACTTAAAAAAATAAGGACCACCCTAATACTTATATTTAACTTTAATTATCAAACTACTGTTAACTCATGAAGAAAAAAAATTCATATTGACAGATACTGGGATTCCGGTAGTGTGGGTTAAAAAGACTGGACCAACCTTGCTGGGCTTACGCCTGTAGTTGGTCGATTTAATTTGTATTTGTATTTGTATGAGTTTTTTCTACAGACTAATGACGTTTGAAAAAGTGCCATTTTAGCCTCATTTTTCAGTAGCCAAATGTCCAAACAACCCTCAAATACTTTAAGTAGAAACCAAATATTTTTTAATTAGGAATTTTCAAAGTCTTGTTTATATTGTTTTTTATTTCATGAGGTACAATTATCAGACAATATTTATCGGATAACACACACAATCATTAAGCCCATTATCTTTTGTCATTCCCTCAAAGCATTTAAAAAAATTACGAGCCGAATTAAAAAATAACTAAATTCGTCATAAAAACTATTACGGTTCGAAAGGTTTTATCAGTAAGCAATAATCTCCCGAATTTTATAGAGTGATTATCGGGTTCCAATATAGGAAGCCTTGGAGTGCGTTGAACGTTTATGTCATATTTTCATTTGATTAAAGAACAAACGCACTTGTTCCGATAAACGCAATTTTGTTTCATTAGTTTACTGAAAAATTGTTTTTGTTAATTTTGGAATTACTTGTAAGGAATCACGAACTCCTTCAAAATTCACATGGAAAGTATGAAGGGTAGATTTGGGTCAGTTTTAGTTCAGGCTAAAACGTACCAAACAGAAATTCTGGTAGGTCTGACTGTATTGCTTTTGCTGCGACTGATTTTGAATTTGCTGAATTCAAGGAAGAGGAACTTTCCACCAGGCCCAAGAGGTTTACCTATAGTAGGATACCTTCCTTTCATAAGTAAAGACACTCATTTAGATTTTATAGAACTCGGAAAGAAGTATGGAGGAGTCTTCAGGTGAGAAGTAATTTCTCTATATTTGATATAACCAGACTTAAGTTATTAAGTAAAATATACCATATATTTTGGCTAATTTATTTGAGTCTAATTTTGATATGGTGTTTGTAATATAGATGTTGTTGAACTATTTTCTCGTTGAATGGCCGAGTTAGTTTTGTCTTTTGGTATTCAGAAAAATTAGATGTGTTTAAAGTTAAACTGTAGTTAAGTTATCCTTTTAATATGCCATATAATTCATTTAAAGAAGGGATGTTTTCGTGTTTATTCTAAATATTTGCTTCACAAAACTGAGAGTTTTCTATCATTAGTACTAGAAGCAGGCGCGGATCCAGCATGGCTCCAAGAGGGGGCACTTTTCCAGACAAGATCCCCTTGTGGTACCATTGGGGGTATGGGGGTCCTCCCCCAGAAAAAATTGAAATTTGAAGTGTAAAAGTAGGGTTTTAACTCATTTTTAGAAATGTTTTGTGTCTAAGGGGGCACTTTTCAACACTATTACCTTTACTTTTTGACCCAAAATGTCAAAATTTTGGAGATTTCCAAAAAATAAGCACTGGATACCCCATTTGTATACTAACGGGGGGTATAGGGGTCCTCCCCTAGAAAAAATTTTGAAATTAGACCTGTAAAAGTTGGGGTTTTACTCATTTTGCGAACCTTTTTGGGTCTCCAAGGGGGGGGCACTTTCCAGAGTGCCACCCCCTGGATCCGCCACTGACTAGAAGTTACATTCTTCATTTGTACAGAACATTCATAAATGTGAAGTAAAAAAATCGAAATTAAGTATGTAATATTAGAATTAATTTTTGAAATACCATGTAGTTTTTATAGCATTTTATTTATTGCTTGCTTTATATTTCAGCCTAAACTTAGGATCTAAAGAGGTAGTAGTGTTGAATGATTCAGAGGCTATCAAAGAAGCAATGACAAAGAATGAAATTCAAGGAAGAGAAAAACATGGAGCTTTGGCATTAGTTGTACCAGAAAGTAAGCTTTAAAAGTATTTTTTCTATATCACATTTTTTATTACTTCATGTAAGACTTATGACATAAATTCAAAACATTTTCGTTGTGCATATTTAACAATCTCAAAAAATAGTTGCAGAAAAAGTTTTTCTCCCTTTCATATAATTTCAATCGTTAAAGTTGTGATTTTCTATAATTTTTTATCTTAAGGTTCATTATTTCAAGCTAATTCTAGGTTAGCTGAAGACACATTCAGACTTTCCCTTTAATAATATTTTTCCAGGAATCATTCAAAGTGTGAATTGGCGTTTTACTCTTTACTCCTTTCACTTTTCCTTACAAATTAGCGATCTGTAGGAGAGAATCACTCAGGATAAACAGTGAAAGTGAAGTGTGAATGAGCCTTAAGAAATGACTCCATTTTACTAGACTGAAAAAAAAATGAAATCTTAGTTTTGTTTTCAAAACTTTTTATGAAGGTGACTGATTCTCTTCCAAAGAATTCCATTAAACAACGTTATTTAGCTTATTTTAGTTTTTTTTAATAAAATAATAAAAAATGATCGGGTTGGTAATTAATTCCCGCTTCTTCAATATAATAATGTAGTTTGTCAATGATCAAAATAATACTAGCAATGATAAAAGTTATTATAGTAACTTTGGTCTTCATAAGAAACACTCATTTTTTGTTTCAGGTGCTTTCTTCGCAAAAGACAACGATGTGTGGAGAGAACAGAGGCGATTCGTTGTACACTCCATGAAAGACTTGGGATTGGGAAAGTCAACAGTTGAGAATGAAATACAGGTATCTATCTATAAACTTCTTCAACTGAACTGTGTAAAACAGACTATGATTTTTTGAACTTTAGTAAACGTTATATATTAAAAGTTGTTAGGGCGTTTGAAAGTTCCTTTCAAAGATTGTTTAATGGATTTTGGCGAACTTAAAAAAATTACTTTGATGAATTATAATTTAAGTACACTTTGAATTTATCATTTAAATTTTTCTTTCCAAAACGAGTGCTTTTTTGCATTAAATCTGGAGATAAAGAGAAATTTTCCTTACTGTATACTTAATGATACTAACGGCTGTGTTCACGACTGACCAGACCAAAGATCATTAACTTAGAATCAAGCTTTTAATCTGATTGACTAAAAACTAGTTATCCTTCTTTAACTACCAATTACAAGTTTTTATTAAACTTGGGTGAGTTTAGTGGTAAATACGGTCATTATGTCATTATCAGTATCTTATCTGAATTTAACTAGAGTTTCCCAAAATGTGAAACCAAAGTTATCTATACTTGTTTTTCTTCCTAACTAATGTAGTAATCCAGTAGTTTTTACTCCATATTTTTATTTTAAAATGCTCCTCTTTTTGGTCTATAAGGGGCCGTTCAAATATTACGTAAGCACCTAAGGGGGGGAGGGGGTTTGCTCTTTGCTTATTTTTCCTGACTAGGGGGGAGGGGGGATATGAAAGATGCTTACGTAAGATACTGAATTTTCGAAAATATCTTGTTTCTTGCATAAATAATTTCAAAACTCAACTAAAAATAAATTTAACAAAAAATTGAAGTAGGAAATTTGACGTAAGCACTTTTTTCTGGGGACCCCCAAACATTCTGAAATTTTAACCCCGAAAAGTAGAGTTTCGACTCATTTTTGAACCCTTAAAAAGGACAGCTCCTTGAATAAGTCACCTAATTTTCAAGGAGAAAAAAACAGTACTTACTAAAAGGGATGTCAAAATTTCGGGGGGGGGTTTCTTACGTAATTATGGTGGGGGGGTTGGAGGTTTGCTTATCTTTGCTGACAAGGGGGGAGGGGGGTTAAAAATGACCAAAAAAGTGCTTACGTAATATTTGAACGGCCACTAAATTTAAAATAATCTATTTGAGAACACATTAAATAGAAATTAAAACTACTTTCATTACCAGGAAGAAATCCATCAACTATTAAAAGTTTTAAAGAACACCAACGGACAACCTCTCAACCTGAAGAAACCATTGTCCCCAAGTATGTCCAACAATATCTGTGCGCTGGTGTTTGGGAAGCGCTACGAATACAATGATCCAATCAGAACAACTTTGGATGAAGCTCTAGACACCGGAGTTCAAAACCTTAGCCAAACTGGACCAGCTTTCTCTTTTCCTTGGCTATTGTCCATTCCCTTTGTCAGAACGCTCATATCGATGAAGGCTGCAATTGAAAACTTCGATATTATTAAAGGCATAAGTGTGTAAGTAAAATACCCTGCCGTTCTTTATATTAATAGCTTAAACTCGAACGAATTAATCAAGGAAAAATTTATTTTATGTCCCAGGAAAGTATGTTCACTCTCTACGTTTTATCAAAGTTGTTTCCTGCTATAATGCTAAATGCTGATGCTGCCTGCTAAAATGCTATAAACTATATAATTACTTTTGCGCAAAAATATTGAAGTAAATTTTTGTGTCATTTGAAGTAAATTTGGTACAAAAGTATGCTTTGATGTAAATATTTAATGTTTCAGACAAGAGATTAAAAATCATAAAAACAATTTTGATTCAAAGAATGTTCGAGATTTCATTGACAGTTACCTAGTAGAAATGCAGAGAAAGAAGGATGATCCACAAAGTTCTTTCAATGGTGAGATAAACTTTCAAAGCTTCAAATTGTTTGAATTCATGTTTCTAATCAATGTAAGGAATAAAATATTTCCTTGAATGTTTTAAAATAATGTTTGACCTTTTAGAGGACACACTAATCGCCAATGTGGTTGACGTGTTCAGTGCTGGAAGCGAGACAGTGAGGACCTCCATCTTGTGGTGCATTTATGTTATAGCTGCCTACCCTGATGTACAAAAGAAAGTTCAGAAGGAGATCCTGGATGTCATAGGATCTGAAAGAAGTCCAGAATATTTGGATCAGAAAGATATGCCGTACACGCATGCAGTAATCTTGGAAATCCAGAGATGGAAAACCATAGTACCTATAAATTTAGCTAGATAGTAAGGAATATTTATTTTAAACTATGATTTACCGCATACAATCTTATAGTCTCGAAATCATTTATCTATATCATTTGCAAAATGTAATACTTTATCCCCAGTTATTTAATATGTGGATGGTGTCAATTACTAAACGCTCTAAATGAATATTATAGAAAAGAAGAGGTCTGCTTTTATATAAGAATAATTTTGAACTATTTAGGAATTTTTAAATAAGGACAACGACTATGGCTGCCCTTTTCCTGTGAAACACTATATTGTAAATTTAAAAAAGGTTATTTTTCAGACATTTTGAAAAAAATATTGGTAATATAGAAAAAAAACAATTAGGCTTATCTATAGAACAACAGTCGATGGGTTAAAGCTTAAGTTGTTAGTGTTTTGATAAGTCTTTCGACAAAGATAAAAAAATGCACTGTGCAAAGTTGATAACAAGATAAAACGGAAACACAATGTTTATTTGCATATAAAAACTTAAAAATATTATTAAAAATAAAATTATTTCAGGGATAAATTCGATCCCCCTCGTCAACGAAGGCAACGAACAAATATCGACGAATTACGACTAACCTCGTTTTCTTAATGCAAAAACATCTATTGTTACGCATATATTAAAAATACTAATGAATTTCAATCAAATATTTATACTGATGATGCGGTATCGTTAATTTTGTTCTCAGCACGACATCGGACACAAAAGTAGCGGGGTACGACATCCCCAAAGGAACGACGGTTCTCTCAAATATCTGGAGTGTTCACCACGATCCGAAGCTTTGGGAAGATCCTGACAGTTTCAAACCAGAGAGGTTCCTGAGTTCCGACAAGAGAGCCGTTGTCAAATCTAGCAATTTCATGCTTTTCTCCTTAGGTATATGTATTTTCTTTACATTTATGCCTCCATTACTTAAAATTACACTTTTAAAAAAGTTCTAGCTTGAAACATACGTTACTATTATTGAAAAAATAAACTACTTCATTATTTTTAAGGTAAAAGATCCTGTCCCGGAGAAACTATGGCAAATATGGAAGTGTTTCTTTATTTCTCATCCATTCTCCAAAATTTCAATGTTGTTCTACCCGAAGGAGAGAAACCTGATTTGAAAGGGAAGCTTACATTGTCGTATCAACCCAAACCCTACACTGTGAAATTCATTTCAAGAATATAGTTTCAATTCTGATTTATTTGTGGACAAAATGCGTATTTGAATGTTGTTTAGAAACGCGAGTTACTTCATGTTTTACGAGTAATTTGGTACACTTTACAAATTAAAGAAACTATTTTTATCTAGTTTTATAGCCGCGTAACATTTTTTGTGTTTATCTGGATTTAAGGGGTCATCTTGACAAAAGTGTTTTAAGATACACGCTTTTGAAAAAATTGATTTTCAGTTGTTGGAAAATACGTTTATATGAAGTTATTTTCCTCTCGAAAATCATGTTTGAAAAATACCACCTATACTCTTGGCGACATAACTCTGTTCCTTGGCTACTGATTGGCGACGCTTTTAAACAACAACCCTTTGAGTTCCTTGCACCAATGTAAATGACCTCTAACTGGTCTCTCGTACACAAAGTACTTTTGAAGGGCCTGAGCGCGGTATTTCTGCTCATTTATTTTCCCCCACCTCTTGTATTTTATTTCTTTTCGGATAGTGAGTACTACTCGCCTAAGATTTTGTGTTTTATTTGGAGTTTTTATCCCGCTCTTTTCGGGCAAGTTAATGGCATCCTGTCACGCTATTTTTTTCGCTTGTTGTCTTTCACTTTTCTTTTTTTTAAATGGTAATATCTTACCGGAGATGTTTTTTTTGAACAATCGGAGAAGGATTACTTTTACTTTTTCTCCAGCAGCATATCTGATGAGTTGTGTACCTCTTTAGATCTTGGCGAGAAGATACAGCATCGTATGATTCTCTCAATGTTGCACGGTTGAGATGTTTGGGATTTGTCTCGGTTATATCTTGGATAAGTGTTGGAGGATTTCACCCGAGGGAATTGCACGTGAAGTACCTATTTATTTAATTCTATTAAATGATTTTCTATCCACCACATTTTTTACTTCGGTAATAAAAACAACTAACTAAAGTACAACCCCACTATTTTTACTATCTTAGTTGTAATTAAATGGTTACTTCATCGAAGACCGTATTCAACCCAAAGCGTTTCCCTTTTTTTGCTATACCAATTCTAAAACCAGGTTTGTTGACAATTCTTTGCTTATGGTGGAATTGAAATTGGAAAGGCACGGGATTCAGGGGAAAACATTGATATGGATAAATAATTGGTCATTGGGTGGAAAACAGAGAGTGCAGGTAGGTAAAAGGAAATTATTCACAGTGGACAGAAGTTATAAGTGGGGTACCTCAAAGATCAGTTTTGGAACCAATTTTATTTATGATTTTCATAGATGATATAGGTCAGGGGATCAAGAATAGAATCAGTATATTGACCGATGGCTTAAAAATATTGGGGACAGTGGATACCAAGTTACAGGTAGAGAATTTACAAGGGAATCTTGATAAGATCCCGAAGAATGTATTTTTTTCACACTAAACTTTCGCACAAATTTTAGTCTGATAATCGAAATAAATTGTTAACATTGAGTGTCAAGTTTGTTTTGTCTCTTATAATTTTCAAAGGTATAAAAAGTATTGTTTGACAAGTCTCGGTTGCAGTGGAAATAAATGACAAAACACTAGGTATACTAACGAGTTAATAGGCACAATATTAATTTTAAGATTTATCGGTGCAAATTTTTTTTTCAGAATGTGGATTAACAATTGGAGGCTTCAGAATAGAAGTGAACCAAGTCCACTTTAGCTACTTTTGAGCTACATACGTTTAAAGTTAAAGCTTCATAGCAAAATTACATGTTAACGCACCAGAACTTGCTGCTGCAAAGCGGATATTATCAGAACTAGGACTTGGTTCACTATTGCACTAAAATTTTACATAGTTGATGCATGCTATAGCGTTGCTAACTCAAAAATGACAAAAAGTGGACTTGGTCCATTTTAATTCTGAGCCCTCCAATTGTGATTAATAGACGTACTGAATATTTTTAAGGAAAACTTTTGATTAAATTACGGATGTGTTAGAGAAAATAAATTTTCAAACTTTTATTAAAAGAGAATGGAGAAGATCATTTATGGAGGGGACCTGTGACGCCTTTTTGAAAAGTTTGTTGATATTTCTTTTGCTTATTCTTTATATTGTTTCATAAGGTGAGTTAAGTTCAGTGATCTGGGTGATGGAAGAAATTCAAAAGGTCCTGTGTAGCACTAGGCAGTTTACGGGGGTTGGTGTGCGATAGCGAGTAGGGAGCGGTAGCCCCCTAGTAAGCCTGAAACTTTGAATCCACTAATTGAGATTTGATGATGTGAAGGGTTCTTTGGCATGATCACCCAACTTATTCAGCCATATCATATATGCATTGACTTGTTTTGAAAGGTTTAAAAGGTAAAGGTACAGGTAGGTCAAAGGTACACCACACCTTCGGGTATTAGCTTAAATAAAAGTATGAGGTTATCATCTGATGTAAGCGATGTTGATTGGAACAAAAATTGTGTGTTGATATGATTTTGTTTTGATATGATTGAAAGATAAAAGAGTAATTATCTTTTTATCACAGTTCAATTTGATATACCTTTTACTGAAGTTTTTTGTATTAAATAACATTTTTACAAAAAAAAACACCCTGGAAAGTATCACTGAAAGTTTTTGTCAATTTTAGCGCATGCTAAAACGTGTCCAACAATTTCTGATCTCTTTGTCACTATTATAATGCGTCTGATTTTTAATTTGGGGACAGAGAAAAGAAACTTTCCTCTGGGTTCAAGAGGCTTCCCTATAGTTGCATATCTAATAAATATACTCATTTGGACTTAATAGAAAATTACGAAGGGGTTTCAGGAGAGAAATTATTTTTTAAAAATGCGTTGGAGGATAGGGTCATAAAACCGACGAAAAAGAAATCAAAAATAGAAAAATAGCCGAAATAAATATAGTAAATTTTTTATTTATAGTTTCCTATGTATAAATTGCGATTTTTGACATCAAAATATTAAGGCAGGTTTTACTATATGAAACGGAATAATACTTCTCCCTCTTGTTTGTATGCAAATGATTCCGATATGCTCATGAGTTACTTCATACTCATTAGTTTTTTTATTATGAGGAAGAATATTTTTTAATAACAAAAACAAAAACCGACACTCCTTTGAAAAATTTTTCAAAACTTCATAAGAAAAAAGTACACAAAAAACAGCTAATATGGCAATTCTCAACATCCAAATCAAAATTTTATTTCAGATGTATGTTTTAGAAATGCACAAATTTACTACATTTGTTACTCCAGATTTATTAAGCGATATTTTATAAGTAATGCTCTTGAATTTCAAAATCCAGCGGACAACACAATCCCTCCTCAAACGAAGCGACAGTGCTCGTGTCCGGTCCAGTTCATCTGCAGGTGAAATCAGCTCTTGGTGAGAAAGTCAAGGATGACTCCGGGTCAAACCCGTGTTTCCCATTACTTTCGTTCTCGAACTGCATCCGAAATGGGTTGTTGTTTTCTCTCCTATCGCTACAATAACCCCGTGGCGTCCTACTAGATCAGCCAACTGGTTTCTCAGAGTGTTTATACGACCGCGAATGGGAGATATAATCGAGGAGAAGCTTTCTCTCATCAGATAGGGATTGGCATTTTTATGGAACCTCTGTTTTGGTTTCGCAGTCTGATCACGGTTAAAGTTTTTAAAGGGTGAAAGAGTTGAAAATAATTAGAGAGAGAGAAGAGATGGTGATAAAGCTTGAGTTATTGCCGTTAGCTTCGGGTATATGGTATTTTTATCAGATTCATATTGTTGTTTCTGAGACCACTTAAATTAGATGGAGATCTGATGTTTTATTTCGCTTTAAATTTCTTAAACAAGAAATATAAATTGCAATCGTAATCACGGTTTTAATCAGAGCGTTACAGTTATTTTGTCGTGTGATGAAGAACCGGTGAGCATGAACTTCACAGTAAAAATTAATTCCTGTCATTTAGGTAACGCTTATCAAAAAGTTTGTTTTGATAAAATCTTTTAAGGGAATTTCTAGGAATCTCGGTTTTATGTTATGAATTCTTGATTGTTTCTGAGTGGTTCCCTGCTCGTAGAAGTCCTTGAACCAGTTAGCCCTGTACTGAATCCTTTACAATCCACCATTCAAAACTACCCTTTCACAAATTAGATTATTTCTAACTCACAGAAAATCTCTTATCAGATATTTTATAATTTTATAATAAAATTCCTATATCCTTTACTATTTATAGTTAAACCATTGTTAAATATATTATAGAACGATGATAACCCTTATTATAAGAAAATATTTTTTTCTTTAAAATCTATTGTGAGTAAATTTTAAGTTTTTTGAAACCAGTGCAAATTACCGCTTAAACTCTTCATCTTCTCCTTTCATCATACGCAATGGGTGCAAATTTAAATGAAAAATTAAGTTGTTGCTCAAAGAGGATTTCACGCTACTCATGCTGGTATAAGGTTTGATGGGGTTTTCGAAAAAATATTAATTTCTAATTTTTTTAATAAAAATTTGAAAAAATCGAATTTAACGAACAAAGTGCAAGCGTCATCTCTCGTTTTAAATTTTTAGCTTCTATTAATAATATGGTTAAATATTTCTATAAAATAAGCCAAGTAAGAAGTATCACTTTCTGGAGTTGTTGTGTTTTTTCTTTTAGAGATGGCGGAGAAAGAAAATTAGTGGGGAAAAGAAAAAGAGAGGATGGGATGAAAAAAAAATGTTGAGATGGATAAAGATGATTGAATTGATGCCCAAGAGGATACAGGTAAAGGGGATCGATGTAGAGAACAAAGCGATGAGAGGGATGAAACAAATGAGATCTTAAAAAGATGAGAGAAATGAAGAGGAATAGAAAGGTGAAGGAGTTAAAAGTGATGACGAATGCGAGAGGGATAATGAATATGAGAGCAATAAGGAAGATAGAATGGATAATGAAGATAAGATGGATATATAAGAGAGAAAAGGTGGGAAGCAGAGGGACAAAGTTGATTAAGAGAAAAGAAGACAATGGAGAGGATAAATCACTTTTTACTGCATTATTTTGTAAGTATCTCTCTATTCTAAAAAAAAGTTTTTAGTGAACGGTTTCCAGAGAAAGGCTTTTTAATTACTAATCCGTATAACACATATTTGGTATCAAACTGTCCGGATTCTTTTGAGGATGTGCAAAGTGCCTTTAGAATTTCTAAAAAAATTCTGGAACTACTTTGATATACACCCCCAAATCGGAAATTTGGCGACTTTTTTTCTCGCCAAGCAAAATAGCTGTTTTAAATGCCTTTTTTTTCTCGCAAAGATGGATTGAACCGATGAAATCGCTGAAACGTTTTTGGAATATAACATAAAAACTAATCATAGTAAAACTTTGATATTTGAACCAAGAACAAAAATATTTTTTATAAAAATATTGTAATTTAGTTTTTCCGAAAATTCTCATTAGTTTTGGAATTATTAAAGTTCAAAATTTCAATTTTTTCCAGTAATTCACTAGGCTACACATTACTACTACATATACACAAAAAACAAGAAATAGCAAACCTAAAAAGTCCGTAGGGAGTGCCAGATTTGGCGCGTAATTTTTGGGGGGGTATATCAAAGTAGCACCAAAATTCTCAATTTTAAAATATTTCCATTTTTTTAGATTACGGATAAGGTCGCAGTTACTAAGCAAGCAGCTATCAAACAACTTATTATCACCCAATCATAACAACCAACAGACGCCATATTTTATGATGAAACAAATTCCTTTCACGTTTTAAAAATGTACTTTCCAAATTAAATATATTTCAAAAACAGATAAAAGTATTATAAAAACTTACATACATGCTTTTTCATAGTAGAATATCACACATTTTGTTTTAAATGAAAAAATTTTTGTTCTGATAAATGAAATTGTTTGTAAACATTAAGTGTCATGTAGGTTTTTTTCTACTTATTTCCAATGGTTTAAAAGGTATTGTTTAAAAAGTCTGGGTTGAAACAAAAATAATAATTACCAAACACTAGGTGTACTGACGAGTTACTAGGTACAAGATAGGACTTGAAAGATTAATCAGTGTAAGTTTTTTTTTCAGAATATTAAATAACAATAGTTATATTAATAGACGAGTTAGAAAAAATATTTTGATTAAATTATGAATAAGTTAGAGTTGATAAATATTCTAACTTTAAAAGAGAATTATTCATGGAAATGACCTATGACGTATATTTGAAAAGTTGGTTGATGTTTCTTCTGCTAATAATTGTTTTTATTTATGTTTTATAAAGTGAGTTAAGTTCAGTTGATCTTGGATCTTGGTATTGTAGTAATTGCGAAGCAATCTAAAAGGTCCTGCGTCAGCAGTTAACGGGGGTTGGCGAGCGATAGCGAGCAGGGGGCGGTAGCTCCCTAGTAATTAAAAAAAATAAAATATCATTGGTGTGAATTTTAAATTTTATATTACCCAAACCGTCTCTACTATTAGTACTCTTTTAAAGTAACGAATTTTATTATTGAGAGTTTTAAATTCTTTTCCCGATAATGACCTTTTTTGATTGGACTAAAAATTTCACTAGCGTTGAAGCTCCTTGAGGTTGAGTAAAAAGATGTTATTTCTACTTTTAAAAATAATGTAATTAAAACCGAAAAATTTTAAAATAACAGCTGCTAATAAATGACACTATTTTAAACATTATAGAGTAAATTTTACAAATATGTATATTCAAACAAGGTAACTTCAAAAAAGTATGTTTTGCCGTTCAAGGTTAACTTCAATATTGAAATGATAAGAGACTCAAAACATAGCTATCTCTCTATATTAAAAAAAAGTTACTGTCACCGCCGCTGCCGCCGCTGCCGCCGCTGCCGCCGCTGCCGCCGCTGCCGCCGCTGTTTCAGAAAATTTTATTTTTCAACTCTTTGAACTCTTATATCGCAAAAACTACTTGATAGAAATTTATGAAACTTGAAACGTTTGTAGAGGAATATTTGGGGCACATTCTAGAACAAAAAGCTAACTCATGTGATAATTAGTTGTGGGGTATTTTTAAGGTCAAAGTTGAAGTTTTTCTTTTTTCGCCGCGTAATCCAGTTCAGCAAAATCTATTGGCAGCAGAGCTATGATTTTTTGCAGCCTAATACTCTGAAGTATGAAGATGTGCACTACGTCGCCCTTTTTTCGAATTTCGAATTTGGTTTAGAGTAATTAATTTTTTAATTTTTGAAATTTTTGACACTTTTTCGTTTTTTTCTATCTAAAATGAAAACTAATCACGGTATCAATATGATTTTTTAAACACTTATACTCTCATTTTTTAGAAAGAGATTGGCGTTTAATTTTTTAAAAAATTCTAATTAGTTTTGGAACTATTAAGCATCAAAGTTTCATTTTTTTTCATAGTTTAGTAGGTCTTTATCAGACGTGTTTAATGTTTTTAAATTTTATATTTGCCTGTTCACTAGATTGTCGCGAGCACGGATATTTAAATTAAGTTTTGAGGTGCACATTTTTGCTCTAAGTTTGCTAGCGATATAGTATAGACTTGGTTAATAATCTTTTAAAGATAATTCGATATTTTTTGAACTACTAGAGAAATAAATAATTTAGCTTTTTTGAGTGCTATTTGTGCCGACGAAAGGAAGAGGATTTTCGGGAAGTTTGTATTACTCTGATGCTAAAGATCGATTACAGATATTACAGATCGCTTCGCGATCTGTAAAGTGCTGAATAGCAGTTACGGGGGTTGGTGAGCGTAAGCGAGTAGGGGGCGGTAGCCCCCTACTTCCTTTGTTTTGATATTTTCGTGGTAATGATCCGAATTAAATTATTGAAAAGTTTGAGAGACAAAAAGTTTCGATATTAAATGATCATTAACTATACTCTGTTCATTTATGATTAGCACCTGAGACGTAATGTATTAAAAGCAGTTATTATTCTAATTATCGTCAAAAAAATTTTCTTCTGCAATGACAAGGCAACCTAAGCAGAAATAGTTAAAATACTGTAGAAACAATCGGTCACTGAAGTTGTCTGATAAGCGTTATTAAGCATTATTGAGCGTTTTTGATGCTGTTGCAGGCGCCTATTCTAAATGAACAGATTATAAGCAGACAAGTTCCAGGTTGTACTGGATAGTTGAGATGAAACAAGCGAGCCCTGCTCGCTAAGATCGCGAAGCGATCTTCAAAGAACTGCGAAGCAGTTCCGGGGGTTGGTGAGCGATAGCGAGCAGGGGGCAGAGCCCCCTAGTATTAGAAATATTTCTGTCTTTATTGTGTTGTTCAAAACTCATTCAAAACATGTACGTACGTTGTTTTTGGCACGACATTTCCCAAACCCTACTTCCTGCATTTTCTAACCTACTTACTTTATTTTGAACATTTATAGGAGAAATTTTTAACACTCCTCGAACGGTATGCCCTTCCCATGGACATCTGCGCCTAGACAAAGAACTTGTTATTACTATTACAAGGACATTTAAGAGTGACGGAATCAGCACTTCCGCAATCCTCTAATAACTATTCCAAGGTCCCATATGAGTCTTCAAGGTTTAACCTTCATTTGAGCGATTTCTAACTAACACTTAATAGTTACGTTATTATAAGAGGTGCTTCAGACTGTGAGTCTGTGAGAATAATCTGAAGGTTTCAGTATTATTTCGACACAACACACTGTTCTCACAGGTGTTGCACTTAAAAATGGGTATGGTTTTTGTGATGAAATTACCTGTCTTAGAGAGAAATTTTGCGTCGTTGCGGTAGACTTGAAAAATGAAAAGAATACAGAAGACTTGCTAGTCACATAAATCAAGGAAAACGTGTTATCGTAGGATTATTTTGCTAGGTTCTTATGAGCTTGAGTGATGATGAATTTTGTTCAATAAATTTCTTTTCAGGTTTAAAATTGAAGGGACTAGTTTCCCACCATAAACTTAATTTTGATTAACACAATTTCTTGTCTGTTTCTATTCCAGTATTTTCAAAACTGCAAAGAATGTAATTTCACTGTAAGAACTAACTTGATGTGTTTTAATTACCTCATCTGATTTATAAAGTATAATTTATTTCTTTATTTACATGCGAAATAAGATTAAAAACTCTTATAAGCTAAAAAATAAAACAATATGTCTGTAACTAAAGGATTCATCTGGCGTTCTCCCACTATCTCCTGCACTCATCTGCACTTACATCCTTAAAATCTTTGACAAGGCTAATATTGGTGCTGGTAATAGCCTTAGATACAGTCAAGGCTAAACTTGATAGAAACCGTAGGTTATAACATAGATAACGGTTTCGTAATCCAGTTTAGCCTTAGTACAGTCAAGCAGCATTAAAAGCCTAATCAACTCACATAAAAAGTATGAAGAATTGAAAGATAAAATCAGTATCGCCATTCAAAACGAATATCTAACTATACATACAAATTTAACGAAAGGGAATCTCAAAAAAAACACAATTGTCTCGATAGCATAAAAATAGCTCAAAACTTCGCTCATATAAATGAGACAACAGATCGCATATCCTTATCTTAACCCATTAATGCCCAACTTTTTATTTTTCTTAAATATTTGGTAAAAACATAGTAAATAGCCCCAAAACAACTGGAAAAATAGTGAAAAAAATTCCAGGTTAAAATTTTAATTTCTACACCAAAATTAAAAAACGTCCCTAAAAAGGGACGTCAGGCACGAATGCCCCCGTTGTTTTTCACTATAGTAAACGCATTGTAGAAAACTTTTTTAAAGCCTCAAAAACATCTTTTACCTTTTTAAGTGCAGCAGAAGTGATCGTAACCATACTGTAACATGAATATGAACAAAAAATATTAATTATTTATCCAATTAACTGTAAAATTAACCTTAATTAATGTAATTTTAGCATTTTTTATGCTCTAAAACACGTTATTTCCCCCCAAATCTATGTTAATTGCAAATTAATTAAGGTTTTTAATTGAAAAAGGCATTCTTTGTTTATATGTTACCTAATATTAAGTAATAATTACTTTTACACACCTTAAATCCATCACAATATCTCAATTTGTGAAGTTTAAGTCTCAAATGCCCATACTTTTTTCATTTTATTTAATTTCTTTGTGCGGAACACAAATTTCTCCCCAAAAATCAAGCATTAGTGGGATGCGCATTAGCAAGCCAGATTATATAGATTGATCTGCAGTATAGAACACGATGATTAGCAACATCTAATTAGAAAAAAAAGCCGAAAATTTATCACAAAAGCGACTTTTTTGGCAATTTTAATGACAAAAAGTCATTATAACTGATAATTATTAAACTTTTAATTAAAATATAACCGGAATATATTTGCATAAGTAATAAATATAGTAAAATAATTAATATATTCCATTTAATTAATACAAATTAGTTAATTCCTTATAATTTAAGACTTTTTATTCCATTTATTTAGCAGAAATAACAGTATTTTCAAAAAAAATAAACAAAAATAATAAATTTAATAGCTAAAATTAAAGTAATTTTATAAATATCAGTTATTTTATTCATTTCATAAGAATCGAATGCGTTTTTATGAAAAAAATAAGGAAACACCAGCATTTCACTATGGGGAAAACCACGGGGGCATTCGTGCCTGACGTCCCTTTTTAGGGACGCTTTTCGAGGGTCCAAAATAAGGTCAAGAAAAAATATTTTGGAAAAATAAAAAAACACCCCAACTGATTTAATGTATAAACAGTAATATATATCGGCATTGAAATTTTTTAAAAATAACAACTAGGATTTTTAAGCTTTTTCTTTTAAAATTTTTAAAAAAGCACTTTTCTGAAAAATTCTATCTTCCAACTTTAAAAAAAGTGAAATTTTTTTAAAATTCTGATTTTTTCTTGTGTTCTTTATGTTCTATAAAGATCAGAGATACATCAGTGCAAATTTTGATTCAAAGGAACAATTTTTGTAGAAATAGGAGGACTTTTAAAAAACGTCCCTAAAAAGGGACGTCAGGCAGTAATGGGTTAAATGAATCGCCGATCCAGATTGCGAAAACAAACCCCACTTATAGAAAATAGACGATAAATCTTATCTCTACACCACAGTATCTAATGCATTCAAATGCCCACCAAAACCCAGGTGCTATATTCAGCGCGTACGGCGACCGCGAGCTAAACGACCCGAAACTTCCGCGGCGGCCACCACGCCACCATCTCCAAAGACACGTTCGGTTGCCATCTGGTTTCCGTTTCTTAACTCCCCTGACACCCATAAACCCCCTGAAACAAAAACCTGGAGGATAATTTGATTCTGATAGCCCCACGCCGGACGCGCGGGGACAGATGATATACTCGTCCCTGAATGATATTGTTTTCTGAAATGGGCAGTAAAAAACGCCTCTTGCTTCGTATCCTTGCAGAGAGGGGTGTTCAGTTTCCCATGCGTTGATGTAACTAGAGCTTCCTGTTAGGTTTTTTGGAGGTGTGATTGCTGGGGGTAATCTTTTGGGGTACATTAGGAATAGGTGGGATGGGAATTACCTTCGTTTGTTTTGTCATTTTGTTTCTGTATCGGGTCAATCGACGCGTTCTCTTGTTTTACAAGTTTACAACCCCATATTGCTAATGGAACTCTAAACTTTAAATCTTAAAAGTTAACTTGATGGAATCATTATACACAATTAATTTGTGATTCTTCATCAAGTAGTGGAAGGGGGTTAAAAGTAAGCATATTATGTCTGTTAGGAATAACCTCAGTTTCATTCCAGAGCTTTTGTTATAAAGATTCATCGCTAGAGAATTTTGTATCAATCTTTTAGGGTTTTTTTTTTGTTTTGGGAAGATAAGTTGCATCAAAGTTTGTTCCATTCTCGATTTAATATAAATGAAAATCTATTGATTGAAAAGTGTGAATATTGGAAGAAAAACTATGAAAATATTAAGAAGTCGATAAATCTTCTAAAGTCTTTTAGCTAGGGTATTGGAAACCTTTTTATTTCATCAAAATCTGTGTTTCTATGTTAGTAAAATACTATAAATTATTATGAAGATAAATTTAACTATAAATAGTAAGCCGTTCAAAATAAAAAAGTAATCTTCCAAACTTAGTAAAAATTCTAGCAGAAGGTATTTGGTATGTTTTTACTATACCTTAACTTGATGTGACTTAGTTTTATAAAGTTACGTATTTACTGTATAAATCCCCATTATTAAGAAACACGGTGGGCTGTTAGGAAATAGTTTACTATCATCAGACGAACACAAGAGGCAGGTAGGTATGAAAAGGTTTATTAACTATCCCTATCTACATTAAACATCATTTTCCATGAGATGCTACCACAACACCCCGTATCAAACTTTTGTTGTAACTTAACCACCACCTGTCTGAATCAGAAGCCTATCCAGACTTCCCAAGGCGTTCGACGTCTGGCTCTTCCTGAAACACCCGCCGTCGAGAAGAGAAGAAATGCATCCCAGAGAAATAATAAAAATAAGCCTCTCTTCTCAATCGCGCCACTTTTATTTTACACTCAAGGTTATTGAAATTCAAACGGACTCCGAACCAGGAAATGCCAGCAGTGTTGGTGGTTGTCTGAGAGAGAAAGGCCATGCTAAACAACAAGAGGAATTTTGTAGACTCTTTTGATGGTGGATGAGACGGAAGAGGAGCAGTCTTGGTTGGTTAAGTTAGTCATTTGCGGTTGACTCATTCTTGTCTGGTGGGATTCTGTCTGGGAATTGCGTGTTGTTGTATACCTTTGTTGTTGCGGGAAGTTGTCGATTAGTAAATTGGAGATTTGTGCGATAGGGATAATGCCTTATGGGGCCATTCAAATATTACGTAAGCACCTAAGGGGGGAGGGAGGGTTTGCTCTTTGCTTATTTTTGCTGACAAGGGGGAGGGGGGGATATGAGTGATGCTTACGTAAGATGGTGCATTTTTGAAAATCTCTTGTTTCTTGCATAAATAATTTCAAAATTCAACCAAAAATAAATGTAATAAAAAATTGAATCAGGAAATCTGACGTAATCACTTTTTTCTGGAGATGGACCGCCCTAACATTTTGAAATTGTAACCCCGAAAAGTAGTATTTCGACTCATTTTTGAACCCTTAGGGTTACACCCAATAAGTACAGCTCCTTGTACGGGTCACCTAATTTTCAAGGAGAAAAACAGTACTTACTACAAGGGATGTCAAAATTTCGGGGGGGGGGGTCCGGCAGTGTACGTAATTATGGTGGGGGGGAGTTGAGGTATGCTTATCTTTGCTGACAAGGGGGGAGGGGGGGTTAAAAATGACCAAAAAAGTGCTGCTTACGTAATATTTGAACGGCCCCTATTATGTAAAAAGGAAATTTGAAGGTCACAAAAAAACGTTAGATTGTTGAACTAAAGAGTTGGGTTGATGCAAAGTGATTCTATTTCAAATCAGGTAAGTTACATCAATTGCACAGAAACAACTACTCTATTTGGGGATCCCTCGGTTTTAATTTCGGTTGAAAAATGTTTCGTAGGTCCATCATCCTCTTAACATCGGTTCTTGGTTTGTATCCGATCCTCCATAAGGCTCCCATCATTTGATTTGTGGATGACCTATTTGAATTATTTCGCTAGATATAAAGATAATATTTTCAGTTATTTTTATGACAGTACACATACTTTTACCATAGTAAAATCACCCTTTGAGGCTTACTATTTTTTATACTTTATTATAAATAATGAATTTATGGAAACTTCCAAGCGTTTTTCTTGACCAATTGGATTGCGTTTTCTTTCATACAGTTCAGAAAAATACTATTTCCAAAACTTTCTTTCATATTGTATTTTTCATCTAAAAATCACTTCAAAATAATCGCTGACAAATAGAAAACCATTTAGAATTAATTTAACATGCATTAAAATGTATTCACTTGAATGAAACCTGATTCTGAAACGCCGATTAGCTACATACACCCAAAAAACGTGTCCCTAGGTACAACACTTATGGTGTCCGAAGGTACAGCATCAGGTGTCTTTGCATTCAAAATTCTACAAAACATAAAAGAATTGAGGTCTGACGATTTCTAATATCAAAACTAAAAAGTCAAAATCTCGGGGATTCACCCCATATATCCCATTTTATCATATAATTATAGGGGAAGAAAAGAATTAATAATTTATTATATAAAATTTAAATAATATTTTAAGAGCATATATATCACTTTAGCAACTAGATAGCACCTGTTTACATTCAAAATCGACCCCAAATTCAAATTTAAATATTTTCCCGAATTTTAAAATGAGGTGGCTGAAGGTACAACCGTCCGTAGGCACAACACTCTCCCCTATATTCTTAAAAAACATACATTATTTCTAAATGCTCTTTTTTTGTTAACAAAGTGTTTAAGTAATCATTAGGGTGTCCCTTAAAATCGAAGGTCGGGGAAACTTTTGCTCCACCCCCCAATTTTTTTCCATTTGGTACCCTAAGACTGTGTGCAAAATCTTAAATCGATCAGATAATATTAACACGTGCCCCAAACGGCCTTAAGTTAGAAAATTTTGACTTTTTTCTAATTTTTTTGAAAATTTTTAAAATTATGTTTAAAAAATCCGTTTCCGAATAATAGGGCTCTAACACATCTAAACATTCATATTTGACCGTTTTTCATTACTAGTTAGGCCAAAATGCCCAGTTTGTAACCTAGTCATCAATCAGAAAATCATCAAATTTGTCCATTTTATACTAAGAATAGAAGAATCAAAAGGAAGTGGTAAACGACTTAAAACCGCAAAATTCCATGGCTAAACACCATTTGTAGACCATATTGATGTGGATATAAATTTTCTGGAGCTCAAATTAATTATTGGCTGCTTAGTTACAGACACCATATTGGATTGCATTAAAACTAAAAAAAATTCTGGAAAAAGGTAAGGGCATTATGTATGTTAATAGGTCTTTGAGGTTTCTAAACTCAATTAAGACTAATAAAATTATCTTAGACAACTTTTTAAAGCTCTGTACGCAATTATAAGGGCCAGCATATCTCCTAATACAAGTACAAACCATGTTTTCAGAACTATAGATATGATAATAAATTCTAAACACATAAAACTGACAAGAGAAATTCTGGAAACAATTTTAAAAACAGACTCCAGTGTGTCCACGAGTATTTTATTTCGTAAGTTTGCTGAAGTTAATACAAGATTAACCCGCTCTTTATAATTGAGTTAACCTATCAGACGGTAAGCAATTAACCCAGGTTTATAGAGACTGTTCTTCTATTTTATCATACTTTTATTCGTCTAAGTAAAAAATACCTGCAATTGAACAAATTAGCCATTAAAATCTAAGACACTTATATTTTCTATTTAAATATCAAAAATATTATCACCAGTTTCTTAAAATCATTCTTTCTTTAAAGTCTTTTTGTGAGTCAGCTATTCTTCGCTCTGTAAGTTTCCTACCTCTACATTCTCACAAAGAAGGCTCTGACACTTTAAAATAATTTAATTACATAAACAATTTTTACGAAAAATTTACTCGAAACGTTAGTACTTCCTCGAGGACATTTACTGATGAAAGGTTGACAGTGCGAAAAAAAAACTAAGGGTGAAGTAGAAAAGTTATTAAAATTGTAGTTGATATTTAAACTTTCTGACAGCCACAGACAAAATAACAGTATTTAATTTTTTTAATGACACTAATAAATTGAACGGCTGGTATTTTGTATGTTAATGTATAAAATTATGATAAAATAGAAGAACAGTCTCTATAAACAGGGTTAATCGCTTACCTTCTGAGAGTATAACTAAATTATTATGAAGAGTGGGTTAATTTTGTATCAACTTCAACTTTTCAATTAACTTATGGAATAAAATACTCGTGGACACACTGGAGTCTGTTTTTTAACTTGTTTCCAGAATTTCTCTTGTTAGTTTTATGTGTTTAGAATTTATTAACATATCTATAGTACTGAAAACATGGTTTGCACTTGTATTAGGAGATATGCTGGCCCTTAAATTGCGTAAAGAGCTTTAAAAAGTTGTCCAAGATAATTTTATTAGTCTTAATTGATTTTAGAAACCTCATACACCCTTTACCCGATATCAAACATGCCCATACCTTTTTTCCAGAATTTTTTTTAGTTTTAATGCAATCCAATATGGCGTCTGTAATTAAGCAACCAATAATTAATTTGAGCTCCAGAAAATTTATATCCACATCAATATGGTCTACAAATGATGTTTAGCCATGGAATTTTGCGGTTTTAAGTCGTTTACCACTTCCTTTTGATTCTTCTATTCTTAGTATAAAATGGACAAATTTGATGATTTTCTGATTGATGACTAGGTTACAAACTGGGCATTTTGGCCTAACTAGTAATGAAGAACGGTCAAATATGAATGTTTAAATGTGTTAGAGCCCTATTATTCGGAAACGGATTTTTTAAACATATTTTTAAAAATTTTCAAAAAAATTAGAAAAAAGTCAAAATTTTCTAACTTTAGGCCGTTTGGGGCACGTGTTAATATTATCTGATCGATTTAAGATTTTGCACACAGTCTTAGGGTACCAAATGGAAAAAAATTGGGGGGTGGAGCAAAAGTTTCCCTGAATTTTTGAAAAAACGCCCAAATAAGGGACACCCTAGTAATCATCTAACCTTAAAAGTTATGTTTTACTAGTATACTGATAAGTTAAGAAAATTTTACACAATTTTTTTAATTAAAAAGAAATCTAATACATTTCTCAAACCAAGAAATAGGTTACATTGCGTAAGTTACGCTTCGAGTTTCTACTCGGTTATTTAATAGGCTATAAAAATTACCTATTTAGCATTCATCTAGAAAGACTCCTCTATTGTGACGTGTTTCAATTAAGATTTAAATATTCCTTCAAGTAATTGTCATATATGAATTGACTAAAATGATTAAAAAACAAACATCTGATATATATCGGAGGTCAGTCACACAGGAAGTGCCGCTAGGGATAGACACTTCATTATAAAACATTACTCTTCAGACTGTGGAATGAGCTAGGATTATGAATGAGATTATACGTACGCTTCACCTTTGAAGAGAAGAGATAAATTAAGAATAATTCTCTTCCTCTTTTAACCACTAATAGAGGAGCTAGTATGAAAAAATTGAAAAGTCCCTAAATTGTTTTTAGATATTCGTTAGTACATGAATTTTTATGTTTTTAGTTTTAGATTTACAAATGCTCTGTATACATGAGCAATGCTAATCACTCGTGGAAATAAAAAGTGTGACATCTATTGAACCCAGTTTTTTGTTTATTATTATACTAATGTAATTTAAACATCTCTTTCCATTATTTTTTGAAAGATTATAAGGTTTTAAAATTTAGTATCAATATTTTTACTGATTCCATACGATTTCGGTTAATCAATGTTATATTGTGTTAAGTTGATTGGGCTATACATCCAATTACTACTAATATTAGCTAGTTAAATTTAGTACTTCTAGTTAGTAGGTAAAAATTTCAGGATAATTTTAGTCTTAGCGATCCGTACACTTAGCTTCCTTAAAGCTCAGATTATTGCGGATCATTCGGTCATCCTCCCAACACAATAAAATTGTATATTTCATTGCGGACCGTATACTCAATGTCAGTTTTCTCTCCATAACATCCCCTTAATATCACCAAAACCACATTTGCGTACGCGTACGATATCAGTGATTTCTCCCAATTCCCTTCAAATATGCACCATTAGAGCCAAGTCACACCTAGCGACCATAAGACGCGACAGCAATCAATCAAAGAGGGGAAAAAGCATGGAGTTCAGCCTGAGACTCCCCTATCTTGACAGGAATCTTCATTCCTGTCAAGATTGGGGACTAGGCTTTCTCCGTGCTTTTTTATGGAGATTGATTGCAGTAGCGACTATAAGTCGCACAGTGTGTTTTGCACCTTAGTACCCGCACCACACTACATTTTTTACAGTTGGAACAAACACATACACGAAAAAAAAAACAGGAAGACATATGAGTTGCCCAGGGGTCAGAGACCCATAAGGGCAACCTAAAGGAGTTGTATTTTAAAAAAATAGATTGAACATACAAATATACAATACATACAGACATTACACATATAGATATTACACATAGAAAATGGATAATAGTGGCATCGCAAGGCAAGCTTCAGAATGACTAGATTGGAAATTAGAGAGCGTTTGTTCTTTTTTTTAAAAAAAGTTCTTCAATATTTTCTATTGTAAAAATAAAAAGCTTTAGTAATTTTTTAAACTTAATAGGGGATTTTTCTGTTTTTATGTCATTGGGTAAAATATTGTAAAACTTAGGTGATAAATAAACATAATTTTTATGAAGAATTTCTTTTTTTGCTTTAGGTACAAAATATAAGTTTCTTGAACGTAAATTATAAGTTAAATTCCGTAGGTCAGATTCGTTTGCTTGCTTAGTAAAATAAACTATTGTTTTAAAGAAAAAAAGGTGACGAACTGGTAAAACGTTAAGTTTTTTGTAAAGATCAATTAAAGGGAACTGATTGTTACTGCTTAGAAATTTAATGATTTTATTTTGAATTTTAATTACTGGATTTATATTTTGTAAGTAATCCCCACCCCAGGCCAGAATACCATAGCTTATTATTGAATTAACCCAAGAGTGGTAAAGTTGAAGCAAGAAGATCTTATTTATTATCTTTTTTATGAAGTAAAGTTTGTGTAAAATATAGCGTAGTTTATTTGTTAGGCAATTAACGTGGGATTTCCATTTTAGGTTTGAGTCTACATTTAAACCAAGGTATTTTATTGAAGATACTTGTTCAAGAGGGGGGCAATTACAATTAAGACCTATACAGTCATTTACATGATAATAAAGACGAAGATGCTCAGGAGGCCCGTAGATACTGAAATTGATAAATTTTGTTTTATTTACATTTATTGCTAATTTATTAGATATAAACCAGTGTTTAATGGTCAGAAGATCCTTATTTATGTTATTTTGTAGTATACTATAGTTAGAACATGAGTATAGAATTACAGTATCATCTGCATAGGTTATGATTTTACCATTTAATTTTAGTTTACAGAAGTCATTTATATAGATTATAAAAAGCAAAGGTCCAAGGATTGAACCTTGTGGTACACCAGACTTTATGTTTAATAGACTACTTTTAGAATTTCCCAATTTTACGAACTGTTTTCGGTTTGCTAGGTAGGAAATGAACCAATCTAGTTCACCGCCTCGAACCCCGATTGAAGATTGTTTTTTAATTAAAATTTCATGATTCACACTGTCGAATGCTTTTGAGATGTCTAGGAAAATTGCAGCTGTTTTGTTGTTTTTATCTATACTGTTATATGTATATTTAGTAAATTCTATTAGCGCGTTTTCAGTACTGAGACCCGGCAAGAACCCAAATTGATTATCAGATATTATATTGAAAGTCTTTAAATAATCATAAAGTCTGGCGTGTACAATTTTTTCAAGAACTTTGGAGAAAATCGGCAAAATAGAGATTGGTCGGTAATTAGCAAAATCATTTGTGTCACCAGATTTATGGATAGGTACCACTAACGCTGTTTTTAGGGAAGCAGGGAAAGTACCACTTGAAAGGGATAGGTTTATGATTTTTGTGATGATAGAGATATGGTGGTTTGCAGCAATTTTAAGGGCTTGAGATGTTATGCTATCATAACCAGGGGATTTTCTGTCGTCCAATGATCTGATAATTTTTTCAGTTTCTAGATCATTTGTTTCGGCGAGAAAAAAAGAATTTGATTGACTTGTTAGATATTTTCCATGGTTACTATCATTAGTGTATACAGTATTTGATCCCATATTTATAAAAAATTGGTTGATATTCTCCACTAGCAAATCATTATTTTCAGATAAAGGTATTTTGTCTTTTGCATTAGAGTTTGTGATTTTATTCACAAATTCCCATTGCCTTTTTACATTTTTACACTTTAAGAATTCAGACAAGAAATAATTATGTTTTGCGTTTTTTATTTTTATTTTCAGCTCTTTTTGTAAAGATTTATAATTATGTTCGTGAATTATATCAAAGGGATACTTTTTATGTTTTTTATATAGTTTTTCTTTAGTTTTGATCAATTTTAAGATTTCCTCGTCTATCCAGTTTTTTTTTATTTTACGATTTGGTAGCTCAAAGCAGTGGGTAAAATTGATTATAACATTTTTTAAAACATCTGCAAATCCGTCATATAAATAATTCACATTCTCAGAATTTTGATTTAAAGGAAAGGTATAATTTAATAGAAAATTGTTAATCTTATCATATTTTACTCTTGAAATCTTTACCCTTGAAATCTCATCCATGCTAGGATTTACACTGCATGTATACTTTAATTTGCAGGCGATCGGATTATGGTCCGTTAAGTTATTGTTGAAAATTACAGATTCAGCACTGATATCAGAACTCCGTAGTATCAAATGATCAATACAGGAATTAGAGAGAGATCGAGTAACACCATCAATAAGGAAAGTAAAGCCTTCTGAACTAAGAAGGTTTTTATACTCTTCTATAGGATTTGAACATGTAAATATATCTATGTTTAGATCGCCGATTAAGAGCACGTTTTTAGATTTTAGATTTTTTAGCTTACTCGATAATTCAAAATTAAAACTATCAATGCTGAAGCTTAAGGAACGATATAAACAAATAATAGTCAAATCAAGAAAATTATTATACATCAATATTGACTCAGCAGTATTCATAGAAAACAAACAATCACTAAGAATATCTAAATGTTTTTTTACATAAACACCTATACCTCCAGATTTGTTAGAATCTCTACAATAGAAATACGAATCATAATTATTTAAATTATAGAGAGAGGTTTCATAATTAAAAATCCAAATCTCAGACAAAACAAGTATATCAATAAAATCAAAAGAGGAACTTAATAATGCTTGAAGTTCATCGAAGTTTGAGCGAATGCTTCTAATATTAAAGTGAACAATTTTTAAGTAGCAAGAATTATAAGTGTTTGGTTGGGAAAGGAAATTATTAAAATCGTTTAGGTTATCAACATAAATAAAGTTACATTCTTTATCAGCAAGAAAACCAAGAACAGATACTTCATTATCTGGATGCATTTAGATTTATAAGTTCGTCTGTACTTACGATACGGATAACCTTAGAGTTTTCGTTTTCCCTAATAAAAATCTTGCCATCTTTAACCCAAGCAAACTTAAAGTTGTTAGCCTCTTTAAATTTACGACAGTGGAAGAATAATTCTTTTAGCCTCGGAGTAAGATGTTCGTTGAAATAGATCGGATCGTTCTTATGTCTTACATTCACTTGCGATGCATTGATTCTTTTCGCCCTCGCAGCCTTTAAACACGTGTCTCGGTACTGTTTGTTAGTAAATTGAACTATGACTGGCTTTGGTTTGTCTTTTTTCGAAGTAGGGACTCTGTGGGCAATAGACACTTGATCCATCAGGTTAACCTCCAGGCAGGAGAAAACACTCGTTAAGACATCGTTAATGTTTTCACTTTCGGATTCCGGGAGATTAGTTATTTCTAGGTTTGCACGCCGAGAGTATTGTTGCAGATCGGCAATTTCGATTAGAGCCTGTTTTAGTTCGTCTTTGATTTGGCCGTTCTCTCTTTTTAATTCATCGTTTCGATCTTTCAAATCCTTAAACTCTGAAGACAAGACAGTAAACTTTGTTGATAGTTCCTTGATGAGACCGCTGCTGAACTCCAAGTTTTTTTCATATTCCAAAAATTTAGATTTGATGTAATCCTTCAGGCTTCTGTTTTCCTCCTTGATGTAAGCCATTAGATCCTGGTGCTTTGAAGAGTCGGAGGTAGCTGGTTTATCTCTGATCTTCGTGATGCTGGAACTTACACCCAAAACAGGGCCATGCTTGCAGGCGATGCACTTCCACAGATCTGAACTTTGTCCATTCTTCAATTTTCTAAAATTTTTGTCAGAAATACCAACACATCTGTAGTGAAATTGCCTGCAGCACGGTCCAGAGCAGGAAATACTCTCATTTTCGTCCACAATTGGATCATTACATCCCAAACAGATGTTAGCCGACATGATGAAGTGCTTGGAACAAATGCAGAATTTTATGAAGTATAGCTCAATCTTTAAAGATAAGATTATATTCTGAAGCTCGCATGAAGTATTATAACATGGAATATAGGATTATTTACTTTAAAAAAACCAAATTTCAAATATAAATATCAGCTTATTGTGTACAGCGTCTTGAGTCGCTCGAAGTCGTGAATCAGATAGGGGAGAAATTATGGAGTTCAGCCTGAGACTCCTAGGCTTTCTCCATGCTTTTTTATGGAGATTGATTGCAGTAGCGACTATAAGCCGCCCAATGTGACGCGGCTCTTTGAGAAAGCAAGGAAGAATCTTAAACTTCATCTAACAAACATTCATATCTAGATTCTAACGAAACAGGATACAGAACAGAGGTTCCCATCCACTTCCCCATTACATTCGCTAACCATCGGAATCTTTCTGGTCCTGTACATATAGATCATCATAAAACCAAACGATCCAACACAGAGATAGGACGCCGAAGGATTTCGGAAGTAGTGTGGTAAGACACGTCGAGGTTAATGAACGATCTGTATGAAGAATCGCGGCGAGAATCAAAAGGTAGCATGATCAAGCGATGCTGAAGATGATTTGATCGGTTCCAAGCAGAAAAGACGGACATTGGAGGGAGAAGTTGTCACAATTTGACTTTCCGCTTAGAACGGAAGGGTTATGTGGAAGCACCTTGTGAGCTCATAAACCGCAAGGGTTTTGGGGAAGTGTGGGAGAGATAAGATTCTTCTGAAACTGGAAATTTTCCAGGGATGTGAAGTTCTAAGATGTTAACTCTCATCCAGGAAGTTATATTTAACGCTGAAGGTTTTATTTAATGCTATATTCGTTACAATTTTGAAGGCGTTTTGAGTCAACCAGAATTGTGTTCACTGTTCCCAATTATGGTTGGTCAAGTGTGAATATATTAGTGTTGAATATATTAGTTGTTGTGTGTGTCTGGTCAAGAGTAGTGGTTTATAGTTTTAACAAATCGTAAGTTATCTTTAAGTATCCGGAGTCTTATGTTCACTTAATAATTAATAGTATTTTTTAAAACTGAGCCACTAGTGTGTGAAGTAAATTGAATGTAGATACTTGCTTACTCCGAAGAGTAACTTCATCTTCTTTTAAGTTTTTCACATATTTTTAGTATTTAGTCACATATAATAACTTAGAGGAGTATGAAAATGAGAAAATGGATAGAGGATGGATTTTTTTTCGTTTTCTTTAAACATTTATAAAATTTCAGAGAAGTCAGAGGATGTAGATTTAGAGCGTTCATTAGTTAGGTAACATGGTCTAGAAGGGGAAATTGTCTTTGATGCCATTGAACAGTGTAAAAATTACTGTTTCCAAAAAGGAGGAAACCGCCGTCCCGTGTTTACATTGAAATAGGGGACGGGGCGGCTTAGTGCGTCAATGCGCTGTCCACTACGCTAGCAGCCTGCGCGCGCTGCACCTGTCGCCGGTTTCGATTCTCGGTGTAATCTCTCTCTCTCTCTCACTTTCTCTCTCTCTCTCTCTCTCTCCCGTGGGTATGTGTGTCAGTAATAATTCTATCTGTATCTATCTGACTTGGCGAAGGAACATTGAAATCACATTGTGAGGTCAAAAACATATTAATACTTTGATAGAGGTTTAAGTATTTTTCAAATTTCAGAGAAAGATAAACAATTATCCTATGTATATTTATCTGGGGCCTGTGGACCCCCTGACGTCAGTTTTCGTACCACGTGGACCCCCCTGTCTCAGGGACCGTTCAAAAAGTAGCTAAAAATCTTATGTTTTTGATATTAACTTCTAAACTTCTCTTTTTCAAGTGTTTTTTTCTTGCATCGATAATCATTTGATTTCACAACTTGTACATATTTGTTGTACAAGTTTGTTTTATTTTTGCCTTCATATGGTTACACGATATTTTTAAGGAAATATAACAATCAAACATTCAAAAAGTTTGAAATAAAAAAAATATAAACTTTTAATATATCTACATTTCAAGACACAAAAACTTTTAACTTGAATAAGTTTTGGTCGCAAGCTTTTGTCAAAGTTAATGGCTTATGAGTGAGTTATTCATTCACCAAATCATAAAAGTTCAGAAACAACTACAATTTATAGTATATGTCATGTTAACAAACAATATTTGATTTATTCCATTTTCCGGGATGGATGGCTGTGTTTGTTGGAATTTATTTCCATACGTTTCACTCTCTTCTTCGGAGAGCATCATCAGTGGTAATCCATCCCGGAAAATGGAATAAATTACTCTTCAGGCCATGGAAGTTTTCATCAATTAATATTTAATTGAGTTCAACTATGAAAAGAAATCAAATTTCCATTTATATTGTTGCACAACATTTTTAATGAAATTATAAGAATCAAACATTTAAAAAGTTTGAAACTAAAAACAAATCTAAACTTTTAATATCATAACATTTCAAGGCTAAAAAAGTTAAGCTTTAAAAATTTTAGTCACAAAATTGTCAAAGTTAATGGCTTATGAGTGAGTTATTCATTCACCAAATCATAAAATTTCAGAAATAATTATAATTAATACACTAGCGGAAATAAAAATCTTAACACCAAGAAGGAAAGGAGATATCAAAGTCAAATTTATTTCTATGATTTCACATAGTATCAATGTGAATTGGTTGAAAAATCAGCCTTCCTGGATGTTAGGGGGCCGAGAAAATCGGTGAGAAGTGTTGTCTCCATAGGTGTCCATTACCGCCGTCACACGACATGATATTGAGTGACAGGGGATCTAAATGACTTTTGAGGGATTGGAGGACCGTGTTGCCTCCTCAGGTAGTCCAAATTCATATGGTGCACCAGTGGACGTTGCATACCGGGCTGGGTGATTTCTCCTCTTTCTCCGGACATGTTTTGTGAGTGTTGGTTCTTAAGAACGGATAGGCCAGGGTAAAAATGCAACATAGGGGGTTAAGAAAAAAGCTTGGACAGTACATGAAACATGTGTTAGTGCATTTTTCTCTTGAAATTTGTCCCCAGGACAGGTCTGAAGGTAAGGACGGACAACCGGCTAAAAAACCTCAATGAAGCAGCTTTGGTTGGCTAAAATACCGGTAGATCATACTGAGGACAAGCGGCAGTGGGATGGATGTCGTTTGCAGTACTGCGGATAGTCCTTTCGGTCCGCATAGCTTCTTACATCTTTGTCTATAAACAAGGGGCTGAAAATGGGCATTTCTGTTTCCAATAGTGCACGAAATAAGGAAATGAAAATCCCAATTTCATGATATTGTGTTTATGAGAGAATCCTGATTCGGTTTGGAGCACCACGACGGTTGGGTATGAGTTTGAAGACACAATGGAGAGAGCGCACTCAGCTGATGATTTTCTAATCGTTCTACGGAGTGTTGATGAAGGGTAACGGAGTGGGGATGCATTGGATTCCATTTCTGCAACTCCTGAGTATGATTCACCAGTAATTTTTCCAACCAGAGCTGCGTCATTGAGATTTTGCAGCCGGTAGACCGTCCTTACCTTCAGACCTGTCCTGGGGACAAATTGCAAGAGAAACATGCACAACCACATGTTGTATGCAATGTTCAAGCTTTCTTCTTAACCCCCTAGTTTGCCTTTTTACCCCGTCTTTCCCGTTCTCTAGAACCAACACCCACAAAACAAGTCCGGTCAATGAGGAGAAATCACCTATCCCGGTATGCAACGTCCACTGGTGCACCATATGAATTTGGACTACCTGAGGAGGCAACACGGTCCTCCAATCCCTCAAAAGTCATTTAGATCCCCTGTCACTCAATATCATGTCGTGTGACGGCGGTAATGGACACCTATGGAGACAACACTCCTCACCGATTTTCTCGGCCCCCTAACATCCAGAAAGGCTGATTTTTTAATCAATTCACATTAACACTATGTGCAATCATAGAAATAAATTTTACTTTGATATCTCCTTTCCTTCTTGGTGTTGGGATTTTTATTTCCGCTAGTGTATATGGCATGTTAACAAACAATATCTAAATAAGTTCAACTATGAAAAGAAGTAAAATTATACATTACGGAAATTTAGTTATAATTTATGAAATTGAATTATGCGAGGCGGGTCTGGGGCTCTCCACCGCGATTAGAGAAATGATTCCATCGCCCCTGCTAGCGTTGCGAGGATTCGGTGATAACCAACTTTTCATAAAACTAAAATTGGATTATAAAAAAGACAACATTTTTGAAACTCATCAAAGTTTTCCATTTTAATGAAATTTTTCCCGTGAACCTCTAAAAGTAGCTGTGGTCCCCCTAGAAGTTGCTGTGGACCCCCACTTTTTATTTTCAGGCCGTGGACCCCCTGGAAGTCGCTGTGGACCACTGGGGGTCCATATGGACCACTTTGGGAACCGCTGATCTAGGCTATTAAACTGTACATAATTATTGAAGATTATTTGAGATCCCGATTGGAACTACTAAACGGCGCTAGTCTTCTAGCCGTCCTGATGCCATCAACTTTTCCCTCCCTTTTAAAAGCATTATTTTTTCTCTTAGTATTATTATTTTAGCTTAGGATTTTTCCCTGTTCCATTTAACGCGGTTAAGATGGTCTAAAGTATGTAAATTAATTTGGAAGCTGATCAATTAAGACAATAATAATAATAAATTTTTCTCTTCTTGTTCACATTCTAATTTTTGTGCAAAGTGATGATAAAAAATTACATCAAACAAGGAACATCACAGTTCGACTTCCGATCTATGTGACTCACCTGATCATACAAAACACGTAAACCTATGAATAATTTATTCCCTTGTTTTACTGAAATATTCCAGGTGCACACAAAACCTAAATCCATCCAACATCATTCGCTCATAGGTCTGTTGTTATGGGTCATTCCATGTTTATTTTGGCGAATCTGTCTTGCCATATATTCTCTTATTATAGCAGCTTCTATTCCGAGCGACACATAAAAAGGGAAAGACGAAAACGGGACCTTTTTTGCGTGTTTTGTTAATACATCATACACACGGGGACACAATAAAAGAGGTGGACCAGTGCTCGGAGAGTGAATACGTGAGTTGCCGAAGAGGAGAGGGGTGTAAGTCCGAAATTCTGAAATCTGTGATAGACATCTCGATTTAAGTTGTTTTAGATTCGTTATTTACTGTGGTGTGGTAGAGAGTTATCGTTGTCAAAGTTTTATTATAAAGAGCGAAACAAAAAATGCCTTCTCAGTAAGAACAACACGGATGTTTTTTTTGTAAAAAACCAGGGCTGGCAATTGTAAAAAAATAATACTTTAGGTACCTTTACCATACTACAATATTCAGTAATATGTCGATAGTAAGTTCAGGAGCCAAACTACTCACGAAATAAACGCTTAAATTCGTTCCGAGACGAAATTTTTCGTTGTAATTAGATTGTAGCTTCTTTCTGGATCAAAAATTGAAATGGCGCAAAACTGGGAAACCATTGGCAAATTTTAAAATGAGTTTATTTTATGAGTTATGTGAATGAAAACATTTAATAAGGTTCCCAAGTCTTCAGTCTTTGTAAATATGCTTCCTGCACGAACAAAATGTTTCTAAATCATTTATATTCTAAACTTAAGCTCAAGCGCTTTTGGTTCATTTGCAGCAAATGAAATAATCCTGTAAGTTTCCTTTCGGACAGCATCCAGTGCCCGGTTTCGAGTGCCGTAATTCCGTAACAAAATTACTAACAAAACAAAATTTAACTTCGTTCCGAAACCAAATTCAATGATTCCTCAAGAATTTCGTTTCGTTCCGAAACAAAATTAAATTTTCAAGCAGCATTGAGTTTTATTCCGGAACGAAAGAAATATTATTTCTAACACTCTTACCCGTTCAAAATTTAAGTTTTTTTGGGCAAGTCCTATAGAAAATCTTCATAAAACCAGGTTCAGTTGACTTACGCCACTGTGTATCTGAACAACTCATATGGAAATGTGAAACTCCACCATTGTTCCATTACAATGCGCTTAGAACAACACCAGTATCCGTTTTAGCGTGAGCAAAGTCTGTTTATTGTGGAATGCACGGTCGAGAGCTTTTTTCTATCGTACAATAGGATGACTAAAAAGAGGAGGGGGTCAAAAAACCCTCGAATTTTTGGGCGAAGTGAGGGTTCAATAGTCTCGTGCGTTGTTTTCCGAGAAGGGTTCAGAGGGTTAGTCACAAAACAAGAGAACAACAACTGAGTTTGCTAATTTGACCGCTTGGAGGAAATGGATGTTTTTATTTTGGGGTTTTCGAAAGAAGAGATGGCTTGTTTTGGGAACTAGGTGGATTTCGAATGCTGGAGTGGGTTTTGTTTTGGTCCTTTGGAAGTCATTTCACGCACTGTTTCCTCTGGGGTTATTTATATTTGATGCTTTTGCTGCAGAATCAGAGGGTTTTTCAAAATTGCTTTGGGAAATAAAGGTTTTATCTTAATTTTCATGAAGTTGTAAAAGTTGACTTGAGAGTAGAAGTTGAAGATGGTTATATGACCTAAGGCGATATAGTACCCAAAAAATCATCAAAATATCAAAAAACATTTTATTGGCTTAATCCATACCATGGATCTTTCTAAATGTGTCTTCAAAATTTCAGAGCTCTATCTTAATAATTTATGAAGTTATTTACATTTTTCTGATGCGATGATGAGGGTTTTCTATGAAGAAACGAAATTTTAAGTTGGTTTTTCTCCACGTTCAATTTTTGTGTATTTACAATATTTTGAAAGCCTAAGGCTTTTTATGTACATTAAATATAAGTCTGAAAATTTTTATATATATTCTGAAATATATGTATTATAGAACTGTGCATGGGTTTAGCTCTAATAAGGTTAGATTTTTTTTAAAAAAATATTAAAATCAAAAATGATGAATTTTTTCGTTTTTTTGGGGAGTTTTTACTACAAAAAATTCTAGAAAATAAAGTAATATTGATAGAAAGAAACCCATGCACATTTTTATGAAGTATAATATAATGAACCAATAAATGAAAAAAAAAATTAAAAATATGCATATTTAAAAAAGCCTTAGGGATTTAAAAAATGGTCAAAAATAGTGAAAAATTTAAATTTTTTAAATTCTGATTATTAAAATCCAACTTTTTTTTAACGGAATGGGTATACCATATTACCCCACTAAATATGCAATTAAAATCAAAATCATAATATTAAAAACTAAAAAAAAATATATTTGGGTACTATATCGCCTTAAGGTAATTGAGTTAAAATAGCTGCTGGCTATCAAACTTTAAAAACTTGTCTCAAAAGAGATTAAGGATACTTTTATCTTCTTTTATATATGATTTCAAAAATTGCCTGAGGAGGGAGATTAGTCAAAAGATGGTTATTTAACGTTAAGGTAACTGAGTTTATTAATTTATGAAAACTAAAAACTTTAGAATAAAACAAAGCTTTTTTTAAGTAAAAGGAATTTTTTGATTAACTGATTGATTGCTTTGATTTTGGTGAAATAACTTTTTCTCATTTACATGAAGTAGACCCGAGTTTAATTCATTTGAATGTATTTACTAAAAAATTAACAAAATTAAAATTTGTTTCATTTTCCAGTGAATTTATAATTTTTTATAAATATACAATGCAATATCAAACTTTCTTTTAACAAGCTCTTGTATAAAGAGAATTCGGTCTTAGAGAATAGAGAGGAATTAAATTATATAGTAGTTGGTAAAAAATCCTGACTTTGATTTAGAGAGAAAAAAAATGTTGGTTTCTTCATACTCTATATAAGGGAGGAGTTTAACTCCTAGGTGGTACTGGTAGTAGGAATTTGATCGTTAGAGTTTTCTTTTGTATGTAATTAATCTAATTTATAGTTTACTCTTTAACTTAAATAGTTCATTTTAAATATTTCATTACCTTCTTTAAATCAACTCTTCAGAATATGAGTACATTTTATTGATAGAGCTACTCTAATATCTAGTTTGGGTTTTGCAATTCAATAAAAGCACTTCTTCAAAAAGTTAATTTAAAGAACAAATCTTAACTTTTATTGCTTTATAACTATAACTAGTCCACTAAAAATATTTTTAAGAAAAGTTTCAAAAGCTTAAGCAATATTTGATCATACTAGCCCAGAATACTCTTAAACTGAATCGTAAAATCTTGTACTAAGCTTATATAAATTCAGGTGGAATGTATTAAAATTTGTGATTTACACTAGGAATGACCTTGTGCGTTGAAAAGCTCAACCCAATAAATACCCCTTCAGTTATATGGAGGCGAAATTTTATTTGAAATTCCGTTGCTGTCTTAATGAAAAAACTGTAAAGACAATTTTCTATCAGGTTAAATTAAAACTATCAGGTGAATATATTTATTTATTCATCTTCACAAAATTGCGATAACCTAGTTTGTTTGTCATTAAATGACGTTCTAAAATATAAATTTATTTCACTACTAGAGAAATATTTATAACGTTTTCTAAATATCAATAAATCTATAAAACCCACAAAAATGGCACCGTTTGTTGCCGACAACTCACGATCGCAGTGTGATTAAACAGGTAAACATTGTTGTCAATTTACTTGTCAGTGCAAATTACTGGTTATATGTGCAACCTGCTGGTCCTACAAATTAAGCAGCTAAAAGTCATCAATTCCCTCTATACATACCATTTCTAATGTCGATTTCATATTTACTGAAAAACTATTACGTAGACTAGACCTCTTTACAGACCACTTACAAGGATCTCACCCAGACCACCTAAAAAATATGAGACAAAACTACTTAAATGTTTTTTTAATTTGAGTTTCAACGGATCAATTTATTCATTAACTTAAAGATAATTGTAGTTTAAGTAGTTAGGAGTTTTCTCTTTTCTCTGTGTATTAAAATTCTATAACTTTTTAAATATAATGAAACTATTTCGCTTTAAGAATTTAGCTGGTTAATTAATTTTATAAATAACACTGTTACACAAATTTGACCTTCAAAATTTTTTCCTTGATGAAAATAGTCATTTCTTATAGATTATGGGTCGCTGAATACGAAAATCACCATTAAAATTCTCAATTGACTCAGCATTTTCGGGGAACAGCCCCTCCCCCTTTTTACGATTTTGGTGACTTTATAACTTTAAACTCGATTTTCAGGGTGAAAAAGCATTGCTTTAGTCTTCAAATTGCCCCCCAGGAGACAAAAAAGGTTCAAATTAATAAAATATGATAAATTTATAAAAATGCAAAAAATGCCCCCTAAAAATGCAAAAATAGCTAAAAATTATAGAAGTTTAAGTTTCTATACGCTATTTTTTCTTCTTATTTTTTACGCAATTCCCGTTTGAAAGGTCCTGACCCTTCCCCAAGGACCTAAATTTGATGACAATATGCAGCAATAATTTTTACTAAAAGCGGCTGAGGTGTTAGCCTCCCAGAAGCCCCCGCGGAAGAGTTCGGAAGACTTCCAGAATCGCGAAGGCGCTCGCGAGCTCAGGAATTAATATTGATGATTTTGAAAATATCACAAATGACGTTTTTCTTATATTTTGGGTCTATCCTAAGTAGAAACTCTTCAGTTCTTTAAAAACTGACCGGTTTTAGGGAATGAGGATTCCATGTTTCAAGATGTTAATATAGATGCATGGCTGTGGATAACAATTAGGAGGCATTCCCTTAAAAACTGAGGTTGATGGAGGAAAATGGGTGTCATATTTGAATTCAGCAGATCATTTTAAACAAGAATCAGCTGAAATTCTGTTAGTGGCTTCAAAATTTTTTTGTACAGCACTGCTTAACTCTAAGTGCCGCATTGAACCCTTCCGTGGGTGCTTTGGGGGTGCTCTCACCTCAACCGCTTTTAGTAAAAATCATTGCTGCATATTGACATCAAATTTGAGTCCTTGGGGAAGGGTTAAGATCTTTCAAACGGGAATTGCGTAAAAAATAAGAAGAAAAAATAGCGTATAGAAACTTAAACTTCTATAATTTTTAGCTATTTTTTGCATTTTTAGTGGAATAATTACCCCTTAAACCTATCCATTTGTTATAAATTTATCATATTTTATTAATTTGAACCTTTCTTGTCTCCTGGGGGGGCAATTTGAAGACTAAAGCAATGCTTTTTGACCCTGAAAATCGAGTTTAAAGTTATAAAGTCGCGTAAAATCGTAAAAAGGGGGAGGGGCTGTTCCCCGAAAATGCTGAGTCAATTGAGAATTTTAATGGTGATTTTCGTATTCAGCGACCCATAATCTATAAGAAATGACAATTTTCATCAAGGAAATTTTTTCATTGTTGAACAGTGTATTCATTTTTCTATTCTATTTTGCTGTTTGTTCCAAATATTTATCATAGTTACAATTTGGGAAAAAAGAATGTACTGAAATTTGGGGTAATTATTTATAGGAACAATTTAAAAAATACAGTTACAGAGCTATTATATATAAGGTTAAGATATATTTCATTTGAAAAAAAAATGAATTCCTTTTTATATGGGAAACAAAATTAAGTTTTAAAAATTAAAAAAAAAACAGATTTTATATCGGTAAAAATGATTTAAGGTTTTTAAACTAAATTATTTCAAGATTAGAATCTTTGTAATTCAGGCAGACTTTGAATTTTTGTACCAAACTACTTTCAGCTATTGTAAAATATACGTTATTTCCCAGAATACTAAATTGTTTAAATTGGATGAAATTGCTCACATCCTTTACCGTCTTATTTTGCATAGTAATGATGTTTAAACTTGACTACTTCATTTACCAAAAGAAATGTGTCACATTCCCCATTCTGGTCCCACTACTGATTAATACAAAAACTGAAAGATCACATTTCCAATCCAAGAATCCAATAAACCGCATCTATTAGAACAGTGGGGTTTAAATTTTGTTAAAATTTTGTTTTAAATTTTGTGGTTTTTAGGTTAATGTGAGTCATGACATGTTCTTCACCTTGACATAGTTTTCTCCATGCATTCCTACGTTTTTGCTACTTTATCACATTTATGAATATTACTTAAATTGTCTGATTCCAAGGTATAATTTTTGCTCTTTAAAACTCAAAAAGTTTGACACACATATAATAAATCCCTTTCATCAACCTGGTTTGGTGAGTTTGTCAGTTTTAATCTGGAATTAAGGCCTATAATGACAAAATTTGGCACTAATTAAATTAATTCCCAAAAATTATATTACATAATTTATTCATCTTTAGATTTATTTTGATGGTCAGAAAAATAGCAAATGCATCTACTCGACTGTTTCTGTATTTTTTAAATAACAAATTCAATATTTAAAGGCATTAAAATCAACTTATTCCAACGACTACTTGATTTAGTGTGCAGAGAAGTAGAAGTATGAATTTTTTTGTAAATGTCACAGCCACCACTTATTAGATGGAAATTCCCAAAAGAACTTTAAAATTACTTTTTTTAAATTATAAAATTAAGATCCGTTTTCCAGAAGCTGCAGGGTTGAAAAGGATTAAGGGGACATAAGACATCTCGACAGCCAAAATACGTGAAATTTAGCTTTACCAATTTCTTTCAGAAATATAATTAAAAATGCATTCCCATCTTTAAAATTTTTACAGAAAGCAGTCAAGATACTGTAGTTTATAACACAAGAAAAATAAAAAAATTAAATATTTTAATACTTAAATTTATAGTTAAAATGGACTTAGTTTCTAAGTGTTGTTAAGGTACATTTAAAAAAAACTACTGCACATTTTACTTTAAAATTTGGACCCGCTATAGATAATAAGTTGATAGATAATAATAAGCATCCTTTTTGTTTTAGCTACACAACAATTAATTTGAAAAAAAATTTTAAATTTAGGTTTCAAAATCCATCAAATTTAAGACATAAAAAACCTTTTTTCTATCGAAATATAACTCTGATTGGTTATTCAGAGCTTTTTTTTATAAATTAGTAAGGTTTGTATGTAGGGAAAATTTGGAATCTCTAACTATAATAGATTTTTTTAAAAGTGTACCAAAACATCAAAAAAATTGAAACTGAGAAAAATGGAATTAAAGTTTTAAAGGCTTATAAAAAATGTTACAAATACAAAAGTAAACGCGTTTTTTGACGGCTTTTCATATTTCCAAACTACACATATTATATATTTTTGGAAAGGTAAGATTACATACTTTTTTTTAAAAGCAAAATTGGAAAAATCGAAAATTTGATGCATTTTATGTCATGTGTCCCCTTAAACAAGTTTTATTTAAGGTAAAGATGAATTTCTTTTTAATACTGATATCAGGTGAAAATATCATTTGACTGAATCGTTTACTTTTTTATTTAAGATGCTCCGAATGAAAATGGGTGTTTGTAGGAAATCGTAAAACTTGAGTTAGAAGCAGTACTCAAAAGGCCTTCTTATTGAAAAAAATCGGGTACCGTTAAAAAAAATCTACTGAGTTATAGAATAAAACTAAGTTAGGTAAACATCTTAACCTTCTACAGTAATGTCAAACTAAAATATTCTTATTCTTCTGAAACTTCTTTCATCTTATTTCGATACACCTCATCATTTATAATTCTTTTAAGGTGTTACTAAGCATTCTCTCTTTAACTTATGAGTAAATTGTTTCAGTTTCTCGAAGTTTCCGTGGGTAACGAATTCAAATATTAAGCCATTTCGAAATTCACAACAGCCGCAGGATGTTTTCCTTGGGCTAACGACCTTTCCCGCATATTTATGGTTTTACTGTTTCATTGACATCAGAACTCCATTTAATGACAAGCCTCCCACAGAGACAAGCCAATTAAAAGAGCCACCTGAGGATATGACGGTGGATTTTTTTCCCTGCGTATAATAGTGTCTTACAACAGATAGAAAAGGTGCTCATTCTTCGTTATTTTAGCTTGCGGTAATTTATGCATGGAACTGGGTCACCAAACGAACTACATGGGTTCAGTTACGAATATATTTCTTTGGGTGAAGAAATATTTTTCCTTTAAACTCGTGACTTGGGGGACTGTATAGGCTTTTTTAGACGTTTATGAATGTTCTTTCTCCGAGAGGATTTCACTGAAATTTTTCCTAAGTTAGAAATTTTTCATTGTTGAGTTCATCTTTTGCTACTACACATACTTGATTTCCAGTTTTTTTAAATAAGATTTGTCAACTTATGGTCTCAGAAGTTCAGTAAGTAAAAGAAATAAAACTTTAAGATTCAACATATGTTTTTTTAAAACTTGTTCCTTTTATTAAAAGTGTAATAAAAATAGAGATATTAAGAGACAGAATGTGCACGATAAATAATTTAATCAAGTGTATTAATTTTAATAGAAATAACAATAACATTTTAATTAAAAAGTTAAATTGAAAAAAATCTGATGTTAATTATTTAACTATTATAATGAAAGTACAAAATATACCATTTAGTGTAACGAGGAAAAATGAACGAGAAAAACATGAAATAGACAAATAGAGGGTTAAAATCAAAAAAGTTTTTATTTAATATGAAAAAAGTACAGAAAAATCAGATTTGCCACTAATTTACTATTATTAAAGTTTCTTAGAATTTTAAAGTCTTTAGAACATTGTGTAGCTTACGACAAAGAGGTTCTTTTAGGACTTTGAACTTTTTATACCTGGAAAGTGCTCATTCATTTCGTTGGGTTAATCACCGTTTTCTTAACCTTAACTTCAAGAGGCGCTACTCGACTCCTAGGCGCTGCTATACTTAGGACAAAAGCGTAACCTCCAAGTGTTGCTATTTAAAGAGTTTAGTGAGGGCGAGTACGGCGGGTTCAAGAGCTGAAAAACGAGCTTATAGAGTAGACGTGACTGAAAGAGTCTCCCATCTGGAGTCAATGAACATGAATATGCATTTGGATAGAACCAAAAAAAGATGAAGGTTTTGTTTTTATAAGGGGGTGAAAATTCTTCATCTTTTGACGGAGTTCCGTCTATTGAAACAGATATATTCTATTAAAATTTCATATAATTAAGATCAAAGGTTTTTATATATCTTTAATTGTGATATTTCTATCCCAAGTTCCCAAGCAGCACAAATGATTCTCCCAATTTGTGTCATGTTTATTCAAATTTCGTTCACTTCAAGTAGCAGTTCTGTGAACTTGACATATTTGGGATAGACTATGCTACTAAGGATTTTATTCAGAATCAATATCAATGGAAGAAAATTTATCCAACTGTCAAACTATTATAGACCCAAAATTATTAAATTGAAAATACCAGTCTTCGGGGAAAAACCCTCAACGTGTTATCTTTTACACCCACCAACCCAATTTTTCATCCTAGTAGCACAGCTCATACCAAATATGTCAAGTTTACATAACTGCTACAAGAAGTAAACGTAATTTGGCCGTACATGACGAAGTTTGAGCGTTTGTATTGCTTGCATGGGCAACATACAAAGTACACTGATTATATTCAACTAGGGTTTTCAGATTTCACTATCTCGGATGCCTTTTTAAAATTTTTTCAAATGAATCTTTAAAACCTTCTCTAACTGTACCTTCAAAAGAAATTAACAAAGTTAAAATTGTTCGATGAACAATCGCGTCGTTTATTTAGCAAACAAGTCAGTTCACTTTCAGAAAAAAAGGTCTTTGCCTTATGTTTAGAAGGGTGGGCAGAGTCCTTTTGTGTGTAGAGGGAGGGGTATGGTTTACTGGCAGGTTGAAGGGCGTGCGTAAGAATAGCGATACCTGTGAGTGTCAGTTTTTTTTTTCGTTTGAGGTGGGTCTGTGGTTTGAAGAGAGCTCCACCTGACGGAACGCTGTGAAAGTCAATAGGTCGGAATTGAAAGAGATTACGACGACTGTTTTCTAGGTTCAGAATGATACATTGTCTTTTGGTAATTTTTTCTTTGCCTCTTTTGTTCGCTTTTTGGGTTCTGAATAGATATTTAGTACCGAGAAAAAAAAGTCAGACATTTGATATAAGATATCGATATTTGTAAATAATGGAAGTTATTGACACTTTGACTAATTTTATAATTGTTTTCTCTTCATTAATGAAAGGAATCAGTATTTAGTTCCCACCATGATATATAGTTAGTTATTATCAGCTATAATGTTAAGGGATTTTTCCTTCAGAAGAAGGTCCATGGGTGGTTCAAATGTGCGAGCTTCCAATATCACAAACGGATTGAAAACATTAAGGTTTCTCCTTCCTTATTATCTCTGTCAATCAGTCTCTTTTATTTATTTCATTCATTCTCTCTATTACTGATTTTATCTCTATCCTTAACCTTTCATTCCTTTCCCTTATTCTTTTCTCTTAATTTCATTTTAATTTCTCTAATCCTTTTTTTCAAATTTCTCATTCCTCCTTTCTACTTATCTCTTTTCATTTCTCTACTTTTCCAGTCTTAATCCCTTAATTAATCTTAATCCCTTTTCTGCCACATCTATTCCATTCATTTCTCTTATTTTCTTTTCCCTTTACATTTCTCCTATTCCCACAACATTTTTCTTTTAATTTCTTTCGATTATTATTCTGATTTACAAACCACAAAGCTCAGTAACTTTCATTACTTTAACGCATTAATCCCTAAGTAAATAGCATCCTATCCCGAAATCCCTAGATACACAAAACCTTTTCCGTATGTCTTAAATGAATGCCAACAACCTCCCCCCACAACACCCCACCCGGAATCGATCCAATCCTCCGCTAATCAACCACTAGATAGAGTATCGTCCATGTCCCCAATTAGTATCGGCAGCGAAGTGTTACTGACCCTTTCTATACTCACAGCTGTTCCGAACCAAAACAGAGTGCCATCGGCCCCGAGAGGCTGTTTGCCTATAGCCACTGCCTATAGCTTCTTTTGCATGTTCGGCCATTTTTCTTTTCACAGATCGTTTTCGGGTTTGTTCAGGGGTGGGTGTGTTTGTATCGTTTGTGGAGAGGTGGGATTTCCGTTAGGGGCACAGGTGCGCTTTGAGGGTGTTTGACTTTCCTCGTTTGGGCTTGTTTCTGTTAATGGTAGAGGCAGTATAAGGAAATATAGGTTTTAATATATGGATGTGCACGTCAATTGATTTTTGTGAGATTTTCTGTTAGTTTAAATCTACATTTTTGGTTATTACCAGTAGCGGAAGGGAGGGAGGTGGCACGGGGCACGTGCCACCTAGAAGGGTAAAAGTTTATTTCATAAAATGACATCCGAGGATAATTTATAAAAATAAATTGTAATTTTGAAGCTTTTAATTGCTTTAATGTTAGCTTTATGGCCATAAAAGTATATTGTCCTTCAATATTTTTAAAAATATAGCAGTTTCTGCTGCTGGAGATGTTTTACAAATCCTGGCGCCCCCTAAATGTCAAACCCGGATCCGCCCCTGGTTATTACGCTCTTTTTTTGAACAACGAATTGAATTAATCAGGAGTAATTAATACAATTTCAATATAACTATTGTCCTGTTTAACTGTTAAAATCGGGTATCGGTATCCAAACATTGGCTTATTGGCCACTGCAAACAGGGCCGGACTGGGAAGAAATTTTGGTCCACACCTTCATAAGTCGGAATCGGTCCATCGCAGAATTGTCATGGAAATATAACATTAGGATATGTAAAAATTTTAAGGCTCAGTTGGTAATGTCGCGGTCCTATTGTACAGAAGATACTTAGTTCAAACTCAGCTAACTTAAATTCCTATTTTAGTGCATTTTACAGCGAAATTAAATTTTAATAAATGACGGTTTAACCCTTTAACGGTTTAACACTTTAACCCTTTCAATCCCTAGCCGCCCGAGAACCCTTTCAATCCTTAGCCGTCCGAGATTACCATTGAATCCAACGGGAAATTTGGGGCGTATAGGTCTGAAAGGGTTAACCAGTAGATGCCTCACAAACGTCCTTGACGGCTCAGTTGGTAGAGTCACGGTCCAGTGTACAGAAGGTATTCAGATCAAACCCCACTAAATTAAGTTTCTATTTAAGAGCATATAGCTAAATTAAATTTTGAGAAAAGACAATTCCGCTATACATTTTGACCAGTAGCTGCTTCCCATACGTCCTTGATGGCTCAGTTGGTAGAGTCACGGTCCTGGTCCACAGAAGGTACTCAGAGCTTTTACAGCTAAATCAGATTAAAAAAACTGACGATTCCACCATACAATTTGACCAGTAGTTGCTTCTGAAACGTCCTTGATGACTCAGTCAGTAGAGTCACGGTCATATTGTACATAAGGTACTCATATCAAACCCTACTAACTTAGCTTCCTATTTCAGTGCATTTTACAGCTAAATTAAATTTTAAGAACTGACAGTTCCACTATACACTTTTACCATTAGCTGCTTCCGAAACGTTCTTGATGGCTCAATTGGTAGAGTCGTGGTCCAGTGTTCAGTAGGTACTCAGATCGAACCCCACTAACTTAACTTTCTATTTTAGTGAGTAGCTAAATTAAGTTTTGAGAACTGAAAATTCCCCTATACACTTTAACCTGTAGCTGCTTCCAAAACGTCCTTGATGGCTCAGTTCGTACAGTCGCGGTTCTATCGTGGAGGAGGTACCCAGTTCAAATCCCACTTACGTAACTTCCTATTTAAGTGCATTTTAAAGCTAAATTAAATTTTGAGAACTGACAATTCCCCTATACACTTTGGCTAGTAGCTGCTTCCTAAACGTCGTTGACGGCTCAGTTGGTAGAAATGCGGTCAGTGTTCAGTAGGTACTCAGATCGAACCCCACTAACTTAACTTTCTATTTTAGTGAGTAGCTAAATTAAATTTTGGGAACTGACAATTCCCCTATACACTTTGACTAGTAGCTGCTTCCCAATCGTCGTTGACGGCTCAATTGGTAGAGTCACAGTCATATTGTACATAAGGTACTCAGTTCAAACCCCACTAACCTAACTTCCTATTTTTGTACATTTACAGCTTAGCTAAATTTTACGAACTGACAGTTCCACTATACACTTTGACAAGTAGTTGCTTCCCAAACGTTCTTGACGGCTCAGGTGGTACAGTCGCTGTCTTATCGTACAGGAGGTACTCAGTTCAAATCCCACTAACGTAACTTAATATTTTAGTGCATTTTACAGCTAAATTAAATTTTACGAACTGACAGTTCCACTATATTCTTTGACCAGTAGCTAATTCTCAAATGTCCTTGATGGCTCAGTTGGTAGAGTCGTGGTCGTGGTGTACAGAAGGTACTCAGTTCAAATCCCACTATCCTAACTTCCTATTGTAATTCTGTAATATCTGCCTCTCCCTATGCTTTCAACTCTCTTAACAGTTGCTGCTAACTTTACCTAAGTGAAATGAACTTTATTTTCTATGAGTATCTGATGTTGCATCTGACCTAGGGGACAGAAACTGGTGACCGAGTCGAGACCGTTCACCCGTCGAAGATGTCGGGGCTCGGACGAGAGGAGGTCTTCCTGGCGGACCTGATCTGCTCCCCGGGGGGTCGCGGGTCTAGGGGGTTCTTCGGATAACCCCCGAAAGCCCCTTCACCCTGGGGGCCAGCGGAGAAAGGTCCGTCAGGAAGCCAGTTTTGCTAAAATTTTTAATTTTAGGGAACAATCCGTTATTTGTGGACGGTCCCCTAACATAAAACAATATGGAACCGGTCCCCTAAGTTATTGGATTGCAAAATTTTGACTCCATTACCCGTCTTTCAATGCCGTTAAAAAACCAAGATATGTTGCAAGTTACGTTTAACTGTGACTGTGACTGTGTTTAATTTGACTGTTTCACTGTGTAACTGCCACAGTTGACTGTGACCGTAACTGTTTCAGTCAATATATTTTAAAATAGAGATTCGGTCTCCAGGATCAAACCCCCAAACTTTCGATCCATTGAGGCATGCTATACAACTGGGCTAACGACTCCACATCAGTTAGAAGGCAACAGGAATCGAACGTGTAACCTTCAGCACTGCAGCCTGATACTTAACCAACCAGGGCGCAGGATCTACATTAGGGAGAAGGCAATGAAGAAATGTATATCATCTTAAAGCTTTCTTTAAAATAAAAATTTAATTTATAAATATCTCATAATCCCACCAGGAATCGAACATGGAACCTTCTTCACTGCAGACTGACACTTAACCAACCAGGCCACAAAATCTACATTACCGAGAAGGAAATGGAGAAATGTATTTCATCTTAAAGCTTTCTTTAAAATATAAATTTTATTTATAAATATCTCAAAATCCCACCAGGAATCGAACATGGAACCTTCTTCACTGCAGACTGACACTTAACCAACCATGCCACAGGATCTACATCACCGAAAAGGAATTGGAGAAATGTATTTCATCAGCTTTCTTTAAAATATAAATTTTATTTATAAATATCTCATAATCCCACCAGGAATCGAACATGGAACCTTCTTCACTGCAGACTGACACTTAACCAACCATGCCACAGGATCTACATCACCGAAAAGGAATTGGAGAAATGTATTTCATCTTAAAGCTTTCTTTAAAATATAAATTTAATTTATAAATAACTCAAACTCCCACAAGGAATCGAACATGGAACCTTCTTCACTGCAGACTGACACTTAACCAACCAGGCCACAAAATCTATATTACCGAGAAGGAAATGGAGAAATGTATTTCATCTTAAAGCTTTCTTTAAAATATAAATTTAATTTATAAATAACTCAAACTCCCACCAGGAATCGAACCTGGAACCTTCTGCACTGCAGACTGACACTTAACCAACCAGGCCTCAAAATCTACATTACCGAGAAGGAAATGGAGAAATGTATTTCATCTTAAAGCTTTCTTTAAAATATAAATTTAATTTATAAATAACTCAAACTCCCACCAGGAATCGAACCTGGAACCTTCTTCACTGCAGACTGACATTTAACCAACCATGCCACAGGATCTACATCACCGAAAAGGAATTGGAGAAATGTATTTCATCTTAAAGCTTTCTTTAAAATATAAATTTTATTTATAAATATCTCAAAATCCCACCAGGAATCGAACCTGGAACCTTATGCACTGCAGACTGACACTTAACCAACCAGGTCACAGGATCTACATCGCCGAAAAGGAAATGGAGAAATGTATTTCATATTAAAGCTTTCTTTAAAATATAAATTTTATTTATAAATATCTCAAATTCCCACCAGGAATCGAACCTGGAATCTTCTTCACTGCAGACTGACACTTCACCAACCAGGCCATGGGATCTACATCAGCGAGAAGGAAATGGAGAAATGTATTTCATCTAAAAGCTTATATAAATTTAATTTATAAGTATCTCAAAATCCCACCAGGAATTGAACCTGGAACCTTTTGCATTGCAGACTGACATTTAACCAACCAGACCGCAGGATCTGCATCAGCGAAAAGGCAATGGAGAAATGTATTTCATCTTAAAGATTTCTTTAAAATATAAATATCTCAAAATCCCACCAGGAATCGAACCTGGAATCTTCTGCACTGCAGACTGACACTTCACAAACCAGGCCACGGGATCTACATCAGCCAGAAGGCAATGGAGAAATGCATTTCATTGTAAAGCTTTCTTTTAAAGTAGAACTCTTTATTAATGTATGGAAATCCCGCCAGGGTTTGATCCGGGAACCTTCTGAACCAAAGACTGACACTACCAACCAGAGGCCACTGGATGCACATCAGCTAGAAGGCATGGATGAAATGTATATTTCATTTTAAAGCTTTCCTTAAAGAAGAAAACTTAATTCATAAAAATTTCAGAATCCCGCCAGGGTCTGATCTGGCAGGCAATGGAGAAAGGCATTCCACTTTATATCTTTCTTTTAACTTAAAGAAAGTTAAGTATAAAACTTAAAATGTGGTTGCCTACCTATGGAGGCTTTTTTAATAATTAAAATATTGACCTAATTTGTGATTTATACAATTAAATGCATTTAAAAACTATGAATAATATAAAAAATAATTAAATTTTAATTTTAATTTTCAGATTATTGAAGAATTTATACATAAAAATCACAACAAACAGCCTTTCCGCAAAACATCATAACTCAAATTTATGTGAAGATATTTTTGTTTTGTAAACTTTATTATCCTTTTAAACACATATTTTAGGAGGCCTACTATATGTTTACTAGCTGTTACGACTAGTTATGCTGTTCGGCGGAGAAGGGAAATAGCAAAAATGTGATTCTGAGAAAGACGCGAATTTCTTTACTTTTACCTTATTAAAATGCCTATTTAGTTAAATTAATTAAGTAAAATTTCTGTAACTTTGATTCTAGGGAAGATAAAGACAAAATTTAATCTGATTTGGGAAGCTAAAGGTGTGTTTTTGAAATAAGATGATAATTTTTTTTTGAATTTTTGGTCCGAAACGGCATTTTTATGTAGGCAGGCACCTTAATTTCTAAAAATCTCAGGATCCCGCCTAAAATTTTTCAGGATGGTATGGGTTTAAAATTTAAGTCGGCATTTGTCCAATATTTTATAAAAGGTTTTGGTTTCATTTATATAAGTTTACATTTGTTATTAAAAAAATTCATAGTTGTTGTCCTCAGTGTCCCAAAAACTTCCCTCAGTGGGTAGTGGCCCACCGGGCATTTGCCCAAATGCCCGTTGGACCAGTCCCAATCTGAATGCAAACAAATCTTTTCTTGATTTTAATCTTGAAAGAATAAATGTGAAAGCTGTTTTTTTGCTTCTATGACTTTTAAACTCGTCTTGTCTACCTTATTTTTCATACAATGAAGCAAGCCATAACAATAAATTATAACTTAATTTTTAGATCTAGGTTTTTCTTCAATTTTCAACTTTATTGTTTTAATCTGAGCTGTCGATGAGAAATACTTTATTAACAAAAGCCATAAGTTAAAAATAGTCATCTCCGAATAAGTTCAAATTCGTTTTCTCGCTATACAACAAACGTGAGAAACCTGTAAAGTCAGCTTCTTCTCACCTAAAGCATGCATTGCGGGAAAGCCAGGATAATATATTTTTCGATAGAATTCATTCGATACAGATTTTACCTAAAAGTTATATAATATTAAGTTATTATTTTCTCTCTCTCTCTCTGATCAGCATTCCTTCAGCGCTTAGAATTTATGGCTCAAAATTTGCCCGACACACTAAAAATAGATTTAATCATGGGGATCATGGCTTAAAATACATGAATTTTAATTTGAAGAATTCCATTTATTAACTTTTAGCTACAAAACTGAATTTCAAATTTTTCCTAGTTTCCCTAAAAATTTAATTCTATTGCAAAATCCTGCTGCAGCAAAATATTTTAGATTGAGAAGATATTCGTCGGTACCCTTTACGATACTGTTCCCAACCTTATCAAGGGTTTCTATACCACTAGGGATATCATAACTGGTATAGCCCGCTTCTTAATGGTCGAGTGAGCCTGGTTTTACCATAACATATAAGAGTAAAATAGGAAATCAATTAACCAAATAAAACAATACCTTAAAGCTTTAGTAAAACTGTAAAATTATAATAATACCCTTGGGGATCTGATTCCGTACACTCATTTGAAATCTAAGCATCAGAGGGAAACTAGAAATTACAGGTGCGACTCGTCAAACGTGGAAACGCAGTCAGTGTAGAATAACGAAACTACATCGAGACAGTTGACAGAATTCATCATGTCTGCGAATTCCCCTAAGTTGACACCTGTCGCGTCCCCTCAAACCTATCCCCATTAAGGAGTACCCCCTCCTGGGGATGTCAGAAATGTCGTAATTATCCGAGCATACATCTAGTTTGACAGAAAATTTCTCCGGTTTTTTATGTCTCTTCCCATGTTTTTACGAGTCAGTGATTTTGAAGAAAAAAATACTTCCCATCAACGGAATTGGTTCGTTCAATATGGGTTCTTACTGTCATAGCGTGTTTTGATGGATTGCCCTATGGTGGTTTCATAAATTGGTTGGTCTTACATACTAAATCCGAAATGACTTTCAGAAGACAAGATTATTTTTCAAATGGTAATAAGAGATAATATTTCCACTGAGCCGTAACTGGCTCAACTTAACTGGCTTTTTTACTTGACCCTTTATTTACTGCATTATGATTTTCTGCTATTTTTTTCGAGTCACCAAATTGAAAACTAAGGGATGTACATAAATTGAAAACTAAGGGATGTACATAAATAAAGTTATTATCTTTGGAAAATTTAATCTAGAAAGCTAATTAATAAAACATTGATAGTACTTTTGAGTACCGTCACTACACTGAGGGCTAAAATATCCCCACAATAAATGAAAAAAAAACATGTGGCCTTTTATCGCAGTTTTTAATCTTAAAAAATAATACACTTTCCTTTTGACTTAAACTACTTTTGAGGGAACAAAAATGACAATCATGGGAATCCGATTAAAATGGCAGCTGAAAGCACGTCTTCAGTTTTGAATCTATTCGCAATTTCTGCAAAAATACTTATCACAGAACCTTTGCTGACCTTTATCCTGGAAGAGTGAAACTGAAAAAGTGTTCCTGCAAAGTATCGTTAGTATATTTGTAAGGATGGTTTTATTCTGTGTAATTTTAAAGTTTTTTGGTGGGACTTGTAAGTACCGTCAGTAGATAAAAGGTTAAGGTAAATAACGTACAAAACACAAAATCTAAAATAGTAGTAACGCATCTAAAAATTCTTGAACTTATTGATGAATTTTGCAGTTGGGGGAAAACTTTTGAACTTACCATTTAAAAATTTTTTTTTACGTAATGAAGGCTGTATCATTCTGTATAAAATTACTTTTATTGCATGAATTTAAGTTCAACCAGTTAGGAGTAACGAAAGTTAACGTAAACCCTTACAAAAGCAAAATTCAGCATTTTTCGTTGAACATCGAAGAATGCCATAAAAATTCAAATAAAAAAAATTAAATATGGTGTTTTTGGACTCTTTAAGGATGTAAGAAATCAACCCTCAAAAAATTATTTGATTTTAAAATGGTCGAGTGACCACCTTTGGATTACTTGATATGGATTGACCCTATAGGCCTATGGTGTAAATTGCAAAAGATTAATTTTAGGTTTTCTATAGTTGTAGTTAAGGAGCTGGTATCTTCTAGTGATGGGAACAAGATGAGATCCATCTGGACCAGAAAATTTATCGCGCTTTTTATCTAACAAAAAACCCCATATGTTAAGCACTCAAAATATCATCTAATCACCCAGACTTAGAAGAAAGTGAAATCAGTTTTTGAACACAACTAGTTGTTGAGAATATTTACATTTCATATCTTTTAAATATTATTTAACTTTAAAAAAAAGATAACTTAAAACGAGATAACTTTAATAAATGAAATCTCAGAAATATTTTTACGTAATTTAATTCAGGATATCCTCAAAATTGTGTTTTTATTCTTGTACCTTGGACCAGCATTTGACAACATTTTTTAAATTACTCTTCCTGCATATAGTTACCACTTCTTTAAAACTTAACCAGAGTCGCACAAATACATTCTTCTTTGACGGTTTCATGTATACTACTTGTATTTGCATCCTTCCAAGAATGAGGTTAAGATTTATTTTGTAATAAAAAAAAGCTGAAGCAACGATTAAAAATTGAATTTAGTAATACTTTTAATTTGAAAATAAAATTAATTTCATAATAGGTTCAAGGGACCAAAAATAATCTTCGATAATTATTTCAGACTTTACTGACATTTCATCTAAGTTGTGTAGTAAATACAAAAACAGATTAACTTCTTTATACACCTTTATATTTTGGTTGTTGGAGTGCATAGTACGATTGCGTTATCTACCCTTTTCAAAACTTCCAAACTGTTCCGACCGCAAAATATTTAAATATCACCCAAGTTTCATTGTAGTCATTAACATTCATTTCAATCGTTTGGTTTGCAATTTTCGGCGATATTTCTAACCTTTACGTCCAAAATTACTTGCGCGATTTTTAACGAGAGATATACAACACAAAACTACTAACAAAGGAACATTCACCCTACTTAACATGCAGACACACTTCCCAGAAAAAAATATCACAAAAAATTTTTTTAACCTCAGAAAAAAACCGCCGAATCTAAAAACAGATGTCATTTCTACGAACACACACTCAAAAAAACCTTCATCGCCATTACTAACACACACCTAACGTGTCTAATCAGCCCCAGCAAAAATCAAATCGGGAAGGAAGCCGCGACGCAAAGGTAGATAGCCGCCCGCACACACCTTTCGGCAACATCCCTACTCTCGCATATCCGGCGCTTATTTCCGCCCGCACGCCGCTCCATATGGCCCAAAGGTGGGGAGAGAGGCCCTCGCCGCAGATGGAAAGAGAGACAGGGGCGAAGAATAGGGATACGTAAATACGCAGGAGGAGGAAGGGAGAAGATGATGCTTTTTTTGGGATGCTGAGGAGGAGGAGGACTGTCTGGGATGGGGAGGATGGAGAGGATGCGAAGGATGGGTGTCGTCTTGGTTTTGGGACGCGTCGTCGGGGAGTATTTAATACAGTGAATTGGGGGTTTTGTCGTTTCGTTGAATGATACGGCGGAGTCTCGAAAATTCCGGTCAATGCAGAAACCGGTTGGTAAATTCCGGTAGAAAAACTTTAAAAAAATATTATAGCTTTAACCATTTAAAAAATGTGTTTTTTATTGACCGGAATTTTCGTATAACCGATATGGTAATGAGAAGAGGGTTATTCAAAAGTCCGTTTGTCGAACAGACTTTCGAGTCAACCCCTGTGTGTAAAGTAGAGACTACCGAACAGCATTTTTTCAGAAGATTATCTTCAAGAAGAAAAGATTATCTGAAATACTTACGTCCTTATTCAATGCTGTGGCCGCGGTGGTGTAGTGGTCAGCGTGTCTTGCTACGAGCATTACCGACCCAGGGCCTTGCGGCTTCTCCTTGGGTCAACTCAGCCCTTCATCCTTCCGGGGTCGATAAATGAGGACCAAGCTCGCTTGGGGAATTAATTGGGGGTTTAGCGTCGGGCTAGCCACTCGGCCTGGACATACGTTAGTAATTAGCACCCTAGGCCCAAAGGCTACAGAAACGGAGATGGGCACCGCCTGATGGGCCACTAGGCCCAGGCAGACTTTGATTGATTTATCCAATGCTACTTGGCCAGTGGTTAACCAGTAAATAAAAAAAGAAAATGAGCTTTTAGCTGACTGTGATTGATTGAATTCTTCTTAGACTGCTGGTTAACAACTATACAATGTTCATTTTATATAGGAGCTTGAGAAATAGTGCTTTCCCCTCGGTAAAAGCGTAACCATGGTTACGCTCTTGGGGCAGCCAATAGTAAGCCCTCTTGGCCACTTTGACGTTGATAGTTGGCATGGTTACCTATTCAGTGGTGGGGGGAGGAAATTTACCCAGGCACCCACAATTCAAAATGAATAGAGGATAAGTCAGGTAGCAGTGAATAAGCGGAGCATCAAGTGCTTTGTAAATCCGTTTTGGAACCGTTGGAGAAGATTCTTAACTCTATTGTAAAATCCTGGCACCCATCTATATAAGCTGCAATGGTTCATTGAATCTGAATTTATAGAATTCATTAAATAGGAACTAATCAAGAAAACAGGGAAATTAGGGTAGAAGAATTATCTATTAAGAACCAATTAAAAATCAAAGAAACTTGAAAAAAAAATTAATAGTGCTTCTTGAAATGTTAAAAATGCCTGCCTAGCTTAGGTCAGAAGTATTAGTTTAAGGTTGTAGATATGATATAGTCTTTGAGCAAACACTTAAGTTCCTATTCATAATTTTAAGGAAAATAATATTCGACGTTGTTCGATTTTATACACACTCAAAGATCACGTAATTGAAATATCTTAGAAAATGTATTGAGAAAAGTTTTGAAAAAATTTTTCTTTTTAATTATTTTCTTGTTTAAATCTACTACTATTTAGACTACTTTAAAGTTTCTATGGTTTAATACTTCAGAACTGCATTTTTCAAGAGTTGGTAAACTGAAAGATAGAGATTCACAATTTGTTCAAAAGAGAAGATTGCACCTTACGATTGAAACCCTTCTACGAAACCTACACGTAAAGGGGCACAAACCGGGAGCTAAGAAAAAATTTAACGTAAGGAACGCGAGACGACGTCTTTCCGTTCTTTTTTTAGAATTGGGGGGAGGAGGACATCGTCTGGAGTCAGAGAGGTGTCTCCCAAGAAAAGGGTAAAACGGAACCTCGTAATTGGACAGGATGTTGTTGTTTACTCTGCGAAAGATCATTATAAAAGTTTATTTCAAACGGATTCTTGATAGTAATTGCTCGCGTGGATATGTTTATGGCTTACCGGGTGTTCTTAATTCCCGTGAAATTGAAGCAGGCCATTGTTGGGGAGTGCGAAACGTGGGTGCTGGCGTGGGAGAAATCAGATGTTTCGTTTAACCATCTGTGCCCACGGGCGGGTTGTAAGAAGCGATTAAAAAAGATGAGCCTGTAGTGTTAGAAGGAACAGAGGGAATCAAGATCCTTTTCTTATAGAGCAGTGGTTCCTCGGAAGAAGTTGACGGACCGCTTAGCCTAAAATTGTGTTGCTTATGAACCACCTTACCTTATTACACCGAATTTCAAACGATATGGTGAAATGTTGCCAGGAAAATCTATGTTTTTACACAATTCTTTCAAGAACTGTATTTTAATCATGTCAACCCTCAATAGGCTGTTTTAACTTTTCAAACTATTGGGCATCATTAGCTTTTCAACATCCTTGATTTTAAGCATCTTTTCATCTTCAAAACTCCTTTACTTTTAAGCATCTTTTAGCTCTTGAGCATTCCTCTCTTTTCATCGCCCCTTAACCATTTATACTCTGTTCATTTTGAACTAGCGCTTGAAAATATTTCCTTCCCCCACCACCGATCAGTAACCATAGCAACTATCCTCGTCAAAGTGACGAAGAAGGCTTACTATTGGCTGCTCGAAGAGCGTAACTATGGTCACGCTTCTAGCGTGGGGGAAAGCACTATTTCTCAAGATCCAATTCTAAATGAATAGGATATAGTACATCTTTTCCTTTGGATGATTGCTATTTCGAAATGTTATTTGGCATCAGGGTTTCTGAATGAAAATTTCGGCCCGATTAGATGCTAATTGCGTCGTCATTTGTTAGCCAGCCATCCAAACAACAGCCAAAAACAGCCGTCACTATAACACAAAAGTCGTGGGAGCTGATTTTTTTATTACACCTAACTAAACTAATATGAAATACAAACTTAAACTCTTTGGTTTCAAAGTTTTAATTTCCATTTAAGTCCATTTAAGATGTGAGAGACGCGTGGAGAGATAGAATTAATATTTTATTATGGATCTTTCGAGATGGAAGGTTCTGTTACAAAGAAGATACTATTTTCTCTAAATTTATAATATAACGTGGCTGTTAAGGATTGAAAAAAAAGGAAAATGCTTTTCATATTTTAATTTTATTTGATGTGATTATAAGTTATTTTTATATTTAACTATTTTGGTCATTTTTGTATCACCCTAATATATATTTTGAAGACAGCGTACAGATAACTGAAAAAAATTAATAGATATTTGAATAAAAAAGGTATCACCCTTAGAAAAAGTCTCTTCTCAATATATGTTGACTTAAATTAATAAAAAACCATAGAGAGATTAGAAAAAGGGATAAAATGTTTTCTATCTCTTTGTAATTTACCATAATTTTTTTGTGGAAGAGCTCTTCGGTCGCCTTCATTTTTCTTACCTCCAAATCCTTTATTCGTTTTTACTTACCATACCACTTTTTTTCGTATTTGCCCCTGTTCAAATTTGTCCACGGAGTGTTGCAACCGATGCGTCACCTTGTTTGTACTATCCCTACGGTTGGGCCTCGTTTTAAAGGTGGCACGAAACGAAAAAGTCTTTACTATGGGTTTGTTGGGTTGGAATGGAAACACAGACTTTGCAGTCTTCATACTTGGGTGGGCGTTTGCGTTACGTGTCTATTGTTATCTTCATGAATTTAAGTGTTTAAATAACAACGTCGGGGTTGTATAAAGTAGTTTCAATAGTTGCAGCTTTGGATTTAGGTTTATTTTACTTTGAATATTTTTTTGGAATTCAATGCGAGATTCGTGCTTCCTTTGGGGTGGTTATTACTGCAGTCTTATTATTTATGGTGTTTCCCTCCCTCTCTAGTGGTTAAGGCATCGGCCTTGGGATCGGAGGGTCCCGGGTTCGATTCCCGACACCGCTGAAGACCCATCGAGTATATGCGGAGTACGTGCTCGTTAAATCTGTGGGTCCGAAAGTCCCGAGGTCGGTCATAGCGCAGTTTACCTTGGGTCCAGGTGTCTAGAGGAGACTATTTCCCTCCCCTTCAGATGCATGTCAAAATTGTGGAGGTGGCGATAGATGGTGGTGGCATCTATCATCCGAGGCTTAAGTCGGACTCCTGCCTTTCATGGGCCTCACTTTCTCAGGAGCCGCACCCCCTTTGCCTTAAATCCTGTACGCTTCGCGGTGGAGCTTGGGTATTCCAAGTGGCATAAGAAACAACAACAACAACAAAAAATAAAGTTTATATGCTGCAGGGTAAAAAAAACAGGAGTTTTTGTCACTTCATCAGATGATCAAAATTATTAGTCATTTATACTCAAATTTTTTCATGATTTTCTATCCCATTTGGATTTTGAAAGCATAACACATCACCTTAATTTCTTTTTCTTAATACTAAATTAAAAAGAAACTACCACTAATGATATTTAAGGAATACTCAAATAATACGCTCTTTTAATCTTTCTAATCTGCTAATGAACGTTTCAAATAAGTTGGAAAACACTCTCCATCATGAGCTGAACCTTGTAGTTTTCCTAAAAAAAAGACCGAGCTATTTTTAAAGTGACCACACCAGGTGTGGAGAAATATAACAATAAGCATATCATAAACAAAAGATAACTCAGTAATACGTGGATGAGAAAAGCGCGGGAAAACTCGAGTAAATTGGGCTATTATTCCTTGCCCCAGCCTCATCACAAACAATAACATGAAATAAACATAAATAATCATCATTTCTTACACGTAACGCATTGAATCACGAAACCGGAAGGGTAACTCAGAGGTGTACACAAGGAGGTTGCATCTGCGTTGGAATTACTGATTTAATTCTGAGTGAGAAAATCCTCAAGCCTTCATTTACTATTAGAAATTATAAACAGCCTACGTTATATGGGAGCGTAAACATCAACAGCAGTCCTCCAGATTGTGGCACGTGTTTCAGCTGTCTTGGTGCCTATTACTTCGACATCTGCCTCTGTTTCTTCACTCCTATTTTTTCTTCCAATTTCTGACTAAGTTGTTAAGTTCGACAAAGTTTGTTTTCTCTAATATGTGGTTAGTTCGGTTAGTTGATATGTATTCTTAGAGTTCCTAATTACTTTGACCGCAAATTATAGTCCTGAGAAGGAAGTAGCCAATAAAAAATGTTGCAGTCAACACTGGTGTTAACTTCATTTTTTCGCGGACAAAAGTATGATGCAATTGAAACTAGGTATGGATTTAAAGCATAAAACAGCTGATAAAAGTAGGTTCTTAGGAATTGAAAATTAAGTAGGGTTTTGAACATATTTGAACAATAGAAATCGAAATATCGATACGAAGAAATTCTTTATTCTATTCCTCTTAAGTTACTAATACTACATGCACACATGAAAAATTAATTTTGTTTAAGTGCTAACCTTGCTTAAGTCGAGGAAGTGTGAACGGACTCTCTTAGATTTAAACAGATTTACCAAAATAAAACTACCTTAACCTTAAACGGCAACGTTCACACAGGAAAAGTTGAGCTAGGTTAAGTGCTCTTTAACTTAAGTAGAGCATGTGTGAACAGACTGTCTTAGATTTAAATTAGTTGAGCGCAATAATACCATGCTAACCCAAAACGAGTTTCCCAAACTGACTTAAATTGATTTCTATCGCAATGCCACCTAGCGGTCTCTCTGGAACATGTATCAACAAACAACAAATCCCGACGGCCATTCAAACTTTGCATCAAGTCTAAACTAAACAGTAGGGATTTACCCGATCACACTCTGAAATCAAGGAATACAAGTAATTTTCTTCTCGTTATTTGATTACTTTTTAAGAATAAGGTAATGCCGTAGTTTCTAATATGTTACACGCCAGAAATCTCTAAAAATTGTACCTCAGTTGTATCATTTTATTGTTGTACCTCAGTTATATTTTTGATTTGTGGTATATTTTAGTATACATCGCTTCAACTGATTTCTGGGATACTAGAAACCCTATTTGTAAAATTTGTGTAAATATCTGGTCAATAAACTGTTCTTGTTTTAGTATTTGTGTTTTTGTTGTATTAAGTACCGAAAATCTTTCTAATGCTTCTTCCAATCTTTTCACCTAAGAAAAAAAACAATATTTTTCCTTTTTCGAATAATTTATATTTTTGAATAAGTATTTAGTGTTAAAGATGGTTTATAGGTGGTTCTTTATTTTTGTAGAAAAACAAAAATCATTTTGAATATAGAATTGCTCTATTTATGGTGTTGTATGTCTTTAGAGAAGAAGAAATGGTTCACAGTAATAAAAAAATCTGTTAAATACATAAGAAATTCATTATAGATTTAAGAAACAGTATTTATTCGTGATTGAATATAATGTGTTATATTCTAGGTACTGGTTATTAAAAATAATGTTTAAATATGCTAACTTGATCCAATGATTAGACAATATATATCTATAAAATTGATCATTTGAATAAAGCTGGCAATTTTACGCATTATTTATAAACAGCCAGTACTTAAAAATGACACATTTAGTCAATCGCTAATAATTCACGTCATGAAAATCACGTCGTTTAACCTCGTATAAAAAACGTCATAAAATCACGTCACATATGGCGTCCAATTCACGTCGAAATGATGTCTTCAAATTGGACGTATGACGTCATGCAGGGGAGTAGCCAGAGGGGGGAAACCATGTAAATATCTTTTTTTGACCATAGAAAAGGCACTGTATATTTGGACGGCCTTTTTTCAACTAAACCCTACTCTAATTACCAATGCTCGGCGTTCCATTGGTTCCATCACTAAGCGCCGAGACTGCTACGTAACCACGAGACCTACAGCGCATGCGCCACTGGCCGTTTTGGCCGTCCAAATATACACTTTGCATAGAAAAACGGCACTGTATATTTGGACGGCCTTTTTTCCACTAAACTCTACTCTAATTTCCACGGCTCGGCGTTCCATTGGTTCCATCACTAAGCGCCGAGACTGCTACGTAATCACGAGACCTACAGCGCATGCGCCACTGGCCGTTTTAGCCGTCCAAATATACACTTCGTAGAAAAACGCTAAAATTCGCCCATATCCCCTCCCGAAATATCAGTGCAGTGGGCCCTCGCATATTCGCTGTTCAGTATTCGCAGTTCAGCAATGTTCAATGTTCGCGGTTGAGCAATGTTACCCCCGCATATTTGCGGATTTCGATCTCAAAGTTTTTTATCAATGAAACTTGCATATTTGGCGATAAAGATATAATTGTTCGTTTCCGATATTTATTATGTAAAGCCATTTTGAAAAATGCGACTTCTACTAAGCAAATTTTCTAACTAGTAACCCTTTTGGTATTTACTACAAGTTATTTACAGTTATTAAAAAAATTATTTACAGTAATTTACAGTTAATACTACTTTTATATGAACCAGTTTTATTAGTTTTATGTAATAAATGAAGGAATCGAACCATTATATTTGTTATATTATCATATATGCGCGTTTTAAAACAGGGTTCGTTATTCGCGGATTTCGCGGTGTGTTTTGGAACGTAATTACCGCGAATAACGAGGGAATACTGTACAATCAAAATCCAGTCGCCATGTTTACCCACAGCTTATATGATGACTGACAACCATAGCGATATAATCATTAATTTTATTATTATTAGATCCTAAAATAATTATCTACTGATAACTATTACTTTATGATCTAATTATAATAATATTAGTTATTATATCTCTATGGTTGACAGTCATCATTTGAGCTGTGGGTAAACATGGCAGCTAGCTGGAGGACTCTTTCACCATCGATAAAACTATTTAAGACAGTTTAAAAGAAGCTGCAGTGTGAACGCATAAAAATAAGAAAGTTTACGTTAAAATATCTGAAGTTCTCGCTTAAGTTCACCTAGTTTAACTTTCTCATGTGTGCATGTAGTATAAGCGTTTTAGAATGTAATTTGTTATAATCATTCCGGTAGAAAAGGCTGGCAAATTGTCTTCAGTAAGTGGACCATAGAGTTAAAATATTAACATGGGAAGTTAAACTGACCTATGTAAACTGTAAAGGACTTTATAATAAGGACTTATGATGGCTTATGTTTATGATTTTGAGGGCTTATTTTGGAGCTGGACTGTCCGAAAAAAGTTCGATATTTCTAAATGCTTATATTTAAAATTAGTATTTACCAATGACTTGTACAAAGCGAGATCTTCACGGTAATTTATAAAATACATCTTCACTGAATAAAGGCAGCGAAAATTTCGTACATCATATTATACAATTCCCGAACCTTCCCGTTTTTGCTTCAGTCATCTTGGAAAAAAATTTCTAATCCTTTGACGTACGATCAGTTCTATCACAGTAAGTTCTATAATAGGGTGAATCGACCAGTAATTGACCAGTTAGTGGAAATTCCTCCAAGTTTTATTTTTCTTTCTTAGAAAAAAAATTTTCTAAAAAAATTGACACTGGTTTAATATCAATGAAAGTATGAGGAATAATAACTAATAATCATTTTCCTTTCACTTTTGGGCAATTCCACCGTAACTCACGCTACATTTTTTTCAAAATTGCAATTTCAAATAATTTTTAAATATAGAAATAACTAATATTTTCTTTCTAAAAAAATCATACATATTGAAATTTATGTTAATAATTTAAAATAAGTATTGCGAATCTTTTAAGAATTTTAGTTTTTTAAATATTAATTAAAATAGAGTCGTAACTCACGCTACAAGAAAAAGACATGGATTTATGAGTATAAAATTCAAATGTGTTTTTCTGCTTAAATAGTGTTTCAATAATTCTATATGCTTGTCAGGTGTTTGAATATACTTCCTTTATTCTTAAATAGCTAACAGTTTTACTAGGAATGCTTAAGAAAATCAGAAATAAAATAAAATATAGAGAACTGTTCGTAACTCACGCTACAGTACTTCGTAACTCACGCTACATGTGTATAAGCGTTCAGTTATTCATGAATATAAATATAATTAAATTGATTTAAACACTTTATTTCATTTTTACTATAAAGTTTATGAGTATATTTAACAAAAAATTTGTAAAAACTAATTAATTTATTTTTAATTTTCGAAATAAACTATACATTTTTCATTAACAAATTAACCTTTAAAACAAATATTTCTAAATATTGACTTTAAATGCTGACATTCCGATAAAAATAATTTTAAACAAAATTTAAGCAATGCAAAACACAATTAGATCAATACTGCATAATTATTCCCTAAAATAATTAGAAAATTTCATTATTTTATTTTTTCATTTTTCTTGATCATGTCCCTGTTCATATGGAATAGCCCTTTTATAGAATTTTTTTTATTTATTTTAAAAGCAATTAATTGAGATTTTGCCAGTAATTGACCACCTACATCCAGTATTTGAACACCATTATTCCAGTAATTGACCATTGCCATATTCACCATTTCCAGAATAAAAATCAAATATACAGCTCAAGCACAAATCAACCAACTGATCCACAACGCAACCTATCATTTCCAAAAGAGCTATTTATTCGAGTCCCACTGAAATTTTCCCCATTTCTTTAGAACATGGCTAAGGGTAAGTTGGCTGAAAAAAATACGCAACGGAGACGTTTGAAGAAAACGTTTCAGAAACACTTACACAAACTTTCATTCAATCTGATGATTATAAAATTCTCTCACAAAAATTAAGAATTGGCAAATTTTAGTAAATTTTTAAGTTTATAGTTTTTCTTGACAGTTTTAAGCGAAAAAATCAGTTGTTTTATTGAATGGTATAAAAATTTTGAACTTAACTAATATTCCATTCTTATTAACACCCGTGCCTTTTAGCAGAAAATCCTATGATCTGAAAACCAACTGTTCCAATCCTACTAAAATTTCTTCCAGTTGTTGAATACGTCTTAGAAAATTCTTAAAAGCTGTATTCAATCAGCAATCAATAAATTAAACTCTGGAAGAGAACACGGAAAATTGTTCCGATTTATTAATTCTCATACTTTATTAATATTAAATCACTGTCAATTTAAAATATATTTTGTTGGAAAAATATATCTACTTTATTAGTAATTATAATGATTTTTAAGATGTATTAGCAAAATCTTATTCATTTTAAGCAAGAAGTAGAACAATTGTTTTTATTGTTTAACCTTTTAAAACCAGACTGTAAACCAGCACGATTTGCCACCTAGGCCACCTAGCGAGCGCTTGCACTGCGAACCGTTCGATTCCAGCGTTTTCTACAGAAGGCTATCTAAAAAACTAAAAATGCGCATATGTCTGACAACCAACCAACCAACCAACTACCCGTAGGTACGTACTTTAGGGCTTAGCGAGAGGAGCGACATATTTTAAAAGCGCAGGTGTTGGAAATTTGAAGAACCAATGAAAGAGGTATATTGAATAAAGAGTCCCTATTAACAATACTGGTTAATTACTGGAAATGTAACTTTTTTTACAGTAAATCTAACCAAAAATTGTACTGCAGGTAAAAATCTTTAAGATCGCTCTTGGTTTAAAAAGAAATCTTAAAAGCAAATAAAATCCAGTAGTTGACCACTTTGGTCAAATACTAGCACTTTTTCTATTCTAGACAGCCAGTGGTTGACCACCCCTCAAATATCAAATTAAATGGTTAATATACAAATAATGATAGTTTTATTTAATTCAACTAAACATTTAGGACCTAAATACATCAATCAATAAAATATTGGAATAAAAACTAGCTGGATGATTTGAGATTGAACTAAATACTCCATACCATTATTGCTAGTAGTGAGAGCGCATGCTTTGAAGCTTTGTTGATAACTTTTTTTTAACTATTTATTGTGTCTTTTAAGAACAATACTAGAACTTTAGACTATGCATGAGCTTTTAATAAAATGTCAGCTATGTTTTCAACGCAACAGATTCGAAATAAACACAAAACAGTTCTTGTTTTTTGCAAAATTATGCTCAATTGGTCAACTACTGGTAGGTGGTCAACTACTGGTCGGTTCACCCTACTCTGTTAATTTAGAATTGGCACCTAAAGAATAGTGCTTTCCCCTCGCTAGAAGCGTAACCATAGCTTCGCACAGCCAATAAATAGTAAGCCTTTTCGTCTCTGTAAAGTTGATAGTCGCCATGGTTACTAATTCAGTGGTGGGGTAAGAAAATATTTTCAGGCGCCTATTCAAAATGAACAGAGTATAGTAAAGGTTAAAATTTAAAAAAAAGCCGGCAGCATTCCATCACAGATCTTATCTTCCTTTACCGACTTTCTCACATTCTTATTCAGAAAAAAAAGGACCCAAGACAGCGATACCTTGTTATCCGAGGTCTCCAACCCTTCTGCTAGATCTCACTTCCTCACAAATTTTTCGTATCTGGAAAATCGTTTTATGACCCTCCACTATCCACGTAGAAAAAACCGCCTCCCGTTCTAAACAGCTGTTAGTGTTTTATTCCATGCTTAAAACGTCAAGCTGGAAAAGGGGGAGATACGGTCCCCGTTCTAGACTCGGGGAAGGTAGAAAAAATCCCTCTCCCACGCAAAATTTTTTATCTTCCCCTCATAGTGAAGCCCCCTCTAGAAAAAGTCACGTCAAGAGAGAAAAAAATATTCCGAAACCTTTCTCTTACGCGTAGTGTAAGTAGTAGTGTTTTTTTAGAGGGAATCCATCATTCTGATAAAACGTCACTTCCGGAATGTCAGGGTAAAAGGGTGATCCTGGCGGTTAAAACAAGATGTTATGGGAATGAGTTTTTTTGACGTTTATGACGTGTTTTTTCTGTTGAATGTTCCATCTCTTTGTTCTGGCAGGTTTATGGATGAGAACGCTTTAAAATATGACATTAAAAATGAGAACTCTATAATATGGGCAATTCCTGTATTTTATTTTATTTTTTTATTCTATATAGCGACGCAAAACATCAAGTGTCAAATTGTGGCGTCATTTAATCCCAAATATTTGTTTTAAACCAATCAGGATTCAAAGCGATCGTTGATTTTCACTTTAAAGTTAGACCAAAACAGGTATGGCGTCATTCAATCCTAAACAAGTGCAAAGGGATTGTGGATTTTTATTTTATAATATTTAATTAAGAAAATTTTTTTTGCAAATTATATGTCGATTTTTGAATTTAAATCTACTTCTTTTACTGGAAAAATTCTTTTTTTTTCTGTTTTCAGAAAATGCTAGTATTGCCCATTTCAGGTGTCTAGGGTAGGTGTTTATTTTCACTAGATGTGTGCGATACAGTTTTATTTTGCAAAATAGTTATAGTATTTTTAGGGATTAAATAAAGCTCTTAACTTTAATAAGGGCAAACAAAAATGGTACCTTCAAGATGTTATTTTTTAAATTTCACAGTAATCAATATAGGTTGTAAAAGTAAATTTATAAGAGGAAGTTTAATGGTTAGAAGCGTAATTTTACTAAAGGATTTTCTCCTTTTTTTCATTGATTAATTAAACCTCTTCTACGATCAATTTAAAAAAGTATGCTTAATTTTTAGCAATGTGCTTTAAGCTGCTATAAAACTTTGTTAGCACTACTACCTAAATGTGCAAAGAAATAACATCTAAAGTATTGTTAATTAAAGATCTTTGAGGGAAGAAAGTAATTAACACATTTTTACAAAAAGATATTATATTTCAAAAACATGTCTAAAATCACATAGTAATTTAAAAATTCCACAGCAGAAACATACAAATATTACATTATTTAATCATTCTATTAACATTTATTCTTATATAGTTCCCTACATAACTCAAAACACTATGTATTGAATAAATAATTTTTGCTATTAAGTTCTTTTTATGCTTTTCATGACACATTCATTCCTTTATAAATAATGTAGTAAGCATGTTTATGTTTCATTTTTGTAAAATTGTAAATATAAATATTTTTACTTTGATTTTATGCAGAAACAGAAATTAGGAACGGATCCATCGTTTATCCATTTTTCTTAACATGAATCAAACTATTTTTTCTTCATAAAATAAACTTAAAGCAAATCTTCCCATTATTTACTAATTATATTCCGAAATGTCATAATTTTTGTTAATGTTTTAACATCAAAATTTAAAAATCCAAATAATGATTTGAATATTTATCAAGAGTTATATCACAATAAAGCTTTTTTTCTAGAATAAAGAAATTCATTGTAGATCGTGGAAACTTACTTTGCTTTTGTACCACACACCATTACAATGTGAATAACAACAGATTACCATATTTTGAAAAAACAACATTATGGTTTCAGTTATTTGATCCGTTATATTTATTTAATACTATGATTTTCTGAAAATATAATATAAAAAGCATTTTTATGCATGGAATACACTCATTCAAAAAATAGTTTTAAGAAACGATAAAGTTTTAAAAGATAGATTAAAAATAATGAATATTTCATACATAATTAAAATTAAAACCGATTCATTTGTATTCAATTTGCCTATTCATAAGTATGCCCTAATGTGAAACTTTGATGGACCGCACAAAATCAGGTTCGCCTGTGTACCTACATTTTACACGAATAAAACTTAGTAACAAGTTATTACTTTTGATTATCCTCAAGAATATTTTCACTTTGACGAAGCTACTAATAAGTGGAAAGTTTTATAACTCATAATTCAACTACTCATTTATTAATTTGAAATATTGTAATTTATCCATATAGGCATTGATTTTGATTTATTGCATAAATAAACATTTTAGGATTTACTGTTAAAAGTATATTCTTTTTCTACATGCGAATTTCGATTTTTATATTCTTATCTTCTTATTAATGACAGGAATTACCAGGGGGAGCTTCTCCGAGAGCTTTATACGGCTTCAGGATTGATATTCTGCAGAATATTATTTCATCAACTGATGTTTGGAAAATTTACTAGACGTTTAAAACACCTTTATTTTAAGTTAAGAAAATAATTTTCATCACTACAATTTTTTTCGGATGGCAGAGAAAAATCACAAAAAAACTTGGCAAAAACCAGTTTTTTACTACTAAATACATTTAAGTTGCTTGGATTTAAAGAAGACTGAATATTATCCAGCTCATAAGCACTTTTTAAGCGTCAATATGATCAATCACCACTCTGGTGTATTCATCCTGTCCGCTAGTCAAACAAGTTTAAGGACCCCTTAGGAGTAATAGAATTTCCTATAATGAGAATATAATTGTCCTTTACTCCTCACTTTAATGTCCAATCAGTCTTTTGAACGATCAAAACAAATATTCACAACATCCCTAAATACACCCGTATTTCAGAGCCATATTTAGGTAGAACAGGATCAAGGTGCTGAAAATTGTTTGAGCGGCAAATCATATGTAATTTTTTACTGAACATTTTGTTTAACATTGCATTGTTCAACTTAATACTTAACATGTTTTCTTATGAATTTAAATCGGCAACTCTTTCATTTTGTCAAGCCTATTTTAATTGCCTATTTTATACCAATGCCGTATACGATTCAAATTGAGGAGCTTGCAGAAACAATAAGCTATAACTCCAACTTAAAGCTGTTGGAGTTAGCGCGTCGATGCTGCAAACTAAATTGTTATTTGGCAATATTTAAGGTAGAAATTTTTACACATCAGTTATGAATCCTCTTCTAACAAGGTCATGTGACAATACTCATTATGAAATTAATCTTGAAGGGAAAAGAAAGGTGGTAAAAACACTTGTCGGAATGTTGTCGTAACAGGGGGTAAGTAAATCTAAAGAACACGGTGGCACACACACAACAATCATTATCACAATGTGGCTTCTTCCTTAGAGTCTACCTTCCTGTCCAAAAAGAACGAGAGCTTAGTCCTCTTGTTCCGCGAGTTCATCCCTTGCTTCTGCAACAAACGCCGAGAGCAGTCCTTGTCTGCTTCAGAGCAATTGGTCTGTCCGGGAACGGACTTGGTGCCAGCGTACAGCTTTTCCCTGCGCTGCTGTACCAGGCCCAGTTGTTGGTCGAGGAAGCCCTGACCCGGTGCCAGCTTGTGCAACCGGAGAAGGCAGGCCTCGGCCGAGTCCAGGTGGCCTAGTTGGAAGTGGGCGGCGCACAGGTTGTGTAGAGCAGGGATGTGGGTTGGGTCGGTTTTCAAGAGTTTTTCATAGCACTGAAAGTCATACAACAATCCATGATGACTCAACTATTATTTAATTAAAAAACTAACAACTTTTTTATAATTGTGTTCCATAATGCTTTATAAACTTTATTTGCATTAATTTTACTTTATATCTGCTGATCATTTATATGATATTAAATAAAGATGATTGTTGGAGCAGAGTAAATTACCACATTTTTTTCAAAACTTTTTGTTAAAAAACAAACAAAATTTTTTTTTTATTATTTTACATAATTATTTCTCTTATCAAGATTATGAATAATATGTATTGCATTTGAACGTGTGTCTTCATGTAAATTTTTGAAGTGATTTCATGCTTTAAGTAGTATAAATATTACATTAACTGGGGGGACAACAAAAAAGTTGAAAATATCCAACATTGTATTAAAAAAAGTAAATTTGGCTTATTTGAAATTCCTACCACAAATAAAAATCTTTGAATGAGGCACATTAGAGTTATTTTCTGTGTTATCTTTCATAGATGATAAAGAACATTGACACCAAGATAAATTGAACGGGAATAAAATATATAGTTAACATATTCAACATTTAAAATTGGATTTCTAAATGAATTTAAGTCCTTTTCTCTAGGGCATTCATACTATATGTTCGACAATTATACCTAAAAAACTAGTATTTAATCTCACTTCATCGATATTACACATTGTTTCTATGTGACATTGTATTTTTTCTAGAACATGGCCCTATTGTGAGATTCATGGTCATAAGCCAAGGTCTTTCAAAATATATAGTCCGAGTTTTTGTTTGCTTGGAACCCTCTGTCTGTCTGGCCTTAGGCCGTAAAAACCAGCAAACCGATTCACAAAGCATTAAAAAGTTTCGACGTGACCAAGTTGTACAGCTGATAAATCTGATTTATTGTCACGATGCTTTGCAATTAGCCATATAAAAAAGAAATCTTCCAAAGTTATCCATGTGGAAAACTGTCTGGTAAAAAAAAGAACTGAATTCTTAACCGAAGCTTAGATAATAGCTTTTAACTTTCACTAAGGTCATTGTTATATTAATGGTGTAATCCCTTTCTCTTTTATTGCTATGGTGTGAGATTATTATGATGTGTTATTCGAGTAAAATGATAGACAAACTTTTCTGAAAGTAATTTAATGAGATAAGTAATTAAATTCTTGATATTTTTAGAGTTTTGCCTCTGGGTTTCATTCAATAATTATTTTTTTGTCTTGCTCAGACCCTTTTCCTTTTTGATTTTGTCGTTTGGCCATTTGATTTTTGAAAAATTAAATAATATGGTTACAAGGACCTTTGAAATTTATCTTTTTTTAGGATTGCTCTTAAAAGAAGGATCCCAAGAAATGGAATCTTTTTCCGACGGAACACTCCGTCGTTCTAGGGTCTCCTATACCTGCCTTTGTACCTGGACTTGTGCTGTTGTCATTCTCAGCGATTCAATTTTACTTAGGATGAATAATTCCTTCAGGATGACTGAGCTACGACGTATAGTAGCTCTGGGTAACCAATGAGACTATCTGGTTCTCTTATATTTGAGAAAAATTATAAGGGTTGGTTTACCTGCAGCGATTGGATCAATGTGACTGTCTCCCTGGTCCAAACCTCCCTATAAAATACCTATTTTAACCAGTTTTTCCCCGTGACGTCCCGATCGTATTGCTGCATGTAAACCCGCCATAAGGGTGCTTCCACCGCGTAGTTGCAATCGCGTCGCGTTTACCTAGTCGTATAAATTCTGCCCGTACTGAACAATTTAAAATTCAGTTCATTGCGCCGTATCTTAGAATCACAAATCAAAGCAACTCTCACACTCTGCGCAGCGGTGTAGTTCCGTAGATGGCTGAAGTAGATGTTGCCGAGCAGCATGAGCCCTTTTAGGTGTCCGTCGCCCAGCCTGCCGAGGTAAGGGACCGCTTCGAGGGGCCGACCGGTCTCGTGCAGAACGAGGGCAAGGTTGAAGAGCGCCGACTCGAAATCCGTCTTCAGCTGTAACAGAAAAAAATTAGTTTGTTTGGATACGGACAACTAACTGAATCAGGGGTCGTCTCCCCTCGCGCGTGGGGGAGATATTTCACGCTTCGTAAATCTAGGGGCTAATTTCGCTTTTGGGGTCTGTTGATAGAAGAGAGAGGGATGATTGAGTGGATGGGGGATAAGATGATGGATGAATGAAGGTCTGTGGAGAAAATCAATCTGTTGTTTATGCTAATGTGGATTGGAGGAAGATAGGTTCTGAAGACGGAGATATTGAAGGGGGATGTTTTAAAACGATGTAATTTAAGTGTTACTTGTTAATTAAATGCGCTAGCTTATTAATTGGAATCAGTGATGTAATTAAGGGAAAACGAAACGGAATGGCATTCTTGTAATTAGGATTATAATTTTTTTTATCTTTTCTTCTCATTATCTTCCTTTCAATCTCTCTCCTTATCACCATTTTACTTCTCCCTTTATTTTCATTCTCTCTAATACCCAGAGTCATATTTTATTCCTTTCTCTATTATCATTACTTCGTTATTGTCATTCTCTTTCCATTTCAATTCCAAGTATAGTAAGGAAGAAAGCGGTTTAATCATAGAAATTCATGTGCATAAAATATTCGTTATCCAATCTACGCAAAGTAGACTGAATATTTCAGAAATGAATCTTTTCTTAATGCTAATAATGTTAAGAAGAAAGAGGGAAAAATATCTACCAGTGTAGCATCAAATTAAACTCTGCCATTGTTTTTCATATTAGATAATTTTTTGTATTAAATTTACAATTGGGAGAAGAGTAAGGGAGAGGGATTGAAGTACGACTTATATAAAAAGTACAAAGTAAATCTCTTTACATCAAATTAAAAAAAAGTTCTTGTTCATGTTCTTGAAAACAAAATGGTACTACTTGAAACCAAACGGAAAAATTGAAAAATCTTATTTTTCTTATACTTGCAGAAAAAAGAATTAAGTGCAGAAAATTATCATGTGTATCTGGTCATAGATGTTTTCTACTGAAATGTTCTTAAGAGGAATACGTGAAAGCACTACAAATACACTTCATATACATCTGATGTTTTTCGCATCCGGTTGCCATTTGATTCGATTTTTTTCGCTCAAACCGGCGTCAATTTTTTACGTGTGAGAGCTGGAACACTTCAAAACCATCTCCGTTTTTTTGCAGCACACATTACACAGTTGTTTATGGGTGTCTTTTTCTTGTTTGTGAAGGTCACTAAAAACATCGTTTTTATGAATGCAACTTTGTTTCTTTTTCTTTTTATCTCCCCTTTTGCACTATGTTTCCAATTATCTTGGGTATTTTTTTATTAGTGGCGTGCTTTGGTCATACGACTGAGTCAACGCTTTCAATCTCGACTTACTCAGATTTTAGAGGTGAGTGTTTTTTAATACATAATTCTTCGAAACCTTTTTATTTGAAAGTAGTGATGTGCTTCAACTTTCATGATAAGGTTTTTATTTAGGTTAGTACGGATCAAACGACAGCTAAAACCCTCCTGGATACAATAATTTTTTGCCAGAAACAAAATAAAATGCATTCAACGATAACGATGAAAAAATTTCGATTAAATTGAATAGAGGCTGTATGATAACAATGCCCGGGAGTAGGTATGCTGTCCTTAATGGATCTGTAACATCTTCTGTTAGAAAAATAGAATATCCTAAAAATATAAAGGTGAGGCAATGCCTCACAAAATATAGCTTTATATCTGAAACCTATGCTGTTATGCTCAATTTATACTTAGTTGATAAACCTTTTCCGTACACAAAATATGATCTGTTCAAATGGGCGTTCCCACGAACTTAGTTTGAGTAATAGAAGGTTCTGTAACGGCGCTTGTGTTGTTCGTCCATGCCCACAGCCAGCGGCGTCGGTGTTAACCAACAGATAACGTAAGAAAAATTTAGCTTTTCGGTGAATCTGATTGGTAGAAAAAATCTCTCTTTGACCAATGATCTAACACCGACGTTGATGGCTGTGAATACGGCTGTTACCACCGTATTCTGTGCAACTTGACCAGCGGTTAATCAGCATACAAAAAATGATTCCACCAATCACAGTCGGCGATTCCTTTTTTTATTGCTGGTAAATTAGTTGTGGTAAAATAACACAGAATACGGCCGTTCCTCTCTTCGATCAGAGTGATAAAGCGTGGCCACCTGCAATGCCTTCCTGAAGTAGTTTTCTGCGCTGGAAGCATCCTTGTCCTGCATGGCCAGCATGCCCATGTTGAAGTAGGTCCTCTCCGGCTGCCTTCCTTTCTCGAGCAACACCTGCAGCCTGCGACAGAAACAAAAACGGCGTAAATGCGGGTGCGAGTATAAGGCAAGCGGCGGATATGCAAAATGATGCGGGTTTTCAGATGCTGCCATATAAATAAGGGGTTTTATTTACCAGCTGGTTGACACGTAGGAAAAGTTCCTTTACCTTTTTTGGTATTTTCGATCAGGGGCAAAACAATGAATTTCTGATGGTTCAAGGCGGGCAAGGGAGGTTAGAGAGTCCTACCTCTCTAGAAGTTTTCATGACTATTTACAAAATGCCTTTTCTACGCCATATTCTCTTTCTGGTGTCATGCAAAGGGCCTCAAATGTCCAAAAATGAGTCAAAAGACTACTTTTAAAAGACTAAAAGTTCTAGGGGATAACCTCTAGAACATGTTTTGACTCTCAAGAGACCCCCAATTTTTTCCTGACGTATGTAATCGTCTACCATTTCACCAACACCAAAATTGTCTCAATAAAAGTAAAAAGCCAACAAACATAGTTATGATCTAAGGTTACAATTTAAAAACAGTTTTGGAATTTTGGAAAAGGATGACAACTTTTTACATAACCTTATTTTTTACTGGATCCTCAAAAGTGGTCAGTGGATCAGCTTGGATGAATTCAAACTTCTTTTAGTCCAAAGGTTTTAAAAGTTTTGAGTAGTATAGACTATAGACTATAGAGAATACTGAGGGATAAAACTGACAAAGAAATTGATTACTATTGAATTTTTTTATCTTGAAATTTTATTTCACTAAAGTTAAGTTTTTTTAACTCGGAAAAGAAATGAAACAAAGATGTTCTAACTTTTGTGCAACGTTCAGTATTTATCATCAATTTTAAATGCACAAAAAGTCAAATAAAAATAGGGTGTACCAACCTCTCATGAGCTAATCTTCGGAGACTCGAATCACCAGAATCTTGAGTGAGAATCGCATAGTTCAACAGGGACTTCTGAAAAAGAACCACATAATTTAGCATTAATAATTATGTGCTGACATGGCAAATTTTATGTGTCATCCTTAATAGTTTTATGGAGCAGAAATATTAAATTTCTGTTAAGATGCCCAGTTGATTGGTTTAAAAATTGTTTAAAAAAGGGAGATCCAAGACTACACTACGAAACTTACAACTTTTAATCCTAAATAAAACTTCGAAAACCAGGTGTTTTATTTTCGAATTTATTTTTATGATTTATTTTTATTTTGCTATCATTTGGAACTCAGAATGGCATATTATTCTTCTTCCACAAAAAGGCGTTTTTAGGTAATTTTCTGCGGCCTAAAATCGTGCATTGAGACGAATTTTTCTTCTTTTCGCTCATCACTCGACAAATATTTTGGATCCGAGATACGGAACAGCACAGGTGCGCGAGTCAATATTGACTCCTCATTCGTCATGTGAGTAAACTGGAAAATATGGAACGAGAAAACAGTTTCGGGACTCATGTGGAACGCACGCTTTGTTTAGAATACGCAATCATCATGGTGGTACGATATGGACTTAAGAAGGATTTAGGCCAACGCTCTCTCGATGAGATTTTATTTTACGTTCGGATCCAGTTGTGAAATAAGAGCATATTGAACTATTTGTATCTAAGCATCCAGTCTCATTATGTGAAGCTCTTTAATTTCATGGTTCCATTGTAGAGAAAAATCAGAAATTTGACTGATTAGTTAAGATAATTTATATAGTAATAATATAATATAACGCTTTAAAATTTTCTTTCAACTATTTGTTTCTGAATTTAGCTTCTCCCTTAACATTACAAATATTAAATGTATTTTTTAAAAAAGGGTATTGGTTCCTTTGAATAATTGATGAGCACATAAGGGGCCATTCATTAATTACGTAAGGGTCCTGAGGGGGAGGGGGGTTGGAAAAATCTCTACATACCCTTACTTGGGGGGTGGGGGGGTCAAACCCATTCTTACGTAAGATTTTCCCAAGTTATTGTAAACAAATTCCTATCATTCTAATCAAATTACTATTAAATAACCCCAGAAAAACTTTAAAATGCGGACGATCTCAGCTTTAATTTAAAAAAAAATGAAGGTATATCAGATATATCTTATTTATTGGAATTGAGTTAAGATAAAAAAATAAAACTGTTGAATCAATCTTCCAGTTGTCAAAAGTCGAAACAAAACAAAAGCAAAAAGAGAGAGAAATCTTTATTAGTTTTGGTTTCAACTTTTTTTGTTAATCATTTCGTGCGCTGATGGAGGAATCTTACGTAAGAATGGGGGGGGAGGGGTTTGAAAAATCTTACGTACCCTTACATGGGGGTAGGGGGGGTCAAAAATTGCCAAAATCATCCTTACGTAATTAATGAATGGCCCCTAACGGTATAATATTGTATCATGCAGGGCTTTATTCAATTTAAGATTCTGCAGGTTCTGATATGAAACAAAGTTATATTCATTATAAGTATAGGTATAGATACGTTTTTATTCGTATATACTAATACGTATGCAAAAAAACTACTTGAACATTATTAAAATCCAGGGCAAATGTTTGAGAAATTCTTGAACTGAAAAAAAGACTGTAAGATTTCTTCAGTAATAAATTAATCACTCCACTAAAATTCTTAAAGAAAAGAAAATGAAATTTTCCATTTAATAGATTAATAGTTTTATTTAGGGAACAGAATTAAAAAATTCGTACCCCTGTAACTTCAAAAAAATCTATATATTCAAAAGTTGGAAATGTGATGCATGATTAATTTTTATAGCCTAAAAATGAATCACGCCGCGCATGTGGGCACATTTAGGTGGAGAACCCTAGAAAAGTGAAAAGCTGTTCTTGATTGCATTGAATCTTGGTCCTTTACCCTTATGAAATGAATTATCCTAAAAAGTATTCAACGTATTCAACGATCAACACATTTATATTTAAATATTTTTGAGAAAAGTAGAATAGAGGCGAAAAAGAGAACAGATGGGGATGAAGAGATGAAACACACACAACTTCGTCATATCCTTGGATATAAAATGGTGGTGCTGCCATCTATGGAAAATATCTTAAGATAGGATTGGTACCCCACCAAAAAGCAAGTTTACAAATGTTTCATGCAACAGTGGCGAATCCAGGATTTTGGTCTGGGGGGGGGCTGAGTTTCACAACTAACCTTATTGCTATAATGGGCTGTTCAAATATTGATGTAGTAACTGAAAGGGGCAGGGGGTTGCTAGTGCCGTAACCAGAATTTTGTTTAGCGGGTAACTCAACATCTTTTCTGGGGTCTAATCTTAGGAAAACTAGTTTTAGGTGAGATGACTTCGTAAGGTTTTAATTTTGTTTCCCCAGAAAATTTTTGAAAATTTGCCCCTCAAAATAGTGTTTTAGCTCATTTTGAAGCCTTTCAGATTCCACCCAAAGATCACAACTCATTGTAAGCGGCAGAATTTTCAAGGAAAAAAGTTTATAGTATTATGAATTGGAAAATTTCTAGGGGGTTCAGGGGTTCCTATTCCAGTAAAATTTTTGAATTTTGCCATTAAAAGTGGCATTTTAACTCATGTTGAGACACTTTAGGTTACATCAAAGAGGATCACTCCTTGTAAATCCCTAAAGTTTCTAGAAAAAACCGTATTTAATTAGATTCCAAAATTTCGAGGGGGTTTGGGAGTCTTCCCCCAGAAAAATTTTGGAATTTTTACCCTTAATAGAAGGGTTCCGATTGATTTTGAGACCCTTTGGGTAACACCACCGAATGTCCGCAACGTAGTGAAATTTCTTTTTGCTTTATTGCTATTACCAAAACTTGAATGTCTTATTCCTGGGGGGGCTGCAGCCCCACAGCCCCCCCTACTGGATTCGTCACTGCATGTAACATATATAATTAGTTAAGCTTTATTTTAAGTTTTACAAAATTGAACTTTTTACACTTACTTCATGTTCTGGATCGACTTGGAGAGCTTGATCAAACCGATCGAGGGCTTGAAGGGACTTTCCTTGTTCAAGTAAGAGAACTCCCATCTGAAAAGAAAAGTAAATGCAAAAATTCAACCTAATCTAAATATCCAAAATTATTTTTTTTTGAAAATTTCAAACTTACGTTGTAAAAGATGTCAGGATTCATATCGTCGTGCTTTAGGGCTTCTTTGTACATGTCATGAGCTTCATCCGACCTAGGTGTGGTGTAAAAGTAAATAATTCCATATTCATTAAATTAGGAGAATTCCAAATCTGTATTTAGATTTAATTTACGTGTATTTAGATTAGGCCTAAATCTCTGCCGTTAATGTGTGTACTATCCCAATGAATCGCCAGTAAAATATCAATTCCTTAAAAACTTTTAAAAATTTAACCGTGTATTTCCTTCTAACAATAGAATATGGAAAAGAATTCATCAGTCAGCGACTTTTCGTACATTTGTAATCGTTATTTAAAAACTTTATTTAATTTAAAGGAAAATAGTACACCAGTTAAAAAGCTTCGTTTAAAATAACATTAAGGGGTATTATAATATTTAGAAAAACATATAAAAAATGTAGTTAATAACATAAAATAATTTTAAAATTTCTTTCACCTGTTCAGTTTAAGCAGAACACTGGCCCTCTGTAAATATGCATCTATATAGTCTGTTTTCATTATAATTGCTTCTCTGTATAGCTGTATAAAGATAGATATTCTTAGTGGATGTACAAAAAATCCGGTCAATGCAAAAATTGGTCAGAAAAAACCGTTCAATAAAAAAAAATTTAATACATGCGTTAAGCTATGAGTTTTTTTGTTTTTTGACCGGTTTTTGTACTGACCGGAATTTTCGTGACACCATCTAGGTGATTTTGAAGATAGGTAAGAGTTCGAGAAAATTTTGAGTTACTTCAGAGAAAAAAATTGATGATTATGTAAAATTAATGAGTAATTATAATGTATGTATGAGTCCCTATATAAAATCAAAAAATTCTAGAACATTTAAAGTTTATAAGTTATCTATTGTTATTGAAATGATAGGAGATTTGGTAGAGGTAAATATAGTTTTCAATACTTTATTTAGTTACCTCTTGTGCTTCTTCAAGTCGCGATTTGTTTCTAGAGAGGAGGTTTCCAAGGTTCAAAAATAGGTCCATATGTCTCGGAACAATGTGGGTTTGGTATGATTGTCCGGATCGTACTTTTGGAAGGAGATTCTTTGCCTGAAATAAAAAAAGCATTTTTTTGTTGTCTGCTAAAAACATTTCTTAGTAGCTGTAACTTAGCCAATTAAAAAATTTTACAGAATAATGTGAAGCTATTTTCCCGACAACCATTTTTACAACTCCAGAAGGTCATCAACTAAAAGCGAAATTTCATTTAGTTAATTGATGTCTCGTACTTAATTTTCGAATCCAGTGTTTTTAATGGTAAAATCGATATAAAATTTCTTTGTTGCAGAAAAGCATATTTTCAATACACAAGTGTTTTAAAGAAATTATAAGTTGTTTAAAAACAAAATTATTTAATTTGGAAAACATGAGATTCAACATGTTAGTAAAATTAAAAAATTACACTGGCATGTAATATTATCCTAAACTTAACTTTAATATATACAATTAGCTGTTATATCCACTTACCATCCAAAAAGCTTGCTCCGCTTTTTCAGTCATTCCAAGAATGTTATACATTCTTCCAACATTTAGGTGGGATCCTAGATCATCAGGTTGAACTCTAGAGGCAAAAATTATTCTTAATATCGGTATACCCAACCTACTCAGAAAAATTTCCCAAATGAAAACAGACACACACTAATTTTTGTTTCAAAAAGTTATGATGAAATATATATTCTCAAAAAGTTGGAAAATAATTGAGGTGCTTGCCTCAAGCTAATTCCAACAGCTTTTTATCTGAGTTAGCTCCTTCTTGCTGCAAGCACCTCAACTCCCGTTTTGGTCGATGCAAAACCCGCTATAAGAACCCCATTTCTCCCCTCACAAAGCCTTTTTCAGACTACACCACTTCAAATACATACTATGCAGATTAATGCAGATTAGGTACAGAAATAGAAGCATATCTCATCAACTAGTCCAAAAGGGAAATTAGTCATCCCTCCATCCACATAGTCCTCTCCAGCTGTTTCCACACTAAACTTCATTTCAAAAGCACAGAGACAATTAATACACGAATATGGAATTCCAGAATTACGCAGCCCAGCTGTTAGTACACGTTCTGATTTGGTAACCGTTGATGACGAACTCCCCTTTCTGCTAGCTCGATGTTGAATTTCATCCTATGCGTCCTCATAAGGGCACGGTGGCATGGCAGCTTGGACAGCTGGACAAAAAAGAAGCTCGTCAAATTTCAAAATGCCATGAAAATTAGTTAAATTCCTGCCACGAACAGTTTGTTTAAAATTATGAGCATTCATATAAGCAGTCTTTGATGTAGTTGTTTCTTTAATGTTACTTAAATGTAAGTGTCAGAAGTTAACAAAGTTGTACCATGTTTGAGTTTTACAGTGTTTCAGTGTTTAAAAGCATCTTTTGATACTGAAGTTGAAGACTTAACTTTATCAGCTGTGAAACATTAGACATTAAAGTTAACGTTTAACAAGCTCAAATATTTCATTTAATTAGACTATTTATATTCAAACGTCATTTTATTCAGGGCATGTTTAAGGAAACAAAGACAAATCTATCTCTAAACCTTATATGGCTATTTGTGTATGTGTATGTGTGTGTGGAGGACGCATCTCCTCCTAAACTACGCCACAGGCGTCGACAAAACTCGGTATATAGACGTATCTCGAGGCGACGATTATCACTGCAAAGTTTTCCAAGTTTGAAATCGAATATTTACGAGTAATTAACGATTTTATAGCTAAAAACGCTTATTTCTCCATGTTTCAAATGAGACAGTTCACTAAACTTGTTGACATTTTACTAAATCTTTTATAATAGTTTGAAATGTGTTAGACTTATTAACTTTGTTACTTTAATGAGATGGAAAAAGATTTAAAACATTATCGGGAACACCGGGATAGGAAAAATTATCGGGAACATCGGGATTTGAAAATTACCAGGAACAGCGGGATTGGAAAATTACCAGGAACAACGCGGAATAGAAAAATTACCAGGAATACCGGAATATGAAAAATAAGGAAGTTGCATGTGTCAGATTTTCAAAAACAAACAAGTGTTCCGTATGGTTTTTTGTATGGTAAAATGAAATATCTAGTCAATTTTTCAAAAAAATGTACAGGTAATAAGGAAGTTGCATGTGTCAGATTTTCAAAAACAAACAAATGTTCCGTATGGTTTTTTGTATGGTTAAATGAAACATCTAGTCAGTTTTTCAAAAAAATGTACAGGTAATTAAATATTTGAATTTAAAAGTCGAGAAAAAAAAACACGTGACTGAAAACGTTTATTGTTTAAACTATAAGATGACGTCAACAATAATACCATCAACTCCATTGCTTTACAACAATGTTTATTATAAGATGACGTCACATCCAAACTCTTGGCGTTTTCGCGCGCTTTTAAAAAGGGGATTTTTGTTAATTTTTTTGGCAATCAAAAAATTTCTCGATCGGCCTCAAATTTTGGGTAGTTGCGTATTTTTGCAAGAAGAATCGATTAAAAAATAAAAAAAATCATGCAACTTCCTCATTATCAAAAAACTGCGGTAGGAAAAATTACCGTGAACACCGGGATAGGAAAAATTACCGGGAACACCGGGATATGAATGAGGCGCCTGGGATACCAGGGTAATTGGTAATTTCTGATATACAAAATTATAAATTTATTTTGAGAAATTTTAAAAATCAATAAATTTATACACTCTCCCCGTGCAAGGCCGGGCATATCAGCTAGTATATAACTAAAACCTTATGTGGCTGTGTGGGTGGGTGTGTTCATTAAAAGTTTAACAGCTATGAAAACACCAAAATAAATTCAAATAACAAATTTTCAAGAATTTAAAGTTTTTCTCTTTAAAATAAATATTATTTATGGAAAAATTGAATTTATTTTTATCCATGGAAACAGAGTAAAAAATAAAAATGATTGGTAATAATTGCTGGATTATGAAATTAAAATGTATTTTGATAAAGCTTTAAAAAATAAAGATAAAGAAATTAAAAGGCAGGACATATCAGCTAGTTAATAAATAAAAGTGAAAAGATAAAAGTTTAAACCATACTTTCATTAAAACATACTAAAAATTAACTTCTAGGTAATGAAAAGCACCTTATTTTCTATCGAGACTAAAAATAAATACAAATACAAATTAGGTCGACCAACTACAGGCGTAAGCCCAGCAAGGTTGGTCCAGTCTTTTTAACCCGAACTACCGGAATCCCAGTATCGGTCAATTTTCCTCTTGAACTCGTTTACCCCACTTGAATTTACAAGTACGTATTCAAATTTATACGTATTTCATTTATATATCATTCATTTATATATCATTTATATATCATTCATTTATATATATTTCATATATTTAATTTTTGATAGGGGGTAAAAGAATAAAGATCAATATAGTTTATAACAAATGTTTCTAACAAGAGAAAGACTAATTCCAGACAATTGATCAGATAAATATTTTCTAGAAAATATTATAAACTAAATATAAAAACAATTTTAAACATATTGTTCAGTTTTTCCCAACTAACTATAATTATGAAAAGCATAAAAATGTTTATTTTCAAAAATAAAAAATATATAATTTTATTTATGTAGGTACTTATATTAGTTTTACAAATTAAGTGTCTAAAAAATTTAAATGTAGAAAACTGAAAAATGTTCAATTACACTGGTAAACAAGGTTTTTGGCCCAAGATAATTTTATAATGTTTCAAGGGTAGTTAGTTTTTTATGCTGATTTCAAGAATTTTTCTATCACCTTCGGATTTTGCACAATTCAAATTTTAATTATCCCCTTGGCTACTAATATGTTCTTAATTTCTGTATTTGTTTTCTGTCCATGTGAATAAAGATTATTATTATTATTATTATTAAATATTGCTTATTAACTGTTCTCAAGCAGTGTTATTCCTAGGATTTTTTTAGGAGTAAAAATACTTCTCGAAATTTTTGGGAGGAGTGAAATTCATTTATGATACGTGAAATACGAAAATAGTTTTAACTGGGAAAAATTTTTCATAAAAACGCTTACTTTTTTAATGGACAAAATGAAATAAGAAACAACAATTGTAGAATAATGTCAAATATTAGTAGGAAATATTAGACAGGAATAATTAGACATAAATAAAATAATTTATTTCACATTAAACATTCTAGAAATATTTATTTATTATTAAAAATTTAATCTCCTTCTCCTCTGATTTTTCCACATAGTTACAGCTTTTTTAAAATTAAAGTCCGAAAAATGAGTTCGAGATCTATACAATCATTTCCATTTGCAACAAAAAAACTACCGCTTTTGTGAAATTTCAAAGAGTGAAAATACGCCTGACTAGTTTTTTAAAGCGTATTTCTTATTTTCAATGCGTGAACTCCGCTCTCAGAGGCGTTAAAAATATCTCTGTTCTCAAGTATCTCTCTATTCTAAAAAAAAGTTTTTGTAAATGGTTTCCAGAGAAAGGCTTTTTAATTACTGATCCGTATAACATGTTTTTGGTATCAAACTGTTCGGATTCTTTTGAGGATGTGCAAAGTGCCTTTAGAATTTCTAAAAAAATTCTCAATTCTTAGATATTTCCATTTTTCTGGATTACGGATAAGGTTGCAGTTAACAGCAAGAAACTGTCGTACAATTTATTATACCTCCAATCACAATGACCAACCGACGCTATTCCTTAATGATGAAAATAATTCCTTTCACGCTTTAAAAATGCGCTTCAAAATATGTACTTTCTAAATAAAATATTTTTAAAAGACTGATAAGAGTTTTCCAGAAACTCACAGATCTACTATTCAAGTATAGAATTTCACACACCAAAATTAATTGTTTGTAAACATTGAGTGCAATGTAGATTTTGTCTATTATTTTTAATAGCTTAAATCGTATTGTTTGAAAAGTCTGTTTTAAAACTAAAACTTAAATGATAAAACACTAGATATTTTGACGAGTTACTAGGTACATTATTAAATTTAACAGATTCATTGCTGAACGTTTTTGTAAATATTGAATAACAATAGCACGAGCAGACTTGATGGATATTTTCAAGGAAAACGTGTTGATTAAATTATTGATAATTTAACCAATAAATATTCTAACTTTTAACGGCCATATTCACCGGTAACCTGACCGGCGGTCAGGTCAGGAAATCATGGTTACAGCCTCTGATTGGTGGAAAAATAATTCAATATCTTCCTTCCACCAATCAGAGGCTGTAACCATGGTTTCCTGACCTGACCGCCGGTCAGGTTACCGGTGAATACGGCCGTAAGAGAGTGTGCTTTTGGAAAGTTGGTTGACGTTTTTTCTACTAATTGTTATAACGAATGTTTTATAAATAAATAATTTTAGTGAGCAGGGTTTTGTGGGGATTGCGAAGCGATCCGAAAGGCCCTGCGTCAGCAGTTAACGGGGGTTGGCGAGCGATAGCGAGCAGGGGGCGGTAGCTCCCTAGTAACAAATAAATACAAAATAAAATTTTAATTTACTTATTTGATGATTATGGATGATTATTATTGATCTACTGTAACAAAACCTATTTCTTCATTCCTTACTGACTTTTATGAAAGTAATTTCGGTCCAATTTTCATCTCTAAAGATGACAGTGCTGCACTGTGGCTATCTCGAGAGTCAATATATTGAATGAAAGAAATTAACTTGAGAATTCTAAGACCTATCCTCCTATATATTCAATCAATCTAAAAATATGATTATCAGTCCTTATTCCACCCACCAGGAGCAAGAATCTGACTTAAGAGAAGAATGATCCAGCATCTCTCACTTGCTCCCTAAAAATTTCGTTCAAAACTATAACACACTTAACTCTATAAATCATGCAACAAGTTCTGGTATGATCATATCACAGCTAATTAAAAAATTTTTTTATTAAAGTTTTTTTATTTAAGTTTGTATAGACTTTTCTACCATATGTATGGAAAGTGAATGTGTATAAAGCTATTTGATCAGTGGAATGTCTCTGCGTACCCCTATAAATCTTTTTAGGGTAAATTTAAACACATGAAAACCTTCATTATGAATATTATGCTATTATTTGGTCCATGATAAAATTTTTTGTTAAATGCTGTTGAGTCAGAACAGAGCCATTAGATTCTTAATATTTACACAAAAGTGGGGGTGCAGTGACAATGGGGGATAGAATTCTTGCTGGTTACTTCTGGGTACACAAATGGAACATTTTTGTTACTACACCGAAGAAAATTTCAAAACCTTTACACTTTAACCCTCTGAGTGATAATCACGTGATTTCCACGTGCATGTTTTTTTCTTCCTTTATTAAGAAGCGCGTCCCGTTTTTCCTTCAAAACTAGATCTTGAAATACTTTGATCATATTGCTGAGAAAACGTCTAGGAAACATATACCTTATTTTATAAAATTGGCCCATAAAAAGCCCTGAAAAATTTTTTAAGTATGAGTATGAGAGTATATTTCACCACAAACTTGGTTCAAATTTAGCTGCAACATTAATTTTAGTGATTTTTATTTTATATTTAGTTTTTAAAAAATTATTAGATGATATAATTTAAGTAAAGCTGATTTTTTATTACCTTATAGGAAATGTCATATATGTATACCAAGTCCTGCTGCTTGGAATATGTTTATCTGCTTATGTGACAAGTGCCTTCTTCCAAGTCCTACATTGTTACTAATGTTTTTCTCTCAAGCTTATGTTGTTACAGTAAAAAATTAAAACAATAAAATAAAAAAATTGAGTCAAACTGTGTTTTGCTTACATTTTAGTTATTTTTATGTCTACTATCAAATAAAAATCAAGTATAAATTAACTAATTCATTCTTAATTATCTAAAAATGTGTTTTCAACATACAAAAATTATAAATTCTAATTTGGAAAATTAATATTTTTGGATAAGCATTGGCATTTAATGCATTAAAAATTAAGATGACTAACTAATTTGAAATTCGGTTAAACATGTTATAGGTGCCTTTTGTTGATTTTTAGTAGAACTTCAAAATCCTTTTAATACATAATATAATCGTTCATTTATTCTGTAAATAGGTTACTTTATTGTGATTGGTATGTTTAATCCTGTGCACTGGTTATTTACAAATAATGGTTAAAATATGCTAACTTGATCAAATGAATTGACACAATTTATCAATATGATTAATTATTTAAATTAAGTTAGCATATTTTAACTATTGAAGGCTAACCTAACCAGTGTCTAGGGCAAATAACAGGTCATACCGAATACGTGAAAAAAACGTTATCGAATCACGTGAAAATCACGTCGTTTAACCACGTATAAAAAACGTCATAAAATCACGTAAATTTGATCACGTCCTAAATGCCGTCAAAATTCACGACACATATGACGTCAAATTCACGTCATTTATGACGTAAAAAAGCGTATGTAACGTCAAAATCACGCCATAAAATCACGTCACATGTTGTCAAATTCACGTCATTTATGACGTCGAAAATGACGACGAAAGGTTGGACATTTCGACGCAAAACATGACGTCAATTTTAAGGCATTTTTTGACGAAAAAATGACGTCAAAAATCACGTCATTCGTCTACTTGGGTAAGTGTTCATTCACTGCAACATTCTAATTAAAATATGTGTCACAAAAAAACTGAGGGTGATGGAGAAAAACAACTTGCATATGTGAATTCCACGTAAAAAATTCTATTATAGGATCATCCCTTTTTGATGGGCCAGAAAAAAGTTCGATTTTGTCGACTGTAGTGTTATTATCTTCAATACCTCAAAATTGACTGATATTGATATTTAACGTTGAAGATAACGAAGAATATAAATTTTGAAAGGTTTTAGGGCTTAAAATCTTTTAGGAATATCTGAAAACTATAAGTCACACGCACAAAGAAAAATTTATACTAAGGTCTTTATAAATACAATAAGAATTATAAGAATTCACTAGAAAGCAACTAAGAGTAATAATGTTATAAATTATATTACTTTTTTTGTATCGAATGTTTAAATGTCTGTATCAAATGTTTCTGTTAAAATTTATGATAATTAAGCAACACAATATTGAAATGGATATAATAATATATTAGTTAGGTGTTACGATTCTAGATGGCAGCAAATATATCTTTTTAAATGTTTCCAAATCTCCAAAATTAACTCACCCAAAATAAAAAAAAACTTAATGATTTTTTCTTCAAATTTTTAAAGATTGTTTAGACCTTCTAGCTTTTGGAAATGATATTTGTAAAATTCCATCTTTAGAGTTTCAGTTTGTTGGAAACTGGTCAGCTCTATGATGACTGCAAGAAAACCACTCTGACATATTCTAATATACTCTGCAGATGGCAGCACTACATTTTACATTCGTCCTTTTAATTTTGAATTGTGTGTTTTTTGGGAATTTTTCTAGAGCTTCATTTTTTGTATTCTGAATTATGTAATTGATATTTTTGTCATTCATAAATCTGGTGAATTTCCCTTTATAGGAAATAAGCAATTTATTACAAATAGGGATATCTTTAACGATTGAGGAGGAGCAGAAAATACAATTTTAAGACAAAATATAAAAATTATAGTACTTGAAGAAAAACCATTTCATTTAAAACATTTTAATGACAGAGAAATATAGACATTTTTTCTTATCTTTATACTCCACATTGCTCTCTTAGTTTAAAATTGTAAACTATAAACTATAAAACTAAAACTAACTGTCTTGGGCGTAGCCAGGGTTCCGCTTAGGGGGGGGGCAACAGGGTCAACTTTTTTTACGTTTGTGAAGGACAATTTTAAAGGCCCGTGAGAGAGGGTCGTAGCCACAGTCGAGAGGGATTTTTGACCTTTAATGAAATTAATTTAAAAGTTTTGTAGGTAGCGTGGAAACAATGAAGGTTTTTGTTTTTGAGGATTAAGTTTTTGTAATCTGACACTGAAAATTAGTTTTTCGGATACGGCGATGGAGGGAGCTCTTATTTTTAATTTTAAACCAGTGCTGGTGAGTATTGAAATTTATTTCGGGAGGGGCCTTAAAGTATTTTTCAGTCCCTTTTATCCATATTAATATGTTTAATGTAGGTTTTCAACACTTTTTTTGGTAGAATTTGCGTCCATGAAAAATTTCTGAAAGAAAAGTGTTCAGTAAAAAAGGTCCAAACTTCAAAGGGGGGTCTGGGAAATGAAATATGAAATTTTTTGGAAATTTGACCCCAATACTACATTCACACATGAAAAGTTAATCTAGTTTTTTTTCATGTGTGAATGTAGTATAAGAACAGGGTTTTAAACTGTGTTTTGGTACACGTAAACCCAAATTTGGACATACATTTTTGATTTTAATGAACTTATTACAAAAAAGTGTGAATAATAAAGGTTTAAATACTAAAGGGGGGGTCTGGGGGTCCCCCCAGAGAAATTTTTGAAAATTTGATCATAAAAAAATGGTTTTTAACTTAAGTAAAAGTAAATTCCTCAGGACTTAGGGGGGGGGGGCAGCTGCCCCTCCCTGCACCCCCCTGGCTACGCCCATGCTAACTGTAAACTTCATAAACTCTAACTATAATATCACCTAACTGGGTCTTTATGAAGAGCTTTCAAGGTTAAGGTTACAGCGTTTTCAATGTTTGCTGTACTTTACCATTGGATGTGAACATAAATGCAATTTAAAAGTGGCTTTAAAGTCTTTAACTCAATCAATAATGTTTTATTAAACAGGGTAAACCTCTAAATTCCACTGCCCGTAACTTTAATGTTTAACCTTTATCCTTTTAATACCTTATACTCATCTTACCTTCTTTGCTATGTTACGCGCCTTTGGTGAAAGAATAATTCCAATACGTACATATTGCAAAAATTTGTTGTAAATACATACATTGGCACAAATGAAATTGAGGAGGTCTTAATTAATGTTCATTTTTATATTTAATCTGTTCCAGTTTATAAAGAGTCCTATTTTAACAAAAATATAAAAAAGTGAAGAATCCATATCAATTAATAGTCTTCTTCAGGCAGAATAGGAGAAAATTGATAGAAAAATTACAATGACTGGTTTAGAGTACGCCTCGGAGAGTATTCTTTAATTTCCGCTCGTGGGGAGCCCCAACCAAGAATTGAAGATAAAGAAATTATCCTTATATTTGAACTTGCAATTGCCTAAATGCTTTTGACTCTTTGAGTAGGACAGTAATGTTATGTTAAGCAGAAAATAAGTTGACAGCAGAAAATAATTGAAAAACAGAAAATATTCATATACAATTTCCCCTACTTCGAAAAGCTCTCATGCTTTTGAAATTTTTCATGAGATATATTATAATTTATTAACCAAGAAGAAAACTTACCGTTAGGTAAAGATTTTACCGTAAAAAATTTTACCGTTAGGTAATTTTCATAATAACAACACAAAACTCATCGTTACAAAGAACTGATGAACAAAATGCTTCTCCAATTCTAATAGCATATATTTCACTAAATAATAAAGGCACTTGTACATAAAAGCCCAGCGTGGAAATAAAAGTGTAATACTACGTCCGAGAAAATCAATAAGTCAAGAAGAAATACGGGAGCCAATTTTTTTCACAGAGAAACTTTACGTCTACTGATTACACACAGCTAATCTTACTATATTTGATCTTTGAACATTGAAATAAAAGTAAAAAGCTTTCCCGATAGCAGAGTAAGAAGAAACATTTACCGTTCACCGAATTTAAAGGAACTCCCTTGAGAGAGAATTCTTTTAAACCTCCTTCTATTTGGAAGAAAATAAGGAACCCCGATAGCTAAAATTCGAAATTTCATTCCGCTTTATCCATTCCGACGGAAGTTTCTGAGGGGAAGCATTTTCTCCGTCCGTTCATTATTTAGAACGTTGTATCCCGGGTTTCATCAAGCATTTCAAAGAAATATAGCTATACCATACCGATTTTCAAAAGTCATTCAGTTTTTATAATTGCTAGCATATAAGGGTTTGTTACTAGAAATTTCATATCTAATGTGACCAGATTTTTCAAACTGAAAATGCCAGATTCGTAAGTTGCTTCGGTGAATGGCAAAATACTATTTTTAGACACTAACTCCACACACAAATAATTACGCTAATGCAGTTTTCTAGATAGTTATACAAGTTAAGACTTAAGCTTAATATTATATAGTTTTTAAATTTTGTTAATAACCAAGATCATTCGCAAAAGCTTTGACTCCATAAAACAGTAATATCAACTCATTTGGGGAAATTTTAGACTTGGATAAGCTCGGAAAGAAAGGAGTCGGTATAAAAGGGATTATAAAAACTAAAAAAATATCGTTGAAAAATACCTCTTTATCCAGAAGTGTTTAAAATAATCTAGTTTGTTTCTATTTTTCTCGTTTGGTGGAACTTAATCAGTAAAGAAGGGACTTCAATGAAAAGTTGGGACATTGGCGGGATATCCAAGCAGCGAAAAAGTGAGAAAGCTACAGCAGAACATCTGGCCACATTATATACCGATTTAACCGTTTCAGTCCTACACGCCCAAGATTGTCATTAAATTCTATGGAAAATTTGGAGAGGCTAGCACTGAAGGAGTTAATGATAACACTGGTGTCGATCCCAGGGGGACGCGTCTTCCAAATAATTTGGAACATTGTTTAAAAAAATTATTTTTAACTCTTAAGGGAAACCGAAAATAAGGAAGTTGCATGTGTCAGATTTTCAAAAACAAACAAGTGTTCGTATGGTTTTTTGTTTGGTAAAATGAAATATCTAGTCAGTTTTTCAAAAAAATGTACAAGTAATTAAATATTTTAATTTAAAAGTCGAGAAAAAAACACGTGACTGAAAACGTTTATTGTTTAAACTTAAGATGACGTCAACAAACATACCATCAACTCCATTGCTTTACAATAATGTTTAGTATAAGATGACGTCACATCCAAACTCTTGGAGTTTTCACGCTCTTTTAAAAAGGGGATTTTTGTTAATTTTTTTGGCAATCAAAAAATTTCTCGATCGGTCTCAAATTTTGGGTAGTTGCTTATTTTTGCAAGAGGAATCGATTAAAAAAATATAAAAAAATCATACAACTTCCTCATTGGCTGAATGTGTTTCTCCAACCTTTAATCACACTACTCGACAAAAAAATAGGGTCAAAATGCTTCTGACACAAATCAAGCAGATTCTTATGTAAATGACCCCCTGAATCCGAATTCGACCCCCGTTTTTCTCCATCACGTCCAGATTTTCGGGGAAGAGCCCCTCACCCTTTTTGTGTTTTTCGATGACTTAATGACTTTGAATTCGATTTTCAGGGGCAAAAACTATTACTTTAGCTTTTAAATTACACCCGAGGGAACAAGAAAGGTTAAAGCTTCTAAAATATACAAATTTGTAGCAAATGGATAAGTTTAAGGGGTTATTACCCCCATAAAAATGCAAAAAAACGTTAAAAATTATAGAGATTGTTTTTGGCTATTTTTTCCACTAATTTTTTACGCAGTTCATCATTAAAGGGTCCTAACCCTTCCCCAAGGACTCGAATTTAATGAATATATGCAGCAGGTATTTTTGCTAAAAGCGGTTGAGGCGTTAGCGCCCCCTAAGCACTCGCGGAAGAGACTCTCTGAATCGCGCCACCGCTCGTGAACTCAGGAATTAATATTCATATTTTGAAAAGCTCAAAAATGACATTGTTGATGTTGATGATGACATGTTGTGATTGATGACATTGATGATGACATGTTGTCTGTCTTGAGGGAAATTGTTCAGTTCGTTAAAAACTGACCATTTTTTTGGGATGGGGGTTCCATGTTTCAAGCTGTTAATAGATGCGTGGCTGTGGATAACAATTGGGGGGTGGCCCATTAAAAATTGAGGGTGATGGGGGAAAACGGGTGTCATATTTGCGTTCAGGAGGTCATTTTACACAAGAATAGACTGAAATTCAGTCAGTAACAGTTGGAATTTTTTTTGTAGAGCAGTTTAACCCTTAAGTATGGCATCGAACCCTTCCGTGGGTGCTTTGGGGGCGCTAACACCTCAACCTATTTTTGTAAAAATCATTGCTGCAAATATTCACTAAATTTGGGGTATTGGGGAAGGGTTAGGACCCTTTAATTATGAATTGCGTAAAAAATAAGAGGGAAAATAGCCAAAAATAATCTCTGTAATTTTTAACAATATTTTTGCATTTTTAAGGGGGTAATAACCCCTTAAACTTATCCATTTGCTACAAATTTGTATATTTTAGAAGCTTTAACCTTTCTTGTTTCCTCAGGTATAATTTAAAGGCTAAAGTAATAGTTTTTGCCCCTGAAAATCGTATTCAAAGTCATTAAGTCATCGAAAAACGCAAAAAGGGGGAGGGGCTGTTCCCCGAAAATCTGGACGTGATGGAGAAAAACGGGGGTCTAATTCGGATTCAGGGGTTCATTTTACATAAGAATCTGCTTGATTTGTGTCAGAAGCATTTTGACCCTATTTTTTTGTCGAGTAGTGTCATAAAGGATGGTGCCAATTTACCAATGGCGCCTAACAGAAGAGGCGTATAAAAGAGGGGGCGGATCCCTAAATTAATTAATTAATTAATTAATTAATTAACCCAATCCGCCCCCCCCCAACCTCTCGGTTTGTGGGGTAATAGGGGGATCGGGATTAGGGTCAGAGCTTTATTGAAACATAAAAGATTTACAGGCGATTGTACAATAAAATTTGGTAAAATACAGTTAAAATATGGTACAGAAAATTCGTGTAATATTTTAAGCTATATAAAATTTGTAACCTAAGTTATATTAAAAGCTTAAACTCTATCAAAATTACAAAAGAAAAATTTTAAATTAAAAGTTAAAACCATTTAAAAATTAAAAGTTAAAACCATTTAAAAATTAAAAGTTAAAACCATTTAAAAATTAAAAGTTAAAACCATTTAAAGAATTAAAAGTCTTATAAGCTGGGGTCCCGATCTTCAGTGCGGACAGGCACCTCACCCCGCCGACAGTTGGTCCACCACCTCCTTTGCTTTTAGAACAGACATTCTTATCTTCAAAATCTTTTGAGGGTCTTTCATTACTGATTTAAACCATCCTGTCTTTGAATCCTGCGATGGGCGCTGAAGATGAAATGTGGAGGTGAGACTACAATCAAAAACATAGTGATCGGCGTCTCCGATCCCGCCACAAAGGCAAAGATCTTGGTGTAGCCTTTTAAAACGAAAGAGGTACTGGGGGAAAGGCCCGTGTCCTGTGATGAGCCATGCTATCTCCCTGACTGGCGGAATTGGTTTTCTGGAAGGGTTTATGAAGTCGAATGATCTGTCCTCCCTTCCCCTGTTAAGCAGCCACTTCTTCCATTGCTCCATCTCGTCGTGTTTCATAAGGGAAACCATTCTTGAGTGTGGGACGGGCACATCAGTCGGCCTCCCCTCTCGGACGGAGTCTTTGGCCAGAATGTCCGCCCTCTCGTTGCCAGCAATGCCAATATGCGCTTTGACCCAGCTGATTTTAAAGTGGTCTTCGCTATATTTCGCATTGAGTCGGGCTTCTCTGACGAAGCCCGAAACAAGGAAAGGAGATATCAGGGCCTTCAAGGAGGATAGGCTATCTGTGTAGATATTAATCTAGTGCGGTTCTCCACCCTTATGATTTAGAACAAGATTTCATTTATACAGTAAAATTCCGGTACAACAAATACCGATACAACGAAAAATCCCGTTATTACGAAAGTCCAAAAAGTCCCCAAACGTTTTTTATATCAATTATCAAAATACCGTTACAACGAAGAAGTTTTAATAGGTTGAATAGGTTGAAGCCAGTGCTATGATTGGGAGGGGGGGACATTATCGTAACAAAAATTTTTGTTTCTAGCAAAAAAAGTAATAATAATAAGGTGAAATCTTCCCCCTCGGGGGTGGGGCAGACACCCTTTTTAGTTAAAAGTTACAAACAATTAACCGAAAATTGGGGTGAAAATTTATTAATTTATTCAAAACCAACTTAAAATCATTGATAAGGGGCTTTAAAAAAAGATAACATGTGGAGTAGCTTATCATGGTTTTATAAAATCCCTGTGGGGAGGAATCCCAAATCTTTGTGTCGCCCCCCCCAATTTTCAGAATCCGACGATGCCAAAGATGCATAAGGATACCAAACAATATAGGTGCCTATACAACCTATATTATATGGGGAGGAAATATTGACATTGGATGCTTAGTCTATTGATTGATATTGGTAATAGTAAATGGGTAATAGAAGAAGACATCAAAGATCCTTTAGAACGATTGACACCGCTTCATGTTTCAAAATTATTTGCACAAAAGGCTAGAAAAATCGTTATCTGGTATCAGAATACCACTCATCCAAATAGATATTTACATAAGGAATATATATGTCCGGAATTACTTGCATTAAAAGATAAAAGATTCATCCTAGAGAAAACTTCTGGTTTGTGTCCTCGAGAGACTTTGCTATCAGTTTTGAAAAATGTCTTGATCTCGAAAGGGTAAAGCAATGTCACTTCAAGTTAAGTAGAAAATTATGGTAATTGCACTCTGACTACAATTGATGTATGGAACAATTATCCATTTTTGGCAATGATCAATTGGTTCCGTTCGGAATCTTAAATCTTTGGAAGTCTGGTTGAATTTCCTGATTACCATTTTATGATTTTACGACGAATTGAAATAAATGTGTTTCCCTGTTAATGCATAGTTGTTCTAGTGATATATCATCTCACAGCGCATTAATATTTAGAGTAATTGACCGTTTCCATAGATATTTTGATTTTGAGTTTATAGATTTCAGGAATCTTTCAAAAGATAGAATAGTACTTTTTCTTTGATAAGTAGGGCTTCTTTCATAACAGTTACGGATCATTTTTCATAAAAGTACAGGAGAAAAACTATTATGCCCTAAAAGTTTTAAAAGAATGAAGAGTTTATAACAAAGAAAAATGGTAGATACCTACAAAATTCTGTAGTTGTAAACGTCAGATATCAAGATATTAAATTTATAATTACACTGAAAAAAAAACTAATAGCATGTGGGTCAAGTTAAGAATATTCGTATTTTATTTAATAAAAATAATTTCATGTATAGTAAACTATGGGTATATCTTCAAAGAAAGAACAAATGTAAAAAAATCTTTCCTAGATAAATCTGATAAGATACTTATTAAATAAGCACAGAAAAAAATAAGTTAACCATGCTAGTTCATTGGGCCAGTACTGTTTTAATTAACAAGCCTGTTTAAGGTGTTAAATTTATGTTAAACAATGGGGCTGCACCCCTAAACTAGTACAACCTAATCTTTTAATAGTTTGAAAAATCCTTTTAGTAATTTGTTTCTTAATCTTCTTAAAAGAAAATTATTGAATTTATGTAATAGTGTAAGGTCGTCCGGAAAGTTCTGATAGTTTTTACAAAGTTTCCTGTTTGAAAATTTGTTTTAAAAAACTGGTTATAGGTGGAGATTTCATAGGATTTATATATATTTAAAAATATAATATATGGTTTTGGTAGTTCTGGTGCTATTATTTCTTTTCAAAACGGTCACTGGAAAAGAAGACAGCAACAGCGATTTTGGTAAAATTTTAGGCCGCTTTAAAAACTGGGAAGCATGAATGATTAATGGCTAATAAAAGTTTTGCTGTATATTGACAATGTTTAAATTATAATGTCCCAATTTTAAAATTAATCGATAAGTTTAAGATGGGAAATTATGGTCTCAAGCATAACGTCTATTACGAAAAACTTCCCTTAGTATTTGTTATTTAAAAGACATTTTCACAAAAACGTCATTAAAATCAGTAAGAAGCTTACACAAAACAAAACAATGATGTTACGAAAAAATACTATCAATGATTAAACAAGCTTTTTACAAAACATCTGTCTTGATTTCATTTTCATACCAGCTGCTTATAGCGGAAGTAAAGGAAGAGCTAAAAAACCTATGGAAAGTTACCAGTCATATGCAGTTTAAAGCCAAAATTTACTACTTTGAACTTATTGAATTTACTTGAAATCATGGTATCTTAATGTAAGCATTGTCAATATACACCTAAATTTTTATTAGCCATAATCATGCATTCTAGTTTTTAAGGCGACCGAGTAAAATTTTACGAAAATCGTCGTTTGTGGTCTTCTTTTCCAGCCGCCATTTTGAAAATAATTAAAACCACCAGAACTACCAAAACCATGCATTATTTTTTAAAATATACATTAATCTAAATCATCTTTGTTTGAAATCTCCACCTATAACCAGTTTTTCAAAAAACATTTTCAAACACGAAGTTTGGTACAAACTATCAGAACTTTCTGGACGACTTTATAAATTAAGAAAACTATGGAAATCGGGTAAAATTTTAAAGCGTATAATGGATATAAAATGTTTTATGACTTCAATCTCTCCGCTCAGATTTAAATCGCTAGGGCTCTTGGAGTAGAAGCACTAATATCCAACTAATACTAATAAACCCCATTTGGCGAGTTCGTATACAACGAGGACCCTGCTAAATAGAGTAAGGTAAGATTCCTTTGGTTGTTGCAATGTTAAATAAGCTTAGTAAGAGAAAACCTCATATATAACGAGCAATAGTTCTTGTAATACTTAACTATCTTCTGATTAAATTTCTCTTTTAATGCTTTCTACTCAAACTATCTCAAGCTGTCTACAAAACAATTTTTTCCGTACCAGTGGAAAAATTTAAAAGTCGTGTATTTATTTCATTATTTTTGTTCTTTTATTATTGGGCTTATAAATGTTGCTAACTTTTGTAAATTAAAAATCCAAAAAAAGAAAAGTATAATTTTCATAGCTCAATTATATAACGAGGACAGATATTTAGCAAGATTAAAATGGTGGGGTTCAATTCCGTTAACGGTCCCGCTAAATATCGTGCTCTTTTAGACATGGAAAAGTAAAAATATATAATTTCAAACTCATAGATTAAAATGTTTAGTTAGATCATTAACTGTTTAGTTTATCAATAAAAATCTGAAAAATTTGTGTAGATATGGTGTTCAAAAAAGATTGGCATATTTAGCGGGAACGTTAAGGAAATTGAACTTATGGTGGCACCATCGTGCTCGTTATAAACGTTAAATCTACTTTATTTAAATAGAGGCAATCTGTCAATTAGCTACATAACTTCGATGGCATATTTACTCATAAAACAAAACGTGAAACAAAGTTCCAAACTTACTCCGCGGCCTGCAAAAACAACGCCAAGGCGTCGTCATGTTTTCCTTCGGCCTCCATAACGTGTCCCAAATTGTTGTAGAGTTTGGCATTTGTTTTGGTGATTTCTAATCCGGATTTGAAGAGACTCTCTTCAGTTTGCCTGTAAGCGCATCAAAGGACATCAATCATCGGATGGGAAGAAAATGGCGACTACGTAAAAATATTAATAGTTTCGCGTCTAAAGAGATAGTAAAGATATTAACTATAAAAGGGAGATGGGTGAAAAGAAAAGAGTGATGTCAAGATAACTTACCAGTCAAAATTTCGATTAACGGTCTTGGCAATGTTAAGGCACAGGAGTATCACAATGCAGAGTTGTAAAAAACGTTTATATTTCCTAGGAATAAAAGTATTTTATTAATAAAGAGATAATTGAAATTCCTGGTAGAAATTCTCACGTGATCGTAACTAAACAAACATTTAGGAAGAATGTGTTGGTATTTTAAGACATAAGGGATTTTCATATGAGAAATTTGTAATTTAAAATTACGTGTACCTTGTACAAAATAGGGATTACCCTCACTTTAATTTTAGAAAATAAATAGTTTCAAACTTGAGAAAAAAATTATTTGGGAGTGTGTTAATTCAAAATATTTTCTCAATTATAAAGCTTTGGTTGTATATTGGATCGTCGTTATATAATATGAATAAGTTACAACGAAATAATGGTGATCTATTATTCAATGTTTGTCTCTTGTACAAAAAAAACTACATTTTTATTTAATAATAATTCATTCATCTGGATCTTAACACCTATATAAAGTGAAGAAGGGGACGTATTTTGAACTAAAGAAGTATAGGATTGCAAATCTTTAAAAAATAAAAATTTTAAGTTTCACTTTTGATCACTTAGTGCAAATTGATATTCTTAGATCTTTGTTGAAACAAAATATATGGATCTACAAAAAAAATATTAAGTTTTTTATTCTGATTTTAACTAACTTTTTGAACCGTTAAGCCTGGTGCCCCAAGTGAAAACATTTAATTAGTTAAACATAAACTTTAAAAATAATACTTTCTTAAAATGTTTTATAGAATTTTTAAATTCAAGTTAAGTTAAATTTTAAGGTTGATTTCTATAAATATATATAAAATTAAGCAATTAAAGTTTAACTATATTTACACTCGAATAAACTTGAAACTTTAGGTACGAGAACTTGAATACATAATTTTTTACGTACATACTTAAATCCACTGCACTAATCTAGCAAAACAATATAATCAACTCATAATAAATCTTATGCGTTCACACAGTTTCTGTCAGTTTAAGCAAACGACCAAGAATCAAAATTTTTCATCAAAACACCTTCCACTACATTAAACAGTTCTGTGGTTACAGAACTTGACATTAACCCCAAACCAAACCCAGTTAAAGCGGACACATTAGGACTTTATTGTCTTCATTTCGCACGCGCAAACATTTCTCTCGTTTGCACGCGTTGATTAAATTATAACTCTGCCCCGAGACTTCATTTTCGCGAACAAAGAAGCCGGGCAAACAGAATTACCGGGGGTAAATAAGGTGTAGAAAGGGAAACAGGCTGGACTGAATACCGGTCAAATTGGGTTTGAATACCTTGATTAAATTAATTATGTATATCTTTCTCGTGCGGTTTTGTTTTGGGATGATTGAAGATAAACACGTTTGGGAGTTAAATATGAATCTCGGGGAGGGTTAGAAATCGTGGGAAAATGCGTTGTGATTTTTGTAGTTTGGTGAATGTCATGGAAGTGGCGTATTAGGAAATCAAGTTGAAAAATTTAGATGAATCCCCACCATCAATGGTCTTTGTTGTCAAGTCGTTTCTCAAGGTATATGATCGATTAATCTCTCTATTCTAAAAAAAAGTTTTTGTAAATGGTTTCCAGAGAAAGGCTTTTTAATTACTGATCCGTATAACATGTTTTTGGTATCAAACTGTTCGGATTCTTTTGAGGATGTGCAAAGTGCCTTTAGAATTTCTAAAAAAATTCTCAATTCTAAGATATTTCCATTTTTATGGATTACGGATAAGGTTGCAGTTAACAGCAAGAAACTGTCGTACAATTTATTATACCTCCAATCACAATGACCAACCGACGCTACTCATTAACGATGAAAATAATTCCTTTCACGCTTTGAAAATGCGCTTCAAAATATGTACTTTCTAAATAAAATATTTTTAAAAGACTGATAAGAGTTTTCCAGAAACTCACAGATCTACTATTCAAGTATAGAATTTCACACACCAAAATTAATTGTTTGTAAACATTGAGTGCAATGTAGATTTTGTCTCTTATCATTTTTAATAGCTTAAATAGTATTGTTTAAAAAGTATGTTTTAAAACTTGAACTAGAACTGAAACTAGATATTTTGACGAGTTACTAGGTACTATATTAAATTTAACAGATTCATTGCTGAACGTTTTTGTAAATATTGAATAACAATAGCACGAGCAGACTTGATGGATATTTTCAAGGAAAACGTGTTGATTAAATTATTGATAATTTAACCAATAAATATTTTAACTTTTAAGAGAGTGTGCTTCTGGAAAGTTATTTGACGTTTTTTCTACTAATTGTTATAACGAATGTTTTATAAATAAATAATTTTAGTGAGCAGGGTTTTGTGGGGATTGCGAAGCGATCCGAAAGGCCCTGCGTCAGCAGTTAACGGGGGTTGGCGAGCGATAGCGAGCAGGGGGCGGTAGCTCCCTAGTGAATCAAAAATTAGTTTTACGCAGAGTGTTAAAGCTGTCGATGAAACTTGTAACATAGTCAACTTGTTGATCTAGATTGAAATATGTAAACGTGTAGTAACTTGTGGTCATCTTTGATCCACCATTTTGGAAAGAACCCCGCTGGGGATTTTAGGAAACTAGTCAGGTTTGATTATAGTCATCATATCGAGCTTATCCTGAAGTTTTATTAATAAATAAAAGTGAGTGTTAAATTAGTGCGCTGAAAAACCGTAAATTTACTGTGCGAATCTCTTACTGCTTTGCTTTCACCGATCACTTCTAGTCCACGAACAACAAGTTGAGAATAAATGCTCTACGCATTATTTTCTCTGCATAAGTTCACTCATTGGTGAAACAATACTTTTGACGAAAATTAAAAAAGATATGGTTTTCTATATATTTATTTCCCTTTCTAATGAACTCAAAAAACATTTTCAAAAGTAATAAATTTGGTTAAAAATCAAAGCTTACGCTTTGAGGTAAAAGTAAAATACAAAAAAAATTTTTTTATTCGGAAGTTAAATGCGTAATTAACTGTTGAACTACCAATAATTATATTTGAAGGCTTAAAAGTACAAAAAATGCAAGTCTCGTAAGCACTAGGGTGTAAAATGTGCGAACTCAAGAATAAAGCCTGCACAGCTGATGCTCATATGGCCCGTATTTAAATCTCTTAAACTCTTGATGCGTGAATTTCTTTCTTGAAAATGGCCCTCCCTAGTTTACTGAGCCGGAACCTCAAATGGTTTTTTAAGAGCTCCCTTTTGCGAGGTTAAGGTAAATGACAGAATTTTTGGACGCCAAAAAAATATGCGAGAAAAAAATCTCGTCCTCAATGTTTTTTTTGCCTGTATCGCCTCTTTGGTGTTTGGGGAAAAGTGATTTGATAATGACATGGTGGGTAAAAAATTGTAAAAATTAAAAATAAAATGGAGGAAGAGGAATAAAAAATTGTTAATTAAGTGGTGGAAGAAAGAAAGTGAGCTTTGGTTTAATCTTAAAACTATTTTTTTGCCTCTTAAACTCGGTGTTTTAATCAGAGGCTATGGAAACTTTTGCTAACTGGAAGATGATAGTTTTTTTTTCTGCGAGATTTTCAAGTAACTTGTTTTAAAGATACTCTTTAAGCCTAGACATTTGGTATGATCATAAATCTTTTGGGAAACCATATTTTCTCTGCCATACTCAATAGGCGTAAACTAGTTTTTTTTAAAGTAAATATAATTCCAGTCAATTTCGTGTAACTTACCTTGCAGCAAAAAGTTTTTTTGTGGTAAGTTATAGATTTACCTTACAGTTTAAAATAAAAAAAAATCTAGTTATATAAATAAAAGTCGAGAAAATTTCATACAACCAAGAGAGCGAAAGAAAAAAGTTAGTATTATTTGTTTCATTCACTGTTTTTCATGGAAAAGGAAACCTATATATGAAACACTTTCTCGTAGAAAATATACAAACGACTCCAACAAAAAGCAATTCCTACACAAAAATTGACATTTTAATAATTCATTTATCAAGAGTTTTTAGTATATCTTTAGTGGAAGAACCCACGGACCGGACAACGTTTGATAGTTTTATGGCTGCCGGCTGGGGGGTAGAGGAGAGGAGGGTATTATGGAACACCCTTTATATGTTTAAGAAATAAGAATAACTCTATTAGTTTTTAATGAAAATCTGCCGAATCATTTTAAGTATATACAGGGTGATTCAGAAATAATCATCAATAATTGGGGGGGAGGTAGAGGGGCTCTAGACAAGCATATTTCGAATAGGGATGGTGGGGTGCAGCCTTACCGTTAAAGAGCTAGGACCTAATGTAGTGCGAGCGCGTTTCAAAAGGGCGTTTTTAGAAGGCCCGTGTGACGAAACGAAACATCATAAAATGAAAAAATATATTCCATGAGGTAAGGAAGTATCCCTACTACTTACACCATGAATTCTATAGAATTTGAACCACTTTCTAAATCGTGGAGTGAGTTTCAAAAGTGCAATATTAATCTTTTAGTTAAAGAAGGGAGTTCCCTTAATAGTACTTAGAAAAATGATGATCGGGGAAGGAATTTTCAATGATCGTAACATTGATCATTGAAACTGTTTAATCATTGAAAATTCCTTCCCCAATCATCATTTTTCCTAATACCATTAAGGGAACTCCATTGTTTGAGTAAGAGATTAATATTGCACGTTTTAAAACTCACCCCACGGTTTAGCAAGTGGTCCAATATCTATCACATTGAGGATTTAAGTAGTACGGGTATTATTGTACCTCATGCAATAATGTTTTTCAGTTTATTATGTTTTGTTTCGTCACACGGGCCTTCTAAAAACGTCCTTTTGAAACGTACTCGCACTACATTAGGTCCTAGCTCTTTAACGGTAAGGCTGCCCCCCACCATCCCTATTCGAAATATGCTTGTTTAGAGCCCCTCTACCTCCCCCCCAATTATTGATGATTATTTCTGAATCACCCTGTATACTATAACTAATGAAAATGAAGGGACAATGGTCCAATAAATCAGCATTTATTTTTTTTAATCAAAACATTTACAAATGGAGGGTAATATGGAGCAGTCGGGTAATAGGGAATAGTTGGATTTACAGCATATTAATCTTAACTATAAAAATATATTTAACAATTTACATTCAAATAGTTTGGTTCATGAGTCCATTTACGATTGTCGCAAACATAATCGTATTTTTCTGACCCTTTGCTAATGGAAAGTTCCATAAGTATCATAGTTACTGGTAGGTTAAAAGGTTTGAACATTTACGGTCAAAAACTTTCGAAAATCCTAAAACACACTTGCTGCGAAACTTTGCTGCGACTGATCAGACAACAACAAGAAGCTAAACGCTTTGCGCACTGCATATTGGGGGATTTCTTAAGACTTTCGTAGCATTGCCACGTGATAACAGCAGGAGGGGCAGCAGAAACTCAGGTGTTAAATATTACTCGACTATTCCATATAACTCTCCTCTATAAATCTAGGAATTTTGAGTGTAAAGCTAGGAATTTAAATTCATTTTAAATAAAATGGTCGGCCTGGTACCATTTGATCCACGAACCGGCACCGGTCCGTGGACCGGGGGTTGGGGACCACAGTTCTAAGGAGTTAAGTACGAAGCTAACTCGGGAAACGCACGTGCGGGGCATTTGGAGCTCATTTATGCGATATGATCTGTTAGTAAATTTTTCCTGAAAGGAATCATTACGTTTAGTTAGAATAAATAACGAGCGAATCCCTTCTATAAAGGATATAAAACTTCACAAAAGATAGTTTTAACCCTTAATTTGTTGAAAAACTGCAAGTTAAAAAAATAATTTAAAAATTATTAAATAAGAGTTAACTGAAAAAAATTTATTTCCTATTTGGATACAAGTAAGCCTGTGTACTTATCTACGAAACTTATAGTTCATTTCAATTGCAATTAGTTATTTGGTGTTTACAGTTGCCACTTCAAAGAAAAAAAATAATTAAAATGCTTAATGATGATGACTCACCTGTTGGCTTGGCATAATCCATGCCACCCATGGGCGATCAGGAAACAAAACCCCATGCTTGGCAGGTAAAGAACTCTTTCTGCTATCACAAAGCCCACAGGGTACAGAAGATTCGACGCAGGTATAAAGGGGAAAACACACAAAGACACACCCTGAAAAAAGACAGAAGAAATTGCATTTTATGCAGTGTGATGAAGGATGAAATGTATGGCGAAATAAAATATAAACCAAAATATGTTCCATACGCAGTGAGGTACATGATGAAAATTTTATTATTAAATAGCTTTTATAACTACACAGCACATGTGTAGAGAAATAAGAAATATTTATTAATCATCTCGAGGTGTGTGTTGAATATATATCTTAGTGACTTACTGGAGATTATTGTTTCCCCATATTTTTGGTAGAAAAGTTTGCTAAATTTCACGCAAAAACATTTCGTCTAGTTTAAAACCATCTCTGAAGCATTATATATTACTCGAGTGTTGGAAAAAATAAGGAGAGATGGTTCTCACCTTTTCTTTAACCTACTATTGCTAGAAATTTTTTCAGATAATCGATATTGCAGTAGTTTTCAGTAGTTACGAGTATTTACAGTCATAATTATTTACAACTAATAAACACATTTTATTTTGGTCCCTGAAACCTTTACTAATTTTATTGAAATATTAGATGGTTATTTTTTGATGGACCCTTCAACTTTCAAAGTTACAATGTGTATTTTTTTAAACCTTTACACTAAATAACGGTATCATCTCAATATTCTCACATGCATCTATAATACAAAACTCCGGCACAACGTTTTATAATAATCTTTATAATAATAGGACACTTATAATATATATCAATATAATTGGTTTTCCACACCATCATGATTTACTAATAGTTGGTAACTATACGTATATTAATAAATATTAAAATTCTTGTGAATTATTCAAAGAAGCAGCATTTAGTCATCGGAAAGTAGTAATTAGGATTTAGAAATGAGTGAGCCAGCTGCTCAAGTTCCGCAGATCATAACTTATAGGATTTCTACGGCTATCACTCACCCTAGTTCATTAATGGGGTAGAAGTATGATAATTTGAAACCAAATACGACAACGCACCGAACTCCCGGTGGATAATTATCGAGAATACAATATTGTGCTCTTTAAGCTCTGCACAGTGTAGGGTTACGTTATGAGGTAACAAGGGATTAACCCTGCTTAAAATTTGTGAATGCAATGGGATGTTCGAGTTTCTTTAGTAAGATTTATTTAAATTTTTTTTTCAAAAAAGTTAATTATTCTGGGAGTTTAACAAGTATCATAAAGAAGCACTTTACCCTACGGCGACTTTTTTTTTCGAAAAATGTAATTGTGACATCATATCCGATAAAAACTCATTCCAAGGTGCACGCATGCATGGGCATCGGACATTTTTGGTATGTTGTGGTGTACAAACATTAAATTTCTATATGAAAGGAGCATTTCACCATTATCGCTGGTTAGCGGACAGTAAGTGTAAACTCACAACTATCAAGCGTCACCTCCAACCGTGGACCGGTTTCGTCCTTATTAGGACTCATCAGCACGGTATAGGAAGGTAACGCAAGAGAGCGGAGGGCAAGTTCCAGCAGATGAGTGGAGGACTAATTAATGGTCACCACTTTTTCAGTTATAGTCGGCTGGTCTAGTACTTGCCCTCCGCTCTCTTGCGTTGCCTTCGTATAACGTGCTGATGAGTCCTAATAAGGACGAAACCGGTCCACTGTTGGAGGCGACGCTTGAGAGTTGTGAGTTTACACTTATTAAGTATCTATTTTCACGTTTTCCTCAAACCTTTTTTTAGCGTAAACAGGATGTGACCTCATACCTTTTCTGTCACGATTTTCTTGAAAACTATCTGTCCTAGAGATATAGTTAGTTGACTGGATATTTTTATTTATACTTCACGCAAAGAAGGCTGTGCAGAGTTGCGGATTTGTTGAATCACCCTGCAAATTTTGTCTAAAAAACATTAAGTTTTTTGTAAAGAGCCACCATCTTCAGTTTCAGTTGGAAACGGCTGAAAATGTTTATTCGTATATTACACTGGGGAACAGCCATTTCGTTCTCTTAGAACTGTGACTTGTTTTTGAATCACTTTTGGCCCCTGAATCCAAAAGTAACTGTAGTTTTTGTCTGTCACGTCCACTTTTTTGGCAAAAAACCCCGCCCCCTCTTTACGTTTTTCAATGACTTAATGACTTTGAATTCGATTTTCAAGGTCAAAAATCATTACTTTAGTCTTTAAATTAAACCCGAGAGGACAAGAGTGGTTAAAGTTTCTAAAATATGAAAATTTGTGGCCAATGCATAGGTTTAAGGGGTTATTACCCCCTAAAAACGCAAAAAAATCGTTAATAATGATAGAGTTTATTTTACGCTATTTTTTACACTTATTTTTTACGCAATTCCTTTTTAAAAGGTTCTAACCCATCCCCAAAGACCCAAATTTAATTAAAATAAGCAGCAATGATTTTTACAAAAAGCGGTTGAGGCATTAGCACCCCCGAAGCACCCGCGGAAGGGTTCGGAATACTCTCTTTCGCTTAGAGGACGCGAACACCTCAACCGCTTTTAGTAAAAATAATTGCAGCCTATTTTCATTAAATTTGGGTCCTTGGGGAAGGGTTAAGACCTTTTAAAGAGTAATTGAGTAAAAAAATAAAGAGAAAAACCCTTAAATGCAAAAAAGGAACGTTATAAAGGATAGAGGTTATTTTAAGCTTTTCTTACTCTTATTTTTTATGCAATTCCTCTTTAAAAGGTCTTAACCTTTCCCCAAGGACCCAAATTTAATGAAAATAGGCAGCAATGATTTTTATTAAAAGCGGTTGAGGTTTTATCGTCCCCGAAGCGAAAGAGAGTCTTCCGAACCCCTCCGCAGGTGCTTCGGGGGTGCTAATGCCTCAACCGCTTTTTGTAAAAATCATTGCTGCTTATTTTCATTAAATTTGGGTCTTTGGGGATGGGTTAGAACCTTTTGAAAAGGAATTGCGTAAAAAATAAGTGTAAAAAATAGCGTAAAATAAACTATCATTTTTAACAATTTTTTTGCGTTTTTAGGGGGGTAATAACCCCTTAAACCTATCCATTCGCTAAAAATTTTCATATTTTAGAAATTTCAACTATTCTTGTCCTCTCGGGTGTAATTTAAAGACAAAAGTAATGATTTTTGACCTTGAAAATCGAATTCAAAGACATTAAGTCATTGAAAAACGTAAAAAGGGGGAGGGGCTGTTTGCCAAAAAAGTTGACGTGATAGAAGAAAACTAAAAACAGTTTTCTAATCAGTGTGCCCATTGAACTCTAAAACAGCCAAAAAATCGAAGTCAACAGAAATTATGTTAAAAATTGTTCCCCAGTGTTATTTTTTATTTAGTTATTAGGGTGAGAAACGGACGTGTTCCTTAAGATACACTCAGATAACATCGTTGTTTAATTTAAAAAATTGGCAAGGTTTTAATGGATTGCAAGTGGTAAAAATAACTGAAATTGTGTGAATATTTTTGTCAAAGTTTTATTCAAATATGGGAAAATTGAAAGCATTCTTTTGGAATTGTCTCTTTTTGTACCAGGCGTCATTTTCAAATACAATACTTAATTTTAAAAAATCCAATCAATTATAAAAGATGAAAATTCAAACTTTTTTCATTGTTATTTCTTTAGACAATGACTAAATAGATTTAAATAGACTTGCGCTTGAATATTTTGATCTTAATTTTCTTTTAGAAATGTTTTTTATGAACACATAGTAACCTAAACGCTGTTCAGATGTATACCGAAAAAATAAAAAAAATTACACTATTCTGAGAAAAGGGTTTAACGAATAGGAGGTATTTCGTGTTTGGATTAAAGATATTTTAATTAAGAATACTGCATTTAAAATTCCTCTTCCAAATTATTTACAAGCTGACTGAGATGTATCAATATTTTAATGAAAGGTAAACAGATTCGAGTAAACTGAAAGCTATTTAAAACTAACACTTTACACCGACGAAGTAGATTTGAATTCAAAATTGATGAGCTCTTTTTTATTCAACAAACTCGAATTTCACCAATTCAATTCACAGCTACCTATTACTACCCAAAAATTTTTTTAAAAAGTAACAATAGAAATGTGTGTTTGATTTAAAAATATTACCTACTCATATTAAATAATGTAATTTTACAATACATGAGGATTAATAAAGATTCGTATGAAAGTTTAGACGGCTTTCAGATACACGGAACTTTTAAACAAATTATGTAACTTGTTACCCCTTTCAATTCTAGACCGGTCTTTAGATATCCATATCCAATAAATCTTAAAGAAAATTTGGAATAGTATTAACTGTATTTTTGCACTGATGTTACAGGCTTTCTCTCCCCCAACTAGAATCGAACTAAAAACAGCAAAAAAGAGCTACTAATTCATAAATAAGAAAAATATGTAAGACTTGAAATATCTTACTTTTGAATATAATTTTAGTTTCAAAACTGTGATGTCTCGTAACGAGGGTATTGCTGAGATGTGATTTAAAGATAGACATGGCATAAAAACGACCTGAAAATTGTGGGATGTAATTTGCGAATATACAATTATATCTCGTTGCACAATGCTTATTATTGTTTAGAAAACTAGGGGGCTCTGCCCCCTGCTCGCTATCGCTCACCAACCCCCGGAACTGCTTCGCAGTTCTTTGAAGATCGCTTCGCGATCTTAGCGAGCAGAGCTCGCTTGTTTCATCTCAACTATCCAGTACAACCTGGAACTTGTCTGCTTATAATCTGTTCATTTAGAAAAGGCGCCTGCAACAGGATCAAAAACGCTCAATAATGCTTAATAACGCTCATCAGACAACTTCAGTGACCGATTGTTTTACAGTATTTTGACTACTTCTGCTTAGGCTGCCTTGTCATTGCAGAAGAAAATTTTGTCGACGATAATTAGAATAATAACTGCTTTTAATACATTGCGTCTCAGGCGCTAATTCTAAATGAACAGAGTATAGTTAATGATCATTTAATATCGAAACTTTTTATCTCTCAAACTTTTCAATAATTTAATTCGGATCATTACCACGAAAATATCAAAATAAAACTCTTACTGAGATATTCCTTTTTAAGTTATCAATAATTTAAAGGATAGGGGGCTACAGCCCCCTACTCGCTTACGCTCACCAACCCCCGTAACTGCTATGCAGCTCTTTACAGATCGCTTCGCGATCTGTAATATCTGCAATCGATCTTTAGCATCAGAGTAAAACAAACTTCCTGAAAATCCTCTTCCTTTCGTCGGCACAAATAGCACTCAAAATAGCTAAATTATTTATTTCTCTAGTAGTTCAAAAATATCGGAGTATCTTTAAAAGATTATTAACCAAGTCTATACTATATCGCTAGCAAACTTAGAGCAAAAATGTGCACCTCAAAACTTTTAAATTTAAATATCCGTGCTCGCGACAATCTAGTGAACAGGCAAATATAAAATTTAAAAACATTAAACACGTCTGATAAAGACCTACTAAAACTATGAAAAAAATTAAACTTTGATGCTTAATAATTCCAAAACTAATTAGAATTTTTTAAAGAATTAAACGCCAATCTCTTTCTAAAAAATAAGAATTAAAGTGTTTAAAAAATCATATTGATACCTTGAATAGTTTTCATTTTAGATAGAAAAAAACGAAAAAGTGTCAAAAATTTCGAAAATTAAAAAATTAATTACTCTAAACCAAATTCGAAATTCGAAAAAAGGGCGACGTAGTGCACATCTTCATACTTCAGAGTATTAGGCTGCAAAAAATCATAGTTCTGCTGCTAATAGATTTCGCTGAACTGGATTACGCGGCGAAAAAAGGAAAACTTCAACTTTGACCTTAAAAATACCCCAGAACTAATTATCACATCAGTTAGCTTTTTGTTCGAGAGTGTGCCCCAAATATTCCTCTACAAACTTTTCAAATTTCATAAATATCTATCAAGTAGTTTTTGCGTTATGAGGGTTCAAAGAGTTGAAAAATAACATTTTCTGAAACAGCGGCAGCGGCAGCGGCGGCAGCGGCGGCAGCGGTGACAGTAACTTTTTTTTAATATAGAGAGAAAATAAAATCAGAATAAGGAAGTTGCATGTGTCAGATTTTTATAAACATTCAAGTGTTCCGTATGGTTTTTGTATGATAAAATGATATATCTAGTCAATTTTTCAAAAAATGTACAAGTAATTAAATATTTTAATTTAAAAGTGTAGAAAAAAACACGTGACTGGAAACGGTTAAGTGGAAATACCGTACGATGACGGCAACAATCATACCATCAACTCCGTTGCTTTTCAATAATAAGGAAGTTGCATGTGTCAGATTTTCGAAAACAAACAAGTGTTCCGTATGGTTTTTTGTATGGTAAAATGAAATATCTAGTCAGTTTTTCAAAAAAATGTACAGGTAATTAAATATTTTAATTTAAAAGTCGAGAAAAAAACACGTGACTGAAAACGTTTATTGTTTAAACTATAAGATGACGTCAACAATAATACCATCAACTCCATTGCTTTACAACAATGTTTAGTATAAGATGACGTCACATCCAAACTCTTGGCGTTTTCGCGCGCTTTTAAAAAGGGGATTTTTGTTAATTTTTTTGACAATCAAAAAATTTCTCGATCGGCCTCAAATTTTGGGTAGTTGCTTATTTTTGCAAGAGGAATCGATTAAAAAAATAAAAAAAAATCATGCAACTTCCTCATTGTCACCGTACGATGACGTCACATCCCAAACTCTAAAGGAGGGTTTATATGCATCCGGCAAGTGCGGCGAGTGCGAATGCGACGAAGATTTTTTCCTGCCGTTTGTGAACGTTTATGCCGCGTCTACAAATGGCGCTGCGTTTGCGAAATTGCGGCGAGTGCGATTGTCTGCCGCATCTCGTTTGTTTTGGTTTCGGCGACGACGCGTTTATTTTTACATTCCGCTTTTGATACTCGCATACTTGATTATTGTATTTCAAACAAATTATTGTATTTCCATCGGAGCAATCTAGATCGCGTGACCCTACCGCAATTTGCTTTTTGCGATAGTGCGTCTATTCGCGCAGATCTCCCTTTTCCTGCGCGGGAAAGATTCGAGGCTTCCTATTGTCATTATGTAGTAATGATGTTAATCGTGATGCATATTCTGTCTCCAATTGTTAAAATTTATTTTTTAAAGAGTCTAATAGAAGTTTCATGCAGTAGAAAAACAAGAATTCGAATTAAGGTATATATACAAAAGAATCCAGTTGTACTTCACTGGTACGATTACAGATGGCAGCACAACTAAAATTATCCGCTAATCTTTGGTTAAAATACTGAAATTTTTTATTTATTAATTATATTAAAAATAATATTTGAAATTTTCAGAGACCTACGGTTTAATACGTGTATTTCAAACAAATTATTGTATTTCGATTGGGGCAATCTTGATCACGTCACCCTGCCGCTAATTGTTTTTTGCGATAGTGCGTTTATTCCGGCAGATCTCCCTTTGGCTGCGCGGGAAAGATTCGAGGCTTCCTATTGGTCCTTTCCAATGGTGTGAAAAATAGGAAAGAAATTCGCATTCGCATGCGATTTTGCCGCACTTGCCGGATGCATATAAACCCTCCTTTAGCGTTTTAACGCGCTTTTAAAAAAGGGATTTTTGTAAATTTTTTTTGCAATCAAAAAATTTCTCGATCGGCCTCAAATTTTGGGTAGTTGCTTATTATTGCATGAAGAATCGAATAAAAAAATAAAAAAAATCATACAACTTTCTCACTGTCGGTTATCAAAACTAGTGATAAAAAGGTCGGGGGTGTTGTTTTTTTGTAACTATCAAACTCGACAATAATTCGCAAATCTCATGCACGGAAAAAGAAACAAACCTTGCCTGGGACTTCTTTGCAATACAATATTCCACTCTAAACCTCCATGCCCACAACATGGAAGGAGAGACAAAACCTCCTTGGGGTTAATATTTGTCAAAAAAAACGAAACAGAAAAACTTTTTCTAGCGGAAGAATGTCAATATCCGCGGAATCCTGAATAACATACTCCTTAGGACTTTTATCTTTTTGCTGGTCGTGTTACAATATTGTGTCCGTCAAAAAAAGAAAAGGGTTTCAAGAAAAAAAGGGAATGCTGTAACTCACAGTCACGAGATCAGAGAGCAACTTTATCATTCTTCAAAAGTCTAGAGAGAAAAAAAAGAACTCATAACCTCCCTCAGGAAATGGGCTTTAGGGATTTGGTGTTCTGGGCCGTAAAAAAATTACGGATCATTTTTTACTTTTTGTTTGTGTGGAGGATATAACACGAAGAGGGATTGTAACGAAAATGTTTTATACACTATATTAGTTGAGACCGAAACGTTGTTACTGAAATAAAGTGACAAACACATAGTTATTTCAGTCTGAAGAATATAGGCTGATATATATTACAATTTGCAATCCCCTAAGTTTAGAGGGGTTATAACTAATTTTGGGTGAGATCTTGACATTCTGGAACGCTGTAAAGAAAAGTATTTTGATTTGTCATTACTTATTTTAGAAATGTTCCTAAAGAGTGAATGTAATGAAATGGGATTTAGTGAGATAACGCGGTAATAATTTTTTACAATAAATATTCAGGTATTCATTTAGCACCACTACAGCTTTGCGCTGAAGAACCGATGTAACCCATAATTGATTAAATTTTGTTGACATGAAAAGGAACCTTTCAAATATGTATAAACACATTTCTAACATAGAACTTTTGAGAAACATAAGTTTACTCCCCTGAAGAAATTTCTCTGGTGGAAAATAAAAAAGTGTGATCACACCAATTTTAAACAGTAAAACCGTTTTTCAATTATGTATAAATCGGTATCATTTTGATTGAACAATAAATAACTGCAATTTTAAATTCAATTGTAGGTTCGAGTATTTCAAAAATGGCTCAGATTTTAATCATCTCACTTGATACTCAATCGTTAGTGGCCGATGTTACAACCCCTTTTTAAGAATTTATTGCAAAATAATGGAATTTTTCCCATTATTAATTGTTGGGCGTATTAATGACGTGAATTAGTTATTGGACTTAGATCTTTGTACACTACTTTACAAAAAAATTATATCAATTTTATTTTACATATTTTTTACCCGTCGGTTTAGAGTTTTCTATTCTCCTCCAATGAAGTACAGACAAAATTTTATCTCAGAAATATGTATGTGATTTAAAATTAAAGAATATCAATCAAATCCGACGACAAGTTAAATTTTAGTAAAACCTTTGGGATAAAAATAATACAGGATTTGTCTTTTAAAGAATCCGAAGTAACACAAGTATAATCCCAAAATTAGAAAACAAAAGGGAGGATAAATTAAACGGTGGAGAATGTAAACAGAACATAGGATTGAGATAAAAAAATCCCTGTCCATGTTATTTTCTGTCACTAGGGATCAATACTGTCTGCCCAGTAATGTTAGCGAATAAATTTCTTTTTCCTCTCCTGGGTGTTTCCAAACGGTGTTTCTGAAGTTCTCTTTAGAAAATCCAGGAAGTTGTAAGACACGCTGGGAGACAAGTTGAAACTTTCCTTAGAATACATTGAGCTATTCTTCCCTGCGTTGCTGGAAATTGACAGTTGTATTTGAGAGAAAATGCGTTGAAGTCGACACATTTTTTAGCGCATGGGAATTGATTGATTTGTTATTTAATTTCTGCTTTTTGAAAAAGCTTTTCTTGACCCAATAGTATTCTGCTTTATAAAATGTTCTTAATGCATATTGGAAGACAATTGTGAGGAAAACGAAATATGTTTGTTGAAACGCTTATCGTAGTGTAACTATTTATTTAATTTAAAAAGAAATGCTACAAAGAAACGTACGAAACTCTTATCGAGATATATTGTCCTTAATTTTATATACTTAGGATTTTTAGACAGCGTTATTCTTAAATATAACTACAGGCATATTTTATCTATTGCTTGTTTTTACTTTTTTAAGTTTTGCGAAAAGAAACTTAGTAGTAATTCACATCACTTTAAAGAAAATAGAATTACGTAGAAAACAAAAAGTTTCATGTTCTTATGCTTTTAGCACTAAATTTATGATAGTTTAAAATACAGGATAAATGGCTTTATAATTTTTTTAATGTCAGAATCTATTACAACCTATTAGACAAGATTTGCGATAAAAATGAAACTTGGAACATAACATCTGAAACTATTATAGTTCTCTATAAAAATCACAATAAAGTAATATAATTTATCTTTGCTTTTTATTAGTCTCTCTATTCTAAAAAAAAGTTTTTGGTGAACGGTTTCCAGAGAAAGGCTTTTTAATTACTGAACCAAATGACACATATATGGTATCAAAATGTCCGAATTCTTTCCGGATTTCCGAGTAAGCCCTTCGATTTTTCAAAAAAATTCTCAATTTTAAAATATTTCCATTTTTTTAGATTTCAGACAAGGTCGCAGTTACAAAGCAAGAAACTATGAATTTTAAAACAATTGAAAATGTATTTCACTGGTTTTTTAACATTCAAATACATTAAATAATCATCTTTCTATTTATCACACTAATTTAAAAAATATATATTGGATTCTTTTTAGCAATATTTATATTTTTGCTGTTCAAATGATTTTAATTATATTTAAAACTAATGTATAATTAATTTATCTTTTATTTTTAAATAAATTAATTCATATTTATATATTTATCTTTGTCGTTGTGGCAACCTAATCATTACTATATTTACAATAAAATATAAACTTCAGAAATTTTGAACTTTTACATTTATTTATTACAACTAGGGAGCTACCGCCCCCTGCTCGCTATCGCTCGCCAACCCCCGTAAACTGCTGACGCAGGACCTTTTGGAATTGCTTCGCAATTCCCACAAATTCCAACTCGTTGAACTTAACACGCTTTATAAAACAATTAAACACTTTACAAAAAAAACCGTCAACTAACTTATTAAAAATACTTCAAATCCCCTCCATGAATAAATCTCCCTTAAAAGTTTGAGTATATATTAACTCGAACTTATCAAAAATTTAAACGAAATGTTTTTAAAAATATTCATCTTAATTATTTTTAATCTATGATTATAAAAATAACTAATTCTAATTGTTTATCAATATTCGGACCGATTCGGACCAAACAAAAAATATTATTTTAAAGTAACTCGTTATAAAATATGCCTAGTGTTTATCATTCATATTTTTTTAAACCCAGACTTGTTAAACAATACCGTTTAAGCAATTGAAAACAATAAGAGACAAAACATCACTATGTTTACAATTAATTTCGATAAAATCAGAATAAAAATTATAAATATTGGCCAAAAAGTGTGAAATTTTAGTATAAAATGGCGTTCATGTAAGTTTTTAGAATATGTTTTTATCAGTCTTTGAGTGATATTTCATCAAGAAAGTACTTTTTTTAAAAGATGAAAAAACATGTTTCATCTTAAAATATAGCGTCAATCGGACGTTGTGATTGGATGCATAATAATTTGATTGACAGTACTTGCTTTATAACTGCGACCTTATCCGTTATCTAAAAAAATGGAAATATTTTAAAATTGAGAATTTTTTTGAAAAATCGAAGGGCTTACTCGGAAATCCGGAAAGAATCCGGACATTTTGATACCATATATGTGTCATTCGGTTCAGTAATTAAAAAGCCTTTCTCTGGAAACCGTTCACTAAAAACTTTTTTTTAGAATAGAGAGATTATAATTATTTTTATATCCTTTTGCAAGTTATGCTATTTAAGGCAGTAAAAGGTATCTTTTTTTTATAATGCCAAAACGCAAAACTAGATATGGCGGGGGAATGTTTTATAAATAAAGATATAAAAATCGAAAGTCAGAACATTAGTGTCATTGCTATGAAACTGACACAATTTCGATGTTTATTTGTTCTCATGAAGCAAAATTCTAAATTTTCGTGATGTTTACGATAATTACTACATTCTTCACAGACAATCAATGAAAATCATTACAAATTTTAAGAAAGTAAAATTTATTCCGGAGTTGTTTCAGTGCTTCTGAATGGATCTGGGTGAGAAAAACATTACCTTGGGGAAATGGTAAAAGAAAGTTTACACTGTTTTGTTACTAATTTTCTTGGAATTAAATGGCGATCCGCCAATTCATATTGCCATAAAGGAACTGTTAACACTTCGCCGCTGAATGAATATTCCCCTATTTTGAAAGAATACCCCAGAGAAATAGTTCCCCTGTTTTAAGAATGTTTTACAAAATGAGTAAGTGTTGTGAGCTGTGTTTTGTGAGGATGGCAAAGAGATCCTTAAGTATCAGCGTCAGCAGTTAACGGGGGTTGGCGAGCGATAGCGAGCAGGGGGCGGTAGCTCCCTAGTGTTTTAAAACAGTATTTTTTCGCAAAACAAAAATTTGCGGATAAGGTAGAAATTTTACAGTTGAAAAATATGTATTTAAGATATTTTCATGAAACTTTTTTTCGTGTGTTTGTTACGATATTTCAAACAATTTTTCACCAAGATTTTAGTTACCTCCTTCAATTTAAATTTATTTTTAATTTTTTTATTTTTTCGCTGCTAGGAACGCTGTCAATGGATTCAGCCTGATCACTTACCTACACCTTACTTTCAAGACCATGCGTTGGTTCGAAATACGTAAAAGCCGTTGAACATTTAAAACACCCAGTTAGTATATTCAGAAGAACAAAAGAAACTGTCCCACTAATCCAAGTGTAGCAGAATTAATGCATTAAAAGTTTTCTACGATACTACGTTTACTCATTTCGTTCTTTGTAATCGAATCCGATCAATCGCATTACTGACGCAGGATGTTTGAGGAGAGAGACACACTTTAAATAAGCGGGATTTTGACAAGCCTTCGATGTCCGTTAATGGAAAACTCTGAAAGCATCGAAGCCTTATCGGGAAAAAATTAAGCTAAAACCAAAAGATTTACTTTTGTCGGTATAGCTAAAACCGTACATTAGAATTTCAAAAATTTACGATCAAAATGCTTTTAAGAAAGTCTATCACTTTTCGTTAATGGATAGCTGAAGAAATGTAAACTTAAAAGTTTTTACACCGGACTTGAAAAACGAATTTGAGAGCTAAAAGGTCTTGTGTCGGGGAGAGTGGTATTAAAATCTTGAGGTTGAGCTGACAAGTTTTCTTTCTGCAGTATAAATAAGAGATGTTTTTTTTGTTTAACCCAAAACTTCTATCCTATAATAACATTGAAGATCAAAAGATTGAAGAAGAAAGGAAGGAAATTAAGTGATATGTATTACATTTTTAAGACTTTTTGTGGCGTGTATGCAACTATCTTTAATGACTCACAAAATTATAAAGACATTAAATTACGAATTAAGAAATATAATGAAATGAAAGAATCTTTTTTGATCCTAGCTTACAGCGTTGTCTTTCTCTCTCTTTCCCTCATTAGGTTTCGTATTCAATTTTTATTATTCAAAACAGGGTACTTTTCCATTATATCGAAACAAATCTCGCCAGACAGACTTTTTGGCGACAGCACACTGCCACCGGAAAAATCACCCGAAGCAACTTCCGTTGGAGTTGCATCAATACGAAAAAACCGTTCAATGCAAAAACCGTTCAATAAAAAACAAACAAATTTATTACATGTGTAAAGCTATGAGTTTTTTTGTTTTTTGAACGGTTTTCGTCTGAACGGTTTTTGCATTGAACGGTTTTTTCGCGACACCATTATTTTATCGCCTGCGCTGGTATGAAGTGTAAGTTAAGTAGCTGGTATTCCCAAAAAAGTTTCAAGGACAAAATTTTGAAGTTATTTAATTTCCATGGAATAAAATTTTACAATTGCATCTTAATATTTCTTCATCAAATAAACTCATGGGTTTTAATGAGAACGTTTATTGTAAAGAACTATACAAAGCTTTCAAATTAGGAGCTTTTGGTTTGGAAAGCGGTCTTTTCTATATTTACACCCCACATGTTGGTTTGTAACTAACCTCTTTAAAAGATAAGGATTCATGGCGTTTGAACTGTATAAGATCATCCATCATAGTGACTGTAAAATGCTTTTACGTGAAAATAGCCGAAATGGAAGGCGCTATATTTTGGTAGTAACGATATTCAAATTATTTGGATAGATACATATGCTATTTTTTATATCTTGATAACTTATTTTCTTCGATTAGTTTCTTAAAACAATTAGTGCGAAAAAGCTTTTTTCAATCGATCTGAAATTAAAATTTATTTTAAAGAAAATAAACCTGGAGTAGTACTTACCAAAATTACTCGCTTGTATAAAAAGTTATTGGAACGGTAGCTTTTCCACAGAACTACACACACTAAACTGTAGAAGAATAGAGTTGCTGAGTTCCTCGAATCAGTGAAAGAACTGACCAACGGAACTGTTCCCATTGTCCAATCACAGCACAGATCTGACGGGAAAAGCAGAAGCCAAGCATTCAAAACTACTAAATAGTGATGAGTGAGATGCCGGATGGGCCAGGATTCTGATGAAGCTGGATTGTCGAACCTGCCAATTATTTAAAAAAAATTTACCCCAAAAATATGTTTGGGATGCTGAAGATTCAAATATTTCAAAATCAATGTTGTCAACTAATAAAAAAACTATCAGTAACTGAATCACTTGGTTTTGTACTTTTTTGGCACCGAAAAAGTATTTGGAAATATTTTAATTTTGGAATTAAAAAAATCTATTAATAAAGAATAGAAGAAAAAAACTAATGACTCTGTCTACAATGTCTAAATGTCTTCCAAAAAATATCTCCCATTATTTGAAAAAATGGTTTTTAAACCGCATTTTAAAAAACATTTCAATTAAGAAAACAATGTTATGCTTTCAAGGTATTTATGACTTAGTAAAGAGTTAGGCTAAGCGCGCACTAGGAGACAAAGACAAAATTGCTCTCGGAGACAAAGACAAAATTGCTTCCCTGGCTATTGCAAGAAGCTAGAGTGCGCGCACATGGCGACGAGACCAAGATCACTAGGCCAAGAATTTCCTCATAGAAATGCATTGCTCTCGAGTGACTAGTGTTTTAAGTCGCCGAGACAGAAGTCTCTTAGTGCGCGCTTAGCCTTAACATTAAAGAAATAAAATAATGAAGTATTCTTACTTTACTTCAAAAATGATGATAAACTGACTGCCAAAAGCTAAGTTTAAAATTATAATATTTTAAAAATTGTATGTTACGGGCAATGTGATAAATTCAATGGCATTTATCAATGAAATTTATCACTTTGCCCGCCTCCACTCTGGGCATTATTAATAATGCCCAATTAATTACTTTGTCCGTAACATACATAAAAATTTCCATATTTTTAATTAAAATAAAATAAGTAAAAACAGATTTTTTAAAAACGCTTTTATTGAAGTGTTCTAAAAGGTCAAAAATAATTTATTCGGTTTGACAAATAAATTATTGGGAAGTAGAAAATAACTTTTTGGCAAGTAAAAAATAACTGATTTTCTAATCACTAAAAATAAAAGCGTGGGAGCTAGTAATTTACACAGAGTAGAGAGCTTAACAGAGTGTTCATCTCCGTAGACGCTAATGGCAACTTTTTTAACAGGGCTTTTCCCATTGAAAAATCTCTGGCCTCAAGTCCCGCCTCCACGCTATTCCTGCTAATTCTGTCATTCGCCCATTGAAGCTGTCACTCAAATCCAAATCGCCTATAATCAGTGTTAAATTCAAATCAAATACATTTCGCGTTCACTGATTGGCTACTAGTGAACTGAATTATAATATGCGTGCTGAATAAATTAAAGATCTTAGGAGTAAAACGGCGGTTTGGTATCTCTGTTAAGCTCTCTACTCTGTGGTAATTTATATATATATATATATATATATATATTTTGAAATTTTAATTTTTTTTTACTTATTATTTAAAATTTGTAGAAATTCACCTGAAGGTATGGACCCGTATAGGTAAATTCAACATACACAAGGACAGTAACAGTAACAACTATGCCGAATGAGGATTCTAACCCCAGACGTACGGCTTTGCAGTCAGATGCTCTAACCACTAGGCCATTACGTCGTCATTTATGTATAATTTTACATAAATAAAAATTCCTAATAGAGAATTTAAAGTGAATCCATCCCACCCAAACCTCATAAATGAGAAATTTGTAAATTTAACCTCATAGAACATAGAATAAAGAAGTTAGAATAAATAGTGAATAAAGAATTACTAGCGCCCACGCTTTTATTTTTAGTGATTAGAAAATCAGTTATTTTCTACTTACCAAAAAGTTATTTTCTACTTCCCAATAATTTATTTGTCAAACCGAATAAATTATTTTTGACCTTTTAGAACACTTCAATAAAAGCGTTTTTTAAAAAATCTTTTTTTTACTTATTTTATTTTCTACTTTTTAGTCATGGTATTTTTTAACAAAAACTCACAAGAAAAAATGTATTTATTTCAACCAAATTTAATCTTATGTTAGGATGGAATTTTAAATTTCTACACTACAATATGGTGGTGAAACATAACGCGTATCCGCTCACTCACCGATGAAATCCATCGATATCAAAAAGATTCACAAGAAAAAGAAAAAGCATTCAATAAAATAAAAATAACCAATCGTAAGCCCAGACAAAAATAAAACTCAGAATTAGTGTATCAATGAGCAAACAGTATTATCCAGTCTTTTCAGTAGTCCATAAATTATAAAAGTAGCATATTTTTCTTCTCTCGCGATTCCTCGGGATAGGACACCATTTTCGGCGATTTTTCACTCTTCTGGCGATTTCTTTCTCGCGGTTATTATCTTAAATCGCTAATTATCTTAATTGTTAATTGGAAGGTAAGAAATCTCGTTTTGAAGATTGAATATTGTAGTGATATACCTAATATATTATCTTACAGGTTTTGGGAGCCATTGGCTTCACGGAAGTGTCTCAAATTTGAATTAAACGGATAACTAAAAACACTCGTTAAATACCTTAATTACGGAGGTTTTGACTAGTTGATTATTGAATATTGCATTGTCATCGGGTTTACACCATGGTGCAAAGTTTCAGAACTTTAAATCGTTTGGAAGTGCCTGAAATTTTATGTACAATAAATTGCATTAAAAAAAGTGATTAATCGTCTATAATTATCGCAATTACTGGGAGATTCTCGTTTTGACTTTTGAATATGATGAAGTTGTGCTTTATACACAATTGTGCACGGTTTAAGGAGAATAGCCCCTTGGGAAAGGTCTCTAATTCCGGTTTTTCTGTTAATTAAAAATACTCGGTAATTTAACTTAATCCTTTGGTTGTTTGACTAGATAATGGTTGGATATTGGAGTGTCATGAGGGTTACACCGATGTGTAAAGTTTCGGGGTCCTAACATATCGGGAAGTGCCCGAAAATCGAGTTTTAAAATTCCACCCGTAAAACGCCGCCAAAAGCAAGTAGAATAAAAGCGTTTAATAATAATAATAACGATAACGATAACGATAACAATAACAACAATAATAATAACAACACTACTACTACTACTACTACTACTACTACTACTACTACTACTACTACTACTACTACTACTACTACTACTACTACTACTACTACTACTACTACTACTACTACTACTACTACTACTACTACTACTACTACTACTACTACTACTACTACTACTACTACTACTACTACTACTACTACTACTACTACTACTACTACTACTACTACTACTACTACTACTACTACTACTACTACTACTACTACTACTACTACTACTACTACTACTACTACTACTACTACTACTACTACTACTACTACTACTACTACTACTACTACTACTACTACTACTACTACTAATAATAATAATAATAAAAAGGCTTAAAAGGATATTTTCTCTTTTTCACAAATGTTAAAGAGAGTCCACGACGTTAATCATATTCCATGACCGTAAACATAATAATATTAAATGATAAAAAAATTAAATTGTTGCATCAACCAGTATTATATTGATTATATTTATTACAAGGAAAGTAGCAACGACACATGTTCACACTCGACTCAGGATTAAATACACGTGTGAAACAAAGTTTCACAAAAAACCCTTCATGCACCACCAACACATGAAAAAAAAAGCTTGGCGAACTCATCTGATGTTGAGAATGTGTATTTCAATAAGACAAGAAAATATTATAATAGCATAAAATAAAAACCGTAAAACCACCCACACACAAGACCCAGAATTTTATGTGCGAACGAACATTTCTAATTTCTGATTTAAAATAAATAAATTTTAGTTTCGTTTAAACATTGTTATCAACCTAACCTAATGAGCGAAAGCATTAAAGTCTAATTTGTGATTTTTCATTGCAATCAAAACCATTATCTCCCTATAATGGCCCCGCATAAGGCTCAATTTCAGAAGGTATTAACCTCCTGATAGCGTCTAAAGGTACCTGTAATGAAAGACCACAGTTCTTAAACAGTTCCAAATTAAGGATTACACTGTAGCTAGTCATCAAGTTCATTGTAATGGCCGGATAGACTATTAAAACACCCCCAGGGAGAGATAGAAGCGCTCCAACGAGCGTTAAAGACCCCGGAATAGTTTTATGGATGCTTTGAAAATGAGCTGTAAACGAACTGAAAGCATCGATGTTTGGATGCCACTGCTTCAGGAATGGTTTACTCTAGAACTGGATTTTAATTATGCCAGAAAACTGCGACTGTTTTGAATAAATCCGTAAGAAAGATTTGAAAATAATATTCGAAATACATCATCATTAAAACGTAAATCGTAGTATAGTTATTTTGATTAATCTCTAATTGTTTTGTTTTAACCGATGTGTTAGAAATAAAAGAGATACTGATTTAGTATTGTTTCTTATTCTAACTGTAAGAAAATTATCTTCAATTCTCATGCATCCATCAATTTAAAAATATCATTTATATATCTTTCTACAAAAATTTATGTTATTGAAACTAGTGATTAGATTATTAATAAATAAAATAAGTAGAGAGAACCTTATTAAGTCTCTATTCCGGGGGGGGGTGTTGTAAAAAGGTTTCAAATCCATCGATATTAATTTTAAAAATAGCTTCATTTTATTTTTTACAAAAGTCCATCATTAATAACGTAATATTATTTACTCCTATGTGTAAATAATATTGCCATAATATCATCTCTTTATGTTCTTTAAGTTTTGAAGTGTTGACATTAATATCATAAAATAAAGGAACGTTTTTAAAATGTCTTAAATTCGTAATTAACCTTCACTATCGTAAAGGAATTGAAACCCAAATATCCGTTACATATAGGGTTAAGTACCAGAGTTTGATAACTTTGAGCTGTAAAAGTAACAGTTAATATATATTTCACACTTTCAACAAAGGAAAGCAAAGATAAAATGACTAATGTTATACCCATCTTTAGATTTTTTTTATTTCTCTACTTCTGATAATATAAAAAAACGAAGTCCTTGACGGCGGGAATCAATATTATTTAGCTCACGCTCACGGCGGCTCAGTAACACTGAAGATTTCTGTGGAAGCAACATACGAAACGTCTGGTTTTAATTTTAATTTTAACCATCGACCACGTAAAGACAGCCCGGACAATTTTTATAATCGTACTTCTCGTGTTTCTAAAACACTTAATTTATTTCAAAATTTTAAAGAGATAACATTTAAATACTCAGTGTTAGGCATTGTAAATTCAAATTACATGCAAGCAGAACCCTAAATTATAAGAAACGAAAAATAAAACATACACTCTAGTATATCACACTATTTGTAATTCACAACTTCTACATCCCTTTACATCCCAATACTAAAGGCTATCAAACTCAACCCCTTCCTCATAAAAACATATTACAAGAAATTAGTTTGAAAACCTCTGACCCACCTGTTGAAGACAGGCAGCCTCGTTCCCATCATCTTCATCCTAAGGACCAGCAACAGACTCGTCCCTAACCCCAACACCAGCAGCCGAAGTACCAGGTCCTTTCTCCACGTGGGGGTGGGACCTTTCACTTTTCCACGAGGGGACCGCTCGGCCGGGGGAGGAGCGCCCTGTAAAGAAGCGGATTAACTACAGGATGTCTCAAAAGTTCTAGGGGGCGTAGGTAACTCACAGAGCCCTGTGTGGAAAAGTTCAAATGCAATTCGGAACAGTGCGAATAACAGTTGCCAGGGGTAATGAAAAAGATACAACAAAACAATTCAGGGGATTAAAAATAAGACTTTAGGAGTGTCGATTTTTTATTCTTTAACGATGCTAAAAAATTTATACCATTTTGAAAACGATCTTTTAAGGACAAAACGTAGTTTCCATGGTAAGTTATGTAGTGGAAATCGACGCTGAAGTTGTATTTCTATGCCTAGATTTTTGTTTTTTATAGCATGTCTTTAGTTGTTTCTGAAAAACTTTAAAAACACTACTGCACAAAATTATGTGTCATTGTCTCGGGATCTCTAGACCAGGGGTTCTCAAAACCTCCGCGACCCCCTTTTCAGGGAAAATATTTTGGTGACTCCCTCAGACCTAAAATGTTAAGGCACTTCGTCTCTCTCCCAACTCATATGATCTCATCTTGAAGCCTTGACTGAACAATTCAAAGATTATATTCCAGCAAAGAATATGGATGGATATTTATGGGTCGTCAATCCGTTTAATGAGCAAGCTGTTCAAAAGGCTTAATTAAGTGTTCATCTGCGTCATTCATTTTGTCTTCCTTCATTTTGTCTCGCGACCCCCCTAGGCATGCTCCGCGACCCCCCAGGTGGTCGCGACCCACCGGTTGAGAACCCCTGCTCTATAGACTAAAATTACTATGGATTGCTTTTTGGTTTCTAAATTACTTTGGGTTATCTATGCACCTTCCTAGTTTTTTTCACTATTTTTGAGGCACCTTAGGTATAACATATGAAACTGAAATGGAAATGTTGTCTCAAGACCTCATTCTCTTAATTTCATTTCTAGGCTTAGTGAAAAGATGTTCCCAAATATTAAATTTTTTTTCAAATATCATTTTGGCGAAACAAAGTAAAAATTGAATCAAGCGATTCAGTTGCTATGAGAAGGATGTTTTCCTTTATTATTATTGTCTATTTTAAAACGTACTTTTTTCCTCTATAAACTTTCATAAATAATCCAAAAAAAATATATACATAGCTAGCACCTATTGTGAAGCCCCAGTGGCTCAGTGGTATAGTGCTTCGCGCTTCCACACCACAGGCCCGGGGTTCAATTCCCGGGTTGGGCAAGGTCCACTCAGCCTTTCATCCCTTCAGTGGGTCGATAAAATGAGGACCAAGCGTGCTTGGGAACTAAACACTGGGGGTCTCGCGTTAGAATGACCACCTAACCGGGACACATGCCTAACACCTTGCACCCCAGGGCCCCACGGTCACGAAAACGAAGATGGGCATCGTAGGCCTTGGCCCACTAGGGCTGTTGCGCCAATGAGTTTAGTTTAGTTTTTAGCACCTATTGTAAAATGCAGTTTAAGTTGGTTTTTATAAAGTTTTTCTTATAAAAACTACTTCAAAATATTATATTTTAAACCACATTTAAGGTTATATTTATAATTCTACAAACTGATATTCTTAAAAATAAAACCTTTCAAATAAAGATAACCGTTCAAACAAAGATAAAGATTATTGCATAATAATTTGTAATTAAAAATTAAGATTATTAATGAAATAAATGTATTATTTTTATATAAAAACTAGTGATGGGCAAAATCGATAATTTTAGGTATCGAATACTTTGGTATCGAATACATATAGGTATCGAATACTTAGGTATCGAATACTTATAGGTATCGAGTACTTTTAGGTATCGAGTACTTTTTTTCAATGTCGGGAAATGAACCTGAAGGGACAATTTTTTTAGGGCCTATCCATAATCAGACTAATATTCAAAAAACTGAAAGCGATCCATCAAAAAGCCCCGTAGCTACGGGCCTGGAGGTGGATAGAGGCGAAGGATTTGGCGGGGGAAAAACCTAGCCGCGTCAAATTTCTCTCGCGGATGATAACGACTTGGGTTTGAGCGTTGCAAAATGAAAACGGAAACAGGCTGCGTTTGATCTACAGTAGGTATTATAAAGATTACTTCATTGAAAAATTTAAAATGAAATATGTCAATAAAGTATCGATACTTTTGTGGGTATCGAATACACTCGATACCTATAGGTATCGAGTACTTAAGTATTTGGTATCGATACCTGCCCATCTAATATAATAAAATCAAGTGTGGCTATGTATGTATGTATGGTTGTCTTTTATACAAATCCACAGTTTACTTCCGATCTGCACCAAACTTGGTATACCTACGTAAAAAAACCCAAGGAAAAACATAGGCTATGTTTCGAAAACTTTTAATGACCCCTTGACCCTCTTTCGACCCTTTTTATGGTCATTTTGCTGAAATAGCTTTATTTCTCCTCAAGAAGAGATCTGCTTACTCCATTGTTACAAAGAAAACTTAATGCTAAACAACAAGTTTTTAATAGAAACACTAGGTACAAGTCTAATTAAAAATTATATTACTAATTTAAAAATCTATTTCCATGAAATTTAAAAGTTTAAGTATAGTTTAACATACTATTTTTATTTGAGATTATCTAATTTTTAAATTTTAAAAGCTTTATGGAATATCATTGTTGTTAAAATGTCTCCATGGAAACGAGTAAGTAAAAACAAAAAGTGATAATATTTTAGCTTTTAAGAAAGTTGGTTAACAAACCAAAAACTACTAAAACTCCCTTTCAACTAGAGAAGGTTGATTTATTTTCTTAAATTGCAAAATGGAATAAGCTTTAATTATTGAATAATTTCATCGAAAACGTTTATTCTTAAAGAAATGATTAATTAAGGAATCTGAGAAATTTAAAATAATTTTTAGAATATTTTTTTCCATGTTGTAAATGTGGAAATCATTCAAAAGTTATATTGCTTGAGTACTGAAGGAATTTTAGTCCATCCGGGAACACCGGGATAAGAAAAATTACTAGAAACAAAGGGATAGGAAAAGTTACCGGGAACACCGGAATATGAAAAAAAAACGCCTGGGATACCGGGATGATTGGTAAATGCTGATTATACAAAATTAGAAATGTATTTGGGAAAACTTAAAAATAATAAATTTATACTCTGCACCCGTGCAAGGCCGGGCATACCAGCTAGTCACTAATAAAAACTAAGGTTATCTTCTTATTATAAATATGTAACTTGGTAATGCCATTTTAAACGTGTAAGGTTATGTTACCTTCCCACAAAAATGTTTCTAGAGCATACTATATTGGGTTTGTGGGTGAACACAGCGCATGTTTTAGTGTTAAATGTATTTTTAAGAAACTGTTCATTAAAGAAAGTGTAAAAGCAATAGAGAAAAAAAACAAGCATTTTCCATCATCCTTCTACCATGATTCTAACACAAACTCTTACCCCATCCCAACACACAACTTATCTATTCATATAAAAGCCTCCTCCATTCATAGCAGCTAAGCCCCAGCAATTTCTTAGCTCGGTTACGGCACCATTTGCGTCGTATCATCAACGGCTCTCATAAAGGCAATGGGCCTTGGTAACTTGCCAGAAAAGGTAACTAACTACGGGAACGAATTAGAGAGGGAGATAACGCTGACATAGGGGGATACATAGGGGGACTTTTTTTGCTAAGATGGGTTAAATATTTATGAAGGGTCAACTTAATCAAGGGAAAGTACCCGTTCCCGTTGACATGGTAAAGTTTGGGTTTGACCACAAGATTTTCCCACGTTGAGGTTTCGCGTAAGTGTTCCCTCGAGGTTTAGGAACGCTTGAGGGTAAGTGCAGTGTTTGTGTATATGTTGATGTTCTCGGTAGGTTGAAAATGGGATGTTATGTTGAGTGAAGAACGGTGTAGGTAGATAAAATTGCGGAGTGAAAATAGTGTTTTTGGGAGATTGTGTAAGGATAAATATATGAACCTTTAGGGTAAATACCGGAACTTTATACTAATCTGTAGAGTGGAAGGTGGAACTTCTGAAGCAATTTTGATATTAGTGTATGGCTTCCTAGCAATATTAATTGTTCTTTCATGTTTTGAATTGTCTTGTTTCGTTATTATTCTTCTAGGAATAGAACAAGTTCATTTCTTGCTCTAAAAATGAAAACACTTCGAAGCTTTTTGTTGTTTACATTTAAAAAGATGAAACTTGCTTTTTAAGTAAAAAAAATGTTTGTTTGGTTGAAATGCGTATTACACTTGCGCGACGGGGAAGTTTTAATATTTTTAACAAATTTCAGTAAAATGAACAATAAGAAGGTATAAAAAGCGGAAAAAGATTATTTTCGTAGATATGAACTAGGAAAATGATTCAAATTTAAAATAAAATGTGAAGTAAATACGTTTGTTTTGACGATATTTTCAGGACATTTTATCCATTTGGTGTAGGGCTACAAAAATACTGCTTAATAAAACATCAAATTTGTGTCTCACTCTATATTTTTTATTTCTAATCATTAAAATGTTTGCTTTCAAAATGGTCACAAATGAATTTTTCTGGAAAAGCAATCTTATGTTTACAAGCGCATCATTATTTTATTCCTCAAGATATTTTCATTTGAAATGTAAAAATTCACAATCATTTTCTAGAGAGTTTTATGATCAAAATGGTTTCAAAGCGTTCCATTTGTAAACTCAAAACGAGCATTTTCATTTATGAAAGAGATTTGATAAAAAAAATATCAATTTTGGTTGCATTCACAAAATTACTAAGCGACTCGAATAAATCTACAGAATGTTGGGATCATTTAAATATGTCAAAAGGAATTAAACTTCAGATTTTAAATATTTATTTTAGGACAGAGTTATCTAAAAATATTATATTAAATTGATTTATCATAGATTTAGAATTATAATTAAAAACTCAGGAAAGAGAAAAAGAAAGAAAAAAGATATTGTATATGGAAGAGTCAGAAAATTACAGAAGGAAATAGGGCATTAAATAGCTAACATTAAAATATACTAAAAAAAAGGAAAAAACCGAAATTTATAGCTATAATACTTTGTAACAAATATTTAATAATTATTGATATTGATTAAATAATTAAGGAAAACGTAAAGTAGTTTTAGTTTATTATGTATACTATATTGCTATAATTACAGTAGTACAAAACGGCACAGCCATGCTACTACTTAAAATTAATAAAATTAAAAAATTTTTAACCCTGCGCAGTGCGCAATAGTATTGAATATCACAAGAAAAGCCTGAACAGCTCAACTTACGAAATAAATTGAAACTATACGTTATTTTTCGGAAGAAAGATGCACTGCACATGTATGAAAGTTCATAAAAACTTTCATTACTAATGAATATCACATGTGTTCTATAAGCCTCAATTTATACGTATTATCAATTCCTTTATACCATCACTCTTCTACTCAAACAACTATTCTTTCTCATAGGCTGTTCTATTAACTAAGGAATATTGTACGAACACGCTGAACAGTTAGACTACTACACCGAAATTCATTAAAACTGAAAAAGATACATTTAGCTCCAATTATTAACTCGCAATTTGTATCGCTAAGGACCTGTTGAACAAGCTCGAACTTCACATGTAATCAATGCCTTTAAACCAGCACTTTAGTCTTTAGTGCATACAAGCATGCTCAAGTCAAGACGTGATAACTGATGCCTCAGCCGTTGGCACAAACGTTGATTGAAACTGATGTGACGCATGGACACGCAGCATAGTAATGACGTGCACGTGCTACGCCCTTTACCCTGACAACCCCCTTCACCCATCGTTATAATGATGGATCAAGTGAGGGATTGGCCAACCTCTGGAGGGAGCGTATAATGTGCGTATAACAAGAGTCTGACGCTATAGGTTTACAAAGGGAATGGATGGATTGGTTTAGGGATAAATGTCGACTGTTTCGCCAGATTGTTTGTTTGTGTAGATTGTTTATTTTTTTATTCAGTCAGTCTACGTACTTTGTGCTTTAGTTCGGAATTTATGACCTATTGGGAAGGATTTTAAAAGCAGTGATATAATTTTCAATATGCGGGACGGAACAAAATACTTAGATGTTGAAACTAACGTATTCAATATTATGAAGTTAGTGGGGTTTACTGAAAATTTCTAAAGGATTTAATTATAAAAGGGAAAACACCTGAAAAATTGATGGCATAAAAGAATAATTTTCATGGTTCGATATTAGGTGAACATTTCAGGATATTAAAACTAACGTATTCATGATTAAGAAGTAAACATAATTGAGTTACGAAATTGACTAGTGGTTCGCCGAAAGCAGTGATTTTAATTGTATATTTATATTGTACAGTTCTTTAGAATTTACCGAGAAAAATCTTTGGGGGAATTATTAAAATTATTAAAAATCCAGACCAACTGAGTTCTATTCAGCAGTATAAATATTTTGCATATTTTTTTCTATAAAGAGGTAGCGGAACGCTATTTTCGGGGGTGCGTTCACCTCAAAAAGATCCCTTCATAAATTATATGTTATGCGGATGTTTCTTAAAATCCTTATTACTCCAGTAACGTTCAGATATAGTTAGTAACAACTCAGTTGGTAAAAATATTCCTTTTTATAGACCAACCCTTCAAGCTAGACGCGGACTAAGTTCTTCTCTCAAGCTTTCTTTAATATAGTTTAATCTTCTCTAAATAAGATAAATTTTATCTTATTTCTACTTGCGGCAATTCCACTTGCTGCAAGAAATAGAAAAATCAATATAAACTATCTGAAAATGGCGAAAATTGCTTTTATACTGATGCAATAAAGTAATTTGTGGTAGTCAACTTCCAATTACAAAACAAAAAGGTGCATAAAACTTGATACTACAGTAGAGTCAAAAGCGATGCTTCTTCAAAGGCACAATGTTTGTCATAAAAGAAAAATGATTTATATAAATATAAAATTAAAAAATTATAGGAGTTACTAAAATACTAAGAAAACAAGAAATGTACTTACCTTTTGAACTAAAAATATATCATACGTCACACAAACTGCTACGACTGTTATTCCTTGTTCCTTGCTTAACATGGCTAAACCAGCTAGCAAAAGGCATTGGAAGAGGGCTTTATAATCTATAGAGTAAAACCATCAAAGTTATGTAAAGTTTAAAATTACAGAAATTATATTTATAGCCTCAAATTAAAAACACAATTTGGATAAAACTAAATTAAACCGATGATTTTAAACAATTACATAATTCCTAAATAAATCTTAACTAATTAGCAGTAATATCGTTACATCAAATTCTGCAGTTAAAATTATTTAGTGCAGGGGATGACTTTCTAAAGTATGCAACCCTCTAGGCAGGGAACAGAGTGTTAATGGAACTAAACATTCTTAAACTTTTTAAAAAAAAGTTTTAAATTAAAATTTTCTATAAGTTAAGTTTCTATCAAAATGCAAATGATTATGATAAAAAATTAACTCTTTATTTAGGCATGTGTGCAAGAGTTGATGCCGAACTAGCTAATTAATCTCACTAGCCTCTAGCTAGGTAAATGGAAACTTACGAGAATAATGTGTTTTATAGTACATATATATCAAAAGATGCATTCTTATGGACTTAATACCGACACTTAAAGCGAAACTTTAGTAATCTCTGCCATTTTAATCGATACCCTAAAACGCCTGAGAACTTTGAGCATCTCCTGATAGTTTCGATATTTTTGAAACTGAAGTCAATGAGTTTCTGTTACATTATGTTTCACAAGCGAGGCATGTGATTGCTTTGGAAAAATTAATTCACGTGTTGCAATGGCTTTAAAATGTTTAAAATCGTATCCAGTTTTAGAATATCGCAATGAAAATACTTTCAAGTAAACGCATTCATAAGTTTTAAAAGCTTTAAGCAGTTTTGTGTGACGAGATTGCATGGTTAAAGGATATCTTTTCACTTTTGAATAAAGGATCTGAAAGTTTTGATACATATTTTGTTTTTTTATTTCCATAGAAAATATATTTATAAAATTCACAAGAACTATCAAAAATTTACTTTTGTAAGGAAATAAACTATTGACATAAATAAACTGTATTGCAGTTTTGAAGGTTACCAAATATGTCAAGTACTAAAAACTTTCCATGATCCCTTAATGTTACTTAACTTTCATAAAAATATTCCTCATTGTGTAACGTCTGTTAAAAGATAAATCATAATGATTTTTTTATAAAAATGTTATTAAAAAGGTAAATATAGTATATGTGGAAATCTGATTTTTATATTATGTACTGTGGTGTTATTTATTGAAATCCAAAATAACCTACTAAAAATTCTGCCTTTAGAAATTATTGCAAAACCAAATAGTAGAACCTTGATCGAGAGACATCTTCTGGGGTCAACAATATACGATCGTTTTAACGAAAGAACGTTAACGAGTAAAATTATCTCTGTTATAAAACAATTGGTATTTATTGTAGCAGTTGAAATAATAGCAATTGAGTTAATTTAGCTATCGATATCATGCTAGAAATTAGAAAAAAATATTTTTTTAAATAAATGCAACAATTTTTCCTCAGTATATTGCAGGAATTGTGACGGTATACAATCGACTAAATAACATGAGTTGATACATATTAGAGCAATGTAATATTGGTCAGTTGATTTTGTTTTTATATCAAATCTAGTTATTTAGTCCATTTAATATCTTCAAAAAAGCAGGCTAAAATCGATTACTAAGCTAAAATTCGAATTTTAACGAGTCATTCACACCATCCTTTTTTACACGCAACAAAACCAATCATTTCTATCAAAATTTCAACGCAACTGATTCCAACCTAAAAATCCGTTTACACAACCCCTATTCTTGACACCTCCCCTATCTACCCTCCCTTATTAACCAGATAAACTCTCGGAATTGCTCAACATAAAACCAACCATCACAAGAACCCACCGAGAGATAAAACTTAATACTTGCCTTGTTTACGACCCTACGAGCGAGCTTCACTTGTGCACCCTCAAACAGGCGACATTTATGTATTTAACCTTGGGCTCCCTCGCAAGGAATCAAATCCGCTTTTTATCACCAGGATGCATTGACATTTTTCCCGGCTCATTACCCTCCACGTTACGACGTCACAAAGAATAGTCAGTGGTCATCCAGGGAATCATTCGTTATTATTGCCACCGCCAGGACAAGTCGTCCTTAGGAGGATACAAGGGCCCTGCCTTGTACCAGGACACAGCTGTTATCGCAACGATAGGATTCTTGTTATTGCTCTGGAGCAAGATCTTTGTGACTACTGCAGACGCTGTAGCTTGTTGCAGTATCGCAAATCGTTAAGATTTATTGGACAGGTGTTTAATTACAGGGAAGATCTTGATTGTTGTTTAGGGAGAGGAGTTTTGTTGCAGTTGTTGGGATCGGGGTTTGGGCCAGAGAGTTGGTAGTTGTAGGTTGTTGTATTTTGTTATTGTCTGGAGAGAGAGGGGGTTAGTCTGTAATTATGTTTTGTTTTGGCAAATCGTGTTTTGTGAAAGTTACAGATGAAGTTAGAGACTGAGGAACGTATGCGTGTTTATTGATTATTTGATTCTTTAATTCGATAAGAGATAGAATAATGTTTTATTATAAAATACGGCATGGAATTTATTTTTAAAGAATAATGTATTAACTAGTGATGAATTAAGTTTAAAGGATAAATGAAAAAACAACAATTTCACACAAAAACATGTTTAAACATTATTGTGTTATATTTTATATTTATTTAATTAAAAATAGTATGCATCCTTCAAAAATGATATTGATTGTAACTGCTTAATTGGCCTTTTCTTTTCAAATTTATAAAAGCAATGGTCTGGTTCAGTTAATCAGTTCTTTTATCTAGACCAACCAATAACTAGAAAAATAAATCTAGATTAAACTAGAAATTGCTCTTACTTTATTTATGTTTCCTGTGACTAATTTAGAGCTCATCTGTTTTTAGTGTACTCAAATCAATAATTTTAAATTTGAATGATGTTACAAAGGATTGTTTTGATTCATACAAGGTCTAAATTATCTGTTTAAAAATAGAATTTAACATCGGTTGACTGTTAAACTCTGCATTTTTAACCAATTCTATGCACATTTTATTCTTAGCCCACCAAAGTTTTCTAAACCTATATTCCCAATATTGCCAATCCCAAACAAAGAAAATATTTTAAGATTAATCTCCCAGCTTGTATACAAAATATTGGACAAAGTTAAGAAGTAAAAGGAAATTGTATGTTAGTAGAATAATCTTACCATTGGTTCTCCTCAGATGCGTAGACTGCATGTAGGTTCGCAGGCTCAGAAGGAAAAATATGGACGAGAGAAGTTCTGCTCTTCCTACCACACCAGTTACCTGAAGAAACGAAGGAGGAATTGCTGGGAGTTATTCACAAACTAAAACACAAGTTATGGGGAAGGAGTATTCTAACGTTACTAACAATAAAGAGGGGAAGGGTAAATTTTGTACTTTAACATTTAAAATACTATATAATATTATGTTACGGGCAAAGTGATTAATTGGGTATTATTAATAATACCCGGGCAATGTGTAAATTTAACGATATTTATGAATGAAATTTATCACTTTGCCATCTTCCACTCTGGGCATTACGTATTCTCCCGTCGACCGTTCCGTGACTGTTATATTCAGCGGCACATCGATAAAAAAGTCAATGGGTTGTTTACCGTTTTCGGATTCAGCGGTACGGTCGACGGGGTAATACTTAAGAACCGAAAATAAAATTTAAATAATAATATTAGTTTTAATGTGAAAGTTTAAAAAATGCGTAAACACAAAGATTGGGGGATTGTTGAAATTTGTCTACTTGTGATTAGAATGGGTGATGATCCTTGAAAATTATACGGCACAATTTGTGAATGATCTCTTTGCCGCTTCAGCTTTTTTTAAATGGATGAATTAAAATGTTAATTTGTGAAATATTATTTGAAGTTCAAAATATCACATTTTGTAACAAGCAGAAAATGGAATATAAAAATAGAACTACATTAAATATATGAGGTCCTAAGAGAAACAAGTTGTATTTAAAAATTTTCCTCTGACATTGAAATAAAGTAATGAATTACATCACCCTTATTTGACTGTAGATTATTTAAGTAAGTTTATTTTATTCTCAGTTTTAATTGAACATACTTTTCATTTCCCATGAGGTTATTAGAGGAGTCTGTTCATTTTATTTAATGTTTAAAATGATTGTTAACTATCTCTGTAGCTGTAAGGTGCCTGCCTCGGCGAATCTAGTCACTTCACAATAGGTAATGTTATTTTCTTGACATACGAGGCTTTGTTTAAATCTAAATAGCTGAAATGAACTTTTTTGGTCCCCACGTACCTTTACTAGGGTGGTCCAAAAAAACTTTTTTCCAGTCAGCCCAAACGTCGCCCCCTAATTTTTTTACATTTACCAATAGTATCATCCTCCTTTAGTTTTAGCTTTCTACTCCTATTTTTAGGGGGTGCTCAATGGCCCTTCTTTTTGACACTTAAAAAATTTTATGGATTTGCTTTTAGACTTCCCGTGCTTAAAAAACAATTTTTTTCGTAAAGCCTGATGTTTCTAAGCGTCAATATGTCTTATTATATTGTATTTAATTTAATTTTTATATTTTTCAAAATTTTTCTCTGGATCCGCAAAAATGCGTTAAAATCATCTGTGTTAAAATCCTGTTTTTCAGTGCGTTATAACAGCAAAACTATTATTTGAAAAACAAAAGTTGAATTGTGCATTTTGTAAGAAATTTTGTTTACTTTAACTTTGTAATTCAAGTAATTTTCGAGAAACTAATACTTTTTGAAATATACGAAAAAATCCGAAGATAAAGTGAAAATTTTGCAATTTTTTCACATATTTTTGCGTTTTTTGATATGAAGCTGACCTTCCACTTGAAAGTGAACTAGATATTCGAAATCAGCACCTCAAAAAACATATAAAACCGTCGAAGAAAATAATTAAAAAAAATTTTTTTTTGAAGCAACTGCTTGTCATAGGACCATATTACTATTTTGAGCTTTTATTGAATTTTTGTTACTTTTTAAAACAAATTGCATATTTTTTAACCAGAATCATATTTTTTGACCCTTAAAGCATAATATTTGACCCCCAAAAATGTCTTTCTGTTATTAAAAGAACCGAAAATAGGCCCGCTGGCGGCCATTTTGTTTTTGACCGGAAGTCCCAAACGGCACTTCCGCCAGAGTGATTCTGGTCGATTTTGGATTCAGCATGTTTCAAACTATGTTTCCACCAATTTTGGTGCCTCTTGCACAATCTGAACAATTATTCCCTTTAACAGCCCTGCTATTGTTGCTTCCTAGTCAACAAAAAACTAACTCGTCAATATTGTTTCTTAACATTCATACTTAAAAAATGATGCTTTTAACTATTTTATTTTCAATTTATTATCATATATTAAGTGTATAAATAAAGTAGGTGTCAAAATAATTTATCTTTTACTTATTTTTTAGCCAATTTAGCCAAATTTTCGAAAAAAAACTAAAAAGTGCAGTTTTTTAGGGCCATTGAGCACCCTCCTAAAACTGAAGTAGGAAGTTGAAACTTTGCCATAATAATACTATAGGTAGATGTAAAAAAAAGAGGGAGCGACGTTGTGTCTAGGACGAAGTTTAGTTTTTCCCATAGGAATGTGGACCACCCTAACCTTTACATTGATAAATTATGTGCCTAGAAAAGTATGTTTATCAATTAGAGAAAAGCTAATCGTCTTAGATACTTAATATTACTTATTTAAAAAAGAATCAAATACATTAGTAGAAGGAACAAATAGCAATTGTTCACTTCTACGCCCTTAAAAAAGTGTTTTTATCTTGAAATCCAGGTAAGAACTATCCTTCAGTGCTGATCCTCACCCCAAAGGCAAAACCCACCTGACTTTGATAGAGTTGGACTTCCCTCGTTCTCATTGGCGGACGCAATCTCGAGAGAAAAAAATATCCGTCATTGTCCACTTATCGTCTGAAGAGGGTCGAGCAAAGTAGAACTGACATCTGTCACTAACCAGATGAAAAAAGATGGAAGGACAAAATATATATTTCTGAGATGGGGCTACACATTTGTGTCGTTAGTGAAGATAAAACTCGAAGTTCGGGGATCAAGTAGCATTCCTTTAAAATACATGCTTTATTATTGCTCTCCCGTTATGGGATCCGATTTATCAATGTTTTTTTAAAAGTATTGCACTTCTCTCGAAAGAATTCTAGAAGAATCAATTTGGCTGTCTTGGAAGAGATATTTCTCAATGTTCGAGAAAGAAGGATGTCAGTTCGGTTCGAATGAATATGTGTGACCTGTTCATAGACGTGTTCAGCAAAGCTTTTCATAAAGAGTATATTTGCGTTGGATATGACTTCTAAGGTTTGGGTTTACAGTAAAACGTGATTTGTTGAATGTAAACCCAGCAAAAAAGCATGTCCTAAATTCCTTCAAAAAAGTGTCAAAAGTGCAGTTTTCTCAAAGAAGTCTGTAGTTATTTTGTAGCAACAGGACTTCATCACGTAATTCTGCAGTTTTTTACAACAGTTTTGAATACATTCCAAAGGTATTTTGGCGGTCTTCGGTGTTATACAAAACTGAAGAGTTTCTAAAGAAATAAAGGCAAAGCTACAAAGACAAAGTGTCCAAATTCCCTTTACTTTTTTGAAGAAATTTTGGTGATTTTTATTTGATGGGGAGCTAACAACTTTTGAGTTTGGGGACTGTATGTATAATGACTTATAAAGAAACGTATTCCTCAACTCAAACAAGGAAAAAATATTATCAAATATTTCTCAAAGAAATTGAATTAATTATTATTAAGAAAATTTTTCTTACTGCCTCAGTATGAATGGGATGAACAGCAAACAGAAGAGATGCAATAAAACTCGCAGACTGTGGTAGAAACTCGGAGCAAAATCTGAAAAAAAATTAAAATTATTAGACTAGAAATATTTAGTTAGTTTATATCATAGAAATAAGAGTTCAATCCAACACACTGGAATTTCAAGATTTAACTTGTATAGAACGACTTTTGAAATGCATATAATGTAATCTATAATGTAATGATTGCCTTTTTATCCGCCAAAAAGTGGAAGACCAGGACAAGCTTCCATTGATAAATTATCTTTTGCAAGAATTCAATGCTGCCCAAATTTATAAGGTACGCAGCAAGAATTTTGGATTGTTTATCGGGAAAAACGTCTGGGGGTTGCGCTATGAAATATTAAAAATAACTCATTCCGACGTTTCCAGACAAGCAAACGACCTAAACATCTGCCCATAACTTACAAAAATTCAACATGCAACCCATATTTATCTTTAAAAATTTCAATTCCAACTTTATCTCCCTTCAGCGTACGTGAGAAACAAAATTCATATAAATTTGTTGCATGCTAACGTGTTGCACGTACTCCAATATAAAAAAACCCACAGAAATATAGCATCCCGGATAAAGCTAGGATAAATAGCAGTATTGTATCACGTCTTTCAACATCCTCTCTTGGAAAATGCCATCAGGTAGCAGAAAGGGCCTGCTACAAATCATGTCGTCGATCGAAGTTTTTTTTTGCCATCATCGCTCTTTAGATTCAGTTTCAACACTCTCGAAAGTATGATGTTTTTTCTTTCTTGTGAGAGACGTGCTTTGATACATATTATTTCCTTCTTTTCCATTTCGCCAGTAAGAGGCGTTCACGGGCCGGAATTCATAAGGATAGCTCATTTTGTTGGTTTTAGCGGATATTTATCAGGTGGGGAGAGTTTGTGACAGTTTCTTTATGTGGATTTGCAGGTAGGAAATAACTTGGTGCCTGGTGGCTGCAAGTTGTAAAATGGGTTATGCGTGTATAAGATTTCTCGAGTTCAGATTTTATGCTTTCGGGGAAGGGAAGAAATGCTTGGGTTTAGTATGTGCAGTATTACTTCTATAAATATATAAATTGGATTTTTCTTTTCTCTTACTTGAGTGTGAACTTATTTAAAAACTTAGGCACTTTTTTTAAAAGTCGACAAATCTTTCTTTTGGATTAACTTGATTATGTTCTAAAGTTTTAAACCATAAAAGGTTTTAATGCCTCACAATATATAAATTAGAATAATTAAAATTTATATAACATTATTGAGGAGGGTAAATTTAGTCACAGAGTGTTCACATTGTTTTCTTGAGATTTGAAACTGCAATCAACAAACGTGAATAACAATAAATTAGCTAAAGTTTTAAGGGTATAATACTAGAAATGTTTGACACTTACGTAGTAGTATTTTTATAAATTTAACTATTATTTTTTCAAAATGGTAATAAAATTTGTTGTTACTAAAATCTGTTGTTACCATCCATGCTCCATTTACAAAGGCGTTTAAGGATTAAAGCAAGGATCCTGAGAAAGTAAGGTATATAAATGGCAGGACCCTGACTTAAGCCTTAAATGATAGATTCTGACACCATCTATAACCATCTCCACAATTTTGCCATGTCTCAGAAGGGGTGAGTCTCCAGAAGACCTGGACCCATATTAAACTGCGCCATGACCGACCACAGGACTTTCGAACCCACAGATTTAACGAGCACGTACATCTTTAGTGGTCTTTAGTGGTGTCGGGAATCGAAACCGGGACCCGAAGCTGGTGCCTTAACCACTAGGCTCCTCAAATACAAAAGCATGGGGTAGGTGAGGGCAAAGCCCCACAGTTTTTTTTTAACATTGGGTCGAAAGGGGGTAGATAATCCCGAAATTTCTATTGGAGGTCTTAGATTGAGATCTTACCTTCAAAAGTAATCCAAGTTTTAGCTCTTTTTGATGGTATTTTAAGAGAAATTTACAAATTAGTCGGAAAAAATTTGCAAAGACCTTGTTCCCAAAGAGACTAAACATGGATAAACAGAATATCTCCTTATGAAAACCCTAGAAATAATCCTTGTAACAATGTTTTAATATTTCTAAGTCAACAAACAATATTAAACATATAATCAGTTTTAATGAAAATTCTCAACCTGTTGAGCTTCATTAAGGATTTCCATCCAATAAAAGGAATTTATTAAGACCAACAGGATCTCTAAAAAGGTGAATAAAGGTATCCAAGATGTCAAACCTTTACCTCAAATCGTCCTTTCCTCCCTTTGAAAGACATGGAGAGATGTGCACGTGCAGCCGTTTAGCATTATGCAGAAATCATCATGAATTAGGTAACAAATGAAAGGATGAGCATTCTCTACCCTGTTAAGTATCAAATCATTTTAACCACTTATTCTTGATGTAGTCTCATGTGGAGAGAACCAGAAATTCCCTACCAGTGCTCTCTAATGGGAGAAATTTACCATTATGGCATCTGAAATTCGATTGTCTGGGCAGGAATGTTAGAAACTCTTTTCAAAGTGCCCAATATCTTTCAAGAGGGAGAAATAATGGTTTCAGGTATAGGTTTGTCATCTCAAAAACCTTTATTACATTTTTTAGGGATCTTATAGGTCCTAATTTAAGTTTTGAAGCTGTGGGGATTTGCCCCGTTTCACTTTATTTTGAAAAAAAAACCTTTTTATTTTTAGAGACATGTTGAGGCAATTCTTTCAAAACGAAACTGAAGTTAAAATGCTATTATATCATGGGTTATTTGATGGTTCTTCTCCTCAAGCCCTTTTTTTACAATGAAGATCAGAAAAATTACATCTAAGTGTTGAAAAACAAACCGAATTTTTTAAACTCTTAAATGACTTACGGGTAAGACATTTCATGTAACAATGAGTCACAATAAGCCAAACCATCCTCCATCTGGTCATCAACTTTGGAATCGATTATTAACAATTAAAAATCTCCGTGCGTGGTTTTGACCCGTGCTGGTTTTTATCCCCATCACATAATAATATATTAATTGCAATAAGCATTTTAGAGAAAAAAAATTTGTTGAGTTTGTTTTTGTAAAGTAAGTAAGTAAAGTTAAGTTTTAAGTTAGTAAAAAAAGATTAAGTTTTGTTTTGTTTAAAGCAATACTTTTTCTGTGATGCGCCAATACCTGAAGTGTGGAGCAATATATCCCAATTCAATTCACAAGAAAATAGATTAATTTAAACAAAAATAATTGCTTTGGAAAGTTAAATATCCTTTGTAAATTATAAATTCTAAGATTAGCGAACACCGAGGAAATGTTAATTAATTAATGCCAAATAAATAAAATAACAGTTAAGATAATAGTTTTAATTGAATTATAAATAAACTATTTCACATATATTTATAAACTTGTTTTCAATTTTTCAAATATACATCTATTTTAATTAACTTTATTGTTTGTGGATGTTTTAAAAGGGTAAGAATTCAATAGAAATTAATTCAAAACTTTTAAAACTTATATTTATAATTAAATTTGCTAATTAATGTTCCTGGAAAATAATGAAAATAATCGAATACAGCTGTTTGAAGAACTACCGTAGTTTTTAGTAGCTTAAAACTTTAAATTTTGGGAAAATATTTTAGGCAGTTTGATTATTGAAAAGGGAGACTTCCCCACTACCTCTGGTTAGAGAAATATGTGAGGAGTTTGATTATTATTTGTAAATGTGTTTTACAGTAGTTTTACTTAAAGTTTTTATAATAGGTACTATCAAATTTACCAAACTAATTGGATTTGATTCAGATCGAATGTAATTAAGTTTATTTTTATAATATGACTAAAGTTACATATCTTTTAATTGCCAGTTTAAAAAATGTAGTTCACGACTTATCGTATCATTGGTTTAATATTGTAGTATTAATACCAAAAAAATATTTTCAAAGTTAAAAACAAAACGACATATGCTTTCGAGAGTCTGTATTAATTTTAGTTTTGTTATTATCCTCTTTGATGACTTATTTTATGTATTTAGTCATTTGAGAATTCTAAACAAACTATTTATTCCATTTTCCGGGATGGATGGCCGTGTTGGTTGGAATTTAACTCCAGACGTTTCACCCTCTTCTTCGGAGGGCGTCTTCAGAGGCCAAAAGATTAGCTACTAAAATTTGAAATATAAATAACGAATAAAAAACAATTGTTTGTTTATTCAAATTTTAGAAAATTTAGTAATTTTAGTAGTTGATATTTTCACCATTGAAGATGCTCTCCGAAGAAGAGGGAGAAACGTCTGGAGTTAAATTAACTATTAATGGAATAAATAGTTACACTTCAGAACGTGGAAGTTTTCATCAATTTCTAAACAAACTGTTCACCCTCATACAGAAAACGAAGGATCTCACCATTCAGAAATAAATATAGTAACATAAAAGTGGTTTTATTAAAAAAAGATTTTTAAAGGTTCTCATACAAAAGACTACTAAAAGAAAATAAAGATTAAAAATTCATTTCATGGTAAAAAAACCTGTTTTTTTTTCGAATAGTTTTTGTGTTATTTATGTTATCAAAACCCTGCAATTTATTCGACCTGACTAGCTTATACCATTAGATAAATTATGAGGTTTATAGTATGGATATCAGATATTCAGATGGAAGAGAGAAACTAAACATCATCGTAATTGCTTTAAACTTTTGCTAGTGAATCCTCATACTATTTTAACATTATTTTAGAGTAGTAAATAACGCAATTTCGTTGATTTTTTAAAAGGATCCCTATTATAATGATGGAAACACGACAAGTTAGATTGATCTTTGTATATGTTTTCAAAAATCATTCAATTATTTTTAAGATATATATTACGAAAATAACACACACTCTTATTTAAAATGTAATAACCAGAAAAACTATTCAAAAATGGAAATACATCCTTTAAAATATAATAATTTTACAGAAACATATCATTAGTTAAATTAATCATTAGTTTTTTAAGAGATGAGATTCATAAATGCAGTGAAAGTTTTTGTTGTCCTAACTAATAAGTATGTAGTTTCTGAAAAAACGCCTATCATATGGTATATTAGTAACTTTAATTCAAATAAATGTGTTTTCCTTGCATCAACCTTAGAATGATTGTTTTCACAGAAACATATAATTTTTTGTATGGAAATTTTTGATATAGAAACAAGAATTATGAGAACACAGTAAAATATTTATAGTTAACGTTTTTTTAATAAAATAAATACGTGAGAAAAAGTTTGCGAGGAAAACTGTTTTAGTATAAGTAATTTTAATTTCAAACAAAAGTGTTTTCTTTTATATTCATATTCATTTCTTTTATATTTGCACTTTATAAAAGGTAGGGGGGTGTAAAGCCTCTCACTTTTCAGTATTTTTAACAATGTGGTCGAAAGGGGGTAGATAATCCAAAAATTTCAATTGGAGGTCTTAGATTAAGATCTTACCTACAAAACCAATTTATGTTTTGGTTCTTTTTGATGGTATATAAGGAAGAATTTACACTTTAGTAGGAGAAAAATTGCGGGGCTTTGCCCTTCATGATGGGGCAAAGAGAGCCCACGTGAAATAAACATGTATAAATAGAATATTTCATCATGAAAACACTAGAAATAATCCTTGTAACATTGATTTATAATTTGTCTAAGTCAACAAACAATATAAAACATAAATATAATCAGTTTTGATGAAAATTGCCAACCTGTTGATCTTAAATTAAGGATTTCCGTTTAATAAAAGACGTTTAGGACCAACAGGATCCCTAAAAAGGTGATTAAAGGTCTCCAAATGTCAAACCTTTACCTCAAACCTTCATTTCCCCCCCTTTTAAAGACATAGATGGTCATGATGCACACCATATCCAAGAGAGAGTTAAATCTTGTCCATTTGAGAGTTAAATCTTTGGTTTTTTAGTTGTTTTGTAAAAAAGTCATCCATTTTTTCAAACTTTAAGTGCGATGCGGGAGCCTAAGATATTATCCAATCGAAAAAATATTTTACACGGTCCTTATTGGACCCAAGTGGCACCCTTTCCACGCTATTAGAACATAAATTAAAAATAAAGTGTTTTCGGCCCACCCTAATGAATAACCCTATTTTGTTAGGGGGTCACTAGGGGGCCATGTAAAAACTTATATATTTACTTACAATAAACTTTCTTCAAACATAATTTTCCTTAATTTTGAACACTTTTGAAATTGAAAGTATGTACCTATAACGAATGGTTTATAAATTAGCTATTGGTTAATTTTTAAACTAGACACCCTGTATAATTACTTGCTAATAGGTTAGAAACATAACCTTACCTGTGGTACAGCAAACATGCAACAGTATGAAGCACAGCATTTACTAAGTGGTAACCAAGGGGATTTAGCTCATGAATCAAATAGTTCATACGGAACGTAAGAACACACAATGGTCTGTAAGATTTGTGACTTTCTTCCTATAACAAAAAAAAGACATACAATTTCTAATGAAGAATTTAAGATATACCATATACTACATACTTAATTACATTTTAAGTACCATATATCTATAATTTATTAAAAGTAGCCTTTTTAAAGTTGGCTTTAATTGAATGCTATCCTTTAGCCATTTTTTCTCAGATAAAAAATTATTTATGATAGAATTTGAGTTTTTCATATTTAGAGAAAAATTTTAATATCTGTCTTTTATGACTTTTGCTCACAAGTTAATTTTTTTATCAAATCGATTTTTTCCATTCTGTTTCAATCTTAGAATTGATGTCCTTTTATCTTTGAGAATCTAATTTATATGGTTTATTATGTTTTAATTAAGCAATTATAGTGTTGTCCTTTAAAAAAACCCACTCCAAATTGTACCCTAAAACCCATCGAGATATTTTAAATAAATAATTGAAATAATTTTAAATTCTCATATTCTCTGTCTTTGTATGCCATTAAGAGTGGAAGGAACGTAAAAGCAAGTCAAAGAACCGTTTATTTACTTAGTTTTTTGAATAAATAGAAAATGTCGATTTTGGGCTAAAAATATGATTTAACTATGTAGATTTTGATGCTGTAAAAATATATGTTATAAAGACTTTAAAGCATTTTTCACGTGGTTTTGTGTTATCCCGTTATTATGAGAATAAAATACTAAAATTTCAGCTCAGTCCGCCAATTAGGGACATTACGGTACGGTAGTCTTTGAAATGAGGGGTGAAAAAACCCATAGGGAGCCTAAAAACCCATTTTTCCTTTTGTAATAAATGACAAAATAAATAAAACATTATGCAAAATATTTAATATTATTCATGATATACAACTTATTATGCAAATAGAATAGTAGTTTCAGTGATTCTCGATTTCTTTTCAGTATTTTTGATAAAAAATCAATGATATACCAAAGACGGCCATTTTCTATGAAAATATAGCATTTTTCCGAGTTTTACTCGAAAATTGGTTTTAAGAGTTAATAGTTGGGATTTTAAAACAAAATAGCAGTGCCAATTACCGTTTTAAAGCTTTTTTTATAAAAATTGTATTAATTATTTGTATTTAATAGGTCGTTTTTATTAAAATCCAACAAAAAAACGCTTGTCGTTGTGTTTTGAAGGCAAAATTCTTGAGTAGAAAAACTTATCACAGTTTTAATTTTAGAAATAAATTGTAATAAATATGACTTTAATTACCTTAATTATTCTCTTTTATATCAAAATAAACCTTTCAATCATATTTCTTCTTAATTTTTGGAGTATTTTCAAGCGTTTGTTTTTTTAGGGTACATGGGGTTTTTTAAGAAAATTGTTTTTTTTTGGATTCTTACTTAATTGTTTGCCAATTTGTAACGGAGAGTTGGAATTAAAAATACTAAGCACTAAAATGTAGTGGAGGGTGAGCCGTTACAACCCAATTTTGTTCGATTTAATTATCATATTTTTTAAGCTTTTAAAGAAAGAAATATGAAAAAGTGGGTTTTTTAAAGGACAGCACTATATGTCTGTAAAAATAAATTTAATATTTCATCGGAAGTTTTCATATTGATTTCTAATAAATTAAAAAAGAAAAACCTTTACACCTGTTTTGTGTTTATTTACAAATCTTTGATAAATAGTGCTTTTATAAAGATCCTCCAATTGTAAAAAATTTCACCCTTTAACTAAGCACACTGCATAAAAACTTAAAAATGCCTGCAAATCATTAGATGGATGTTATTAAAAGGCGGCATTAATATATAAAACAAAACAGCATAATACACATTCTAAAAAAGTTTAGGCAAGCATATTGAAACAGTTAATAAAATAGAATTCCTATGCCTCGCATTTTAACGACTAATTACATGTAAATATATAAAATGCATTCTGGAAATAAAAAATATGTACCTAAACCATGACCTAAACTGACCCTAAACTATAGTAAAGAAATGCGTGTTATTCAATTATGACTTCATAGTTTTTACCTGAAATCCTTTCAACTAATTCATTAAGGAATGAGTTGCGGTTTCTTTTTATAGCGGAAACACTGAAAGCGCTTAAGATAATATGTTTACTAAACCAGTGAGAAACCACATAAAAACATGGTAAATTGCACCCCTAGACTTTATAATTGCCTTAAACGTTATTATTTTTCGTCCTTCATTCTTGGAATTCTTTCACCCTGTATCCGTTAACAGAAAAACAAACTACTAAATTTGCAAGTGTCAAAAATGATGAAGCGAAGCATTTTCAGTTCCTGAGGGCAGCGGTGGCTTTTTTCTGTTCGATTTTTCTCAAAAAGCGCGTACATATCGGTTCGCATTCGGAAAGATAAACTATCAACGCTAAAAGCAGCGACATTTTCATAATTGCATTTTTCGACTCCGGGATCCGGTAACATTATTGATAACGGGGCATTGAATGTTTAGCTTTGTTCTTTTTTCCAGTTCCCTTTTTACATTTTTCCGTCCCGTTCTTTCAGAATCCAAATTGCTTGTCCCTTTTAAAAATTTCCGGATCCCTTTTGTTTGAGCTGGAGAGACATTTTCCCTGAATTACTATGTTCCTTTTTTTCTCGCCTTTATTTATGGGGGTGTGACTAGTTGGGGGTCTAGGCAGTTCTTAGACTTTGCGATTTTGTTTTTAATTCGTTTTTCCCGGTTGCGAATCGACGCAGAAAGATATTTATAATCCTCGAGCACAGACAACATCTTGCGTCATTTTCTTTCCTAATCTAAACAAACATTCTCGCTAAGTCTCGTTCTGAGCGAGGTTTCTCTTTCTACTGCCAATGGCGCCATTAGAAAATTTTATACTGGAAGGATTTCTAGAATTTTCTTTTCGTATTTATTTACACTAGTCTTCATTCAGTGAAACACTGAGCTTCCGATTAGATTACGTGCATTTAAAAGAGTCCCTCTTTTAATATGTTTTTAATCCAATTTCTAATAGATTTCTATTTGATAGGATTTGGCGGGAGTGAAAAGTTCCCCAGCACTTTTTATTGTCTTTCGCTCGTCGTGACAGGCTATTTTTCGGCGCGAAAGGATTTCAGTGTTTTATTTTTTCTCCCAGAAAAGTCGTCTGCAGGAAATTGAACAAGGGGTGTACAAAATTGCATTTAGGGGTCTATTTTTTCTCTAGTTTTGTTGACTTTGAATGAAGGGGAGGGGAAGAATGTTGTGTGCTAAATTATTATTATTATTCGCATGTACACAGATTGGTTCTGTCGGATATATTGGCATGCTGTAAACAACGGAAAAATCAGCTTCCTATCCCAGATAGAAAACACTTGAACTCAGAGTTAAAAAAAATAGTATCTGCTATATGCTAAATATTTTTGTTTGGATTGGTTCTGTGAACTAATGCATATTTACGGGCAAAGTTATTAATTGAGCATTATTAATAATGCCCAGAGTGGAGGCGGCCAAAGTGATAAATTTCATTGATAAATGCCATTGAATTTATAAGATTGCCCTCCTATACTTCAAGCATTATTAATAATGCCTAATTTATCACATTGCCCGTAAAAAATACATTGAGTATATAAACAATGACATCGAAACTTTCTATTCCATTTCTTCTTTCTATGCAATTCCTTTATTATTAAATAGTATAATATTTAAAATAATTCAAAAATTCCTCAATTAATTTTGCTTCAGAATGGGGCTATAAAGTTAATAAATCAAAGCTATTGAGGAACATAAAATTTACCAAGCATTATTAGGGAATTTTTTTATATTAATACCTATAGTTTATTTTTAATGTTGAGTTAGGCAGAACATACCTAATATAAACATTGCATTATGTAAAGAACAATATTATATTTAACGCCAATCAATTATCATATTATCAATATGATTGCTTCAATACTGAATTTAATTAATTCCTAATTTTTAATCAACATTAAAAACTCACAAGTTTTATGATTTTACACGAAATTATTTGCAACACTAAAACCATTTTGATTTGTAAAAGGCCTGAGATAAAATTTTTTAAATTGGTTGTCTAGTTTTTCCTACGGTTTTCAAAGAGCAAATTTTAAATTGGTTTTGAAATCAATATTTAATTGCAAATTTAGGAAATAGAAATGATTAGATTCACAACAAATATACCTCTTTCAAGAGGGCGATGCAATTTTATCAATGATCTCTAATTTGAAATGAAATTTAGTAGTAATTTAAAATTACCTTTAATACTTTAAGTCCTATCCACCCAGAATGTTGCGTGGGATCTAATGGTAATCGCGATAATCGCGGCTAATCTTGATAATAGTTCTAATAGGATGGTATAAAATCCATTCAAAATATATATTAAGGTATTGATTTTAACAAGACAAGAACATTTTGGCACGTTATGTAAACTTAACACATAAAACCTTAAGAAAAAAAGAACTCTCTCAAATGCTAAGGCCTAAATTTTATGTTGTTGAGAAACTTCATCATAAACTTTTCTTTCAACAAAAACAAACTAAATTTACAAAATAAAAACCACTTACCTAAACAAATTAATTTTTACGTTAATAACTACCTCAACGACAAAAGTTTGCACAAACTTCATCAAAATCTCCCCATAAAAACCCCGCAACGGATGCACCAAAAACCCTTCCATCCCTAACCAAGCTTCACCTGACGTCACACCAAACTTTCTTATCAACAAAACCTTTTATCACCCAACCAACTTCCCTTTCAAATTTCCCTCGCCCCACCATAAAACTCCCCCCAATTAAATAATCCCCGGAAACTCTAAAAACTTCAACCGGAACACCCCTTCTTCCAGTCCAGCTTTATCTTGTAAGACACTTAAAAGGGTTTATCTACAGCCTGGAACATATGTCAATAATAAAAATGTCTCTCCTTCCAACCCTTGCTTAGTGGAGGATGAAGGCCGGGGCCATTGCGAAAATTTAATTTCTCACGCTTGGTTCCCTCTTTCATTACCGCTAACTCTCGATTCTTGGAAGTAGTGGATTGCTTTTTGGAGCATGGTGGTCCATGCGGGCCCTTTTTTGTTGAGGGTATGTCTCCCCCAGAAGGTCTTTTAGGCTTCTGCGGATTTTTATGGAATTATACGGCCTCTCTAGAGATCTGCGGGAAACGAACTGTGACGTTCGGTTGGATGGGATTTTTTGAACTTTTTTTCTGTTTGGTAGTGAGTGGACAGATGGAGTGGTAGCCGGAGTTAAATTGGGAAAAGTGGTGTGAAGGAATTTTTTTTAGATTTTGTGCAGGTTTTGGCCGGATTTGTGACTGTAAGAAATGGGGGAGAATTCGAACGAAGTGTGTTGTGAGGGAAAGTTAGTTCAGAACAGGATTTGGCTGTATTTTTTAAATATGAGCTATAAATAATTGCCTAGACACTTTAGTTAGAAAACTGCACGGATACGCATCATTCAGCTTTTATTAACGGTATTTGTTTAAATTTCCCAAGATTATAACTTCGTTAATATGAATCTAAAACATATTAATAAATCAAACTTTGCATTCCATAATTTTAAACCCTCGATGCTCTGGGTATTGAACAACATTGTGTATGTGCATCCTACTATATTTTTATTTTTCAATAAAGGATTCCTGTTCTGAAAATATATTTTAGTTTCTCTGTAATGTATCCTTGTTTAACGTTTAAAAAACTAAACTTTTATTATGATATTCTAAAGTTTAAAGTATAAAAGTTCTCGGTTAAAAAATTATCAGAGAAAGTTAAAAGTTATTTTTAAAAATATAATTTCTTTTTAATTTCAAACATATTATTTTCTTATAAAGTCAAATATCTTAAAAAAATTTAACTGTTTTAATGTACTTTTGGTGTTCATAAATGATCAATTATATTCCGCTTAAAGATTTTAAACTAGTATTTGAAATTCACAAATTATAATAAAAATTAGTGAATTAAAATTAGGCATTTCAAATGCTACAACCCCAAACCTCGTGTGATGTATCCAATATCACACGAAGTTTCGAAATATTTTAACAATCCTCATCATTCAATTTTTCGTAAAATATTCCAGTGGTACATGGGGTAGTTGTTATATTCGGGTAGCCATATCAATGCATATCACTCATACCTGAACTGATTAAAGAGGAATTATAGTTTTAGTAATGCCTTACTATTGGAATTCAACCGAATTTAATAACTGTTATACGCACTTAAATTTTCTAGTTGGAGAGATATATGCATACTTAATTCTATTCACCATAAATTGGTTAGTAATTTCAAATAACACTTCAAGCAAACCATGTGTAAGAGAAAGTTATTTGAAATAAGTCGTTATATGCACTATGGCAAAATTTAAACACTCTTAATTTATCATCAACTTCATTTTAGGTTTCGTGAACCACATGGACAAATAAAATTTTAGACATTTCCTAAAAAATAATTGAGATTTTTTTCATATTACTAAAATTAGATGAATAGTGAGGTTTATAGTATGGATATTAGATATTCATACAGAAAAGAACTAAACATCATTGTAGTTGTTTTTAAATTTTGCTAATAAATCCTGAAACTATTTCGATGCTTTTTTCAAATTATTCCTATTATAATGGAAAACACGAAAAGTTTGATTGATCTTAGGATATGTTTCCTAAAGTCATAAAATTACATTTTAAAGACTTATATTGCAAAAAAACGCTCACTCTTATAAAATGTAATAACCAGATAAAATACTTAAAAATGAAAATACATACATTGAGATACATTTTCACAGAAACATATTAGTTAAAGTATAGTTTTTTTGTAGAGATGAGGTTTATTACGCAGTAATGTTTTTGTTAGAGAACTAATAAATATGGAGGTTTTTGTGAAAAATCATATGGTATACAGTAACTTTTATTCAAACAAATGTGTTTTCAACAAATCAACCTTTTATTTTTTCAATCGAAATTTTTCTATAGAAATTAAAAAGTACAGCAAAAATATAGGTACTTTAAATAATGAATGCGTAGCAAACATTTTTGAACTGTTTTTTCAAGATTCACTAAAAACTATGAATAAAAATATATTCATTAAACTATTCATGATTTTAAAATAATTAAATATACTATTTAAAAGAATAACTATTGTTATAATTTAAAATACTAGGGAGATTCCGCCCCCTGCTCGCTATCGAGGCTGCTTACGCAGGCTCTTTTGGATAGCTTCGGCAAATAGCAACAATATAGGTCATAAAAGCACATTTTTAAGATGAGTAAAAAATCCCGGTTTTATCCAACCAGGTCGGACATAACCGGGACCATTATAGAATAATCAAAATAATATGGAATGGAAACTTATAAAACTGATATTCTTCGCATAGAGGGAAATCCACCCGATTTGAGAAAGATGACGCTCAAATAGCTAATGTTCGTTAAGACATAGAAAATCGTTTTCGACAAACTTATGTTGTAATTAACGGTCAGATTAGGTGGCATGTGTTAATTTTGGCTATAGGGGCGCTTACAGCTATTCTCAAACTTGTTCGTTATACATAAACCTTCTAGGAACAAAATTTAAAGTTTGGTCTTATTCATCATTTCATGTATCTGTCGTAGACAGATCTTAAAATTCGACATTTCGTGAACTTTCTAGACATTTTATGAACTGAAGCCAGATCGTGTAATGGTCGATCAGTTACACGAAGTGGCTAAAATTTTTAGACAGTTCATGAAATGCAATTGAGCCTTAGACAGATCGTTTAATGTTCCAGAATTACATGAAATGTCTAAATTTTTTAGACAGTTCATGAAATGTCTAATAACTGTTTTGCCGATCGTGTAATACCTAGGAGTAATTGATTATTGAAAAGGAATAAACCAAACACGATATTTTTACATTCTGGACGGGTTTGGAAAGGACTTCCACTTATGAACATCACTGTAGTATATGCGGTAGTGATTTTAATGCAAGATACTCAGTAAAAAGTGATTTTTGTAATTTGTGTCATAAAGAGACTAGAGTGGGTTGGGGTAAAATGGGTCACGTTTTAGGTACTTTCACATTCTAAGTTTAATTTCATCAAAACTATTACTTTTTAATGATTTCTTTCAATTGGATCCAGGCCCCGTAGCCAGGAATTTCCCTTTGGAGGGGCGCCCACTTTTTCAGGGGGGGCAAGGGAGTTTTCAGTTTTCAGGAGGTTCATAGGCGTAGGTTTAACTATTTGACTAGGGGACAAAACCCATAAGACCCTCAGGCCTAAGGAGCTGTTACAAGACTTTTGTTTCGGGAGGAAGTTAGGTCCTAAATTTTTCTAGTTTTACCTTTTCTGTTTTCTTAAGTTTTCCTTTCTTAAATTTTAGAAATTTGCAGCTTAAAGTAGTTTTAGCCCATTTTTAGATCTTTTGGGTTAAAGTGTAGAAGGAACTGCTCCATGTAAGCTCTAGAATTGAAAAGAAAAACTGGAAAATGGAGTTGGATCACTCCTTGTTAATCTTTAAATAGACATAATTTTATAAAGGGTGTCAACCTAACCTCCCTTTTCAGTCAGTGCTCGGGTATATGGAAGTTTATTTCGGTAGGGGCCTAAAAATATTAGCCAGCCCCTCCATGCATATTTAATAGATTTAATGTAGTTTGTTATACATTTTTGGGTTGAATTTTCGTCTAAGAGAACTTCATTAATTCGTGTGATCTGTTCTTATATTAATATAAGAACAGTTTTTTTGTAATAATAGGGGTACAAGTATCAAAGGGGGTTCCTCCCCCAGAAAATTTTTGGAAACTTGACCCTAAAAACAGGGTTTTAAGCTGCTTTTGATACTTGTAGACTAAAATTCGGACATATATTTTTAAGTAGAATTTTGATTTTGATCATTGTTATTTTTAAAAAGTTGTGAATAGTAAAGATTTAAATACAAATTGGGGGGTATGGGGGCCCTCCCCCAGGAAAATTTTGAAAATTTGACCCTAAAAAACTGGGTTTTAACTTAGCTAGAAGGAAATAAAGAAGGGGGCAGCTGCCCCTCCTTGCCCCCATGGCTGTGCTTGTGGATAGAATTTGTGAAAATTTTCTAGGGGGGCAAATTAAGATGCCAGTGGGGGCTCAGCCGCCCCTGGTCCCCCGTAGCTACGGGCCTGATTGGATCTTGACATTACAATCCTTCAGAACATTTTCATCTAATTTTATCAAATATTTTTCAGCTATAAGTTGGTTAAACTTAGCATCAAAGTAATGACCTATTTTATCCCAACGTGGGGGAAAATGGGTCTCATAGCAAAAAGATGTCAAAAATATATTTATTACTAAATATACATGAAAATAAGAAAAAAGGCAATCGGCTCAGCCGTTTTCATCTGCAGAAATTTGTTTTAAGTTGTACTTTAATGAAATTGTAAACATCCGAAGTTAATGAACATTGTTCAAATGTAGCGATTAAAATACTTCCTTTGGAGGAAAAAATAATCTTGTTTGACAGTTAAATGTATATTTGAAGGAAATAAGTTAAAAACATTGTTTTTACTTAATACAGAAGGCCTCCTAACTATGACCCATTTTACCCCAAGTACAACATATTGTTATAAAAGATAAAATATTTTATATTTTTCTAAGCTGATTGGCTAGAAATGTCTCTCAGACTTTCCTTCATGGAAAAATAATACAAAAGTCTGCTGTAACTTATTACAATATACAGGGTGTATCTGAAATGGTGCAACAAACTTTCAGGGATGATAGTACTCATCAAGATGAACAAGAATCGGTATAGAAAGGGGGGTCCCAGACCAAATCCCAGGGAGTTAAAAATGGAGCGACACCCCAAAAAAATCATTGAAAAATTCAATTTGTAGAAGAACTACTATTGGTAAAAACTTAATTATGGTCTCAAAAATTGTGGTTTAATATGATCTTTAAAATTACCTCAAAAGTCTTCACTTTAAAATTTGTTTTATTATGAAAAAAGTTAAAAAAACACAAAAAAATGTGAAAACTCTGCCAAAACCTTATTTTGTATTTCGAAATCCTTTCTTTTGATTTGATAATCTGAAAGATCATAGTTGAAAACCCTTAAGTCCAAAGTTTCACGTAAATACAATCAATATTAAACGCTTGATATCCTTTAGAAGTTTGTTTTTTGGGTGCGCAAGCAATTTTTAGAGCTGTTTCCAGAACAGCTGTTAGCGCACGCAAAAAACAAATTTTAACAGGATCTCAAGTTTTTAATATTGATTGTATTTACATGAAACTTTGGAATTAGGGGTTTTCAACTATGATCTTTCAGATTATCAAATCAAAAGAAAGGATTTCGAAATACAAAATAAGGTTTTGGCAGAGTTTTCAAATTTTTTGTGTTTTTTAACTTTTTTCATAATAAAACAAATTTTAAAGTGAAGAATTTTGAAGTAATTTTAAAGATCATATTAAACCACAATTTTTGAGACCATAATTAAGTTTTTACCAATAGTAGTTCTTCTACAAATTGAATTTTTCAATGATTTTTTTGGGGTGTCGCTCCATTTTTAACTCTATGGGATTTGGTCTGGGACCCCCTTTCTTTACCGATTCTTGTTCGTCTTGATGAGTACCATCGTCCCTGAAAGTTGCACCATTTCAGATACACCCTGTATAGATATTTGGAAGTTGGAAAACCTTGTTTTTTTCGACAACACCATTTACCGTTCAAATTAAATATTTTTTCAGTTCTCAAACTCATAAATATAAATTTTTGACAATCGGAAAATGTTGCCAACACATAAAAGATTATAATATAAAAAAATGGGTGAAAATAATTCAATTTAAATTTTATTTACATCGAGTTAATTAAAACTGACCCATTTTACCCCAACCCACCCTACTATTCAAAAAGAGAGAGCTGACTCCAGGGTGAAAATGGTCGCAGCGGCAGAAAAAAATGCTTTCCTCCACTAAAAAAAAAGCTTCCTAAGTATAAAATTGGTGACTGTGCGTACTTCTTTCAGTACCAAAAGTCGATCGTGGCCCATCAAGTGACCCCCAGAACATTGTATGAAGTGGAAACTTCTTTCTCTGAGAGAAGCAGTGAAAAATTGCAGTGGAGGGCAAGGATTTTTTCAATGCTCGTGCAGAGATTCTGACGTGCAATGCACTACAAAAAGATGTGCGTGCAAGAAAGCTAACGTTATGTGTAACAGTCGATGTCACTCACGTTTACCAAGTGTAAATAAATAAAAAGACGAAAGATTTATATTTGAAATTTTGTAAATAAGTGAAAAATGAAATTTTATTCATAAATAAATAAAATTGGCTGCTTTAACTAATATCTTATCTTTTTTTAGTTTATTCCTTTTCAATAATCAATTACTCCTAGATATTACACGATCGGCAAAACAGTTATTAGATATTTCGTGAACTCTAAAAAATTTAGAAATTTCATATTACATGATCTGTCTAAGGCTCAACTGCATTTCATGAACTGTCTAAAAATTTTAGCCACTTTGTGTAACTCTGATCGACCATTACACGATCTGGATGCAGTTCAAGAAATGTCTGGACAGTTCACGAAATGTCTAATTTCACGATCTGTCTACGACATATCCACATCTTCTTATATAGATTTAGATTGTTCATATACTCAAAAGATACAAGCTTTATCCGATTCTATCCGAAACCCGGTTTTGTCCGACTGTGCCCTTTTGAAGAAATTTTACTCTAGTATTAATACAATAACTCTTAGGCACCAGTATAAACTTTTAAAACAACAAATAAATAATCAAGTATCATACGCTGTACGTAATCCTTAGCTATTTAAGATTGGTGGCGTAATATTGCAGATGCCAAAAATGGTATGCTTCACTCATGAAACTCAAAAATGAGTCCCTCTGCAAAATGGGCTTATTTTTATGACTTCTGTTAGCTAGAAGTTGTCAGGTTTCATACCTGGAAATAGTTCTAGCAGTTTTTACTAGGTACCACTCCAAATCAATGAAAATAGCCCAAATCCCTGTTTTGTCTACCTACCCTGTTTTGCCCCTCACTCTCCCCTCAATTTAATTTTGATTTAGCATTTAAAATAATATTATTTTTTTAATTAATCAAACAAAATTAATTAATCAAACATTTCATGCAATTTTTGTTTACAAACATATTTTAAAACAAATATACATATTTTAAATTTTTATCAATCAAACTTACAGTTTAATGTTTGAAAACAATTTGTTCCAAAAATTTAGATATTTTTCTTTCATAGATGTTATATATGAATTAAGGGATAAGGAATGGTAACAAAACCATGCATCGATAACCATGCATGAATAACGCATTTAAATAATAAGCATGATATATTAGAAACTGTCCACAGTAAAAAATATCTAGTTTCTTAACTATAATAGAAATTTTATTTAAGAAGATTAATATAGGCAACTTATAAATAAAAACTGGAAGATATGAAAACTTCACACCATCTTTTTGAAATTGTCTGATAAGATTTCATTAGCTATAAACTTTTAAAAAGGAATTTTTTATTATTATAATCATTTTCTTAGAAGAGTGATAAAATCATGGAAACTTCCACAGATAATAACAAGAATATTAAATGTTCAACAACCCCCCTCCCCTGAAATTTAGGTCTGATAGGATGATTGTATTTTTTGGAAATCGTGACGATTTTGAGCTCAATCAAAGTAAATTTCTCCGTTACTTCCTTACACCAAATAAGAAGTAGGGACTTTTAACTTCAACTAAAATTCGAGAATAAAACGGGTAACGGAACTGAAATACACGGAACTCCGATATATTTTCCCCTTCTAAAAAGTGCAGGTTGGCAACTCGGGAGGATCCATGACAAAGCGGGGCCAGGAAAATGATCGGAACTGGCTCATTATATTCCCCTCAGACCGAAAACTTTTCCGCTGAGCCTTACAAACTCTATTTTTAGGCACGGCTATGGATCTCTAGCTGAATAATGAAATGAGCAACATACTATTTTGAAATTCATGAAACTTCTGAGAAAGTGGAATTTTTTATATGAAAAATCAAACGTGAAAGTTTTGAAATTTCAAATACCTTAATTTTAGTTGTGTCCAAATTGAAAACAATAATTTATGTGTTTCTTTACACCGAGTTAAATGATTTTCAGTTAATGGTGTTTCTGTGAACTGATTCTTTTGGTTATTGGATAATTTGTTTACGCATTTGAGAGAGTTTTCTAGAATCCATTAACTAGTGCTGTTGATTAAAGATTCGATATTCATGTGTCTTTGAGGTGATTTCTTTGGAAGTTTAATTATCACTCCCTTTGAAAGAATTGAGTTGCGAAAGAAAAATCATTCACAAAAAGGATTTTTCGATAATTTAAATGAAACAATACGCTACTCAAGCGTTTGTAAGATGAACGGAACAAAAAGAGGAAATTCTAATTTAATGTATTATCAATTTGGTTCTCGGAATTTTTATACTTTAGAAATAAAAGGGACTCTTCACAAATTATGTTTCTTAAATGTTAGGTAGTTTTATGCTCCTTCCTTTTGAACTAGCTGTCACTCTTCAATGAACCAAAATTAATTAAAAGAGAATAACATGACCATTCAGATATATGTTGTCTCGAATGATTACCTGGTCGTCGAATACCAACCCAGCTATGTTTTTATTTTTAAAACTGATTAAATACTAGTTTTAGAACAATAAATTAATATTAATTAGGTATAGTTAATAATAAAAAACTACCTAAGGTTAACCCAAATTTAAAATGTTATTTCCCTATTTTGTTACCATTTTTTCATTCTTTAAATTAGCTTCTTTAAATTAAAAAAACACGAAAAAATACTCAGCATAAAAACTATGTTTTATTGTATAAAAAACATGATATGTAAAACTTTTAAAATATGTACAGTACAGAAGAAACCTTTGCTCTACACCTAAAATCTCTCTAATCTCATCTAAAATTTGCTCTCATCATTAAATTCTTTTTTCGCGGCACTAGCGGATAATCCGCACCGCTGATAATCGGGGCTCTACTGTATCGGGGCTCTACTGTATTATATTCAAAAATATTTTACAGTCAAAATAAGTTGATGAACGTATTCCCTTCTTCCACCTTATGAAATTTTTCTGATGAAAATATCTTTAAAAAACCATTAAATTCACATTTAAATTATATTTCTCCTTAGTTTATAACCACAAAAGAGTGAAATAAAAAGAATAAGACAAATAAAATTCAAAATTATAGTGAAACTGAGTTATTAAAGCAGTATCAATAGAGTGAGTGAATATGAATGGAGTCAAACATTCCCTGCATACAAAAAAAACTTTTAAAAAATTGAAATTAAGAGAAAATTTTATTTTAACTTAGTTTACAGCACAAAGAATATCGATGGCGTCAGGAGGAAACCTCGTATAATCAAAATCCAGCTGCCTACCAATAGATACAGTATAAATAAGCGAAATTCGTTTTCTTGCAAAAGACCATTTTTCGTAGTGAACAGGTGGAGAGTGAATTTTAATGGGCTGAAAGCAAAAAAACATGTATTATAATATCTCACAAGGAGACTGATTTTTGTTCCAGCTGGCTTGAACAAACCACAAGCAAGAGATAACAACTAACAACTCTATGGAAAGAACTGTTTTATTTTTTAGATGCGAAGAAAAGTTTTAGTTAAATGCGGGTGTGAAATCAAAGCAAAAAGCTTCACTGCTCTTAGGGTTACAAGATGATACTAGTGTTCCCTGTGGAATTGATTTAACCCTTGTTTTGGTGTTAATGACTTGACACTCGTAAATGAATTTGGTTGTAAGTTATTCCTAATTGGCATATTTGGCACAAACATACACTCGCCAATCTAGAATACATTATTCATCCTGACTGCGATTTTACGGGATTATACGAGGTTTTTTCCTGATGCCATCGATATGAAAAGAAAGACAAGTTAACTTTATTTCCAAATTAACTTAAAAAATACCATGAATGGACATCGATTTCACTACTTTAAGGGGCGATATCTTCCTTTAAGTGTGAGTTATTTCCCCCTCTTTTCACCCATGTGTAGAGCAAAGCTTGGAGATTGTTTTGAGCATAAAAGGTCAATTTGTCATTTTTTGGAGTTATTCCCTTCTTCAAACTGACGATTCAATTATATTGTGTAATTCCTGAACGGTCTCTAAGATTATTCCTGGGATAAATGTTAAAAAAAATAAGGAATTTAAAAAAATTGTCACGGTCTCAGTTGGTAAATATAAGTAAAGAAAGAAAACCTTGATTAAAATTAACTCATTCTACTAAAAAAAGATACGGTGACACAAATCTTTATCTGTGGTGTTCAAAGAAATTAACATTTGATTTACTTAGTTTTATAGGGGTTATTTAATTTTTTGTATGCAGGGTGTATCTGAAATGATGCAACTTTCAGGGATGATAGTACTCATCAAGACGAACAAGAATCGGTAAAGAAAGGGGGTCCCAGACCAAATCCCATAGAGTTAAAAATGAAGCGACACCCCAAAAAAATCATTGAAAAATTCAATTTGTAGAAGAACTACTATTGGTAAAAACTTAATTATGGTCTCAAAAATTGTGGTTTAATATGATCTTTAAAATTACTTCAAAATTCTTCACTTTAAAATTTGTTTTATTATGAAAAAAGTTAAAAAACACAAAAAATTTGAAAACTCTGCCAAAACCTTATTTTGTATTTCGAAATCCTTTCTTTTGATTTGATAATCTGAAAGATCATAGTTGAAAACCCTTAAGTCCAAAGTTTCACGTAAATACAATCAATATTAAACGCTTGAGATCCTGTTAAAGTTTGTTTTTTGGGTGCGCTAGCAGCTGTTCTGGAAACAACTCTAGAAAACTGCTAGCGCACCCAAAAAACAAACTTTAACAGGATCTCAAGCGTTTAATATTGATTGTATTTACGTGAAACTTTGGACTTTTGGGTTTTCAACTATGATCTTTCAGATTATCAAATCAAAAGAAAGGATTTCGAAATACAAAATTAGGTTTTGGCAGAGTTTTCACATTTTTTGTGTTTTTTAACTTTTTTCCTAATAAAAAAAATTTAAAGTGAAGACTTTTGAGGTAATTTTTAAGATCATATTAAACCACAATTTTTGAGACCATAATTAAGTTTTTACCAATAGAAGTTCTTCTACGAATTGAATTTTTCAATGATTTTTTTGGGGTGTCGCTCCATTTTTAACTCCCTGGGATTTTATCTGGGATCCCCTTTCTATACCGATTCTTGTTCGTCTTGATGAGTACTATCATCCCTGAAAGTTTGTTGCACCATTTCAGATACACCCTGTATAATATAATTAATTCATACTTTAAAAACTAACGTATAAACGCTAGAATTTGAGAACTGCACTTTATATTTCTATTCTATTAATTATCATTTATACTAACTAATTTATTATAATTTTTACTATAGGTTCTATAAATAAATTGACTCTAATTATGCGCTTAGTAGAAATGGTTTAATATCATATTCCTTTGCCATATGTAATTCATTTTAGTATCAAATTTAGAAGTACTTACTCTTAGCATAGAAGTGCCCCAGAAGTCGTTATGGAGAAGGTTGAAGATCGGCGTCGAGGGTCTCAGGTCCATGTTGTCCCTAATGGCCGACTGGTCGTCGAATACCAAGTCACAAGTGAGACTGTTCAGGTAACACAGGAAGGAGACTATGGCCACCAACCATAATGCCCAGGTGCAATGGGGAACCTGAGGGAAAAAGGCCTTATATTAGATTAAGTTTCATTCATGTCCTTCAATGTACAGATACGTCTTGATTATTTGCTTTTGCATTATAAATACTTAGGGTCCTTTTTGTTCATCTCTTTTAGATGAAAAAACTGTTTATTAACCTGATGATATAAGTATAGATAATCAAATATAATCAATGCTACAATTTTAAGACTCAAAAGTTCACCTTTATAGATATTTTTTGAATAAATATTTAACCTCCTATTTCGGAGAGAATTGATGTCTTCATAAATGTGTATTTTTAATATAGTATATTGAGAAAGTATATGTGGATGTACCTAATTACAGCTATTACGGCCCCAAGAGTTTAATGTATGAGCATTTATGCATGATAAAAGGACTTGGTTCGAAGGACCTGCTCATTAAGTGATGTCTGAGAATTACTGTAGGAGGATGCTAATCTGGTACTAATTAGGACGGATCATAAGATGGATTATATCCTAGATTGTTTATTAGAGCATTAAGTATTGCTAAAATTATCGTCTAGTATTTATGGTTTGCTTGGAGTCCCTCATCTTCTGAGTTCTCAGCAACAAATCTTCACTCTTTGACAACTTCGTCTCGTTAGTATGTATCAAGATATAGATAAGAATTTCAGTTCATAATAATTTAGAGAACTTTCGTTATAAAATTGATAAGTTTCGTATTTTAGTTTTTAGATTAATCTGAAGTGCCAAATTCAGGATTTTCATTGGTAGTACTTTCATCCCCTGATATTTGTGTTTTAGAGGATGTCCTTGAATTCAGTATTAAAAGGAAGGCTAGACAGCGGACAAATCTAGTCAGCAACTGGTTTTACCTAGGAGTCGTTCCATTAAATTATATTTTCTACTTCAAGTTATGGGATTAGTGTCAACTGTTTGTAAGTGTGTGTAAATAAACCGGTTAAAATTAATATTTTGACACACGCATACAACTTTCTATAACTATTCCCTGCATGATACCCAGTACACATCTAATATAAAAAAGTTATTTAATTAGCACGTTTAGCAAATCTATTGATTACAGTGATTGAATTGTACTGTGAAATACTGTTTTTCATGTTTTGTAATAAGTGATCAGTAAGATAATGTAAATAGAAGAATAAAAGAAGCAATTCTAGTAAAATGACCGCTCAGTAGGCAATTACCTGATGAATGACGACATTTGAATCGTCAGTTTGAAGAAGGGAATAAGTCCAAAAAATGACAAATTGACTTTTTGTGCTCAAAACAATCTCCAAGCTTTGCCCTACACATGGGTGAAAAGAGGGGGAAAATAACTAACCCCCTATAGGGAGATATCGCCCCTTGAAGTTCTGAAATCGATATCCATACAATGAAAATTCCATTACTTTTTTTCAATTTTCTCAAAACTTGATTTTTGGACTTATTCCCTTCTTCAAACTGACGATTCATTTTTAACAAATCGATCACATAATTCATTACTTTAAGGATATTAAATTATTAATTTACATCAACTGAGTTCAACTAAGAGTAAGCCTTCTGGAAATTTTCAGCATTTTAAAGCATCAATTATTTAATTGATGACTCAGAATATACTAAGATAATAATTTTATTTGAAGTTTGAAGTTACGCAATAAAAGGATTCCAAGTTATAATTGCATTAAGAATTATTCAAGACTTAAAGCCTATTATTTGTTGCGTAAAGCATAAATCGCTACATCGAAATTATCCACTCTAAAAGATTACTCAATAAAGACATTAACGCACTGAAATTTCACACAGCAGGCTTCTCCATCCATTTCAACACTCGCAACCACCACCGCACCGCAGTTTCTTTTCGACCCATTACCCAAAATTAAAACAACCGTCAAAGCATTAGCATTCACACTCATTCCCGCTCGAGCTCAATCATACCTATATCTGCGTCGTGCAATCCCAGCGACATGCAACATTTATTACCCTTGTCATGGCCCGCAAAGAACAACGGGCAGATTCCGAGCCAAAACAAGTGACAAGTAATTTCCCGATGGCTCCCTTCTGGGTGTAATGGTCAGAGTATTTTTTCCCCTGAGGATCGCTGAATTTTAGAGAAACCGAGTTATTATCTAGGACGTGACTCATTAAGGGGTAACTTTGATCTGGGAAGCTAACAAGTGAAGCCTTTCTTTTGGATTGGACAGTGGGCGTATGGAAAGAGTAATGTAGGGGGTGGGATTTGGTGGGCTGGGAATACGGATGGGGTTTTTCGCTTACTTCGCAGAAATTTTGTTTCTATGGCTGCTTTGAATGGGTTTCGAAGGGACTGCTTATGTATTGACTGGTTTATGTATTGACTGGTTATGTATTGACTGGACAAATGTGTACTATCACCGTTTGCGAGTCAGTACTAGTTGAAATCGAAGTAAATGGGTCATGTTCGCTTGTTTTGTATCTAAGTATAAATGTTGCGGTATTTCAAAGTGCAGATACGTACTGTTGAACCAACGATAGAAAAAGGGTCACGTGATTTTTTGCTTCAGTATTTTTTATTTTATTTAAAATATATGATTTTTTATGTATATAGAGGGTATAACTAAGGTTAGAGGGAGTAAATGTATCTTCCTCTTTCGATCAACTGCCCCTCAGCTTCTTCCTTTCTCCCCTCCTAATATGTCAAAATCACGTGACCCTTTTACTATCGTTGGTTCGACAGTACTTTCTTTTTCTCTTTTCAACTCTTAATTTCAAGTCTTACTTAAGGTTCGAACTTCCGCGGTTACCTCAACGGGATTGATTCCCCTTGGTAACCAATATAATTTTTTATTTTTTTGTTTCGTTGTTTCTTAAATTGAAAATAAAGATTATTATTATTATTATTATTATTATTATTATTATTATTATTATTATTATTATTATTATTATTATTATTATTATTATTATTATTATTATTATTATTATTATTATTATTATTATTATTATTATTATTATTATTATTATTATTATTATTATTATTATTATTATTATTATTATTATTATTATTATTATTATTATTATTATTATTATTATTATTATTACTATTATTATTATTATTACTATTATTATTATTATTACTATTATTATTACTATTATTATTATTATTATTATTATTATTATTATTATTATTATTATTATTATTATTATTATTATTATTATTATTATTATTATTATTATTATTATTATTATTATTATTATTATTATTATTATTATTATTACTATTATTATTATTACTATTATTATTACTATTACTATTACTATTACTATTACTATTACTATTACTATTACTATTATTATTATTATTATTACTAAAATAAAAACTCGCCTGTATGGGTTTGCGCGTTTTCCTGATATATGGTTCCCTTTTTCGATAAATTGAAAAATAATTTCTAGCCCATAATCAATCAAAAATATGAGAAATTCTGTTGAATAAGGCTAAGCGCGCACTAGGAGACAAAGACAAAATTGCTTCCCTGGCTATTGCAAGAAGCTAGAGTGCGCGCACATGGCGACGAGACCAAGATCACTAGGCCAAGAATTTCCTCATAGAAATGCATTGCTCTCGAGTGACTAGTGTTTTAAGTCGCCGAGACAGAAGTCTCTTAGTGCGCGCTTAGCCTAAGGAAGTTGCATGTGTCAGATTTTCAAAAACAAACAAGTGTTCCGTATGGTTTTTTGTATGGTAAGATGAAATATCTAGTCAGGTTTTCGAAAAAAATGTACAGGTAATAAGGAAGTTGCATGTGTCAGATTTTCAAAAACAAACAAATGTTCCGTATGGTTTTTTGTATGGTTAAATGAAACATCTAGTCAGTTTTTCAAAAAAATGTACAGGTAATTAAATATTTGAATTTAAAAGTTGAGAAAAAAAACACGTGACTGAAAACGTTTAAACTATAAGATGACGTCAACAGTAATACCATCAACTCCATTGCTTTACAACAATGTTTAGTATAAGATGACGTCACATCCAAACTCTTGGCGTTTTCGCGCGCTTTTAAAAAGGGGATTTTTGTTTAATTTTTTTGGCAATCAAAAAATTTCTCGATCGGCCTCAAGTTTTGGGTAGTTGCTAATTTTTGCAAGAGGAATCGATTAAAAAATATAAAAAATCATGCAACTTCCTCATTGTGGGGATATTTGAACGCGTGAATTAACATAAAATTCAAATTTTAGAAGCTTTAAGTTAATTTCGTTAATTTACATAAGCACTTCAATTATTGAAACAAATAAACCTGAAATTTTTTTTTCGACTTTTACATTTAAATAAGCTGATAAAGATATATTATAAAGCATATAAAGATTCATGTAAATGAACAACTATCTTATATATTAAAATAATTGGGTTTTTCTTTCGGCCGGCCGCCAGGCCGAACCCCCGAACCGATTTCGACAAACTCGGTCGCTATCGAAAGCTTTCCACCCCTAGATGAGCCCATTTTAGGTCACATTCCTCCAAAACCTTCTATTTTTAAATTATGCGTTCTTTTCACTTTTCTGTAATGTTAACTCTATGGAGAGGTTCCGTTCCGCCGGCCGCCAGGCCGAACCCCCGATCCGATTTGGACAAACTCGGTCTCTATCGAAAGCTTTCCACCCCTAGATGAGCCCATTTTAGGTCTTATTCCTCTAAATCCTTCCATTTTAAAATTATGCGTTCTTTTCACTTTTCTCTAATGTTAACTCTATGAGGGAGCTTTCCGCCGGCCCCCAGCCCGAACCCCCGGACCGATTTCGACAAACTTGGTATTAAACGAAAGCTTTCCACCCCTAGATGAGCCCATTTTAAGTCGCATTCCTCTAAATCCTTCCATTTTAAAATTATGCCTTCTTTTCATTTTTCTGTAATGTTAACTCTATGGAGAGGTTCCGTTCCGCTGGCCGCCAGGCCGAACCCCTGAACCGATTTCGACAAACTCGGTATTAAACGAAAGCTTTCCACCCCTAGATGAGCCCATTTCAGGTCGCATTACTCCAAAACCTTCCATTTTTAAATTGTACGTTCTTTTCATTTTTCTGTAATGTTAACTCTATGGAGAGGTTCCGTTCCGCCCGGCCGCCAGCCCGAACCCCCGAACCGATTTGAACAAACTCGGTCTTGAAAGAAAGCTTTCCACCCCTAGATGAGCCAGTTTTAGGTCTCATTCCTCCAAAGCATTCCATTTTTTAATTAAAAATTGATTTCAATTTGCCCCATTGTTTTTTGTCAATATTTTTACCAACACAGGCAAAACGTCCTTGAGAGAGCGTGAAGAAAACCTACATTGAAATTAAATTTCAAAGTTTTGACGGTTCAGACGGTTCAGACCGTTCAGACGGTTCACTAAATTTTATCCCAACGGGATACTAGAGCCGGATTGAATTCATAAAAAGTTATGGTACATGTTTGATTGAAGTATTTCTTCTTTCCCCCTTTACACAGAAGGGGATAAATATTTAACTTCAAACAATGAGACAAATAAAAATCAAATAATAATTTAAAGTGGAAGGTTTTGGGAGGATGCCACTTAAAATGGGTTTATATCGGGGTTGTAAGATTTCATTTAAGAACAAGTTTGTACAGATCCGGTTCAGTGGATTGGGCTGACGGCCGGTCTAAATTAAATTACAATTATTTCAATGTAATAAATTTGTGACAATGCCATGGGAAATCGGAGACAGAACCCCTTTCGAAGATAATGAATTAAAACTGTATATTTAATGATAGGGAATGAATAAATACGAACAGGTAGTAACGATCGAGTCTCGCTTCAGCGCCAAAGAAGGCTAGCTGTAAAACCCTGCTTTGCCGGGTTGTAACAGCTAGTGACTATTTATAATAATTAAAATTGCTCATTATTAGGCCCAATTTATTACAGAAGTGGTACACAAGAGAATGGTGTTAATTTGATTAAGTATTGTTTTAAATTTTGCTATTAATAAATAGGGAAATTTATAATTCTTTAATTTTAGAAAGAAATTGATTAAAAAAACCATCTAATGGACTTAAAACAATACACATCCCTATAGGAAAAAATTTTTCTGGTATTCCATAAACCAGTATGAATTATACTGGATCCAGTATCCTTTATACTGGTTCCAGTATCATTCATACTGGATCCAGTATAATTCATACTGGTTTATGGAATACCAGAAATTTTTTTCCAATAGGGATATGCATCAATATTAGGGTGGGTCATTTTCCTATGGCTAAAAAAAATTTTGCAAATTCTATCGGGCACAGCAAGAAAAGGGTGCCAAATGGTCTCAAACTAACATGTGTAGAATATTATTCGATTATAATAACTCTTTTTGCCTCCGGATTGGCCTCAAATAGAACAAAAATATGTAATTTTTAATATTTTAAAAAAATTTTATGAATTATATTTTTTTGTCGAAAACTTATTAAAGTTCACAAATAAGGGTATTTAAAAGCAATTTTAATCACATTAGTCACCTTCATGCATTATTAATACAAAAATAACTGCCAAAGTGGCAATATAATATATATGCTATCATATTAACAAGAGCCGTAGAATATGAATCTCTTTTTATAGTGAATTTTCAGTGGTACAGATTTCAAAAATTGGTAGTTCATATACATTCTCCCTCAAGTTTGGTCAGTATAAAAAGGCATTTTTAGTTTTTCAAAATAGAAACAGTTGTGTTTTTCATAAATATGCCGCGCTTTCGAAATTCAGCGGACAGTTATTTCACTGGCTGGTCTTGGGATCCAAATATGATCGCAAAAATATGTTGAAACAATTGTCGAATGGATAGTTCTTTCATAGGCAATATCAGTTATGATTCGCTCAGTCATGATTTACCTAATTTTTTACTATAGCAATTGGCTGAAACCCAGGCCCATGAAATTATACTTCTTTGAGGATTGACTCAAAATAGCTTCTTAGCATTCCCTTATGCGTTCATAAAAGTTAACCCATTAATGCCCAACTTTTTATTTTTCTTTAATATTTGGTAAAAACATAGTAAATAGCCCCAAAACAACTGGAAAAATAGTGAAAAAAATTCCAGGTTAAAATTTTAATTTCTACACCAAAATTAAAAAACGTCCCTAAAAAGGGACGTCAGGCACGAATGCCCCCGTTGTTTTTCTCTATAGTAAGAGCATGGTAGAAAACTTTTTTAAAGCCTCAAAAACATTTTCTACCTTATCAAGTGCAGCAAAAGTGATCGGAACGATACTCTAACATCAAAAGGAACAAAAAACATTTATTATTTACCAAATTAACCGTAAAATTAACCTTAATTAACGTAATTTGAGCATTTTTTATGCTCTAAAACACGTTTTTTCCTCCCAAATCTATGTTAATTGCAAATTAATTAATATTTTTAATTGAAAAAGGCATTCTTTGTTTATATATTACCTAATATTAAGTAATAATTACTTTTACACACCTCAAATCCATCAGAATATCTCAATTTGTGAAGTTTAAGTCTTTCAAATACCCATACTTTTTTCATTTTATTTAATTTTATTGTGCGGAACACAAATTTCTCCCCAAAAATTAAGCCTTAGTGGGATGTGCATTAGCAAGCCAGATGATACAGATTGATCTGCAGTATAGAACACAATGATTAGCCACATCTAATTAGTAAAAAAGCCGAAAATTTATCACAAAAGCGACTTTTTTGGCAATTTGAGTGACAAAAAGTCATTATAACTAATAATTATTAAACTTTTAATTAAAATATAACCGGAATATATTTGCATAAGTAATAAATATAGTAAAATAATTAATTTATTCCCTTTAATTAATACAAATTAATTAATTCCTTATAATTTAAGACATTTATTCCATTAATTTAGCAGAAATAACAGTATTTTCCAAAAAAAATAAACAAAAATAATAAATTTATTATCTAAAATTAAAGTAATTTTATAAATATCAGTTATTTAATTCATATCATAAGAATCGAACGCGTTTTGATGAAAAAAATAAGGAAACACTAGCATTTCACTATGGGGAAAACCACGGGGGCATTCGTGCCTGACGTCCCTTTTTAGGGACGCTTTTCGAGGGTCCAAAATAAGGTCAAAATAAAATATTTTGGAAAAATAAAAAAACACCCCAACTGATTTAATGTATAAACAGTAATATATATCAGCATTAAAATTTTTTTTAAATAACAACTAGGATTTTTAAGCTTTTTCTTTTAAAATTTTTTAAAAAGCACTTTTCTGAAAAATTCTATCTTCCAACTTTAAAAAAAGTGAAAATTTTTTAAAATTCTGCTTTCTTCTTGTGTTATTTATGTTCTATGAAGATCAGAGATACATCAGTGCAAATTTTGATTCAAAGGAACAATTTTTGTAGAAATAGGAGGATTTTTAAAAAACGTCCCTAAAAAGGGACGTCAGGCAGTAATGGGTTAAAATATAGCAAATTTTAACTGTTAAGGATAATTACAAGTAAGTTTTGAAAAGTATTGTAGCTTATTTAAAAACTTAAAAGGGATAATACTGAGCTTTATGCTGAAAACGGGGATCTACCGCTCTTCTTAAGAAAATATTTCAAAATTTGACTCTTAAAATGTGGTTTTAATTTATTTTTGGACATTAGAGAATCACATGGGGACACTTGTGATGGACTTCTCCTAATATGCAAAAAAATTTCAAGGAAATCCCAACTTTTAAACTATTATCCAAATGTTTTCCATGGGGTTGAAACCTATAACCCAAAAAAGGTATCCACCTTCTGACATATCCATTTTTATTAAAAATTTAATGTTTTTACCATCCTACTCAACCGACAATAAAGGTTTCGCACATTTTTATGATTCCAGCAAGAAATTTTTGATTGCCAGTTCTAACCATTGCGATATTTCAAAATATGTTGTATTACAAGTCAAGTATTTCAACTTTGGTTTCATTTATAATTATTTTATAGTCTTCAATGATGATTTTTATACCATTTTGCACATTTATATTTATGATGGATTTGTGCAATCGAAGTAAAAGCTTGATTTTCGTTCGTCCATATTTGCATGAAATTACTATTAATCGAAACTTTGAGGCCAATCTGGAGGCAAAAAGAGTTATTATAATCGAATAATATTTTACACATGTTAGTTTGAGACCATTTGGCACCCTTTTGTCGCTGTGCCCCTGGGAAAATGTGAAAAAAATATTTTTGACCCACCCTAATCAATATACGGGATAAAATAAATTTTGTAATAGATTAAATGTATTGTATACTTTCAGCTCTGTTTACCAAGTCAATATCTAAACAAGTTTTAAATGATGAAAATCAAATGTAAAATTAACAAAACTTAAGATAATTAAGCGAAGCTTTTATTAAGAACTCTTGATTCCAAATATCTTCAAGTATCTCTTTCATAAATGATACACTCTTAAGGTTTAATTACAAAATCTTTCAAAACTTCAAGATATGGGTAAATTACGCTTATGGTTATAAGTGGATAATTAGAAAGATTCTCAAGAGTTATTCTTTCCTTGAAAAGTGATACTTTAAAGGTGTTCTCCACTTAAAATCTAACTTAAAAGTCTTAAAAGATGAAATAGTGATTAATCTCTGTATTCATCCTAATTCCAAACATTAGTCCTAAACAAAAACCTAAATCGTAAATAAAGTATTATTTCCCCCTGAATCTTACTGAAGAACTAAATATAAAAAATTTGTAAAATCATTAAAAAATCCTAGAAAATGTTGGTTTTTATTCTCCCTAATTTAAAAACAGTCACATAGAAAACTTTTTTGTACGAAAATAGTAGCTTTAAAATAATATTAAACACAAAATAATATTAAACGCATTTCCTAAACTAATTTAAATTAAAAATTTCTATAGTTTTCTTGAATTCAGTTATAAATTATTTGAAATTTTTAAGAAAAGAGCCCTGTTAATAATAGTTGAAACTTAATTCCCTTTTTTGAAATTTTACCTTCATATACATAATTTTCCTAAAACATAAAGCAGTCAAAGCTGAAAATCAAAGATTTAGCTCCTCTAACCTCTTTGTCTTAAGTCACTATAACCTCCTGAATTGAGTGATAATTTTCTGTAGCTAACATTACTCGTCAAAAAATGATTATACTGATCTCTCTATCTCTAATCACCGGCAATCACATCCGTAACATCCATAAATAGAAATAAAAAATAACGCAGAAAATATAAACCACCAATAAATGGAGAAATCATCAAGGCAAACTTTAAATGGCCCATTTCCATTCCCTTTCCTCCGATTAATCTACCCCTTCAACCTTTCAAACCTACCCGGGCAAGGAAAACCTCCCCATCACCCAAATGCCCGGATTCTAATCTCTCTAACACCAGCCAAAGAGGTTTCAAACTTCCCCGTGGAAAAAAAATCCACAGGTAATTCCGTGGAAAGTATACCCTTATACCTACGCAAAAAACAGTCAACACCGGCGAAAAAAGCATCCCATAAATTGAGAAACAAATTCCAAGGCACTTCCGTCTCGGATCACCCACGGAAGTGTGCTACGTGATTCGCATATCGAAATGGGAAGTGCAATCAGGGCAAAAAGTGATTCGAAGCTGCTCCTAACGAAGTTTTCGTCCCTTCGTCTCCTATGGGTCTAAAGAGATTACGGATTTTTCCTCCGGTCCCTTTTATTCCCGGGCATTAGTTCCCCAGGTTTAGGGAGTGATAAGTGGACTACCGGAAACTCCTCCGGTGTTAACTATTAGTTGATTATATCCTGCTCCGGAGATGGTGATCCCCGGCTCAGAGATGACTTTGGATGCACTTTTTTTCGTTGGCGAAGTTTTCGTTATTATATTTGTCCCTGTCTTTTGGCGTCTTTTTTTTTCTTTTGGCGGTGGTTTTGGAAAAGTTCCCAGTTCCTGCTCATGCATTTACTAAACGCGATTAGTCAAGAAGCTATCCCGGGAAAAAAAACTCTGCGAGAAGAAGTAAGTGGTTGGGTCCTATGTGGACCGGACGTCCTTTACGGAGCCTACTTTCTTAATTTGAAAAGTTAGGGAATGGAGTTTTATGATGGTTAGCTTTGTTTCTGTGGAGGTCTCATTGTATCCAGTTACTGGTCCGTGATAAAAAATTAGGCTTTGGACTTAGTTAGGGTAACTAAGGTTTATCAGGATAAAAAAGACTTATAGTTAAGGTGTGCTTAAAAATGGTTTTACCCGATACCCACAATTTCTATGATATTCACACATTCAGATATTTTCCCTTTAATGTTAGGAAGTTCGGGAAACTATAAAAATACATAGTTCAGTTGTGCTTAAGAAATACGATATTACATCGGACTCTCTTGATCAATTCAGAACAGATTTCTTATTTTTAGCAGAGTATTAACTTTTTAAAGTCAATAAATTTATTGAACCCATTTTAATGTTTTTTTAGAAAACATTCATTATAGTTACATACAGATCATTCACATTCTAGCTTTATTAACTCGGTGTGATCGCGCATTGGAAAACTGTTCTGTGTCTTAATTTTTATTTTTTTAAATATTTCTCTTTATGATAAGTTAAAAGAGAATGTTTCTGTGATGCAGGCTAAATAATTCCTTCCGTCTACTTGATAGTTTTTAGAACACTCCATCGAAATTCCAAAAATCCCCCAGACTGAGAATGCAGTTGAAAAGTTTAAAAAACCAGTGATGACAGTAATAATAATTTATACAAACTAGCAAATAATTCCTAAACCTAGAAAATAAATCAGAATAAAATATTAGAGAAACAGGGAAACATATATTAGAAGGATGTTATTAACTCATTTAAAAGAACGGGAGCTTTGGTAAACAGTCTTTTAAAATAAGTTTGGGTACAAAAAACATTTTTTATGGAGAGAAAAACTTTTGCGATCCAAAGTATTCAAATATTTTATCAGCATTAGGCGAAAGATAATATTTTCTCAAGAGTGTTGTTTTTCACTTTTGATAATGATGAGATGCATTTAAAACAAGAACTTTAAAAAATTTTTGTAAACATTTAACAAACAGAAATAAGGATGAAAATATCAAAAATATTATTCAAGTAAGTTTTCGTATATTTTGTAGAGAACGTTATTTTATTTACATAAAGCAAGTTTAGTTCCAATTTTAACAAATTAATCCTGTTAAAAAGTTTTTTTTATGTTTCAAAAATTCAGATCAGTCAGAATTAAAAAAATATTGATTCGGTTTTGTCAAAATATCTTCTTGTAAAAAATTTCCTTTCAAAATCTAAATGTATATCTTGTCATGCGTCAATGTTTTTAAATCCTTTAACAGCTTAATTGCTGAATAAAGCCTAAAATACCTTCAAGCACATAATGAATGAGAGTAAATATTTTCCTCTAATAATGATAAAGGTCTTGATACTCAAGAGGGCGAAGGCTGAATAGTTAATTAGAAATAAAGGTTAAAGCAAATTTGTTTAATGCTGTTAGAAATTTGCTTTGGTATAATTTTGTTCCAAAACTAAGGGTAGACATTCATTCCTTTCATACTCATTAAAAACGCATTTAAGTTTTTGGAAAATGCGAAAGAATAGGAGTTTCTCTCCTGAGATAGGTACCATATTATGTTACAAAGAATAACACCTTTAATCCTTCCGAATTTTTTCTCAAGACACCAAGTAACTTCTAGTATAAATATTTACACAAGAGTTAGTAAATGTTATTGGCCGAGAAAGTATTTTTAATCTGAATTTTACTACCTTCTGTTTATTTACTTGCCTTTTTGACCAAGGAAACATAAAAACAATTGCATGTTTACTAAATCTACAAACATTAATCACTAATAAAAGAGTTCAAATTGTATAGGTTTGAAAAGTGGTTTAACACATAATGTGATAAATTCTTATAAGTTATGATGGTTGCATAATACCTTATTAATACGCTCATTGTTTGGAAGAAATATATTTTTTAAATAACGGCTGTGAAAATGTTTATTTATAATTATATCCACACCGTAACCTCCGTGAGAATATTGCCGGAGAACTCAAACATCATTGATGACGTTTGGAAGCCAAAAAACCAAGCAAGATCGGCAAGTTCAATAAAATTTGTTTTTCAATAAGTTTTAACATGCATTTTAACCTTTTCAATGGATTAATATGATCTGCAATCAAAGACAGGCCACAAGAGCGTCATTTCAGTACCTAGTATAAAATTCTGGGGCCCAAATATCCCTTAAGTAATTAGTCTTTATAAGGCCCAGAGCTAGATTTTTTGTAGTAGGGGTGAGGACCCAAAATTATTTCTAAGCCCTTTCCATGCATATTACACTCTTGATGTGGAAAGATCTCCTACTTTCCCCTCTCCTAATGGACCTGCAAAAAGCAGTTTTTGTTGCAAATTTTAGAATAACTGCAGGACAGACAAATTGCTTCTGCAATAATTGGTTCTATGCATTTTGCTCTTGACAACTTTACCAAGGCTATAAGTTTTATTGGGCTGCGAGAAGGCTTATGGCGGATAACGCCACAGCCTAGTCGACGTAGGAAAAAAATATTACATTCTTAAAACGACTATCTCAAAAATGAGTGAAAATTACTCAAATCTGTGTATGTCACGCACTCAAACAGGCTCCGATCCAAATTTACTCGAATTTGAAAACATGCATGTACTCATTTTTGAAAATGTGCAGGTACTCAAAAATAAAGCATCATGTACTCATTTTTTTAATTCGTCCATGACATTCTTATGAAGAGGGTGCAATGTAAATAAAATAAAAACAACGAAAAAAATTGCACATGAATTTATTAAAAGCCATACGGCGTTTCGGGGATTCTTTGGATCCCCTTCGTCAGTGGTAGTATCAACTGCATTCTCAGCATTCTGTGCATTGCAGCATTCTGTGCATTCTCAGCATTCTGTGCTCAGCAACTGCATTCTTAAATAGTGGGTAATAGTGGGTTGTACTTTTTTTCCAACAGGGCGCCTATTGTAGAAGGCGGGACAGTTTATCATCAATGAACCAATAGTGTTGTATATTTTGCCAGTTTAAGGAATATAATGCGTAGTTATTGTCCATAAACGGTAGAATTTAAGATTTCACAAATTTTCTTGGCAAATTTGACCAGCAATCTGGTAAATCTGGTTCAAATAAAAAAAATCAACACCAGGAGCGGATTGTGTGGGTAGTTCAAATTGGGGTTCACGATTAAGTTTTAAAAGAATTAAGTAATTACTTTAATATTAAATCACAAAATTATTGCTATTTTCAAAGAAGATTTGCCCTTTTCTGAACTTAATCTGAAGATAAATGTTAGTTTGATTAGTTGAGTTGAGATTAGACACAAGATTGACAATATTAGTTGAGTTCTAAATACAAAATGGGTGGGTCTTGGAGTCCTCCCACAGAAAAATTTTGGAAATTTGACCCTAAAAACATGGTTTTAATTCATTTTAGGACTTTTTTTCGCAAGCCTGATGAAAGGGTTTCGCGGACTGTAGTTATAGGATATATATATTTAGAATAGTTATTTAACTATTCTAAAGTAAAAATAATGACCGATACTTTACACAAAATGTTTCCCCGTCACATTAGTTGACAATAAAAGTAAGTAAGAAATATAAATATTTTTGAAAATATGTTGTTTTTTGGAATGAGAAATGCTCAAAACTGAATAACATTACCAACAACATTATTAATCGACACAAGAATTTTTACCGATCACAGTAGTTACAAAACTTAAATGTAACTAAATTAAATTAAAACTATATTTTTATCCTATTTAAAAATTGTTGATAATTTGGTCTGTTTTTGACATTTCCCCATTCTTTCAATCTATCTTAGGATTCAAAAACGCATAAAACCAAACAAAAAAAGCAATTCATGAAACTTCGACCATATTACTGTCACGCCCTTAAGTAGTAACACGTAATAAACTTTGAACTTATAGAGCAGACAACAGGCAACACCAAAAAAGTACTCCACTATCTAACGAAATCAGAAAAACTCTTCAACAGCCAACTAAATTTAATATTTTAAGGAAATTAAATATCCATATAGTATGAGCATAAGAACTTCTCAAGTCCTAACTTGTATACTGAATTATTTATTCATGAGCGAAAAATAAAGCAATAGATATAAAATCTCTACTAAGCTGAAAAAATCTCCCAACATCATTATAAGATGCTGAAGCCTCCTTCCCCCTTTTTTTAAGGAAAAATTGAAAACTTTCTCTTATGAAGGAGAGATTCCATAAACCTAATACGTGAGAAATTAATTTAAAGAGGTTTTAGACTTCATTTTTCCAGCTTAATGTGAAATAGATTTCCTTTCACCAAAAACTCTTTCCAAGTTTTTAGCACATCAACGTATCAGAACTTTATATAATCTGGATATGAATTTTTGAAGATGTTTCTTTGTAAGAAAGGAGAAAGTTTACTATAAAATTTTAATGCAAGTTTTACCTCCTTATACTTATCATAGTTGGTGTTTTGTTTAAAAATATGTAGTCCTTTAACTATTCATTTGTTATTTCTCTTCGTACGCTATTTATGACACATTTATTATGTTCAGTTCATAAACAACAAATACAACCGAAATTTTCAAAGTAATAAAATGTTTTAAATTACGTAGAGATTGACTAATATTAAGTTATATAACTGCATTGCATAAACATAAAAAGGTCACAAATATAAATTATACTATGATAATTTTAATTACGATTTAAAACTTAGATTTTTAAAACTATTTTGATATGTTGTTGGTACACAAGTATTGATTTATTAATTAGCAAAAGCATTGAACGAAGAATAAATTATAATATGAAATTAGGTTGCAAAACACTCTATAAGCAGGTATTACATTAATCTTCATTAATTAATAACTTTTACTTGTATCAATACCATAGAAAGTGTTACGTTATTGTTACCTAAATATTTATACAACACAATGAAATGACGATTAAAACAATACTAGCATAATAAAATTTAAAACTGCAAATATCTTTTTGAAGAACTCTCCATGATATTCTAATATACTTTTATTCTAAGCATTTTTTTCTAAGCACTTTTTAAGCACTCTCCATGATATTCTAATATACTTTTATTCTAAGCATTTTTAAAAGTATGTACTTAAAGGTTTATTTCATCATTTTTAAAGCTTGTATGTTATGGATCATGCGCAGAATCGACCGACAGTGCGGGACTGTAATAGATTGTGTATTTATATCTTCTGCAAGAAGCAGACTTTCAGAACATGCGAGATCATAATGATCGGATTGTATTCTCCTATCGGGAACCTATTTTTCCTTTAATAAACTTATGTTTTGTGCAAACAACTGTGTGATCGATCCTAACATCATCAAGAATAATAACTTAGATCATATCATATTTTCTTAATGGTGAACCAACCTTAACAGTTATTCCATAGAGTCTTTTAAAAGTAATATTATAATCGCGCCTGCAGTTTTACATCTTTAGTGGCATCGGAATGATTTATAACTCTTGTTTTCTCCATCATTAGCAAGCCTTATATGCATTACTCTACTAGCAAAATAATAATTTTCTTCAGAACACATTTAAAAGCTCTTAGTAGAATAAATATGCAAGTTTAATGAGTGAGAATTTTTTTAGAGTCCCTCGTGTTAAAAGCGTTCACTTCTTAACACTGAAATTTTTTAAAACAGGGAAAGTGTGTAAAAACGAGCTCGTTCTAAATTATATGTTCTAAAAACTGTTGCTGATGTACGAAGAATACTAAATGAAAGAATATTATTCGAAAGAAACCTGTTAATTCTGTATATTTAATAGTGTGATAAAAGAAGTATTTTTAAATGTTATTTTCGATTTCAAACATCTGATATAAATAAAAATGTTTTATATTTACACAGGTTAGTAAATACTATGATGATTTAGAAGTTTTTTTTTTCAATTTTTTACTCGTATCTTATGTTTTTCTTGTGTAGGATTTTTATGAAATTAACAAGTAATAAATCATTTTTAAAGCACTGTTTAGTGGGTTAACCATAGTAAATTCAAAGTTAATAACTGTTAAAAACATCCTATTGAAAATTTTTTATAAAGCAAAATATAGTACTGAGAACCAACAATAAATAATAATCAAAGGTTTTTATTAAAAATTTTTGAGTAATCTAAATTTGTAAATATTTATTTGATAATTTTTATTGGGGTTTCCTTCTTAGTAGGAATACTAGGTAGGCAGATAAAAGTTGTAGTAGGAATACAGTGGGCCCTCGCATATTCGCAGTTGAGCAATGTTACCCACGCATATTCGCGGATTTCGATCTCAAATTTTTTAGCAATGAAACTTGCATACTTGGCAGAAAAGATATAATTGTTCTATTCCGGTATTTATTATGTAAAACCATTTTAAAAAATGTAACTTCTTCTACTAAGCAAGTTTTCTAACCAATAACCCTTTTATTAGTCCACTGAAAATAGAGTTGAACCTCAAACAAATTGCAATAGAAGGTTTCTCAACGGTTTTCACTTAGAAATGACCTCAATAATAACATAATAAAAATCGGCCAAAATCGGCCGGGCGGAATTTTTTTCAAATTTTTTAAAAATGGCCGAAAAAAAATTTAAAAAAACCAAAACAATAATTTAGACATGTGATACATGTTTATAGGTTATTTTTGAGTGCTGAAACCGAATATTGCATTTAGTTTGGAAAAAAATTGAAATTTCAATTTTTAAAATTAATTTGAATAATTAGCTCTATGAAAAAATAAAACCCCCCTAAAAACCTAACAAAAACATCAAAAGAGATAAATCCAACGGTTTTCATTTAGAAATGACCTAAATATTAACATACTAAAATTTAAAAATTTTACGAGTTAAAGAAGGTAAATTTTTTTTTGCGAAAAATTCATTTTTTTTTCAAATTCGCGCCAAAAACTTTAGAGGCTTTTGAAAAGGTCATTTTTCGGTGGATATTGTCCACAGATAGTTATACAGGGTGATTCAGAAATAATCATCAATAATTGGGGGGAGTTAGAGGGGCCCTAGACAAGCATATTTCGAATAGGAATGGTGGGGCGCAGCCCTACCGTTAAAGAGCTAGGACCTAATGTAGTGCGAGCGCGTTTCAAAGGCCGTTTTTAGAAGACCCGTGTGACGAAACTAAACATAATAAAATGAAAAACATTATTGCATGAGGTACAGGAGTATCCATACTACTTAAATCCTCAATGTGATAGAAATTGGACCACTTGCTAAACCGTGGGGTGAGTTTTAAAACGTGCAATATTAATCTCTTAGTCAAACAATGGAGTTCCCTTAATGGTATTTAGAAAAATGATGATCGGGGAAGGAATTTTCAATGATCAAACAGTTTCAATGATCAATGTTACGATCATTGAAAATTCCTTCCTCCATCATCATTTTTCTAAATACCATTAAGGGAACTCCATTCTTTGACTAAAAGATTAATATTGCACTTTTGGAACTCACTCCACGGTTTAGAAAGTGGTTCAAATTCTATCTAATTCATGGTGTAAGTAGTAGGGATACTTCCTTACCTCATGCAATAAATTTTTTCATTTTATTATGTTTTGTTTCGTCACACGAGCCTTCTTAAAACGGCCTTTTGAAACGCGCTCGCACTACATTAGGTCCTAGCTTAACGGTAAGGCTGCGCCCCACCATCCCTATTCGAAATATGCTTGTCTAGGGTCCTTCTACCTCCCCCCAAAATATTGATGATTATTTCTGAATCACCCTGTATAATGGAAAACCGGTGGAATTGACCCTCAATTAATTAGTTAATTATTTTAAATTCTGATGTAAATTTGCCAAAGTATTACCTTTTTGAGATTTTAATCGACCCCCCCCTCCCCCCTTGGTGAGATTTGGTGATATTTTTCCAAACCCCTCCCCCCCTTTTTGACCTCATGTAATTTATGGATGACTCCTTACAAGGAACACTTTAACTTATCAGATGTGGTGCATTCACGGCAATTTGACAGCACAAATCGGACGAATCACGGCGAGGAAGATAAGCTCAAAATAATCTCACATTTGCCTCTCTATAATTCCTCCATTAACAGAATCTGAGAAATCGTGTCTGGATAAAGATAATTAACTCTCTCAACTCCTCTTTTTTGTATTGCTAAGGTTGCGAGGGGAACGCGTGCGGTGGATCGAGTTTCTCTAGACACGATATACAGATCTACTGTGCGGAGGTCCTTAGTGGAGAAGCTGCTATAATGCCAATGCACCCAACGAACTGATTCACACAACATACGTAATATGGGATTGTAAGAATGAAAGAAGTGTAGTCTCTCCCCCATAGTAATGAGTAATTAAAGGTTTCCTGTTACAAAGCCTGTATTGTTTCTACTGAAAAAGCATTTTCTAGACAGGTCAATAAGTGTCCTGCAGTCTTAATAAACTACTGCCACATTAAACAGAAGGACAAGTAAAATCCCATGACTCAATTTAATTTTTTAACTTTGTGACTTAAGTTTCTTTTGACCCAACTCCCTTACATGACTACTCCTCATTTCCCAATCATACCTCCCCTTCCACAAAATCCAGGGACGAAAAACCCCACCAGAACCCGTGACGTGTATCATACCTGAGGAGTTATGAACCAATCTCCCCGGCATGACGTCACACCACCGAGAGCGCCAGGCCTAAGCCTTTCCGCCATTAAAACTTTCTCCAACAACTTCCTACGACCGCCTTCGCCTTTTAAAACGAGGGCCAAGATTTATCGGTCCGTTTCGATGGTGGGTGGGGAGAGATGGGCCATTTCGAGACCCATATTCCTCCCCTCCGGGAGGAGTAGGATCGGTCCGAGTTTATAAAATTTTAGTTCCCCCTGCTCTGATCCCGTCTGAGGTACCCATTGATTGGGTTCCCATAGTTGTTGGGGTTAATAGGTCCCTCTGGTTCTTTCTTTTTGGGAGTTTTTTTTGTTGGAGTTGGTTCAATGACTCGTGTCCAGTTATGATTTTGTGTGGGTTAACGGAAAGTTCTGTTTGAGGCCTGGGAACAATTATGTTTTGTGTGGTTTCTTATGTGCAAAGTTTTGAAGTGTTTGACGTTTTTTCAGTTCGGTGGAGGTTATGCGGTAAAATATTTCCGGGCTATGTTATTAAGAATTATGGTGGTTTATGACTCATGTAACGCATGCAACGAGTATTGTAATCCTTTGTTCATAATTTAAGCTTTTTTGGTACGAAGGGTGATGAAAGTAGTTATGAGAAAAATTACTTGAAAACTTCAGAGGTTTTATGAAGGTGTTGGGGAATCTCAATATGGAAAATGTACCTGAAGGGTTTACAGTAGAATGTTAAAAAAAAGCTTTACTTGATGTCGAGTTTTCCCTTTTCCCAAGCTCTAAATTTAATATATTAAAATATTTGTAATTTACTCCAAAATGTTTGGTAAGAGATATCGTTTATTATTAAAATATTTAATACAGTTGTTTCATTAAAATATTTGAAGGTAACGAATGATTTGAAACCATATTTATAGCATTTAAAATTACAAAATCATTTGAAATAAAAAGGATAATTAATTTATGTATTCATTCAGTACTTAATTCTATATTTGTAGTTGTCTTTTATTAAATGCTTTAAGAAAAATATCCGTATTGGTACAGAATGCAAAAAAATAGTAGTACAAAAAATATAAATAAAAGTTATTTAAGAAACTATTATTCTACATAATTTTTATTTCTTATTTTGTTATATCTCATAATAAAAAGGTATATTTGGTATTACTAAATTAAATAACTGATAGTTTTTTTATACTAAAATAGCAGATTTAATGAAAAGTATAAAGTTTAGTGACACAAAATTGAGTCTATCTGAATATATTATGAAAGGTAGTCTTAAATAGAAAGAGATAATTTTTATCACCTTACAATTTTACAGTAGAACTTCACCTTTCATATTTTCGGATTTAAAACTATTAGCTTATTAAAAGAACATATCATACCTTACGTATTACTTTCGTATTTTACGTTTTGACTTACTACTTTCATTAAAAGAACTGAGTGCTATAAAAATCTCATTCTTCACATGATTGAACTGGTAACAAACAAAATTAAATGAAGAAAAACTACCCAATTTGATGTGACGTCCATTTCTGACATAAAAATCCTTTATTCCCCTCCGTCTCCCCATCAATACCCAATTTATTTTCGGAAAAACATAAAAAAACCCTTATTTCTTCCCAAAAAAGTAAACTACAGTAATAGCCTCCAACCCATGCAACCCAACTAAATAACAACTTACTTTTTCAACCAATAACAATCACTCAAACGCACCGGGGAAAATAACCCCAAACATTTTTCCATAAACCGGCATCACAATACCATTAGACACGGTCCGGCACGATCATTTGGACCAACATCAAAACGACAACCGCCAATTCCAGCCAATGGCTATATATACCCCATTTGGTACCCACCTCTAACGAAGGCAAAACATTACCCTCATATCCACCCATTTGAGGGGCTCCCCTGGGAGCGAAAACCGCTATCATCGTAATCGATAGCCTCATTTCATCTTTCAAATATCGATATTAATTACGAAAGCTATAAATGGCCACATTACGCATATTATGGGACGTATACTTGCTGGGGGAATAGATAAAAAGTTGCGGCACGTAGTCTGTGGGATCATAAGCCAGAAGTATAACTTTCTGGCCCGCAGGAGTAACGATATCGCCGACAAACGTGTCGTTAAATTTGAATTTTTTTATATGCGTCGTTTGGGGGTCTTTGGAATCTCTTGTATTAACGGGTTTCCTGGAATGATGGCGGGAGTTCTAATATGCAGGGTCGGGCCACGGGGTGGGAAATTGAGTGAGTAATTTTAAGTTTTAATGGCCGGTATTTTTAAAAATTTTTAACGGGCGGAAGGGATTTTGGATATGGTGGAGCGATATTTTAAATGAAGGGAATGGGAAATATTTAAAAAAAGTTCGGCTATGACGAAAGAAAATTGAATTATTTTCACCACGTATCTTTTTTTAAAAGTTGGTTCACTAAAGATGTTTAGTTTTTTTACACAGAAACGTTATTATACTCATTAACTTGATTTTTATTTGTTATGTCAAGAAGGCACTTTTATTGAATGCGTCAATTTTTTTTGGTGAAGTTTTACACACTTTCAGAAGCACTTTTTAATAAATTTAATCATTTCGAAGACATGCTGCATAATTTTTCAATTTGTTTTTACTTTTTCTTAACTTAATTAAGCCTGGTTAAAGCGGGGATGTGGTTAAACCGAGATAGATTAAGAGTGAGTCTAATTACGTTTGAGCAGTAGTAATATTTCAATTGAAGAAATAACAACATTTTTCTTAATGTTTACTGTTATTTAGTTATTTTTCCAAAATAGTAACCTAAAATGAAAGCATACAAGTACATGTTATTTAGAATTAATTACAATATGCACTCAGATGGAATACGTAGCTCTAGTATAAATTGGCTTCAACTTAATTCTTACGAAAATATATAATTAAATTTCAAATTCTTCAGTTTAAAAAAACAGTTTATTCTAACTGTTTTTAGGTCTTGATCTTTGAGTATTTCCCAATGAACTCTGAAAAAAGTTACAGTATTTATAAACTATAGAGTATCAATACTTCTGTAACAAAAAAAGTTATTATTATGCAACTTTACTTATAAATATGTAAATTATAATAACATATAAATTATTATGCAACGTAAATAATTCTAACTTGATAAATATCAAACTCTTAAAAGAAATCTTTGTGTTCATCGCTTTGGAGGGTATGACTAATAGCTCCCTGTTTAAAACATCACAAGAGGCGTTTGAATTTTCCTTTATTCTCTTCCATGTATCCTACCGTTCAGTTTATAAGAGTTTAAAGAAACAAAAATATGGAAGTCAAATTTAAGCTATAATAGAGATTTACTTAGACAAGATAGGTCACTAAATCTTTATACTCTCGTTTTTACACCGTGTTTAGAAATAAACGAGCATTAGTTATCATAAAGAGTGACACCATAAATTACTTCACAAAATAAAAAAACATTCACCCATAAAGTTAAAATAGATAAAAGATTATACTTTCTTTTTTAGGCCCCAAAGGTGGCTATGCCAAACCTGTCATGAATAGGTGACATACTAACTAAAGATAAAAAGCTTTGTTGAAGGACCTTGTCAGGTTGTCAAGGCATTTTATGGCTACATTTATCCGCCGATGCATTTTCCTTCACGTGAACATCTAAACTAAAATTTATACATAAATATGCATAAAATATTTACGAACAGCTTATTTCTTATTCATAACTGGGAGTTGTTTAAAGAAAAGCCTATCAGAAAGCGAAAAAATCAAGGGACATGATGATAAGCACGAGTAGGGCAAGCACGCAATATCGCGAATTATTGTTTTAGCAAACCAATGAAATAGAAAAAGTAACTATTTCTCGTGGAGAAAAGATACGATGGGATCATCAAATGGTGGGTAGAGAGTCTTCTGATAACATTTTCCTACGGATTCTGAGAGTAAACCTGCAACTATTTGGGAGGAAGATCAATATTTACTCAGATTCCTGAAGGAATATGATAAGAGTATAACATCGTAAAACGCAAAAATTATGAGTCAATAGAGGTTTATTTTCAAATGATGATCTGAACAAAAGACGTATTTGTTCGGTTGAGAATATGTAGCTATACGAGATATTTTTAGCAGGAGTAAGCTGGAGCTTATTAAAAGGGAAATATATTCATTGCGTTTTAAGGATATGTTTTCTGTTTATTTTAACAGTGTTTCAAGAGTAAAAATTATGAATAAACAGATTTAAATTTTAGGAATGATATGGATGATATAAAAGCATTATGTTTTGGAGTTTCACATATACACGATATTTTGTTTATTTTATTCATATGCTAACAAGTGTAGTTTTTGTTTGGTTTATTTCTAGGAAAAATTTCAGATTCATACTGTGAATTCGAAGGAGCAAAATAGGTCTTCAAACATAATTTTGTTTAAAAGCGTATGTGTATATGTAAGGATTTGGTACAAAAACTTTTTTCCTAGAAATTTCTGGAAATAGTAGGGAAACTAATTATTCTACAAAACTGGAAAGAAATAATATTTTATTCTTTAGATTTCATTTACCTAATTATCTTTAAATTATAAAAATAGATTATCTTTTAGTTTTTGAAACGTGTTCATACAGTTTATTTCTACTTTTTAAAAGAAAAACCTATATTTTCTATCTAGGAAAAATATTAATTGCAACATTTCCATCGAATAGAAGTTTTACACGAAGAACCACACGTTTTACATATTTTAAAATGTAAATAAAACCAGGCCTACACACTCATTCTCTCGCACCCCTCCTTATTAAAAGGAGGCCACATTCATTCATTACAAGGACAGAAACTAACATCCATGCTAAACGGGGATTCGAACCCCTGGGACATGATTTCGCTATAGGTACCCGCAGTACGTCGACAATTTGAATAAAACAGAGCTTATATAAAGTTTTTTTTATTTTTGTGAATGTGTATAGGGTGGGTTAGACACATAAAGCACCTGGTTCAAAAACATTGATAAAAATTATTTTACCAAGCATAATATTAAACCCTTATCTTGCCAGCAAATAGAAAATTTTTTAAAATTTAAAACTAATGAATGAATTGAGTTGCTTGCAGCAACAAAGAGCTAATTCCCACCAAAGGTTTATGGAGTTAGCTCATTGCTGCTTAAAACCATTCAATTCTTAAGAATATCTCTATTCTAAATAAAAAGTTTTTGTTGAACGGTTGCCATTGACAGGATTTTTAATAACTGATCCGCATAACATACGTTTGGTATCAAACTGTTCGGATTCTTTTGAGGATGTGCAATATAATCCCTTAGAATTTCTAAAAAAAATACTCATTTTTTAAGTATTTCCATTTTATTAGATTTTGGATAAAGTTGTAGTTACATAACAGCAACTGCTAAACAAATAAATATCCATCCAATCACAACGATCAATTGACGCCATATTTTACGATCAATTAAATCCATTTCTTACTTTTTAAAACTATTCTTTAGAATATTTCAAAGACTGATAAAAGTGTTATATTTAGAAACTTACAAATACTCAACTATTAAGTACTATAATTTCACACATTTTGCCTGAAATTTGTATAAATTTTAGTCTGGTAATCGATCGAAATCGAAATCCCTTGATTGTCATTGAGTGTCATGTAGGTGTTTTGTCTATAATTATTTTAAGTGGCTTTAAAGGTATTGTTTTTAACAAGTATGGATTGAAAATAAATATGGATGTTGAAACGCTAGGAATACTAGTTACTAGGAACGCACATTAAGTTTAAAAGATTAATTGGTTCATTGGTGAACTTTTTTTTTCGAAATGTTGGTCGACAATAGTTACAAAAAGACTTGCAGGCTATTTTTGAAGGAAACATTTTGATTAAACTATTGATTTAGAACCAATAAATATTCTAAATTTAAAGATAGTGTTATTCATGGACATGACCTGTGACGTATGTTGGAATATTGATAGATGTTTCTTCTGCTAATTGTTTTTACGAATGTCTTGTAAAGTTCAGTAAGCAGGATTTTGGGAGAATTTCAAAGCTATCGGAAAGGTCCTGCGTTAGCAGTTTACGGGGGTTGGTGAGTGATAGCGATCAGGGGGTGATAGATCCCTAGTTCTTAACATTTAAAACTGAAACGATAAAAAAACTATGTAGTTATAAAATAATTTTACAAGTACAGTAGAACTCCAACTATCCGAACTCCGATTATCCGAATGTTGGATTTTCGTTTAATTAACCCCTTAACAGTGACATTTATTTCAGAAAAATTGACCAAAAATGGAAAATTTTTTCTTCTTTTCAAAAATGGAAATTTTTGTATTAATATAAGTGTTAGTAAAAGTTTTTTATAAAAAAAATCAAAATTTATATGTAATTACAAGTGTACTAATTATTTTAGCATACACATAAAAAAGTATTGGATTACGCACATATCTTATTAAATTAGGAACAAGATTATTCAAAAATGATGTCTCACAATCTCTAAACGACGAAAAATCACTATCATCATCGAAACGAACTCAGTTTGGACTTCACAAAGGGAAACGTCAATTTTTCTCCTGCCCGAGCTGAGCTCGGGCATCACAAATTCTGCAAGTAGTTGTTGTCCGAGCTCAGCTCGGGCGACACTGTTAAGGGGTTAATTAAAAGATCTCTTTCATTAAAAATAATTTATCTCCCATTTTTAACATTAATATATATCGTGTATTGCTTCAATTTAGTGAAAGTTAATCAAATTTTATAGCACTGGTTCCAACCTTAATGATTTATTCACTGTTCAGGATATAAATGGTTATACCCTAATATACGCTACACGCTTGGCACAATTGTGAAAAATGTCACTAACGCCGAAATAACGATTTTACAATTGTCGCCAAAATCAACTACAAACACTAATACAACATCTACAACAACAGAATGCGAACTTTATAGCCCTCCTGAATGTCGCTTAACATCACCAAACCATGTAATGTATACAAATATTAAGCCACCTACAGCATAAATCCTACCAGTTTTCACCAGTTTTGAACCAGCAAACTGCATAGCTTGCACCCCAATGCTTGGATATATTGGCTATCCTCTATTCCATACGTTTCATTTAACTTCCCTTAAAACAGCGGTTCAACTGTCCCATCACATTCAATTAATCGAACACAGCTTGAATCGCGCTAAGAATCCATTGTTAAGGAGGGGAGGAGGACACTGAACCTGGATGTCGGGTATTAGCGACAGACAGCATCTCGTCGGATCTATCGAACTAAGCAGCAGGATTGTTACATGCCGGTCAAGCGTCAGCATTCAATTGCTACCTCATTAACCCGTCTGCTGGGTCTGAAGAGATCGAGTTTGTGGGTATTAGGATTGTGATCCAAAGCATGCAGTGTTCCAGATTTGCGGGGTCTCATATAGTGTTTTTAGTGAAGGAATTAAATATGGTTGAATTTAGGTCTTAAAGGTAGGTTAAATCACCCCCATTTATAAAGTACTTCCAGCACAGTAAATATTTTTAGCACCGTATTATTCTTACTAGACTTAGTAACTCGAGAGATGAATCGCCTGCAAACACCACCAATTTGCTGCGAATCCTACAATCTGGTTATAACAGAACGATTGGACACGGACTCCGGTGATTGAAAAGGTGCTAGGAGGCCTAATTAAACTTGAAACTCTTCTCATGATTAATTAATTAACAATATTTAGAATCTTGCCTTAGATATCAAAATCAATAGTGCCGTTTTTACTAAAGAGTTGTCCTTGAAGTTTATTCTGATGTTGCAAAATGTAAAGAGTGGTAAGTGCTGATAAAAAACTATGACTGAAAGTCACAAATTCATAGAGAATAAGTGCAGCTTGAATAGTTTATTGCGCACACAAGATACCTCTGAAAAAGTTCAAATTACATTTAACGTTAAATTTAAAAAGCATCATGATTTTATTAGGAAGTTCAAAAGACCCAGATCTTTGCATTAATATTCGTATCATTAACGATTGCAAATAAGATTCGTTAGTGTTATCCAAGTTTAATTGTTATGGCCAATTCTTACTGCTTAAAAAACAAGTTTCTTAAGGCCCCATTCCACCGGGGCAACTTTTGTCGAAAGCAACAAAAATCGACCATGCGACATGTTGCCGGAGCAATTCCACTGAGGCAACAGCGCGAGATTTGTCTGGCAACACGGTCGCACGGGCAACTTTTCGTGTGTTGCCTGACTCCCGCCAGCCCGCCAGCGATAGGAAACAAGCGACTGTTGCCTGCGACATGATCTGAGAAGGTTTGAATATTTGCATAATAATCGGGTTAAAATGCGGGAATGGTATATTTGTAGTGAATTTGATTGAATGAAGTGATAACACGCTAATATTATCGAACATTGGTTCACTGAACTTTTCTTATTGAAAAACTCTCCAATCCTTTTGTTTTAGCTTAGAGCTCAAAGATGGCGCCACGAATAAGTTTTTTTTATTTTAACCAACTTTTTTCATTTTGAGTAGCTTTTAAAGTATTCAACTGAAATTCTCCAAAAGTTGCATCATATAAATTACGAATATCTACTTGGATCGATTTTTCTATTTAGAAGAACAATTTAAACCCTTTTCTAAAAACCAAGTTAACCAAGATGCCGATCATCGTGGACAAACATCTTTCATGTAAACCAATGAGCTATCAATCGCATGCGATTCTGTTATTTTATTATAAAAATCTCTAAAATTATGTATTTTTATTTCTTTTTCTCTTTATAAAAATCTATTTCAAACAGAGTACGAGGAGGATTGTTCAAAACTACCTCTCGGGGATTACTAGGCAACACGGAACAACTGTCGCTTCATTGAGGGCAGGCAACACACCGGAGACATGCTACCGAGAAGTAGAAACTGTTGCTTGCGACTGGGCGACAAAATGTTGAAGCAACAGAGCAACAGCTTGTTGCCTTGGTGGAATGGCCCCTTTAGACAACAACAAGCAACTCACAAAACTAGCAATACGGAGTTTTCAAGAAAAGAGCCGACTTACGATGGTTTAAAAATATACCTCGCGTGGTCATAAGAGTTCCACCTTAATGCTTTGGTGCCTTCTCTGATAGAAACAAGTCGTTAAGCAGCTGAATAGCTGAATCACCAAACGAATATTTGATACACTTTTCCCCATTCATACACCCATACCAGATATTCCCTACCTTAAGTACCGCCACAGTAGTTGGGTTTTGTCTTTAACATCACGCAATTCCAAGTCCCAGGAGTCTCATTTTCGACTGCTAATGGTGTTGCCACCGACAGAAAAAAATCTTCAGATGAAAGGATCGTCTGCCAACTTGAGGCTCAGTTACTGTCGTAGACAACGCCATTTCTCACCGAAATAAAACGATGGCGTATAGGTTTACTGTTATGGCGGAGTCCGTTTTTCACTTTTAATTTAATTTCGGGGTTTATTTTTGTGACAAATAGTTCGAGAGTGGAGAGTTATAGTTATGATTTTGTGTGAATTGTGCCTCTTTCTCCAAAGTGCTCTTTATTTCACACTGGAAGTCGTGTTGTAATGAATGATGTTTTGTTCCACGTGAAGTGCGTAGTTGGATGAATGTCTGAAAATTACATGAGCTTTTGCAGGAGTATTGTTCAGGGCGTTTTCTGGATGGGTGCTACACGGGAAAATTTAAGGTTAAGGGATAATTTTGTAATGAGATAAAAAATGACTTTGATGGAGCTGAATTAAAGTTGAAGTGTTTATGGTGTTTAATGTTTAATTTTTACCTGATTTAAATTCCACGCCAATTCTATTCTGATTAATAATCTTATTTAATATGAAAAAGTATCCTTTTTATTTAAAGTTTAACTCAAAGTTCTTCAAATGGGGCTTTTTTTCACAAAACCTACTGACTATAATACAATAACTAATTCTCAAACACCCTAAACAGTTGAGGCCCTAAGAAAAGGCTTTATATAAATGTTATTTGAAAATTATTCATCTTTCCATTCACAGATCTTTAATCATCCAGATCATTAATTTTTCCATACTTCTAACTTAATAGGACAGATTCAACTGAAATGAACCTTCGCTTATCCGGCCCTTGTTTTTCCGGACATCCAGGTTATTCAGATAAGATTTGTAGACATTTCATATTAATTTCACATATTTATAGACATCACAAGCATAAAAAAGGAAGATGATGAACCAATTCTTTATTAATAAATAATGTTAGAAGTTATTTAATAGTTTTTTAATGTCTTCCAAACAATTCTATGTATTACTGTTACAAAATATAATTTTGAAATCGTAGTAAGTGAATAATATCCATGCTTATGTAGGTAGTTGTTTTGCTTCTTTATCGGATTATCCATATTTTCGATTTTTCGGATTACTCTTGGTTCTAGTTAATCAGGATAAATGAAGTTTAACTATGAAATAAAAGCTCTAAATTCAATTTTGTACAAAGACTTGAATATTAAAGCAGTCATTAATATTCAAATTGATAGTAGCCAAGGATTTCAATAATTAAATAACCCTCAAAACGTCATTTAAAATGCTTAATATAAGTTAAATTTTCAAACTTTAAAAAATAAAAGCAATAATTAAAACTTTTAAGGTTATTACAAGTTTCAAAATCTTTCAGATATTCCAATTGTGAGTGCATTTCATTTTAGCTACGTCATATTGCTGGAAAGAAAACTTTTCGATATTTATACGGCTGAAAGTTTTTAAAAATAAGTCTATGAAACCCGCCATTGACTGACAAGAACTTTCAGCACAAGGCATCAAGATATCCATAAAAAATATCTGGTTACGATTGCACACTCTTCATATTTTAGATCGTATCTAACTTCTCTCTTAAGGAAAAGTGACCCGGGGTAAAAAAATCCCTAAAACCGAAAGCCTATCGCCCAAATGGTAAAACCGTGTCTCAGATTCTTTCCAAATCGATCAAATGTCCAATGGCAGCTTGGGTTATTACCATGAAATATTTATTAGGTCTGGTTTCACCATTAGGTTCTGAATATATCTGTGTCCTTAACGGGCCGCAACTTTTATATTAACCGTAAAATAACCTTTGTTTTTGTTATTCAGACAAAAATTCTTAAATTTTCAATTTTAAAGGGATTTTTTAAAATTATGCAGTAAAACTGTGTAGATAGGTGGGTACTTTCAGAGGTTATTTTAAAGTTCTTAAGTTTAAAATAACTTTTAAATAATAAGTTATTTTAAAGTTTCTTTTAAGTCGTAGTTTCGATAGATTTTTAAACCTAAAGAAGTTAGGTATAAGCCATGATTAAGTAATAAAAATTAAATACCGATGTATAGATTATGTAATGTATACCGACCAACTTAAATATGAGAATAATTATTTTTAAAACGCAGGTATTTATTTGTTTGAATTCCAATACTAAAAATAAAAAGGATATTTTCGGATGTAATGTTCAAATTATTTCTATTATTTCTATTGACTTTCAAAATCTTGTCGATTTAGAATTTAGCCTTTAGATTGTAAAAAATGTGATTTTAAATTAAATTGAAAATTCCTGTTTTTACAACATGGAAGAGTAATTAATTCTCGATTATCTTCTAAAACAATAATGAACTAGAACTAAAAGGCAATGGATTCAGAAACGTGAAAAAACTCCTTCGCCGATTTATAGAAACATATAACCCATATGACCATTAAAGAACCCTTTCGTAACTAACGCATAGGTTTTCTACTTAAGATTTTCCCACTATCCCTATAAACCTATCCCCTACAACGAGGAAGTTGCATGATTTTTTTATATTTTTAATCGATTCTTCTTGAAAAAATAAGCAACTACCCAAAATTTGAGGCCGATAGAGAAAATTTTTGATTGCCAAAAAAATTAACAAAAATCCACTTTTTTAAAAGCGCGTGAAAACGCCAAGAGTCTGGGATTATCGTATGTTGACGTCATCATACGATAAACATTGTTGGAAAGCAATGGAGTTGATGGTATGTTTGTTGACATCTTTAAACAATAAACGTTTTCAGTCACGTGTTTTTTTCTCTACTTTTAAATTAAAATATTTAATTAACTGTACATTTTTTGAAAAATTGACTAGATTTTCATTTTACCATACAAAAAACCATACGGAACACTTTTGTTTTTGAAAATCTGACACATGCTTCCTTATTGCCATAAATCTATAAATTCTTAATTTTTTGTAAAGATTTTTAAAAGGATATCGTTGAATTGTTAGATATCTTTAAACATATATGGTTTTATCTTGTTTTATTTCCCCAACAAGTTTAATTACATTTATTAATTTACCAAACTAAAGTAGTTTAGTGGTTGATATGCGCAAATTTATCAAAAGAAATTCAAGTTTTTTTTTTATTTGATGAAATTTTTTAAAACAATTTGTTAAGGAATTTATTGTTCCTCGGTCACGGAAAAATTTAAAACACATAAATGTCATAAACACACGAACACATTAAATAAAAGTAATAAAAAATGTTCCAAATTCTTTCCCATTAAATTGTTTTGTTCTCTTTCGAATCGCTTTACATTTTTTCTCTCAAAATTGTTTACCTCAACCTCAAAAACACTTAATTTCTTCCCCCGAGTATTTCCACCTTTGTGAGCGTAATCTCGAAAATAGCAAATTACTTTATCCCACAAAAACAATTTCCGGAATTACTTTTAAACGATGCAAAATCATTTCCTTTGGGTTGATGGTTCGGAAAAAGAAAAAAAAGTTCATTCACAGATTTATGTAACCGCAATGGAAAAAATCACATAGAAGGAAAAATATTCCCTAAAAGGTAGGGAAAAATGACCCGACGTCAGCAGAAAGAGGCAGATAAATCTCTTTTCCCTGGCTTTTATCTCCGTAAATTAAATTCGAAAGATAGCTTCGCCGCAGGTGGCAACGACTTAGCTACCTGAAGGGTGACGTAACAGGGGAAGTCGACCAATGCCGTCGACGCCGACGATTTATGGCGTGTCGTGGGAATACATTTTCTATCCTCGAAAAATGTGGCAACATAAAGTAATCATAAAAAAGTGTATGGACATCTGTTATCGTGTACTCATGGCGATATTTCGAAGTTGTCGTGTCTTAAATAAGTTATTAGGGCTAAGGCGAGTTTTTATGTAGTAAAAAATGGGGGAAATACGTATAAATTTGTTTCCCTTTTTCATGGATATTTAGTCTTTATTTCGGATGGCTGCGTTTGTATTCATTTTGGCCGTTGACATGAGCATCTTAAGAGCTTTTTCCCTCACTTTACTTTTTGTTATAGATTGAGAAAAAATTAAGTTTAGTTAGTCATCCTTTTAAAGAAACAAAACATAAAGACTCTGCTCTCTTTTTTACCATTTTGCTGAAAAAGTTCTATAGTAGATTTAGAAATTCACAGAATCTGCTTTCCTTATAATAAAAAAATGGAATTTCAATTAATTCTTATAATATAATGTTTCACAAGCTACAAGTAGTTTAAAAATGGGTTTAAAAAACTATTGAAAGTAAAGTTACAGGAAAAATAGGAAAAATTGCATATACCGATTATATAAGATTCTTTAAATAAATTTAACTTTAATTAAAGTCGTGAATAGGGACATCGAGAGCAACCTGCATTTAAAAATATATAGAAAAAACATTATTGACTATTTAAAATAAAAAAAGTTACTGCTTTTTAAACAGGAGACACTTTTCTTCATGATAACATTTGTTTTTGGAAATTAGTGCAAAATTTCGTTATCATTTATTCGTCAGCATTTTATTTCAACTATTCAAAATAATAAAAGAAACAAGATTCAATTAGGTATTTCAAAAAGAATTTACTAGCTTTTTCCTTTAAAATATATTTTATGAAGTGCATCTCTTAAACGGGAATTTAGATTATCACAGATAGATAGATAATATGGTTAGAATTTAGATTTAGATATTTTAGATTAGAATTCATAATTAAGATTATACAGAATTATAAAGTCAGCATTTTATAGCAGGTTCCATGGCTCATATCAGTTTTTTTCAGACTACAGAATCCAATAAAGGATACTAATTTTTGTTTTTTTTTCGGTAGTAGAAACAAAGTGAAGCTATTGAGCACCTCAGAAAATTCTGAAATGTCTGCATTGGAGAATATTGCCCTTCTCTCACACGTGCTTGGAATCTAAGCTAGGTGATTTGCCGAAAGGATATTTTTCCAAATGCACGTTTGGAGAACTACAATTTTATCACTCGATATGATATTCTGATATTCTACGTTTTATGAGATGATTTTAATATCTTATATATCTATATTATCTGAACTTTAATATCTAAAACTTTTAAACTATTTATTTTCATTAATTTGATAAAAGTTAGATGTTTAAAATTTATTTTGGAATGTGATCTTACTTTGATAAAAATCTAACAATGTAAATATCACTTTTAAGTCAAAATATTAGAAATATTCTTATTTATAATAAACTCCTATAGAATTCGTAAAATTTTAATATGTGAGAAAACTCCAGCTCTCAAGCGTCACCTCCAACCGTGGACGGTTTCGCCCTTGTTAGGGCTCATCAGCACGGTATAGGAAAGTAACGCAAGAGAGCGGAGGGAGAGCTTTTAGTCTAGCCGACTATAACGGAATAAGTGGTGACCATTGATTAGTCCTCCACTATCTGCCGGAATGAACTGCGCATTCCCTAGAACAGATTTAATTCCCGAAAGGACAGGTATGAAAAGGGAGTACTTCACCACTACCTTTGGTTATACTCTATTCATTTAGAGTTGGCGCTTGAGAAATAGGGCTTTCCCCCACGCTAGAAGCATAACCATAGTTACGCTCTTTGCGCAGCCAATAGTAAGCCTTCTTCGTCACTTTGACGAGGATAGTTGCTATGGTTACCGATCGGTGGAGGGGGAAGGAAACATTTTCAAGCGCCAGTTCAAAATGAACAGAGTATAGAGGAATATGTGAGAAAACTCCAGCTCTCAAGCGTCACCTCCAACCGTGCACCGGTTTCGCCCTTGTTAAGGCTCATCAGCACGGTATAGGAAGGTAACGAAAGAGAGCGGAGGGAGAGCTTTTAGTCTAGCCGACTACTAACGAAAAAAGTGGTGACCATTGAAATGAACTGCGCATTCCCTAGAACAGATTTAATTCCCGAAAGGACAGGTATGAAAAGGGAGTACTTCACCACGGGTAATATGGTTTATGTTTTTTATAACAAATTACTAAATAAATTACTGTAATAAATAAAAATTTCTAAATTACTGTACTAAAAATTGCCAATTAGAAAGTTGGTGTTGGACTGCAGATGGGAAAAAATGATATTAATATCTATATTTTATCTAATGTTAAATTGAAGAAATTAGTATCGATACTTGAAAAAAAACAATATTTTGTCAATAACCGAAAAACTTTTAACTTACTTGTGCATAAAAAATTATCTTAAGGGCAACAGGAATGAATTTCCGTAAAATATATGGAACTTATCCCTTAATAGTAGAGGCTGTTTTAGGGAATAATTATTCAGATTGTGACAAAGGTACCAAAATTAGTGGAGATATAGTTAAAACATGCTTAATCGAAAATCGACCAGAAGCACTCTGGCGAACTTACATTCAAAAACAAAATGGCCTCCCACGGGCCTATTTTTATTCCTTTTAATGATAGAAAGACACAGGGGCGTCATTTCAGTTTTTGGTTGGGGGCAAGGATTTTTTTAAAATGGGTCTTGACCACGCTGTAACTAGACTTTTGGGGGGGGGGTTGCCAAAACTTCATTTTTAAGGTTCCCCTAACGAGCACATTTATAGGTTAAGTGTTAGAACACTGAAAAGTAGTATTTGAATGATATTATAATATCAAAATTTGACAATGTTAACTCCAAGGAAAAAGGGGGTTCTAAGGGGAAAAATCTGTATAACCACCGACGTAAAAATGTTAGAGGGGGGCTGGGGATCCTCACCCAGAAATTTTTTTGAAATTACCACTTTAAACTAGTGTTTCCTCTTTTCAAACTCTTTGGGGAGCACTAAATTGGAAAAGCTTCTTGTAAGCGGCAGGGGGGGGTTGCCCCCCTGCTCCCCCCCTAAATGACGCCCATGGAAAGACATTTTTGGGGTCAAATATTAAGTTTTAATGGTCAAAAAACATATTCTGATGACAAGATGTGCAGTTTGTATTTAAAAGTAACTAAACTTCAGTAAAATCTCTTAAATAGTAATACAGTCACTTTGCAGTTGCTTCAAAAAATTGTAGAAAAGGGTTTTTTTCGACAGTTTTACATGTTTTTGCGGGGTGCTGACTCCGAATATCTAGTTCGCTTCCACTTGGAAGATCGGCTTCATATAAAAAAACGCAAAAATGTGGGAAAAAATCGCAAAATTTTTACTCTATGTTTGGACTTTTGCTTATATTTAAAAAAATATTAGATTCTTGAAAACTACTTGCATACAAAGTTGAAGTAAGCAAAATATTCTACAAAATACACTAGTCAACTTTTATTTTCGGAAGAATAGTTTGGCCGTTATAAAACGCACTGAAAAATAGAAGATTTTAACACAGGATAATTTAAACAATCCATACTCTGTTTAAGTTATCCTATATTAAATACTGTACTTCAATAAAATTAAAAGTTAAATTTAAAAGAAGTATAGTTCCCACTCAATCAGTCAATTTGTCGATTGATTTCTAACAGTAAACAGGAAAACCGATCCTTTGTAAAATCTTTCATACCACGCAAAACGCAAGCACAAAGGTTTGAGTTTCACCGCCCAATACTTTCCTAAGTACACATACAAAACGGCAAAACGCCGCTCGACTAACAACATATAAAAAACGACAAAGGATTCCCTTCCAAAAAGACTCTTATCGATAGGGCCAGTCTTGTCGGAATTATGCCTGACATGTGTTTGCTTACTTTCACGGACACACGCTATCCAGAGTAGGAATAAATATACACAGGAATGAAGAAAAAACACCTCCTTCGCACCCCCCCTGGGGGCGATTATCGGAAACCGATTGCTACCCCAGATAATAATAAAAAGAACAACCAAAGAAGAGAAGCAGCAATAAAAAAAAGGAGAGGGGGTAAAAAGTTCAATTTGTTCCTCTGTACTTTGGGACAACTGTTTATACACTCGCACCCAGAGAGGGGGATAGAACATAATAGGACATAAAATATAATGATCTTGATTGTTAGGAGGGCTGCCCGTCGGAAATTGCGCTTTTGTCTGAGATGTTGCATATTATCGAGGAAAATATAGAGAGTCATTGATTGACTGGATCGAAGTATGGGCAGGAGACAATTTCGCGGAAAAATAAATATTGTTTTTATTGAACAATAAATAAAGCGGTTCTTTCAATATCTCTTTGTTGTGTTTAGGTATTTTACTCTCTCTGTGTGAGCGAGAGATTTATTTGTCTTGGGAATATATATTTTTTGGAATGCTTTTTTAACTATGGGGGTTTTTCCGCAGAGGGTAAATTGAGTTTTCCTTTTGGAGGGTTCTTAGGGTATTAGCTATAAATCATCCGGTTTGAATTTCAAGTTTTCATTTTGCTAGGAAAAATAGATCGATGGTGGTCTTTCATCTCCTTTGCGTTTTTCCATAAATAAAAATCGGGTATTGATAATTTTGCTCTGCTTTTTGTCGGAGGCAACCGCTGCTAATATTTTATACGGTTTTGAAACTGTTTTATGGATATTAGTACTAATTTATTTGGAATGCTCGAAGCTTGAGGGTGAATAACTCAAGTCATATTAGGTAAGGGTGGTTATTGTAAAAGCTTAACCTTATGTGTTTTGACCCTTTAAACCCTTTAAAATAAACCCTTTAAAAATATTTCACGTACATTTTATAATCAATATTTTTGTAAAGGATAGTTTATTTCACTTTGTGATTGACTTCCTTCAATGAAAGCAGTAAAATAATGAGATATAAAATATATATAATATAAGTTTTTGTTTATCTTTTCAGAATTATTTTCTTAAATACAGGAATTAAATTTTGTTTGCAAATTTAAATTATGCTTTTAAATTTACGAATGATTGATGAAAGTGTATGCAAGAATAAATGAATAAGTATGAAAGTTTTAACTGTCGGGATCTCTTTATAGGAAATTCAAATATTGTACACAAAGAAATAGGGAAGAAGGTAAATGCTGGGTTTACGGAAAGATCCTATAGAAAAATAAAACATTTTCTAACTTGCATACAGAATTTCAAGTCGGTTTCAAGTTCAAGTCAATTCAATACAATATCCAGTATTCCCAATAAATACTTCCAATAAATAAATTTAAACTGAAATTACAATTATAACTATACATTTTAAAATTCGCATTTTTTTAATTGCTGTTGCACTTTTAAAGGTAACAAAAGTAAAAAGCTTATGAAAAACAAAAAAAATCTAAATTTAGTGTCCTTACTTACCTTGACAAGATAAATTATTTGGATTTGCATTTATTTTAAAACATGGGAAATTTGTTAAAAAAATTCACCATAAGGATCCCCTGCTAAATATATTTTCGTTAAAAAAATAATTTTCAAAATTTATTGCTTTAAATTATATTTTACAGATTAATCAAGTAAAATAATTATATCCCAAGCTATTTTTTCTGTAAGACCCACGGTAGAAACTTTAAACGCAGAAAAAATCAGCAATTCAAAACATTTATTTGAAGAAAAAAATTTATAACACATAAAAGATGCATCTTAACAATATCTTGCCATCTCAGAGGTTTGCTTTTTCGTTTAATTGGAATAACAGACCACTTTTAATGAGACGAACCCAACGACATTTTTTGCGTCGCGAGAAACATAATAACCAATCAGGAATAATAAGAACCCAGGCATAATTTCTGGGCCATGATGATTCACTTTTTCCATTTCATCTTCCTCTCAGAAGAATTTAATTGGTAAAATTCTTTGTACTTAGCCCAGGCACCCTGCATTTCTACGACTTTGATTTGATTAATAATTTCTTTTTCCGGCATGGCGCCTTTTTTAGTTGGTTTTTCTGTGTAGTTCCTCCACGTTATAGAACATGACGTTTTTATTTCAAGACTTCAGTTTTAATTAAGGCTATCCTGTGTGCGTTCTGGTGTGCTCATTATCATTTAGTCCTTTTTTTTCATAACGATGTTTGAGTTTTTCCCGAGGAATTTTATTCGATATAAGAGATGTTCTTTCGGCCGTAGAAAGATAAATTTGATTTTCTTTATTTGTTTCGTTGATTTTGATAAAGAATATTCCTGATAGAAAATTTTTCTGAAGTTTTTGGAAAAATAAATTATTATTTGTAATTTTAGTGTAATTCTGGAAAAAACTTGTTTAAAGAGTAATAGCAAAACCTCATTTCAAGGATATATGAATTTACCCGAATCTACCTTATGCAAAAAATGTATTAGTATTTTTATGAACTAATTTTTCTAGTCCATGTCACCTTAAATCAACATAAAATTTAGCTATGAAACTCATAAAATGTCTTTTTTTACAAAAAATAGTGATACATAAGGTATTTCGTCTTAAATAAATATGAAAAGGGAGTATTTCACCACTACCTCTGATTAGGAAAAAAATATTATGATAGAAAAATATAAAAATATAAAAAAAATATCTTGGGAAAACGTCAATAAATACAGGACAGCAGAAAAAACCCCTTAACCCTACAGTGCATACTGTTGCCATTTGGCATCACGACATTTTCCCCCATTTCCTACCTCGAACTTCCATTTCCAAAAGGTAACACCATGCAATAAGGACAATAAATATAACATTTCATTGTTTTAGCACTTTAGACTGCCAGGGTAGATCGCAGCAGGGGTACTATTTTGAGACATTTGTTAGTAGCTAGTGAGAAGAAAGTCAAGACACAGAAAATGCCAAAATAAAAGGACCATATAAATTAAAATAAAAAAAATTTTCACATTGAAGAAAAATTGTTTTGCAATTGTTGTTTTTTTATATTTTTAGAGCATTTGGTTTTATTTCACTTCACAATTAATTTCACAAGGGACACAAATTAAATTCACAAGGACAAAGTTTTTTGTCAATTAAATGTAGAAAAAATTAAATTAAATTTTTTTAGTATTTTTTTACTAATTTACACCATAATAGAAGTCAAATAAATGATTTTCAAGTGAATTTAAAAAATCATGCATTGTAGGGTTAAGGCATTTTATATTTTCAAAAAAGTTTCAAAAACAAAACACTATGAACTAATTTACCCTCAAACAAAACCTAACCAGAAAAGGTAAAACAAACAACATCCTTTTCTGAGAACCACTTAAGAAGTACTAAACTATTTACCTTAAAAAGAAAAAAAAGAAAGACTAACATTTCCCTTTACCCATGCTTTTCTCATTTATTTCCCCACATAGCACCCTCCTCGTTTAGATGAACAATCTCATTTGGGAATGCCTCTTTTCAACAGAATTAGTCTGCCATTTCCCTACCTTCAGCCCTGCCATAGCTGGATACATTTTCGTCGAGACCTTTCAGCAAACGTTATTAGACTTATTGGAGATGGAATGAAGGTTATGGCATTTCCTTATTACTTCGCCACTGCCCTAAATTACATGCCTGGAATTATTATGATGAGCCCGTTAGTTCAGGTTTCGATTTTTTTACTACGACATTTGTAACTACTTTACCTCGCAGACGGGAGAGTGTTTTTTTTTATCAAGACTGTTTCTCCGAAATGTCTTTCGCATTGAAATATCATTCACTGAGTTTCTTTTGATGTGGGGATTTTTATGGGGAAATTGATCGGGCGGGGTTTTTAATGTCCGGATTTTAGGGGAACTTTTCCGTTGAATTATCCTTGTAGGGATTTTTATAGAAAGTTCCAGGCTAATGTTTCATCGCTACCAAGATGGCTGAATGAAGTTTTCTATGGTAATGGAGGACTCTTTTTCTTTTGCCTTCTTTTTTTTCCTTCTGATTTTTTAAAAGATGAAATCTCCACATTTCTCCTCTTTTTTTTTTATAAAAGTGCATTAAGATATTTTTTCCCATCCTCAAAACGTCTTTACCTTTTTCTTTGAAACTGAGCTAAAATATTCAGATTTAAAAAAAGTTTCATTAAATGACTGCTACAGGAGTTTTATAGGAGTTTTCGTTCCTTATTGGGTACTTTTTAGGTTTTAATTTAACCGTACAAAAAAACTGTCTGCAACGAGTGATAAATTATACAGAAAGCTTTGCAATCACATACATCAGGTAGCAAATTAAGGGAATAATTGTTTCTGAAACTATCAAGTAATGTATCTGAAAGCTTTTTTATTAAGTTTCATAAAGCTAGGAGGAATAAGAATTTAAGTCTCTTATTCGCTCAGAAAAATTGATACAAAAAGTGGTTATTTATTACCTTGTTCACGAAAATTTTTAAAGGAAAACTGGTTTAAAAACAATTATTTTTTATTTATTGCATTTGTTACTCTTGAAAATATCTGTATCATTTCTCATTTCATACTCGTGAGAAAAATAAAAAAACATCTTCAATATTGTATTTTTATAAAGAAAAAACTGTTATCAATTTTAAATCATAGGAACCCCAAAAAAATAAAACATGGTTGAACATTTATTTCTAATTATAGCCTGCTTTAAGAATCTAACCAAAATTTACTTTCTTTTCTGGCATTAATATTATTAAGGTTTTTTTTTCACATACAGTTTAGATACTTTTAACATTTACATTTCAAACTTTATGGATAAGAGACAATGAGGAAGTTGCATGATTTTTTTTTATTTTTTTAATCGATTCCTCTTGCAAAAATAAGCAACTACCCAAAATTTGAGGCCGATCGAGAAATTTTTTGATTGTCAAAAAAATTAACAAAAATCCCCTTTTTAAAAGCGCGCGAAAACGCCAAGAGTTTGGATGTGACGTCATCTTATACTAAACATTGTTGTAAAGCAATGGAGTTGATGGTATTATTGTTGACGTCATCTTATAGTTTAAACAATAAACGTTTTCAGTCACGTGTTTTTTTCTCGACTTTTAAATTAAAATATTTAATTACCTGTACATTTTTTTGAAAAACTGACTAGATATTTCATTTTACCATACAAAAAACCATACGGAACACTTGTTTGTTAATGAAAATCTGACACATGCAACTTCCTTATTGAAAAAATTAACTGTTGAAACAAACTATTGGAATATAGACTGAACTTAAAAATTTGAATTTCATCGTCAACCTTCGTTTTTAGCATCAAGTTATGCTTGAAAGTTGTGCAAATATTCTTAAGAAAGTTTAAAAATCTAAATTTTAATTTTTCGCCTTACCTCTATGTAGTTTTTCTGATTAAGAAGATTTTATTTTCAATTTGCTCTATACTTAAATACACAAAATTAACATCATAAGTATTTTCAGTCTTTTGACATCTTCCATTTCATAGTTGTTTTATACATAATTTAAAACTATTCCAAAATTCCCAGTAAATAAAAGATATGTTTAACTGTTGGGAATTAAAAATAAATAGATATATTTATGTTAAATAATCACGATTAAACATTTATTACCATCCTGTTTGTCATGACTTTAAAAGAACTGAAATCAGATTATACAACAACAAAGCATTTGCGAATATTGTCGTAACACTCCCATATGCACAATCCTTTTCCTGATATATCATGCCCTCTGAACCACTTCTCATAGCAAACACTCTAAACTGCCCTCTCGTTCCTACTCACGGTATTTATTTAACTCGATAAACACACAACATGCAAGTAATTGGAAAAGCAGAGTGCGCAAACGGAACAGAAACAAACAGGAAGCTTCCTCTCTGCAAAGGACTAATGCATATTAATGATGACTGCTCACTTAAGATTTGTCGCAAAACGCCCTTCAAATTATTTGTTGTCGAGAGACTCCGAAGTGTACACAGCTCTTGATCTCTCAAAAGATGCTACGAAACATCGGCAGAATTCCCGAAATCCTGTATCAACAGTGCTGCGAGCCTAGTTTTGAGCTCGTGGGGAAAATAAGCGTCCTGAAATAAGTTTATGGCGTGTCTGTGGAGCATAAAGTGTATGAGAATGAATGCAGATAGGTCGTTGTTTCTTGAGTTTTGAAGAGCACGACTGGGATTTGAAGCGTGGGTGGATTTGATTGATGATCGTGCATCAGTATACGATGGGCAATGGGCATGGCAATGATTATAATTCAGTAAAAAAAAACGATATGTTCTTACTGGGATTCAAACAAAATGTAATAAATGTGCTCTTTAAAAGCGAACGATCTACGAATGGAAAAATAAGCAGGAGTGACTCGTTCATAGGAGCTCGTGAGCCTTTAGGAGGTAAAATATGTTGATCCATTACAAAAATTAAAATTAATAAAAAAACCTATTTCAATTTGTGCACCATTCATGATGAACTTCTGTCCTCTCTCTCCCTTCTATTAAAAATAAAATTAAAAACAAAACTTCTGATTGCTTTCAATTGAACCAAATATTATTATGCATTTTTCTAATTCATTAGAAGAAAATAAAAAATTACCTTGTAACATATATATTCTTAAAAGAAAGTATAAGTATAGTAAAAAACTTAAAAAAAAATTTAAAGGTAACATATTAAATGCTCCTTTCATATAGCAGTAATAAATAAAAACTTCTTAACTTTAATTTCCAAATCTTCATCGAACACTTCATAACTTAGTAATAAACATTTATTTTTCAATTTATATTTCCACTGAATATTAGATTACTCATATTCCTTCGTGAAATAACGCATTGCTTTATTTTTCTCTTGTAAAGTTTCTTAAATGCGTTTTGAGAGATTATCTTCGAGTCAAAAGTTGACACTTTGATTAAAATACTCCATGTTCCCGCAATAATTTTTGACAGTGCCTTTCAGTTATAAAATAATCTGAGTAAAAAAATGGTTCTTAAGTCTAATTCTATCGCATTTCTCTCTTTATTTAGGAGATTTAAAAAAAATTTTTAAGTACTTATAATTAATAAAGAAGTTAGTCGTTTTTGTTTTAATTGAACTTTGTTCATGTTTAAGAGTATGATAATAAAACAAAATTTGTTAAAGATACTTTAAAATGTTCGTTACATTTTTTTTTACTTTGTGAGATTAAAATTGTTTTCCTTTCACTATTAATAAGTTAAAGTTAAATTTTTAGTTCAAAAACTTTTTAATTAACTATTTAAAAGGGCTTATTGACTTCATTAATTAAGTTTAGAAGATGAATAGTTCAATTGCTACTAATACACTCCGTAACCAAACGCTTTTGTAAGCATTTTTAGAAAGATTTTCACATTTAATTGAAATTAGTTAGCAATAGCTAATTAAAACAGTACACCAATCAGGAAGGTATTCAAGTTTTAAGTGTCACCATGAGACTAAATAGTTAACTATTATAGGAGGCGCATCATAACCGATATCATTGTAATGTTAATAATAGTTCATTCAAGACCGATGAAGATGATCATTGTCATTATAACCGGGTGGTTTACTTCATCTTAGGGCTAGTATAACTGGGTTTGACTGAAATTCCTTCATTGTATAAACTATTTCGCATATACTTGAAGTAATATAAAGTAATTTTAACTATGTGCCATGTAGGGCCGTTAAAGGGAAGAATTGTTCAGATTTTGATAAAGGCACTAAAATTGGTGGAAATGTAGTTTCAAACATGCTGAATCCAAAATGGACCAGAACCACTCTGGCGAAAGTCCCGTTCGGGACTTCCGGTCTGTAACAAAATGGCCGCTCGCTTGCCTATTTTCGGTTGTTTTAATGATACAAAGGCAATTTTGGTGTCAAATATTATGTTCTAAGGGTCAAGGAACATTACTATGATGCAAAAATTTGCAATTTATTTTAAAAAATTGAGTAAAATCCAATCTCTTAAAAGCGAAAAATTCTAAGTTTAGAAATATTTAAATTATGTATATATTTTCACATATAATAAATAATTTTGGCATTAATAATAATGGAATCATAATTTAAGGGGTCATAGGACTCTTAAATCTTCAAAAAATTCGATTTTTTGAAAAAAATATATGTTATTCTGTATACAGTTCTGCTTCATTTAAAACAAACCCCATAAAAAAATTCCAATTATTGATAAAGTTATAGCCAAAAATGTATGTAAACAAAGCCCCCTAATTGTAAACAAACACAACTTTAAAGTCATTTTTCTCAGAATGTGTTTTTTTCAGCTTGCGCGCATGATTATTTTTTAACTAATGTATATATAAGTATGAAGCTTCCAGGATTTATTAATTTCATTATTATCTTTAATATCCACCAACATTTTCATCCATTTTCAATCATTTTGTATATTTTAATCATGATAAAAGTCTGAAAATTATGCCCATATTTGAATAGCTAAAACTATGTCATTTTAAAAATATTAAATATTCTTTAAAATAGTTAAATGCTGCTGGAATATATAATAACAATCATCTACTTTAATTGTATGCAAAAATAATTCACTAATATTGAACTGTTTGGAATCAATCATGCGCGCAAGCTCATGGTGTATGAAAAACCGCTATCAAACATGCTTTTTTCGATAGTCTATTTCATATTATTTAAAAAATATATTTAGTTTTAAAAATATTATTCATATTCATGAAGAATAGTTCTTTCTAAATGTGAAAACAGAACAACTTTATAAAATTTAGTTTAGGATATATTTAATTTTAAAAATTTGTAAAGTTCTTTTCACTGCTTTTCTTGTTATGAGTCCTATGACCCCTTAAAACAATCATATTTATATTTTTATTCGGACTTTATTTACATTTTACTTTGCAAGCGCAAAGATCAGTGCACAGAAGTTTAGCCCTCAAGCAATTGCAGCGCGATGAACACATTGTTTTGCAACCACAGGAAATGAGTTCACGGCAAGATGCAGATGCTTCTGACAAAGATGTCCAGTAGGGAGTCCATTTTTTTGAACTTTATGCCGAACGGTATTAGTTTTGGAATTGGTAGGAATGTAAAAATATATTGTCTCAATATTCTAGCAGTCTTCGAAAATTGTAAAAGCTCTTTTTCACTGAAAGATACAGTTGAATCATCTAAGGCATCGGCAACATTTTCACAAATGCCAAATATATTTCTCTTCCTTTAGGGTACTCCATAAGTCCATCAATCGTTTCAAGCAACTTCTCTTTTAGTCTGGCTGAGTTCACTCTTCCTTCGATTTGTAGTCCATACTTGACTGGTGTATTTCTATATAAATTAGCCATGTCAGCTAGCCTAAAAAATATTCTGTCATACCTATATTCTTCAATCATATTTACAATTTCTACAAAAGCTAGTGACTCTATTTCCGTCTTGTCATTGTGGCCTTCATTGGAATTCAGACTCTTGTGTTTGATATCTCTTACGCGATTATTAGAAGAAACGAGGCATCGACGACGGTGGTATTTAACTTCGGACGATATCACATCGTCAACAGCAAGCTTAGCTAATAAATTTGGATCTTCCATCAACTTTGCAGATTCCCACAGCTTTTCACTGAATGAAAGGTTCGTAAGGGGTCATCCATAAATTACGTGAGGCGTTTTTTCCAAAATCTGGACCCCCCCTCCCCCCTTGGTGAGATTTAGTGAGATTTTGCTGGACCCCCCTCCCCCTCAAGTGAGATTTACCTACAAATTTTTAAAAATAATTTGCAGTATCTTATCTGTATGTATTCCTTTTTCATACTTAAAAAAAAGAAAATCGTATAATTTCCAACTTAAAAAGTTGACGTGAGATTTTAATAGACCCCCCTCCCCCCTTGGTGAGATTTGGTGAGGTTTTTCCAAACCCCTCCCCCCCTTTTTGACCTCACGTAATTTATGGATGACCCCTAACCAAGTGATGTTGTTCATCTTTAATCAACTCATCACAAAATCAGCAGTGCCTTTTCTTTAGTGATCGAGTGAATGCTCGTTTCGGATCCTTCTCGCTTTCAAGGGGACTTTCGAGGTTATCTTCTAGTTGCCTATTGCCTTAACTTCTTTATATGTATTTCTAGCTTAACTGAATTATACTTAGCTCGACAACTTTTATGTCACACTGCCCCTTTTGTCAACAATATTTCAGAGATACTTTGAGGAGCTCCACAAAGCCGGTTAAGATTTAAAGTTGTTGGTATAGCATTTAATTTCTGAAAGTCGATCAGATTTTCTTCTAGAGTAATATAACTCGAAGCTATTGGATGCACTACAGATTTGGAGTCGTCAGCTACTTGGCTGAAAATACAAGTATCCCAATTAATCATCGGTTGATGATCTTCAATGTGATTAGAAATAGTTTGGGGATCAAACCATTCTGCCATTAGAGATAATACCTTGAGTTTTATCTTCAGATATATATCCAATTCTTCAAAATTCTGCCCCTAAACCCCCGAAAGAGGAGAAAAAGGATTTTTATTTAGGTATAACCAATCGCAGGAAACATACCTAACACGGGATTTCACTTGCCCAATCAACTTTCGGTATGAATGTTTCAAAACGAGTACTGTACTGAAGTAGCTTTATGTTATCCATTTTCTCCATTTGTTTTATGCATGATTTAAATTTTAATGGGTTTTACAAAACTTAATTAAGTTCAGTGTTTTAAAATATGTTTAAAAATAAACAAAATAACAATCGGAAGAGAACTATAGGATGCAACTAGTGGTCAGGAACTTAATATTTCTAAACTTAGAATTTTTCGCTATTTAAGAGATTTTATTGGATTTTACTTATTTTTTTAAAATAAATTGCACATTGTCGCATCATAATAATGTTCCTTGACCCTTAGAACATAACATAATATTTGACACCAAAATTGCCTTTGTATCATTAAAACAACCGAAAATAGGCCAGCGGGTGGCCATTTTGTTATTGACCGGAAGTCCCGAACGGGATTTCCGCCAGAGTGGTTCTGGTCTATTTTGGATTCAGCATGTTTGAAACTACATTTCCACCAATTTTAGTGCCTTTATCAAAATCTGAACAATTCGGGTGTTTTTTCCCTTTAACGGCCTTACTAGGTAACAGAGAGACAGTTAAAAAAATTTTTCATAAAGAAATTGTGCAGAAACTCAGAACTTAGGACCAACTTAGGCAAAAGTGGAGACTATTTTATTTGAAAAAGAAAAGTACATTGTACTTTCAAACCTCATGGTTTGTATAAGAGGTAATTTTTCAAACCTTTAACCGGTAGCAGGGGACGTGGGATCCCCCAGACTCTGGAACGATAATTCGATAACATCGATGATTTTAAGTCTATTGGAAAATTGTCTGGAAAAAATGTTTATTTCATCATAAAGTTAAATAAAATATTTTTCTAGCAAGAGATAAATGTTCAAATAACAATGTACCGAAATATCATAATCATATCTTAATTAGACGATTTTTAAAAATATAGAAAGTTGCGGAGTCTCTGAGACCCCACGTCCCCTTGTATGTTCCAATTTTTCACCTCCCCTGTTACGGGTTAAAAACATCATAACTGGGGGAGGGGTTAATAACGACTGAATCCAACAAATAAGGCTGTTAACAAACTTCCTTCCCTTTAAAATCGACAAAACATATTCTACAGCTTTTTTATTGTGAGTTTAAGAATAACGGAATAACCAGAAACGTTTTAATTTCAGAAGCTTTGTTAATAATTCAGGTTTCACTTTACCTTAATGCAAAGACCTTTCTCAGTACAAATTAAACAAAACACAGCACCCGTAGGACAAACGTGCAGATAAAAGATCCTTAGAAATTCCCCGTCAAATCGGATATATAGACATTGAACGATTGCTTTCAGAAACCTATTCATGCATGGTGTTTGCTTCCCTTAAACACAGATATAAAGAAAAAACTTCTTTTCAAGGGACCTTCTCTTGCTACGATATTATTTATTCTCTCGAGACTACCCCTTGTCTATCTCTCTTTCATGTCGAGGAAAAATAAATAATGCTTTGATTCTTGTGACTACAGATGGTGTCATTAGTAAGCTAGTTATTTTCTGTATAGAATGACAAATTTCGACTTCCCCTCCCTCCGAAGAAAATAAAGCGAGTATATTGTATTTTTGTGACTTGAGATTAAAATGAAAGATACTAGAGAAAGTAATTTTTCATTTCCAAAGGCCACGGATATCCGTGTGTCTTCCTTTTTATTGAATGTTCGGAAGAATGGGCTTTGCTTTTTTTATATAGAAATGTGTTTAAAGCTGGGATATAATAAACGATGAGTACTTACAGGAAATTTGATTTTTCTGAAAATTATCAGATATTTTTGCAAAGGAAAAGGGGAATATTTTTGTCGTGATCGTGTGAAAATATTTTTTAGAAGGAAATGCAGATAAATCTTAAATAGCTTTTGATTGGTTTATACTTTTAAAATGCCTAAAATTTATGTTTGTTCAAGATAAGAAAAATAGAATTTATGTTGTTCATATTTGTGGTAAAAAAACCTTCTGAATAGGGGATCAAATCATCAATCAAAACGGGGACTAAAACGTTGGGGAAAACATCACAGGAAGGGAGTGCTTTTGAAAAAAAACAAATAGGCATAAAAATGATAAAACCCTTTCAATCCTAAGGCGTCGCCTATTAACATAAGATCCAATTAAAAATTCGTGGCGGCTAGGAATGAAAGGGGGTTAAAATTTTCATTTTCTTGAGTGATTAGGATCTTAAATATTGCTTAAATCTTACGCTTATTCAGGGAATTTTATATTCTCTTTCCAGAATGTGAAATAATAATTGGGGGTATAAGCCTTAAAAAACATAATTTCTTTTATATAAAAGTAGCCCCTTATAAAAATGCTTTATATAGTTTTTTTAGAAACAAATTCACCGAGGAAATCAAAACCGGCATTTTACTAAGCCCACAGAAAATCTTATTTATTTACTACTTAAATTTTTTTCCGTACTCCAGCACCTTAGAGTTATATATGCGCCTGTAAAAATTGTAACTTCTAATCTTACACAAAAAATATCCCTCCTCCTACTAGTAAATTTAATACAGCTGAAAACGCACTACTCATCATTCTTCAAAGGCCATTAAGTGAAGCAACATACTGATTTCACCATATAAATCAACTATCACTGAAACCTGATCATTGAATTCAAATTGAAATCTAAGTGCACCCTGTAGAACTTCCTCTTGAGGACAGCTGATACGCTCGTCTTGTCCACAAGTCCCCTGGACAGCATTCAGAAGGAACTGATTTAATCAGGAAGAGACAGTGGGGAGGAAAGTACTTGAGGATGGTCAAATGAGGGGGACCCGCACTTGTGTAATTTCATTCATTTGAGAATATTCAGTTTTAATGTAGCATATGTTTTAAAATATTGATTTAGTTTGATGCTATATTTGTACTTGCCTGTAACATTCGGAGTATACTCTGTATGACTTAGTAGATACTATAAACTTAATAATTCAAAAAATTATCTTTAATGATACTTTATCTTGCTTGTGGTTTGCGGTTGTAACAAGAATTAACTTATGCGGTCGTCAAAATGTAACATAAAAATTTTGTTTTGGGATATTAAAGAAGACAAGATGGGGAAAAGGTAAAGTTTAGGCCTTATCCTTTTCCTTTTTGACTATATCAAAGTATACCTGATGCATACCAGTTCATGTTCTGTTTTGAAATGATCTTTCGGCAGAATATTCGAAAGAAAAATGTCAAAACAAATAATACAAGGGGTTGGATACAAGAAAAAAGCGTCGAAAAGGTAGTAAAAGATTAAAATTCGGAAAAACTTCACGGGACTAAAAATTGTTTGACTTGACTCTGCCGTGCCTTATTCTGGTTTTTCCATTTTCTTACTCATTTAAAAACAAACAAAACATTAGTCCCTTCACACGAAATCCGAAAAAATCTTCTCTATTGGAAAAAAACACTAAAAACTGTTACGCACATATTCGCTCTGTGAATTCTACTTTAATATTCATCAAGTAATCGATAACCCCAACTGTTGAGTTCTGTATCAATATAGGGGTACATGCCCATATTACGTCACGAGTTTAGAAGCGATGAGAATGTCCTGTATTATCAACACAATTATAGGGTTAAATTTTGTGGTATCTCACTCTTAAAATTGTCTTTTTACTTTGTCTAAGGAAGAATTTATTTCCCGCCCTAGTTTTGTTAACCGTTGCATTAACTGATAAATGATAATAATTAATATTATAACCATTCTTTTAACTTTCTCTGAAGCGAATATACTCATGTTAACTAAGCAATGAAAATAATTATTATTATAACCAATCTTTTAACTTACTCTGAAGCGAATATACTCGTGTTAACTTACTCATCATAACTTACCCATATTAACTGATTCTCAAGCACAATGAAAATAATTAATACTTTAACCAATCTTTTAACTTACTCTGAAGCGAGATATTCTTTTCTTCTGAGATATTCTGATGATATTCTTTTGTTTAGTTTATAAGTATTTGTGTGTTAATTGTCTTGTGTATGTGTTTAGTGGGACTAAATGTTTTTGTAAAGTTAACTTCCTTGACTCCTTCTTCAGCATTTATAGCAAAATAACGTTATAATATGAAATTTTAAGTGTTAAATGTGGTTTTAATTTTATAGCATCGTAAGTGGGTTCCACGGACGTTTCGCCTACTGGGAAATTTCCTTCCCCCTCTCTTCTTTTTTATAGGTAGGTTTTTGTTAGGGAATTTGTTATCAAGGGGGTAAAAAAATTTTCAGTGGGCGAAACGTCCGTGACACCCGTAAGTGTGACGTATTAAAAGAAAGAGATATTATTTTAATGGGACATAGGAAGAAGGAAGAATGTAAAATTTATTAGAAAGTGTGTGTGATGTAATTTGCAAATGATCCCTGGAGTATAAATCAATGAGTTTTGCAGTATAAAGGACGCGTGTCACAGTCGCATCATAAAAAAAGTTGTCATGCAATATCCTACCCCAATGCTATGAATGGTAATTTTTGAAATGTATTAACAAGCTATACAAAATACAAATAGTAATTAGAACGAAAATGTATTAAATTAGGTATGAGTAAAATTCATATGAGGGATGAGAAACACACCACTGTTCCTCAAATTTGATAAGGAAAAACAAAATATTTCATAAAGAAAGTATAAAATAATAATATTAAATAAGGAAGGTAAAAAATATTTGGGTTTATTCATCGACTCAAATCTAAAATGAAAAACCCATGTTGGTGAGTTATGCAAAAGGCTTCGCTTTACATTGATTAAGTTTCATCACCTAAAAATAAAGTTACTCAGTCTTTTTTAAAAACTCTGTATTTCTATTTCTATTGGTTTTTCTCTCTAATCAACTATGGAATAATAATTTGGGGAGGAGATTATAAAACTAACTTATTGCCTTTAATTTCTATTCAAAATAAATGTTTAAAAATTTTAAGTTTTAATAATTTCTATTATATTATTACGTTGACTTTAAAACTTTGGGTTTACTCCTCCTACGACATGTTGTTTTTATAAAATTACACTTTTCTTGTTTCGCAATATATTTGCAATTTAAAGAATAGGGTTAACGAAAGAAGAATTTATTAGATTCCACGCTTCTGTTATAAGAGATATTTCGCAAAAACTTCTTTTATCTTGCACTCAAGTTATTTAATAGTCTACCTGCAGAACTACAAAACATTTCTTCCTATCTCTCTTTCAAACGTTCGTTACACCATTCTATCATTCGCTTAAATGATGTTTAGGACCTTTTTTTTAATGGAACCAAAATTTAATTTAATTTTTTGCCTTATATGTTTGCCAAACTTATTAATTTTTTAGTTAAATAATTTTTTGTGCTTTGTGAAAACAATTATTCATTATTCTGTATTATGTATTTTCCTTTTTGTATCTCATTAATGATTCATAATATTTTTTTTAATTTCAACAGTCTTATTTAATGTATGTACTTTTTCTGTTCCCTGGACGGTATTGTTTCCACTTGGTAACAAATATTATTTCATATTTCTTGCTTTGTTTCATAAATTGAAATTTAAAATCATTATTATTATTATTAAAAAAGAGGGGTTGTTTATTTAATGAAACCTTTTTTTCTATCATAGTTACCGTTCACTTGAATGATTGAAGGACATAAAAATACGAGTTACGGTTTTATTAGTTTTTAAATATGTTTCGCCTTATTTTGAGAGCGATATTGAATTTCAAATATGTTTTTCTACGTTCTCCACTTGTATGTTTTTCTAGTAGATTTTTCTTATTTGAGTTACATTTATTGTTAAGCTCTATTAATTATATTACTATCAAAACATGTCGCTTAAATTAATAAAAGCAATTTTTACTAAGCATATACCAGTAGATTAATTTAAAAGTGTTTAAATTTTAAGACTTTCTATTTCAATTGTCTATTTCATTTCTTACTACTCAAAACGATTAGGAAAGGAATATTCAAAATATCTCTCTATATTAAAAAAAAGTAACAGTTGCCGCTGCCGCCACTGTTTCAGAAAATTTTATTTTTGAACACTTTGAACTATCACTACGCAAAAACTATCTAAAGGAATATTATTAAATTTCGACCATTGGTAGACAAATGCATGGTGGTCATTTTCGTTCCAAAATCTAATTAGTTAAATAATTATTTCTGGAGTTGTTTAATGTCAAAGTCAAAAATAAATTTTTTTCTGCTGCGAGTTCGCTCCCAGCAAAATCTATTTATAGCAGAAACATGATTTTTTGCAGACACATACTCCTAGGTATGAAGTTTTGCACCTCGTTGCCCTTTTTTCAAATTTCGAATTACTTTTGGAGTAATTAAATTCTAAAGTTTCGAAATTTTTGACCCTTTCTGTTTTTTCGTTATAAAAGAAAAACTAATCACAGTAGAACTATGATATTTTAAACACACATGCAATAATTTTAATAGAAAGATTGGCGTTTCGTTTTTGGAAAAATTCGAATTTGTTTTAGAATTATTAAGATACAAAGTTTAAATTTTTTCTTCTCTTTTTGGTCTTTCACTAGACAAACAGGCGATGATTTTTATGAGTCTGATTTCTTTCCCGATGATTCACTAGACACACACGTGCATTCTTTAAATTTAAAAGTTTTTTAATGGCATGTTTTTTTCTCTAAGATGCTTGATAATAATTAGTAGAATTGTTATATATTTTTTGAAAACATTACGATTAAATTATTGGTAAGCTAAAAAGGAATATTTTAGTAACAGCTTTATTTTGATATTATTGTAGTAATAATCCGAAGTTGTTGATAAGTTAGAGAGATAAAAAGATTTGATATTAAATGATCCTTAACTAAGCAGATAAGTTCCAGGTTTTATAGTTGAAATGAAACAAGCGAGCTCTGCTCGCTAAGATCGCGAAGCGATCTTCAAGGAACTGCGAAGTAGTTCCGGGGGTTGGTGAGCGATAGCGAGCAGAGGGCAGAGCCCCCTAGTATTTTAAATTAATATTATTTTGATTATTTAAATAAGTTTTAAACAAAACAGAAGTAATTCATTAATTTTGCAACAATATGCCAAACATATTTGCTTAAAAATCATTTTTTATATTCCTTTTTGAATTGTTTTGAGTAGTAATAAAATAGTTTTTTTTCAGTAGTAAGTTCTTCATAACGTTGGCAACAATACTCTCATTGAGGTTTTTGTCCTATCTCCTTTAAATTTTAAATTAATTTTTTAACTTTTCCTGGACCCTAGGATATGTTGGTTCCAAATAAAAGCCACGAAACGGACTTTTGAAACACCCTGTATATTGCGCTATGGAAAACAAGCGAGACCAAAGGACCGAATCACCGAGAGACAAAAGTGTCGTAACTCTGGTCTGTTTAAGGCTATGGTACACACCAAAAACTAAAACTAAAACTTTTTTGTAATTCTTAACCTACATTCTTAAAATTTTCAGTGTTTGTTTATAAGCATGATCAAACACCCCACACAAATTTTCAAATAAAAAACTTGGTTAGTTTTTTTTAAATTTAAATTTTAAACAAAAATTAACTAAATTTCAAAATGTTCCATGCGGCTTCAGTTTAACCTGACAATTTCAAAACTTCCCTAAAATATCCTTCTTTAGTGTAAAATTAGATTCTTGTAAAAATCAGTTGTGTGAAAAAATTATCCGTCAAAATAAATGAAATTTTTACAATTCTTACAATATTTTCAACAAAAAAGTGCGTAAATGGCCATACTTTTTAAAATATATTTTATGTCATTCCCAATCATACAAGAACTTATAAACCATTAACTATTTATATCAAATCAAGTAAAATTTTGAAAAATTTTTAAAACTAAGCCGCATGGAACATTTTGAAATTTAGTTAATTTTTTCTTTAAATTTAAATTTAAAAAAAAACTAACCAATTTTTTTTACTTGAAAATTTGTGAGTGGTGTTTGATCATGTTTATAAACAAACTCTGAAAATTTTAAGAGTGTAGGTTAAGAATTACAAAAAAAATTTAGTTTTAGTTTTTGGTGTGTACCATAGCCTTAACTTTGGTTCGTATAACCGGATTGCGTCGTAACGCAACAGATGAAAGAATCAACTCGAAATATTTAACTTTACGACACGCTTATTCTAACTACAGTAGAGCCCCGATTATCCGCGGAATTGGGTGGCAAGGGTACCGCGGATAACATAAATCGCGGATAACCCGAAAAAAGACTAAAAATGAGGTGAAAACACGAAAAAAATATTTCAGCATAAAAACTATGTTTTATTGTACAAAAAACATGATATGTTAGGATTTTAAAATATGTACAGTACAGCAGAAACCTTTGCTCTACATCTAAAATGTCTCTATCTCATCTAAAATTTGCTCTCATCGTTAAAAAAATTGTTTCGTGCCACTCGCGGATAACCCGCACCGCGGATAACCCGCACCGCGGATCATCCGCTCGCGGATAATCGGGGTTCTACTGTAGCTTTATTCACGCATTTCTGACACGCCAGAAACATTTTTGTTCATAAGAAAGTGTCAAGATTTCCCACCGCCAAGCCTTTCGAAATAACAAATTCTTTCCTGTACTGAAAGCCTGGAGCATATAAATACGGCGTTAAGAGCATCAAAGCAGTTTATTAACCAAGAGCTTTTATCTCATTAAAATAAGTACAGATCAGCAGTTCTGAAGATTACGGCGAGAAACAATGATTGGACAACATAAGCCGAGGGTCTACTTTAACATAAATATGCAATGACATTATCGTTACTCGTGTGGTGCTAAAAAGTTATTCAATCTTAAGAAGAGGAGAAAGGGGGAAAATTTCGTAGGATTATTAATATTTGATACTTGTAGTCACTTAATCCGTTTTTAATTGTCATTTAGAATTCAGAAAGATAATTAATACTTCATTTATAAAGGATTAAAAATAAGTTTTCTTCCCCGATGCCGGTGTGTAAATAATAAAATTTTTAGCTGATGGAAAAAGGAAAGGATTAAGGAGATACTATTATGCGTGGTTACACATTATTTTTCAAAGGGAATTACTTTATGAACTGAAAATCATAAAATGTGCCTTAAAAATATTCGGATTATGTAAGTATTTTGAAATTTATTTCCTACTCAAGAATGTGAAAATTATATATAAATCAAAAGGATTCCACAAAGTGTGTTTATTGGTCATGAATAAAAAAGAATGTGTCATTATATTTTCCTCGGATTATTTTTAAGAAATATTTCCGGTTGGTTGGGTTAATAAATAGTATAAAACATCTTTCAACATAGTTTCAATACATATTTGTATACGTATAATACAGCTTCAAAAACTTTATTATTTGGAGAGGGAAGTTATTCGAACAAATTCTCGATAAATGCGAGAGAAAATATGCAATAAGATAACACTAACTTGAGGGTCGCAAGACTAAAATGAAATTTCATCGAATACATCTGATTTCGTTTTCATTCTTTTATTATTTGTAATGCAGCAGAGAATTTATTGTTTAGAGAGATGGGTATGAATATGGAAAGCTTTTGGTTGCCATGAATGATGATAAGAAAAATGATATATGTATTTGAACTAATGGGAGATATTTTATGATATTTACCTCTGGCTTCACACTATCTCATTCCTTTTTAGTCAGGTGTTTTAATAACAATTTTAAACCGAGCTTGTTTTTTAGTGATTATTCTACATGACATGTCTCCTTTTGAATATCATTTAAATATATTTTCAGCAAGTTTTAATTACTTCTACATCTATGTTTTTTCTTGGAAAAAAACCGAAAGCTTTTTTTGTATTTAGACTACTGTCTACCAAAACTGAGGATATTTTCCTCTTTCAGATTATGCCATATTTCTTTCAAAGGTTTTAAGACAGGAAACGTGTGTGGGTCACAAAATTTTGTTTTCAATTTGTTCTAAAGGTGAATTCGTTCTACATTTAAATTCGTTCGTAATACTAAAAAATTAATTTCAAATTCGATTATTTGTTTCAATTTTTATTTAATGCACTTTTTTGTCCATTAATTCGACAGTCCTGATGTTTTTACACAAAACATTGTAACTAAGTCGATTTTATCAACATGATAATCATCAGTATACCCTCACCTGTTGGACCTGGCAACCCAACAAAGCGAAAAAAACATCATCCGCATCTACCCAACTGTCAACCCTCCCCAAAACTAACGACGTCAAAGTACGCCTCGGCAGCAATTAAACGCACAGAGAAATACGTCACGATCGCCAAGGGATTTAATTAATAGTCGCCGCTGGAGGGAAAGAAGAGCAGCCAAATCCCCCTACAGAGGGAAAAGTAGTCAAACATTTATCTCCTGAGCACCAAATTAAGCTCTTCATTATTTCCCCGGTCCGAGAATTCAATTGCTTGTTGTTTGCGTCGCTCAACTGGTGGCTGTGACGAGCAGAGTTAATCACTGATCAACTAATGAATTTCTATCCGTAAATTGCAGCTTCGAGGGGCATAGGTTTTGCGCCGAGCTCTTCTTGTGAGCGGAGAGACGAGGGATAATTAAGGCAGCTTGGAGGGGAAAATTCGAGTTGTTTTCCTTTTTGGGATTGTGTGAGGAAGGGGTATTGTTGTATGGCATGGCAGTAAAAATGAACTCGATTGGATGTTCTTGGTGTGTTTTAAAAGTTGGAGAGGTTGAGACGGTGTTTTAGTTGAACGCTGTGTTGGGGGTGGTTCAAATATAGGGGCATACTTTTAAAAGGATTGGCGGATCAAAAACTAAACGTTTGGGACATCCCAGTTAATACCTTTAAAGTAATTATTAGACGATTGGTGGAGCTGTTGTTTTAATTTTATTTTGGGAGAAAAGTAAGATGAAAGAGGATATTTTTTCTGAGGTACAAAACTGTTTCGTTCCTATTAAAGTTGTATAAAATATGTTTAATAATAATAGTCTAAGCAAGCAATCGGATATGAAAGCAATAAAGGCTATTCGATTAATGACATCCTTCATGTACGAAGAGTAAACTTAGCAGCGGAATAAAAAGGTCTTCACCACTTGAATCTATAGAGCTTTCAGAGAATAAACAAGTAAAGTTTTCTTTTGCACTGAAAAAAATGCAGAGGATAGTATAAAACAATTGATATTTCCTCTTCTAAAAACTTTCTATCTTTCTTTATCTTTTATCTTTTAAAAATATCTTTTGGTTCGCCTCTTCTGAATTAATTTAATAATCTTCTGTAAGGAATTTAATGAAGAGAGGAATAGGTAAAAATAGGTATCAGGCATTAGGCATAAAATGGGTATCAGACATCTACTATTTCAAAGTTTTTCCAGGGATAACAATTCATTTAATCATTAGCTATGATCGAGTAGCATTATTTATCATTCCTTTTCTTAAAATCAAATAAATTTGAAACATTAGATAGAAAAAGTAATAAAAAGTGTATATTTTTAATCCGATATTTAAAATTCTGCTTCAAACAGAAGTATCCGTCATCGTACTTCCACGCCTGGACCCATATGATCTCTGAACTTACTATTAAAATATTTAAGCTCCAACATTCTTGAATCCCATATTAACAAACACCAAAATCATAAAACTTCTTCCCATCCATCTGAAGATTCTCCATACGAATCATAATAATAATAAGCACCTAACCCACAAGTATTTAATTCCTTCCCACACCCCTCCAAACCGTCCCCACAGGCCAATTAGAGCCCGGAAGTAATCGAACCCCTTAAACTCCTCCCCACCCCTACTAATCCGTCCCCGAGATCCGATTCAATAACTCCCTCCCTTCCGTCTTGACGGCTCCCACTAATTTCGTCTTAATGCCGGATAGACTTTTCCACTCTAATTATTTATCGTCGAGTGAGGAGGATCCTTGTTGAACGAAATTTGCGATCGACGATCTCCTAATTAAATCTGTGAACTAGTGATGGGGTGAATCGATACTCTTTTAGGTATCGAGTACTTTTAGGTGTGGAGAATACTTATTTTTCGAGTATTATAGATCGAATTCATTTATTTACATGATGAGCAATGTGTCTCAACCAGCTCCTACATATATTAAAACTAAAATCATACAATTAACGCTTTGGAAGTAAATTTACGCTGATGATATTACCATCTGTTGAATTTGCAGGGATAATAGTCACTTCTAGTTTTTATCACAATATTTTATCTCTTAACTATTAGGTCTCAGTTCATGTGCGATCTTAAGCTGTTTGAAGTGAATAGCAGAGTTGAAATTTGGTACAACTTTATAAATAAAGGAATTAAATATTATTATATAAAATTTTAAAGCCTATATTAAGCTGTGATAAATTTTCTAGCCTATATTAAGCTGTGATAATATGGTGAAAAGTTTTGAGTAATGGAGAATAAGGATGGTGAAAATGGTTCACTTTCACGCTGGGTGGTACGCGGCGAGTTTAAAAAGTTCGAAACTAATAATAAAGGATCCTTTTTTTTGAGCGGTTGGGTCCAACACAAAAGGCATATTTTTGAAATTAGTCTCAACTCTCAACAATTTTTTCGAAACATTAAACTTCTTTATTCAGTTCCATTTTTCGTTACACCTCAGTTTTTCAGAAATCATTTGTTCGCTTTATAACTTTAAAAATTACTAAATTGTTTTTTTTAACATTTAACACATGATGGAAGTAAACTTGAATTCTGCGACTCTCTACGGATCAAATGTTACTGATAATTGCAAAAACTTCCAAGTGAACAATATGCACCAGACTTGGACATTACCAATTATACATTGATATTTTTATAGGTATAAAGTTTAATTGAAAAATTCTCCCCAGCTGTAAAATTTATGATCGATACCTAAAAGTATTCGATACCTGTGTATCGATAACCAAAAGTATCGATTCCGGTAATCACTTTTCAAATCTATGCTCGGACCGCTGAGAAGTAAATTAGATTTGAATTAAAGCTGGTTGCGTAATGCGTATTCTTCAAGAAGGACTTTTGTGGATTAGACTCTTCAACTGGGTTTGGGGTATTCATGTGGTTTTGTATTGAAGGGAGGTAATTAGAGGATTTAAATTAAAAAAAACAGGTGGCGGATGTTTCAGGGAATAATTACTATCGTGTTTTGAGGGTGATTGGTGTTGTTTCACAATTTGTAGAATGCAGGGATAAATCTTCTCCTCCTGAACGCAGGATTCGAAAGTAATTTTCTTTTCGAAGTTTTTCAAATTTTCACATTAAAGAAAGGTCCCAATTGCATGTAAGTTGTCTTTATTTGACTTCCTATTTTACGAAAAAATAAAAAGGGTCTCAAGTGTATTACTGTTGAAACTGGGGTATATGTATACACTAGGGGGGAAATCGACGTGTGTGTTAATGTTAATTTGTTTTACAATATGTAGGTGTTGTTTTGAAATTGGAGATAATTTTAAGACATTTAAAACATATTAACGGAATACTAATTATTTAAAACAAATAATCTTCACCATATATTTATCTTCCAAGTACATCGTAAAAATTATTATTATGATTATTATTATTATTATTGTTATTGTTATTGTTATTGTTATTGTTATTGTTATTGTTATTATTATTATTATTATTATTATTATTATTATTATTATTATTATTATTATTATTATTATTATTATTATTATTATTATTATTATTATTATTATTATTATTATTATTATTATTATTATTATTATTATTATTATTATTATTATTGTTTCAAAGGTTGTGTGTGTTTTATTGATTTAAAACTGCTAAATAAATCAAGGATTTCAAAAGGAATTCATACTTATGCTTAACTAGCTTTATCTGGAATAAATAACAATGTTTCACAAGCTTTCAAAAATATAATGATTTGCATGATTTTTTTTATTTTTTTTAATCGATTCCTCTTGCAAAAATAAGCAACTACCCGAAATTTGAGGCCGATCGAGAAATTTTTTGATTGTCAAAAAAATTAACAAAAATCCCCTTTTTAAAAGCGCGCGAAAACGCCAAGAGTTTGGATGTGACGTCATCTTATACTAAACATTGTTGTAAAGCAATGGAGTTGATGGCATTATTGTTGACGTCATCTTACAATTTAAACAATAAACGTTTTCAGTCACGTGTTTTTTTCTCGACTTTTAAATTAAAATATTTAATTACCTGTACATTTTTTTGAAAAACTGACTAGATATTTCATTTTACCATACAAAAAACCATACGGAACACTTGTTTGTTTTTGAAAATCTGACACATGCAACTTCCTTATTGCTTTTCATAAAATTTCAAACATAAAAGAAATCAACAGTTTAAAGAATTATAATTTTAACGTTGGAAAACAGTACATTTTCCTCTAAAACTATCATAAATCAACACAACTCTATTTGAGTTTTCGCGTGCAAACTTCATTATAAATTTGCGAACGCAAACCCACGCATTTTAGAAGTAAAAGATAAGTTGTTTATTTTGACTTTTAAGACTAAACTGCAGTAAAAGAATATTTTTCCCAGATCAAATCTCACAAGGATGTTTCTTTTTTTTTCGAGAAGCTTATTTGATTTATGTTTTTCATCATGTTTATTTCTGGGAATTTGAGACACTTTTAATGATATCCCGATGAAAAACTCTGAAAGACTTACATAGAATCAAAGATGTCGGCGTATTAGAGTTCTAAATATATGTTCGCAAATTTGACTTTAGCAAACTATGTAAAGATAGTCCAAATTATATTCGTTGGATTTCTTTTAAAAGCGAGTATACTTTAAAACAGCTCATCTAATGAAGTATAGAAAATTGGAGTTTTTTAAGGTTGAATGCATGTCTTTAACATCTTATACTTCATCTAAAAGTATTAAAAAATCGGAAAGGAATAGGGAAGGTGAAATAGTATTTACGTAACTAAATTAAGAATAATTTTTGAAAACATTTTATAAAGAGGAATGTGGTTTGGAAGAAACATTTCTAAAAAGGCATTTATTCGTAATTTATCAAGATATTTTTTTTACATTTCGTGATTTTATAAAGATTTCAAAGATAATATTTGGAACATAACCGTGAAAAATAAAGAAAATAATTCTACAAAGTAACAATTCTATTTTAATTGAATAAAAATTTTACATAAACTGGAAACTAAGCACTTTAAAACCCAATATTTATTTAGACTTTTTAGTACATAAGCCTAAAAAAACTACATACTATGAATGGTCACATATTTGTTCTTTATTTCAACGAGAGATAATATCAGGAAGATACACGAAAAGTGTTTGAGCTAAAAACATGTAAAACAGTTTGTTTTCCTAGTTACGTTTCTCATTATAAATACTTAAACAACCAAAACTAAATCCCAAACTAAAGGCGTCGAGCATGAACTCAAACACAGCACACTCCATAAATAAGCAATAAAGAGCATGCTTCTGAATATTAATAGCCCCATATATTTGACTAACGCGAACTAATTAAATCATTCGAACATTAACCAAAAATCCAAGACATCCCCGACCGGCAGTTAAGACGGGGTACCCCTGAGTCCCTCCCACCCCCATAAACGAGATCCCCGGTAATTTCACAGATCATTTGTCGAGCACGTTTTCCACTAAGCCCCTCCACTAAAAATTAGCGTTTCGGGAAAACACAGCGAGTTGGTAAAACCGGCTAAATGAGAATAATCCAAGCCCCAACTAATACACCTACTTCCAGAATTTTTAAGCGACATCACACTGGCAAATCTTTTGAAATTTTTCACTGTAAGAGTCGTTCGTTTCAGAAGCTATTAACCTCTATTTTAAATCCAGGGGAGGCCTGCGGGAGTAAAAAGGATCGTAATGTGGGTATCCACTGGAGGCTTTTGCGTAAAAGGACGCCGCTTGGCTATGCAAGACATGGAGAGGCTCCGTTGGTGTCTTTTAGAACTCGCGGAGGTGGCTGAATACTAATTTTAAAACCTTTAAAAACGCGAGGACGTTGTGGTTTGTTCATCATTATTATTGTTTTGTGGTTAAATGGGCCTTTTTTGCTGAGGGAACTGACTGTTTGCGATCGGAAACCGTTTTGAGATAAATGTAAATCGCATTGGGTTAAATTTATTTGGTTGGGTAAGTATCGATGGGTTTTTCAATTTATTGAGTTGGAAACGTGCGGTGCACTCTAAAGTGAGTAAGTTGGTTAGATCGTTTTAAACCTACTACAAACTGCATAGAGCTTTTACTATGCATAGCTGACATGCCCAACATTTATGGGTGTTTTATATTTTTTTAAGTTTTATTAAAAAAGAGTTCATAAAAACCTTCTTAGTTTCCCGTATTACAACTTTTAGGCAAATCAACTACACTTATCTAATACCCATAAAAGGTAATTAAAGAAAAATCAAAATTCGACTGAAAATATTACTCACATTTATGTTATTTATGGTTTATTATCTGTAACGGGTTTTTTGACTGTTCTCTCGGTCTTATTTATAAAATTTTCCGCTCAATATAAGTAAAAAATACATGTTAAAAGAATCGAACATTCCCTTAAATATAGAAAAAAAATTATCCCCTAATCCTAAAGAAACAAATAATAGATTTAAATAACAATATCTTCTACACGCATTGTATCAGATATACTTCTCTACGAAATCTTATTCCAAAATGTGGTATATAAGGAGAAAATGAGTTTGCAAAACAGCCTAATATAGGCAATCCTAACACGCACAACGCATTTCAACTTAACAGTTATCCTTCCAGCTAAAGTCAAAACTAAGAAAGAAACTTGGTAAACACTCTTAAAATTCCCTTACCTCCCTACACCGAGTCGAAGAATTCAAATCGTTTAAATGCATGGATCTGAATATCCTCTGTGCAATCTCTTGAATTGCATGCGCGCTTTATAAATTCTGAATAGGCTGCTTTCAAATATTCCTGAGTAAATGGAGTGATCGACCTACTCCAATGCCTTTCTTTCGTTGAAAACATTTCATTAGCTGGGGTGGATATTTATAAAAAAACTAGGTATCAACCTTTGATTCACGTTTCTAAAATTAGAGGGGAAATTAAAAGGTTTTTAGAGATAGTTGTACACTATTACTGTATGATTACTGTGTGTCTGAATAATATTTGCATTTGCGATGTACAGTTGGAGTTTAGGTTAGAAGTTTAATATGATTTTAACGCCGCCAGTTGGTTCATTTTCATTTATAATAGTTTACGTTTACGGCTTTCAAGATGTTTGAATTAGTTTTACAACAATCACGTTCGTTCCAAGAGAATGATAGTAACTGTATAGTCAACCTACATAGAGGATTTATGAAATAAATGTTATTATGCCTTGTTATATAATAATCCTTTTTAAGTGCTTTTTAGGAACTATTAATTGTTTAAATTAACTTGATATCCATCCCAAAGCTGTCAACTGATGTAGCTTTCCAATTCCACTGCTATAAGTGTTGTTTCGAAAGTACATCTTGCTCGATCCTTACAAGCTTTCAAAATTTCAAAAGGGTAGCAATGTTATTTTTAAAACGAAAACTTGGTTTTATTCATAGTTTTAAAGAAATAACGATATTTAAAAGAGATTATTGGGATACAAGGATAAAGCGTGTAAAATAAACGTGTCAACATTAAATAGTTGGGTGGCTTATTACATGAAAATGCCCGAAAACTGCAAAATGTGATACTTTCATGAAACATTCAGGGATGTTAGATAATCATAAAAGAACTAAAAAATCGATGGGAGCCCAAACTTTTAGGGCGTGGTTTGACCGTTATGACGTCATAACAAGATGGCGACCAAGGGCCTATATTCGGTTCTTTTAATGACAGAAAGACATTTTTGGTGTCAAATATTAGGTTTTAAATTAAATATTAATATTATTAAATTAAATATTATTCCATCGAATTTCCACACTTAATACAATTTTGAAAACGCCGTTCGACGAGTTAAATTCTACATATTATAAACACGATAACAAGCAGATCAAAACAAAGATTACAGTTCCTCACTCCGCATTCATTCCATCGTACTGCTCTTCTTCAGCTTGTTAAAGCAAAGAAAACAGTGTCAACCAAACAACCAACCCATGGCACTGAAATCCGCATTTGAATAACGCTTTATCTGCCAAATCTAGAAATAAGTAGTGGGCTACTAAAAAAAAAGATAGGAAGAAGACAAAAAATCGGCTTGATCCGTTGCAATCATAGTGACAAAAAAGAGCAGTTTCCCTAGCTCAATGCGTCGACGTCTCTATTTCATGGCCCGCGGCACACACTTTTTTGCCGTTTGTCTTGGCTACTTGCACTTTTCCTCCAGGATAGATTAATGTATCCGTTCTTTGAAAAGCGAAAAGTGAAGTGAAGGGAAGAGATAAATCTGCGCTAAAGCGAACGATTTCGCTAATGTTTCGAGTTTCCCCGGCCCGGTTATCGGAACCAGGCCCTTAGAAAAGATTACATTGTACTAGTTTGGGACTGGAGCGGAGTTCCTTAGTTCGTGTTCTGTCAGATAATGGGGTGATAAATTTGGAGTTGTATCTATTTTGGTGTCTTCTGTTTGAGAGCCGTGAAATCAACTCGAATGAAGGACGCATTCAAATCCCCAATGAAATGAAAATCTCGCTTGTTCAATTTTATTTAAGTCTTTGGAACGTGTGTTGTAACTTTTAAACTAAACTAGAGAGCGATAAATTACGGAGGCTGTTTATTTATTTTCTGCACTATTGACAGCTTTCAATGCAGCCGTACTAAAGTAAAGATGTTGTATTTGATTTCAAAGTAAAGCAACAATTTATCTAAAGCCCTTTAGCGTAATAGTAGTGCATGTCGCGTCATGGCTGGGTTCTATTCCGGGGTTGAGCAAGGCCGACTCAGCTTTTAATTTCTTTAGTGTCGATAAAATGAGGACTAAGTTCGCACAAGAAAACAAGAGGTTTCGTCTCATCTTACCGGGACTTTCAGTCACACATTCTGTATCAGCTCTGCTCATGGCATCTCCCAGTGAAACAAGTTATACAGGAATTTGAGGTCTGACGACTTAGGTACTTTCTCAAGTATCCCCCTTGTTTTTTACCGAAAAAGTTTTATAGACTTGATTAAAAATCACCAGACAGAGAACCTTTTTGTGGATTTGTTGCATATCAAAATAACCATATTTCTCCTCACTCCTAACTTGAGTAAATATATCCAGTGTTTTGCATAATTAATACAGATTCCACACAGTCCAAATACGTTTATTTTGCATGTTTAATTCTGTTCCCTACTTTATAGTTACCAGGGTTGAAAAAGCTATTTAACTAAACACATAAATTATTCAAATGAAAACCAATTCAAAAAATATCACATTCACTTTAACTCCCAAATACCGTTTACTAGAGAAACGTTATTGAATTTAATGAAGGGAACTAAACAGTTAAGTTTCGAAAAACTTCAAACAAATTGATTTCCATAATTTAAATTCCCTTCACGATATCCACTTACAAAGTTGTTAGACAGCCCAATTTCCCCAGACTTCAACCCTTATCTTCCCCAAACTAAGCTCATTATTCAGCAAAAACGATGCTTCACGCATTCAACATCACCAAACATGCACTAATCTATCACACGTCCTCCCTCTCCGAAACAACTTCCGAAAGAGGTTTAAATTATTCGAAAAACTCCCCCAAAACTTCCCCTAACCACTCAGACGTTCGCGAATACTAAACCCAAACAGACTCAGAGTTCAAGTCCGGGCACGTTTCGGGCAACCAACTTCCCGCAGCCGTTTTAAAGCCAGCAGCTGGAATACTAATTCCGACTCGTTAATAAAGAGTCAACCCCACGTGCAACAGGAAGACCGGTGTGAAACTCTATGCTTCCATCAGAAGTGGCGTGAGATATATATCACCCTCCCTCCTTGAAACTGGCCATTCGAAATTCCCATTTGATACTCGCCGGTTAAGGTAACCTTCGCTCTAGGGTTAACGCAGGGGATCGCGTAACATACCTTCACGCTAGGCTGGCTTTAGATAAGCCTTAAGGCTGCAATCCAGGTTCGCATAAGGCGGGATAATTACCAAGAGGGAATTCGGCTTCTGTGGCGAACCAAGGATGTTTATGAGATTGGTTAGGGAGAGACACAGTATCGTTAATGGCGGAGTTCTTTCCCTAGATTTGCATATGGTAAAAGAGATGGAAATCAAAACCCTTCCGGTTATAAAAGACTTAAATCTCTGTGTACTTTGGGGGTTAACTTCGCCTTGTGTCGAGAGTTTATGGGGGGAAACTCTTACAGTGTATAGGGATAATCATCTGCAGCAGGGTATAAAAATCACTCATAATGTCCCATTTGCATGGTAATGCGAGAGGGTAAATTACTTAAGGCTATTTAAGGCCGTGGAAAAATGAAAGAGCTGGGGAATAGTTAGGTTGTGGTCTTATCCTAGAGAAGGTTATATTCTTTTATGTTTAAAGGATGTTAGAAAACGCATTGAGGGAATGATTTTATTGGTTTATAATTGAATATTAAATTGTTTAAAATTAAATAAATTAATTATTTGTGTAAAGGGATTTAAATATGTCAGTAATATTTGCAATTTTACTGCCCATGATTGTGGTGAATGCATCCTAATAACGACACTGTCCCAATTTCCTCATTATGTTTGACGATAACTTCATCTAGATACTGATGAAAATCTATTGCATTTTTTTATTTTTGAAATTTATTTTAGAATATATTTAAATTGTGCTAAATATTCCAGATAGAATGTGGGTTAGGGTGGAACGAAAAAGGGCCAAAAAAACTTTTTTCGAATATTCAATTAGTGATAGTGCGGAAAAGTTGCCTTAATACATCAGTGTCAATATGTGAAAATCTGAAACTGATCAAAAAATATCTTGAGGTGCCTCAAGAGCCTTGAAGTTTCAAAAAATTGTCACTTTTTCTACAAAACAACAAAAAAAACAAAGATTAAACACTAAAATTTTTTTCATGATTTTTATATGTGAAACTACTACTATCAGAGATATAATGGCACAATATTTTTTTTTAGAGTTACGCAAATATTGTTAAGTTGTTTTTCTTGCATTACTAGAAGACATAACTCTGGAACTATTCAGTTTAAAAACAAGAAATGGAGCTCATTCTGTTCATAATTTTATTCTCTTTGTTTCCTTTCTTCTTGTAACCTTCCTTCAATTATTTCACAATTTCAAAAAAAATATTTTAAAAAAATTTTAACCGAAAAAGGTTATAACCTGTAAAAATTTAATACCAATCAAGAAATGCTTTGAGATTATCACAAATTACAAATTATAAAAAATTGTATAATTCTAGTTAATTTCAGCTGAGTGCTTCATTAATAAACATTTTCAGTTAAAAGTTTTCTTTTAAAGGCATTAAATACTTTCATTAAATACTGGTCAAAATTACTTATAGATTGTAGTTTTAGTTAAGTGATTCTCAGGGGTCTGCAATACTAAATATGAATTCTTAACAATTATGGTAAAGCTTTTACTGTTTTTGTCTTATACTTTCGAAATTTTATAAGTAGTTATGGTTCTGCTACAATAAGTTGACACACAGATTAGAAATAAAAAGCATATATTCAATTAAATATTAAAAGGAACTATAATTGATTATTATTGATTGAAATATAATGATTGTTATTTATGACTTTTGATTACACAATGGTAAGAAATTATAACAGTTTTGGAAAACAATAAAGAACTAAAACAACGAAAACTATTCTTGAAAAATATCTAGTGATTTATTCTATTTTACATTTAAGTTGACCTAGATTAGAGATAAAACACATAATGATTTTAATTAATACATAACATTTTAATTGAATTATAGGGAGTGAGGATTCCATATTTCAAGATGTTAATAGATGCACGGCTGTGGATAAAAATTAGGGGGCATCCCCTTAAAAACTGAGGGTGATGGAGGAAAATGGGTGTCATATTTGAATTCAGCAGATCATTTTACACAAGAATCAGCTGAAATTCAGTTAGTGACTTCAAATTTTTTTTGTACAGCACAGTTTAACTCAAAGGGCGGCATTGAACCCTTCCGTGGGTGCTTTGGGGGCGCTCTCACCTCAACCGCTTTTAGTAAAAATCATTGCTGCATATTGCCATCAAATTTGGGTCCTTGGGGAAAGGTTAGGATCTTTCAAACGTGAAATGCGTAAAAAATAAGAGGAAGAAATAGCGTATAAAAACCTCTATAATTTTTAGCTATTTTTTTGCATTTTTAGGGGGGTAATTACCTCTTTAACCTATCCATTTGTTATAAATTATCATATTTTATTAATTTGAATCTTTCTTGTCCCCTGGGGAGCAATTTGAAGAATAAAGCAATGCTTTTTGACCCTGAAAATCGAGTTTAAAGTTATAAAGTCGTCGAAAAACGTAAAAAAGGGGAGGGGCTGTTCCCCGAAAATCCTGAGTCAATCAAGAATTTTAAGGGTGATTTTCGTATTCAGCGACCACAAATCTATGAGTTGACTGTTTTCATCAAGGAAATTTTTCATTGTTGAACAGTGTAATCGTTCTTTTTCTGTGTTTTGATAAGGGGTGTTAAAAACCTACTAAAATTTCGATTAATTATATTTTTTCTGCACGATTAAATTAGATTTTTAACTTGAAACTTGGTAGAAATGTTTATCATAGATAAATAAAAATAAAAAAAAACTATAAAAATAATAAAAATTATAATAAAAAAAATTAAATTTTTTTCACATTTTATTTTAAAAAAAAATTTTTTTGGGAGGGGATTGTCAATGATGCATACCACTGTAAAGAGAAAAAAATATCGGACAAAAGGAATCCAATTTCACGTTTTTAGGTTTGATAGTTCTAGAGTTATTGATGTTTCAATAATGCAGGAAAAACAACTTTACAAAATTTATTTGACGTTAAAAAAATATTACTACCAAAAAAAAAAGGGTGATAAAAAATGAAACCTGGAATGTTATATTAAGAATAATAGTAGTTCCTTATAAAAAAATAATGATCAAATTGTAAAGATTTTATCATTGGATTTTTTGTTGTTTTGTAAAAAAAACAGCATTTTTTCGCAACTTTAAGGGCTTTGAGGCACCTCAAGATATTTTTTGATCATTTTAAAATTTTTAAATATTGATACTGATGGCTTAAGGCAAATTTTGCGCCCTATCACTAAACGATTCGACAAAATTCGTTTTTTCGTTCCACCCTAATGTGGGTGTTTAAGCATACAGGAATTATGGTGGAATGCAATTTTTTTAATTTCTTTTTCTCTTTGACAAATTTTTTTTCTCATATGGAGTGCCCTCAAAAACAGCTCCTCTTGTGTTTCTCACGCACTCAGTAAAACTGACACTTTTGACCTTGGAATGATATTTTACACAACTATTTCTTTCGTTTTAATACTGTCCTCTTATATGCGTGTATTTCATATTAAAAATAACAAGATACGGCTCCTGCTTCCATCGAAGTTCCATCGAGTTCTTTAGTAAAACCTTTTTTGTACAATAAGTAGTTTAATGGTATGTATATTATAAATAAGTAATGACAAGAACAAAACAAATAATAAAAACTCTTCTTAGAAGACTGAGTAATTTGAGAGGCAATGTTTTGCATAAATACTTATTATTATTGAAATAACAACTCTTCATAAAAAGAAGAAAAACGTGAAAAGCAATTCCAAGTGCACTAGCCAATTTTGGAACAAAATTCCTATTTTCCCAAGACAACGCATAAAATAACATTATTTCTGCAACTAACATATAACGAAGGTCATTATACCATATATTTCATTCGTACCATCTATCTCCTAAACTGCCGTTATTACGGAAATGGTTACTACACGGCAAACACTCCAAGCAATCAAATTAGGAAATCAGCTTCGGGATTTGCGAAAATATCCGATTGTTGCCGATGTCTCCAATCAAAACATCCCCAGCGTGCGCCAACGGCAGCATTGGCATTGAATTACTTTTTGCCATCGGCCGAAATGCACGCCATACCTCCATCAAGCGGGGCCCTTAATGACGCCTAAGGCGCAGATTCACCATTTAATGTGGCGATGAATCTGTATCTCATATAATCACATTAACGAAAGCTTTTCCCTCGTCTGAAAAGAAGTCAAATCAGACCAGTCGTCATTAAAAAGAAGCTGATACCGCCAGGGTTGTTTTGATTTCTGGTGGGAATTATTAGATGTGCGCGTGTTTTGCGATTGGATTTGGGTCTCGTGTGGGAATGGGTTTGTTGATGAGTTATAGGTGGAAGTGGTTTGTGTGGAGTAATGTTGTTGGAAGTATTTACAGTATGGATGTTAGAGTGGATTTAGTTGTGGAGAAAAATTTTTCATGAAAACTAATTGCCATGAAGACTGGAAATTTTGACTTTTCTTGTCATTGGAAATGAGAAAACGAAATGCATATCAAATTGAAGGATCGTAAAATAAGATTATGGTTATGCTGTTCTCTGATAAGTGTTACAAGTTTGGATCTTTCAATAATACATATTTTTCTTACCTCTGGAAATGTTGTTGAGACATTTTTTTAAATGTGAAATAAAATAATAATTGAATAGCATTAAAAGAGAAATTATTTACAAATTTATATTAATACTTTAACTAATTGTTATAATAAAATCTCCTAAATTTACAAAATGGATAAACTTTGCTCGCGCCAAAACTTAATTAATAACCATGCACAGGTAGTGAATATTACAAGTATTATTAAAGAATTTGTTATGTTACATTTTCCAATGAATTTCATTATTAATCAGTCGGTACTAAAAGTCCCTGTTTTAATTTTGATACTAATCAAGTGACCGAGTTTCTGCGCACTATATAAGAAAAACAAAAATATATTTGTTGAAATATTTTCAAAAGCGTACAGGTTCCCAAGTGTGTGTAAAATACTTCCAACAAATGGATCTGAACATTTGTCGCAATGCAAATAAAAACTCGGCATGTTTCGGTAATATACAGGGTGTTTTACAGGTCCGTTTCGCCGCTTTTATTTGGTACCAAAGTGTCTTATGGTCACGGAAGTAAGGTCTATCCCTAGGTAAGTGACCCTGGAGAATGCATTGAGATGACTTACATCGCCCCTAGCAACGAAATAAAAAAGTTAAAAACATTCATTTAAAAACTAAAGGAGATAGAGCTAAAACCTCAGTGAGAATATTGTTGCAAACGTTATGAACATGTTGCCACTAAAAAAATTCATGAAAATATCACGAATATTTGCGGAGATATTAGCATGTGAAATTATCCCTTTTTCAGGCCTCAAAAAAGAAAATGTTCGCAAATTTGCAAGTTTTTTTTATTAAATTTTGTCTTTATTCAACTAATAAAACATAAAACTACACAATAGCACATAAAAATTTGAAAATTTACTAACTTTTTCTTTTTTGAGGCCTGAATAAGAGCTATTTTCACATGATAATATCTCAGCGAATATTCACCATATTTTCATGAATTTTTTTCAGTGAGTTCTTCATAACGTTGGCAACAATATTATCACTGAGGTTTTAGCTCTATCTACTTGCGTTTTAGATTAATTTTTTCTACTCTTTTAATACGTCGCTAGGGGTGCTGTAATTAATCTCAATGGATTCTCCAGGGTCACTTACCTAGGGATAGACCTTACTTCCGTGACCCTAGGACACGTTGGTTCCAAATAAAAGCCGCGAAACTGACTTTTGAAACAACCCCTGTATAAAGACAGAACAACTTCCGGTGACATATTAAAGTTCCTTCTAGCCCAAATGCATTTTATTGCATCGTAGATTTCCTAGCTCAAAATGATCTAACTACCAATTAAGTAAAGTAAAGAAACCCACTTTGATTCAAGTCATTTGAAAATATTCTCGAACATCTCTTGAAATGCAACTTATATATTGAGGGCTAAACTTTTGAAAAGTTGTTTTCAAAACTCAATACCGGTCCCACGCAGAGTTTCCTAACTAGCCAAAAACAAATGGGCAATTAATTGGCTTTGGTTTGTGAGAATTTATAAATATTCCCTAGGTACCGATTCTCCGGTACTCATTTCACGCAGGACTGTGTTCTTCCTGGCTTAACCTGAATTAGCATTCCCAGGTTAATTAAAGGTAGGGATGATGTTCGTTTATACCGAAATGAAGTGAAAAAGAACTTGAGTAGGGTTGAAGACTTCCGAAGTCACCTGGAAGGCGGGGAAAAGGGGATGAAACAATGCTTAATTATTTGTTTGGAATGAGATAAAGTTACGGTTTGGATTTGTTTAATTTGGATATTATTGTTTCGACGTTGTGTGGAAATTGACTCTCTTTCGCATATGCTTGTCTAGGTTATGTCCATTTTTATTAATTTGTGAGTAGGTAGGTGTAAGATATTTAACACATTTCACAATAACTATATTCTCTAAATATCAAATTGGATTTATTGAAGGATAAAATTAAACTGTTTTATAAATTCCTATTGGGGCAATTCCACGGGTAACTGACTGACATTTTTTAAGAAAAACGCTTAGTATTTTGTTATTTTCTTCCCAAAAATAAATGATAAAAAATACTTTCCACCCAGTTTATTGTTTTCTTGTTAGCTTAATCTAATAGCACAATTAAATTTTCAAAATATGTTTTTATTGATTTTTTAAAAATTTTAAACGTCATGGTAACTGACTGATATTTGTGAAACATTTATGTCAGTCAGTTGCCTTGTTGTTTAAAATTTTTAAAAAATCAATATAAACATATTTTGAAAATTTAATTGTGCCATTAGATTAAGCTAACAAGAAAGCAATAAACTGGGTGGAAAGTATTTTTTTATCATTTATTTTTGGGAAGAGAATTACAAAATACTAAGCGTTTTTCTTAAAAAATGTCAGTCAGTTACCCGTGGAATTGCCCATTGATGAAACTTCCTACATGTGTGATCTTTAAATACCAGATACGTACTATTTGAGGAAGAAAAATATTTTTTAATACTTTATAAGACATAGACATAGACAAGACTTTATTGTAATGGGCTCGTGCCCGTTTACAAAGTAGCAAAAATAAAGGAACAAAAAGTACAAATAAAGAAATAAATTAACACTTAATTATCATAGAACATTAAAACTATGAAAGATAAACGTAAATATACACAAATATATATTAAAGGTTGTTGGAACATTGGGCTAATTCGATTCTTCTAATAAATTTTTACGGACTTTAAGTTAGTACTATTTTCCATTCGAGACAGGTCATTTTGAAGGGTCTGATCTCGGAGAGATTGTAACACCAGGGGAAGAAAATACGAGGTAGTCCACTGAAAATAGCGAAAAAAAGGAAAAAATTGAAGCATTTTTCTCAATAATTTTGTTTTTATGCTTCAATTTTTCCCCAGTTAATTTAAATTTTATTGAAAAGTTGGCGTGATATTCGTAAACAGCACTAAAATATAGCCTAGAGACATGTATCACATGCATATACTACAAAATTTAAAAATTTTAAAAAATTTAAATTTTTTAAATTAATTTAAAATTTTAATTTTTTGAAAGATATTTTGTCCTTTTTCAATTTAATTATTTTTAAAATGATTTACTACCAAATATTGTCTAAATATTTTCCTTATTACTTGATTGAAAGATTTTACCTGTATTTTCAACGTTAATTTTTATAAATTAATTAATTAACTAATGATTTAATCACCAATTGTGGTTTTTTTATGTTATAGAGGTATATACCTACAACATCCATGGAAAAATGACCTTGGTAAATGCCTCAAACGTTTTTAGCAAGAGTTTTTAAAAAGGTCGATTTTTGAGGCCAAAAAAATTGAAAATTTGAAAAAATTAAACTTTTTATTGTCCGATTTTCTTCCATTTTTAGTATGTTATTATTTAAGTCATTTCTAATTGAAAACCGTTTAAATTATTTCTTTTGCAATTATTTTGTGGTTTTGAGCGATGTTTTAATTTTTTCGACTTTCCAAATTTTGAATTAATTTTTAAAAATTGAAATTTTAAATTTTTTAAAATTTAAATGGTATATTCGTATTCAGCACTGAAAAATAGCCTATAAACATGTATCATAAGTCTCTATTTTTATAATTTGATTTTTTGAAATATTTTTTCGGCCATTTTTTAAAAATTTAAAAAAAATTAAACTTCCCCCCAGCCGATTTTGGCCGATTTTTAGTACGTTATTATTGAAATCATTCCTAAGTGAAAACCGTTGAGAAACCTTTTATTGCAATTTGTCCGAGGTTCAACTCTATTTTCAGTGGACTAAGGCTATATAAGGGTCCTGCGAGACAAAAATGAAACCATGGAGTAGGGTTAATTCATAGCCTGGATTAACTTGTATGATGATTCGTGGGATATAATTTCTCTGATTTCCCTGATTTAATATTTTATTAGAAATAATTAAAATAAAAAAATTAAATTTTTAAAAACACAAATTACATACTAGTTTGAGTTACATGCATATGTTTTATTGGACGAATGTTTTGATGTTTATAGGTTATTATGAAAATTTGAGAAGGGGCATTTTTTTCATACTGTTATACCTTTTAATTTATTTTTATACATACTCTGTAAATTGTAGGTATTATTTTTTCTTGGTACTCCAAAGATCTTAATATCTAAGTATAAATCTACACTAGCGGAAATAAAAATCCCAACACCAAGAAGGAAAGGAGATATCAAAGTCAAATTTATTTCTATGATTGCACATAGTATCAATGTGAGTTGCGAAAAAAATCAGCCTTCCTGGATATTAGGGGGCCGAGAAAAACAGGGAGGAGTGTTGTCTCCATAGGTGTCCATTACCGCCGTTACACGTCATGGTATTGAGTGACAGGGGCTCTATATGACTTTTGAGGGATTGGGGGACCATGTTGCCTCCTCAGGTAGTCCGAATTCATATGGTGCACCAGCGGACGTTTCATACCGGGCTAGGTGATTTCTCCTCTTTCTCCGGACATGTTTTGTGAGCGTTGGTTCTTACGAACGGATAGGCCAAGGTAAAAATGCAACATAGGGGGTTAAGAAGAAAGCTTGGACATTGCATGAAACATGTGTTTGTGTATTTTTCTCTTGAAATTTGTCCCCAGGAAAGGTCTGAAAGTAAGGACGGACAACCGGCTAAAAAACCTCAATGAAGCAGTTCTGGTTGGCCAAAGTACCGGTAGATCATACTGAGGACAAGTGGCAGTAGAATGGATGTCGTTTGCAGTACTGCGGATTGTCCGTTTTGTCAGCATAGCTTCTTACGTCTTTGCCTATAAACAAGGGGCTGAAAATGGGCTTTTCTGTTTTCAATAGTGCACGAAATAAGGAAATGAAAATCCCAATTTCATGACATTGTGTTTATGAGAGAATCCAGCTTCGGTTTGGAGCACCACGACGGTTGGGTATGAGTTTGAAGAGACAATGGAGAGAGCGCACTCAGCTGATGATTTTCTAATCGTTCCACGAATTGGTGATGCAGGGTAACGGAGTGGGGATGCATTGGATTCCATTTCTGCAACTCCTGGGTATGATTCACCAGTACTTTTTTCAACCAGAGCTGCATCATTGAGGTTTTGCAGCCGGTAGACCGTCCTTACCTTCAGACCTGTCCTATGGAAAAATTTCAAGAGAAACAAGCACAACCACATGTTGTATGCAATGTCCAAGCTTTCTTCTTAACCCCCTAGGTTGCATTTTTACCCCGTCTTTCCCGTTCTCTAGAACCAACACCCACAAAACAAGTCCGGTCAATGAGGAGAAATCACCTAGCCCGGTATGCAACGTCCGCTGATGCACCATATGAATATGGACTACCTGAGAAGGCAACATGGTCCTCCAATACCTGAAAAGTCATTTAGAGCCCCTGTCACTCAATACCATGACGTGTGACAGCGGTAATGGACACCTATGGAGACAACACTCCTCCCTAGTTTTCTCGGCCTCCTAACATCCAGGAAGGCTGATTTTTTAATCAATTCTCATTGATACTATGTACAATCTTAGACATAAATTTCACTTTGATATCTCCTTTCCTTCTTGGTGTTGGGATTTTTATTTCCGCTAGTGTATCTTAAGTTTGAAATGTGATATAGTGAATAGTGAACAGAATGAAGTTCCAAAGCATTTCTAGTCACTGCCTTTTTCAGCACTTCTACACCACTCATAATGTAGTACCAGAAGAGGCAAGGGACCGAATAGCATTGTTTATTCATAACACCTCTCAAATGGAACGTCCGATCAATCTTTCACGGAAACCAGCATTTGCCGAAGTTGGGTAAATATATTCACGTGCAACGCTGGCATAACATGGTGCTACGTTAAGAGATTTCAATCGAAAAAGTTCGCGTGCGGAAAGTATACTGATGGAAAGTGCGCTAAGTTAATATTTAACGTGTGCTTCCAAAAAACAAATTTAACGAAATGGAATCGCTGGTAAAAACAGGAGTAGAGATGGTTATTTTCAGTGGTGGGTTTGCGTGTACCGCGATTTGGGTTTTCGTTTTGAGACATATAGTAAAAGCGTAGATTAAAATGTATAAGGATTTAAAAACAATGAGTGTAAATTGGTGATTATATACATTCCTTCAAAATTTTAAGCCAAACCTATTTTTTGAATATGTTGAACTTTTATGTAGAGAGTGAAATAAAAAAATACAGTTTAAATAAAGTTTTATTCAAAGAATTTAACCCGGCTAAATATAAGTAAGAAATATCCCTACAACATAGAGAAACGCACAACTCGAATGTCTTGTTGGTCCTCCTAAATAAATCAAGTGATTTGCCTATTCCTTCGATGAAAATTTGAAAATGAACTCCACATGATAAATATAATTAAAATTCTAAAAATAGTATTAATTCTTAGTAATCGTTATTTCTCTGAATAACTGTAACGATAAAAGAAGGAGTGCATCATATCGTAAGTTGTTATTTTTAGTTTTTAATCTTAGTACTTTTAGTTAAATAAGTACTATATTTTACTGAACTCAATGTTCTAGGCAATTTAAATAACCGAGCTTCTAATACTCAAAGGGGAGTTCACTTACACTCTTAAGAGTAAAATTGTGGTAGCGTAATCTTCTTAAAATTTAAAAGATCGATGCTGTGTCATTAATTAAAACCTAGTAAGAAATTTACCAACTTTAAGAGTATTATAAAGCAGTGACGATAATTGCTCAAATTGTAGCCGAATCTGTCTTCTGAGGAAATCGATTGGTGTTTTAACGATGTTTCACTGTAACACAATACCTACTCCATAGAATATTTTACAGAAAATTAAAAATATACTTTTTAATTTTATTAACCTTTCAAAATTACCTAATAAATAGAAAAAACAAATAAATTATTGTAATAAACTGCAGTATACCTGCTAATCAAAATAACCTCACAAAACCAGGTTTTTTCTGTAAACATATGGTTATCTTTATAAGATATTATGATAATAAGAAAGAATGAAAACTTGTATCTCTCTCTCTAAGGCGTTGTTATTTTGTGACTAACAAGGTTATCTTTTATCAATAAAGTTTATGTTATGTTCTTCCTTTCCCTTAAAGATAATGACTCATTAGTTTGTTGCTAGTTTTCTAAGTTGCAGTTTGTAGTCCTCATTAGTGATACTTTCCTTTCTGATAAAGCAGAAACAAGGTATCTAAGAAGTGACAGTTGAAAAAAACAGATTATATATTGTGTAAAAACTGATAAAACTTTTTATGAGGTAGAATACCGCTGTACATTTTTTGAGAGAAAAAGTTACAAATGATATTTACTTTGTTATTTTATATTTACTTTGATATTTACTACCACTTTATAGCAGAAACTAGGATTACTTCACAGATTTAACCCTTTATGCCCCAAACTATTTTCCCCATCCTCATCCAAAATATGTCAAGTTTACGCAACTGCAACTATAAGTAAACTAAATTTGGCCTTACATGACGAAAATTGGAAGAATTTGGACTTACACGTCCCGTCGGGGCATAAAGGGTTTACAAAATTATAGCTAGCATTATTATAACGAATCTTTTAAATTCAAATTCAATATGGGCATACACACATTGTAATATAAACTTATTGCGTGTGGTACTTAATATTAAAGGTTAAACTCAAATGAATTTATTATTTTTTTTTATTAAATTTTGTCTTCATTCAACTAAAAAAACACAATACTACACAATAACTCTGAAAAACTTGCAAATTTACGAACTTTTTCTTTTGTGAGGCCTGAAAAAGTGCTATTTTCTCATGCCAATATCTCCGAGAATATTCACGATATACTCATGAAATTTTTTCAGCTAGTTCTTCATAACGTTGGCAACAATACTCTCACTGAGGTTTTTGTTCTATCTCTTTTAGTTTTTAAATTAATTTTTTTAACTTTTTTGTTTCGCCTCTAGGAGCGCTGTCATCTCGATGGATTCTCCAGGGTCACTTATTTAGGGGTAGACCTTACTTCCGTGACTATAGAACACGTTGGTTCCAAATAAAAGCCGTGAAACGGACTTTTTAATTCATTATAAACGACTCAAGAGAAAATCAAGAAATATTGTAATTCAGATGATTATTTTTCAATCAGTCACCGTAAAAGAAGATAATTAAAATATTTCTGAATTAGTATATCCAAACTTAATTGATAAATATTGAAATAAAACTTTTTTCCCTCTCAAAATTCACAGAAAGGAATGATATCAAGGCATTGATCAATGGGAGGAATTTCCTTAAGGGAATCTTTTCAAACGAGTTTTCCTCAAAAATATCCTTTGTTGTGTTTAACCTTCTTACGCTTCATATTAATATTATATCATTTATTGAAATACGAGGTCTTTAAATATAATAGTTGAGTGTGAAAAAGGTCCTTTACGTAACTTACTTTATCATACGATTGAAAAGTGCTTCACAATAAATGTTATCATTCAATTAAGAATTAATAAAAAACATGTGAAGGTGAAATGAAGTAACGACTACATCCTTAAAATATAAACTAATATTTTCCCAAATATTTTACGAAAGTTTTCCTTTGCATCTTTTAAATTGTAGTGTTAAAACAATTTTAGTAGTTTACAGTAGTAATATCTCTTTAGTTTTTAATATAGTTAAGTTAATAAAACTTAAGTTAAAGCATCATAATTTTAAATTAACCTTTTAAACGCCGCAATTCAAATTTCGAATTAAAGGTTCTGATTTTTGGCTTAAATGGTTTGTTTTATCATTACTAAAACCATTCTAGTCATTTTTAAGGATGTTCCCATTTGGGAACATCGGCGTTTGGGGTGAAGTTTTTAGGGTGATTTCCAAAAGGCACATATTTTACAATTAATTCAAATAAAATGATTGAAATAGGTTTCTACTCAATAATTATGAACATTTTTATGATAGTGGACTGGTTTTTTCGTTTTTATTATCCATACTTGGACAATTGAGTAACATTTTATAGAAAAAATTTATTTTTTATAAGTAAATGTATTGTAAATTTTTTATAAGAAAAAATGTACATGTTTATTACTTACGCGAAGCTTTTCCGTACATTTTTCTTGTACTATGGGTAATATTTTAGAATACAAGATACATAAGAGTGTTCCCATGCACTTCAAAGCTAAACAGATACGTTCTGTGAGAAAATTTGTTTTAATTACGGTTCTATACGAATATCTAGCATAAAATCCACTAATTGCATTAAAATCTAATTAGCTTTCAAAAATCATAATCATAATTATCTCCATTGATTCATTAAAGCTGTGTTTCTCATGGAAGATTCCGAACTGAGCCACATATATTTTATACCCAACTTATGTGAGAAGAGTGTTTTTAGATGTACGTACTTATCCTTATTTTCAAAATTCTTCAATTTTATTCCTAAAATTTTAATGTAAAAAAAATACTTGAACAAAATTTATACGCAAATCCTCAGAAGCCCTCCAAATATGCTCTTTTCATAACTCCAAATGATAATTACTGAAAATTAATCAATCGGGGAGTTAGAAAAATATACAAGTATAAGAATCTGCTATAAAGATTTGGCATTTATTTCTCCATAAATCAGGTGAAAAAATTAAAATTACAGATTTTTGAATTTAAAACATCATTCTTAACCTGTTTAGATCCTTTGAGATACAAAAAGTTCAAAAAATTAAAGAAAATAGGAACTAACTTGAATTTTTGCATGTTATAAAAATCCCCTCAAATATCCCTCAAAAATCCCCCAAACGCCGACGTTCCCATTTGGAAACATATAAAAAACCAAAGATTAAACACTTCCACCTTCTTCTTGGTTTTTTATGAGAATCTAATATAGTTATAGTTATAATGTTCCACATTCCATTCTTCTATCACCCCTCTTTCGGTAGTAATAATAACTCTTGTAAAGTTGTTTTTCTTGCATTTTAAAACAGCTAATAACTCTAGAACTGTACAACTTAAGAACCTGAAATTAGTGCCATTTTGTTTGTAATTTTATTATCTTTGTTTTGATGTGCAATATAACTGCCTTTCTTAAAAATATTTTTTCAAAATTAAAAAAAACGTGAAAAAAATTTAATAAAAAAAATTCTGAAAAAAAATTTTATTAAGTAATTTAAAGTTTTTCAACCCCCAAAATAAACATTTCTGCCAAATTTCAAGTTAAAATAAAATTTTAACCTGTGGAAAAAATAAAAATTTTCGAAATTTTGGCAAGTCACTAAACATTCCATGTAATTTAACAAAAAAAGTGATTCCCTCATGGGGAATTCAAAAACTCCCTTGAGGGTGTTCATACGATTTGTACCATGCAAAAAAATTCACTTAAACTTCAGAAAATACAACTATTATGCAACTATTAAAATCTTACAGAGCTAGTTTCCAACTTAATTCACTGTGCCTAATTGAACCTGAATTTTCCTCAGAGTTAAGTTTTTACGTAATTTTTTCACTTCCAACATGTCAAATCAAAGGAAAGAAGTGTTTGAAGATAAAAGAATAAAATAAAATTATAAATTACGTAAAAACTTAATTCTAAGGATAATTAAGGTGAAATTAGGCACAGTGAATTATGTTGGAAACTAGCTCTGTAAGATTTTGTACCGAATCGGCTAATAGTTGTATTTTCTGAAATTTAAGTGAATTTTTTGCATGGTACAAATCGTATGAACACCCTCAAGGGAGTTTTTGAATTCCTCAAGAGTGAATCACTTTTTTTGTTAAATTACAGGGAATGTTTAGGGACTTGCCAAAATTTCAAAAATTTTTATTTTTTTCTACAGGATAAAATTTTATTTTTAACTTGAAATTTGGCAGAAATGTTTATTTTGGGGTTTGAAAAACTTAAAATTTACTTAATAAAATTTTTTTTCAGAATTTTTTTTATTAAATTTTTTTCACATTTTTTTTATTTTGAAAAAATATTTTTAAGAAAGGCAGTTATTTTGCACATCAAAACAAAGATAATAAAATTACAAACAAAATGGCACTAATTTCAGGTTTTTAAGTTGTATAGTTCTAGAGTTAAGAGCTGTTTGAAAATGCAGGAAAAACAACTTTACAAGAGTTATTTTTACTTTAAAAAATTTTTACTACCGAAAGAGGGGTGATAGAAGAATGGAATCTGGAACATTATAACTATAACTATATTAGATTCTCATAAAAAATCAAGAAGATGGGAGTGTTTAATCTTTGGTTTTTTTTAATGTTTTGTGAAAAAATCAGTATTTTTTTGAAACTTTAAGGCTTTTGCGGCACGGGTTAAAATTTTTTGATTGAGCTAAAATTTTGCAAAAATCATTTATTTGTATGATGGAACAATTTGGAGGGGCGTCGCATAAAGATTTCCAAACTTTAAAAATAAGGACCACCCTAATAGACGTTGTATTGGTAATTACTCTCCAAAATTGGAATATAAAGCTATTCTGTCAAGCCAGGTGGGAAGATGTGTTCTTAAGCTAACTTAACACAGCACAAAATTATTTGAAACTAAATTTATTTAAAATTTTCACAAATTGGAACTTGTGCAACTTTTGGAAGTGCCAAAAATCTCTAATTTTGATATAAATTCTACAAAAATTATTAAATTGTACTTGAAAAACTTTTGAATGTAAAATAACTTCAAATCTTTGAGTTGCTTTCTACCAAGTATCAAATTTCTGCATGAAAAATTAAGTGGTAAAAAATTCCTTAAAACGATGTTCCCATTTGGGAACATCGGCAGGTAAAAGGTTCAGTTTTAAAAATTTATATTTGGGATTAGCAAGAAGTACTGCATACAACCGTCAATTAATAATTTCAATTAAGTAAGCTAATTGTGTACCACTCTGCTATTTAAAAATTAATAAATAGATACATTTAAATAAAAAATATTCTTAACGGTGTAAAAAACATTTTTTTTCAGAAACTATACTCCAGAAGTTCTCAAACTTATCACTTCGTCCTTCCCCCCTTAACTGGAAAAATATCGCCTTCCTTTTGCTTTCTATATCAAAAATACAAGAGTGTAAAACCATAGTAAATCTTACACTTAATATTAAAATTGCATTACTAAATCTTATTTTCATAAAAAAATTTCTGTAGAAACACCTAAACACATTCAAGAGAGTCCGTATTAAACTTCTAAATATTTCGAAATCCACCTGTTATCACGGAATCTGCTAAATTTATAATTATGATCACTCCCCCTAAAAATCGTCTATAATTTTCTCTCAAAAGCGACAGATTTATCATCCTGCCAAACCCTCCCTTATTTACCTTATCCGCAACCTCGTCCTCCTGCGTGCCGGATGCGGCCGGACGCTTCCTGAGCTGCCGACACATGGCCCGTCCGGTGCGGTCAGAGGGAGCTGAGGGGAGTTGAGCTGTCGCCTTGCTGGACCCAGGGCGCAGACTGAGGCCTTCCGGTGGGGGCAGGGGCTCTTGAGAGAGAGGCTGGCGGCGCCACGGGCGCGCGAAAGAGCGAGCCAATCGCGCCGTGGTCCGGAGGAGCGGTGGCTCAGTTTGGGGAAGTTTCGGTTCAGCTGAGTTGGGAAAGTTGTGGTTGTGTTTGGGGAATTAAGGGAATGAGGAAGATGCTAAGGAGGTGGGAAAGGTGGGTTTGGATGTTTTGGGGAGGAGGTGGATTATTTGTGTAACTTATTTTGCCATGCGGGGAAAGTTGTTAGAAGGGGGAAAGGGCAAGAGGAATATAAATTCCTAGTATCTATTTCAGTTTGAAAATACTTTGTGGGTATAACCGATCGTTAGAGATGCCAATTTTGTTTAAAATTGTGTATGAAGTCATGGGGATGCAAATAACTTAATTTTACCTCAACAAAATGAGCCTTTTCGTTATTACATGAATCCTAATATCAATCAAATCAGTCTGCCCGGGCCTAGTACCCCCTTAAGGTGGTGCCCATCTCCGTTTCTGTAGCCTTTGGGCCTGGGGTGCTAATTACTAGCGTGTGAATCCTAACATAATAGGTACTTAATTACGTATAAGAACTTTTTAATTTTATTTTAATTACCATTTTGCATATTTTATAGAGTATGGTTTCCTTATTTTTCATAACATAGGATTTTTTGTTATAACGATGTTTCATTAAATTGAATGGTACATAAATAAATCGTCCATCCCTGTAAAATTCGGGAGCATAATAAGAGTGTGAAGGAATATTTTTTATGGATGAAAAAAATTCATTTCACATTTTTTTAAATTCCAATCATATAATATAAACGTAAGTTCGTGAAAAGTATGAAATATACGCTTTATGGGTTGTTGTTTTAATTCTATAGCCATATATGCTTATTTTCTTCTAATTTATGTTGGGTGGGAGACAAAGAATCAGGCATCAGATAAACAGCAACAGTTAATTTGAAACGAACAAAATTAGTTAAAGGGTTTAAAATTTAGCATCGTAGAATGGAATAGAACTAAATAAAACGCGTTGAGGATTAAGTACGATTCTGCATACGGTGACGCATGCGCCGTCGGGCGCGTGCGGGACGTCATCTCAGAGTATCCTCTTCTTTTTGTCTTACGTCATTCCCACATTTATACCTTTTGTGATATGCTTATTACTATCTTCGTTTATATTTTTGATGTAGGACGATTACAGCATTTTTGAAAACAGAAAAAGAGGCATTTTTGTATTAATAAATGGTTCTAAATTCAATTTATTACCGTCTCCCACTTGAGATTACTATTTGATCCTATAGAAAATTTGGCTCCGGTCCACAGGTGCTCGCTGGGTAAAGCTAAGTAGGTACTTCTTAGGGCAGTTCAGTGGGTCAAAGATAATATCCGGCAGTACCCGCCCATTAGAATAAAAAATTTGAGGCTGCTGCTAGGACTTATTGGGGTAAATGATATAAGCAAAAGAGAAATAATAAAAAGAATGAGAATGAAAAGACAGACAGACCTCTCTCTCTCTCTCTCTCTCTCTCTCTCATCTCTCTCTCTCTCTCTCTCTCTCTCTCTCTCGTCTCTCTCTCTCTCTCTCCTCTCTCTCTCTCTCCTCTCTCTCCTCTCCTCTCTCTCTCTCTCTCTCTCTCTCTCTCTCTCTCTCTCTCTCTCTCTCTCTCTCTCTCATCTCTCTCTCTCTCCTCTCTCTCTCTCTCTCTCTCTCTCCTCTCAATCTTACGCATAAATTTGTAATATTTTGAAGTGTTTTTTCTTCTTTTATCGATAAGCATTTGATTTTTCACACTTTTACATATTTTTTAAAAACCAATTTTTTATTTTTGCCTTCATATGGTTACATGATATTTTAAAGGAAATTATAACAATCAAACATTCAAAAAGTTTGAAATAAAAATAAATCTCTACGTTTCAAGACACAAAAACTTTTAATTTTAATAAGTTTTGGTCACAAGCTTGTCAAAGTTAATGGCTTATGAGTGAGTTTATTCACCAAAACCTAAAAGTTCAGAAACAACTACACAATTTATAGTAGGGGAGGGTGGGGACGATTGTAACACGGGGCAATTGTAACACTTTGATTTCCTCAAAATGAGAGGCTGCCTGGGCGAAAAGGAGATGGACAGTACGTAAAAGGCAGGTGTATTAAAGAATATCAGATATTGCCAAGGCTGACATTTGAGTTGTGGCTGTGTAATTGAGAAAAGAGTGTTTTTCGAGCATCGAAGTAAATTTCTACTTTTGTGAAACTTTCCTTCTCCTGCACTGCAGGTATGAAGCACAACAACGTTGATTTTATGTATTGTATGTACATGTATCCCAGTTTTATTCTGCTTAGTTTCAAGATGATACTGTTGTTAGTTTCGTGGAAAACGAGGGTTGAACTAAAAATGGCTACGTGGGGTCGATTGTAACACTTCAGCCGGGGACGGTTGTAACATGTTACAACTGACCCCAATGTAGAAAATAACATGTTTCAAAAGTATTTTTGATGTATTGATTTATAATTCATACTTACCCTTCATATTGGCATATAATTATGAATTTTTACGGTTTTAGGATGCCGAGATCAAGTAAAAGGAAAACTGAAAGGGGGTGGATTAGTCTAGAAAAAATGGAGGGAGAAGCTGTTGAGGTTTCGGTGTCTAAAAAGTCTATTAGAAGTGTTGGTCGAAATCACGATATTTTTCATGTAACATTATAAAGATTTTGTCAGAAAAAAATAAAAAATGAAAATCCTAAAGTGAAGTTTTCGATCAAGGGCACTAAGAGGAATCATTTTTCGTGCAAAAAAGGGTCCCACGTTCGTTGTACTACAGGGGAATTAAGTTATGAATTCCCTAATTGCCCTTGTGAATAATTATTTACTGTTATTTACTCATCAATATTCATTATTATTTAAAACTCATTATTTGAGTGAAAAGTTCATTATTTCCATTCTAGTCTATGTATTTAATTATTATTTAACAAGAAAATATAAATTGTTAATAAATTTGAATGATTTTCTATCTGTTTTTATGAATTTGTGTTGTGTTCAATTGACCCTTATATGTGTTTGTGTTACAATTGACCCTTCAAGTGGGGACGATTGTAACGTTTTTCGATTTTCGATGTTTTATTTACTAAATTGCAATGCATGTCCACCGGACGGTTTTCATAACAAAATTGTAATTGGGATATATCAACCTATTTTCATACCAATTTTCATAACTCTAACATAAAAAATGGCTTAGTTTGAGATCAAATAAACAATTTTGTTACAATCGTCCCCACCCTCCCCTAGTATATGGCATGTTAACAAACAATATTTAATTGAGTTCAATTATGAAAAGAAATCAAATTGCCATTGACATTGTGGCACACCATTTTTGATAAAAATTATAAAAATCAAACATTTAAAAATTTTGAAATAAAAATAAATCTTAACTTTTAATATCTCTACGTTTCAAGACACAAAAAACTTGTAGTTTTAATAAGTTTTGGTTGCAAGCTTGTCAAAGTTAATGGCTAATGAGTGAGTTATTCACTTACCAAATCATCAAAATTTCAGAAATAATTACAATTTATAATATGGCATGTTAACAAACAATATTTAATTAAGTTCAACTATGAAAAGAAGTAAAATTATATATTACGGAAATTTAGTTTCAATTTATGAAATTGAAATATGCGAGGCTGGTCAGGGGATCTCCACCGCGATAAGAGAAATGATTCCATCACCCCTGCTTGCGTTGCGAGGATTCAGTGATAACCAACTTTTCACATTACTAAAATTTGATTATTAAAAAATTTAATGAAATTTTTCCCGTGAACCCCTGAAAGTTGCTGTGACCCCCAATTTTCATTTTCATGCCCGTGGACCCCCTGGAAGTCGCTGTGGACCACTGGGGGTCCATATGGACCACTTTGGGAACCGCTGCTCTGCCATTATAATAGGGATTTATATTTTCGAGTTGGAATCCGAGTTATACAGTGTGTTCATAAACCATTTAATTAATTGGTATAAATTAATAATACATATTAATGCGTAAATTTCTTGTCCACTTAGTTTTCTTCTTGGTTATAAGTATTTAAATTTGTTTTTTTAGACGTTTCCCATTTATAACACAAAAAAATCAGAAATAGGCTATCAAACCTTTCTTAAACAGAAATTCTATAAAAATTTAAAACCCACAGGTCTTTAATTCAGATTTAATTACAAAACACGCAAACTCCTCGTGAAAATCAAATAGTTTTATAAAATTCTCTCAACTCAACAATTTATTTCTTTCCCTTCCAAATGTGTTGCTGCTCTTTTGTTAATTGCTCTTCATCTGCTAAAGAGCAAAGGGCAATTTATTAATTACAAAAATGGAAAGAAAAGAGAATATTTCATTAAAATATATTTTTTTCTCTCGAAATCTTCTTCAAACTCATAAACTGCTGCGAATTGTTCGTTAATCTCTAGAGGCAAAACTATTAACATAACGCTGTTCCAAAAATTAAATTTCCCCAACATCCCAATATTATTTCCGAGACAAAATCTGAATGTAGAGAAGAGATTCAAACTGAAAGAAAGAATCAAGAAAAGAAAGCTTAAATGAAAGCCCTCAAGCAAGATTTTGTGAGTGTTGTTTTTATTTAAAAGATTTCTTCAAAAACGACGTGATTTTTATTTCTATTATTTAAAATGTTAACTTTTTTACTCAACACGTTTCCCTTAAAAATCTGCGCCATTTCTATTATGATTGGAAGTCAGGGTAGACTTTTAAAAAGTAGTTGAGGGTGAAAAAACTAGCATTTTAATGAATTTAAGGTTTGTAAATGAGGGCTTAACTCCCAGAAGATTGAAAGATTTTTTTCAGTCGTTCTTTTGTGATATTTTAGTGACAGGATGCGAGTTTAAACCATTAACCAGTTGTGCTTTTTGCACTCTGGGGGAACGCATAAAAATTTAGTTGTAAGAGGATTTTATTGGAAAAAGTTCAAGAATTAAAATTGATAAAAATTAAATAATTTACCAACTTTTTTTTTGCGTTTTTTGAGGGTATATAATCCATAGAATAAAATTATTTTACCGTTTAATTAAGTTGTAGTTCTAATCTTATTTGAAATAATGAACTCCTTTCAAAGACTGCTAAAAAATTATTTTATTTAAGAAATGGTTAAATTAGTAGTTAAAACTCAGGGAGGGCCCATCAGGCTATCAGAATTGTTAACATGCAAGATGACGTAATTGGATGGTAGGCGTTGACGCTTTGAAGTGTTAATTAGTGGAGTGACCAATCATGGTTACTTAGGGAAATCGAGGAGTTTCTTTGGGATTTTCTCATGTATAAAGCACTGGTAGAAAGGGAGTAAAATAAGACACGGGGAAAATATACAGGGTGTATCTGAAATGGTACAACAAACTTTCAGGAATGATAGTAGACACCTAGACGAGTCAGAATCACATAGGATTTGGGGGTCCCAGACCAAATCCCAGGGAGTTAAAAATGGAGCGACACCCCAAAAAATTCAATTTTTAGAAGAACTACAATTGGTAAAAATTTAACTATGGTCTCAAAAATTGTGGTTAAATATGATATTTAAAATTATCTCAAAAGTCGTCACTTTAAAATTTGTTTTACTATGAAAAAAGTTAAAAACCACAAAAAAATGTGAAAACTCTGCCAAAACCTTATTTTGTATTTCGAAATCATTTTTTTATTTTATAATCTCAAAGATCATAGTTGAAAACCCTTAAGTCCAAAGTTTCACGTAAATACAATAAATATTAAACGCTTGAGATCCTGTTAAAGTTTGTTTTTTGCGTGCGCAAACAGTTTTCTAGAGCTGTTTCCTGAGCAGCAGTTTGCGCACGCAAAAATAGATTTAGACAGTGCCTTTGGATTATTGGTGGAGAACTTCTATTATTAAAATCTACTGTACTATCCCCGGTTATCATTTTCTTTTTAACTTTTAGTTTCCAAGAGAATTTTCAATCAACCAATCCCAGCAGACTTGGCTAAAACTGACCGTTTGTATAGAAAAGCTGGTAAGGTGAGTCATCATGAGAACACGATAATATCATCAGATGAACTGTAAATAAAAGCGGGGGTGTTTATTAGCCCCGCCTAGGAGCTAAAAATGCATTAGATACAGACCCTCCCAAAACTAACAAAAACTTTCGGGTAGACCTCATAATGTATTAAAATTTATCTTAATTTACCATGTGTATATGAAATATTTCATTTCTAAATTACATATTTAAAACATTTACCACCCTTTTGGAGACAATGCTTCCCTTAATATATTCAACATTTTGAGCTGGTAGTGCCAAAGTATGCTCTGATTTCGTAAGTCTATTTTTACCAAGATGAACTCTTTTCAAAGCAATAGCCTTTAGTCAAAACATACACTATCTTCCTAGCACATCTACCTAGACTTTTAATACCGTACAGCGCTTGCTTCCACGGAAAAGATCATTTTGAGCGAAATACGCAGCCAGAATTTTGAGAGAGTAAGAGTTTCAGTTTCATTTCCAAGTTTCGGGGGATGCCCGAATCGTGTAATTTCGGGATCCGGATTCGGGAATTCGAGTTTCATGAGTATTATCTGGTTCTATGTTGCTTTGCGTCTCGAAGTAGCACGGTCGTTATTCGTGGGCAACGTTTTCGGCGAAGATTAGGATTTATGGGGGTTGTTTAGGAGTTTGTTGGGGGCCACACAGAGAAACTAACTGATGGAATCAGAGTTATTAAAGTTGTTTGGAAATGAATGAGTATTTTGAAGTAGTACAATATTTGAACGTCATCTTCAGTTTAAAAAAGGGAACAAGAACAAAACATGGAAAATTGGCTTTTCATGCACTAAAATTTCCTAGCTTCACACTCTACGCATGGGTGGGAGCAGGGAAAAAATAACTTCTCCCTGTTGGCAGATATAGCCCCTTAAATTTGACAAAATAAATGTCTATTTTTATCTGATTTATTAATTAATTTACAATTTATTTTATCTTTATTTTCTTATTCTGTGCTATAAACTAAGCCAATACAAAAACAAACATGTTTTTATATGTACAAAAAATGTCTTTTAAGCGATTAACCTTTTTTATCCGGTAAATGTTGAGTGTTGTGCGTTGAATAACTCCATTGATACTCCATTCATATTCATTAAGGTAACTGCTTGCGTTGGGAGGCCTTTTTTAAAATATTAACTAAATAATTATTTAATTGCTATTTTCTGAGAGCTTATGTTCTAAAACAATGAAAATCCTTCAAAAAATAATTTAAAAAAGTTATTTTTTAAAATAACAACTCCTGAGAATGTTCTCTTATAGGTACAATTAAAATTTTGGCAGGATTTTGTTCCTAAGACACTAATCTGTGTTACTATTTACAAAAAATCTGAGATTTTTAAAATAGAAAAGAAATACAGACACTTGAAATCGAAAAAAGTAAAAATTCATGAAAAAACATTTAAATCAAGTTTACACACTTTAAAAAATACCTTAATTCAAATATTTTTCTTAGATTGTAGAAGATAACATGCGTTATAATATAAAGAGTGAAAAAAATCATCAGAATATTTTAAGTAGTTTAAGAGTAATCACTGTTACCGTGATCCAAAATATATTCAAAAATGTCATTCTTCAGAAAAGGGCTTTAAAGTTTAAAATTGTATATTAATCCTGGTACTACTCGGTACTAAAACAGCTGTAACTTGTGTTCTAGATTACTCAGAGTTTAAAGTAAGGTAGTTTTGGAAAGCTTATAAAACAGGCTATAAAATAAAACAATAAAACAAAATTCGATATTTTTGACGAAAATGACGATTTCAACTCAGGCAGCTACCTTAAACTGTCTTAACAACATAGTTTCATTTTTGATTACTTGAATTTTTTTGCCTATCTTTATCTTCCCCACTTTCGTGTTGTACACAAAGCAGTAATTGTCATTTTAAGTGGTATTTATGTTTTTTTATGATAAGGTGGAAAAAGGATAAAGTCCAATACTGTACAATATTCACTGATATTTTTTCTATAACTGTTCTGCCTTCTAAATATGGTCGGGAATTTCCCGTAAAAATTTGATGGCTATACAATACAAATTCCATAACTTATACAGTTTTGTTTATTTTCAGCTTTTTAAAAAGTTATAACTTTACGAGGAGTATTCAAAGAAATAAAACTTTCAAGAACCATAGAAATATTTTAAAAAAAACAGAGCTAGACTATACAGATTATTTCAAAGAGAGAAAACCCGTCCAAATACATCCCGGTCAGATTCCTGTCTTGGAATACATAAAAATTAACTAAAGATCTATAGCAGGGGTTCCCAAACTTTTTTGGCCCGTGGACCCCCTGACAACAATTTTCGTACCCAGTGGACCCCCTGTCTTAGGGACCATTCAAAAAGTAGCTAAAATCTTATGTTTATGATGTTTATATTTCTAAACCACGCATAAATTTTGTAATAATGATAATTTGTTTTCACTTTTACATATTTAAAAAAAATTTTGCCATTCATATGGTTACTTGATATTTTTAAGGAAATTATAATAATCAAACATTTAAAAAGTTTGAAATAAAAAAAATCTAAAATTATTGTAATATCACTACCGTTTCACGACACAAAAACTTTTAGCTACAGTGGCGAATCCAGGATTTTTGTCTGGGGGGGCTGAGTTTCACTAATAACTTAATTACTATTATGGGCTGTTCAAGATTATTATTATAAGTAACTGAAAGGGGGAGGGGTGGAGGGATGGTTGCCAGTGCCGTAGCCAGATTTTTGTTTAGGGGGGTTACTCAACATCTTTTCGAGATCTAATCTTAGTAATACTAAGTTTTAGGTCAGATGACATCGTAAGGTTTTAATTTTGGTGCACTAAATTTCAAAATTGTGAAAAATGTCAACTCCAAGTAAAAAGGGGCCCCCCGAAAAATTTTGAAAATTTGCCCCTCATAATAGTGATTTAGTTCATTTTGAAGCCTTATTCCACCAAACGAGCACCACTCATTGTAAGCGGCAGAATTTTCAAGGAAAAAAGTTTATGGCATTATGAATTGGAAAATTTCTAGGTGGTTTAGGGGTTCCTATATTCCAGTAAAAAAATTTAATTTTGCCCTTAAAGTGGCATTTACCTCATGTGGAGACACTTTAGGTTACATCCAAGAGGATCCCTCTTTGTAAATCCCTAAAGTTTCAAGGAAAAACCGTACTTATTATTTTCCAAAATTTCGAGGGGGTTTGGGGGTCTTCCCCCAGAAAAGTTTTGTAATTTCCCCCTTAAAAGTAGGGTTGCGACTCAATTTGAGACCCTTTGAGTAACAACACTGAATGTCCGCAAAGTGTTGAAATTTCTTTTTTGGCTTTATTGCTACTACCAAAACTTGAATGTCTTATTCCTGGGGGGCTGAAGGCTGTAGCCCCACAGCCCTCCTTCTGGATTCGCCACTGTTTAGCTCCGCCGAAGGACTCCATGATAATCAACTTTTCATATTACTAAAATTTGATTATAACAAAGACAAAAGTTTTGAAACTGGTCAAAATTTTTCATTCTGGAAATCTATTTCAAATTAGTTCTATAATCTAAAAAAATAATTTAAACAACAATCAAATGTATGCAAAACCCATCAGTGTGACGAACTGTAACATCATAAATGCGAGTAATTGTGAAATTTCTTGTACATAATTAAGTTTGAGGGGGTGACCCACATACCACAGTGACCCACTTACCCCAAGTAACCCTATCTCATTATAATGCATTTTTTCTAAAAATGAGAAAATAATTAGTACAAATAGTGAATATAAATTTCGAAAATTATTATTTCATTCCACAGCATGCCAACATATCCAAAAATAACTTTTTTTTCACGTTTTCCAAGAACTTTTTGAAGCGACAACCTTACATGCAGTTACAATTTTCTTTAAAACCGTATATCGTAAAGGTAACGTAAAACGGGTGTATCAAAACACCATTAAGATGAGAATAAATAGATTTTTCATTGGAATTTTTTTTCGTTTTTCTTTTTTGAGCAAACACAGAATTATTTGTTATATTTTTATTTCTTCTCCTTTTATTAAATTTAATGGTGTTCCAAGGTAGGAGGGAATCGAAACACCGCTTAGAATTTTTATTTCATTGATTCAAATTATGTAATAGGCATCATTATTGATAAGAGGCGAATGCGAAAATGTTATTCTGATGTATTTTATTCTGTTATTTTGTCATGTTGGGGAAAAGATGAAATTCCGAAATTTAGTATCACCTCAACTTTTAAAAAACGAAGTTATTTTCATCTCACGTTTCCTAAATTGACTGAACACAACACAGTAGAATGATTTAACCTTATATTGATGATGATGATGATGATGATGATGATGATGATGATGATGATGATGATGATGATGATGATGTCGTGTCCACGACGAGTCCAAATCAAACACTGCCATGGGCGGAGATGACAGCCCTTGCAATCTCTGTAATATTGTCACTGTAGAGGTCTATTTCAGAGAATAAGACCCCAATATTAAGTAAGTGAATAACTATGGCTGGACAATCGAAAATGTGTGCTGATGTTAAAGCTGTGTCCAGGCAGTTGTCACAGTTTCTTTAAGTTCTATTCCCCTCTCCGTCGATTTTCATTCCTCTGTGATGTCTTGTCCTAAGTCTTACAATAGTCTTTGTCAAAAGGCGTTCCTCATTGATGATACAGAGCTGGTGTTTGATTGGAATCTGCTGCTCTTTTAGTTTGAACTTAGCCACGGCATTTGCATCCAATAAAGTAACATTGATGTTGTTGTTACTGTTATGATTTATAGCCTCCTTTGCCAGTTTGTCTGCGTTTGCAGTTTGATGAGTCCAGATCTGAACCTTATATTGAACCTATCATAAACTTAGGTACCTATAATTTTATTTAAATACGTTTCAAATATTCCTTTAAATCTGCGGTTCCCAAAGTGGTCCATATGGACCCCTAGGGTTCCACAGCAACTTCCAGGGGGTCCACGGGCATGAAAATGAAAATTGGGGGTCCACAGGGACTTTCAGAGGTCGACAGGATAATTTTCATTAAAATGATTAATTTTGATAATATTCACAAAAATTTAAATTTTGTCTTTTTTATAATCAAATTTTAGTAATATGAAAAGTTGGTAATCCCCGAGTCCTCGCAATGCGAACAGGGGGCGATAGAATCTTTTCTCTTTTATTGCCGTTAAGATCCAAAACATTTTTTGTTTGCAAAAAAAAAACATTTTTTTTTTCGATTTCATATATTAAAACTCAATTTCTGGAATGTATAATTTGATTTATTTTCATAGTTGAACTTAATTAAATATTGTTTGTTAACATGACATATTTTAACTGTAATTTCTGAAATTTTACGATTTGGTGAATGAGTAACTCTCTCATAAGCCATTAACTTTGCGACCAAAACTTTTATTGTTAAAGCTAAAAGCTTCTGTGCCTTGAAATTTGTGTCAAAAGTTTAGATTTGTTTTTAGTTTCAAACTTTTTAAATGTTTTATTTTTATAATTTCACTAAAAATGTTGTGTAATCATATGTATAGCAAAAATAAAAAAAGAGTTCTTTAAATACATGTAAAAGTGTGAAATCAAATGCTTATCAATGCACGAAAAAAACTTTTAAAAAGTTACAAAATTTATGCTTGGTTTAGAAATATGTTTCAAAAACATAAGATTTTTAGCTACGTTTTGAACGGTCCCTAAGACAAGAGGTCCATGGGATACGAAAAAAGTCGCCAGGGGGTCCACTGGCCAAAAAAGTTTGGGAACCCCTTCTTTTAATCTTATCATATAGCTACAATGAGTGTTAGTTGAAATTAGTTTTTTAACTACTATTCAATCGAATTAAAAGACATTTTCAAGTAGTTTATACTAAATATAATTTCATGCTAAGAACACTCGTTGAAAAGTTTATAACGGCAAATAAGATGTCATTTTTAATTTCATCATACGTGTATAACGCAATAAGAGTTAAATGAATTCGAAAACAATAATGCTACCTTAACTTTGTATTATTAACTATTATAATTAATAGTTTAGTTTAGAAGAGTCGTTTTCGATTAAGAATGCGTAAAAATGCTTTTAATTAAAACTTCAGCGTGTGATACTTCAAAACTAATGCATTACAAGTATTTTAATTTAGGAGTATGTTAATTCCAACTGATTGCAATTTCACCTTATAAATACGGTGTCAACAACAGTTTTAATTCAGATTCCATTAAGAAATAATTTTAAAAATGAGGTCCGTGAAAATCAAAGAGCTATTACCTGTCTGATTAGTTCATAAAGCATTATGCAGCAGTTACTTAAATAATCTATTAAATGAACAAGAATAAGCATAAAGATATTGGTTTTAGGATTGATACAATGATACATTAGATAAACTTAGATTTACATCATGATACAATGACATGTCAAAAATATAGGATATCTAGTGTTTGATACCTTAATTAGTAAGTATCAACACCTAAATATCACTTGAAACTCATTTAACTTTGAGAAACAAGAAGGAGAAATATAGCTTTTAGGGATAGATTTCTTTATAGAACTGCACTTTTTTAAAAGCATAAATTTGGGTGTAAAATAATTTTTAAGATCGCTCACAATGGTTGCTACAAAATCAAAAATTATATTATCAATAAAAACAAATTTAAAAGAAACATTTAAACACAAATTAACAGACACATTTTACACCATAAAAGTTTACTTCATTTTTCCATTTTTATACTTTTTTTTATCATAATGAGTACTTTTTATCATGAGTGAAACATCAAACAAATCGGCTATCAAACTGTTTAAATTTTACCCTAATCCATTTTAAACGAATGTATTAGTTCTCTGTTTTAAATTTCGACCGCAGTGGTTTTAATCTATGTTCTAATCTGCATAAAAGCTTCAGAGCAGTGTTTTCAACAAATAATTTACAAATAGCTTTTTAAATTATTTGTTGAAGACACCACTCTGAAGCTTTTATGCAGATTAGAACAACCTACACAATAGAAACTTAAGTAGGGAGATATTTAAATTCACTCAAATAGACATATCCTACACCGTGAAGCAAAACTTTCATAGGAGATATCTTGTTTTTTTATTAAAGCGTGTCAACTCAAACCCACTTCCTCGATCAACCATCTTTTGGAGAAGTGCCACAGCCATAAGGGAAGGTCCTGCACATCCCACTCAAAACCTATTAATAAACGATTCTGGGAATACTCGAACGAATTTCAAAAATTGACCGAGATAACACTGAACGCTTCCTTTTTAATATAAAAGGGAAGCGTTTCTTTCTTTTGAAAGGGTCTGCCGAGAGTGAATTAGTCCTTTCGAAGCACTTGAGGATCTCGCTTTTTATTGGTTTGGTTATTGAAAGAATATTAGTTCTCTCTCTAAGTTTGCCGGAGTTGTTAAAGTATTCTTTTCAGTGGGGTTGGCGGATTCTTTTAATGAATTCTAGGTTTTTTTTTAACATTGTTGAATTAAACTGTCATATGGGAGGACTTAAATCTTTTTCTATTTAGTCGGATATTGCCAAAAATGTTTTATGAAATTTTCCTTAAAATATTTAGTGATCATTCTGACAGATGTGGGCAATGGGAACTAGAATCCAAATCTGTTTTATATCCCAAGTCCCAAGTACTTGAAATATTCAATTAAAATTATCTCACAGTCGAATTAAACTATTGTAACTAATTAATAACCCAAAAATTATCTATTCTCTAACTTTAATTTCCTTTCTACATAAAAGGCAAGAAAATTTTTTTTATGGTATCAAACTCACACACATCCTTCTAATTCAACCATAATTTTTAAACATTCCATCAATACAGAAAAAAGTGGGAACAGATATAAATTAGTTTTTCAATTAATGCCTTTTATGTAATTATTTTAGTTGAAGCCATAACTAGCTGATAGATTTATAAATGTAAGAATGAAACAGCCAAAATATGTTGCCAAAGCAGGGATTATGAGAAAAAAAAAGGATATCCGCATACAAAAGTGTCAAGATTTATGTAGTAAACCAATTTAACTAACTTAATTTTTCTGAGTTTTGGGTTTGAGTATTGTATTGAAGTCTGTAGTTTTGAAAGTTTTTCACAGATTTAACTGCTTAATTTTTTTAATCCATAAAAAAGTTTACCAAAATTAAATATTTAGAAAATAATAGATAAAAGATACTAACCATTCAATTACTCGTTTCAATTTATTTAGAAATAATTCCTAAACCAGCACCCCCTTTAAATCAAATATCGTAATAGTACATTATTTTTTAATAATTATTGTCACAGTCGGTAGATAAAAAACATTCCCATTTTTTAAAAGTTCCAAAAGCATTTTATCCCAAACCTAAACAGAACTTTTATTTGAAATCTCAAAGGATTGTTATTTTCCCAAGTCTTGCTCCAGAGAGATGCATTTACGAAGGAAATATACAGAAGAAAACACATCGTTTCCAGCTTGATAAACTGCTGGGGAACGTCATTCTCAGAACGTTTCGGGACATCAAACTCTTCGTCCTCGTTTGACAACTCCAGGTATCGAAAAAGTGCCAGATTCCCTCTCGAATTTATTAAAGTGTACCCAACCAGCTTAAATTCAAATAATACAGTAAGATACGGCTCTCGTATTTTGACATATAGAAGGAGCAACCTCAAATCAACGTAGGAGTCTTCTGGTAGATTTTTTAAGTTTATAGGTTTATAAATTTAAATGTGTTATTTAATGTTGAAAACTGTCCGGTTAGAGTTAGAAAAATAAGTATGTGGTGATGTTACACACCACCTCATATTTTTGTATACTTTTTCCATTTTAATTTCAAAATTCCCATTGGATTATTTTAGGCCTAAACCCTTCTTTCTTATTTCCCATGGTAACTGTTTGCTTTATGCATCACGCGCATCTCATAAATTATTATCAATCGAAATTATACTGTTTCTTCTGCCGGTAGTTAATTATTCTATCAACACTCCCATGCTTCCCTCCTCTCTGTCGCCGGTCAAGACTTAACTTTTACATCCCAACGTAATCTTACTATCGCCAATATTCAAAATTAATTCTGTAGTTAATTTCCCTATTCGGTAACCTCTCCTGCCTTTCACATAAGTTGTGCGAGTAGACATAATTTTTGAACACACATTTTCAGTTCACCAAGCAACAACGGTTGATGACTTTTCTGTTTGACACATGTTAGTTATAGTCGCAAATCCAGGGTCTAGTTCGGAACATGATATAAACATTATTATGATGAGAAATGATACCGGCATAGGCATGATGATTGAGGCTGCGGACTGGATCGCACGAGCACCACCAAAAGAACGCCTCGGAGGACCCGCCTGGGTCTCCGAGAAAATCGGCTTGGGACTACATGACGGGGACCGGAGCAGCATAGATTCGGGAGAAATTAAAGAAAGCGGAGGGTTAAGAGGGGTGTGGAAAATCGTGTGCATTGGGTTAAGTACTGCTATTGTAAACCTATGATGGCGAGCGCCATGAAAATCACAATTAGCCAAAGGCTAATTAAAGAAAAGGCAGGAGAGGTTACCGAATGGTGAAATTTTCGCAAGAATTAATTTTGAATATTGGAGATAGTAGGATTAGGTTGGGATGGAAAAGTTATGTCTTCACCGGCGACAGAGAGGAGGAAAGCATGGGAGTATTGATAGAATAATTAACTAACGGCAGAAGAAACAGTATAATTTCGATTGATAATAATTTATGAGATGCGCGTGATGCATAAAGCAAAGAGTTACCATGGGAAATAAGAAAGAAGGGTTTATGCCTAAAATAATCCAGCGGGAATTTTAAAATTAAAATGGAAAAAGTACACAAAAATATGAGGTGGTGTGTAACATCATCACAAAGTAAGTATTTTTTTTAAAAAACTAAACACATAAATTTGAAATATTCTACAATGTGCATTACCCCCAATGAGATAGTGCCTCTTTTATATTAGTAAATAGTATCAATTGTAGAATAATACTTATATGTGATCATACGATTAACTTTCTTGTGTATGCTTTTAATTTTCTTTGTACTTATAATTTTTAAAACTCTTTAAGAAAGACATTTACACACTTCTAGTATGAAAACGTCTCGTAGTCACACTTTACTGTACTATACATTTTGTAATATGAGTTAACACTATAATTATGGTGTATTAGTCGTTCTACTTTCATCCCCCCCAAAAAAGTTAAATGCAAACGGTCACATGCGGATTTTCCACATCCCATGGGAATTCAGCTATAATAATAAAAGCTCATGATGATTCTAAATTAGAGAAAGAAGAGTAAAACTGTAAAATATCCTCATTATTTTAAAAATTATAGGAATGTAGGATTTCCTGGTAACCTAATCCAAAGTGCATTTGCCTTTGCAACGTTTTAAACCAAACCTATTTATAATCGTTACTTAAAAGTTAATTGTGTAGCGTTTAAATTAAAACAAATATCCCTAGCGTGAAATCTACTGCAAAATCATAGAACAATTTAAAAAAACACAAAAGCTTTATGTCCTTACCATGTAGTTTGGAACTTAAATTTAATTTCATGGACACAAGTTACTTCTACAATTTGACATTCAGCACTTACGTTGTCAAGTTTCAGCGCGACAAATTTCTCACGGAGCAAGTTAAATGAAGATGGCACATTAATTTTCTCTGCACCAGGAGGTAATACCACCGTCTTCTGGCTAATTATAAAACTAAAAAGTTTTTCTTAAGCATGAATGCTTGGATATAAAAGCTTGCTGAGAAAATATATCGTGAAAGTGATAAGAAAAAGGAAGATTGTTGAAGTTGATTTTTATTAATATATAGTCCCTATTTTCATTAAGAAACTTTCGAAATTCTTATTTTAGAGTACAAAGAAAAAGCGTTAATTAGGAGCAAAATGAGTTTTTCATATTATCTCACGTTGTGTGACGAACTTTAAAATGTGTCTACGTAGGCGGTGTAAAAATGTAACTATTTTTTTAGGTTATGAGCTTTAAAGTAAGGCTAAAAGGGAGAGTATAATGGATTTTAAAGGGATATGTGTTTCATAGTAAATTAAGGCACATATTAAAAAGGGGGCTTCAATTAAAAAGTATCAAATATGGAATTTTTCTTTAGTAAATATATTTTTAAATTATTAGATTTTTTATGAATATTAATTTAATTATAAAAATTTAAGAGAAGAACATAACGAAGTGTCTTAATACACGAAAGTTGACCCATGCTAAAATATTAGCGAAATTCGTTAGAGTTGAGCTGTTACTTTCGTGGATTTAGACAGTGCCAAACTATAAAAGCAATAACACTATTAGTATATAGTAGATTTTAGGAAAATCCATTGATTTAATTCAGTGGAGCGAAATGTCCTATTATTTCTGATTATTACAGTAAAACGTAGCCCAGATAAGTTATTATAATAAAATTATAAGGTTACACCATATAATTTTAAGTTTTATTTTAATGATTAATTCAGTTTTAATATATAAGAATGATATTTCACTGGATTACTATTGTGATCTATTACTGCTGGAATCACTTAAATATTCTAAGATTTTAGACGCACTGTTTCAAGGCTTTGAGAAATACCTATTCAAATCCATCCATATTCATGTTTCCTCGGAATATCTCCCAGAATAAAATACTCTCTGAATCCAGTCCTAGCAAGACATGGAGCGTCTTCACCGTCAAAGACTACGAGATCAAAATTGGCTAGTGCACTTCAGAACGCCCATGTGGATATTCCACTGAAGGATATCGAAGGGAAGTCTAACACAGAGCGCATTACTTGCCTATATAAGAGCGAATGTGCAGAAGCAGGCCACGTAGAAAAACATCACCGTGGTCCGACCATTTGAAAGTATGTAATAAATGCATGGGAGGTTTTCGAAGATCGCGTACACTGGTGTATGAAGCCGAGTGTAAAGATGGAAATAGCACGTTAAATGTACCGGATATCTGTTTTTTATGTTTTCTCGTAGATTTACGTTGATATGGAGGGTGAAATTCGAAATGTAGGGGGAGTAATCAAAATGTTTTGCTTGCCCTTTTGCAATCCTCCTTGCTAAGGGCTGTTGTGGAAATGTAGGGGAATATTGAAATATGTTGAACGTTTATTATTTCGGGCCGTTGAATAGTTAAGAAAATCGTTTGATTAAAGGTTTAACCGAGAAGGAATGAGGTATCAGCTTTAAAGCGGAGAGGAAGAAAGTGAAAGAAAGGTTTTTAGAAAGTTGTGTAATAAGTTTGACAAACAGCCTGTATTTATACTGGAACGTTTTAAAAAAGTTTATTTGCATAGTATTAAATCATTACAATTTCCAGATATATTTATTATTATAAAGTATGTATTCAAATTGGAACGTTTTTTGTAGAAGTTTATTTGGATAGGCACTACAACTTCAAAAGATCAAAAGTTATATTTTTCGCTTATTACTCTATAGTATTTATAAAAATAAACATGAAGCCAAAATATAACTACTAATCTTAGAAACGCTAAGGTAATTTATAAATCCCTAAATCTAGAAAAAAAATATTTCATAAATCTCATGCCTTTTTGGGACCCTATGTTCTTAATAAACTTGGAGAAACACTTAAATTCACTAATATTCTGGAATTTAAATCTGGTATTCATCTTTTTATTTCAGGACACTCAAATATCGAAACTTTATTCAAAATTCCTGAGTAATAAGCGCAGCTCTTTGCCACGTGATATTTTTTTTCAGTTTAGGTTCCCTAGGCAAGCCTTTGGATCTTTGGGATCCACATAAATAACTGTTTTCTTTTTCTGATGTATATACAATTGTGATGCTCTATGTATTTTTCTCTTTGCATTTTTATGTGCTGTCTTTTGTCCGTGTATTCCTTGTCATGTATATGTCTTGTCTTTGTCCAAATAAATTCTTATATCGCATGTCTTATGTCAAGTAAATTTCTTAAATTATTTGTAATTCTCAAATCTTACTTTCCATCTAATTTATTATTCAAAAGTATACAATTAGCAATTTTTCGTAGGGATTGGATAGAATTTCTTGAATGCTTCAGGAAGGTTAAAAAAGGTTAGATTCCGGATTGAAGGAATTATGAAACGTAAAACAAGGAAATCTAAGAGCTTATTCATAATTATCAGTTTGCTTTAGAAGTGAACCACTTTTAGTTATAAATCACAAGTTTTATTTTTAATATACTAGGGGGCTCTGCCCCCTGCTCGCTATCAATCACCAACCCCCGGAACTGCTTCGCAGTTCTTTGAGGATCGCTTCGCGATCTTACCGAGCAGAGCTCACTTGTTTCATCTCAACTATCCAGTACAACCTAGAACTTGTCTGCTTATAGTCTGTTCATTTAGAAACAGGATAAATAATGCTTAATAACGCTCATCAGACAACTTCAGTGACCGATTGTTTTTACAGTATTTTGACTACTTCTGCTTAGGCTGCCTTGTCATTGCAGAAGAAAAAATTTTCGATGATAATTAGAATAATAACTGCTTTTAACCCTTCACTGCACGGTGTGCCGAATTCAGCACATACCAATAAAACTCCTCAATTTTCCCACATGTGTTAAATGTAAGTTATCTGAGTTTTGTGCCACATCTTGAACATACATATATATAATATTAACTACTCAGTGTGGATCCAGATGGCAGCTTCTCACTGATTATTAGGTTTTTATGTCTCCAAAACAGATTGCATCCATTTTGTATTTAATCAAAGATTTTGATTGATCTTTTTTTACCAGTAAATCTTGAAACTATTGCTTGGTAAATTAAGTGACATTTATACACAACATATACTTCTTATCAAAATTGATTTTTCGTAAAAACAATTATTACACCAGCTGTAAATCATGTTTTTAGGTTTGTGCCATACCATAAAAAAACCATATATCTTAATGAAAAATTAAGTCTGGAATTTTTTAAATATTTTTCCTGTATTCGGGGCTGTTAGAAGATATTAAATTATTTTTTTTCAAAAGAAACAAAAAAATTGTGCATTGAAGGGTTAATACATTACGTCTCAGCCGCTAATTCTAAATGAAGAGAGTATAGTTAATGATAATTTAATATCGAAACTTTTTATCTCTCAAACTTTTCAATAATTTAGAAACAACAAACAACTTTATTTATTACAATTTAAACAAAGAATAAAATAATACAAAAAGAACACAAAAAAGGGAAACTCGTACAGGTGAAATAATATATTTTATATGAAATGAAAAACATAAAAAAACACAATATATAACAAAAAAGTACTATAGTAAATAAAATACAAGAACAAAAAAAATACACATGAATAGATGAAAAAGATACTGAAAAATATGGCAAGTGAAAATGCTGTTGGGTGAGCTTCAGGGATAAAGTGCTAGAGAATATAATCAAAAATGATCCTCGATATTATCTATGGAGTATATAAACAATTTTAATAATTTTTTAAATTTTAATGGAGATATTTCTGTTTTAATATGAATAGGTAGGCTATTGTAAAATTTTGGGGATAAGTAAGCATAATTTTTGTGAAAAATTTCTTTCCGTGTTTTGGGTATTAGGTAATTATTTTTTGAACGCAAGTTATAAGTTATGTTTCTTATTTCATTACTATTACGATGCGTATTAAAATAAACAACTGTTTGATAAAAAAATAAATGACGAATAGGAAGAACGTTTAAATTTTTATAAGTACCGTAAAACGGGGTGAATCGGATCAATTTTGAAGTTTGAACTGCTGCCAAAAGTTTAATAAAAAATATTTTTGAATGCTTTGAAAACAATATTTCGAGTCCCAATTAATACTTTAAGAACCCGTTGAAAAAATTCAATTACCTTGAATGGTTTATTTTATATAAATTTTTAAGTGCCGTGATCCGATTCACCCTCAATGCGGGGTGAATCGGATCACTGCCAGTTTTTGTGGAAAAAACGCAATTTTTAAGTCATAAAGTGATACAGGATCCTTAAATTAGCCTTCAAATAGTCTAATAAGGTAAAATGAATACATTTTACTAAATAATGAACATTTTTTTAAAATAAAATATAAGGTTTACAGAAAAGTTATGATACTTTTTACCAAAGTTTCATGTTTGAAAATTTGTTTTGAAAAATTGGTAATAGGTGGAGATTTCAAACGAAGGTTATTTTGGTTTATGTATATCTAATAGTATAATGTACGGTTTTGGAAGCTCTGGTGGTATTATTTCTTTTCAAAATGGTGGTTAGAAAAGAAGACCGCAAACGACGATTTTCGTAATTTTTTTTCGGCCGCTTTAAAAACTGTGAAGAATGCATTATTCATGGCTAATTAAAGTTTTGCTGTATATTTACAATGTTTAAATTAAGATGTCAAAGATTTGAGATGATTTGATAAGTTTAAGATAGCAAATTTTGGCTGTAAAACTGCATATAACTGGTAATTTTCCATTGTTCTTTAACACTTCACTCGCTCCGTTGAGCAGCTGGTGTATGAAATAAAATCAAGACAGATGTTTTTAGAAATAAATTAATTATTAAAGCATTGAAAGTTTTCCATAACATTATTGTTTTATCTGTTTCCAGTTTCGAACAATAAGTGTTGCTTTTTTTAGTGTTTTCATTTGTAGAAAACAATCGCTTCGTTCGCTTTACCGTAAGTTCAGCGAGTAGTGCAATTCTCAGAAGCTAAAAAATAATGCGCTCTTAAATATCGCACTGATTTCTGCACCTATATTTAAAGATAATTTAAAATACGTCATATTAATAAACAGCTGGGTCTGTATGTACGTTTTCTTGTTGATTTTGATGTCGTTTTAGTGAAAATTTCTTTCGAATGACCAACAAATACTGAGAGAGGTTTTTAACAATAGATTTTATGTTTGAGATCAAAATTTCCCATCTAAAACTTATCGGTTAACCTCAAACCTTTGTCACATTAATGTAAACATACAGCAAAACTGTTATTAGCCATGAATCATGCATTCTTTCCAGTTTTTGAAGCGGCCAAAAAAATTTAACTAAAATCGTCATTTGATGTCTTCTTTTCTAAGCTCCATTTTGAAAAGAAATAATACCACCACAACTACCAAAACCATACATTATATTCTTAAATACACATAAACCCAAATCCCTTTTGTTTGAAATCTCCAACTATCACCAGTTTTTCAAAAAAAATTTCAAACACGCATTTTTATGACTGATCCGATTCACCCCGCATCAGTAGTCGGAATGGACTTGTTTTACTAAAAAATTCAGCAAAAATCGGGATTACAATTTATTTAAAATTTGACTGCAAAGAAACCTTTGGAAGATTTGGGACCACACGGGGGATACCAAAAATTGAGAAAAAAAAGTTATTTTTTTGGTTCAATAAGCAAAGTTTTGACAGCCACGTTTTTGTGACCTTTTTTGTATACAACTTCAAAGCCGTGGTAGACCTAAGATATTATCACAAAATAATTTTTGATGGCTGAAACAACTTCTGAACAATGCGTAAAATAAGTCAGAATTTATCCTGATTTTCTAACTCTAACACAACCGGAGCTATGATGGTTTAAAAAACTTTTTTCAAAAGTGATCCGATTCACCCCGCTGATCCGATTCACCCCGTTTTACGGTATTTAAGTTAGGGATTTGATTATTGCTTAGAAATTTGACTATTTTATTTTGAATTTTTACAATCGGATTTATATTTCCTAGATAGTCCCCACCCCAAATTATTAAACCGTAACTAATTATTGAATTAACCCATGAATGGTAGAGCTGCATTGAAAAACTTTTATTTATAATTTTTTTTAGATAATAAAATTTATAAAGAATAAAGCGTAATTTATTAGAAATATGATTTACATGAGATTTCCATTTCAAATTTTCATCAACGTGTAGAACAAGATATTTAATATTTGAAACTTGTTTAAGAGAGGGACAATTACAATCAACTATTTTGCATTCTTTTTTATGAAAGTATAATTCTAAAACATTTGACTGGCCATAAATACTAAAATTGATGAATTTTGTCTTATTTATATTTATTGATAATTTATTTGCCATGAACCATTTTCTTATAATAGAGAGATCATTATTAATTATATTTTCTAAATTTTTATTTTTTGGATATGAGTATAAAATTACAGTGTCGTCAGCGTATGTTATAATTTTTCCATTTAACTTTAACTTACAAAAGTCATTAATATAAATAATAAATAACAATGGTCCAAGGATTGATCCCTGTGGTACTCCAGATTTTATGTTCAGAAGCTCACTTTCAAAATGGTCTAAACTTACGAATTGTTTTCGATCTTTTAGGTACGATTTAAACCAGTGTTGTTCCACGAATACCGATTGAATGCAATTTATCAATTAATATATTATGGTTTACGATATCAAAAGCTTTTGAAATATCCAAAAATATTGCCACTGTTTGTTTACTTTTATCGATGCTGTTATAAGTAAATTTAGTAAATTCCAATAAAGCATCTACAGTACTAAGACCCGGTAAAAAACCATACTGATTTTCAGCAATTATTTTAAACGTTTTCAAATAATCAAGAAGCCTAGTATGAAAAATTTTTTCTAGGACTTTAGAGAAAATTGGAAGTAGAGAAATAGGTCGGTAGTTAGTGAAGTCATTAGTATTACCTAATTTATGAATTGGTATAACAAGAGCTGTTTTTAAAGAAGTAGGAAAACATCCACTTAAGAGGGAGAGGTTTACAATTTTAGTAATAATGTGAATATGGTTATTAGCTACTATTTTTAGGATTTTAGAACTCAATTTATCATAGCCAAGGGATTTTTGATCATCCAGAGAAAATATAATTTTGCTAATCTCAAAATCATTAGTTTCAATGAAATAAAAAGAATTAATTTTACTTGATAAATAAAATTTATGATCACCAGACTGACAAGGATCAAACCCTGAACCAATATTTATAAAAAACTTATTAATATTTTCGGCGAATTGTTTTTTATCCACATGTGCAGGCTTATTATCCTGTTTCTTTGAGTTTGTTAACTGGTTGACAAATTTCCACTGTTTTTTAATATTATCGCACTTCAAGAATTCAGATAAAAAATAATTGTGTTTTAAAGTTTTTATTTTAGTTTTGAGCTCTTTCTGAATATTCTTATAATTTTGCTCATAAATAGAATCAAATGGATATTTTTTATGTTTTTTATAAAGTTTTTCCTTGGTTTTAATTAAGTTTAAGACATCTTCATTCAACCACATCTTGTTTTTTTTATTTTTTTGTTTTAGGCAATATGAAAAATTTTTAACAATGTTTTTTAATATTTCTGCAAGAGAATCATACATATTATCAACATTCAAACAATCTAGGTCGATTGAAAACTTATAATTTCTTAGATAATTTTTTATCCGATCATAATTTACTCTGGTAGGCAGATATACAGAAGTTTTTACAGTTGTTAGAGATCTATATTTTAGTTTACAAACAATAGGATTGTGGTCAGTCAGGTCGTTATTAAAGATAGCTGATTCAGCACTCATATTACTACTACGAAGGAATATGTGATCAATGCAAGATTTAGATTGAATGCGAGTAATACCATTTATAAGAGAGATGAATCCTTCAGAGCAAAGAAGATTTTGATATTCTTGAATGGCGTTATTAGTAGATAATAAATCAATATTTAGATCGCCAATCAAGAGTACATTCTTAGACTTAATAGATTTAAGCTTGTTTGTTAATTCAAATGTAAAATTTTCTATACTGAAACTTAGTGATCGGTAAATGCATACAATAGTTAAATTGTTCGATTTGTTGTAGAGTAATATACAGGGTGTCCCATAAATAGTGGGTCACACTTCTAGAGGGGATAGTAGACACCTAGACGAGTCAGAATCACATAGGAATCGGGGGTCCCAGACCAAATCCCAGGGAGTTAAAAATGGAGCGACACCACAAAACAATTATTGAAAAATTCAATCTGTAGAAGAACTACTATTGGTAAAAACTTAATCATGGTCTCAAATTTTGTGGTTTAACATGATCTTTAAAATCATTGTAAAAGTTTTCATTTTAAAAATTTTTTTACTACGAAATGAAGTCAAAAACCACAAAAATATGTGAAAAATCTGCCAAAACTTTATTTTGTATTTAGAAATCCTTTCTTTTGATTTAATAATCTGAAAGATCATAGTTGAAAACCCTTAAGTCCAAAGTTTCACGTAAATACCTTCAATATTAAACGCTTGAGATCTAATTAAAGTTTGATTTTTGCTTGCGAAAACAGATCCAGAAAAGAAACGTTGAGGGAAAATCTACGAATTACGGATTGATGCTCGCTAAATTTCTCGCCATTATTTGCGATACGAGATTCCTCGCCAACTTTCGCCAACAACAGATCGCCCAAGCTGTCTTGGCGATCTGTAGGAGCTTGGTATGTTTCGCCAAACTGGGAGAGAAAAAAAAGTTAGCGATTATCTATCCGTAACTCGTAGATTCTCCCTGAACGTTCGTTTTCTGGAGCTGTTTTCGCACTCAAAAAACAAACTTTAACAGGATCTCAAGCGTTTAATATTGATGGTATTTACGTGAAACTTTGACCTTAAGGGTTTTAAAATATGATCTTTCAGATTATCAAATCAAAAGAAAGGATTTCCAAATACAAAATAAAGTTTTGGCATATTTTTCACATTTTTTTGTGTTTTTTTGACTTTTTTTCGTAGAAAAAAATTTTAAAGTGAAAACTTTCAGCATAATTTTAAAAATCATATTAAACCACAAAATTTGAGACCATGATTAAATTTTTACCAATAGTAGTTCTTCTACAAATTGAATTTTTCAATACTTGTTTTAGGGTGTCGCTCCATTTTTAACTCCTTGGGATTTGGTCTGGGACCCCCAAACCCTATGTGATTCTGACTCGTCTAGGTGTCTACTATCCACCCTAGAAGTGTGACCCATTATTTATGGGACACCCTGTATAGTTTCTGCAGTGTTCATTAAAAATAAGGTTTCGTGAGAAAAAGTTAAGTGTTTTTTTAAGTAGACAGCAATACCTCCTGATCTATTTGAATTTCTACAGCAAAAATAAGAATTGAAATTATTTAAATTATAATAAGAACTCTCATGATCATAGATCCATATTTCCGATAAAATAATTATATCTATTGAGTTCATGGAAGAATTCAGTAGTGCTTGTAATTCATCAAAATTTGATCGTATGCTTCTTATATTGAAATGAACAATTGTTAAATTAGATAAGCTGTTTGTATTAGGGTTGAATAGAAAATCATTGAAATCATTTAGGGTATATAGGTTTACACATAAGTTCTCTTCGTTTACAAAATTATCAGTAACATAATCAAACATTTTTGAGAACATTTACAAAATCATCTTTACTTACTATTCTAAATACCCTTGATTTTTCACTTTGCCTAAGGAATAATTTTCCATTCCTTACCCATGCGAATTTGAAATTGTTCTCAGATTTGAATTTTCTGCAGTGATAGTAAAGTTCTTTCAAACTTGGTATTAAGTGCTCACTAAAGTAAACAGGAAGTCCTTTAATCTATTGTTGACTTGGGATGTAGTGATTTTCTTCTGTTTGGCAGCTTGTAAACACGTCTCTGCTTTGTTTATTTTGAAATCGCACAATAATTGGCTTGGGCTTGTCTTTTTTTGATGTAGGAACTCTGTGGGCTATTGAAACTTGACTGTTTAATTCTTCAACCTCAAGGAGGGAAAATACTTTGCTTAGAATCTCGGGCACCCTTTCGTTCTCGATTTCGGGAAGGCCGGTTATCTCTATGTTGGTTCGTCGTGAATACTGTTGAAGATCTAAGACCTCTGATTTGACTTGATTCAGTTCAGCTTTGATTTCTTGATTTTCTTTCTGTAATACTTCTTTTTGTTGCTTGAGTTTATTTACCTCGGATGATAGTTCTTTAATTATCAAAGCCAGCTCCTTGATGCGATCGGTATTAGACTGCAGACTTGTCTCATATTCTTCGAACTGAGTTTTTATATGATCCTTTAAGCCTTGTACTTGATCGATTTAATTCGGATCATTACCACAAAAATATCAAAATAAAACTCTCACTGAAATATTCCTTCTTAAATTGTCAATAATTTAATGGATAGGGGGCTACCGTCCCCTGCTCGCTTACGCTCACCAACCCCCGTAACTGCTATGCAGCTCTTAACAGATAGCTTCGCGATCTGCAATATCTGCAATCGATCTTTAGCAGAGTAAAACAAACTTCCGGAAAATCCTCTTCCTTTTATCGGCACAAATAACTCTCAAAAATCTAAATTATTTATTTCTCTAGTGGTTCAAAAATATCGTAGTATCTTTAAAATATTTTTAACCAAGTCTTTACTATATCGCTAGCAAACTTAGAGCAAAAATGTGCACCTCAAATCTTTTAAATTTAAATATCCGTGCTCGCGACAATCTAGTGAACAGACAACAGACAAATCGTCACCTTAGAATCAAAAACTACTATCTCCATTCGGCAACCTTCGGAAATCCCGATCCTTGGCGACCAGATCGGTGGAGAAGCTCGTTTTTTGTTTTGTAAGAGCTGACATGATCGAGTAGAAAAGATCAAAACCCATCAAATTATTTTCTACAACGATCTAAACGCCAAGAATCGGGATTCCCGAAGTTTGCCGAATGGAGATAGTAGTTTTTGATTCTAAGGTGACGAAATATAAAATTTAAAAACATTAAACACGTCTGATAAAGACCTACTAAAACTATGAAAAAAATTAAACTTTGAAGCTTAATAATTCCAAAACTAATTAGATTTTTTCAAAGAATTAAACGCCAATCTCTTTCCAAAAAATAAGAATATAAGTGTTTAAGAAATCATATTGATACCGTGATTAGTTTTCATTTTAGATAGAAAAAAACGAAAAAGTGTCAAAAATTTCAAAAATTAAAAAATTAATTACTCTAAACCAAATTCGAAATTCGAAAAAAGGGCGACGTAGTGCACATCTTCATACTTCAGAGTATTAGACTGCAAAAAATCATAGTTCTTCTGCCAATAGATTTCGCTGAACTGGATTACGCGGCAAAAAAAGAAAAACTTCAACTTTGACCTTAAAAATACCCCAGAACTAATTATCACATCTGTTAGCTTTTTGTTCGAGAATGTGCGCCAAATATTTTTCTGCAAACTTTTCAAATTTCATAAATTTCTATCAAGTAGTTCTTGCGTTATGAGAGTTCAAAGAGTTGAAAAATAAAATTTTCTGAAACAGCGGCGGCGGCGGCCGCGGCCACGGTGACGGTAACTTTTTTTTAATATAGAGAGACTAGCTGATATGCCCGGCCTTGCACGGGTGAAAAGTATAAATTTATTATTTATGGTGTTTGCTATCAAAACCAGCTCATTCCATATTTTTTTGAAATCCCTTTTTTGCATGTTTTGAAAATTTAGAGGGTCCTTCATAACCTGGCGAAGGGATATATCTCAAATCCAGCTCTTCCAACCCAAAAATTAGATTAAAGGGTGAAAACTATGATCTCGACTGTGAAATTTCAGATCATTTGAAAAAGTTAAGTGAATGTCATTTATTTAAACTCGTAAGACACAAATTAACTGGTTTACTGAAAAAAACCAATTTCACACAACTTTATAGAACAAAAAACTGAAAAAAAGCATGATAAATCGTGTTTTTGCATCAAAACAGCTCATTCCAACCTAATTAATGTAATTACGCCTAAGGTAATGCAACTGGAATGAAAACAAAAAACTAATCAAATTCTAGGTGGTTGTATCTACAATTTTAAAACACAAATTTAGCTTTAGAACTGTGGACGTGAGAAGTTTTTTGTCTCTCCTGTAAAATTTCCAAATATAGAATAAGCTGGTTTTGATAGCAAACTCCTCATTTTTAAGTTTTCCCAAATACATTTCTAATTTTATATAATCTGCATTTACTAATCATCCCGGTATCCCAGGCGTCTTATTCATATTCCGGTGTTCCCGGTAACTTTTCCTATCCCGGTGTTCCTAGTAAATTTTCTTATCCCGGTGTTCCCGGATGGACTAAAATTCCTTCAGTACTCAAGCGCAATAGTATAACTTTTGAATGATTAACAACATGGAAAAAATATTCTAAAAATTGTTTAAAATTTCTCAGATTCCTTAATTAATTATTTCTTTAAGAATAAACGTTTTCGGTGAAATTATTCAATAATTAAAGCTTATTCCGTTTTGAAATTTAAGAAAAAAAATCAATATTTTCTAGTTGAAAGGAAGTTTTAATAGTTTTTGGTTTGTTAACCAACTTTCTTAAAAGTTAAAATATTATCACTTTTTGATTTTACATCCTCGTTTCCATGGACACTATTTTAACAACAATGATATTCCATAAAGCTTTTAAAATATAAAAATTAGATAAACTGTCAAATAAAAATATATTTAACTATACATAACTTTTAAATTTCATTGAAATAGATTTTTAAAATATTAATATAATTTTTAAATGGATTTGTACCTAGTGTTTCTATTAAAAAATTTTTGTTTAGCATTAAATTTTCTTTGTAACAATGGAGTAAGCAGATCTCTTTTTGAATAGAAATAAAGCTATTTCAGTAAAATGACCATAAAAAGGGTCAAAAGAGGGTCAAGGGGTCATTAAAAGTTTTCGAAACATAGCTTATGTTTTTTCTGGAGTTTTTTTACGTAGGTATACCAAGTTTGGTGCAGATAGGAAGAAAACTGTGGATTTGTATAAAAGACAAACATACATATATATATAGCCACACTTAATTTTATTATATTAGATTTGTTTATTAACAAAAATATGTTTCATTATTCTCGTGTAAATTAATGGTTAGCAATATTCTCTTTTAAATTCACAGGAAAGACTGTTTTACCTTCGGTTACCTCCTATTTAAAATTCAGAGGGGGGATGGAAATTTGAATTGGTAGTCAAATTGAATGTAAACATATGTTAAGTAGTTGTTAACGTGAAATCAGCTCTTTGAATTGAAGTTTAAAGTAAATATAATAAATTTACTATTTTTAAATGCTCAAAGTTGCTATTAGTGCATCACTACATTAATATTTGTCTTCCCCTTCAATGATGATATGATTAAATGGGATATGCGATATGCGTGATGAATACCCGAGATTTTGACCTTTTAGATTTGATATTAGAGTACATCAAATCTCAATCCTTTTATTTTTTTATAGAACTTTGAATGCAAAACACCTGATGTTGTACCTTCGGACACTTTCTTGATGTGTCTGTAGCTAATGGACGTTTTTGAATCAAATTTCGTTTAAGAGAATACATTTTATTTCATGTTAAATTACTCCTAAATGACTATGTATTTGTCGGTGATTATGTTAAATGAAATTTTTAGATGAAAAATCAAACATTTTGTGATCTAATTCTTTTTCATTTTGTCTATTTTTATTATTTTTTATTGTTTAATGCAAAATATGGTATAAAATCGTTAGAACCAATATCCTATTTCGGTATGATGACGAAAAACTTTTACCGAAGTCGCAAGCTTTGCGAAAGTTAATACCATTAAATGCCAAATTTTTCATTAAAAGGTAGTGCATCAATAAAAAAAATTTCCATATTTTTGGCTTTTAAAAAAATAAAACTTCCCTTTTTATAGGTGTCCACAGGTACAACAGGGTCTGTCCCTATGGAGAGCGGGTTGGTGTACCCAATGGACACAAATTTCATCAAGTTGTTAAAATGGATTAAAAATCCACTTTTGAAGATTTGAGCTAATAAAAAATATTACCCTATTTACTAAGATTAGGACTATAGGTTGGACAGTTCATGCGGTTGAAATGTGATTTTATCTGTCTTAGAAAAGTTCAAACGTGAATTTTGTCCGAAAGTACTACAACAGTATCCCCTATATGTTTTTATAAATAGTAATACTATCTTATATTCATAATTGCAGTTTTATTTGTTGTTTGTTGTGAATATATGTGTGAATTTGGGCCGTGGCCTAAAAAAATATCGTCTTAATTTTTTTTAAACAAAATCTCACAATGCGATTACATTTTTGTATGTTAAGCACTACATAGTAAACAGTATTAATCCGAAAATTTCAAATTACTGAGTCGAAAATATGAAACAAGCTTACAAAGGATGTGCAACCATGTTCTTGTTGAGAAAATTAACTAACATAATACTCCCCATATAATAAATTAATAACATTTTTAAAAGTTCAGAATTCCCCTATAAACTGCATAAATTTCTTTATTTTTCTCTTTCATGTCTTTCAAAAATATTTCTTAGGATTTTTGTTTTTAAATGAAATATACCTTTGATGTTTTAAATTTTTTTAATCGGGATGTTGAAATCTTGAAACAGATAACAAAATGAATATCAGAACAAGATTACTTAAGGGGAAAAAATTATTATTATTATTTCTTTTGAATAACTTTTAAAAGTGTTAAAAAAAAATTTATACTTTAAAAACACATCAAGAGTGGTAAATTACTTTAAAATTTTAATACTAGATTTTGAGATTTTGGGTAGTTACTGGTCAGAAACATAGAGGAGAGGAGGGTATTATAGAATACCCTTTATATATTTAAGAATAACTCTATTGGTTTTTAATAAAAATCCGCCGATCCATTTTAAGTACATACTATAACTAATGACAATGAAGGACCAATGGTCAAATAAATCAGCATTTATTTTTTTAATCAAAAATTGTACTTAAAGAAAAAGTTACAAATGGAGGGTAATATGGAACAGTTGGATTTATAGCTATTGAAAACTAATTTAACCTTAGAGAACATAGTTAATCTTAACTATAAAAATATATTTAACAATTTACCTTCAAATAGTTTTGTTCATGAGTCTATTTGCAATTGTCACAAACACAATCGTCTTTTTCTGCTCCAGTACAGTCAAGATGAGCCCATAGAAAACAGCTAATACATTGGATTCAAATTTCTCCTCGTTGATCTTCGGAAAAGTTTTCATTACAAAAGATCTTAGTTTAAGATGCTTCAGCATCTTTGTTTTCCTGTCCTTTAGTTGATGATAGGAAGTAAATATCATATGACACATCAGAATGGACCTAGTGTTCCATAATACCCGACGCACCAGCTTCTACTATGAACCCTTTTACTGACCGATAAAACATGGATAGCTAAAAACGACAGCAGTATAAGAAACTATTGATCTTTTAGTGTACATTATGGTTAACAACAAAATCAAAGTCTCATACTTACTGGTAGGTTAAAAGGTTTGAACATTTACCGTCAAAAACTTTCGAAAATCCTAAAACACACTTTGCTTTGCTGCGACTGATCAGACAACAACAAGAAGCTAAAATCTTAGCGCACTACATCATTGGGGATTTCTTAAGACTTTCGTGGCATTGCCACGTGATAGCAGCACGAGGGGGAGCAGAAACTCAGGTGTTCCATATTACCCGACTATTCCATAATACCCTCCTCTCCTCTACATCTTATCCAAAATCATGCGAAATAAAAATACTATTTGAAGAGTTTCAATCATTCTGTAAAATGTTTATCTTGAGACTAGAATTAAAGTTTATGTAACACTTTTAATAATCCCAAATTGGATAACCCATACTACCTCCTAAAATTTCCTTGTTATTTTTGTTAAATAGGACGATACATACGATAATATTTATAAGTTTCATTGATAATTATCTGCTTTAGAAAATAATCTAACAATTTATAAAAATATCTTAAACAGGCACTTTATTACAACGTTTTCCTCGTGACACATAACTCCCCAAGGATAGAAACAATTTCGCATAAAATAAAGGCGTATAAAGCGACATTCTTTAAACATTTGTAAGGAAAGGATTTGATTTATGTTACTACTCTTGAACATTTTGCCCTTCAAAGACATAACTGTGATAGACGAGTTTAGAAATAGATAGTTTTTCAAGAATTACTCAGTTGATCGCTCATTTTTTATTCTATCGTGCATTTGAGAGAAGTATAAAGATTTAAACATAATAAACTATATTGAATTCACCATCATGGTGTCTTATATTGCATAATATGGAATTAATAAAAACTGTTTTTGTAAAAGATATAAAAATCTAATAGAAATTAATTTGTAGTTTAATATAACCTAGGCAAAACCTATATGTTTATAATTTTTTGGTAATTTTTACTTTGGAAATGTCACATTTGTTTAAAGATGTATTAAAAAGTAATTTTAAACTTTTTCAACTGTAGACTGTCATCCAAAAAAATGTATATACATTTTTCAAATAACTTAGCCTAATATCATTGATAATATTAAATATAAATACTTAAGAAATTAAGTAATGGGCGCGATAAAAATTCTTTATACCGTAAAACAGGATGAATCGGATCACTATTTAGGAAATTTTTTTTTCAAACTATCATAACTCCATTTATAGAATCAGGATAAATTATGTGACTTATTCTACACATTGTTTAAAAGTTGTTTCAGTCATCAAAAATTATTTTACGATAATATCTTGGGTCCACCACGGATTTGAAGTTGAATACAAATAAGGTCACAAAAACTTGGCTGTCAAAACTTGGCTAATCTCACTAAAAATAACTTCGTAACCTCATTTTTTGATGCCTGTCGTGTCTCGTGTGCTCCCTGTAGCAAATATTTCTCTGCGATCTTTTAAATAAGTTTTAATTAGGATTTTTACTGATTTTTTTAGGTAAACAAGACAATTTCGGCTACTGATGCGGGGTGAATCGGATCAGTCATAAAAATGATTGGTTTTCTACCTTTAGTCTTTTTTTTTCTTATTTCTATTGGTTATTATCAACACCTAAACACAGTCATGATTCGGTGTAATAGGGGCCATGGGGGAGTATAATTTCCCTGATTAATAAATTCCCCTAATTTATTTCGTATTTTGTATAGGAGAAATGCATATATTTTATTTAAAGTTCATTAATTTCAGTAAAATGTATTCATTTTACCTTATTAGACTATTTAACGCCTAATTTTAGAATCCTACATCAGGACGTCAAAATTGCATTTTTTCGACAAAAACTGGAAGTGATCCGATTTACCCCGCATTCATCATAAATCGGATCAGGACACTTAAAAACATGTATAAAATCAATCGTTCAAAGTAATTGAATTTTTCAACGGGTTCTTGAAGGGGGATCTCAAAATATTATTTTCAAAGCATTGCAAAATCTATAAAAAAAATATTTGGCAGCAGTTCATTTTAAGCTCAAAAGTATTTCGTTCCGATTCACGTCGTTTTACTGTACTTCTTATTTGTAAAGGGTAGATATTATAGCTGTAAGCAATCTTAATTATTGCAACAAAAACCATTCTTACCTAATTTTTTATTTTACTTAAATAATTTTCTTGCAAACATTTATAAAATAGTACTTTCTTTAGCTTTAACGACCTCTGGGAATTTTTCAGTTCAACGGAGAACACATTTTTAGGTAGGAAGACAATAGAACAAATCGTTGCCTCCCCCTTCTCGTCATAAATAATGTATTCTCAATTCACCTAAAGATCGGCCTTACTTCCAGTCACACTAAGCAAATCATGGGACACACATCCCTGGTATAATCCCGCCTCCTTGAAAAGAATTTAATTTATTCCTTCTCGCGCATTCGTCTTCTCTAATTTTACAGCGGCGGAAACAACTCAACTCGTCCCCAGGCTCGGACAGAGAAGAATTTCGCCACTTTCCTCCGATCGGGTGGCAACGGTGAATTCCCGCCGAAATCTCCAAGGAAATCCTAATGCATCAGGCCTTCGAATTTTCCCTTTGATAGCGTCTTTTCACTTTGCTACTAATTAAGCAATTCGGTCTTTAATCTCGACTGGATGTATCCTCAAGGACACAAAAGCCGGCTATTCGTCGCTTCTCTGTGCAAACACGTCGCCTCGAGAAGTCGGGAAAGCGACAAATTAGTGAAGGTTGGGATTTTTGTTTGGGCTAGTGGATTGGTTTAATCTTTAAAGTGTGGGTGAAGTTCTTGAATGGGATTTTAGAATCTATATGGCTAATTAAGGTGAAGTTTGAGGGGGAAGTTGCGAAATATCATAGGAATAAAAACAGGGTTGTTTCGAGATTTTAGTGGGAATTTAAAAAAATGCCAAACTTTATTTCTGAAAAATTAAATCCATTTTGCGATGAAAATTGTTCAAAATGAGGGAGTGAAAAGGTTTTTTACGATACGCACAATTATATTGTTAAAAGCTTTTAATATAAAATTATTTTCAAAATGTCATCTTGAATATAATAATTAAAAAGTAACGAAAAAGGGTAAAAAAAACCCAGACATGATAATTATTTAAGAATGGGAATAGAAATATCATAATATCTCACATTTTATTTAACCCTTTCGCACCGGCTGGGACATATGCTGTCCGACGGTGGAAAATTTTTGAAATTACGACTGAGGCAACATTATGTCCCAGTTGCTGAAAAACTTCAAGGAACAGAATAAAATGCTCGTTTGTGCCTCCAAATACATCATGATCTGATGGATATCTTATCGCAGTTGCCCCCAGGAGCTCAAACAAGTGCAAAAATTGCACTTTTCTGATTCCCTTGCCGTATTGAAAGGGTTAAAATCAAACTTAGATGTTGGGCTTTTCAAATAATTTCCAATTTGAGTGTCAAAAAACCACGTCTCTGTATATGGAAATCTTGGTGTGGTGAATACAATAAAGAAATTCTCTTGATGTGCGCGAAAATAAATTATTCATTGTGAAATTTATTTTTTGTAATACACTACTTTGAAAGATAAATCTGAAATTATATTATTCTATGCGAAAGCATTGATATAAAAAATTTCATAATTTCCCATTTAAATGAAATATTAATTACACACTAACTTTAAAACATCAATCGGAAAATCCACAGCACCATTCACACACTGATTGAAACCCATTAAAAATAACGACCAACGAATAACATTCAAGCCCAATGAAGATATCTCCAACAGTTTCCTTCGATACAAATCACAATAAATAGGATATCGATAACCCCGAAACCAAAGAGAGTAATTTAAAATGCCACACGAACGAAAAGTCCATCACTTTCACAAAACAAATAAACTTTCAAATAAACCCGTCACACCTAACTCCAAACTCCGAAGATAAAGGAAGCGAATCAAAGTCACTTACAGACACATTACGGGTCATTTCCTTTCCTCCTGGACACTCAGAAATTTAATATCCAATCCACTCCCGGTATCTCCCCTACTCCATTCGCATCGAAAATTAATATTCCCACTTTTCGCCAGGAGTCTCTACTCCCCTCCCCTTTGGAATCGATCAGAGCAACGGGCATATAAATCACCTGGCTAAGTCTTGGCACAACGGGATTCCCTAATCTTTCCTCGAGCACCGGCTATATGGGACTGATCAATTGCTGGATTATCTGGAGCGCTCGATGTGTTGTTGTGTGGATATAGTTTCGCTTTGGGAAGAGGAAATGGTTTTTTCTGTTTGTGTGTTTGAGGGGGTATCTGTTTTGGAGTAGTGTTTAGAATGGGGGTTGTTTTGGAGGTGGCGATTGAGAGTGGGGATTTTGGAAGGGTGTTGGGGAAATTTTGGCAGTTTATCGAGGGATTGGTTGAAGGGTGGGAAAGTATTCTCCGTGGAGGAACGTGTACAGAAACAAAATGTACCGCGTGATTCTATGTGAGTTGTACTAATATTTGACTTGTGGCGGATACAACTAACATTTTCGGATACAAAATACAAAAGTTTGATGACGAATTTAAGGTGCTATGTAAGACCTAGGTTTAATTGCAACATTTAGGTACCATATATCGAGATTTGAAAACTTTTAGACATCAAATATTGGAATTTGATAAATTAGAATAGGAACAAATTAAAAAGATTAACAACGATAAGGAGATATACCAAATATCGAAATTTAATAAACAAATTAGTACCAAACACATAGGTAAAACCTCAGAGATATCTAACTTCAATTTTAGATACCCAATGGATTAAAGTGGTACCAAGTCTTTATGTCTAAAAGTACCTTGTTTTTTCCCATATTCCTACAACTAAACAACAAACTGTGATAAAGTTTTCTGTTTTCTGCTGGAATTTTTATGTTAATTGATTTAATTTCTTTTAAAGTTCTAAAGCATATCGCATTACTATTATAGTGCAGATGTTCATGAAATTTTTAAGAAAAACATTATTATTACCTCTTTGACAATGTCAACAAATGGATATTTCACGGTTCATCCCTATAAAAAAGAAGAAATCATCAATCACATCATTCGGAATAATGACTTATGGTGGATAAAAAGTTTGAATTAATAAAGATTTTATAATTTAACACTGAATCTAGAAAAAATTACAGGCAAATTTTCTATACCAATTTTAAAAACTACGAACATTTTAAAATAGCTATTTTTGTCTTTGAAAGTCCTAAAAATCCAGTGATTTTAGTTTTAATCGTTTAAGAAAAATCTTGTGTTCCCACACATCTATTAAATGAGTAAATTTCTTTTAAGAAATGTGGCAAGTTTTGAATGCTAAAACTAAAGAGAGAGATAATTTTAAATAATTACTTACTGATTGTTATAATAAAGTTTTGTGTCTGGTTCATCCTTGGTAATTTTCCAAAATACCGCTGACTTAATTACGAAGTTTTCACTGAATTATATAAAAGCTTTCGGAGCATATGTTTAACAAGATAGTTTAAATGCTTTACTAGTTGGTTGACTAAGAATATTATTAAAGATAGCAGTACCACAGCACATTCACATACATACACCGGTCCATTTGTCTTAATTCCGACTCTAATAATGAGCTTTCTAAGAGGAAATATTTAACCAATTCTAATGAGATATGAGCTTAGCATTGTGGTTTGGACTAGTGCATTAGTTTGAGTATAAAAGCATGTTGTCACATTAGATAATGGGTACCTCCTACAGACTCTAATAGTTATAAGCGTAATTGAAAAGTTTAAAAATATTTTTAAAAATTGGGACTGGAATTTGTATGTATTGTTCGTTAAAAAATATTAATTGGTTCAAGTTATGTCATAAAAAAAGGAATATAAAAACTTATTACACATTTGCCATTTCCTTCATTTCAAAATTAAATATTTGAATTAGATTAAGGATGTGCAATTGTGCATTAGTAAAATTTCCAAATTCCCATCAATCATTTATACAGTTTTTTTTAATCTCAATTTTCCTTTTACTCTTAAAGCTAATTTAATTTAACAATATATACGCTACCTCTTTTCAATTACTTACTGCAAATATAATAATAATTATTGCATATACAGGGTAGGGTGCATCAAACGCCCCTCTAGAGACAAATCACTTTGTACCCAATCTAAAAATGTTCCTTTACACCTAAAAACATGTCCTGGCAAATATTTTTGTTTTCTTTTGACTTTAAATGGGTCCACATCAAGCTTAAAGTTTTGAACTTTTGCTAATTTTTTAAGAAAAATGCAATAAATTCAAAGATAAAATGCTCACAATTTTTTCTTAATTTTTTTCTGAAGAACTATTTTAATACTGTATCTAATGATTCAAGTTTCATTAATCTGTGATTGTTCTGTTAGGAGTTATAATTTTTCTTATGGTAAAAGAAGTTCATGTAAAGTTGTTTTTTCCACAGCACTCAATGTTATAACTCTGGAACTTTTTGACTTAGAAACACCAAATTTCTTTCATTTTGTTCACCATTTTATGAGATTTGAATAGACATGTAACTTGACCCATTTAATTAAAAAAATTTGTAACTAAAAAATTTTTAAAGTCTTTATAATTAAAAAAAATTTTTTTTAAATATAATATTTTTAGATAATTTTTAAAAATTTATATTTCTTACATTTTATATTTCTATACAAACGTTTTAACCAAATACCATGTTCTAATTTATAACACCTCCACAAGTGTGGCTCAAATACCCCAAGTATTTTAATAATTCCTACAAAACTCCAATTAAATAACTTTTGTTCCAAATGCTGTTTTTTTACAGTTGGTAAAGTTGCAGTTGTATGGCACAGGAAAGTGTAGCCATCAAATGAGCTAGCTGTACGCAAGGATCACGGTGAATTAATTTTACTTCTCTAATTATATAATATTACTGAATTGGAAGAGGCGTGCTGTCGAGGCAGCGAAGACATGTAACAGGTTGTTGAGCTGCTAAAGAAGAATTATATAATTATTATTGTCATATTAACAATAGTTTGTTTGCTTTTGAATGTTTCTAACGACTTTAGTTAGATGCTCTTCTGCTTTGTATTTTTGGTCAATGTTTTGCAGAGTTAGGTATCCCAATGCCAAAGTTGCGTATTCAGGAAAGTACCACTGTTCTTTACAAGCATTCGAAATTTCTACAGACACTCGTCTTTTGAACGTATCCACTTTGCATAAGAAGCCGCAACGGAGGACGTTTTCCCTCCAAGTTCTGCAATTAATGTTCTTTATTAATGCAATTTTGTCCCTTTTCTTTAACTTCGATAATGTGACTTCTGAGATCACTTGTTGATGGTTTATCAAATTCATTGTTGTTTACACTATCTGTGCATTCAGAATCATCAGAAAATCTGTGAAAGTCAGTGAATGGCGCATTATACCCTGTCTTGGGTCATGCGCCATAAAAAACCCAATCATCCATCTGTGAAAGTCATCTAATACGGAATTAAAACTTAATTTCTTTCTTATGTGTGTGCATCTTTTTTTGTAACAAGAAGTTCTTTCTTTCATTTCAACCATCTTTTCAAAAAGGCTTTTTTTTCATAATCCGAATGTGAGTATTCGGTCACTTTTCATGAACTGAAAGAACAGAATATCATCTCTATGGCTGAAAACACTCTATTAATCCTTCATTTCATGAGAAGTGACCTTATATTATAGCCCCGTTAGGAATTTGGAATAAAAGTTGCAAAATTTGGAGGATAAACATCTTCCGTTGCGGCTTCTTATGCATCAGTGGATACGTCCAAAAGGCGAGTGTCTGTAGAAATTTAGAATGCTCGTAAAAGACAGTGATACCTTCCTGAATACGCAATTTTGGCATTGGGATACCTAACTCTATACAAAACATTGACCAATAATACAAATCAGAAAAGCGTCTAGCTAAAGTCATTGGAAACACTCAAAAGCAAATAACTGTTAGCATATACCCTCGAGTAAGATCAAAAGTATGGGTCAGTTATTTCTGAATTAATTTACAATAATCTAACTTAATAGCAAGGTGAACAAACTACTGTTAATATGAAAATAATTAAATAATTAGAGAAGTAAAATAAATTAACCGTAATACTTGCGTACAGCTCATTTGATGGCTACACTTTCCTGTGCCATCCAAATGCATATTTACCAACTGTAAAAATAACAGCATTTGGAACAAAATTTATTTAGATGCAGAGTTTTGTAGGAATTATTAAAATACTTGGGGTATTTAAGCCACACTTGTGGAGGTGTTAGGGAATCGTCTTAAATTTCAATAAAATTTTTTTATTTGTCGATAAAATCTAAATTAGAACATGGTATTTGGTTAAAAGGTTTGTATAGAAATATAAAATGTTAGAAATATAAATTTTTAAAAATTATCTAAAAATATTATATTTAAAAAAATTTTTTTAATTATAAAGACTTTTAAAATTTTTTAGTTACAATTTTTTTTAATTAAATGGATCAAGTCACATGTCTATTCAAATCTCATAAAGTGGTGAACAAAATGAACCAAATTTGGTGTTTCTAAGTCAAAAAGGTCCAGAGTTATAACATTGAGTACTGTGGAAAAAATAACTCTACATGAACTTCTTTTACCATAAGAAAAATTATAACTCCTAACAGAACAATCACAGATTAATGAAACTTGAATCATTAGATACAATATTAAAGTAGTTCTTCAGAAAAAAATTAAGAGAAAATTGTGAGCATTTTATCTTTGAATTTATTGCATTTTTCTTAAAAAATTAGCAAAAGTTCAAAACTTTAAGCTCGATGTGGACCCATTAAATATTATTATATTTTTACATAACTTTGTATTTATTAGTTTTGAAGTATTTGGAACAAAATTAAGTTGGGTACAAAACAATATTATCAAATTTTAAAAATCATGGGGCGTTTGATGCACCCTAATACAGGGTGTCCCACGAAAAGTGGTCCAACCCCTTTAACTTTTGAACCCCTACAGATATAGTCATGAAAGTGAGGTCTAGGTATAGTAAAGTGACCATGCCCCATCCGATGAGACAACTTTCAACGCCCTCTAGCGGAAGCTTTAGGAGTTATAATTTTTATTTTAAAAATGATTTGAGGTATATGAAAAAGGTCAATGACTAAGTTGTAGAGCAGTATCGATTCAATAAGAACAGGCACCTTAAGCAGAAAAATATCTTGAATAAAACCCCTAAAACGCACACCAATTAGATTGAATTTACGTAGTCTTGAGGAATTTTAAATTAATAATAGTAAAATGAGAAATTTTTAATTTAATGAACTAAGAATACTTTAGTCATTTACTTAAGTCATAAAAACGAAAATTTCTCATTTTCGCCTCGTGAGGAGCGTTTTAAGACGTAAAAACTACGTAAATTCAACCTAGTTGAGCGTGCGTTTTAGGGGTTTTATTCAGGATATTTTTCTGCTTAAGGTGTCTTTTCCTACTGAATCGATGCTGCTCTACAACTTAGTCATTGACTTTTTTCACATACCTCAAATAGTTTTTAAAATAAAAATTATAACTTCTAAAGTTTCCTCTAGAGGGCGTTGAAAGTTGTCTCATCAGATAGGGCATGGTCACTTTACTATACCTAGACCTCTCTTTCATGACTATATCTTAAGGCAACGATGGGCAACCTACGGCCCGCGGGCCGGATCCGGCCCGCCTCGTCATTTGGTCCGGCCCGCGGAACATTTTAAAAATTGTACCAAAAAATCACTCTGGTTTTCGTCAACAAGAGCGAAAGAGGGGATACAGAAATTTCCCCCGAAAATTACTTAATTTTAGCTGTTAAAACGTACTGTTCAACTATATTTCGTTCTTGGGAGGCGTTTATAAGCGTAGGAGAGTTGTTACTTCACGACGGACGATCGCCGACGGTTGATATTCCCCTCCAGACGGACTATATTCATTCTCTGCCTTTCCCAATGCTGCTAAAGTTAATTGGTCCTCCTGAACATTAATTTCTCCTCCATTAATTCTCCTGTATCATGTAATGACAGTAAGGAAGTTGCATGTGTTGTATGGTTAAAGGAAATATCTAGTCAATTTTTCAAAGAAATGTACAAGTAATTAAATATTTTAATTTCAAAGTCGAGAAAAAAAACACGTGAATGAAAACGCTTATTGTCTTAAGATGTCAACAATCATACCATCAACTCCATTGCTTTCCAACAATGTTTATCGTATGATGACGTCAACATACGATGATCCCAAACTCTTGGCGTTTTCGCACGCTTTTAAAAAGTGGATTTTTGTTAATTTTTTTGGCAATCAAAAAATTTCTCGATCGGCCTCAAATTTTGGGTAGTTGCTTATTTCTAAAGAAGAATCGATTAAAAAAATTAAAAAATCATGCAACTTCCTCATTGTTAAATATCTGTCCTGAAATATTTTTTCATTACTATGAGCTCTGAATATCATTATAGCTAATATTAATGTAACTTAAACATTATAATTATTGTATGTAATCAAGATATTATTTTAGTCCAGATTAATGTAACTCATTATAATTATTGTATGTAATATGTAATCAATATATTGTATAAGTCCAGATTAAATTTTAACTTTAGTATTAAACTTCGTAACTATATATAGTAAAACTACTCATTATTTACTTTAAAAAATATTACCTATTATCTACTCTATGGCCCTCCACGTCATTATAATGATTGAATCCGGCCCGCGGATTCGAAAAGGTTGCCCATACCTGTCTTAAGGGGTTCAAAAGTTAAAGGGGTTGGACCACTTTTCGTGGGACACCCTGTATAGTACAAGCAGAAATGATTTAGTATAGTAAAACCTTTTTTAGACAATGACTTATTTTCATACAATATTTTTACAACTAAAAGAAGATCTAGTACTCTATATAATATCAAGCATTCATATCAGAAATTTTCTGTCTATGTATGCATATTTATTTTCGATCCAGAAGCTACAGCTGGAGAAGTCCCAGCTCAAGAAAACAAACGAAAAACTTTCATTGTCTTTGAAATGTAACTACTAAAAAATGCCATTAACACACTTGGAAAACTTCCAAGAGACAGAGCAAGAAATGAAAGCAGCATTTTATTCGTATTTAATTTGAATGATCCTGCCAGGCATTAAGTTTCTATTACAGTATTTCCTCTTATAGCATCCTTTATGAGTTAAAAACTCATTTATCCAGCTTTGTGCCTTGAAGTTAATGGGAAGATGCATACCCCGCTGTTTGATATAGTACAGTACGATGGTTTCTTGGCATTATTTAAAATTGTGCTGAAATAACTATCCTAAACGTATTCTTATTCTGGCATCTTACTGATGACCTAAAAAATCCTCTGGGACGTAAAGGAATGTATGAATAACAAAGAAATAGCTTGTGATACCCTCATATTAATTTTTTTTATTTTACTGAATAAAGGTTTTTTCAGCGTTGTCAGAAAAAATTCCCGGTGATTTCCCAAGCGAAGGAAAATGAAATGAGATTACAAAGTAAGGTTATCTTGTTATAGAAATGGATGCAGTAGTTGCTTTTTGTTCTCATTATAAAGCCGCATGGCTCTTGATGTCTTCGTAAAGACAAACGATGATGTATTAGGCCAAGGAAAAACGCACTTTTTCATGTTTTTCAGTTTGAGGAAGACGCAATAGTTTGAGCAACAAAAAATTGGGGAAAAAAAGTTCGGTGTCATAAATATTTCAATAATGGTAGAGAATGTTTTATGGATGTGTTATAAATGAATAATTTTGGCATTATTCACACACACAGAGTACTTAAACTTTTAAGTTGTGACTTTTAAGCCATAAAGAAACTGATCTAATTTGTTATTCTTATCAAAATAAATTTTCTGAAACTATATATTTTAAGGTATTATTTGCAACAAAATAAAATTGATACTAATTATCCTCATTAAAATTAAGCCATATAAATCGTTAGAGGGAAGGTGTCAAAACATTTGCATTAGAGGTTTACCTGCCCCTAGTTATGCAGTTTTTGCTAACTGCATAATACATAACCCCCCAATGATGTGATAACAATCCTTTCCCATGGGGTAGAGAACTTTTTGTAGATTCTTGAGTAATTCTACTTTTTTAACAGATATTTTTTTAGCTGTTCTACCTGTAATCTTTCACGTCAGACAAAGCGTCGAAATCAATTAACACCCGATTCTTAAGTAGCACCTATTACACTGTTCAACAAATTTGACCTTCAAAATTTTTTCCTTGATGAAAGTAGTCATTTCTTATAGATTTTGGGTGGCTGAATACGAAAATCACCATTAAAATTTTCGATTGACTCAGGATTTTCAGGGAACAGCCCCTCCCCCTTTTTACGTTTTCGACGACTTTATAACTTTAAACTCGATTTTCAGGGTCAAAAAGCATTGTTTTAGTCTTCAAATTGCCTCCCAGGTAACAAAAAATGTTCATATTAATAAAATATGATAAATTTATAACAAATGGATAGGTTTAATGGGTAATTACCCACCTAAAAATACAAAAAAATAGCTAAAATTAAAGAGGTTTCTATACGCCATTTTTCCTCTTATTTTTTACGCAATTCCCGTTTGAAGGGTACTAACCCTTCCCCAAGGACCCAAATTTGATGACAATATGCAGCAATAATTTTTACTAAAAGCGGCTGAGGTGTTAGCCTCCCAGAAGCCCCCGCGGAAGAGTTCGGAAGACTTCCAGAATCGCGCAGGTGCTCGCGAGCTCAGGAATTAATATTGATGATTTTGAAAAGATTACAAATGACGTTTTTCTTATATTTTGGGTCTATTCTAAGTAGAAACTTTTCAGTTCTTTAAAAACTGACAGGTTTTAGGGAGTGAGGATTCCATGTTTCAAGATGTTAATAGATGCACGGCTATGGATATCAATTAGGGGGCATCCCCTTAAAAACTGAGGGTGGTGGAGGAAAATGGGTGTCATATTTGAATTCAGCAGATCATTTTACACAAGAATCAGCTGAAATTCAGTTAGTAGCACTTCAAATTTTTTTTGTACAGCACTGTTTAACTCTATGTGAGACATTGAACCCTTCCATGGGTGCTTTGGGGGCGCTCTCACCTCAACCTCTTTTATTAAAACCATTGCTACATATTGCCATCAAATTTGTGTCCTTGGGGAAGGGTTAGGACCCTTCAAACGTGAATTGCGTAAAAAAGAAGAGGAAAAAATAGCGAATTAAAACCTCTGTAATTTTTAGCTCATTTTTTGCATTTTTAGGGGGGTAATTACCCATTAAACCTATCCATTTGTTATAAATTTATCATATTTTATTAATTTTAATCTTTCTTGTCCCCTGGGGGCAATTTGAAGATTAAAGCAATGCTTTTTGACCCTGAAAATCGAGTTTAAAGTTATAAAGTCATCGAAAAACGTAAAAAGGGGGAGGGGCTCTTCCCCGAAAATCCTGAGTCTATTGAGAAATTTAATGGTGATTTTCGTATTCAGCGACCCAAAATCTATAAGAAATTACCATTTTCATCAAGGAAATTTTTTCATTGTTGAACAGTGTTATTTTTGGAAATATCTGAAACTTTTAATAATATCTCCACAGCTACAATTTATTCTAATCTTGTAAAATATGACAAAATGTGTATAAATTCCTTTAAAAACCGATGGACCTGTTGATATTTCATTGAACACTACTAATTGATATTTCATAATTAGCATTTAATTTTCGATTTTATACAGTCACCATTCAACTGTCCATATATCCCTCTTCCAATCCTCTCAACTACACTAAATCCCTCGAAACATTCAATCTCTTATATCAACTATGCCTAACTCTTGCTACCTAAATAATTCAATTTCCTTTGTGTATAGATGAATACAAATTAATGCGTTAGCCAGCTGAGAAATCACGTGCACCTGGCCTCTCGCATCTATATACCCGTATTTTCCCGTTCTCTCCATTGAACCTGATGGAATAAATCTACGAAGCAAAATGCCCACTCGATGTTTCATTTGTGTAGTACTCGATTCTGCTGAAATCACTTCTGAATCTATTCGTTTCACCGAGTGGAATGCCCATATTGTTAAGGAAATATAACAAGAATTTTGTAACCAGCGGACTATACCCAACGACACTTTAATTCGAAACCCTTCTCTGGTTTATCTGTTGGTGTATTAATGAAGCTATTAAGATTTCATAGCGATTGAGATAGCATTAAGAGCCTTACTGAGGTACAGTGGGAATTTTGAGTTTTACTCTTAACCAAATGGTATCCCCAAAGGATTGGATTGTGTGGATATTTAATTTTCTCGCTTTTGCGACTTAGATAGTATGTAACCATCTAATTCACTGAAACGTGAATTCACAAATTGAAAGCTTAGTGAAAGTAGAGTATGGTTTTGAGCTGTCATAACTAATAGATTTTAATGAAATTGGTTAATTGTAAATATAGAAATCTGTCCAAAATATTTTACATTCAACAGTTTTTCCATTGCAGGGGGATTTCCCAATATTTCCGCTTTATTATAGAGTTTGTAAAACTTTTTCTGTGATAATTTGTGTAATGTAAATATTTGAGTAATAAAAGTAAAGTATTTTCATATCTTTACTCATTAAATTCTCTATAACGCGAATTTATGCTACCGTTATTGTGCATAATTCGGTAATATTCGGATTACCTATTTAAAGTATGAAATATTTCGTACTTTACCTTAGGTAATTCGGATTTTACCTTAGTTAGAGTCCGCATATTACCGAATTATGCACATTAATGGCAACATTAATCCGTGTTATAGGGCCATATTCAGATCTTCGCCGACGGCTAAAAAGTTCAGCTAAATAGTTGAAGCGATTTCGAAATATCTATTTCGCCTTGAACTTTTTCACCGTATTCAGATCTTCTTCCGAAAGGACGTGGAAATCTCGGAGATTCAGCTCATTGGTTAGTTGTGTTGTTGACGTGAAACGCTTAGCGACCAATAAAATCCCTCTCTAAAAAGGCGGGAAAACATCACTGATGCATTCACATGCTTCCAAAAGTGTAAACAAACTCAATCTGCACTGCAAGTCGCTTGTTTGTGTTGTTTGAGTGAACTAGAAACCAAGCTGAAGCATTTAGCTGAGCGCACATATTAAAGAGTTGATAAAAACAATAAAAGAAAAAGAAAATATTTCATCTTTTCTTATTTCTACAAGCTTTGCACCTTTTAAAGGAGCATAACCAAGTAATTCTTGTAACTCATAACAGTAATGCTTCATTTCCCAAATTTAATTCCAAGTATGTTTTGGAAATTCATTCTTGCATGATTTTGAAAGAATGGTTATGAAAAAGAGAGATATTAGCTGGGGTAGAAAACAAAAATTCAATAGAAAAAAGTTATTTCATAAAGTATGATTACATGGAAATATCTTTTCATCAAAGGAATTAATTACTCATTAAATTCAATATAATACAAGATGTTAGGAAGTAGGAACTATAATTCATAATTCTGGTTGATAAGAGTTTAGTATAATACTCACCTTATTGGTACAGTAAACTAATCCTTAATTATCATTTCCCAATTTTAGCTGCACTCTTTAAATCTATAAACTGAAACTTTGCAAGCTTATAAAACAAAATAAATAAGTACTTATACTATTTTCATTTCTACACAATATTTGAAAGTTCCCTTTTTTATTTTTACGATAGATTCAATAAAAGTTTATAAATTTTGTATTAAATATTCTTCAACTTATTATATTTTAAACTGCATACTTAATTTGTTGGAGAATTTTCCGCTCAATGGAGCAAAAATTATTTTTTTACAGTTAAATGTGTGAACTATTGCAGTTACTCTGTATTAAATTGAAATTTATAAATTCAACATGTAAGAAAGAATGAGGCAGATTTTACAAACAAATTTTTATTACTCCAGTTAGACTAAAGTGTAACTTGTGATAATTTCAAAGTATATTATATGAACTAAATCTTAAAAATATAAAAACTCCTCTAATCACAAAAAACATTATTTATTATCAACAAAAAAAGTAAGCACTACACCAATTTGTTCCAACATTTATACAACCCTTTTCTCAATAATGATTATGTTTGGTTAATTGAGTATGGATTGTCACTGTTCACAGAAGGAAATTTTTTTTCATAAATTATCAAATACAATAACTATACCTCAAAACAATTTAAATGAATAATTGATTAATTTCCATTACTATTTATCAAATATTTTTTAAAAGATAACTTTCAGTTTATATAGAAGTTTCATCCTTTTAAACTTTTATAATTTTCCCTTTTCAATACTTCTTTCTGGATTCACAGAAAACAGCATTTTAGTTGAACTGGAAAAAAATTATATTTGCATGTAAACATAAAATGAAAATATTAATTACTTACAAGAAAAAAATATTTAACAGCATAATTGATTGTTATTTAATTATATTGAAATGTTTATATTCGCATTCAATGATTTTTATCTTGGTGTAATCTTCTTAATTTAATTAATACTATCCTAAAATTAAAAAACACTTTTTTGCTGAAGGAAGCTAGTTTAATGGAAAGCGATAGAATAAGAATTCTTTAAATATGTGATATTCCAATGCAAAAAAATGCTATAAGCTGTACATGAAAAAAATCAAGAATTACAAGTAATAACTAATGTATTCTGTGCAAAAATGATATCTTTCATGAATTTAAAACACAAACTATTTCTTATATTATTACAACTGAAATAAACATTTAAATATATCTATTTTAAAGCTTTCCATTTATAACTTTCTCTGAATAAAAAAAAGTACTGAACACATCCACCTTCTTAATTCAAATCTTGAATTGGACTTCCGAGTCTATTCAGAATTCTTAATCTTAAAATATAACAATTCAAAAAGAAATTTGCCACGTTGATTTGTGAAACATTAAAAACATTATAAATTACTCCATTTTACACTAAATGAACATTTTTATCCTATTAAGATTAGTAATAGTTGAAGCTATGTTTCTAATATTTGATACCAAAACAAACTTGGCGATATTTAGCGGAACATAACCTAATTGATCCGAAATATTGAAGCACAAACATTTACCAATTCTGAAAGATTCCATAATGATAAAATAAAATAAAAAAACGATTTAAATACCTCAAATTTTTCTTTGCTATCGGGAGTAATCTGAAGCAGGGCAAGGAGTGTTGGTTTGGCATGGTCGACTCTTATCTCAGCTGTGCCATTTTTCTTCTGTGCTCTCTCATTCTTGTTAAATTTATCAAATATTTTAATATATCAATCCAGACATTAATGACTCTACATCTTACTAATCAAAGCATGCAAATTTCCCTAAAGATGGACGCCCGATTTTTGTTACGAAGTACAACCAAATGAAGAATGTAAACAAACTGTTTCCAAGGTTTCAGCGCTGTTTCAGCCAATGAGAGAAGAGAAAGTCGGTAATTTCGCCGTCAGCGATTTCGAAAAAGTGAGTCGAGAAAAAGTCTGTAAGAATTTTGTATTATTTACTAGTAGTAGTGACTTTTATTTACTAGTAGAAGTGACTTGTGAACCGGGCACTACGGGCAAAAGCCAAGCTGTTGCTCGCACGCATTGTTATCTCGCACGATGTATTATTTCTATTTTTCTTGAGTTTTAAAAATTAAGTTTAAGTTTGAAGGGAGTTTTTGAACTGGAAGGCCAGATTGGCATACTGTAGTTTTGATTTCGCCTGTCTCTCTCTCTCCTGGTATATTTATGTAAACCTAAATTTTATCTTCATCTAAATAAATTTATTTTCGTTAAAAGAACCTATTATTTTTTACTGGCGCAGTCTGTTAGGATGGAGAGAGAGATGACCATGAATCAGTACCGGTGTTCACCCGAACACGTTGTTAGTTGTGCCACCCGGCACTGAGGGAAAAGCCGCCCGGCTTAAAGTATTCGTCGCCCTGACGAAGGAGCAGAGGCCATCCGGCCCGAGTATTTAAGGAGTGTCCGCCACGGACAAGAGGTGTGCCATCCCGGCACTTAGAGAGAGGCTACCCAGCCTGTATTCGTCGCCCTGACGAAGGAGCAGAGGCCATCCGGCCAGAGTTTTTAAGGAGTGTCCGCCACGGACAAGAGGTGTGCCATCCCGGCACTTAGAGAGAGGCTACCCAGCCTGTATTCGTCGCCCTGACGAAGGAGCAGAGGCCATCCGGCCAGAGTTTTTAAGGAGTGTCCGCCACGGACAAGAGGTGTGCCATCCCGGCACTTAAAGAGAGGTTTCCAGATTGAAGCATACGCCGTTATAGGCAAGGTGAGTGCCACCTCGGCACCAAAGAAAGTCACGCCGGACAGTTATCGAACGGAGGTCAGCTCTGGGGCATCCGCCCGAAGAACTTCTTACCGTTCTTAGTCGAGGACTTTCAGATAAGCGTTCTCTATAATATATTTTTGTTATTGTTCATTTTACAAATTTTTATTGTTGTCAAAAGTATTTAAATCTTTCTAAATTGCTAGTTTTAATTGATTGTTGGGTTACTATTGAGATTCGGGTTGTTGGGAACCATGGCTTTTCTCTACTCGCATAGGAAAGAGGATTTAGTGAGTCTCGCTAGAGAGTTGGGAGTGGATCCTGGCCCGAATCCAATAATCGTAAAATTGAAGAAATTAATTACTTCAAGCTTGGACTACGAGGAAAAGGAGACAGAGGGTATTCTAGAAACAATTGTGAAGCAGCGACTGGAGAAGGAGGAAAGGGAGCGCGAGGAAAAGAAGGAGGAAAGGGAGCGCCAGAAAAAGAAGGAGGAAAGGGAGCGTGAGGAGAAGAAGGAGAAAAGGGAGCGTGAGGAGAAGGAGAAAAGGGAGCGCGAGGAGAAGGAAAGGGAGAGCGAAGAAAGGAAGGAGGAAAGGAAGCGCCAGAAAAAGAAGGAGGAACGAGAAGCCAATGATAGGCGCGAAGAGCAACTCAGATGTGATGAGTTAGCAAAACTTCGGTTAGAAGTTTATATTCGGAAGAAGCGGGGTATTCTGGGTAACCGAACGGAGTTGGTTTTCAGTCCAAGACACGAGGAAACCCCTTTTACAGTTCAAGCAGGAAAAGTTGGAGTAGAAAAAGAAGAAATTGAAGCAGAGGAAGTTGGAGTAGAAGAAGCTGAAGCGGAGGAAGTTGAAATAGAAGAAGCTGGAGCAGAGGAAGTTAGAATAGGAAGAGATGAAGCAGAAGAAGTTGGAAGAGAAAAAGCTGAAGCAGAAGAAGTTGGAATAGTGGAAGCGGAAGCAGATGAAGTTGGAATAGAAAAAGTTCAAGCAGAGGAAGTTGGAGTAGAAAAAGAAGAAGTTGAGGCAGAGGAAGGTGGAGTAGAAAAAGAAGTTGAAACAGAGGAAATAGAAATAGAAGAAACTGAAGCAGAGGAAGTTGGAATAGGAGAAGTTGAAGCAAAGGAAGTTGAAATAGAAGGAGCTGAAGAAGAGGAAGTTGGAATAGAAGATGAAGCAGGAAAGTCTGGAGCTAAGTTCAAGGAGGTGGAAACAGATGACGAAGAAACCAAAGCTAATGATGATGATGAATGTTACTCTGAAGAAGAAGAGGCCCGTGGGAAGAAATGCAGGAAAGCTGCTCCAAAGGGTGAAGATGAGATATCAGCTGAAACACCCACCGGTAGAAGAAACAAACTGATGGCAGTTCCTAAATATATTGAGAGCTCTAGAGTTGAAGATGATGTCAGCCCCGAAGTAGATCAACATTCTGAGAAGGACAACTACGAACCGGAAGAAAAGGCCACGGTAGATGAAGAAACGGATGAACTATGGTGTTTTAAAGGGGGAACACAATCATTTGAGTATGAGTTATGGGTACTGATTAGGAACTGATTATTGGACAGTTTTTATTTCCTTGTATTTTTTTTTTATTTTGGTATCCAAAATTGTATAATGGTATTTTTTCGTCTGTTTATATTTAAAAATTTTATATGAATTGTCATTCATGTAATGTGCCTCAAGGCATCTGTCTTTATGTATAATTTTAAGTTTTCTAGTTTGTTGTGGGTTGCAAGTCACCTTTGATTAATGCTTAGGAAAATTTTGTTGTAGCCCACTGTCACTCCTGTGACGATTGTGCTTCTTTTGGGGGGACTTGTAAGAATTTTGTATTATTTACTAGTAGTAGTGACTTTTATTTACTAGTAGAAGTGACTTGTGAACCGGGCACTACGGGCAAAAGCCAAGCTGTTGCTCGCACGCATTGTTATCTCGCACGATGTATTATTTCTATTTTTCTTGAGTTTTAAAAATTAAGTTTAAGTTTGAAGGGAGTTTTTGAACTGGAAGGCCAGATTGGCATACTGTAGTTTTGATTTCGCCTGTCTCTCTCTCTCCTGGTATATTTATGTAAACCTAAATTTTATCTTCATCTAAATAAATTTATTTTCGTTAAAAGAACCTATTATTTTTTACTAAGTCAATCTAAATACCGTTTCAACTATTTAGCTCAACTTTTTCGCCGTCGGCGAAGATCTGAATATGGCCCATAGTGTATGCTATTAATATAAATATGAAAATATTTACAAAACACATCACAGAAAAAGTTTCACAAACTCTGTAACAAATCTCTATTTAAACTGTGAAGAAAAAAATCATAATTCCGCATTCACTAGTCAAACGTAATTTTATTCCCTGGAACCTGAATAGGAAAACAGTAAAATTTTGTTAAATAGGAAAAATATTATCGAAATCTTAAAATGCTATTTAATTTTTTGAGCCTAAAAACTTTTACCTTTTAATAAATATATTATTTTAACTGTATAAGAATAAAACCAGAAGAAATGTTAATTTCAAGAGTTGAACCAGAGATGCCAAACGGCCGTTTTCCTCCTAAGGTAATTAATTTAATTCAGCTCGCAGATTATAATTCAGTTCATAGCAGCCAATCAGAAAAAGCTAAATGCGATTGATTGAGCAATTTGATTTGAGTGACAGCTTCAGTGGCCGAATGAAGTGGGTGAGTGACAGGTGAGGTGGAGCTATAGGAGGTAAGGAGGCGGGTCCGTTAGGCCTGAGGTTTGTCTATGGGAAAAGCCCTGTTAAAAAAGTTGCCACTATCGTCTATGCAGATGAACACTCTCTTAAGCTCTATACTCTGTGGTTAGAGCGGCATGGTCAGTTTAGTAAGATATTTGGATTCACTAACGACATTATTATAAAGTTAGTAACTAATTAATTAATTAAATTCTAAGACGTGAATGGGGACATTAAAATAACTTCAGTGGATTTAATTTGATTATTAAATTTAATTTAGATTTTACAAAATTTGCTAGATCTAGAAATTACTTGCCTCATAATAATAAATAAAATCATGCGACGAAAAGGAAACCCTACAAATACCTCCGTATGCTTTTTAAAATTTTTTAATTAATAATCAATTATTATTTTTTTAGAATATATTCGTTTATTTTTTAGATTCTTTATAATTACATTCTGAGATGTATGAACTAATTCAATAATCAACACATATAAGTTCATGAAATGAAAATTTCTCCATTTATCACTGGTTAAGCTGACAATAAGTGTAATGGTCCGCTCTCTTGCGTTACCTTCCTATTCCGTGCTGATGAGTCCTAACAAGGACGAAACCGGTCCACGGTTGGAAGGGACGCTTGATAGTTGTGAGATTACACATATAAGTTCGTTTCCTGACTGTTCAGAAGATGAACCGAAAATCTCCATACACAATTCATCGCCAAATTCACACACTTCCAACAAATCTGAATCCTTAAAATTTATTACCAGCATCTCATTCTCACACTACTGCCCTCCGCTCAATTCAAACTCCCCTCTGGGTCCAGTGCATAACGCCATTACTCATCACGCCGTCTTCATCGGATAATATTTACAACAGCGGCCGATAATTCCTGAATGAAGCACACCCACGCTTTCCAGAATCATTTGCATCTTAAGTGCTTATCAGCGGAGAAGAGATTGATTGCGAGGGTTGTTTGAAAACACAAGAATGCGAAACCACAAACTTCATTCGTTTCTGGACATAAACAATGAGAGTCTTTGGGTCCTAATGAACCTTTTGAAGGATCTGCGTTGAGGAATGGGATGCAAACTGTTGGTTGTCCCCTAGGAAAGGTAGGTCTTTCTTGAATGAGTTTCTTTAGTGAGTAGTTATTGAATAGAGATAATGATGCTTTTATGGGAAAGTTTGTGAACGGTTTGTAACGTATGTTGAGTTGATGGGTTAGATTTAATTTTTTAGATATTAATAATAGATTAATTATTAAGATTTTTAAAATAATTTTTAAATGCATTGTTATGACGATTCAAAGTCAAATAAAATACAACCATAAAGTGATATATAGGTGAGAATATCAGTAAGGAATAGAAAATATAACTTTATAAATTGGAATTCCTTCCTGAATGTATTTTGATATTGGAGAATCGTTATTTTTATGCATCCATACTTTACTTTGGTAATGAGTATTTGAAGTATGTCAAAAAAAATACCATTTATGAAGTCTATGTTCTGATACTATTAGATTATAAGAAACATCAAATGCATATAATTACTTGAAAAAGAAATACACCTTAAGTATTCGATACCTAAACTACACTGGGCAACAGTGAAAATGTAAAAATTATAAAAATGTTAAATTCTAATAGATTTTGACATGCTGAACACGAATATGGCAATAAAAATTAGAAATTGGTTCGGGTTTTTTTGTAATGTTGAGATATTGCTCTAAACAATACCTAAAACACATTAAATTGCACTTTCAGTTTTTTCACTGCATAATTTATAAATAAATTAAAATAACAGATTGAAGTACTACCAAATCATGATTGACGAGTTCTCTTTTTGTTTCGGCTGTACTCCATACCTGGAACATCTCTAAAAAGCGTCCAGAAGTAGTCCCCAAGCATAGAGGCAGACCACTTTCCGTTATAACGTAGCTCTATTTCAGACATATCTTAGATTTAAAAACTTCACCATGCTCATCGCTGAATTGTCCACAGGTAGAAGAGAATAAATCAAGGTGAGAATTCAAAAAATGCAGCTTTAAGGACATTCGACAACCGAATTTCTGGTATCAGGCTAACATGTCTTGAACAGATCTTTATAATTCTACGATCTTGCGTTGCCTAGAAAGTTAACACAGTCTAGAAGGTTTTCAAATTTTGAATCTTTAAAAATATCTCCAATCTGAGGACCTATAAAAATTCCTTCTTTTATTTTTGCCTCACTTCAGACAGTGAAATTTGTCGCGCAAGTAAATGAAAGCTGGCTTAGTCTTATCCATCGCTTTAATCAATTGCTTTAGAATGCCCAATTTAATGTGTAAAGCAGGTAAGATTATTTTCTCTTGAGAAATAACAGGAGAGTTCTTGACATTCATTATTCCTTGTTTCAAACATATCCTGGGAGGCCAGTTTTTTTGGGATGTAGTGTAATTCTGTTACACGACTGTTTGTGCAATTCATCACAAAGGAAGCAGCGATATTTTGTGAATCACTGTTGAAGGCCCATCAATAACGTCACACTATTTTCAAGTCGGCACTGAGGGCCATATGCAACACCGTTTTACGACGAAATGGTTGACGGTTCAAGCTAGTCGAATTCTACTTCCAAACAACTCAACTATCGTTTTCTTTAGTCATTTGGCCAGCTTGCCGCCGATTGGTTTTCAAGAACTACGGTTTTGCCTTGGCGAGCGGAAGATAACTCACCATTCTAGGAAACTTTGGCGAAAAAAGCAAGCGCCTCGCTTCCCGCTTCTCCTCAACGTAAATACAAACGAACTCAATGGCCGCTTTAAAGATATTAATGAGTTTGATACTCAATTATAGATCGCAGACGCGACTGAAGTAATCTGAATTTGTTTTCGCACATAATTAGTTTTTTCCCAATAGTTTATGCTATGTTATTTGGACAATAAAATAAATAAAATACTTTTGTTTTACTTACACAGTCCAGGTCCAGCCAAGATTTTTGTGCACGTTTACGATTTATAGATTTACCATCATAATTTATAGGAAAATAATGAACATATTTACCCTGATACTATGAATCATTCATTAAGTTATTTAAAATACATGATGTAATAGATATTACACTGTATATTACTTGGTTCAATTCTGTTAGAATTCCCGCTAAATATCGCCAATCTCTTTTGAACACCAAAAAGTATAAATATTGCTAAATAATTTCAAACACATGGATTAAAATGTTTAATCAGATCTATAACTGTTCAGTTTATCATTAAAAACTTTTAAAACATTGTTTATATTTGAATATTTAGCGTTCAAAGGTGATTTGTGATATTTAGCGGGAACTCTAACAGAATTGAACCTATTACTTACTGTGCAAAATACAATTTACTGCACACACTTAATTAGCTAGTTAAGTATTTAATTTGTACGATTTATATAAATTTAGAATTATTGATACAAAAGAGTATCAATGTACTTGGTACTATGAACACCGATCAAGAATTCCAGTTTATTTGCAAAAAAAATTACTAAGTGTCTATGTACATTTTCAGAAATAGCTAACATTATTAAAATAAAATCTGCTTTATTAAAAACCTTTAAACATTATTAAAAACCTTTTTGAATCAGCCAGGCTAAAGAGTGTCATTTGTTGTAATAAATTGCTAATATTAAAATATATCTTTACCTAGATTGCTGGAGATAATATTACTAATTCAAAAAATTGCTGGTGCTAAATAATTTCAAACTCATGGATTAATATGTTTAGTTAGATCAATAACTTTATTTTATCAATAAAAATCGGAAAAATTTAGCAATATTTCTACTTTTTAGTGTTCATAAGAGCATGGTGCTATTTATTGGGAGGGTTAACATAATGGTGTGAAAATATTTTTAATAAGACGAAAATATGCTGTAACAGACCCGACAAACTTTAAACTTTTAATCCAGAGATTTTCAAACTGGGTCGAAACAATATTTTGAATTTTTGTTAAAATTTATTTTTTCGTGTTACAAATGTGTAGTGAAGTTGGCTGTAAGATTTTATTGGCAAACCATATAGTAAAGAAATAAGATATAGTATTTATATAAGATTTACAAAAATTCCAATTAATGTTTCAAAGTGTAGGGGAACTATTTCAAATTTTGAGAATTTCGTTATGTAATATTGTTATTGCAAATTTCCTCAGATAACTGAAAAAAAAATAGAATTTTTAAATAATTTTGATTTTTCAAAATTTTTCTGGGGTAGGACTCACAGACCCCTTGTACAACATGGGAATCATTGTCACTGACAAAATATAACGATGCACTTGGGTTCAACTCCTATCATTTAGTTTTCTGAATATTTATATTTCATCTCCAATGCATGCTTGTGTTTAAGAAAAGTATTAGTTGTATTATTGGACTAATGGGGTGTATGGTGATAATGGCTGAGAAACCATGTTTTGAATATTCTTCAGACAAAATTCATAAAAAAGTACCTGAACATTATAAAAATGAATGGGATTTTAGCATCGTCCATGTTCTTTTCAATGTTTTTCGACAAATTCTTTTTCAGTTCAACATCCTTCTTCCATTTGAGTACAGTGCTTACTCTGCAGGACAGCCAGCTGGTAGTCGTAGTCATGAATTTTTCCCAAACAGCATTTACAATTGTTGCCCCTAGAACTAGTCAATGGTCAACAAAAAGTAAACACCATTTGGAATGTGTCTGTAAGAATTCAAAAATCACAATTATTAATTTAAATAGAAGAAAATCTTCACAAAAAATATTTAATCCGAAACCTATGTATACAATATTTGTTAAATGAAATAACAATTAGTAGGTATTTAACATTTGAAGACTGGTATAAATATGGCTTTTAACAAGTTTAATTAGTTCAAAAGTAACCCCAGAGAGACTACCAAACCTGTGAACTATGCCCTCTTGTAAATTTAAGGCTGTTGGGATGGATCAATCGCACATTAAATTTGTCGCAGTTGCAACCTGTATGTTCTCATAACAAATTATACTTCTGGGGTCCATCTCAGAATAAAAATTGTCTTCTGTACTTGACCCTTGCACAAAGTAAACAAAGATAGTTCCCAGTACTGTGTCTGAATTTTTAGTGAAATTAAGTACTTAAATTTAGAAATGTATTTAGATTGTTAAACCCATATATGTTGTCTTATCACGATTTGTGTACTGAAACACCTCCTAGCTTTCTGTTTACTCAGGTTTTTCTCCCACACAGTGGCAGGTTTTTTCAGACAATTTTACTGAATGAAAAAACTAAGATAACATGAAATAATTATTATATAAAACACCAGGCTTGTAATTAGATTTCTCTTTTTTATAAGGAAATAATGCCTTTTATAATCTAAATAATTTTGAGATGAACACAGTAAAATTATCCATTATTTTTAATTTCTTAAGCCCATCATTTCCAATATGGGCAACTCCATTATAAGATTAACATACATGTGATTACACAGACAAAAAAGTGGATGAAAATATTAAAAAAAATTTGATGGCACCTAAATTTTTCTTCATTTTAAGTAGAGGGGGTCCATTGGATTCTACTTCTCGAGATCTAGGTTGGTTGGTTTTTTATGGCACATGACCCAAGGGTATAGTTAGTCCGAGATCTAGGATTCAATATGCTGGAATCATATTTTTTTAGCTTAAATCTTAACTAATTTTCATATTACTTCGATATTGTTTTAATTTTTTAAAATTTAGTACTAGGCCCCACTAGCCGTCAGAGTTTTCAGTATAAAACGATTGGAAAAAAAGAAAGTGGAATTTCAGTTTTGCAAATCGAATGGACCATATTCAGCCACGCCCATATTAATCAGGTCATTGGGGAAAACAAACTCGCTATCAAATCATATCTCATTACGAACTATCTCTGTGGTAACCAATTGCAAGCTCAGTAGGTCACATGATGGAGAAAATGTGACGTCAGTCGTATGGTCCATTGTCGGATTTTAATTTTGCTACGCAAATTGGCGGATTTCCGCCAATTGGCAGATGAATCACATGTATGGATTGAGTATTATAAAAATTGAATATCCCTTGCAAATAATTTTTTAAAAATTGCATTAGAACCTATAACAAAAAAGGCAACAGAAATAAACAATTTTTTACTAAATACACTAAGTAAATTGTCATAGAAATAATACTTCAGGAGATTTTTATGCACGAAAGAGACATGAACAATCATAGGATTGAAAACTACACAGTAAAAAAATTTAAAAAGTGAAGTAAAAGCTAGGGCAGAGACTAATCCAGAATTTTAAAACTTAACCCCATTTTTGTGAAAAACTTACACAGCATTTTAATTTTTGTGAAGTTTTTTATAAATGTTTTAAATGGGAACTATAAAATTAATGAAATCAGCATTAAATTTCTTATTTCTACAATTTTATAGCAATTTAAAGACTAATTTTAACCATAAACAATTCACCTATCATTAAAAAATAATTTTAGAATTTTTGTGAAGGTGCTGCTTTTGTGAGTATATTTTTTGTGAAGGTGCTGATAAACAGTACCGAAATTGGCCTTTATTAGTCCCTGTAGGGATAACTAGGCAAAACTAATTACCTTTTACGATACTTTACAAATTCACTTTTTGACAGAAAAGCATTTTTAATGTTCTGTTTCTGGAAAAGTAGCAAACTGCATAAAATTTATTTTTAAGTTTCTAAGAAGCTATAGTTTCTTACATATAAAATTATAAGTAATTTCAAATTCCAGACAAAACTTTCCTGAGACACTAAAATTTTTTTAAATAGGTAGTTTAAGCTATAAACAACATTAATTATAAATTGATAACTAATCATACCTCTGTCTCAATTTGTCTTGTAATAACTTATCTTTGTAACATCATTTTAGTTGGGCTGTGGGGTGTCAGTTTATCAACAGGAGAAGTTGTGTTCCATCCATCATAACCAAATGAAACTTTTCATTGGTGCCACATCGAGTAGAGTGGTCATCAACGAAAAATAACATTTAGTTTAACTTGGCTGAAAATGTAACAATATTGATGATTACACTTAGATATTATTTGTTAAATTATCCAACCATAACAACATCCAATTAATTGCATAGTATTGAATAAAACAAAACACACAAAGCCTTATTTTTTTCAAAGCATGTTATCAGTGCAAGTTCAACACATTTCTTTATTTTAAAAAAAATTTGCCTAGTAAAAATGTTAAATTCTCTAATGACGCAGTCACAATTATAAATAAAAAGTATCAATATAATTACATATTCTATAAGTACATTCAAGTAAAGAAAATGCTGATTCAACTCTAAACCCGTAGATACTTTACTTGAATAACTACTGTTACTGAATAACTCTATTGGTATAAGTGGGCTTTGCCTGTGTCACAACATGTTCGGGAAGTATCTAAACATTAGCCGATAAGCGTTTTCAATCGCATGTTTTGCTTATGCACCATACCATCACCTTAGAATATTGATTTGAATGTATATTATCCCATTGACTATTCAGCAACACAGCGATAGAACTTAACATGTTTTGTTTGGCCTTTGATAACATTTTTGAATACCACAGGATAATACGCAAGAACCAAATTTAGCTCCAAGACCCCAAAGTTGTTAGCTATGACCCAATTTCCTGGCTTCAATACACAATTTTCTAGGATTGAAGTTGATCTTAAAAACTTTTTGAGTTGAAGATTGAAAAAAATTTCTAATGATCAATGAAGAAATTATTTATGGTATGGGGTTAAAATTAATCTCAATACATTTAAAATATTTCACCTATGGAAAATTGTGGTGTTGTAAATACTTACCCAATACTTACATTCGAAAAGCACTATTTTTGTACAAAAATATTAAGCGTCGATAGTTTGGTGTATAAACAAATCACCAGACTTAAAATGACAACAGCGATCAGCTGATGTTGGGATACACAAGTTTTGACTATTTAAGATAATGGTTCCAAACAAAACAGCTTGCAACTATGGTAATGCACATGCATGTGTGTGATCTGTCTGACATATTCCAAGATCTAATCATAACAAGTTTTGGAACAGTTTTAGAAAGTCCTTCAGTTGCCATAAGTAAACACAGCTTCCTCAGTGCTTAGTTGTCATCATTGGAGCTGTGGGTTAAAGATGGAAGCTGGAGAACTCTCTCTAAAGCTGTTACTAAGTTAATTCTAAGTAAATAATAATAATTACATTAGTTAGCCAAATTATTATAGTGTTTTTAAGGGCATTTGTTTGTGGTACTTTCTTAACGTTTAAAATCAAAATACATAACAATCAAAAAGCACATAACTCCCCATTTTCTGTCAAAATCAAATGGTCAAATACTTCAAACAAACACGAAATAACAATTTAAATTACCATACCTGCATGGAAACTTCCCGCTTTCTTTAGTACAAGACTTTCTTAGATCCAAGTTGTCTGCGTCCTGTCTGATTTCACACGAACTGTCTTCGTATTTATAACTCCTTCCATTCTTGAAAATACACGGTAAATCAGCGTCTGCAACTCTTGGATGCGTTTTTCCTCGATAAAAATAATCAAAACAAAACACGCTTGTTAAAAAACAAACTATCGCACCACAACACAATCACCATCGCCGCCATTATCCACGACACGAAGAAGAGGTTGCCGAGATAAATAAATCGAGCTACGTCATGGGGCACTTCAACCAATCAGAGCAAACCGCCGGCGGATGAAACGGCCGACGCCTGGTCCTGACCTGCCGTTACCGTCGTACGGAGGATGACGGTGAAATAGGGTGAAATACGGTTCCTTAAAACGAAACGAAACGGAGTTGCATATGGCTCTGACACCCCATTCATATTTTGCGTACTCAGTTCGATGAAGAAGTAACTGCATGTGTTCGTATGACTCTTTCATATGAGCATCAAATGCTATGGGAATGGAAGGGAGCTTATTGCCACTGTGGAGCAATACCATCTTTAGAACTAATTTAAAAGGAATCTATGAACAAACGCCACTCGTTAACATCAAGAGGTAGATATTAATGTGTTATTAGTTTTATTATTTCATGAATGCATGGGAATATTTCTTATGAAAACATCTCTTAACTTTGTCGACAACCTGGCGACTCTTATCGACAAATTCTTTACCAAATGTTATTATTATTATTATTTTATGAACCCATATTGGACCACTCATAGAAAAAATCATAGGAAAAACGTAAATTTCAAAAAACATGATCATTATAAGCTACTTTAACATACAAAAAAGAAATTTTTTAAAAAAATTTATTTTTTTCTGAGATATGGACTGTCCTATAAATAGGACAACGGTCCAATACACTACTAAAAGTTGCATAAGTGTACTTAGCTTACAAAAAGGGTTTTGTTCCTCAATTGCGGTTGCGGTTTGTTTCCTCAATGATATTAGGTAAAATCTCTAATTCTCCAGCACAATCTCGAACTTCACGATCATCACATGTCTCTACTATATTGGATTTTATGATAGAATCGTCTATTTCTTCTTCGTCACTGACCGCGTCAGGTTCCGATGGGATAATAATAATTTCAGGATCATCAAGTTCTTCATCAGATAAAGAGTTAATATATTCCAAAGCTTCTTCGGCAGTTCGAAATTTTCTAGCCATTTTTATATATAAAATATCCAGCTAAACTTACAACTACAAAGCATAGAAGCAACTAAACTAATAGAAAACAACACCCATGTGCAATAGCATACACACAAGAACATGATCGGTAAAGGAGTGATTCAAAGGAAATCTTGAACATTCCACCCTTTTATTGCCCTCTTTCTTACCCCCTATAGGGTGAGAATAGAGATTTACAACAGATAGTTTTATGGTCCCAGCGGTTTCTTTGTAGGGCCAATTAGCGAACGAAAGAAACCCCCTTCTCTGTGGGGAGTGTGAGAGAAACCCCCAAATCACACACCCCAACCAGATACCGTGATTATATAATTGACAGTTTGTAAAATTTTCCCACGCGAAGAGTGTTTTCCAAAAAAAGTAGTGTTTTCCAAGCGAAATGCCATCTTAGACTGAATTGGAAAAAATGTAGGTATCGGACCGTTGTCCTATTTATAGGACAGTTAGAAAACACGTGTGAAATACCTGTCCTATTAACTTTTTTCATGGATATTTTTAATTTTTTGGACTAAGCAAAAACTCTACTTAAAAATTTAATATGTTTGCTTAAGAAAAAATCAGATTTTTATTCTTTTTTTATCGAGTTAAAATTATGGCATTTTTAGGGACGAATTTAAACTAATTTTTTAATCACTTTTATTATAAAAATTCAATATTTTCTCAGATATTTAATAAATTTAGTCTCTTTATAATCATTTTCAACAACTTTTATATGGGTATCACAATCGAAACTTTTTTTATTCACATTTAAATCAACTGTCCTATAAATAGGACAGCGGTCCAATATGGGTTAAAGTGTATATGTTATAGAACATCTCAGATAAAATATTGTGAAATTGAATGGGTAATAGAGAATTGTTTATTAAAATATTCCTAAAAAACAGTGGAATTTCAGCATTAATTACGCTAAATCAGACCCCCCTTGTATCTTCAAAACTCGAACCAAACCAGATTTTTTAAGGTGATATTCTGGTTCAGAAGGTCAAATTCAGTAGGAATTGGCTATTTTCATCATTTTTACACGAACTTTGTCAACAATTGTTGCCCAGTGCTATTAAAAATTAGTTGCTGATACCTAAAAGATTTTACTACGTCTCTTTCCCTCTAAATACCTCTTCTATAAACCACCTACTGGGTTCACTAAGTAATTTTCAGAAATTAAGTTCTTACTAATATTTTGAAACTTTAAGGAATTATAACATACTACTAATATTCTATATGGTAATTTAAGTAGAAATATTTTTTGGATATATAATTAAATATTTTATTCATTATTATATCCTTTAGGTCAGGAATTTTACTTTAGGTTCATGTGCAGAGTATTTAGAAGTGAAGACTGTAATAGAGATTTCTGTAATGTAAGTCTATATGTAATGCAGGCTTTTGTGCTGAGCGCAGTTAGCTCTGTAGAACGAGCTCCACTGTGGTAAGACCCTAACGGCAGGAAAGAAAAATGTGCGAATGCGCATAAGTTTGAGATATTCCTCACTAAAACAAACACACACATTAACGAAACATGATAGTATTAGTATGATAAAAGAGGAAAACATAGTAAAAAAGGAAAAAAGAGTTAACACAGATGATTCTATCCGCTAAGTCTAAAATTTTTAAATTGAGAAAAGATAATTTTTTTAAAGTAGGCATAGCCTTAAAGCAGATATTGGAATTTTATAGACATAGAATAAGTGTTTTAAGAGGCTAAATTGTCCTTTGCTGGAAACTAAAAATAAGGAATTGAACAATATTTATCCTCAAAACCTGTTAATATTTAAGTATTAGTGTTAGTCCTTATTGAGATACTTATGTTAATTTCTATGTAACTAAAATAACTTACTATTTTAAGGAGAAAACTTCAAGGATACGTGAAAACAGGTTGAAAACTTTCCCACGCCATTTAAATAAAATTCCAATTTGTAATTAGCCACAAAGATAAAAAAAAATTCCTGCCAAAACCCTTCGGTTTATCTCCCCCATAAATAACTTCCCCCATTTTCATGAAACCTCTTAAAGTCACATCCATCCATCATCAAAGTGTACCTTTTAGGATTTCAACTCGCGACAAAAATTTCCCCGACAAAAGAACGAAATGATAAAATTGATAAACGATCAGATCACAGGACCTCACGTCAACGGCAGAGACGACAAAAAATTACCTGAGAGCTATTAAGAAAATTACCAACCAAACGGAAAAATTCGGCATTAATCTTTTTGCGAGCTTTAGAGGTTTTTTTACCCTGCAAACTTGGGCTTTCTTAATAGTGCCGTAAAAATTAAGTCTGTCACAAAGAATTATTAGAAACGGCGAAATCAGAAATGACTGATCTTTTTAGTTAACGACAGCGTGGACGGAATATGCTTGGAAGTGGATGGAGTTTATTTTTCGCTTTTTAGAAAGAGGGAAATTGGCGGGAAAATATGTAATTAACAAATGTTGTTGAGAAAGTCGTTGCCAGATCCATTAGGACACAATTTTTAAATTAAGTTAGCGCTTTTAAATAAATTGGGGCCGAAAGAGGCGTTATGAAGCGGTGAAAAAATATTCGTTGTTGGCATATGGAATAATTTATTGTGACGTGTTCTTGAAAATTGATCGTTAATTAGTGATTTTATCTGTTAAAGTATAAATGAAGTTTGAAAATGGGACATTAAGTTACCCGAAAGTTTAAAAATGTTTACAGTTTATTGTTTTTTACATATTAGACGCAACAAATACTTGGATTAAAAAGGTATGAGTGATTACCACCTACTTTTTATTTTCTATTTACCAATAAACTTATTAAAGATTAATAGCGCATTTAGATCTTTTTTGTGGTTTTACTTTTTAATAAACATTCTCTTTATTGTTTTTTATATTTATACTCAGATTATGATTTCACCCAATCCTTTGTGAAAATGTTATTAGTTTTAAAGATTAATATAGCTCTCATTATCTAAATTTGTGAAATATGATAAATAAATATCAAAGGTATTAAATGTAAATACTTAACTATAAATCCGTCCCAACCTGTTTTTCCCAACTCTTCAAAACTTTAACATATAACCGTGTTTTATAAAAGAAACGTTTGATTTTATTATTAGTATGAAGAATACAAAAGAATGGTTTTTCTTTCTGAGTATTTTAATACTTCCATTTTCATTCATCCTCAGCAGTCTGCGAATAAAACCAATACTTAATTACAGATTAACATCATAGATTAAAATAGATTCATTAAATTTATTTTTATTTCTTTGTCCTAATTGATCAATATTCAGTTTTATTTCAGAACTATTAAGAGGCAGATTTTATAAGGAGCGGGCAGAAATGCGGGGGTCATTATTGTGACCATTTTTGATTTTGATGAAATTTTTATGATGGATACTTCTAATGATTTTAGAATACCCCTATTTTTTCTTTTTCCCGAAAAAAATTTTTTTCGGCCTACAAAAATTCTCAAAGTTGGTCGCGACCCGGTATTTTTTTCGAATCTACATATCTTTGTACAACATTTTCTCAGTGCATTGAGGGTCAACCAAAGTAATTCTTGCGGTAACAACATGTCCTTAGATAGCTTAATCAAATTCTTTTGTGAATTTCATGGTTCACCTTCCCTGCAAACTGGAAGGGTTCGCCAAACTTTGTCGAAAAAAATGAAAAAATGCCAAATTCGAGCCTTTATTGACCCCAGCATTGAGGGTCAATCACATTTTTGAGGGTTAAAGTGTGTAGTACTGCTCAGTATTAACTTAATCAGCCCATTGGTTGTATGGTTAACCCTCATGGCAGCAGAAAAATGGCTACTTTCGTAGCTATCAAAACAAAAAGAGGTCATTTTGGTGACCCCGTATTTCAGAGCATTGAGGGTCAATCAATAATTCGAAATATACGTTTCTTAGTACAATACCTCTACTTTAAGAATCAGTTGACAAACCTATGGCGTCTCGATCTGTGATCACGTGAGATTGATTTTTGTAACTTAAAAAACGGAAAAAAGGTCATTTTTGGGACCCTGTATTTCAGAGCATTGAGGGTCAATGACGAACTGGAAATATGCATTTCGTAGTATGAGACCTACCCTTTAAGAAACAATTGACAGAATTATGGAGTCTTAACCTGCGATCACGTGAGATTTATTTTTGTGACTACTAAAACGGAAAAAAGGTAATTTTTGGGACCCTGTATTTCAGAGCATTGAGGGTCAATGACGAACTGGAAATATGCATTTCGTAGTATGAGACCTACCCTTTAAGAAACAATTGACAGAATTATGGAGTCTTGACCTGCGATCACGTGAGATTTATTTTTGTGACTACAAAAATGGAAAAAAGGTAATTTTTGGGATCCTGTATTTCAGAGCAATGAGGGTCAATGACGAACTGGAAATATGCATTTCGTAGTATGAGACCTACCCTTTTAAGAGACAATTGACAGAACTTTGGTAATTTGCCCAGCGGGCACGCCTAAGACTTACTTTGCTACATAGCGAACACATAAAATATGCGATGCTTACAATTAGCTTTGTAGGTTATTTTCAAAAATTAATTTCAAATTACATTTGGTCTTCCAAAGGAAAGACCTCCAAAAAATAAACCATAAAATGAGATTAAATTTTATTTGAGCAGTGATTTAAGACAATTTGAAAAACATTAGCCTTGAACATATAAAACAGTAAAATATTTCAAAGAATAAGTTTTAACAAATATAAACACAAAAAAGGTTATTTCTCCCAAGTTATTTCATCTTCTTTAATCTTTGAAATTATCTTTTTGATTTCCTCAATAGCTTCAATACCGAAATACTGAAATAAAATAGAAATATAAATGAACCTTAGGGGATTTGCAGATGATAAAAGAAAAAATTTCTGTAGAGCAATGGTTCCCAACCTTTTTCCGTCTGTGGCCCAGCTAAGTCTTATTATATTAGCAGTATTTCGGTATTGAAGCTATTGGGGAAATCAAAAAGATAATTTCAAAGATTAAAGAAGATGAAATAACTTGGGAGAAATAACCTTTTTTGTGTTTATATTCGTTAACGCTTATTCTTTGAAATATTTTACTGTTTTATATGTTCAAGGCTAATGTTTTTCAAATTGTCTTAAATCACTGCTCAAATAAAAATTTAATCTCATTTTATGGTTTATTTTTTGGAGGTCTTTCCTTTGGAAGACCAAATGTAATTTGAAATTAATTTTTGAAAATAACCTACAAAGCTAATTGTAAGCATCGCATATTTTATGTGTTCGCTATGTAGCAAAGTAAGTCTTAGGCGTGCCCGATGGGCAAAATACCAAAGTTCTGTCAATTGTCTCTTAAAAGGGTAGGTCTCATACTACGAAATGCATATTTCCAGTTCGTCATTGACCCTCATTGCTCTGAAATACAGGATCCCAAAAATTACCTTTTTTCCATTTTTGTAGTCACAAAAATAAATCTCACGTGATCGCAGGTCAAGACTCCATAATTCTGTCAATTGTTTCTTAAAGGGTAGGTCTCATACTACGAAATGCATATTTCCAGTTCGTCATTGACCCTCAATGCTCTGAAATACAGGGTCCCAAAAATTACCTTTTTTCCGTTTTTGTAGTCACAAAAATAAATCTCACGTGATCACAGTTCGAGACGCCATAGGTTTGTCAACTGATTCTTAAAGTAGAGGTATTGTACTAAGAAACGTATATTTCGAATTATTGATTGACCCTCAATGCTCTGAAATACGGGGTCACCAAAATGACCTCTTTTTGTTTTGATAGCTACGAAAGTAGCCATTTTTCTGCTGCCATGAGGGTTAACCATACAACCAATGGGCTTATTAAGTTAATACTGAGCAGTACTACACACTTTAACCCTCAAAACTGTGATTGACCCTCAATGCTGGGGTCAATAAAGGCTCGAATTTGGCATTTTTTCATTTTTTTCGAACCCTTTTGGCGAACCCTTCCAGTTTGCAGGGAAGGTGAACCATGAAATTCACAAAAGAATTTGATTAAGCTATCTAAGGACATGTTGTTACCGCAAGAATTACTTTGGTTGACCCTCAATGCACTGAGAAAATGTTGTACAAAGATATGTCGATTCGAAAAAAATACCGGGTCGCGACCAACTTTGAGAATTTTTGTAGGCCGAAAAAATTTTTTTTCGGGAAAAAGAAAAAATATAGGTATTCTAAAATGATTAGAAGTATCCATCATAAAAATTTCATCAAAATCAAAAATGGTCACTATAGTGACCTGCCCGCTCCTTATAAAATCTGCCTCTTAATACCCACCTTTTTTCGTTACTCTTAAATTATTCCTTGCACTTATACTTAATATGTTTCTGAAAAAAGGTTCATTATTAAAGAGGAAAACATTTTGCTGCTTGGATTTGAAAATACATGAATGAAAAGGATAACTAGCATATAATTTAGAAAAATTGTCATTATACTTCCATTTTTAATTTTCACAAATAAATAAACTGTATAAGAAGTGAATGATTATTGCAATCCACATTTGAAAATTGTAAAGAAACAACTATACAGAAAAATAAAGTAAAAAACGTATTTGTGTTATTGAGATAAGCAAAGAAATGGAGATAAATTTGCGTATTTTTACTGATTTCTCGCATTGTAATGATAATGCTAAAAAAAGAGGAAAATAAATATTTTCCCTTTTATAGAGAAATTAGGAGTAAAAAAGATATAATATTTTGGGGTTTGAATAGAATTTAAAATTTTCAATATTGGTTAGTACCTAAATGTATTGCAAAACACAAATTTCAACATATAATTTGTATTTTTATGGTTTAAATCACATAAGAATCCTATTATTTAGAAAAGTTGCTCAATTGAGAGGAAAGAGTAAAAATAATCTCTTTGAAACCAAATTACTATGGAAGCCTGCAGAAGAAGGATTATCTTCGTTAGGTGGAATTAAATTCAACCCTTAGAGCTTGTTGCTGTTTCCAAAACGAATTTCAAAGAAAACAGCTTTTTCAGAGAAATAGTTTGGTCATGAGGGTTTATTGAGAGCTTATACTTTAAGTATATGTTTTGAGAATATTTGTTGCAGTGTATTATTACTTCATTGGAGAAAACTATTTATTTTTATTGCTTTAAATTAATGAGGGGAATTTTTCATGTATTTTTTTCTTAAATAGCATTGGGGTATAACATATTTTATGAAAGGATACATGAGGTAGTAGACTTTTTTTTAAGTATCTAAATATGCAACTGTCACAGCACTGATATGACAATGTTAACTTTTGAGCGTTCTGATTGGGCCAGCCGGCTGTCAGTCATTCGTTTTTTCTTCCTTTTTTCTTCTGAGTTTCGTGGAAGCGCCAGTAGTCCTTTGGAGAAATATGTTATTACTGAAAAAAAATGGTTTTTATTTTTTTTCGAAGGGTATTTTTTTTCGAATGGAATTATTTTCATTCGAATCAAAATGACGATAATAGAAAGCTCCCATCTTCCACCTTCGTTTATAGACGAAGTTGTGGAAAATGGAGATTCCATTTTAATTAGAAGTAATCTAGGTACTGTACAAAAAAATAATTATTGCAATCAAAATGTAAATAATTAACTGAAATAGCTCTGATTTTATGTGTATATGTTAATTTTGTCAGAACAATTAGTTTTAGAAAAATTCCACATTTTGACCTTTAATTATTGTTTTTTAATTAATTTTATTATTTGTTAAAGTTCAATTGTTTTTTAATAAAATGAAGTATTCTCAGGTTTTGAGATTAAATTTTATTAAATAGTAGATAAAAAACCACGAAGAATGACGTTTACATCAAGTATTTCCGTAGCCTAGTTTCTGAGATATAAATTTTTGAAATTTCGTTTTTTGTTTGAGCTCGAAAACACTTTCGAATCACAAATCATGCGCTGTGAGGTTACATCCAATAGAAGCCCGTTTTCTGATCACGTGAAAACAGAAAACACAATGGTTTTCATGCGCTGTGACGTCACATCCAATAGAAGCCCGTTTTCTGATAACGTGACTTTTCTGACGTTTTGGCGGAAATATAATTGAATTTTAAATTATTTAAAAAACATTTTTGAACTTAAAAATCTGAAATTTGGGAGTTTTAGAACATAATGTATCGAAAAATTATAAAATCAAGCAAATACCTCACTCATGCAAATACCTCATTGGATTTTTAAAATGATTGTAGAATTTCTTTGATTCGCATTTTTATTATGAACTAGCTGATATGCCCGGCCTTGCACGGGTGAAGAGTATAAAATTATTATTTGAGGAGTTTGCTATCAAAACCAGCTCATTCCATATTTTTCTGAAATCCACTTTTTTGCATATTTTGAAAGTTTAGAGCAGGGGTTCTCAAACTTTTTATGTTGCGGAGCCCTTTTCAAGAGACAAATTCTTCGCGGAGCCCTTTTCCGAAATAAATTTTCCAAGGTATAAAAGCAAATTACACATAAAACCCATTGCTTCTAGAAATAAAAGCATAATATAAATTTATTTCGGGAGGGGTCCAAAATTATTCTTCAGCCCCTCCCATGCATATTTAACAGTTAAACGTAGCTTTTAAAAACATTTTTAGGTATAATTTGCATCTAAGATAATTTATTTGTAAGAAAAATTGTGACGAATTAAGATCCAAGTACAATAGAAGGGTTTGGGGGTCCTTCCTCCCCAGAAGATTTTGTGAAATGTGATCCTTAAAAACAGTATTTTAACTCGTTTTAGGTACATCATTGTCCAAATTTTGGACATTCATTTTTAGGTAGGATTTTAATTTTAACGAACTTACTATAAAAATTGACAATAATAAAGCTTCAAGTACAATAGGGGTTTTGGGGGTCCTCCCCCAAAAGAATTTCGGAAATTTGACCTTATATAACATGGTTTTAACTTGTTTTTTTATACGTAGTCCAATTTTCCGGGGGAGAAGCAGGGCCCCCTCGCCCCTTTAATATACACCCCGGGATATATGGAATATTTTGTTTACCAATTATATTTTATCATTGGATACAATGTAAATCTTTATTTTAAATTTCTGAATATTTAAAAGCTATCCCTTTTTAATCATTATGCCGGAGATGCATGAACAAAGGATTCATACAGAAATCTGTACATCTGTAAATTTTGTTTTCCTATAAGTTACTTCTTTTGAAATCGAGAGATGTTTTGGGGGCTGTTAGACCATACGTCAGAGGTACATATCGAAATTTATTTACACATGGGCCCAAAATCATTCCTTATCCCCTCCCATGCCATAGGATCAATGTTAGCTTTTTATACATTTTTTGGCAGAATTTGCATCTTAAAGAACTTAATATAAGAAACGTTTTGTGTAATTAAATTCCAAATGCTATAAAGAGGGGGTGGAAATTTGACTCTGCTAAAAACAGGTTTTCCCTTGGTTTTGGTACATCTACTCCGAATTTTGGACATACATTTTTAAGTAGGATTGTGATTTTGCTGAACTTTATAAAAAAGTGCTGAGTAATCAATTTGAGAGGTGGGGGAATGGGGTTCCTTCGTGTGCTACTATTTGGCGCGGCCGTTTCAGTGGCAGAAATAAAATGAAAGTAAATAGAACTCTCATAATTCTTCTAAAAAGTAGAAGAAGAAAAATTTGGTGCTGAAACGGGTCGGCGCCCAAACGGCCAGCGCCAAACCGTCCCATCCTGGGGGTTCCTCCCCCAGAAAAGTTTTGGAAATTTGACCCTAAAAACATGGTTTTAACTTGTTTTGGTAAACCAAAAAAGACCTGAAAAAGGCAAAAACCAGCTGACCTTACCAACACCTTACAGAAAGTTATTTATATAACATTTCAGAGAAAAGCAAATTAGAAATTATCGAAAAATGTATTTATTTCAAATTTCTTCGCGGAGCCCCTGGAAATGCTTGGCGGAGCCCTAAGGGCTCCGCGGAGCACAGTTTGAGAACCGCTGGTTTAGAGGATCCTTCATAACCTGGCGAAGGGATATAGCTCAAACCCAGCTCATTCCAACCCAATAAACTGGAAAAAACTACTTCACCACTTAATTGAACAAAAAAAACTGAAAAAAGTATGAAAAATCGTGTTTTTGCATCAAAGTCAGCTCATTCTAACCTAATTAGCGTAATTACGCCCAAGGTAATGCAACTGAAAGGAAAATAAAAACTAATCGAATTCTACCTACAGTTAAAAATTTAAAAAACATATTTAGCTTTAGAACTGTGGACGTAAGAAGTTTTTTTGTCTCTCCTGTAAAATTTCCAAAAATGGACTAAGCTGGTTTTGATAGCAAACGCCTCATTTTTTAGTTTTCCCAAATACACTAATTTTAGATAATCAGCATTTACCAATCATCCCGGTATCCTAGGCGTCTTTTTCATACTCCAGTCTTCCCGGTAACTTTTCCTATCCTAGTGTTCTTAGTAATTTTTCTTATCCCAGTGTTCCCAGATGGATTAAAATTCCTTCAGTTCTCAAGCAATATAATTTTTGAATGATTTCCACATTTACATTGGAAAAATTAATCTAAAAAGTATTTAAAATTGCTTTGATCCCTTGATTAATCATATCTTCAGGAATTAAAGTTTTCGGTAAAATAATTCAATAACTAAAGCTTATTCCATTTTGAAATTTAAGAAAAAAATCAATATTTTCTAGTTGAAAGGGAGTTTTAATGGTTTTTGGTTTGTTAACCAACTTTCTTAAAAGTTAAAATATTATCACTTTTTGATTTTACATCCTCGTTTCCATGGACACTATTTTAACAACAATGATATTCCATAAAGCTTTTAAAATATAAAAATTAGATAATCTGTCAAATAAAAATATGTTTAACTATACATAACTTTTAAATTTCATTGAAATAGATTTTTAAAATATTAATATAATTTTTAAATAGATTTGTACCTAGTGTTTCTATTAAAAAATTGTTGTTTAGCATTAAATTTTCTTTGTAACAATGTGGTGAACAGATCTCTTTTGGAGGAGAAATAAAGCTATTTCAGTAAAATGACCATAAAAAGAACAAAAAAAGGGTCAAGGGGTCAATAAAAGTTTTCGAAACATAGCCTATGTTTTTTCCCGAGTTTTTTTACGTAGGTATACCAAGTTTGGTGCAGATCGGAAGTAAACTGTGGATTTGTATAAAAGACAAACACATATACCCACACTTGATTTTATTATATTAGATATTTAATTCTACTTTGAAATAATTCCTTCAGTTCTCAAGCAATAAAATTTTTGAATGATTTCCACATTTACATGGAAAAATTAATCCAAAAAGTATTTAAAATTGCTTAGATCCCTTGATTAATCATATCTTCAGGAATTAACGTTTTCGGTGAAATTATTCAATAATTAAAGCTTATTCCATTTTGCTAATTAAGAAAAAAAATCAATCTTTTCTAGTTGAAAGGGAGTTTTAATAGTTTTTTATTTGTTAACCAACTTTCTTAAAAGCTAAAATATTATCACCTTTTAATTTTACATCCTCGTTTCCTTTGAGACTATTTTAACTACAGTCAAGTCCGCTTAATGTGATCGCAATTGTCCGAGACTAAACTGATAACATTATCCGATCGATAACAATAAGCGATCTCATATTAAAAAAAGCAAACAGTGTTACTAGATAGTTTGCTTTAAAATCAAAATCATGTAATCGTAATAAATGTATTTAGAACTCTATTTTTAAACTAGGAAACATTTTATGGGGAAAATATAAGAGTAGTTCCATAGAGTAGTTCAGTTAATACAATTAAAATAATCGCTTAATTTAATGTATTTAGAACATTAATAAATGTATTTAGAACTCTATTTTTAAACTAGGAAACATTTTATGGGGAAAATATAAGAGTAGTTCCATAGAGTAGTTCAGTTAATACAATTAAAATAATCGCTTACTGTGTATTTTTATAGAAAGGTCTCTCTTTTTTCCGCTCCATTATATCCTTCCACTTCAATAAACCACTTATTTATTACATAATCTAAATTTCATTAAACAAAGTAAAATCAAAATCTCTTATCAGAAACATCTGCAAAGCGTGGATCTTGGTGTTTCTTTAACCAATCACAAGTATGGATTCAGACCCCCCATAACCGTTTTCTTCAATATAGGGGAGAGGAGGGAGGAATGGGACAGTGGGAGGAGTGGGACAGCTGAAATTATGGCAAAATAAATCAGTTTATTTTATTTCTAGTTTGGTCATTAGATGGCCTTCTTATAGCTTCTTGTTATTTCCTTCATTTAGTTTATCCAGCGGCAAGTTTCTGTTTATAGTTGTAAAAATTAGATTTTCCCACCTCCAAAGTAAATTTCCAGTATATCTTTAGTTTTATTTCATTTCTCATGTAATTTGTAGAACAAACATTATATATAATGCCATTGTAATCTAAAAGATCTAATGTATGCTAATCTACAATTTCATAAAGCCTAACACCAGCATAGTTTATGTGACAAGTTATATTTTAAAAGCAATGTGTGGAGGGAGGAATGGGACACTCTAAAGAGGGAGGAATGGGACATGTCCAATTCCTCCCTCTTCAGACTCCTTTCTATAAAAATTGCATTATTTGTTAGAAAATAGACCAACTTTTGATAAAAATATATTGTTGAATTCTAAACCAACTTCCATAAAAGTTTCGACATTTATTTATCCGGAAAAAGAGGACAAATTTTATGTAAACTCAAATGACATTTTATTAAAACTGAAAGAACCAGAGCAAAGTACGGAACGTTCTTTGGGTTTGGTATTTGATTCCCAACAATTAATTACAATTGAATATAAACTTAGTTAATTTAATTTGTCTGTTTAAATTGTCTGTTTGAATCTTAACTTAATTAATCTGTTTAAATCTGCAAAAGTCAGCTTAAACTTAATTTGTCTGTTTAAATCTGCAAAAATGTAAACAAAATTTGAAAATATTAATTTCTGATAGCTATCTTTATCGCTTCAGTTGAAATGCTTTTCTTTTCTTAAATAAATAATTCCAAGTACTAAATTGTAATTCAATTATTGATTCTTAACACCATGGGACAGAGTTCAAGTGTACTAAATATTTTTTAAAAATTATTCTATAATAGATATAAGATTGAAAGCTGTTTGACAATGTGGGCAAAGGTTAAAAGAATAGTAGGTAAAATACTAGGCCCTTTCTCATTATGATATTTTACTAATTTTCTTTACTTTTCAAAAGTGTCCCACTCCTCCCATACTCATGTCCCACTCCTCCCACCCATGAGGGAGGAATGGGACAAAATTCTTGTAATTTGAATGATCAAAAGTGATAAAATTAAACAACATTTAAGAACTGTATATTTTTAAAAAATTAAGTTTAAACATGTAAGTTTATTATCCAACCATTTGCATCTATGAATAAGCAGGGGATAATGAATAAAAAATATTTAGTGAAAATTGTCCCATTCCTCCCTCCTCTCCCCTAATATACGGAATGTGTTATTTTTCTTGCCCATACTGAATTTCAGAAAAAAGAAGTGCCAGATGTTCTTATGGAGAAGATTTTTACTTGTAAAAATTGACCTTCAAAATGAAACTCGAACCCAAAAGCGGTCGTTTTAAAGGGGATATGGACAAATTTTGATAATATTAAGCGGATTGATGATTCATAGTTGATCACATTAAACGATGTATTTTACATTAAATTAAATAGGGATGATCGGGACCTGTCGATTCCGATAACATTATCCGATTGATAACATTAACCGTGATCACATTAAGCGGATTCGACTGTATTAGACTATATTTTTGAGACCATTTTAAATTTCATGGAAATAGATTTTTAAATTAGTAATATAATTTTTAAATAGAATTGTACCTAGTGTTTCTATTAAAAACTTGTTGTTAAGCATTAAGTTTTCTTTGTAACAATGGAGTAAGCAGATCTCTTCTTGGGAAGAAATAAAGCTATTTCAGCAAAATGACCATAAAAAGGGTCAAAAGAGGGTCAAGGGGTCAATTAAAGTTTTCGAAACATAGCCTATGTTTTTTTCTGACTTTTTTTACGTATGTATACCAAGTTTGGTGCAGATCGGAAGTAAACTGTGGATTTGTATAGAAGACAACCATACACATATACAGGGTTTTTCAAAATTGCAATGCACGGCTTTTATTCGGAACCAGCGCCTCCTAGGGTCATAGAAGTAAGGTCTACCCCTAGGTAAGTGAGCCTGGAGAATCCATTGAGATGACTTACAGTGCCCCTAGCGGCGAAATTAAAAAGTTAAAAAATGAATTTAAAAACTAAAGGAGATAGGGCAAAAACCTCAGTGAGAGTATTGTTGCCAACATCCAGAAGAACTCATTGCAGAAAATTTGATCAAAATATCTTGAATATTGGCGGAGATATTAGCATGTGAAAATAGCACTTTTTCAGGGGTCAAAAAGTAAAAAGTTCGCATATTTGCAAATTTTTTTGATTTTTTAATTAAATTTTGTGTTCTTTCAACCAAAAAAAACACAAAACTACACAATAAAACTGAAAAATTTGCAAATATGCGAACTTTTTACTTTTTGACCCCTGAAAAAGTGCTATTTTCACATGCTAATATCTCCGCCAATATTCTAGATATTTTGATCAAATTTTTTTCAATGAGTTCTTCTTGACGTTGGCAACAATACTATCATTGAGGTTTTTGTCCTATCTCCTTTAGTTTTTAAATTAATTTTTTTAACTTTTTAATTTCGCCGCTAGAGGCGCTGTAAGTCATCTCAATGGATTCTCCAGGGTCACTTACCTAGGGGTAGACCTTACTTCCATGACCCTAGGAGGCGCTGGTTCCGAATAAAAGCCGTGCAACGCAATTTTGAAACACCCTGTATATACACACACTTAACTTTATTATATTAGATAAGCATCTTATTATGTTCAACTATTCTTTGCTTCATTAACACGTGAATACTGTTTCAAAATTTTATAAGCTGAATAAAAAAATCTACACACACCACACATTGCAATTTGTTACTCTCGTGTTTAGTTAATTTTAATTTCAAGATGGCAAAGAAAAGTCAATTTAAACAGTAATAAAAATTATATTCAAATCATTTTTTTTATTAATTCAGACAATTAGTAAAATATAAATATTAAAATTTATAGAAGTGATATTATTTTATCATGTAAGGCAAAACAATTTGTATTTCTTAAAACTTGGGTTTGGTACTTTTTCCCTTCTGGTGATTTAATTGTCATATCCCCATACTTTTCTGACCACACTTAAAGTCTTTTCAATAATCCCGGTAGAAAATACATCGAGCTTTTGATATGTTCTAAACAGGGAAGAAGAAAAAGAATACTGTCTCGAAAACGAACACAGCGTAACAAATAAGGTATCGCCTATCGCAAGCAGTTATCTTCCATACCATGTAACAATTGGTGCTATGTACGATATCCGTGAGGATTAACCAAGAAACACTTCTTCCGAAAGATAAGACAAGCTCCCTCAGGACATTGCAACGCAACAAAAAAGGAAGAAAGGCTTAAGACTTCCAAACGAAAGGACAACAGTCCACACACGATATCCCCTTGTCATATACTCCAGAGCTCAGGACATTGTCCTGAAGGCACAATCGTATAATACCCCTCTCGAATCTGCACGAGTCAGTTTCCTGGTTCCCAACAAATTAACGTTGTCATTCTTTATGACAGACCGGCCGCCAGCTACAAAGCTCGGCTTTTACACACGGATCCCATAAATCACGAGGAAAGGTATAATGGGAACCCCCAGAGCATAATGGGCACCCCGCAGAAATGGAATCAAGTTTACATCGTAAATGTTTCATCCAGCGAGCATCCATCTTTTGCGTTGTCTCATTTGCCTCATTAGCAACGATGGTTTCGATTCACTAACCAATCAGGAGGGATGTGGGCTGTTCGCTAACCAATCGCCGGGCCGGTTCCGTGCGTCTAATTTCTAGGGCCCCGTCGATTAGCAGTGCTTTATTTTGCTGTGGTGTTTGTCACTTAGTTTATGAATGGACGCGAGCGGTTATTGATGGAAAAGAAATGTTCGGGTTGGTCTGGGGTTGGGAAATTGAAATCGAATTAATCTTCCGGGTGAATTTGTCCGACATTAACAGTTTTGGGGTTAGTTGTTGATAGATGTGGAGGTAATGATTGTTGTGGATGTTCAGTTAATGTATTTTTGGGTAATTTTTCAAAATGACTAGATGGTACTCTCTCTTTTCACTGTAGGGATTTAAAATGAAATGCGTCGGTGAATGTTTGTTCAAGGTAAATGAATATGCGAAATTAAAAAAAAAATAAAAGGCTAGAGAACTTGAGCTCTAATCTATTCAATTTTAAATAATTACAAGAAATTTGTCATCCAATTTCACTATAGCATAAGTATTGTATGTTTTGATTATTTTTTAACTTTAAAATCTATAATCAGATTTTTTTACTAGAGTCTTCTTCGCATATTAACTATTAGAATCTAAAACTACATCATTTTCGATTTTAAAAATGCGACGCTCCCATAGTAGAAGTTCTTAATTATATAATATTTAAAGCCCCTAAAGCAGGTTTTTTTACTGAAACTAGTTTTAAAAATTATAGGAATTTTTTCTTCATGAAAAGTCCTCTGTTACTCCTCAGGTACAATGGATGAGTGTTTGCTCCTTTTCCAGAATCTTTTGAACTTAACTTGATTCCCTTTGGGCCTTTTTTACTTAAAATTGTTTATTTTTCTCTGTTTTCTAATCGTATTTTTCTTGCTGTGTCTTTTTTTCTGTGTTTTTGTTTTCTCTTTTTTGTGCCTTGTGTTTTTGCACTCCTTGACTTTTTTTATGTATGCAAATGTTTAATAAAGGTTCAATATAAACAGCTTAAGAGTAACATACGTGAATAAACACGTTCGTTTATGGTTTAACTTTAATCCACCGAAACAATATGAAGCTCAAATTTAGTTTTACTTTATCTGAAAAGTCACAAATTATTCAGTTTAAACCATTTCTTTTAAAAAATGCTATTATAAAAATAACTTTTTTACATGAATAAAGTTTTTCTAAAGCCGTCTTCTCTTTAACTTAATTTTGAACTGGAAAATAATAAAAGAATAAAACGATTTCAGGGAAGAATTATACCTTCTCAGAATTCTTTGCAAGCTTTCCCCTAGCTTTTATTTACATCCTAAATTAAATTACCTTACTCTCCTGCTGTTGCCATCTTCCGAGAACTAATACACCTGAAAAACTAGTATTACACTAAAGATTACCGTTCAGGAGTCCATTTTTGAACTCCAGCAACGATACTGGCAAAAGAAAAGAAATCTGGAAACGGCAACTTTCCTCATTGTCTTTTCCCTCCCCGGTGGCATCACAAGACACTAGATGACGTCACTGTTCTTTGTTAGCGTCTAGACGCACCAGATGGTGCTGCTATCACTCCTCTTTCATTCGTAAATCGACTGAAGCTCACCCATGAGAAAAAAAACGGTTTTCGGAAACTTTGCTCTCTTGCATGGAATCGTTTAGAACAAAACCCGGAGTGGAGGATTAGATTATGCGCGCTCTCAGTCGAGTAAGGAAAGTGAGAACGGAGGTTGTCATGCGAAAAATAGAATTTAAGTTGTTTAGCTTATCGGGGGAGTATGCATCGTTGTGTGAGTGACGAAGAAACGGGTAATTTTCCGTGAGATACTTTGTATCAAAAGAAAGTGCAAAACTTTGAAGCAAGTTTCTTTTTTTATTTCTCTGATATAGTTATAATTTTTTAAGTATAATAAAGGAAGTATAAACCAACATATATAAAATAATCTTAATACAAATTATAATTAAATAGCTATATAACTTTAGAATCGCTTAATTTTCCCTAGTTTGTAAAGAAATTCAAAGATAAACAATGTTTTAGTAATGTATAATTAGCTAATTGATTGAATAACTCATAACTCTCAGTTTTAAAATGTTACTTTTTACTTTGAATGTAATAGTAAAAGTTCACTAATTAATACAAATAATTTTTTTTAAATTTTCGTAACTAAAAATATTTATGAATCATTAGAGATTAAAAAAACTTAATTCTTATGTGTTTAAATCATCGAACTCTGAACTTTTCAATTTGTTATTGTTCTTAATTTGACACATCTTTTCAATCAGTTTTCAAACCTTATAAAATTAACGTTCTTTTTGTGTTTTCATTAAAATAATCTGTACTGCATGTACCAAAATTTGTTTCTGAAGGTTTAAACTTAAAAATCTGAAATTATTTTCGATCATCAGGGAATAATTTTACTTTAACATTATAGTACAAAGTTTATTTTCATCATATATTAACTAACAATTTTTGTAAATATACAATTTAACATTTCTATATTTCCTCATAATATTGAGGGTTTACAAGCAGGATTTTAATTTCTACTTTTATAATTATAGAAACATCACAATAACATCTATTTTTAAGTTAAACAAGATTTTTCAGCAACTACTCATAGTACAACTGCACTAAATGTTCAACATGCATTGCTTCATATTAAAGATAAAATCCACAAACCTTTAATCACGAATACATTTCCTGCAACCTAAAACACAAAAGCCTTCTATATATTCCAAACATAACATTCCCCGCACACCTTAGCATATTAATGATCAAAGAGAAATCCATTACCTTTTCGCAAATTCATAAAAGAACGGCACTGCTCTTTCCTTATATACCCCCTGCTTTCTCAATCGGAATTATAAATTACAGCTCAAAGGAAAACTTTCTCTAGAAGAAACTCAAAACCAGACTCCGTTGATGAATTTTTAAATACCTTACCCAGCAAGAGTTTATATTAATCAAAACACATTTCTCTAATAGGAAAAAAAACTTTTCCACTACTATAAAACATCGAGAAAACGTGCCTAACCAACTTCCCAGAACTAGTCGGGAGTTATTAACGAATCCCCGATATCCAAGCAAGAATCAAAAGCGAAATAAAACCATAAATCTCTCTCTTCCTCTCTCCAAGAATATCCGAAATTCCTCTGTATTATTAACAACGGAAATTAATTTGCGAAAGATATCAAAGTAATAAATCAATTACTCTAATTAATTTGAAATAAAGTTGGAGGTGCGGAGGAAAGCGCTAGGCCTCCCCCATCAAATAATAATTATTAATTTCCTGAAAACGAATGCAAACTTCCTCTCTGTCCAGTATTGATTCTCTTTCGCCGTGAATTATATTTTCTCCCTCGTAACCCCCCCCCAAACCCCCAACCCTCACTTCCGGTAGGAAGTCGTGATGGAAATGGACGGACAAAAAAATGTCTGATTTAATTGATGTTTTGATTCGGATGTGAAGTATTGGCTACAGTATGTTTTAAATATGAGTGTAACTTATTAGCAATTGCAAAACTATAAAAATATTTTTTTTTAAGTTTCTCATTCAGAATTTAGTCCATGTTGAATCAGCCCATTAAGAACGACTTTAAAATAATGAAAATAAATAACTTTTTCTTTCATATTTTGTTTATTTGGACCTAATAAAGTAATGAATACCAATTTTCAGATTTTTGGAAAAATAATTTTTATGATTTTTTAACTGGCAGCTTTTCCTGCGTACCGTCCTTAGTGGGGTCAAAACTTTAACCAATGAAAAGTAGAAAACATCACACACACAATAAGATAGTTAAAAATTTTGATAAAAAATCTTATCATACATAATTATAAATATAAGTGAATATGGATTTAAATGATGATAGGGGGTTCAGTAAAGAGCTTTCTACCCCTTTTGAATAAGGCATGTTCAGGACGAAATATTGATATTCACTTAATTTCATGCTTTGAAAATAGCCGAGCTAGTTCTTTTGATGTCGGAACCCTTCCATTTCAATACTTTAGCTAACTTTTTCAGAAGTTTTATTTCTCTCTTCCAGGCTGGGTGGGACATCGGGACTTTTTACCTGCCTAAGGCTTACATATTCTTAATTTTCAGTTTTTTTTTATATCTTTGGTTATTTTTAATCTTCTGAAGCTTTTTTCTTACTAAAATTCAAAGTTCTTGTTAGACATTATCTCTATCAAATTCATCAGAATTACTATAGTCATCGTTACGGCTCCAGATAGATTTTGTATGTTCCCCACAGAAAATGACGAAAATTACTTATCCTCGCGTTAAACACAAAGCATTAGCCCATTCAAGTAGGTCTAATTCCTTTGATATGTTATTTATTTTTTTGAAGATATCAGGAAAAACCTCCCAAAGTAAAAAATGTATCCAGTAATGATTTAGCATGAGATTGAGCCAAGAAATGTGATATTCTAAAATATTTACAAAAAGCATTAAAATTACGATCCAAGGGAAATATTTTGGCAAACAAATGTATCATGAAGATATAGGTATGCAATAAGAATACAAAAAACGCATTGAAATAATTTATTTGCTAAAACTACTTATTAGTAATGTTCGGCACTAGTTAACTAAAAGTAGTTGAAAAGTAGTTAACTACTAGTTGCAACTACTAGTTAACTAGTAGTTCAACTACTTTTGGTTTAGAGTAGTTGAACTAGTAGTTTAACTACTTTTTTCACCAACTACTAGTTCCAACTACTTTCAAAAAGTTCAACTACTTCAAAAAATATTGAAAGATCAAAATTTGAAAAAATATGTTACATCTACTAACAATGCCATTTTTCGTGATACATTTTCATATTTGGCAACCTTGAAATATATTTCATCCCAGTAATTGACTTATATAAATGCAACCCTTTAAGTTGGGGGTTTCCTTTTTATCTTTTTATCTTGTGCTCTGTTTAAGTTAATCATAGCATCAATGTATCATATCATAGAAGGAGGAGAGGAAAAAATTTCCAATTAACACGTGCAGTTTTTTCTTGAAGCAATATCGGGTGAGTAAGACCGGAAAAAAAGGATAAATATGAACGGATAGATGCGAACATTTTGAGTTTTTACAGCTTGGTGTAAATTTAATAAAAGGAAAGCATTAAGAGCGCCGAAATTAACGGTTTTAAAAGAGCTTCAAAAATTGGTGAATCTTTAACCATGATATTTTTGCTATAGGTAAGAAAAAGTAATCGAAAATTTGGGGAAAATATCTTATGAAATTAAATAGACTAGTTAACTAGTAGTTAACTACTTTGGGAAATAATCAACTACTAGTTACAACTACTTCCAAGAAAAAGTAGTTAATTAGTAGTTACAACTACTTTTGCCCAGACTAGTTGGTAGTTAACTACTTTTTAACCGGTAGTTGCCGATCACTACTTATTAGTGACCCTTGAACGTTTTAAACACACCTCGGACGATTGGAAAAGCTGCCACCAACCCTCATTACCAATTTAAATACCCTCATTCCAACTATTAATTGATATTAATGTTTAGAATGGAATCTCATAAATATGCTGCAGAAGAAATAAGTCAATTACCGAAACATTCGATTATTTTAGCCTTTCCCAAATGATCTCTCAGCTATCTCCAAAATTTGTTGAAACGTTCTTATTTGAACAGATTTCACCAAGAAAACGGCAAGGAAGGTACACTTGTCTGAACAAAAATACATTCTTTCGAAACAGTTATCATTCATTTAAATTTGTAATGTCTTCAATTAGGTTCAGTAAAAAATAAAATGTTTCTGGGCAGCTCTTCGTATCAACCTTCCCTAATGGGTTCATACACACCCACCTCTAATGATTCCATACATACCCCACCCCCGTTCATACACACCCCTTATCACATCTATCTTTTCTCAATTCATTTCCCTACCAAACTCAGGTTTGCTCTTGGAATTAATTTAAGCAGTTCCATTTCTGTTTACTTTCCTTCTATTTTTACACAGTTTTAACTTGAACTCTATAAATTTCCCTTTTAGATTTTCTGTTTTTCTATGTTTTTCGGTGAACATCCTTAAACTAGCTGGTTTAAGAACAACTGATTTTGATATAAAGATCTAAAAACTAATTGTAACCTCAAACAGACAATTATAACATATTAATGCAAATCGCTGTGCTTTATTTGCAACACAACAAATCTTCAATTTAATCATGTAGAATAAAATTTTCAAAATAAATCAAATTACGGTGAAGTTTTGTTTAAAGTGCAGGATTGACAAAATGTTATAAAGATACATAGAGGTAGTATTAAATTTAAACTTCGTATTGCTTTTCATTAATCCAACATAACCTAAAATTAAATTTAGTTCTAGTTTAAACTCGCTCATTCTCTTGAGGAAGTCCAAAAATAAATCAAAATATTAGAGAAACTTGAGAAATAAAGCCGTTAAAACACTCCTTTAAATGTGTTGGTTTCGTTGTTTCGCCTGACAAAAGAGTAGAATGTACGAATATAAAAAAGTAGGTTTATATTTCTAAGCCAAAGTAATCTTTTATTCTTTTGAGGTTTTTATTCTCCTCTCCTAAGACATTTTTTCACACTCGTATAAGTACTTTAGCTTTAGATATATTTATTCATACAGCTAAAAGGTTCAGTTTTTGATGTCGTATCATGTTATAAGGTTGAGTTGGACTCACATTTGAGAGTTCTTGGTTTTCCTGTTGTAGTCAAAATAGATGAAACATTATATGAGGAAATAATGGATCTTATGAAAACTTATTTCCATACTTTACTCGTACTTGGACAAATAAAATAGCTTTGCTGAAGGGAAGGCATTAGAATAATTATTTGAAAATAAGTAAAATGATCCCATTAGTTATCAGCCTATGAAAGGAATTTATTTTAATTATTAGTGGTTACTCTTATAACAATTTACTAACAAAACATATCTGATTCAATAATAATAAATTTAAAGAATTATAGTCTGATATTATTCTCCATATTTTTACTGATATTTATTAAGATTTTTTAAAAATTAAAATAATATTTTATTCAGAATAATTTCATTGTAAGACAGAAAATTTAAATAGCATTAGCTTAGTTTTAATTTATTTTTGAAAAATATTGTTTTAACTTCTTAATGTTGTTAAATATCAATACAACAAAACTAATTAGAATGAAAATCAGAAATCCATCTCTGTATAAAATACATTTATTATTAGTTTTCAATTCTCAATTTTCGTTAATGCGTTTATTTACTTCAGCCAAATTTATATTTTGTTTAACTAGCTGAACAATTCGTTAACTAATCTTTATTCTTTATCAACAATAGCAACTCTGAAGCAACCCTCTTAATCAAAAATTCTAGCATTACTTCATGCAAGCGCCAAATTTTCCGATACATTTAACACCAAATTTTATAATAAATCGTCTTTTATTCTTGCTGGAAAATCCCCAAAACTCTTCAATTACTAAGTGTCTCGGTTAATTATGTTCCCAAAAATTAATAAATCCACCCCGATCCTGGGACAAGTATGCTTTAAAACATCACACCAACGCTGACAGTTAAATAATGACACTAAGGCCCGAAGCATAACTTGAATAATTGGAAATCCTGCCACAAAAAAGCAAACAGCTGCCAGAGGCAGAGAACAATTATATTTTTCCTACGGAAACCCATTTCTTCAGTTCTCTAAATTACTCGGGTATTCCCTCTTGGGAACTGTTAATTCTTAAAGAGTCAAGTCGCAAATTAATTACTCAAAACAATTTCAGATAGTGAACTGTAATTCAAATAAATGAATTTCTCGCTTGACTCCCGACAAAAACTTGAGACATTAATCACAAAGAAAGAAACCGATGAAATGGAGAGAGAGGGAAAAAAACACCAACTCCGTGTGCCCAAACCGGTACAAAAGAATCTGGCGAGGGTTTTTTTTCGGGCACGAGCTGTTGGGTTTAGATAAGATACTGTATAAGCTTTTCTCTCTGCTCAGTACTTAATTGGGAAAAGGGTCCCCATTTGGGAATTCGGGAGTGGGAAAAGGGGAAGTGCGGAGGGGTGTTTTGTTCATTTCGATCGGAATAAGGCGTTATAAAGGGCAATAAAAAGTCTCATTAAGAAATAATGCGCGTCTGGATACCAGGGATAAAGGTATCTGTACAATGGATTGCGTGTCCCGGCATTTAGGAGTTGAGAAGTAGATGGGCTGCTAAAGTTCCTCGCAACAAATGCTATTCTTAAAAAACAAACCTCTAAAATTTTTTAAGAAAACTTGAAATGAACTAATTGTTTAAAATATAAATCTATGCAAAAGGGTTTTTCTTGCTTTGTTTTACAATCGTTTAGTCCCGCACTTGAAATTGGTCTGGGCAAACATTTGTAGAACTTAGAACAAGTTTCGGTGATATTTAAACGGAAACGTAACTTTTGGTTCATTCAATGAATTGCACTGCAATAGAATCATAAAATAGTTTCAAATCACAAAACAAATTTAAGCGTTTGGTAAAAAATTTTCTAAATTGCCACCTCTCCTGTTTGATGTAATAATTCCTTTCATATGTATTTTTCGGATTCTCTATAAATATTTTTAAGCACAATTAATACCACGAAAAGTGTCTTGATTTTAATATTTCATTTCTGTTACCATGTTTAATTTAATATTAAATAAATAGCTACTTATTTTCCTGAATTTAAAATGACTTTGTGGAGAAAAAGTTAATATAAACCACATTTAATTTGTATTTAAATGTCCGTGTATAAAATCTTATTATGCGCTTCTTAATGTTTTAAATTCAAACAATTTGTTAATTTTCGAATTCACTATCGGCATAATCTATATGTTATTACTAGAAACTATCCGAAACTGAATGGATTGCTACTGGTGTAATGATATGTGGATGTGCGCATCTGTTTCACACAGTTAGTGAATCACTTGGAACTGGGAGTGTATCAGGATTTGCTCGTTAAAATATGATTTGCATATTCAGCAGGAGAATCAGACAAACACATATTTTCGATTCCATAAAGTAAACATGAAAATCATGCTATTATGAGTTCATTAGAATTCCAAAACAAAATAGCATGTTTTTTTTTTAGGAAAAACAACAAGGTAACTGACTGACAGAAATGTTTCACAAATTTCAGTCAGTTATTACCTTGTTGTTTAAAATTTTTCAAAAATAAATAAAAAACTATTTTGAAAATTTAATGGTGCCATTAGATTAAGGTAACAAGAAAGCAATAAACTGGGTGGAAAGTATTTTTTCATAATTTAATTTTGGGAAGAAAATTACAAAATACCAAGCGTTTTTCTTAAAAAATGTCAGTCAGTTAGTTACCCGTGGAATTGCCCTTATACATTATGCAACTAAATTATTTGATCCTTATAAACATTTTCTTTTGAATAACACCAAAATAAATCCTGGTAATTCAAATTTTCAACAAAAAGGAAAAAATTCAATACAAAGTATAAAAAAAAGATCACACAAAAAACAGAAAAGAAAATGAAATTGCACATGATTTACCTTAGGTGCCAAAAGGTCTTTCGTGAATATCATTACAAGAAAATATCATTACGACAATTCCTGAATATTATTTAAATTTAATTTAATTATACACAAAAGGACACAATAATTTTCTTTATTTGCTGTTTTTTTACCTAAATGTTTTAAGAAGAAATATTTTTGGAAATGATTTTTTAAAGTTTAATAATGTTGAAAATCAGTGTATTTGCAACTATTAAACACATTATACTTGAATACATTTCCCAGTAAACTGCAACCATTCCATACTGAATACTTAAAAATTTTAATTTTTCTGAATGGAAACACTATTAATAACTATCCCAGATCTTCTCAGAAAATAAATATTTTCACTCGAACAGTTTTTCTCCTAATTGGCTTCCAAAAAATTCAGTTAGAGCACATCATATGCTTCTCCGAAAAGTTTTTCTTTTTAATCCGTAGTAAGAAACAGGTTGAGATTTCTCTGTGTCCGGAAAACTTTCTCCGAAAGTTTCAACAACAACGAAATTTTCATTTGCAATGCAATAGCTCTCTTCTCCCGTACCCTCGCAGACAAAGGAAAGAAATACGTTGACGGAAGGTAACAGTAATTCATTCCTGAGTTGGTTCAGATGGCGGAGTTAGCTTAACAACTTCGCAATAGCAAGAAAAATAGAGTTCCATTTTTTTTTCGTTCCCCCTTCCCCCGTTGTTTGGTTAGGCCTTTCCGTCAGAGGCGGGAGAAAAAGTATTAAACGGAAGGTTAAGGAAAGGTAAGGGAATAAAAAAGGAATTACAGAAGTGTCCCCCGTTCTTATGAGCCAGATCCGAGGAGAGAAAATTTCGGGCTCAAAACAAAGTCAATAAGCATGAGAGAGAAAATTTATCCCTCGCTTTTCCCTCTACGGAGTTGTGGCTCTCTCATCTGGCAACAGCTGCTGTTTCAGAAGAGAGCGTGTTGCCAGCACCGTTTTTCTTATTTCGGTGTGTTTGTTTATTTATTTATTTCTTTGTTCTCTCTGTGTGTTTATTTTTCTTTTCAGACGACGAAAAATACATTTGCCGTTACGGTCGGGGATAAATTTCAGTCCCCGTTATTCGGCGAGACAAAAAGGGAAGGATTCATATATCATACGGAAGGCTTTAATTAATACACAAACTACAAAAAGTCGGGAAGGGAAAAAAACGAAGGTCGTTTCGGATATTTGGCCGGGATTAAATATATGTCTTGGGAAGCGCAATATGTTCCCCACTAAGTTGGATTTATGATTTAAAGTTGAATAAGGATATATTTTGTTTAGGTCGGGCTTTTAATTTCACAAGTGTACTAGCTTTAGTTTTTTAATTTATGAGATGGCTTAATTAGGTTTATTTTTATTCGGTCGTTTATGTTCTTTATATCCGAGGATTTATGGGTTTTGGCTTTTAATTGGTATAAATAAGAATGGATGGCTCGATGTTATCATCGCTGTCATCAAATCTTGATGAAGGGTTTCTCTTTTTTTGAGGAGTTAATAAGAAACACTTTTCTTGTGCGGTCTTTTGAGAAAAAGTGGTAATGCAGTTAATTGAAAGGAATTATAAGTAGCGGTATAGGTGATTAAGTCTTTATTTTGTGGCAACATAAGAACAAAATTAAACGTTTTTTCTGTTCCAATTTATCCAAAAATTATCATTTTTCATCAAGTCATTAACTTTAAAATGTATTCTTTTTTCCAAAAAAGATGCAAAACTCTTTGTTTTATTTTTGGTATAGGAACGTACGTGAGAGGGTTTCCCCCAACCGCAGATGTTGATTGAAGCACAATGGACCTTAGTCCTAAAGCATGCCTCTTTTTCAGACCCAAAGCAAATAAATTACCAACAAATAAAAAAATGTAAACAGAGTGTTCCATAACTTATGGTACCAGTTTAGATAAGATGAGAAAAATGTAGACACTCCAAAGCATGGAGTCAATCTCGGAGATCATAGAGGGAACGCTTCTCCCAAGTATTTAGGAACACTGTTTAAAAAACGTACTTTTTACAACTAGGGAAGACTGAATATTCATCCTTCCTCTAACTTTTAATAGTAAAAAAATAACCACTTTTATAATGGTCCCGAACATCAGATGATTCTATGAGGTGGAAAAGGACACGGTCATCCATATTTAAGCACCATGATTTCAAATCCGATATTATTTACAACAGGTTGAGGCCAGTGCCAAAATTAAGGGGACACCGTCTTTAACAGTCCCTCCGAAACATTTAGTATCTAGCCAAAAAATAAAAATACCAGTCCCCAAAATATTGTATCCAAATAAGCACGGGGTCAAAAGTGTTTTGAAAACATGCACTGCTACAACACCGAAAATAAATTTGTCCCGGTTTCTAAGGGTCAAATTTCCAAAACTTTTCAGAGAAGGACCCTCACGTGGTAGTATTTAATATAAAGGTACTGACGATTCACAAAAACTGGGATTAGTTTTAGTTAGATGATGCAAAACTTTTATTTCTTGGAGATATAATAGAAAATTACTATTATTTTTATCATTTAAGTTTTTAAATCATTTTTGGGAGAAATCCCGAATTCCTGGGTTGTACCCTCAATATTCAATTGCTGACGACGCCAATGTTCCAAAGTAAATTCTAAAATACAGGGTGATTCAGAAATAATCATCAATAATTGGGGGGGGAGGTAGAGGGGCCCTAGACAAGCATATTTCGAATAGGGATGGTGGGCGCAGCCTTAGCGTTAAAGAGCTAGAACCTAATGTAGTGCGAGCACGTTTCAAAAGGGCGTTTTTAGAAGGCCCGTGTGACGAAACAAAACATAATAAACTGAAAAAATCTATTGCATGAGGTCAGGAATAGGGTGTATCGAAAAAAACTTTTTTTTATTTTGATGATGCCTTAGTGCGGAAAAGTTGTCTAAGGTGGCAGAGAGTACCTGTGAATTTTTTCAGAATTTTCGGATAATATCTTGAGGTGCCACCAAGGCCCTGAAGGTCCCCATGTTAATCCAATGGAGCCCGCAAGCCAAGAAGGCCGAAAATTGGTTTTTCGCCCCTCATTTCTACCCTAATCACACGACGAATGTCTTCACTCAAGTTATGGACCCTATATGATCTAGGCTATCTAAAAAAACTTGAATAATAGCCTAAATCTCTATATTATGTTGATTGTGGGATCTGATTTGAACGAGGTAATACACGATTTTCGACGAAATTGGAGCATACAAAAAAACGTAATATAGAGATTTAGGCTATTATTCAAGTTTTGTCGGATAGCCTAGATCATATAGGGTCCATAACTCGAGGGAAGACATTCGTCATGTGATTAGGGTAGAAATGAGGGGCGAAAAACCAATTTTCGGCCTTCTTGGCTTGCGCGCTCCATTGGATTAACATGGGGACCTTCAGGGCCTTGGCGGCACCTCAAGATATTATCCGAAAATTCTGAAAAAATTCACAGGTACTCTCTGCCACCTTATACAACTTTTCCGCACTAAGGCATCATCAAAATAAAAAAAAAGTTTTTTTCGATACACCCTAGTCAGGAAGTATCCCTACTACTCACACCATGAATTCGATAGAATTTGAACCACTTTCGAAACCGTGGAGCGAGTTTCAAAAGTGCAATATTAATCTTTTAGTTAAAGGATGGAGTTCCCTTAATGGAACTTAGAAAAATGATGATTGGGGAAGGAATTTTCAATGATCGTAACATTGATCATTGAAACTGTTTGATCATTGAAAATTCCTTCCCCGATCATCATTTTTCTAAACACTATTAAGGGAACTCCATTCTTTGACCAAGAGATTAATATTGCACGTTTTAAAACTCATCCACGATTTAGCAAGTGGTCCAATTTCTATCACATTGAGGATTTAAGTAGTAAGGATACTCCTGTACCTCACGCAGTAATGTTTTTCATTTTATTATGTTTTGTTTTGTCACACGGGCCTTCTAAAAACACCCTTTTGAAACGAGCTCGTACTACATTAGGTCCTAGCTCTTTAACGATAAGGCTGCGTCCCATCATCCCCATTCGAAATATGCTTTTCTAGGGCCCCTCTACCTCCCCCCTAATTATTGATGATTATTTCTGAATCACCCCGTATACAAGAAAGCGAGGCCGTTAACACTTAACTTGCAGTTGGAGTAACAGTTAACTCACAGATTGCAGTTAACGCACTCTTGAGGCAGTAGAGTGTGGACAAGTATTGCCAAAAGTAATAAGAGTTATTCCATTGTTTCAAATGGGATGTATAAATTAAATTCAATCATCAATTTTTCGAATTTAACTTGCTCTAAACACTAATCTAGATAGTATTTGTCCTTAAAATTGCATTACTGCAAAAACACTTTAATATGATGTTGACCTCTTATGTATAAAAACTTCACCCGAGTCTTCAGTGTACAATAAAGCAAGAAAACAAAACCCCTAATTTTATTATCACTTTCAGCTCTATGATCCAAATAACATCAACAATTGAACAACAACAGCATCAACATTTGAAAAACAACAACAATTGTGTTGGGTTTGTATCAGAAGTCCCAAATTCCTATGATCCTTTACCATTTTTTAAGTTGTTTATTAATCCTGGAATTTTGTACCACAAGTTCAGGAACCCTCTGTATAAAAAAATTAAGGGCAAAATAAGCTTGCGCCATAACATTCTTGGCACAATAATCCCTGTCCAAGATAAGATGCATTCCTACGAAATCATAATCAAAATTGAGTTTAGTACTTAAATCTTAAATGCATAAATCTGATAAATACTATATAACAAAATCAAATTACCAAAGCTTATTTAAACTTGAAATTCCTTGATATTATCGAACTCTAAGCACTTTAGCAAACCATAAGGGATTAAAGAGACTGAAAACTCATTTCCCAGAGATTTTCTGCTAAGCACTTTCTTAATTCATTGGATAATAATAAAGGTAAATTCCCCATTTTGTACCCAAAGCCTATTGCTTCTTTATTCATTCATAATAGTCAATATATAAATATTTTCAGGGCTTTGACAGCGGAGTTAGACTTATTTATAGCATCGAGTTCGTTACAAAACCCCATAGAGAAGGTCTTAACCGAATTGCTTCTCTTTTGCAACAAGAATGCAAATATTTTTAATAATTCTCCAAAGCAATGAGAATTTGGATCAGGGAACGAGCATGAGGGATTCCCAAATTACACTTCTATCTCCTCAAGGATGTATGTTAATGCCCGTGAATGCATTAAGAGGCATTTCGGAAACGCAAATTCCCGGATTGGGAGTTTCACTATTTGCAGCTCTATGTTCTTTCTAATAAATTGCTATTGCTTTTCCGATGTTTCAAGGGAGGCTACGATTGCCTGAAACGAATGAAGTTAATAGTTCATCGGGTAAAAATATTTGCATCTTATTGGTCAAGAGACGTTACGAATGAAAGTAGATGTTCGGCGGAATGGTTCTTTATAGGGTTTTGTTTCCAGACTGTAATTGGGAGATATTTCTTTATTTATATGCAATTTCTGAAGTGCTTTCTCCACTTACTACGAGATGAAATTAGTATTTGGTTTGAATCAGGATATATAGATAGGGAAATATTTCTTTAAGTAGAATAGATGTGAAACATTAACAGGGAGTAGTATTTGCTAGATTTTATTTTTAAACCTAGATTCTGAGCATTAAGATACAAAATAAGTTACAAAAATGTAATTTAATGATTCATATTAAAAGATTCTGTTATTTTGCTACCCTTATTATCTTTCTAAAATTGTGAATCATTGATACGCAGTTCAGTGCATTCTCATAATAAATGAACTATAATTTTGGTATTCAGTATTGTATAAAAGATGTCAAAATGCAACAGTTACTTATTTTATGGGAGAAAATGAATGGTTATCAACATTTAGAATTTTCGTATTTTTAATATTTTAAATCGTTAACTTAGGTTTACATAACGAATCTCCAAACATTTTGCACGAAGATCCAAATAAAATGCACGATAAATACTTGGTGGGCAGGATTTAAGTAGGAAGGAGGTAAAATTTGAGCAGATTAATAATAAAATTAAGTGAAAGGAGAATTTCACCATTTATCGCTGGTTAAGCGGACAATAGATGTAAACTCACAACTCTCAAGCGTCACCTCCAACCGTGTACCGGTTTCGTTCTTGTTAGGACTCATCAGCACGGTATATATATATATACCGTGGTGAAATTCTCCTTCCATTTACCTTGCCATTCTGGAATTAAATCTGTCCCAGGAATGTCATTGTCATTCCAGCAGATGAGTGGAGGACAAATCAATGGTCACCACTTTTTCAGTTATAGTCGGCTTGACTAGTACTTGCCCTCCGCTCTCTTGCGTTACCATCCTATACCGTGCTGATGAGTCCTAACAAGGACGAAACCGGTGCACGGTTGGAGGTGACGCTTGAGAGTTGTGAGTTTACACTTAATAAAATTAAGGTTAGAAAAATGGAAATAATTGTTGAATTAAATTTGAAAGCAGCCCACAAAATAATTTTCAAAGAATGCTATGAAATTTATAGTGAAAACTGTTTTTCAAACTAAATTCATAGAATATAAAAAGATTTTCTAAGAAATCTCCATGTGGTTTGAAGACAAACGGTTTAGACTGTCGATTATAAGAAACAATTACTATATTAAAGTTTTGTTACACTACGTAAAACTTTTTGCTTAAAACAAAGTTTTAGTTACGCCTAAGGCTAGTCTAAAAGTCTAGGATTAAAAGAAGGATAAAAAAAACATTTAATTATAAATTTTGTTTCAATCATTTTTTGCCTAAAATGTACTTTACCACATTAGGTATCTCTTTATTCTAAAAAAATGTTCTTGGTGAAAGGTTTCCAGATAAAGGCTTTTTAATTACTGATCCGTATAAAATATTTTTGGTATCAAATTGTTCGGATTATTTTGAGGATGTGCAACAAGCCATTAGAATTTCTAAAAAAAAATATCAATTTTTAAATATTTTCATTTTTTTATTATTGCGGATAAGGTTGCAGTTACCAAGCATGAACTGTCGAACAACTTATTATGTATCCAATCACAATAACCAATTGACGGCATATTTTATGATGAACCAAATTTTTCACGTTTTAAAATTGTACTTTAGAGTACTTTTCAAATAAAATATAATTCAGAAACTGCTAAAAGTATGCTGAAAACTTACAGATAACAAATTTCACACTAAAATTTCACACATTTTGTCTGAAATTTAATTAATTAAATTTCATTTTTGTCTCCTATTACTTTCAAAGGATTAAAAGGTATTGTTAAATAAGTCACTATGTTAGAAAACTCTAGGTATACAAAAGAGTTATTAGGTAAAATATTGAATTTAAAAGATCCATCGGTGTACGTTTTTTTTCTTCAGAATGTTGAATAATAATAGTTATTAATAGACATGCTGGATATTTTTAAAGGAAAACATTTAGATTAAATTATTTACAAGTTTCAATTAATAAATATTCAAAATTTTGAGATAGTGTTATTCATAGAGATGACATATAATGTATTTTTGAAAAGTTGGTTGACGTTTCTTCTGCTAATGGGCAATACCACCATTAGTTTTTCACCATAAGTACTCTAGAGAGTACTGTTTAATAACACCGAAATCCTGGCAACCACCAACCATCAATCCACCCGATTAATAAGAGAAGCAATAGAAATTTTCAAACACAAGAATAATTTCAATAGAAAAGAGGAGGGTGTTTCCATTCCGAGCGTCTGGCACCCGGCACTTAAGAAATGCGGGATAAAGCCAGCACAACTATACTATAGTATTAGTATCTGATCTCATTTTCATTCCACGTTAGCATTCACGCTGTAATTGTTTGGTATTTGTTTTTATTTTCAATTTTTATCAGTTGATTTTTTGCCACTGAGGATGCTCTCCGAAGCAGAGAGCGAAACGTTTGGAAATTCCATTCAAACACGGCCATCCATCCCGGAAAATGAAATAAATGATTTTAATTCTTTAAACAAATCAAAGTCATTGTTGGGTTTCTCGTTAAAGTCTGTATGAGTCAGTTATGACGTATTACCCTATACAAAGACAAAGGGCTTGGCGTTTTTAATTTTAAATATTTAATTAGCTAAATTTTTTTGAAACTTTTCATGTGGATTTTTGGATTTAGATCTATTTCCTTTACTGGAAAAATGCATTTTTTTGTTTTCCAAAAATGATGGTATTGCCCATTGCTTTTATTCATGTTTGATAAAGAGAGTCAAGTTCAGTGAGCTAGGTTTCGAGATAATTGCGAAGCAATCGAAAAGTTCCTGCGTAAGCAGTTAACGGGGGTTGGGGAGCTATAGCTTCCTAGTTATAAAAATAAAAACAGTAAAATAAGCTTCAATTAGCAAATGTATCAAATGTTATAAAAAAACTGGTGATTTATAAAAACATTAAGAAAGATAAGAAAGTGTAAAATATGTGTGTGTGATTGTATGCATGTGCAGCTTTAATGGCTTTCTTTCGGTTATTTTTCTTTTATGACACTCAAGGGTACCATATATGGTGTGTAACACAGCATCAGGCTCCATAAATTTTGTACTTTGCAAAATAAAATGCATTCGTCGATTGAAAAGTAGCCATTAATGCTAACAAAATATATATTTACATTTGACTAAATATAATTTATATGATGCATATTTTATTTTTATCAAAGTGGGTCATACTTTTTCAGCTTTTTACTTCAAAGCTTTATGTATGAAGTAGACTAAAAGAGAACAAAATATTCACAATACAAAGCTTATATAGGGATATTTCATGTATTATTTTGGGTTTATTTAATCCTTTTATCTTATATTTATTCTATGCAAATATTAAAAACTAATTTTATTTAGTTGTAAAATTGGTTCGAGTAACCAGAAAGTTTTTTTAAGTTTGAGAGAGGAAACTAAAAACTACAAAACTTATAAGTAATCATTGTACATACTAACCGGAACTGAGGTAGTATTTTAGACTTTCTCAATGCTAAAATAAGCTTAGTGTTAAATAATAAATAATTATTAAAAAAAACCTTTTTAAAGAACAACGTTTTTAAAATGCACTAAAAAGTATAAAATAATTTTTTGTAACTCCTTGTAAAACGAAAAACGAGGGGATCATGCATTAGGTATTTAATCCAACTTAATTTCATCATTCATTTAAATAATTTTTAACTGTGGATATAATGGTAAATAGAGTGACAAGAGTAATAAAGAGCTGTAAATATTATTGCATGATACCCACGTTTTTCGTTTTACAAGGAGTTACAAAAAATTATTTTATGGGTCATTTTCACCATACGCTTACATTTCAGAATAAAAAAATTTTTTTCAAACTTCATAATTTCGTAATAATATTAATATAGGAGTTTTTATATATGTTTCAAGTATATGGAACAGCAGTTGGTCATACACTTTTGCCCATGGTTTAGTGTTTTAAATATTATAACTCTGGTAAATTATTTATTTTAATATATAAATTACAATATTTTTATCTCTTTATACAATATTTACAATTATTTCTCTTTAAATGAAATATGCAAGACCTTTTTTTAATGAAATTAACCATAAATCAAGCGAGAAATGTCAAATCCTTCGTAAAAAGGGAAAGTTGTTGATACTACTTTCAAAATCAATGACATAATAGTAACGGGAGTTGACAGGTAACGGGAGTTGACATTTTTAATAAAATGACAGAATAAAACATACATGCATGGTTGGAAACTGAAATAAATATTCATATATCCTATTTATATCAATAAATAACTATATTTCTGGGGTTAAAATTTCCAAAAAAGTTTATTTAATATTAAAAATTACTCAAAAATTACCGTAACGGGAGTTGACATTAATAAAAATACGCTTCCTTGACGACAGATAATTTCTTTGAAAACACGATAGTTTTCGAGCCGAAGATTAACAACACGGTTTAAATATATTCTACAGTAAACAAAAAATCGTTTGGAATGTGTTTCTACATTTTTAAAGCATAATTATTATTATATTTTTTAAAATTAATTCGCCTGTAACGGGAGTTGACATAAAGTGAGGGACAAAATATTTTATTGATTTGTAAAAATATTAAATTCAAAAAATTAATTTTTACAATAATAATAACCTTTTAATAGTTCATAATTTTGATATCTATCGTTTTTTCTTTCAAAAAGTCAAATTAAATAACAATAAAACTACTTTTAATTTCGTGAAAATCGTTAGGGACAAGCGTTTTTGGCTATTTTCGTATTTTTAAATATCTTTATTTACATAATTTTAAAGCTTTTCTTATTAATTAAAAGCTAGAAATATTTCATTTAGTCTACTTTACCTAAATAAAAGTTTAAAAAGAAATTTAATAATGATTAATTGTTTAATTTTTATGTTTTACCTTCGGGACAGCAAATGTAAGCAAATTTTGAAAATGACCCTTATACTTTTTAGTGCATTTTATAAACGTTGTTCTTTAAAAAGGTTTTTTTTTCATTAATTATTTTCTGGTTTTTAGTTTTGTTGTGTAAAGTTTAGAATTCGCGACCTGAACCCCCGAACGCCTTCCAAGAATTTGATTCCTTTCTCTTATTAGTAAAACTAAAAAGTGTTTTTTTTCTGAACTTTAACTATATTTAATACAACACTTCTAAACCCATCTTGATAACGAGAGGCAAACTGCACAACAATGATTTTTTAACAATAAGGTCCTATAGTTGAACTTCTAAACTTTAAGTCCCCCTAGGGTTCAGGGACAGCAAATTGAACCGAACTAACGAGATAATATCGTATTGTCATCCAGATCTGAACTATGTTCAAAATTTCAAGTCTCTAGCTCATGGGGAAGTATGCTTAAAATTGATTACTAAATTCCCCCCGAACAGACAGATAGACGGACGGACAGACAGACAGGCAGGCAAGATTGAAAGCGACCTAATAAAAACGTTGTAAAATACAATCCATTATATATGAAAATCACCTAATCTCTCATCATACCGATCAAAGCTCACCAAACCATCCGCTTCAAAACATCAGCCACTCCAAACTTTTTTCCCCACAAAACATCGAACCATAAATTTTTTTTCGAGCCTTAATTACCCCACATTCTCCTTAAAAACCACCCGAAACCCCTTCATAATGAGAATTTTACGTGTCACTAGAGACTGACTACCTCACCAAAATAAAACATCATATTTCTACAACAGCACAGTCACCCAAGGAATCCGGCTATAGGAGTGGCAGCAGCGGCATCTTAATTACTTCCCCAGTTCTCTGGAAAAGATGGCGGCGCTACCGAAATGGTTACAGTTACAAGCCATTAAGGGCACAGAAAGAAAGCTTTGTCCCTCTCCAGTTTCTTTCCTAATGATACCAATTATTTAACCATTTCCCGGATCTCCAGGAATCGATGGGTGGCAGGTGAGGGAGGGGGGGTAACGATGAAGGGGATTATGGGATGTTTATTCCGGAGGCTGCCGGATTCTTAGGGAGGGATTTTCCCCGTTTTGTTGCGGTGAAATTAACGACGTTGGTCGTCGTGTTTTTACGGGGAGTTGAAAGCGATTGTTTTTTTATTTGGGGAGTACAGGTTCATGGGTTGATTGAGTGGATATGGCGGATGTATGGTGCGTAAGATGTTGGTACCATTTCACTAAATCCGTTTCGAGACAATAATGCGTTAGTTGTACAATCCGTTTCAGATTTCATTTGAGCAAAACAATAAAGTAGGATTAACTATTCTGTGTTTGATAACCACTCGGTGTTTGAAAGTATATCTATTATTATTACTGTATATCATGATACCTTATCCAAACACTGGATAAATTGGCTTGACTTTTTAGGCTTTGAAACCTTTTTTGGTTTTACTATATCATTACACAATTACTTTCATTTACAAAACACTGGTTACTTTACCCGAACATTTTATAAATTGAGGTGTTTGCTGCAACAACGAGTTATCTCTAGTTTCGGAAAAATGAGTGAGATCGTCCCCAAAGTGGCGCGTAGTTGCCAACGTGGTGCTGTTTTATGCTCTATAATAGAATTATATATCTAAGTCAAATAATTTCATCCATATTTAACCACGGCTCAGATGATGATCGTGGTACAATTTTCTACCACAATTAGTCGGGAGAAACTAAGTTATTTTCGCGGATTAGTAAAGACACGGGGAAGATAGTTTATGTTTAGAATTTCTTGGTGTTTAATTACCTTAGGTGATCATAAGTGTTTTCAAAATTATACTCATTCACCAGATGTGTATTAGTTTCTCATGCATTATTTTCTTATGCTTGGCTTTGAGAAAGATCCTTTTCTGTTGTGGTCCTTATCGGGATCGGACGAACACTCAAAATATAAAACTTTTTATGCAAGTTACTTTGATTTCTCAAAGCTAGATTCAATACTCTAAAAAAAATTTATTTCAGATGATCATAAGTTAATAATCTTCAGTTTTTTTTGGATCGGACAAGATCGGATCAAGATCCGACGAAAACTCATACTGGAAAACATTTTATTGAAGTAAATTTGATTTCGTAAAGCTAGATTTAGTATCTTAACAAACTTATTTAAGATGATCCTAACGTAATGATCTTAAGTATTTTCTTATTTTTAGTGTTTAAATAAAAATAAACATTTTTTAAAATTTGGATTATGTTTTTATTCCAAATCGAATCAAAAATATCAGTCTGATAATTTCTTTATAAATTTACTTTAGTATTCAAATTATAATTTTGCGATCATAATTTTTTTAAATTTTAATATTTTGATTCAAAATATCTAATAATCACTAATGAGTACCTAACTGCAAAACTTTCACTTTTCTAATCCTAGAAGGATTAGAAAATGGCACCTGCCATTGAGGTAAAAAATGGAGACCACATTCACCAACTCAGTAGTGGTTATACTACATGCATGGTCTAAAACTTCGCCACCTTGGCAACTTTCGCTAGCTGCCGCCAAGGTGGCGACTTCTGAGAGTAATTTGAATTTTCGAGATAACTCGTTGTTGCAGCAAACACCTCGATTCAACTAAGCTTAAATCGTATAAGGATAAGGTATATCGTATAGTCCAATAATAGTAAATGTGATTGTAAATAATAACGGTATTTCGGGATATTTAGAGCTGATAAGTAAAAACTTTACTAAATCGATTAATGTTCCTTGCAATTTTAAACTTTAAAAATTCAGTGCACTATATGCATCAAAAATATTTATCTATACTTTTTTTTAAATAAAAACTACTTACATTTAGGTAAAGGTTAGGTTTATTTTCTTTTATAAGAGAATACAACTCTCCAAATTTCCCCAATAAAAGCCTTTGAACAAATACTACACGTTAAGTGTAGAAAACAAAAATACGTTTCAATATGCAAATTTGCATTGTAATAATACAAAGTTAAAGGCGTGTTATTTAGAAATGTTCAAACACCGTATATTTATTTGATTAAGAGATAGGTGAAAAGCAACCATTAACTTAAACAAGCACACAAAAACAAATAAACTGCATCTGCATTAATTCTTCTTCTTCCATTAACGTTTACTAATGAGACACTCGTATTAAAAGTGTACCAAATGAAATTTCATTCAAAACTCATCAAACGGAAAACATTTTCTCCCCTAGGTATAAAAACATAACAAGAGAGAGAGAAAAAAAAAGGTGTTAGGAGATACTAACTAAAGATGAATCGCTTGCTCTTATTTATATGCATCCTATTATCCGCTTTTAAAAGCTCAATTATCCTCAAAAAAGAGAACCCCCGAGAAATAAATAGCCGGAAAAAACCTGGATAAATAATAATTATTTCTCCGGCACAAAACCTTTCCATTCTTGAACAAGTTTTCGGGTAACGAAGTCAATTATCTGTTCCTCAGTCAGTCCGTTAACCACTTTCTAATTGCGAGCCGTTTCTGGTTCATCGTTAATAAACTTTAATTACTGGTTCGAACCGGATTTAATGCCCCCCACTAATGGAGTGAGAATATTTCATTACCTGACACTTTTAACGCGATAATGAAATTAAGTTCGGCCTGTAATGAGCTCCCAGCTCCACTTTTAAGCGATTTTATTTCCGCTAAATCTCCGTGCTAATTATTTTTACGAATTTTCCAAACAAATAAAAGCATCGGGTAATAAACACATAATTTTGCCTTATAGGGGAAAACGACGGATTTTTGGAACTCCTGTCGCAAATTAAGGTAATTAGACCTGCCTTTCGCGATGCTCTGTCGCCGGTTAGGTGTCAGTTTCGTTGCGACGTACTTTCTGGTCATGGGTAAAGAGATGTCTTGTTATCCACCTAATGCGGGGAAGATTTCGTCATGAGCACTGGATAGAAATCTATTCGTAGGTGACATTATTTAAGGGAAGTTTATATTCATATTGAGTGATAATCTTTAGAGCAGACCCCCACGGTACAATGAAACTTCACAGATAAGTGACACCAAAAGCGAAATGTAATTTAAAAATTAAGTTTTAAATAATTTATAAAAAGTGTTCTTCTCATGAATATTGATAAGATTGACTCACATATTTTTGCTTGTTGACGATTCAGATAGTATTACTTAGATAATTTTTTTAATAATTCATAACGAGGTATTTGCATGAGTGAGGGATTTGCTTGTTTTTATACTTTTTTGATATACATTATGGTTTAAAACTCCCAAATTTCAGATTTTTTAAGTTCAAAAATGTGTTTTAAATAATTTAAAATTCAATTTTTGATTTGCCAAAACGCTAGAAAAGTCACGTTATCAGAAAACGGGCTTGTATTGGATGTGACATCACAGCGCATGATTTGTGATTCGAAAGTGTTTTCGCGCCCAAACAAAAAACGAAATTTCAAAAATTTATATCTCAGAAACTAGGCTACGAAAATACTTGATGCAAACGTCATTCTTCATAGTTTTTTATCTAATATTTTAATAAAATTTAATCTCAAAACGTGAGAATATCTCATTGGTCTACACAAAACAACTTTGCATTTGTATACGAGTAAAACAACTTTGCATCTGTATTTTAAGCATTCATCCTAAACAGGTAGTTTTTGTCAAAAAAAAAATTTTATTTACACCTCAAAGCGTCCTTGAAAGACATAGCGGAAAACGAACATATTCGTATTCTGCTTTTTCTATCAAAGACGCTTTGGCCAACTATTATAATATTTGAATGCTGCGAGGCTTTTTTCTTCCCTGGCAAATTCAAGAATTCGAATCCCCGTAAAATATACAAGTTTTAAACAAAAACAATTTAAAATGCAATTTAAAGCAAAACAACTTATTGAAGCTAAAATATTTAAATATTAAATTATTGACACATTTTGGATCCTAACGTAGCCCATCGCCGCTAAAGCTTCTATCTACCGCATTTTTCCAAATGCAGAGCAAACGACACTTTTATAACTACTTATAACTATACTACATATAGCTAACTACTTAGGGAAGAGTGTTGTACCTCTGAACAAAAATCACGTTTGGATTTTTCTAAGACAGGTAAAATCACATTTTGACCATTTAAAGTGCCCAACCTATAGTTCTAACCTTTGTGAGTACAGAGATATTTTTTACTAGCCAAAATCTTGAAAATTGGATTTTTAATCATTTATAATAACATGGAAAAATTTGTGTCCAAAGGTACAACAACCTGTTGTACCTATGGACAGACCCAGTTGTACCTGTGGACACCCTTAAAAAGGGAAATTTTAGTTGAAAAAAGCTAAGAATTAATATTTTTATTGATGTATTACCTTTTAATAACCTATTTCAAGCCTTTTTAAAATTGAAAATAGATTTTTTAAAGTAATGTAGTTTTAGATCGTAAATGATCATTAAAACGAAGTTGAATGATAAAAGTCTTGATTTTTTACCAAAAACACAAAAATCACATGGTATTTTCAGATCAGAATTTAAGATAATACTTTTATCAATCATGCTGATTGATCTGACAACTTCACTGATCCCCCCCCAAAAAAAAAAATCGATCAACTCTTAGTTGTGCAAGCATTTGGTGGTAATAACAATAATAATTTGGTGGTAAATCTTCTTCAGTGGAAATTTCAAGTTTTTTTTTAATCATCATACTTAAATGCGATAGGGTTCTTAGGATTTTACACCATATTTTACATTAAATTCCAAGTAGAATCATAAATTTTAAAAAGTAGTTTATATCACAAAATATTTGATTTTTCGTCTAAAATTCACTTGAAAATAATCGCAGACAAATAGATTACCATTTAGAATTAATTGAACATTTATTAAAATGTATTCAGTTAAATGAAACCTTATTCTAAAATGCCGATTAGCCACAGACACCCACAAGAACGTGTCCGTAGGTACAACTACAACACTTATGGTGTCCAAGGGTACAACATGAGGTGTTTTTGCATTCAAAGTTCTATAAAAGATAAAAGAATTGAGATCTGACGATTTCTAATATCAAAAATAAAAGTTAAAATCTCGGGGTTTCCCCCCATGTATCCCATTTTATCATGTCATAATTAAAGGGGAAGAAAAGAGTTAATGTAGTGATGCACTAAAAAAAACTTTGATCCCCTAAAAACAGTAAATTTATTATATAAAATTTAAATAATATTTTTAAGAGCTGATTTCACGTTAGCAACTAGATAGCATCTGTTTACATTCAAAATCGACCACAAATTCAAATTTACACTTTTTCCCGAATTTTAAAATGAGGTGGCTGAAGGTACAACCGTCCGTAGGTACAACACTCTCCCCTATAAAGTTTGGGGATTTTTTTAATGCGGACCCTATCCTCCGAGAAAATAAAGGAATTTCCGTCTACTCTATCCCAAATCATCCAACACCTATACACTTCTCTGCCCCGAAAAAATCAACCAACACTAGTAAACACAAAGCACAAAATCCTATCGGAACCGCATTATCACCCACGCAGAAGAAACGTCCGCAAAGAAAGGTTCCAAAATAAAGGGAGACGGATTTAAAAACACAGATTGCAGAGGGGAGAGTCGGGGAATACCCCCCCCCCCTTCTCAAGACGGTTAATGAGGTCGTTATCTGTTCCTTCTCAAGACGGTTTCTTGAAGGAATTAATTTAGTGGATAGGTCCGAGAGAAGAGAGGGAGAAAACTACGTTACGATTCCTTTACTCTCTTCTTTTCATCGGACGTGCGCCAGATTTGATTAAAAGTAAAGTTCTGTGTTTCTTTTAGGGGCTTTCATCGCTTTTTTTTAAGGGATGTCCGATGTCGTCGCTTTATCGGCCGTTCTGTTGTTGTTTTTTTATGCAGCGCTCTGTGCAACGTTATTCTGGCAGTTTGGGGAGTTGGAGAGGGGGAGGGGGTACTTTGGTTGACAAGGGAAGGTTTCGTCTTGGAGGGGCGGTGTTGATTGGAATTTGAATGCGTTTAGAGTGAATGTATTAGACACGTGAAATTGGTTTTAGAGAATGCTTAAGGTTGTGATACTACTATTTCTTGCGTTATATCTTAAGACTGAAGTAGTTCACAAAGAATAAGGTTCGCGTATGGTCAACTATTGCCGAAATGAATAGAGTAAACAACTAATCTCTGGGGGTTTTGAATTCCCGATTGAGCATCCCTCCCTGTTAAAAGGGTTTTACCCGTCGAATATGTGTGAGGAGTAGAAAGAGTCTATACGGAGAAGGTGCCTTAATGTGATTATTTATCAATCTTTTAATACCCACGGATCGAACGTTACTTTACCAAATCAAAAATATCTTTCACTCCTCTCACAGACCACATGGCGAAGTAACACATAGCACAGCAGGATAGTTTTCCCATCTTCGTACCCAAGGACCGAACACTGGATATTTCATTAAACATATGACCCCAAAATTCAAATCACTGCTCTTGTAAAAACTACAACTTATAGATATTTAAACTATTTTTATTATAATCATGATTTGCACTATTGTTTTCAAAAAACCCATTTCTGCTCGCTACATTCAAAAAATATACCTTAATAACTGAATCTGTTGCCAAGACATAAAACCTAAATTTTAAATAGCCAAGAGAGTCCTAGTAGAGAGGTGGGTGCCGTGTTGTGAGCGGACGTGTTGTGAGCGGACAAATAAAAATCGTGTTGTGAGCAGACGTTGATAAAAAATCGAGATCGAAAATCGAGATTGTATCGGTTTCGGATTTTATATGCTATTTTCAACATCAAAAGAACTGTAAAATGTTAATGAAAATTGGGGGGGCTGCCGCCCCCCCAAACCCCCCTGCCCTAACTATAACCAAACTCGTTTTGGGTGTAATCAGTAACAGGGACGAAAATAGGGGGCTCTGTACTCTTTAATGTTACACAAAACACGCAAATCCCACAAAAAGAGCATTAAAATAGTCAATATGAATACAAATAGCATAACTTTACGAACTAACTTTACTTGACTTTGAGAAAAGCAAAAAGTTTGAAGTATAAATTGTTTAACTTGTGTAACAAAAATTAGCAAATAAATGTAAATACATATAAATCTCGTCCGCATTTTCATTCGGCAACTTAAAAAACAAGAAAACTCAATAAAATAAGCACTAAACTAGATATTAAAATTTTGAATTCCAACATCAAACGAACTGTAAAAAGTTTATGGTAGTTGGGGGGGCTGCCTCCTCCCCAAACCCCCCTGCCCTAACTATAACCAAACTCGTTTTGGGTGTAATCAGTAACAGTGACGATTCAGAAAAAAGGGAGCTCATTACTCTTTAATGTCACACAAAAAGAGCCTTAAAACAGCCATTATGAATGTAAGTAGTATAACTAATCGATTCGATCTCGATTTTTGATCTCGATTTTTTATCAATGTCCGCTCACAACACGATTTTTAGGTGTCCGCTCATAACACGTCCGCTCACAACACGACACCGAGAGGTGAGTTTTAACACACTCCCACCTTTTGTATTGCGGGCTAAAGCCAAAAGCAATACAAAACTAAATCTTAAACTTGCGTTCAAATATTATAAACATCAAAATTCCAAAATTTAAATTAAAATTAAAATCAGAAAATTAATCAGATTAAATTAAAATCAGAGAGAAAAAAAATTAAAACTTGAGAACAGGCTTTATCTTCCGTCCACACTTAGTGGTCTTGACCTCCGTAGCACGGTCAAGTTCTACAGCACGATCTGAAGAGTCCCCTCCATCGGTTCCAGTGGTCTCTTCACCTTTTCCTGTCCAGAGTTCAGAGTTCAGAAACTGCGGACACGTGCCCTGTTACGTACCAGGCGCATTACAGTTTACAACACGCGCCGCGAACGAAGAACCTCTGGTCGAAGAACGAACGGCAGCGGATGCTGCCGTCCCCCCAAAGGGGGATCATCATCAAAGGCACAATGTGGTGCGAGAGACGTCCTGGGGCGCGAAGCGCCCTTCCATCAACGACCCAAGGAGCTCCGGTCCGTGCAGCCGGAGTCCTCGACTGCGGCCCCCTACGGGGAAAGCCTAGCACGCTGAGTGCACCGATCTTCGGGAGCCGCAGCTCGCTATCCCTGTTTACAGCGGGATCCCGTTCGGCAAGATGCCTACCTGAGTTCCGTCAGGTGCGGTTTCATTCACCTGTTACCAGCGGTGAGTCCGGTGGCTCGGAGCCCATACCATGCTGGAAGACTGGTCTTCCAGCACACAAGATGAAAGTAGTGGTACGTGCCCCAAGGCAACCATCTTTAGGACTTAAGGCAAAACTACTCTCGTAGCGGCCCCTAAGTCCAGATCTATGTCCTCAGACTCCCTTCCGGTTCGACTTCCCCAAAGAGTCCAAGGACCTTCAGAACCGTCACCGGGTGTGGAGTGTGCACGAAGTCCTCGAACATATCTCTCTTCCGGCCCAGTTCTGCACTTGCCGGGTGTGACCGTCAATTCCTTTGAGTTTCACCTTTTCCTCTACCTTCTTGCTCAGGCGGTGTTCTCGCAATCTGGCTCACCTCTAGCTCCAAAGGGTAGATTCGCTGGACGGGCCTGATGATCTCTCCAGCCGCAACCCTGAGCCTGGCAACTCTTTCAACCCCATCCTTTCCGGGATAAACTTCAATGACTTGAGCCAACCGCCAGTTCATCCGGTTGGGTGAAAAAGACTCAATTAGCACTATCTCTCCAGGGGAAATCTTCAATCTTCTCGCCGGAGTCTTGGGGTTCCTTATTAATTCTCCTAGATATTCTTTGTAGAATCGCTTCTTCAAATTTTCACGTAGTCTGAAGATAGCGTACACGTTTCAGCAGGTGTTTCGAGTCAATCAAATCTAAATCAAAGATTTCTCTTGAACTCAAATCTTGAATAAAATGAGCTGGGGTAAGAGGCTTCAATTCATTTGGGTCATCAGACAGGTAGGTCAGTGGACGGCCATTTACTGCTGACTCACAGTCGATGAGTAAAGTCAACATCTCCTCATAGGTAACACAGGATCTTCCCAAAGTCTTCCTAAGTAGTTCCTTGACACATCTGACCATCCTTTCCCAGAATCCTCCGAACCAAGGCGCTGATGGAGGACTTAATATCCATTTAACTTTCTCCACGGCACATTCTCTTTGAATAAAATCCCAGTCCAAGGAATTGAAGGCATTTGAAGTTCCTCTAAAATTGGTTCCATTATCGGTGTACAGCGTAGAACACCTTCCTCTTCTTCCCCAAAATCGTCTTATAGCTTGCATAAAGGCTTCCGAAGAAAGAGAAGAAACCATAGAGTTAGTACTAATATAGAGACAGCTTAAACATCTGCTCCGCTGTTCAAAGCGTGACCGATCTCCCGGTTTCGCTCTGCCACTCACACTTGACTTTTTAAACCAACTTGGCCACTAAATCCCTCCTTTGGCTTTGTCACTCGTATAGAAACTACGGCAAAAACACCCGCCAAGCTCATACCGCCAAGCGCCAAGCTTTGCCAACTTCCAGTTCCTACCTCGACCACTAAATCGGAAATTTTCTCCCTTAAATAATTGTTTAAACGAATCGAAAATGACTTGTATCGAATCAGGAAGGTTCATATTATATAGGGTGAAGCTTTTTTTAAAGAAATTTCCCCCGCAACATTATAAAAATACAGTTTAAAATTGTTTTTTCCGAATCCGCGGAATTTAAAATGATAACAGGTAAAAAACTAATTGAGATAGAGAAATTTTTTCTTCACTGGACGATTCGTCATTGCTTTTTCTCGAGTTTCAAATTGTCGGTATCTTTTTTTCATCATTTTTCTGGGAAGAAGAGCAGTTTTTATACCTCAAATTTCACCCGCCTACGGGAGCTCCCATGTTAAAAATTTACTTCCGCCACTCACACAGGTCCGACTCTTTTCGACATACAGGGTTGCCTTACCGAGAAGAGTAAGCTGTCTCTATATTTGTACTAACTCTATGGAAGAAACCAACTCTAAGTGGACCGCTCTATAAACAGCACACGTGAAGAGCACTATCCAAGCCTTGCTTCCGCCACACTGTAAAAAAATCTTTCTTCAATAAACGTAAATTTCCCGGCAGCACAGCTGCCAGATTATTTTCATCATTTGAGAAGGTATCCATATTTTCTTTTTCCGTCATTTGAGGGAATGTCCGTTTTGTATTTTTCTGTGAAAGGAGGGAAACCTTCCGTTATTTTACAGAACGTTCGTTTAATATCTTTTCATCATTGGAGTGGAACTTTCCGTTATTTTAGGGATTGTTCGTATTATTACTAATATTATTGTGATTCAGTATATTCCTGATTATAATTTTGAAAAAAAAAATGACAAACAATCCGTAAAATCCAAATAGACGATTCTTTTAAATAATTTACACTACCGATCACAGTAATACAAGTCTAATCAAAAGTTACAAGTTATCACAACTATTTAGATCACATTTTTGCGATCTAATAAGACTAGTTAGGTATGCAATATTTTAAGACTTCAGCTACGTGGTGAAGAAAGCGATCGTACGATATTTAAATATCTGTTTAAAAATAGTATATCAGAGTATTTCTATTTTAAAGCACGGTAACGTTTACTACGGCCGTTGCTAGGCTGCCGACGTACTGTTTTGTACTGTATTTCACAATCCCTGCAAGATTTTTATACTTTATTAGCAATGCGCATCCTTGTGGACTTGATTCTTGATTTTTCTATAAAATATTTTAGCGAAATAATTTTATTTTCAATTAATTAATAATTAAAATTTTTTTTTTTAAAATTAGATAAAGTAAAACATTTAAAAAAACACAATGAATTTAATTAAATAAGGAATGACTGTTAAACAAGAGAAATTAATTCTTGCAATTTTTAATGGAATAATAAAAATTTAAAATTAAATTTACTGAAAAATAATTACTGGGGTTCGAACCTACAACCATGAGCACTCTAGACTGACGCGCTACCACAACCCCATTCGAGCTACGCTAGGTTCCATCCTAAATACTTTAAAGCCACGCCTTTAACCCGATCATGTGCACAACGGTTACCCGTCGGCAGCCTAGTCATTCCCGATTACGGCCAATAATACAAAAAATAAAAACAATATATTTAACTTACTTACCCATAATAAATTTGCTGAAGGTTCGTTTCGCCTGAAGACGCTTGCACAAACTTCCATTACTTATTTACAACTATATTTGAGTCTCACCAGAACTAGTGGAGAAATCGTACAATACGCATGCGTGAGGAGAGGAAAATTAATAAAATAAGTAAAAAAAAGATTTTTTAAAAAACGCTTTTATTGAAGTGTTCTAAAAAGTCAAAAATAATTTTTTCGGTTTAACAAATAATTTATTGGGAAGTAGAAAATAACTTTTTGGTAAGTAAAAAAAACTGATTTTCTAATCACTAAAAATAAAAGCGTGGGCGCTAGTAATTTTTTAAACTTAAATTTTTTTACAGGACAGTAACAGTAACATCCCTGACGATCGGGGATTCGAACCCCAGACGTACGGCTTTGCAGTTAGATGCTCTTACCACTAGGCCATTACGTCAGCATTTATGTATAACTTTATATAAATAAAAATACCTAATAGAGAATTTAAAGTGAATCCATCCCACTCAAAACTCATGAATGAGAAATTTGTAAATTTAACCTCATAGAACATAGAATAAAGAAGTTAGAATAAATAGGGAAAAAAGAATTACTAGCGCCCACGCTTTTATTTTTAGTGATTAGAAAATCAGTTTTTTTTACTTACCAAAAAGTTATTTTCTACTTCCCAATAAATTATTTGTTAAACCGAAAAAATTATTTTTGACTTTTTAGAACACTTCAATAAAAGCGTTTTTTAAAAAATCTTTTTTTTACTTATTTTATTTTCTACTTTTTAGTCATGGTATTTTTTAACAAAAACTCACAAGACAAAATGTATTTATTTCAACCATATTTAATGTTATGTTAGGATGGAATTTTAGTTTCATGTTTAACAAAAATTTTTCACATATCTGACAAAGTAGAACAATCCTCTGACGACTCAGCAGGACAATCAACTCCAAAGTTAATTAAAATCTATTTAATATTGCTGGAACATTATAATAACAGAGCTGAGCGGGAAAAATTCCTCGCACAAAGAAACGCATCCGCTCACTCGCCGATGAAATCCATCGATATCAAAAAGATTCACAATAAAAAGAAAGCATTCAATAAAATAAAAAAAACAATCGTAAAAAACTCAGAATTAGTGTGTGTGTATCAAAGAGCAAACAGTACCATCCAGTCTTTTCAGTAGTCAATAAATTATAAAAGTAGAATATTTTTCTGCTCTCGACATTCCTCGGGATGGGACACCTATTTTCGGCGATTTCTCGCTCTTCTGGCGATTTTTCGGCGATTTCTCGCTCTTCTGTCGATTTCTTTCTCGCGGTTATTATCTTAAATCGCTAATTATCTTAATTGTTAATTGGAAGGTAAAAAATCACGTTTTGAAGATTAAATATTGTAGTTATATACCTAGTACTATATTATCTTACAGGTTTTGGGAGCCATTGGCTTCACGGAAGTGTCTCAAATATGAATTAAAAGGATAACTAAAAACACTCGTTAATTACCTAAATTACGGAGGTTTTGACTAGTTGATGATTGAATATTGCATTGTCATCGAGTTTCCACCACGGTGCAAAGTTTCAGAACTTTATATCGTTTGGAAGTGCCTGAAATATTATGTACAAGAATCCGGAAAGAAAAAAAGTGATTAATCGTCTATAATTATCGTAATTACTGGGCAATTCTCGTTTTGACTTTTGAATATGATGAAGTTATGCCTTATAAACAATTGTTCACGGTTTAGGGAGAATAGCCCCTTGGGAAAGGTCTCGAATTCTGGTTTTTCTGTTAATTAAAAATACTCGTTAATTAACTTAATCCTTTGGTTGGTTGACTAGATAATGGTTGGATATTGGAGTGTCATGAGGGTTACACCGATGTGTAAAGTTTCGGAGCCCTGACATATCGGGAAGTGCCCGAAAATCGAGTTTTAAAATTCCACCCGTAAAACGCCGCCAAAAGCAAGTAGAATAAAAGCGTTTAAAAAACGGAAACTTCACGATGAAAATTCCGTTTTGTAGTTTACGGAATTAATCCATGAAAAATTCACGGAAAATAATACGTCAAAAGACGTTCTTTTTTTACAGTGCACGCAAGTAGAGAGGTCCAGCCAAGTCGGCACCAGTTACCTGGAAAGCTGCCACACGATCTGTCCTGGCAGGTGGTAAAGGGGCTAGATCTGTCCTTACATTCTTGGAGGTCAGTTTTCTACATGGCAAACACTTGCGCAGAATGGTCCTGACGACTCTCCGTCCCTTCGGAATCCAAAATCTTTCTCTCAGATGGGCAAGCGTCGTCAGTACTCCAGCATGTTTAAGGGACCTGTGCGTGTGCATAACCATTCTTTCCAGAAGAGCATGATATGGGAAAACGGTAGGCCGCGTGAAGTCTTCTGGATCTTGACTTAGAATGAGTCTTGTTTTGACCTTCAAAACGTCATTTTCCTCGAAAAACTGAATCGTCTGGCCATACTTCTCTCGTACTTCTGTCGACCATTCAGATTGTACTATCTTTATAAGAGTAAGCTCTGCCTTTTACAACTCTTCACATGAAATCTCCTTGGAAAACATCTGCATCTTTCTTAGTTTGTTGCAAAACCTTAAAACGTAAGCAGTCATGCGTAGTATCTTGGTGTAACTTGAAAAATACAGGAATCTCTCACTGAACTTCTCTCCGTTTTGCGTTACTAGGTTTGTCACAAGAGTCTTACGTCGTTCCAGCAGAGTCCAGAGTTCCAGAGTACGTCCAGGAATAGATACTTCCGATCTTGGCCAATTATCTTCATTATCATACAACCAACCTGGGCCCTCCCACCATTGGCTTCGCTGGAGGTCCAGCCAGTCGCACGATCTTGTCACCAAATCTGCTGGATTATCCTCTCCAGGAACATGTCTCCAATCTTCGATGTCTGTTAGTTCTCTTATTTCTTTCACTCTATTCCCAACGAAAGTATTCCACGGCTCCTTCTTGGTGATCCAGCTCAATACAACCATCGAATCAGTCCAGTACAAGGTCTTAATAGGTAACAGAATCTCCTTCGGAGCCAGTCGAGCTCCGATTGTTGCCCCCAATAATTCCAAACGTGGAATCGTAGGCTTCTGTAATGGCGCAACACGAGCCCTGGCAGCCACAAAGTTTACTTTCACTTGACCTTCATGCACACTTCGTAGGTAGGCACAAGCTGCGTAAGCACTTGCAGAGGCATCGGTAAACACATGCAGGGTTACTTCATGGTTTCCAAAAAGCAGTCTTCGGGGAACGGAGCACTCTGCCATTAGACTCGAAGTCTTCACCCACTTTTCATACTTTGCCTCCAAATCGGTAGGTAACTCCTCGTCCCAACCGAGTTTTCTCCTCCAAGCCTCCTGCAAAAGAATGTTAGGTAAAAACAATGCCGGAGCCATAAACCCCAGGGGATCATAAAAACTATTTACAACAGAAAGCAAATTCCGTTTGGTAACAGGCTTCTCCCTATCAAAATCTATCTTTTCGGGTAGTTTGCATGACAGTTCATCTCTTTCAAGATTCCAGTTTACTCCTAGAACCACTTGTGAATCTTTATCTTCAAAAGCATTAGACGCCCAGCATCTTAACTCAAATCCACCCTCCTTCATAATTTGAACTGCTTGAGACTTTAACTTAGTGGCCGCATCTACTTGATCGACACTTGTTACCAAGTTATCGACATAAAATCCCTCTTTTAGTTTCCCCAAGGTATCTCCGAAGCAATCCAACGTAAACTTGGGGAGACCGAGATGATGCTCGATTGTTGCATTCAAAAGAAACGGACTAGACGCAATTCCGAAAACTACTCGGCAATGTCTGAAGACCTTCAGCTTAGTTCTTTTCTCGTCCTCCCACCACAGGAACCTTAAAACATCTCTATCTTCCTTCTTCAGACGTATCTGTAGAAAAGCTTGCTTTATATCGGCGATCACACCAAAGGCACCAGTGCGGAATCTAAGCAGCATAGGTAGTATTTGAGGAATGAGACTAGGTCCCACACTCAAACACTCGTTCAACGAGGCGTATCCTGGCCGTTTATAAGAAGCGTCGAAAACTGGACGAATCTTCGTAGTACTGCTAGAGAGCTTAATAACAGGCCTGTGGGGGATGTAATGACCGGGTCTCCAAATCTCTTCTTCAGGTACGACTTCTATAATGGCATCAGCTTCCCACTGCCTAAAAACCTCATCATATGCCTTGTAGTTCTTTCCACTCAGCAAGCGTCGAGTTACCGATCGCAGTCTGGTTTCTGCTACGTCAGACACATCATAGAAATTCGGGTGTCCGGCCAACCATGGTAACGAAACTTCATAACGTCCATCTTCACAAATTTTCAACGTTTCTCGGAAATGGGTTAAAGTTTCTTCCTCAAGCACGCTGTTGCTTTTCCTTTCCACGGGATCGGTGATTCCCAAAACATCCAAATCCCACAACCTGCTCACTTCTGCATTCTGTAGAACCACAGAAACCGTACTCAGGACCCTCCTCCCTCCAACTCCCAGAACTGCCCAACCAAGTCTAGTCTCTAATGCTGATATTCCAGAATCCAAAACTTCTATTCTTCCAGTTAAGATGCTTCCTAATACATCCGCTCCCAACAGTATTCTAATGGGCGGGGTGGTTTCTCCAACATCCGTCAGCTTTATTCCCCTGGAAGCAAGATCTCTCAACAAACTTCTATCTCGAATCCTTGGCAGCGCTGAGCAAATCCTGGGCTGATCTAAAAGAGACAATGAAGTTGAAAACGCACGATCCAGACTTTCCACCGTCACTGTATACCTTCCATGCTCGGCAGCAGGCAAGACACCTCCTCCAAACAAACCCTGGCAGATCACTTCCTTTCCAGAGGGCGATAAGTTCAACTCCACCGCCAATTTCTTTTCAATATACGAACGCTGCGATCCATCGTCCATTAAAGCTCGAACACAGAGTTCCTTTCCTTTGTGACGCTGTCTGATAGTAATTGTTTTCAAATAAACTTCTTGTACTGATCTAGGGTTGGAGACCAATGTCTCGGTAGGCCTTTTCTTCGTAACCCAGTCATCTCTGGAACTGGCAGTCTGACGAAAGTCTCTGCTTAACTCTTGGCACAGGAAAGCAAAGTGTCTTTTACTACAAATAAAACACTTAACATTACTTCGGCACTTTAGAGCTATATGCCCTGGCTTGAGACAAATAAGACAGCACCTTCTTTCCATAACTTTGCCTTTTCTGTCTTCATAACTCATTGATCCCACTCTCCAACAGACTTCACTCGAATGGGGACCATCACAAAACAGACACGAAACTCTTCTTTGAGGCATGTCATTAAACAATGCAGCAGCAGTTGATAGCTCCTCACGATCAATGTTTTGATCCCTCTTCACCCTCACGGCCCCAAAAGCTTGTTCTGCCAAAACACGATGTTCTTCACCTTCAACTTCATGACGTAGAAAGGACATCAAATTTTCCAATAGACGAGATTAGTGTGACGTTTTTTGTTTTGTTTGGAAACGTAAATTCAGTCTGTGATTGGTTCCGTGAACTGTACGGACAGTACGGATCCGTATGTAACCAATCACGGATCGAATCAACGTTTCCAAACAAAACAAAAAACGTCATCACTAATCTCGTCTATTCTCGCTCCTTTGTAGCTGCTTCACTTGCACCTTCTTTATTCATTCTATACCGGTCCCAGGCCTTTAGAATCTCAGTCGGAAGGCACGACTCAACAACCGGAAACAACATTGCCGCATAATCAGCTGTCGTGACTCCCAACGTCTCCAATGCTCGTAGGTACGACCCAAGTCTGTCGTACAGATCAGTCAACTTCATTCCAGATCGACTTCCAACCAACGCCAAAAGATCACGGATGTAAACCTCAATGAGCAAGTCTTTTCTTCCAAATCTTTCCTTCAAATGCTCAATTGCCTTCTTGTAATTATCTTTTGTAGGCGGGTAACTCTCAACTATGTCTCGTCCTTTCGTCTTTGGCTTAAGGGATGCCAGCAGGTACTGGAACTTGTCTTCTTCTCTCAGATTTTCGTCTTCGTGGATCCGCCCGAACTGTCCCCAAAAGGAGACCCACGATCTTGGCATCAGGTCATATTCCTTCAATTGTAGCCTTGGAAGACCCAAATTTCCAACTGCACTACCCTCACTTTCAGCTATAGAGCCTTTATCTTCACTCCGATTGTATATACGATGATACACAACCCTCACTTCCTCAAACCGATCTCGATATTCCTCGGTTGTCTCGTAATCCTCTAGAGTAAAACAATTCAAATCTCTGATTGCTTCATCAACTCTAAATAGGCGTTCAGCTTTCTTCACCACTTGACTGTATACCACATGGATGTCAGTTTCTTGATTGCTCCCCCGATGTACTTCGTGAAAAGTATTAGCGGCTCTGGTAAAAAACCGTCTTAGAACCGTCCTTTCCGATCGCCAACTGGACTCTGAACCTTTTTCATCCTGCTTCATCTCTACCATCTCGTCTGTAGAAATCATCTTGCTTTACTTAACACTTTCCTATTGTATTTAATAAATTTTACTATTTTTACTTAACAACTTGTATTTTTAACTTAATTTTCTGCAGAATTCTTTATAAGTCACGGACGCCACAATGTAAAAACTACAACTTATAGATATTTAAACTATTTTTATTATAATCATGATTTGCACTATTGTTTTCAAAAAACCCATTTCTGCTCTCTACATTCAAAAAATATACCTTAATAACTGAATCTGTTGCCAAGACATAAAACCTAAATTTTAAATAGCCAAGAGAGTCCTAGTAGAGAGGTGAGTTTTAACAGCTCTAATAAACCAAGTTTGTCTACGACTGGCTAAATGATATTCCAGCAAGGCAAGCTAGAATAAAGATAGTTTAGCTTATTAGTCTTATTAACCAATTAAACTCGGTTCATTCGGACACCTTATCCGTATACTCTAAATGTGGAATGATCTATAGACTTTTTGTAGTACTGAACCTCACCTCCGCTGCTTCGGATCTACAGTGTTGCCCATATGAAAAAGCAAAGTAGATACTTCTATCGACCTTATATTTATCAAGGTTGATTCTGATAATCCAGCATAAGAACTAAATTTTTTCCATCATTTTAGTACCCTAAATGTGCCAAATTTGTAAAATAATCACTGTGTGTGTCGAAAACATTTCTTTTCATTATGAAATTCACTAATTCTCTCAGGAGGTGTTTCGAGTATTACTTCACAATATTTAGTTCACTACTTCCTCTATTAATAAATAGTCCACACTTTGCATCTTGTATCTTTTATATTTTTTTCATGACCATTGTGGCATTACTTTAAAATAAGAATTGCTAAGCGGCTAAGCTTTTTTTTGCGGAATAAATTACGAAAAGTTATCAAATATGCATAAAATATAGAGTCAAAAATCACGTCAAACATTGTCTGAAAACAGGTGCTTTTAGACAGATGATCTCATACTCAAAACCTGCCATAAATCAATAAAAAATTGCTTCTATCTTCTCAAAACTTTCATAGAGAATTATTGATTGTTCCTTTTGAATATTCCTGCCTGACAAAACCTTTTAAATAATTATATTATACTACATACACATATCTTATCTACAATCCCAAATCTCTAAAACATTTTCAAACAAGAAATAACAATTTAAAAACACCAATACATAATCTTAAGATTCCTCGTTAACAATACCCACAAGCATTACGTGTTAATCGAACCAACGAGGGAAAGGATTCATTCCTAATATCCCTTTACATCGCCCCACAACTGTGAGAGACAGAATGATTGTCTGGGGCGTTGTGCGGGAAGGTTTTAATTAAAATTTGGATATGTCCTCCCCCCTGCTCTGTCTAGGGAATGCCGGGACATCCCGAGAGAAAGGGTGGAATGAGAGGATAAATACTCAGCGATTCAACAATTTGGTCCCGTCGGGATATTCAAAGGCTTTCGGAGTTTGAAACAGAGTATTTTAAAGGGAAGAAATGGAGTCGTTTAATTTGTGAGATCTGCGTTTGGGGACTGCGGCGGGTTAAATTTCTGAGCGTTGATGGGTTCTGGTTGTTGTTGTTGTTTGAGGTTGGAGTTTGTTTCATGGGATAGGGGAATTAGTTGCGATGTTTTATAAAGGAATCACCTATTAAAGTATGGGAACTTTCAGTAGGTTTGTTGTATTGTATTAGGAATAGGAATTAGATATTATTTATATAAGACCGAGGAAGATGTATATAAATATGAAGATGGATAATTGCAGTCAATTTTTTTTAATCTTAATGTATTCAGAATGGCTTAAAACCTCCCAAAAACATGTAAATTTACCTTATAAAAGCCCTATATTTTAAGTTATTTTCAATTAAAAATAGCGTTTTTTTTCTGTCTGAGCTGAAACAGCTTGGGACGTCATGCGTGCCTTGTTTACTGTCATTCCGCTTTTAAAAACTGAGCACTAGTTTTTTTTAATATTCTAGTGTTTCGATGAAAACGGTGTTTCTCACATTTCCAAGAGGCACGATTGACGTCACCCTAATAGGAGCTTTCTGTAATAAAATATCTCATAATAAACTGAAAAAAATTGTGAGAAAAGACAAGCGTATTTTTGGAATCGGGAGATAATTTTCAATAAATTAAAATTGAATATTCAGAATTTTAAAGAGATGCTGCAATGGGCAATACCAGCATTTTTTTGAAAACAGAAAAAATGCATTTTCTTAGTAAAGGAAGTATATCTAAAACCAAAAATTCACATGAAAAGTTTCAAAACAATTTATTTAATTAAATATTTAAAATTAAAATAGCCAAGCCCTTTGTATAGGATAGAAGTACGTCACATTTGGAAATTTGACGATTTAATGCCCTTTTTTTAAGTCAAACTTTGAAATTACATTAAAAAAATAATCATCGTAATTAAAAAATTTTTGCGCGTATATTCCACTCTAGGGTACCTTTATCGAATAGAAAAATAAAAAATAAATGCTGGTATTGCCCATTCTCCATTGCAAACCATAGACATCAAATACAGACGTAAAGTGGACATCTAGGGATTTATGATGAAGGTGCCATATTTTTTAGAGTATAACCCAATGTTAATGAGATAGGCTTCTTCTTCTGAACGAAATGCACTTAAAAAGCTTAATAGCTGAAATAACTTTTCAGCAAAACCATATTTCATTTTTTATCAAAACTTACATTTGAGCAACTTTCTTGTTTCTCCCTCATATTTTTTTATTACTAAGACTACCATGGCCTCTTTGGATCTTCCGTGGTTTAATGTCTCTGGAAAAACCTCAATGCACTATGGATGAAGTGGGTTGCTGTAGGTTCAATTTCTGGAAAGGGTGTGTGCACTGTGCAGAGTACTTAAAAGTTTGGGAACCTCTTCTTTTTTTTTTTCATTTAATATTTAAAAGTATTTTTACTCTGTTTTTGCTTGGAATTTTTCATCTTTTAAACTAACTGAAGATGTTTTTAAAAAATCTTCTGTGACCATACCTGTAAAGTAGATGGATAGGTACATTTAATTTTTTATCGGTTGAATGAGATCCTTTCGGAAAGACATATTCCTCACTGAAAAATACTTAAATTGCCTTTAGAACTTGACCTTTGCACAATGACTTATTTACAATTAATATCTTTAAAAACAAATAACATCAAATACGCACCTTTATAAAAATCAAAAGACCTTTCCTGATGATATTATAAACAGTAAGCAAACAAAGTCACTCGGTAAAAACATACTAACAGTAGACCAATATAAAACACAACACATAGCATTAATTAGACTTCCTTTCTTTACATATTTAACCCCCATTAACTCACCTCCAATAAAAAATGGAGTACAAAAACAGAAATTGTTCTCTCAAACCCCGTCAACAACACTAGTACAAAAAAACCTAAACACCGAAAGAAATCCTCTCTCAGCCACACAAAAACCAGGCTCTTCTAACGAGCCGAACCTTCGCAGCGAATCGTACCCATTCGAGCTTATTGATGGTCCTGTGACTCCCCTGCTCCTGGGGAAAAAAGGGATTTTAAACAACTCTTAAGGCTGATCCCATAATCTCCTCATTCGAGAAAAGAAAAGATCCGCTACTCGAGAAGAGGTAGCTAAGTGGAGAGCCCTGGTGATTAGGGAGAAACAAAGAACTCCCCTTTTTAAATGAAGGCCATGCTTCTTTCCCCTTAATAGTTTCGAATTCTGAGACGTACGGAAGGGGGTCTTGCGTTTGTAGAAGGATTTGTGGTGAATCGCCGTTGTATTTTATGTTATGAGTTTGGATTGGAGGGGATGGTTTTAAAACTAATATCCTTTTTTTAGTTTTTTTGTTAGTAAAGGATTTTTTAGGTGGAGTCTTTTATTTCTGTTGGAGTGATGTATGTGTATGCACAAGTCTTATTAGGACGCAATTGGTATGATTTTATATAAAGTCAACTTTCTGTTTGCTCTCAAATGCTACGGGAAAAGTGATAAACCGAGCATTTCTAATAATGCCAGAAGTAAGGCGGACGATGTGATGATTTCGATGGTTTATCAAATGCGTATTTATCACTGCCCAAAATGCGCGGGCATTTTTAATAATGCCCGGATTAAACACATTGCCCGCAACACATAACTGAAAAGCTTTAATTTACAAAGAAAATTTCAAACTCTGAAATAATATAAATAAAAGAATTAAATTAGATAAGAGTGCATATCATGGAAATCTTGGAATTAATTATCTACAACAAAGAAGTTCCGGTTATTTAGGTTACATTTATCTTTCATGGTGGAAAAGTTTTCACTAGTTTTTGTATCTTAAAAAATTTAATCCTTCAAATTAAATAAGCTTCTAGAAGTAACATCTTAATAAAATTTCAAAGATTTTAAAGTATTTCACATAGGTGAAGTTTTTCTTTTCCTTGTTTTAATTCAAAGTTTAAATTTCTGTGATAAAAGATATATATTATTTTAAGTAGGATAGAAATGAAGTAATTATTTATATCCCTTCTCAAGCTAAACTTAGAACCTAGAACACAGAAACGCACACAAAGACTGTGACTCCTAACCTAATCCTCAAATAATCCCCCTCTTTCATACATTAAAACAATTGAAACGGAAAAATTCTATATTATTTCAAGTGAATTCATGAATATTATCCATTCCTAAAAAGATATCAATAAGAAAGCAATTAAGTCTTTTTTTATTTAGAATGGAAATTCAGTACTTAAAAATTTAACGCAGAGTCTTCTTAAGTAAGAAGCTATTTAAATCTAAGAATTTAAGTGTAGATTTTTTCAACGCGACAACAGTAAGGAGGATTATTTTAATTTCAATTACTGAATTATAAGTCAAATTAATTTAATTAATTTTTTCATTGACACAGGATATAGTTCTAATTAACTGAGGTTAATTTGTCCCATCAAGCCAACCAGAAACTTTCGACAGACATTACCCCACACTGTTACGATAGAGTTTAACAAGGGAACATCGCTTTAATTCAAAGTACATATTTTAATTAAAAGCTCATGGCGTTGAATTTCGATTTTTTATGCTTCCCTTACCTCGCCTTTCGCATTTGCCAGTCTTCTAACATTTACACGAACGGGGCTGGTGCAAAGCCAAATTAAAAAGTTCACTTTTATGCAGGAGAAAAAAATGCTTTGAAGCGATAGAAAAAAGTACAACTGCTATGGAGGATGAGGAAAGAAAACACATGGTTATTCATGAACTAATAACAAGCTTCAAATTTGCATTGAACAACTTGAGTTTTTTACTTAATGGTTTAGCTTTCTATTTTTTCTTTTAGAATTGATAGTGCTTGTGCTTATACTTATGAGAAAAAAATGTATTCAGAAAATGTTTAGCCAAGCCATACTCTATCCATCAATTTCATATCACCCATCATATTCGTCCTCTTTAATTACAAAATTCTATATTTTATAAACTAGAACTTTATTTTCATTTTTATCTTTTTCAAAAGTAGATGGTACTGTTGAGTTAATTTTATTGTTTTTTAGTAAAATATTAAGAAATATACATTTTAAAGTTAGTGCTTCAGGTTTTAAGCATTCTGTTGACTTTGAAGATGCATTGAATTAGATAATTATTCCAGAATGACAAAATTCTGCTTCTAAAATCCCCCATTAAGATATTTCAAAACTTGCCCTACTTAAATGGTAATTTATACTTATTCATTAGTATCATTATTTTAGATGAATTTAGAATGTAGGTCATTTCATATTCTTTAAATATTGATATAAAATAAGCTTTAAATGCGTTTTCTAAGCAGTTTAATGCTGTAAATAATAATTAATAATAAATTAAATTAAAAGTAATGATTAATTCAAATCTCCTCCTTAAGAGATTAAAGTATCAATTATACAGAGTACACTTTTGAAACATATTTTTTTTATTTAACTGTAATTCTAGTGGAATTTTCATACTTTAGGCATTTATTAATTAGTCTGCATTTCAATTCATATAACAATTGAAATAATTATAACCATTAAAAAAGAGTAGATGGTTTAACCATCGCGTATCGATAACGTAACCACGAATGGTTCAAAATTTTTCTCAAACTCGTCTAATTAGTAAATTTAGAATGAATTGAATTTTCAATGACTGTTACTTGATTTCTTTCCATGTTTAATTATACAAAGGAAGAACTAAAACTGGCCTTCTCCTTTAATTACTCTTTAATTAGTTTTTCATCCTTAATTGGGTAGAAGCTCTTCATACGTATTGATTTAATTTTTTCTAGATTTTTTTAAATGTAAGTAAATACTTAAATTTGTACTACCAATTTATTCAAAAAGAGATTATACAACTTGATGCTAATTACAGCTCGTAACTAGGAATTTGCCTCATTTTCAATATTTTAACTAGAAACAAAGATGAATTGCTCGATGATTTAAAATTAATTTCTTCATTTAATTTGCAAGGTAAAATTTTTCATCTACAAGGGCCCTAATCAATATAGGATACGTTGGGAGTACAATATACTTAAACTATTATACAATACAATTTTTTCTGTATCCTTCTCTGTAACGTTTTCTTCTTTTATTCGCAAACTAAAATCATGGCTTTTCTCGATCAATGATGTGGAGACATTTCTTGACTGACAGGGTTTGCATTTTCTTCATTTTGACATCCTACCATTTATTTTTTTGGTTCGAAGAGTACTGTTTTATACTTGTTCTGTAGTTGAGTATTATACTTCTTTTTATGTATTTACGAATTTATTGTACATAATTTAGTATGGATAATTGCCAAGTTTTTTTTCCTTGTGGTATTTTTTTCTCTTTTATGTTGCCACCACAACACAGCACATTGCTAAAGTGGTGGTTTATCCATAATGTACTCTTTATTTGTTTAAATGTATGTTATCTATGTTATTTTGCTTTGCTTTGTACATTATGGAAATAAAATGTTATTATTATTATTATTATTATTATTATTATTATTATTATTATTATTATTATTATTATTATTATTATTATTATTATTAATTTTATTATTATTATTATTATTATTATTATTATTATTATTATTATTATTATTATTATTATTATTATTATTATTATTATTATTATTATTATTATTATTATTATTATTATTATTATTATTATTATTATTATTATTATTATTATTATTATTATTATTATTATTATTATTATTATTATTATTATTATTATTATTATTATTATTATTATTATTATTATTATTAGCCCTGACGCGCTAGAAATGGGGAAATAGTTAAATATATGATCAATTTTTATCTTTATGCTACAACAATGGATTTTAAACTGCAACAGCAACAATAGAGAATATGCCTACAACAACTTATGTTGCATCTTCTCGTGTTATATTTACAACAATGTGGTTTTTCCCTGAAGTTCGGCATGAAATATGGGTTTTAAGCATAAAATTGACCACATAAAATTGACCATCCACAAACTACAGTTGAACATTTTAGAAACCAAACTATCGTAAAAGTTTGATTTTTTGAGGTGACAAGGACTACATGAAAAACTCCTCCAATCAGCCATGGTGTTGAGCTCGCTCAACTACGCTAATTTAGATACCTGTCATTGCTACTCATATCAGCGATGCCCAGAGGGGCCCCATCAGCTCTCATTTTGCGTTCAGATTTGTGACGTCATTGGTTTGAAAGTAAACCTCCTACCAATCAATAGGGGAGAGTGTTGTACCTACGGACGGTTGTACCTTCAGCCACCTCATTTTAAAATTCGGGAAAAAATGTAAATTTGAATTTGTGGTCTATTTTGAATGTAAACAGATGCTATCTAGTTGCTAACGTGAAATCAGCTCTTTAAAATATTATTTAAATTTTCTATAATAAAAATACTGTTTTTAGGTGCTGAAATTTTTTTTGAGTGCATCACTACATTAATTATTTTCTTCCTCTATGATTATGATATGATAAAATGGGATATATGGGGGAATCCCCGAGATTTTGACTTTTTAGTTTTGATATTAGAAATCGTCCAGATCTCAATTCTTTTATCTTTTATAGAACTTTGAATGCAAAAACACCTGATGCTGTACCTTCGGACACCATACGTGTTGTACCTACGGACACGTTCTTGTGGGTGTCTGTAGCTAATCAGCGTTTTAGAATCAGGTTTCATTTAACTGAATACATTTTAATGAATGTTAAATTAATTCTAAATGGTAATCTATTTGTCAGCGATTATTTTCAAGTGAATTTTAGATGAAAAATCAAATATTTTGTGATCTAAACTACTTTTTTAAATTTATGATTCTACTTGGAATTTAATGTAAAATATGGTGTAAAACCCTAAGCACCCTATCACATTTAAGTATGATGATTAAAAAAACTTAAACTTTCCACTGAAGAAGATTTACCACCAAATTATTACTGTTATTAACACCAAATGCTTGCACAACTAAGTGTCGATCGAATTGGGTTTTTTGGATCAGTGAAGTTGTCAGATCAATCAGCATGATTGATGAAACTATTACCTTAAATTCTGATCTGAAAATACCATGTGATTTTTGTGTTTTTGGTAAAAAATCAAGACTTTTATCATTCAACTTCGTTTTAATGATCATTTACGATCTAAAACTACATTACTTTAAAAAATCTATTTTCAATTTTAAAAAGGCTTGAAATAGGTTATTAAAAGGTAGTTCATCAATAAAAATGTTCATTCTTAGCTTTTTTCAACTAAAACTTCCCTTTTTAAGGGTGTCCACAGGTACAACTGGGTCTGTCCATAGGTACAACAGGTTGTTGTACCTTTGGACACAAATTTTTCCAAGTTATTATAAATGATTAAAAATCCAATTTTCAAGATTTTGACTAATAAAAATATTTCTCTACTCACAAAGGTTAGTACTATAGGTTGGGCACTTTAAATAGTCAAAATGTGATTTTACCTGTCTTAGAAAAATCCAAACGTGATTTTTGCCCATAGGTACAACACTCTCCCCTACTTATACCTAAATCAATACTTATTTATAAATTACCTTGAGTTATCGAAAAGATTATAAAAAACATTTCTTGGAGCCCCGAAATCAGGTACTACTTCATACCTATTAGCTACGTAAAAATAATCGTAGCACGAGTGTGTGAAAAACTTCCAGAAACACTTGATACTCAGGAATCAATACCTATAAGTTCCGATTTAGCCAAACACTGCTTTATTGTTTAATAGAATGACGCGCTTTTTAACTTGCGGACGGTCCCTTAAAAATATAAACCCGCATATCTCAGTGAATTTTGAAGATATCGAGGCAGAATTTTATTAGTAAGTGAATGGAAAAAATTTTTTCCACTGGAAGTTTCAGTCTAAGGGGGCCGTATAAAAAGTTATTTTCTGCATCTTCTAAAATAGACCCCTCATGGAGTTGAAACTGATCTCATATAATTCTTCACCTCATTTGAAGAAAATTCGCCATTGGAAGTATGGGGTCTAGGGGAAATATTTTAGAAAATAGCCTATCGTTACAGGTTTTTTGAAACACCCTGTATATACAAGTAAAAACTGAGTATGTATAAGATAAATGGGTAAAATTTTACTTCTTATTATACAAATAGAAATAAAACCACCTAGACTTCATTTAAAAAGGGTAAATCGCTTTTTGAACCCCATTTCATCCAAAGATGCTTCCCTAAACGCTCCTTCATACCCCACAAAACACCCAAGTCGGAAAACGGGACGTCTTAGGAGAGCGAGTGACAAATCCAGAGCCCCTGCCGGTCGTGACAGAGGAAAAATTGACGTCTGTGTGTCAGGGCGTGTGTAGTGGGGCTTGTTATGGTTGCGCCCCGTCATTCCTTACGGACGCTACATGTTGGTGCCGTGGCTCACGGAAATCAGCACGTTCGGCTGGGTGGGTCCGATCGCGCCATTTGTGACCACTAAATTTCTTTTAGAAACTTCTTTATGTTTCTGATGGCTGAAATTTTGTGGATAAATTTCGGTATTTCATTCACGTGTCTTGTTATTTAAGATTAAAAGATGTCAGTGATTTTCTTTAGCTAGGGATTTTTTGGCGACTTGAACATTTCTGTGTACAGGAATATTCTTTCAACTTTTTTGGGAGAGTATTTAGGTACATAACACACGAAAATTTCCGACGTTGAGGAAAATGAAACACATCTGTCTCTAGAGAGACTATATGTACTTTAATAAATAGAATATTTCTAATGGATAAGTTCCCAAAAGTTGCAGAGAGGTTAAGTAGAAAGGAAAAATATTTTGCTGCCAGTTTTTCTGTTTTTTAACGATTATTTTTTTACAGTCGCAAGGAATTCCTGAAAACGTGAAAACAAACCATTTTCTTAAGAACTGTAAGCTATTAAAAATAATAAACATTGAAATTTCTGTATAGTATATTCTTTTTTTTGTTTAAGAAGAATCAAAAACTGGGATTGTTTTTCTTTAAATATGACATTTTGTTATATTGTATTGTAATTAGCTAATTAGTTAGTTATGAATACCAGTTTATTGCGCTGATATCCGATAAGTGTATGTAACTTTGGAGATGTTTTTCTAATTACTAAATTTTCCCATAAATATTAATATTTCAACTTGTCTCATTGAAACCTCAAAATACTCCTTAAACCGGAATGGTAATAGATTCCTATCTTTTATTAATCCAATTAACACAAAATTAAACCAAACTTTATTAATCCTTGCACTTTTATATTAACCATTCTATCTTTTCATAAATAATACTGTAGCAAAAAGTGGTCAAAAATGCCTGTCCTGGTAAACTCATCCTGCTCTGATCCTACCTTGACTGTCTCTCTTTTCCTTCCTAAGTGGGAAAAGAGAAACAGCGAATAGGGGAAAAGGGACAATATCTCAGCTGTCAGGTACTTCTGTCATAGAGCAAAGGGGTGGGGAGGGATCTGCCAGCTTCGTTGCCACCGGAGCGAGAGAAAAGTTGCCTCAGAAAGGGGAAAATTCGGTGGGCGCAATTTCATACGATGTCTTGATTGTTTTTTATACGTGGAAGGGAATACTTCTTGAAGCGTATAACGTACTTTCGCCTTAGATACCTGTTTAAAATATATGAAGACCCAGCGCATTCCTGGTTTCCAAAACGGCGAGGTTTGTTCCCTGATAATATAAAATTCCATCATACTTGTAAAGGGGAGGTAATTATGGATGGGGATATTTCCTTGGTGCTTTTTTAAGAGTGTGTGTTTCGTTATTTCTCATGAATTTTGAAACTCCGATTTTCAAATGTGTAATGGGATGCTGAAGGGTTGTTTAGTAATTTCACACTATCATATCACGAGAAATCACAACAATGTATTCTTTAGCAATGATACCAAACATGAAGGGTTTAAAATTGTTATCCAGCCAACATACGTATGGATGGCGTATGGGTTAAGCCCTTAAACCAAGTTGTGTTAAAATTTAAAAATAAGGATCAATAAAATCATTTTTAAAAGAGGGCATGCTTATAGTATTCAAAATAAAAGCAAGTACTTATTAGTGGAAATGCACTTACATATTATGTTTTGCAGTTCTCAAACTTTTTGTATCAGTTTTCAACCTTCTTTTTTGTTCTCAACTTCCGATCAGATTTGTGCTGAAAAAGATAAAAGGTTACTTTATAGTTGATACGTGACGAGGCTTTTGTAAGCAAATTTATTGATATTTTTCTAGTCATTCTTCAAAACATCCCTAAAACTATGATTTGATTTTAAAAGAGCCACGTATAAATCACATTTGAAAAAAAAATTGAAAAAAAAGTGACGTTTGTTTTGTTCCTAAAATAAGCACTTCAGTTAGTGTAGCATAAAATAATAAAAAACTGACAAAATATACTCTTAAACTCCCTATATTTACAGGACGTGTTTCAAAAGTGTATAACATAGAAACAACCTTAGAATAATGGGTAAATAAAGGATGTTACAAAATTATCCTGCTGCTTCTGTTGAGAGCTTGTAGCGTCAAAATAAGAAAATTAAAAATTGAAGGAGACATGAAAAGAAAGCATAAGTATGACGTAAGACATAGTTTGCAGTGTCATAACAAACGCAATACTACGAATGTCTTATGCAAACATCTCTATTATTCTAGGAGGCATAAGCGAGTGGACTCAAAAATTAAAAGTTCACAAATTCACAAAGTTTTCAGTTAAATCAAGCAATTTTACGGTTTCTTTACTTAAAAAAGGACAATTTTAGTTGAAAAATTAAAGAAAAATTGTGAACCGAAATTTTCTAACGAACTAAAACCCGAGTAGTACAACAAAATTGCCTATTTTTAAATTCGCTTCAATGAGTTAAGACAATTACATCACCCTCTATCAAAAATTTCAGAAAAATTTTTTCTTCCACCCAAAAAATTTTTTCATTTGCTTTAGGAATAACCAGATGAAATATTAACTCATTCTGACCATCTTTTCACAACCTTTTAAAACCGAAACTAAAATTATAATCACCCTCTATATGCAGAATCTCCCATCCTATGTATGGTATAGCCCCCTTCCCAACAATCCGAACCTACACACCCCAACACGGCACAATCCCTCCCGTCATTCCTCAAAATCTCTCACATTCCCCAACCAATCCAATAATATTTCCCGCTTGATGGGCGAAGATCCTTCTGTCCACTCTCTCCATCTTCGCCATCATCATCCGACCCGAACATCCGTCACTGCAAAGACGCTTGTTGAGCGGAATGCGAGGAGGTTCGGATTTAATCGGGATGCGTATGATGAGAGTCAATCGCTCTCTATCTCTCGCATAAGGGACTTCATGATATTTGAGAGGTCAGGATTAAGATGTAGGGAAGCAGGAGATAGAAGGAATTGGGATGTTTGTGGGGAAAAGCATTGTTGTCTATTGCAGTTTAAATCGTGAGAAAGACTCTCGACCAAAAATATACACGAATATACGAATAGTATACTATACTCTATTCATTTAGAATTGGCGCATGAGAAATAGTGCTTTCCCCCACGTTAGAAGCGTAACCATAGTTACGCTCTTCGCGCAGCCAATTATAAGCCTTCTTCGTCACTTTGACGAGGATAGTTGCTATCGTTACCTATCGGTGGTGGGGGAAGAAAATATTTTCAAGCGCCAGTTCAAAATGGACAGAGTATAAACTACACATTTCTTGTTTTGGATGCAAACAATAAAAATCCTAACTTATATATATATATTAATACGTGGGTCTTGAATGTTAAGTGGTTTTTGCTGGAGTCAATACCTTTTCCATGCACAGTAACTGCATATGGGACGCATTAAAATAATATTTGAGCATGTCTTCGGTTTTTTTACTTTCCCCTCCTCTATATCAACAAAACTCAAACCCCTCTTACGTAAGCAACCCCTTACCGATTTATTTTCTAAATATTTTACCAAAAAAAATCCTCACTCTAAATAATCGTCTTATTGAAGTATTTTTATCGTTATTTCTTTTTCCAAGTTTAATTTTCATTGCCAAATTTCTTTTTTATATTGATTTCTTTAAAAGTTTAGGTACGGAATAACAAAATAGAGATTATAATGCTCCTTGTAATCAGGATAGTTTTATGGGTCACGAGCCAATATTGGTTTCGCCAATTTTTCTCGCTCCCCTCGCCCATTGTCTATTGTAATGCCAAATCCTTAAGCCCCACCTAATCCAATAATTGACCCCCAATTCCCTCATTGTAATTCCATCGTCTCCAAGTGAAGGAAGTAAAAAACGTTATCTTGATACGGTTGAGTTCTGAATGCAAGGAATACAAAATAGTTACTATCTAACTTTTAAAAAGCAACGAAATTTGAAAATTATTATTACACTGATGAGTGAATGGAAGTGTAGAACGTTACTCCTTTTCCTTTTTTAAAAAATCATATGAGTGATATAAAAGGGAATAAGTGTATAAATACAAAAAGCTGACGTGGGAGGCAAGTATAAAATTTCTTGGAAATCACATTTCTACATTAAATAAAAAAATCGATTAATAATAAAAATTCAATCTATACTGTTGCATTCCAAGAAAACTTATTTTCAAACCTATGAAACCTCGATTTTCTGAGAAATTTTTGTATGGAAAATCCTTCATAAGAATTTCTTTCTATTATGCCTGTTGTAGTGTAGAGTCGAGCGTATTTTTGAATTATGGAAGAAAATAAGAACTCTAAAAATTGACAAGAGGACACATCTAATGTCAGTAGCACTATAATACATCCAATTTAACTTACGAGGAATAGGAGATAATTCTCGGAAAGCAAACATTACAGTAGAAAAAGACTTATGCGTGCCACCGCTCACAAATCCATTTTAAAATTGTTTTTCAAAACCTGTTTTATTAAAACTATTTTAGGTTCCCAAGAAATCCATAGTAAAAATAACTAAAAAAATTTAACCATCAACACTTGATCTGCTTACGAATCTGCTACGATCTTCTTACGATCTGCTTACGAATCTTACGATCTGCTGTTGACGGAATTGGAATTACTTATGGAATAATTTTATTTCATGAAAATAAAACTCTCTGATCATGTTTACACAAACAGAACTGTTATCCAAGTATTCCTTTTTATTGTAAATTTTCGGAGCGTTTGCGTTCCGCACCTAACTCCCTATGAGTGAAGTATCCAATTTCTATCTATTATTTTAACCCTTTCCATCTTAACACGACCTGTATTACCATCGAATCCTATGAAAAATTTGGAAAGGCTTTAGCTGAAAAGGTTAAAACTTGTAAAATACAGTTCTAACCATACCAGCATATAACGCAGATAAATTTGAACGTGAAATGGGCACTCAGGAAGATCATAATTATTCTGGGATATTACACAGTACACGACGAAGAGATTCAGCATTTCAATCTTAATTGACACTAACTTTACTTTCCCTAGTATCACCTCATAATTAAAACTCATCTAACGGAGAGGTACCCTGATTTATATTAAAACCCTACATCTCTTTTACGCTTCCTGGGCAATCCATACTCTTCCGCCATTTTCTTCTTGGTCGGGAAACTGGCGCATAATACGAAGCACTTGTGCATTCAATCTCCGCAAATATCGATTATCGATTCTCTACTGGAATCGAATGCTTTAAAATCGAGTTTTAGGTGATAAAGTCTTAGTGCTCGTAGCTAGAATTTTTATTCAGAAGCAAAAGTATTAGTATTTCTTTTTTTTCGGGTAGCATATCATATTATTTCAAAACAATAACTTTTAACGGTGTTCTTACATTTTTAATGTATGTTTATATAATATTTCCATTTCTTAACATTAATAACATAAAATAATTTTGCTATAATAAATACATGTTAACTCCACGTAGCTTACTTATGCCTGCTTGTGTTACGGCATGGCTTACTAGATACTACGTTGTAGTAGTATCTAGTAAGCCGTGGTTACGGGAAATGTTATAAAGTCAGGCATTATTAATTATGTCCGAGTATATTTTGGGCGAAGTGATAAATACTCATTGATAAATGTAATCAAAAATTTATCACATTCCCCGCCTCCCTTTAGGCTTTACTAATAATGCCCGGTTTATCACTTTTCTCTTAGCATTATGATCCATTCATAAATCAAAACAATTGTAGTCATTTTTACTTTAATCATTAAAAATTACTTTAATCATCAAATCAATATTATTGAAAAGAAAAGGATGTAATGTAGGGAAAGCTAAGTTAGCTGATTATTGGTGTATCATTATTAAGCGTTAGAAACGATCTATTCGGGTGATAAAATTTTGAATGAGCAAGTACACATATAATTAAAAAATAAAACAAAATAAGTGTTTTATAAAATTTTAGTGTGAATTAGGAGGCTTTACTCGGTTCAGCTCAGCTTTCGAATATCGATATTCGTAATATTGAATCCAATCTTCGATCCTTCTATTATCGATCTATGCGGGGAGTGAGTAGAAAAGTACCGATCAGTGAATTCCTCTTTAATCCGATCATCAACTTTTACGGTTTTAATATGCCAATCAAGCGACCTTACTGAAATGCGTCTCATCCTATCAGATGGCCCATTAGTAGTCACGTGGGAGATAAGGACCTCTAAAATGTAAGGGTATCGTTAAGTCTTGATAAATGGACTCGTCCTCTCCTGTGCAATCACTGCGACTGGTGGCCTAATTAGCGCCAGAGTCCCAAATGAGTTATGACGCTTCTTGCTTTACGAGAGATCTCCCGTAGAGGTAATCCATGAAGAGGAGGCTTTGTCCGGGAAGCTCCATGTGCAAAAGAAGAAAGTGGCAAAAGAAAAAAAAAAGGTACTTAACATGGCAAATCCCATAGATGGGATAATTTTGGAGTTTTATTTGAAAGTTTATCTGAAAAAAATTGTACCTCTCAGAAAAGAAAGATAAGGTATACCGTGACAATTCTCTATGGTGAGAGAAACAATAATGAGAAGTCGGTGTCATTTCATAAGATGTCCAGTTAAATCCCACCAAACTGATTTTATTTTGCTATACAATGCCGAAATTGCTAACTAACTGAATAAAATATGACAGATATATTTAATGGTTATCAATGATAACATAAAAATGTGCCAATATTTGAATATATTTAGCGATGAAAACAGCTTGGTGATATTAATCCGGGCAGAAGATTTAATTTAAACGACAAATACTATTCAGTAAAAAAATATTTCTATATCAAAGTTTGTGTTTTGTTTGCGATGATTTTAAAGCACCGTTGTTTTGGATGTAGCGACATCCAATTATAGTTTTATTTATGTTGTAGGGAGGAGGAGTTCTCAATGAAAGTGTGTTACTACCAGAACACTGATTCCCAGGTAAGCAAACATCTGGTTATTGTGAGATAACAAAGGAAACCATTTTTACGCTAATTACGGTTGTATTCATCATCAACTTGACCTTAGGTTAACCAGAAATCAAGCTTTTTCCACCTCTCTGATATTGGCGTGAAACTTGTTTCCATTTTTAACTATCAATTACTATCAATTATTACCACTAACCTAACATTACCTAACGTTAACCTGTAATTAAAACCTCTTATTGGTAGTTTAAGATGCAAAACAAGTTTTAAGCTAACAAGTGTTGCCGAAAAAGCTTAACTCCATGTTAAACTTAAGTCAGATTAGTATTGAATACAGCCGTTAGAAGTTTTGATTTCAGGTTAACCTTAGATTAGGTTAGTGGTGAATATGGTTGTCAGAGTTGGCAAAAAAGATTTGAACCGGGTTATTCTCCGGTCAGGTAAGCGGTGAATACGGCCGTAAATTCAGTCCAGCTGTACAAAGAAAGCCCACTCTCACTGTAATAGAATGGGGTGTTCAAAGCTCCCCATTGGTATATTACCTCTAGGATCTTCTCCTTCAGACGGGTGTTTGGGTTCCTGCCCTAAATCAAAGTCTCCGTTTGGAAAGCGCCATTTTTGAACGGTATTGTTGCCGGTCATAATCGGTACGGAAGATATTAAAGGAGTCGTTTGCAATGGAACAGTTTCCTGGGAATTATCGGCGGGGTCATGCATTCTCTCGGAGAATCGGATTTGTTTTGCTAATGATGTCTGGAAGCAGGAGTAGATCGATTCTGTCCGATGTTATAGGGTATGGTTTTGAGGGAAGAGAATAACATTGTTTTTAGTCGTTTTTATGTTCGATTCATCATTGAGTTTCTTCCTCATATTTTTTATTGCTTGATTGTGTAGAATGTTACGTTATGGGTTGTTTTTGTGAAGAGGTTGTATTCCTCTTATTCTCAACGTCCGCTGGTGCACCACAAGAACTTTGACTACCTGGGAAGGCAACATGGTCCTCCAATCCCTCAAAGCCCATTTAGAGTCCCTTTCACTCAATACCATGGCGTGGGGCGGCGGTAATGGACTCCTATGGAGACAACACTCCTCACTGATTTTCTCGGCCCCCAAACATCCAGGAAGACTGAATTTTTAATCAATTCACATTAATACTATGTGCAATCATAGAAATAAATTTGGGTTTGATATCTCAGTTCCTTCTTGGTGTACCATTTTGGATGGCCAGCAGTGTATTTGTATTTTGTTATGATTTCCTTTTGTTGATAAATTTATATTTGAATTTGAATGTTTTATTTATAACTTCCATAATTTATATTTTACGACTAGTTAAAGGTGCAATAATATGGTCAACAGATTTTGGAAATCTATGCAATAACTAAAATCTGCTAACTCTGTAAATTTTGCGTTAGAATTACAGAGGTTTTTTCAGTTTTGCATTGCTTATTGATTCTTACCAGCACTTCATCCAGACAATGAGGTTTCCATAAATGTCGTCGTCGTCGTAGTCGTTTCCTCGGAGATCAGATGGAGTGGTGCTTTAGAAATAGTTCTGCTATGGCAACTGCTGATTCTGAATATAGTAACTGCTGATTCTGATTCTCTTTGGTGGGATAGTTTAGGTTGAGCATTGCAGCAGCGACAGCTTCGCAATCAAAGATATGTTTGGGTGTTAGTTCAACGTCCGGACAATTACTGCATTTTTGGAGTTTTTGGTTCCATCAGTAGATATTTTCATGTCCTTGGGATGGAGCCTTGTGATTGTTGCAGTTTTTCTGTCAACATCTAATACTTTCAAAAAGTAAATAAACAAAAAGCTCTGAAATGTAAAATCTTCTAAAATTTGATGTCCAACGCAATCTCTCACATAAACCGAAAATTCCCTCAGTACAACTCGATTCCATATCCATAATGAAACCTCCCGCCCGAGAAAATCGCAACATCCCTGACTCCGCAGTCTCAAAAATGTACGACCTCGGAAATGAGTTTTGCCTATTCATCAAAAGCACAAACAAAACGGCATTGTTTCAATCCGCGCGGCAGGAAACACGTCATCCCGACGTATTTCCGGAAACGAACGCAATTTCCGTCCGCACCCCGCGAAAAGGCGGAAATGCAAGAAGTCACCACCGCTTCCCTAAAAAGTCACCAATCCCCGTATGTAGGGGGAAAAGATTAGCTGCCATATAGAGAAAAAGCTTGCCGTGAAAAAAGCTTAATCATTAATCCCGTGACATTACCTACATGTCAGAGCTAGTTTCATTGTATTCCTAACTCATTAGGCGACTCTCTTAAAAAATGGGAGGAGAAAAAAAGGATAGTGGCACAAAAAGGATAATTTGTTGTCTTCGTGTCATTATTTTTCCGTGCTAAGCCCCATTTAATATTCTTTTCGCTTAATGGTCGCATTTGAATGTGAATGGTTTTGTTGTGTGAATGAATTAAGCGGAGAATTTATGGTGTTTTTTGTGTGTTTTGTAAATAGTGTTTTGTTCAATAATGACCCTTTTTTGCATAGTTTTGTATAGGACTATATTTTGCATATAGGTTCGTTGTATAGCACATTTATTTATTGTATTTTGGGTGAAAAGAAAACTTTTTTTACTAAGTACTTAAAATCAATTTTGTTAGATTTCAAATGCATCCATCATCATCCAAATACTTTAGTCAAACATAGGGTAGGTGGGTTCAAAGCCCCGCAATTTTCAGTATTTTAAACATTGTGGTCGAAGGGGGTAGATAATTTCCGAAATTTCAATTACCTACAAAACCAACCCAAGTTTTAGTTATTTTTTATGGTATATAAAGAGAAATTTACAATTTAGTAGGAAATAAAATTCAAAAGGGGGAATAGTTTAGAAATAGACTGGAATAGAAAGAATAGAAAGGATGGTTTCAGGTAGAAGGTCGGCATCTCGGAAACCTTTATTCACTTCTGTAGAGATCATGTAGGTTCCATTTTCCTTTTGAGACGAATTTCTGAGATTTTGAAGGTGTGGGTTTTTGCCCCAAAACAGTTCAGTTTAAACTCAGTTTATTCAGTTTAAATTGCGATTGCATCGAAAATGAAGCTGTTCAGTGTTATTTTCAGAGACAGCCCCAAGCAGCATAATTGTTAAATTTTTGTTTTGTATGGTCAAATTTCTTTTACTTCCAAAAGCAGTTACGTTAACTTGACATATTTAGTGTGCGCTGTGCTACTAAGAGATTCTCAGAAACGGAATTCCCCAGAAACAGTCATTTTTACTCATATTTCATCAAAACAGTAAGAAGTTGTTTCCAACTTTTTTTCTATTTTAAGGTACCCTTCATATTTCTCCAGAGAAGAAATAACTGTTAAGCTGAAAGAGACATAATAAATGAGGAAATAAATTCCATTTGCTTTGGCAATCAAATAAGAATATTTGAACTAGGTTGAAATAACTTCATGTATCAAAATTAATAAGTACAACATCAAAACCAAAACACTTATCACTTTCGTAGTAACTAACACATTCCAACCATCGTCCAAACTCTATAAAGAAATACAAATCACCACAACTTCAAGCACCCTTTCCCAAACACCCCACTACAAAATCAACATCCAATGAGACGCCAGCTCATCTCCAACCCCCAAGGGCCCTCCCAAATCCCTCAACATCCTCCCCCCCCCCCAATAAACAGCCCCCACTGCTCTTTTGACGAGAGCAATTACCCTAGGCCACGGGCTAGGCAATTACTTACCTTTTCAAATCCCCCACCCGTTCCTTAATACAAGTTAAGGCCTGACCATAAATGCGCTATCGTGTTTTCAGCCTCATACTACTACCGGTATTTTCAATTTTCTGAATCGCTTAGTAGCTATTTGGCGTAATTATTTGTAGCTTAAGGGGCTCGTCTTCCCCCAATTCGGAGATAATTAGTCGTCAGAGCGTTCGCGTTTATAATCACTGGCTGCTGGATCGTTTCATTACATCTGCCGATGGTAATCCCGCTATCGTGAGGAGGCACGAGAGGGTCTCATTGACCTAACCACCGATGCTCGGGGCCATTTCTGACCACGTGAACTTCGGTGGTTGTACTGATTTCCGTTTACAATCAATTTGTTAATGTGTGGATTGCATTGTTACTCTTAAGAATAATAAGTACAAGATGCGTCAGCAAGACCCTTCAAACACTGCATAACTACATGCATTGTGAGAAAGCTCCTTCCTACAGTATAACAAAAACCTACCACAGTTAAGAAATATTTCAATTGCAAATTTTCATTAGGTGAAAAATTAGATGGAACTCTTCTTCTTAAGAAAATGCAGAAAATAATTTTTTATACGGTCACCTTAGTTAAAAAAATTTCCTTTATTATTATTTCCTGAACAATGCACAAAAATTTCTATCTCAAAACTCACTGAGATATAAAAATTTCAAATTAGTGACTTACACCCCTTCATAAAATCCTGTTTGATTGCAAAATAGCGTTCATCCACAAATTTAAGGGCACCAGTTTTTATGAGGTAGAAATACTTAGGAAATTCATTTGTGACGACCCCTTGTTTATCTCAGTGAAAATATTTTGAAGATATTGATATATAATGTTTAGTTAATGTTACACTTAAGTTATGGGACCTAAGTTAGCCAATGGGGAACTCAAATTGAAACACCCTGCATAAATAAAACTATTTAAAAAAAGTTAAAAGTTTAAAAATATATTTATTTACACAACAGTACAAATAGACAGAAGGTAGCCTCGAAACATAATCAAAAGCATATTCCACAAAAATTCATAATCCTTAGTTCACAGTGAATTTTTGAACTTTGCTTTCTTACGTTACCTTACAACCTGTACAACACGTTTTTCCTTTATGATTCACACTATGCGGAAAGGAGACTTAACACTCTACGTTTCGGTTGAAAACTAAATTTGTTTAGATATTTCGTTTTTGATGTTTCAATGATGTCATTAAATTAATCGATAAGTTTCTTTATAGTATTTTATTTTCCAACTAATAAAAAGTATTTTACAGTTCTTTGAGGATAAAAAATTCAAACAATTGAATTGATTGAAGATTAAAAATGTAGTTTAAAACAGCAAACTAAGCAATTTATATGCATAATTTCCTTTTTAAAGCAACATTAATTACTACATTACTAAAACAATTTTTAAGAATACGAATAAGCGTAAAACCAGTAGAGTAAAATTTTGTTTAATGTTATCTTAGCTTACTTACATACATGATATTTGCCTGTAAAACCCGCTTTTCCTTCATAATATGTAAACGCGTAGAAAGCCAAGTTTAACAATTTCATTTTGGTAGAAATTTGAGTTAAGCAACTTTCAATTTGGGTCGGTTATATTATGTACTATTTGCAACCCCGTTTAGCTAAATTTATTAGAGGGCTATTTTAAAGGAAGGTTTTTAAGGCTACATCATTAGTTACTTTTTTACATTTAAGTTTTTGCTAATCACACTATCTTGTTTTCTTTGCTTTTAAGAGAAATAAATATTTTTAAGAAAATTAAGAACTTACAAAAATTAAAGGGTAATAAAAGATGGGAGATTTTAAGTTCTTGAAACTACTTATTGTAGTTTATGGGAAAAAAATTTGTATACAAGGTGTTTCAACAAGTCAGCCCAAACTCTGCACAGAAAGATTCTTTGTGTGGAGTACTAAAAAATGACCAAAAAACTATACCTTTACCATGACTTTTATTTTTCGAAACATTTAACGTATACATAACATCGTCTTACTGAATTGTGTCAGGATTAATAATCTTCTCTCTTACTAGAAGCTCTTTTTCTTGTAATATTCACATAAAATAACACTTCCCATGTTGGTTGTTCTGACAATTTATAATTAGAAGATTTGCTCTTTTAGAACTCGTTCCATTGTCTTTATGAGTAGTAGAAATCTACTTCTTATCAAGATTGTTTTTCTCTGTTGCCAAAACATTTTTACAAATATGTACAATAAAAACAGGTGAAAATTTTATTAAATGAGCATAGAATAGTACAACCGGAAGTTCACCTCATCCCCTGAGCACTTTACCTGATCCATGAAATTTAAGAAAAATCGTATTTCCAGTTCGATATACGTAAGTGGAACTCTTCTACCGCTCTGCGACGTCACACCAGTTGAGATCGTATATAAATTAAATTCTGTAAATTTTATACTACAGTAAATAGTATATTTCAACACAAGAAACCACTACCGTTAAAACCAATTTTTTTTTATTTGTAAAAACGTCTTTGTACAGGAAGCTCTACTTTGAGTAAAAAGATATTCCCCCCCTAATTGACTCGTCAGTTTTAAGTAGGTAATAGGTAATATTTAATTGTTAACTGGATCTTTAAAGACTTATTTAGAACACAGTACAGTTATCAAAAATATAACTTCACCCAAAAATCTTGTAGAGTTGAAAAATGTCGTTTTACTTATATATTTCTTTAAACTAACAAGATGCATGCTTAATAAGAATTATAAAAACAACTTTTTACCGTTTACAGCATGAAATTAAAGCATTATATTAGTAAAACCAAATTGAATTATAAAAACAACTTTTTACCGTTTACAGCATGAAATTAAAGCATTATATTAGTAAAACCAAATTGAATTATAAAAAATAATTAAAGCAGAATTGAATTGAATTTTATTATATCATTATAATTGAGTTCATATTGAATTAAAGTGTTTGTTGAACTCATTTGAGCGTAAAAGAATATAAGTCTACGTTAAAAAAACAATAGCAAGCACTTTTTCGTAAAAAAAATTGAAATTAAAGCATTATATTAGTAAAACCAAATTGAATTATAAAAAAATAATTAAAGCAGAATTGAATTGAATTTTATTATATCATTATAATTGAGTTCATATTGAATTAAAGTGTTTGTTGAACTCATTTGAGCGTAAAAGAATATAAGTCTACGTTAAAAAAACAATAGCAAGCACTTTTTCGTAGAAATCATTGCTCAACCATGACCACGGCACAACTCACTTTTCATCTTCCGTCATCTTCATTTAAAAAGAAAAATAAACGTAGACTTGTTGCTTCTATCCCATTGGAAAATCTCCAGCTCTCGCATTCAAATGTAAACAGAAAACTTCCTGATTCTATTTATGCGAATCACAGATCGGATTGAAGCTTTAGGTATCGAGACTTAGCTCGGCATATTGATTGAAAAGGGGTCGATAAGTTAATACTGAGACAAATTCCAGGGCAATATTAATGATTGTTAAATGAGAGGCGGGACTAGTTTCATTTATCACTAGCGGATTTTTCAGTTGGTTTTGCTGCGAGAAAGTTTCGTTTCGCGGGCCCTCTTATTTATCGGAAAGTTGGTTATTAATAACTCGGTGCGATGTTGAGAGAAGCGGAGTTCGAGATTATTTTGAGAAAGAATAGGAATGTATGTATTAAGTTTGAGGGTTTTTCTTTCGGTTTGTATATTATGCAGAGGATTTTGGAAGACTTAAAAGGGAGGTTTCGTACTTTCAGGGGCTTTTAGATGTTTGGGTGTTGCATGTGAATGTATAAAGTTCTGAATTTTAGAAAGATTCAATAAGAATTTTGATTAATAGTTTTCTAAACATTAGAGGAAATATATTTTCTAAAATATTAAAATTTGTAAAAATTTAAATTGCCTGATTTAATGTGATTTTTGAGTACAAAAATATTAACGAGTTCAAAAATAATTTCATGAATGGAATCTAGGGATATTTAGTTTTATGTGTTAATTTTAAGGTTTTTTATCTAACTTGTAGAAAAATATTTTTCTTCAATGAATTAAATCAATAAAATTTTTAAAATACGTTTTTAATTTTATACAGAATCGTAATTTTAGTTTTAAATTCACGAATTGTGGTATTCTTTGTAAATAAATCATGAATTAGTTAATTAGTACTACTTCAGATTGAGCCAAAATCATTCCACAAAATTATGCATATTAATTAGTTAATTGTATCGATCATTTTATGGAATGATAAATAATTTATGTAAAAATATTTTTATCATACCGTAGCTGGGAAAAACATTTACATTAATTCAACACAAGTTAATGTTTATTCTTCTGTTATTGATAATATTGACAAATCGACAAGCTATTTTGTTTGCCAAAGATTGGAAATATCTAATATCGGTATAATCAGTGAAACAACTGAAGGAAATACTTGATTATATTTACATTGATGGAAACAACAATAAGTAAGTAATACTTGAATTATCCAATTATGTACACACAAAACAGGTACAGCATTATTTTTACACTCGCAAACTTTTAATTTCTGAGCAATTAGTTTTTCTTCGGAAGTTTATTCCAGAATCATGAATGTTTGTTTGGGAAACTATCAATTATGTTCCGTAGAATAGCAATTTCTCTGTAATTTAAGAGAAAGGGAAACGGGGAAATTTTTATTTTCCTAGATCTAAGAGAAATAAAAAGATTTAAACCAAATTTTCTGTTGATAATTACATATTATTCTTTGTAATTTTTCTTTGTCCTTCGCTTAGAGCTATTAAGTATAGAATTGTTGTGGGTAATTAGTATTCTTTCATATTTTTTAGTTGTATGTATGTATATTTCTTATTGTAATTATTTCCCAGAAATAAGCATGTACTTAAGTAATAAATATCCCTTTATTTTGAATTCTTGAGATTGAAGAAATAATCTGAAAATAATGCAAATAATTCTCCAGTTAATGGATAGTCATTAGGTTTTCCTTCAAAAACGGGCATAATAAAAGATTTATGCGAGTTCAAAGAATGGGAAAATTTAGAAACCTTTAAAAATGTATTATTAGTGATATACAGAGTGTTATAGAACTCTTATATGGCCCTAAATATATCCTTATATTAGTAAAAAATGTAATTAATCTTTGTGGCTTGAAGTCCCTTTAGTAAAACTGAGGTGTGTGCGAGTTGGATTTTCATAAAAAAACACAGCAAATTAAGTGTCATAGACTTCATGAACTTTAAATACTTCCAAAGAAGTCAAGTCATGGTCTCTCAAGTAGGCGATAGTAGACTCATAGCGCTTTTAAGTTTTCTCATGTGATACTTTGATAATAAAAATGTAATTTTGTGAGATTTACTTCGATGATGGACATCTTTCATCCATGACGGTTTTAAAGCAACTGGTGTATTGCGCAATAGATCTGTCTTCTGATAAACAAAATGGCTATTCCCGATTACATGCATACCGGTCCAACGCAATCTGACGGAGTTTTACTCAAACTTAGATATATGCCGGTTTGACATAACAATAGACGAGAAAAAAGGAATTTTTTGACAGCAATAACTTTTTTGCAGATATACCGGTTTGATTTCACAGCGACGATATATCATTATGTATTACTTGAACTTATTTAATCTACAAAATAAAACACAATGAAAATGAATAGCATACAACTTTAATGATTTAAAGCTAAAAGGGCATCAGATAATAAGGTACTTGTACCCAATATGGACAGGGCTCTCAATATGGACACCCCTAATATCTTAAAAAGTAAGAAACTTGATCGAGACTTGACGCTACAGGTCCGTTAAGAAAAGCATTTTAAAAGATAATTTAGTGTGTAAAGTGCAAAAAAGCGCGCTGTTCGCCATTTTGAAGGAAATTTGTGTTTTCATGGTGTGCTGATCTTAATTACAGGTTAAGTTTAAATTCTTGTTAGATATGGCAAAATTACTTTAAATATTTAAAAGTTAAGTGTTTTAGAAAGCGTAAAAAACATATTTTCGTTTGCTATTGCGCATATTGCTTAAAAATGTTTTCTTTGTTTATTTATTACAAGATTAAGTAAAACTACGCCTTGTTTCTATTATGGACACCTTATGTCCACATTGGAAGTACAGCAAGTGAATCTTCAGATTCAGAAATTTGTAAAATAATTATATGTTTTATGTTATTTTATTTAGGTAATTCATAATAAATTAATGTTTATATGTATTTTTAATCTTAATTATACTATCCGTACATAACATTAAGAAATGCATGTTCTGAAGATATTTACTGTTTCCCCCCTCCCCCGAAATACTTTAAGAAATATTTTTTTTATCCCCTCTCCTCTAAAATCCCTTGGAAGAGTGGTTATTCGATACACCTTGTGTAGAAGGTCAATAATGGCCACCTGTCCATAATAGGGACAGTTGGTTCCTAATATGGACACTTGCAAACATTTTTTGTTTTTATCATTGAAATTAAACCCGAATAATTACAAGGTCGCTAATTTTAATAATGATAGTCAACATTCCAAAGTTAGTGGTCATACATTTTTGGAGTCCTATGACGTGTACAAGGGGGTGAAAAAAATACATTTTCCTTAGGGTGTCCATATTAGGCACAGGTACCTTATAAGTTCAAATTATACAAAACTTAGAATTCACAAAGTACGAGTAACAATGAATAAATATGAAGTACAATTGACGAAGAAAATCTTTGATCTGCATACGTTTTATAATTAGAGGCATTTTAGTAATTCAAGCTCCTTAGTATTTAATCGCAATTAAATGTTGTTTTAGAGTACATTTTGAGTGAGTAATTATTTCAATATAAATTGCCGCAACGAGTATATAAATAACTGATATAAATAGAATATAATAAAATATTTTTAAGGATGCAGTTCTTTCCCAATACCCAAAGTGAAATCTCTTGAAAGCATTCTTAGCATCAAATTTTTGGAAGGAGCACGTAAAATATATAAAAAAATGAAAGTCATCGTATTTAGTCAAACTTGTAAACGATTTGATTAAAAAACAAATAATCTTTTGTTTTTGTTTCCGTTCTTTAATTTTTATCTTCATTGAGTTGGTTATGTGAAAGTGAGTATACTTGATGCAAGAAGGCAACTCTCTTTGTCTGGAATGTTTCAAATCAACTCGGAAAAATTCAAAACAAAAGTTCTCACTCTTATTGCTTTCCAAAGAAGCATACGATAACGATTGTTCGCAACAAGATAATCGATATTCTAACGCAGATTCACCTTCCGTAAGTCTAAATCCATTCCTTTCAGCACAAAGTGCCTCTCGAAAAAGCAATACAAACCAAATGGATGGCGCTAATTTAAACACTCCAATCCCTGTCACGCTAAGCGGCATTTCGGCGCCAAGAGCACTCGCTTGCTACACTATCGGAAGATTCGATCCTAATAGCCCGAAAGGGAAACAAACTCTCAACAGTCAGAAGACACCGTCGCTCCATAAAACAAACGTCATCGCCTCATTTGGCGGCCGTCATTAAAAATAAAAGCGAAAAACTTCCCCTATCCATACGTCTTCATTATCTTCTTTCCGCAAGAAGCAAAATTCCACACAACATTCGGCGAGACCTGTTATTATCTGCACTCCCTTTGGCCCTCCAGCGAAGAGAGGGGTGAAAATTACGTTTGATAAATAGACAGACCCGAGGCCGTGAATTTAAAAGTCTTCCAAACCGTGTGGATATCGATTCTACATTAAGCTTTCGACGACTTGTGGTTACAGTGAGAGAGAGAAAGATAGAACTAGTGAGAGAGAAAAATTTTAATTCCAGGTTACGGCATTGTTGCTGATACCGAAGCACCTTTGGGAGGAAAAATACTAACAAGTTTCTTTGGGCACTGTAATTGTATTTGCTTTCGTTATCTTGGGGAGAGGTAGTTCTGCATCTCTGTCTTGTGTTAGGTTGGGTGTAATAAGATTGTAGAACTGTGAAAAGTAAATGGTTTCGTTTTCAGCCTCAGGTATGTGGGAGAAAGTTTGGCGCAAGTTCAGAGGTGCGGATGCGCCAAGTTTTTAGCAGTAAACATGACTAATATGGTAACCCTAACTAATGTTAAAAGAGTCATTTGGCTTCTAAATATGGCGCCAAATAGCCAAAATTCGCCAATCATCCGCACCTCTGAACTTGCGCCGAAAGTTTTTCCTCTTGGGTGTTATAACCAAAGAGAAGGGAGTTCTTGAAGTTTTTGTTTAAACTGCGAACTTAAGTTTGTAATAAGTGTAAATTTTTATCCAGTGTCCAGTCACATTTACTTACAAAGAAAGTGTAGTTTTCTGATAATTATTGGTAAATTTTTAGTAATTTATCTCATATACAGTAATATGTCCCAACTTAAAATTAAACTTATAAAAAATTATTTTCAAGATTTAGTATTATATATCTTTAAACTTATACAGTGGTAATTTCTATACTTTTATGCCTTAAAATTATATGAAGTTTAATCGTATTTCTTGTATTATAAGAAGTGTTTTTCAAATTTTGAAATTTTTAGCTCTTAAAAGTTGTAGAAGGTCTGCTAAAAATATTGAGTTTAAAATTCCTGTAGTACTTCCATAACTTATACTATATCGAATTTCTGGTATATTTTCTTTGTTTTTCTAATAAAATTGACTCAAGTTTTTAAAAATTAGTTTTCTACTTTAATGTTACAAATATTTATTTTAAAATCTAAAAAGAACGCATGAAAGCTATTCAGAAACTACAAGTTTGCTTTGATCTACAAAATATATTATTTATATCTATATCCCATTTTTATCATATAATACATAACATTATCACAGCTTTATCTGTGATCGAGATAACATTATATTACCGAGTATGTGTAATTTATCACATACACTGGGGATAAACTTGTTAAAAAGCAAAATTAGGGTACAAAAATTATTATTTAGTACAAAATGCTTGTTTTAAATTATTCAACTTTTTTATACAAACAAACGATAACAAATGTATTTTTAAACAGAATTATTTATTTATTGAACTAGAAATAAAAAAAAAGAAAAAAAAATTTTAAAAACCTTTTTTTATTACTACCCATAATACTGCAAACATCAGGAAATTCGCACTATCATTTTAACTTAATTTATTTAGGTACAACCATGAAGTATCATTCATAATACATTTTCTACTCGTTTTTGCCACCAAAATCTACTCGATATAGAATAAAAAATCTACCAAATATTTTTATCTAAAAATATTTGGTTATTCTCAACGTTAGGGAAAATACAGGGTGGTTATAAAAAAAGTAACCCGACTTAAGGGCCTCTAGAGGCCAAACCGTTCATCGGAATTGAATGAAATTTTGGTGGAAGACGTTTTGAGGGATGGGAAAGAGAATGGTATGAGTTGGAGCAGTTTAACTTTATCAGTTACGGTTAAAGTGAAAAAAATTTTGAAAAATCCCAATGTAACCCCCCTTTTTTATTAGCGCTATGTGATTCCCGATGTCTAAAAACACAAATAGAGTTGAAACGGCACCTCTAAGTTGTAAACTCGCTCCTAGAGAGGCAATTGAAAAAAGCTATGAAACTGTTATTTTTGTAGCATCTAGACTAGTGAATTGTTAAGAAATTCTGACTAGTGAATCAAAAAATAACAATGAAGTCAGAATTTCTTAACAATTCACTAGTCTAGATGCTACAAAAATAACAGTTTCATAGCTGTTTTCAATTGCCTCTCTAGGAGCGAGTTTACAACTTAGAGGTGCCGTTTCAACTCTATTTGTGATTTTAGACATCGGGGATCACATAGCGCTAATAAAAAAGGGGGGTTACATTGGGATTTTTCAAAATTTTTTTCACTTTAACCGTAACTGATAAAGTTAGACTGCTCCAACTCATACCATTCTCTTTCCCATCCCTCAAAACGGCTTCCACCATAATTTCATTCAATTCCGATGAACGGTTTGGCCTCTAGAGGCCCTTAAGTCGGGTTACTTTTTTTATAACCACCCTGTATGTAATTCACCAAGCCAAAGCGTGTTAGAATATCTTATCCCCCTGTTACAAATTTTAGCGTGCTTTAGGTAAATTTCTAGGCAAAATATCCATTTTATTGTGCATTGGATGAAATTTATTGAAGACTGTTCAAGTTATAATATAGGGTGAGGTCACATTTTAGAAACCATGGAAAACTATTAATACATGGAGTAAATGTTATGTTGTTCACCAGGGAATGCATAATCTCGTATTTTGCTTATAAGTTAATTTATAGTTGAGAAATATTGAATTATGGATAAAATTATTCAGTAAGAGAAAACATTATAAAACCTTTAAAAATTTCTCTTTTGACTCTTTATAAACATAAGTATTTTTAAACTTGTTCAAATCGAAGTTTATGAATTCATCATTAGTAAAATAAAAATTTAAGTACCCTATTTGTGTACCTTTCTTTTTTATCGGATTTCCTGACATTTCCATCTAAGAATGATATATGCAGACGCACCATAATTTGTAATGCCCGTTCTACAATGACAAATCTGCCAAAACATACGTGATTTGTCACCAGCTGGAAAACGACACATGTCGTAAAGCTTTCACAAACAACTCTCCGACATTCCTCATCTTTATCAAAACCCCAATATATACTCTCCACATCGATTCCTTCAGAAACAATCCTAATTCCCTTTTTAAAAAAAAACTCAAAATAATTTCTCGGCATATTCATAAATCAACTCCTTATCAAAAAAGAACCAACTCCCATCGACCGCAAAGGCAGCAGCGCACTTCAGAGATCATCGGATAAAAGCCAATATGGCCCGGGCCGCTCTCTTTTTCATCGATGACAATATCGATGAACCCATCGATTTATCGCCGTACTGTCCATCCATCGATGATTTTCGTATGGGTAATCACAACTCTGGAAGTCCCCTTCTCTCGAGGACTCTGATAAAGAAATTGATTACCTTCACTAGATCCCAGGAAAAGAAGGAAGGAAGAGAAAAAAGATTTTTTTACTTCTCTCTCTGCTTCATTTTCTTCTTATGATGCCTTTTGTGCCTTATTTACTTTCGTCTCTTGTTTTTGTTTGACGCTCTGCTCTCACGTTCAATTTCACACCAGTGTTTCTCCTTCTCTTTTGGGGATATGGGGCGAAAGAGATATTCGGCGAAGGGCCGTAAGTGAACTGTAAAAAAGGCAGCTTCTCTCTCCCTTTCTCTCTCTCTCTCTTGAAGCTGGGGCGCTAATTTATGACGCTTCTGTACTCTTTTATGGTGCGCCCTTTGGATTTATGCAAAAATAAATAATAAGCGCATCGAAGGGGGTGTAGAAGAGGGAGGGGATGATTGCTATCGGAATAAATGAACACTATTCGGAAATGATTTGGATGTGCTAGGTGTATTGAAAGAAGATAATAGTTTTGGATGAAGAAATAAAACAGCTTGAAGATTTAGATAACTATAAATGATGCGTAAAAGCGTTTTTTGATATATATCCTACTAAAGAAGCGTAATTTTCTATTATTTCTGTTCTGATGGGACGTTAATATTCCTAATGTGTAAAACAGAACCATCTTTGAGGGAAGACAATACCTTTATTTCAATAAGTTTCAAAATCTTTAAAAATTGGTTTCCTTTAAACTGAAATTTTAAGACTCTACAGGTTACTATTATGTTTTTACCTTGCTAGTTTTGCTTTTTGCATTTTCCTGTGTAATCAGTAGTCAGTACTAGGTTCGAACAAAGTTCGTGAGAGAGAACACTGGTAAAATTAAGAACCTCATTTAAGACATTTAATCTATTGCTGTAGGGATATGTATTACAACTGTACTAAAGATCATATTCTAGAAAAGATATATGATTCGATATGAATTTTTGGCAAGTATTATATTACGATTATTAATTAAAAAGACATTCCTATATTTTCTACACTTGTTCTGACACACAATAAAATAATTACTAGTTTTGGAAGTAATTTTATATTGTAAGGAATGAAAGTTATGTAAAACACTTTAAATAAAGCATAGTGAAAGTAACAAAGAATAATTTTATAGAATTGTAAATAAAATGGGCTCAATTCGAAACTATCTTATGTGACACTACATATTCATTTTAAGCAAGTTAAGCAAGCATTTAAAAGCAATATTCATATCGTCATCTAAGTATAAAGTTCATTATAAATTCATAAATTCCAAAAGTCACGCTAATATTTTAAATGCTCTATCCTTTAAATTTGGTCATTATTTATTCTGCATATTTCTCAGAAAATTCTGTTTAACAACTTTCTACACATCAAACGCATATAGGCATGTGACAAGGGTATACAACACACCTGAAACTATGTAAATACCTATATAAAATATTATTTACCCTGGATAACTAATGCCTTCCCTTTAGAAACATTGCAGACATGTGTTGTAATATGCTTCAAACGGGAATTTCCTCTGAATACCTTTTTATTAGTCCTCAAGCTGCTTGGGTAACATATTGATCTTATGCATTCTTTATCTCAAACTCCCTAGTCTAGGTCTTCCCTGATAAATATGATGGGTTGTGAACATCTTCCCATCCCCTGCCTGTCTTCCTCTTTCGTTATCTTTTTAAAGATGGTGAGGGAGAGATATTAAGTTTTACGACTTTCTTTCAAAAATTTATGTATTCATTTTCTTTTGGTAGGGATTTTTTAGCTTGAATTGGGGCGTAGGGTAACTGGGAAGGCAATATTTTCAAGGACATGTTTTATAAAAATTAAGAACATTTTAAAAGTATTTACTTAAATAATTCTTTGTAAAGTGTTAATATGCATCGTGGAGGAAAACTCTAAAGCATTTACCTCTTAATGTTTTAGCCCAGACAAGAAAATTATATTTTGAAATAAATTTTTCCGATTTATAAAATTAATTTGATGTTTTTTACTTGCAGTTACATTAAGTATAGCTGTGTTAAATCAGGTTTTGCTGGATTATTTTACTTGTTAATTTTTCTAATTATTTTGATAGTAATATGTCTGAAGTAATAGTACACAATAGACTCCCTCTATACCAGTGCAAATTAGGCTTGGTTTGATCCGGATAAATCGTAAAAAATATATTTTTTATTTCTCATTCGTAATAAATTATAGAGAATGCACTTTTTACAAAGTTACAATAATATGCGGGATATCACGTATCTGCGAGAAAAAATCAAATTCAAAAACTCAATTCAAAGAGCTGCCTGGGTTATTCCATGTTATCTTAATATTTTTAGTGAACTGAATCCCAAAATGACTTCTCTTCCTGATGAAAAAGTTCACTATGTTATTCATTTACAGACACAATTTTGAAATGTGTGTCAAATCTTGGCTTTTAGGACCTTTTTTTGTTGTCAAGGCACCAAAATTCATAAGATAATTTAATTTAAAAAATTAAACAGGTTTTTGGTTGCAGAACTGTGTTTTGTCAATTCTTTTCCACGTCGATACTTTTCGTCGAAATACGTCGTACTTTTCCACAGTTCATGCTGTAAAAATGTACGGATTTTTTTTAATCCCAAATATTAGAACAAATAATTATACCGGACCAAAAATTTGGCGATATTTTAATATTTGGGGGAACAATATTTTTAACTGGATATGTAGTAAAGGTAAATAAGGATCGAACCAATGTATCAACTTAAACCAAATACTTACATATCATTTTAAGCTCAATAGATTATGCATATTTTTTCAGATTAATACTCAGATTAATTAAGAGCAGTTTAGCAAAAATTCAATTAACCGAAACTAAATAAAAGAGCGTCTACAGTAGTTCCAATAAAATCACAAACAATTTTAAAAGCATTACCTGTCTATTTATAAACAGAGACAACAGAAGGAAGTTGCCTAAAACCCCGTTCGCACTGGCAGAAAAAAGACCCTTTATTTTCGTTAGCACTCTGTTGTCATGGAAACAGGCAAAATTGCCCCATCTTTTGAAAACGGCGTTTGCACTGACAAGGGGCGAAAATAAGCACTTTACTGCGTTTAAACAATAACAGCATGATTTGTAAAATAATTAAAAATTTAATTTCTCAATACAACTTAAAACTAATGAATAAAATCACCAAAAATACAAGTAAAAATACATAAAAGATTATTAATTGACTAGTGAATTGATTAGTGCGTTTCCATGACAACAAAGTGCTAACGAAAATAGAGGCAAAAATAAAAGCCAGTGCGAACGGGGTATTACCCTATCCCCTTATAAATAGCAAACCTATTCCAATTAAGGTAACAAAAATCATGGAGAGCTCCTAGTATGCTGGCTTTCAATTCTACCATATAAAGTAACAAATGAAGTTACTCTAAAAAGGCAAGAAAAGAAAACCAACTGAAGGAAACAAAATATTTTGCCATCCAAAATCTTTTTTCCTCCAACTCCGAAACCCCCAATCCCCTTGCTATTCAGATCCAAATAAAAACCACTATCTCTCGATAAGAAATAAGAAACCCTTCTCCCCTTATCATTGGCTTATTTCCCAAAGAAAATCGGAACGTAAACATTTCCCCCCAAAACACATCAATCGCAAAGCTACTGTCCTCAGGAAATCCAAAATCCTCATCAAATAATAATCGAAGCCCCCCCTCCACACACCACTAATATCACTGTGTTACTTACCAGAGGAGCTTTATTTTCTTTCTTCTCGACCACACGTTATCTCCAAGCAGGAGGGGGTCAAGAGGGGACTGATGACGGGGAGTTGTGGGTGGTGGATTTTATCGGCGATGGTTCTTCTGAAACAAGAATTCTTTCGATATCAATAGTGACGGAGAACAAGAGGGGTTGGTGAAGTTGTGTTGTTGTTTTTTTATCCGTGGGAAGGGTTGGCCTCGGGGTTCTCGTTTGCGGAGTTGAGGAGATAGTGGCGTCGAATCAAGGGGGATGTGTTTATCTGGAGGTGATTTGTTCTATTTTTTTGTTTGTTTGTTTGAATGAAGTGGATTAGAAAGGGTGGCTGATCTGTAAGGAATCTGTGAATTGTTGCTAATGAAGGTATTTTTTTAAATAAAGCTCTTGTGGTATAGGGTTAACCCTTTATGTACTGACGGTACTTACAAGTCCCACCAACTTCAAAATTACGTACATAGAATAACCATCCTTGCGAGAATATACTGACGATAGATACTTTGCAAGAACACTAAACTATCTCTGCCAGGTGTTCAAATAGCTTTAAAACTGTTTTACAAATTAAGATGGTCTACCGGGGATAGTTTTCCCATCTTAACAAACCATTTAACAAAAAACCGTGGTTCACATGGGTGGGATATGCGACTAACTCATAATATGTATATTATCACTACACAAAGACACTCTGAATTTTAATAATTTAATATTTTAATGTACTTATTCTTTGATGTATTTATATATATTCTCAGTTATTTAAGTTCGCAATAAACTTAATTTAAATAATGTGGTAATGAGTCATTTTCTTTTTCACTGACACTTGGTAGACCTATCCCAAACACTGAAATAAACTGCCTCTGTATCATAAATTCAATATCCAGCCAACTTGAGATAACGTTACCTAAGCATTAGATTAGACCTTAGCACACAACGCATGGGACTAGTTTAAGGGTTTACCACCAATGCGACTGTTTGAATGGATTTATCTCTAGAATGCCATGGGTTTAAGTTTGTGTCAACCCTTACCGCTGTTAAATCAGAATTCAAGGAAGATTCCTCTTAAGTGAAGGTGGATTTAGCTCTGAGGCATGCTTAATAGTGTCAAATAGTTCGCTAGAAGGGAATAATTTGTTTTCATGATGTTTCGTTTTTATAAAAGGGAACCTTGTTTGAAAGATAAATAGAAATATGCCTATTTTTAATCAAGAACGAGATAAAAACGTTAATATTTCTTTAGGTATGGAGATATATACCACAGATCAAGACTAGAACACTCAACAATATACAAAAATTGGTGACTGACAGCTTAACACGGTTTGTAAGGTGATGATTCGAAATTTTATTTAAGTGTTGGCATTTTTTTATAAATTAATTATTCAATTTTAATTTTTAGAATTTTTACTTAGCAATAACAATAGAATTTAAAGAAAAGTAATATTGATTTATAATAGAATTTTGGCTTTTATTTCTCGCTATTGGATTCTTTACTAGCCAATATATAGAAAATAAAATTATAAAACATTGACTTCTTTATTTAGAGTTGATGAATACGATTCCACATACCATTACAATACAAAATAATACGTGTTTAAATAATGATGAAAGAGTTATTCCTTTCACAATTGTCTAAGTTTACATTTTCTTACATATATTAAACATACAATCATGAAGCATTAATTTAATAGCTGGACCCTTAAATTTTATTGTTACAACCCAGAGCTGTAGCGTAAATATGGTCATCTCATAAGAAATAAAAGTATTTATACCTAGTATTAAGTGCTTGCTGTGAAATCTTCTGCGACATCAAAAGAAATTAAGGACCGTTTACACTCGAATAGGTCACCATTTAATATGTTAGGCACATCGCTCTAGCCAATAATATCCCAATATTAGGATAACCTATTTTCTTTGTATGCCTTAAAAAAAAAACATATAGTAAATGGTCCACTATATGATAAGAGTTCAGAAAGGCGCCCCTCAACAATAAAAACCTGATTGCGTCCTAAAAATCCCTTTTTATCTCTTAAAGTTATTATTTTTCTTAAGATTCCGCTACTGGGAAAGAAAAGGGGCAAAAAAATGGGACAAAAAGGCGGGGGAAGCGGCCATTTAACCGAAATCATTAAACGTTGCAAGCCCTTAATAAGAGCGGTGATTTTTCAAGGCTTTTTAAAATTGTCGACATTCACCGAGAGAAAAAGCAATAAAATGGGCGCATTAGGCGATGAGAGTATTGGGGAACTCCCCCCTCCTTACCTGGGAAAGGGGGTAAAATTGCTGAGTGATAAGTTTTCGAACAAAAACAGCTTTTTTGTGAGTTCCCTCTCTCGTAAGCGCCCCAATATCGGGCGGAGTTCACAAAATGGCGTTCGCACCTTGTAAAATAGGCGTTTCGGAACAGATTGCGCTGTGTCAAATGCGAGGGGTTTTTAAAAGCCTGGGAAATTGCCGCAAAATGTTATATATATTCCTCTTCTTCTACTTTTAGTTGTGGGCGTTTATGAGGGGTTCTTTTTTTGTTATGGGTTCATCCGCCGAAATTGCAAGCGCTGTTACGGGGAGGGTTTTTTAAGAAATGTATTATTCCGCGCAGAAAACGCCTGATGAAGTATGAAAGCTGTTGAAAGTTTTTTAACTTTTTGCATGCATGAGTGGAACTAGAGGTGCCATGTTGTGAAGTCAGTTGCTTTCACTCTGCGAGGGAAAAAACGTTTTATGAGAAAAGTGCGAGAAAATCACTAAATGATGATAGCATAAGAAGCAGGGAAAGTTTCAGATTGAATGAAGGTGTTTTGTAAAACATTTCTAAAGGGATCGCAAGTTTACTGAACGTATAGAACTATTTTAAAAAAATATAGTTTTTTTGCATAATTTGACTCAAACTTAAAAGATGAAAAATCTACAAAAATTCAAACAAGCTGTTTTAAAGGGGGAAAATAGTAAAAAATATAGCTGGTCTTATTTAAAACAGATGCCACCATGCTCATTCAAGATGACCCAAGATTACGTTTCATTGAAAGTTAGTATATTTTCTTTTTGATGCTTTTTTAATATAAAAAATTTTTGTATCACATCACAAGGATTTCTTTTTGAAAGGATTATGTTTAGTTGTCAGAATATTTATAATTTACGATAGTTTTCTTACCTAATTGAGGTTTTAAGTTTTGTTTCACGATTTGTAATTACTTTTTCAAAACTGTGTAAGTTATTTTACAGGTGCGAAATGGTGGTTGGACTGGCTTTATGGGGACTAGCATCATAAAAAAATCGGATAATAAAAACCTGATTGCGCCCTAAAAATCCCTTTTTATCTCTTAAAGTTATTATTTTTCCTAAGATTCCGCTACGGGGAAAGAAAAGGGTGAAAAAACAGGACAATTAGGGAATATTTAATAAACCCGCCTGTGGACCAGGAATATAAGCAAGTTTATTTAAAAGCCAATTCTGTGTGATTCGTCATTTACTAGCGTGACTATACAAATGTTAACCTTTTCCATTTCACATTCTTTCATTTCGACAATCCAAGGATAAACCACCATTTAATATAGCGAACGTTTGAGAGCAATCTGAACCCAAGCATTCCGTTAAATTAAACATAAACTTCCGCTATCAACCCGAACTTCATAAGGTACTCCAGAAGATGAAATCTCGAAAATTTTTGGAACATCGTGTAGAAATTCCATAGGCCCCGTGACGGCTACAATTAACATTTCAACAAATATGGTTAGGACTAGTATACATACACGCACAATGCGTGTTCCGGCAAAGGGTGAACGTGAGCCAAAGTAATTAAGTGCAATGAAAATCAAACGTGATGGGAAAATTGCACGTGCAGTTTATGAACTTTTCCTGCCGGTTACTTTTAACTATAATAGTGCTCCACTAATTGCACCATGTTTGCTATTAGTCATCCTTGGAATTTAATACCTGGTTTTAAGATGAGACCGTTTTTGAATATGAGCGCTTAACTGCTCTTTTGTGCAGGCTACCAGAATTATTTCACAGATTTATAGTGCATAATTAAGCTAGTGTTTTGTGAAAGTGAAGTGAAAAACTGTTTACTGAGCCGGGTGTTATGTAATGGAATTTTGGGAGATTGTGAAAGTAATACAATGGAGGTTGAATGTAAAACTTGTTTCCTGTTTGATAAGAATGAACAATAACATTCATTTTCGGTTTACAATTTCATTAGACCTATAAAAATGAATTTAGGTGGTAAATCTTCTAGAATAAAGTCTTTGTCTATTGGAATGGGATTATCAATCAATAAATTTTTTAAATTGTTACAGCTTCTACAAACCATGAATGAACAAAATATTACTTATTAAAGGAAATATTACTTTTTTAGTCTACTTTAAAGCTTTGAGGCCAACAGCCTCCAAAAACTGAAAAAGGCAGATATGAGAAAAACTAGTATTATACATAATTCATATTATACATAATTGTATTCATTATTTATTATACATAAAAATGAATAAGAACAGAGACAGGGGAGATAGAGAGATATTAACAATAAAGTACACCTGAGATGATACAATGATACACATTCTCTTAAAAGGTATTGATTTGAAAAGCGAAAGGGTATGCTTTGAATTCCATGTTATGTCCGTCCGACCACTTCGTATATTGAATAAGCTAATACATCCCAATACAACTTAACTAAAATTTTCTCTAAACATACTACTTATAGTTTTATATTTATCTTTCTTATCAGGATTTTAATTTAAACTTTCATTTTAAAGTATTTATTTTAGGAACACCTAAGTTCAGGAGATAATCATCTTCATAATTGGGTTTTCCCGACATTGTTTCCAAGACCACCAAAAGTCAATTTGCATAACCACCATTCTCTAAATCTCTATTCATTTCACAAACCACCCAATCCTTCAAACTTAAGCCACTGTCACCCCCTCATCTTTTAGTATAATTTGATAAAATCTTTTTATAAAAAAAACAGGATCATCATTCATTCCCTCAGTATACGCATAAACCGTATCCAGGCCAAATTACGCCCATATTCATTCAAATGAAAACGCATAAAAACGAAACACAACCCTCGAATAACGACGTTCTTCAATACAAGACATTATTCGATCGCTCTATAAAACTAAAAAAATGCCAGAAAATTCAATGATAAAGGAAGCGACAACTTCAATATTATAAAACAAACAAAATTACCCAAGAAGGCTTTGTTTGTTTTCCAAAGCACTGGGGGGAAGTTCCCTGTTTTACAAATGTAAGTATTTCAGAATAGAGTTAGTCTTCGTCGTCGAGAAAATGTTTACATAAAGCTCGTGCGACATTCCATTAAAAAGGAAAGGGGTACACACAAGACGATCGCATGAAAGAAGAGCAAAAAAAGTGTTTTTTCACCATTAGCATTGATTTTTCCATCAGTATTTTTCCAATTTGCGATGCCACAAAAAGTGTGAGGGAACCCGATGAGGAGTTTTTGGAAGTTCCATGGGGACTTTTGACTGATACTTTTTTTCGGGGAGGGATTTGGATGGGACGAAGAATAGGGGAATGAGTGGTGCAAATTTTTGGTGATCTCGAATGCCACCATGCTTGTTTTCGGCGATGTAGAGGGGATCTGAAAAACTTGTGTTTGATTTTATTCGATTGTTTGATGTAAATTTGGTTGGGTACACTAAGTGACGGAGACAGGACTAGATTGATTTGTTTTGTATGTATTGAATTGAGTCGCGTGTAAAAACAAAGGAAATGCTAGAACAAAATTATTATTGATTTTATACTCTTGGTTGGCATTTATTCAAAAAAGATTTTAAAGCTCTTGTCAATGAACTAATGTACGGTAGTCCTGTGGGGATTTTTTATAATTTTAATCTGTATCTCGTTTATTTTAGAATTTTCATTATAAATTACATTTTATTTTGAATTTATGCAGACGAGGCCTACTGAACCCATTACATGAGTCATAAGTTTACAGAAGTTTCACTAATGTTAATAAATTAACCATCAACTGCATTAACGAAATAAACTTCTTAGGAAGTGAAAACCGTTAGAGCAATGAAATATTCGAATAATTTGATTTATTAGTTGTTCAAAAACAATTAATTTATTATTAGTTAGTGTAATTATAATGCTCAAATATAAATACCAATTCATCCAAATACTAACCAGTTTAGTATCCACAGTTCTTTTCAATAGAATATTTAGGGATTTTATATTCAAACTATAGTAGAGAAAAAGAACGTTCTTGAAGAAAACATAACCTTTTTGGAAAACCTGTAACTAGCATCCTCCGATGTTATGATAGAAGGTAATAAATGAGGCTAATAGCTAGATAAACCAATTTAGGAATAGGTTCTTTGGAAGATGGAATAGTTATTAGGGAAAAACCATAAATCCAATGCAAAGATGATGTGAAAATAATCAATCTGATTGATTCTAACAATATTATCTATATATGTTAAAGAGTTCTGGAGTAGAAATAATAAAATCAGTTAGCTGGTTATTTATTTGGATTAGAAATAACGCCATTTATCCAAGGATTTTCTTTGTTCGTTCTTTTTTTTTTAAATTGCATCGAAGATTTACTATAAAGAGATAGGATCATTCAATCTAGGTGTAATTTCTTTTTAAGTTGAAATTTTTGTTTTAATCTTTATTTTTACTTCATGAAGGAATAAAAAATATCTCATGGAAAATATTTGATTCAAGAAAAATCGTCAGTCTTATTCTTAAAATCAGTAACGAAATTTTTTAATTCTCTCTTAAAAAAATATTTTTAAAACCTTATCATGGCCAGAAAAGATCTTCAAACCTTTTCTTTAAAAACAATTATTCTTCTATACTTTAAAGAAAACAGAAAACTAACTCTGAACTTTGGAAGAAGACCGGTGTAACTCAAAAGAAATACGATTGTTTGCTTAATTATGACATAACATGGCATTGCTAATCATTACCACATTATTAATTTCAATATAATATTTTCAAAATGAAAAGGTGGTATATTTTATTGAAAAAAATAGTCATTTATGTGATTACCGTATTCGGTCACTAGAGTACAGTTTTGCAAAAGTTGTATCAAAAACACATTTCATTCCACATTTTTTTTCGACCTGTGCTGGCTTCTTTCATTGCAACGTTATGAATTCATTAAAACGAAAATTTCTCCAAAAATCTATAAAGCGACTTAATTCGTAACGCATCGCCTTAGAAGTGCTTTTTTATCCCCGACCAAAAAGTCGCATTTTCTTTCTGACAGTCACGCACGAAACGCAAAATTCAAAACAAGAAGAAGAAAAAACTCCTCGTTTTTGTGAGCGAAAATTAGCTCTCTCTGATTCTAGAGTAACCCTCCTGTGATTCGAGGAAAAGCAGCGTCTTTCATTTTTCATCTCGTTTTTCTCTTAAAAATCCCACTTCAGAGTCCTCGAAAACGGACGAGAGAACCCGTTCCCTTACTCTTGTCGACCCCCTTCACTCTCCTTAAACGCATCAGCGTACGCGAAGATAAAAAATGACGTATCGTCGGACGAAAATAACAGGTTTTGGAAAACAGGCGAGTTTTTGGGATGGAGGGTGTTTTTTTATGCGTTGCTTTTCCGCGCTTTGTATTTCTCTTCTGGGAAAAGATTGTGAAATTTTAAAAGGGAGACACGCTTGACAGTCCCGAAAATGCTCGATGAGTTTCTTTCGATGTAAAAAATTATGCTTTGCTGAGAGTTTAAATTGCATTCCTTTTTTTAGCTTTCTGGTATCAGAGATTTCCGGCTTTCAATAGACTATATAGCATCGTCGGAATCCAATACGCGATTTATGCTGAAAATATTAACTTCGATGTCGTACATCAATGGAAGTTGAGTGAAGGATTGTTTGGTTTTTAGAAGGGGAGAAATGAAAGTATGTATGGAATCTTCAGAGAAAGGAAAGCGTCCAAATAAGTTTCGAGAAAATTCTCATTTCGTTTAGATTAGGTAGAAATCGACCAGTATGGTTTTATTTTTAAATTAATGAGAAATTTGAGAATGTTTGGAATTAATATGTCTTTGTATGTCCGGATTAATGTCAGTAACACATAGGAAAATGTCGTTTTCAAGTGTTAAACGATTTCTTGCCTTTGATTATAAGTGTACAATTTTAGAGAACCCTTGTTCACACCTGTAGGATGTTGAAAATGGTATTAATACCCTTATCGCTGCTTTAAATAGTTCTGGATATTCGTTTTTAACACCTATCTAGAATTTGTCAACACAGGCATTGTTTAAGTTCAACTTCATACTCTGATTACAAGATAATTCTATTAAATCAACATGCAGATGAATACTTAATTCTACCTTTTGAACGGCTTGCTCATTAAACGGATTGACTACCCATAAAGATCCATCCATATTCTTTGCTGGAATAAAATCTTTGAATTGTTCAGTCAAGGCTTCAAGATGAGATGAGTAAGGATAGAGGAGAAGTGTTTAACATGTTAGGTCTGAGGGGGTCGCCAAAATATTTTCCCTGAAAAGGGGGTCGTGGAGTCAAAAAGATTGAGAACCCCTGATGTATTAGGTTATTTTAGGAAGTTAGTTTTTTTTGGTGAGTCATTATTTTTTAAAATCATCTGAGTTAATGGTAATATTTCATTATTCTTCAAAAGTTAATGACTTTTGAGACTGTACAAATTCAATCGAAAAACAATGATACATTTTTTCGGAATGGCAGAAAGGAATTAACACTGAAATTTTAATTAGAAACAAAATTAATACCTCTCATACCCTTCAAAGAATTATTTAATATTTTGTCTCCCAAAACTTAATATTGGGATTGAATAATTATTTATAGAGTGAGACATGGAACATAGAATATAGGTATTACAGCAAGAAATATAACTTTGGGCTTTGTGAATGGAGTACCTTAAGAAAAATTTTCATTTGAGATTTCCTGGGCTAGAAGCATAATCTAACACTCTAAGCATGTTATTTACCATCGTAAAACTATAAGAACATGTTCTCTATTCAAAACATCTGGTTCAACATGTCTTATTTGATAACTTTCTTTAAATGTAATAAAAAGATTTTCACTTTTGAAATTAAGATTCGAGATTATAATTTAACTACCAAAGGAAGGTATTCAAACACATCTGACCAACAAAATACTATATGCTATTACATAATCATTTATTTCAATTATTTGAAAATAAACTAGTGAAGGGGTTACCATAGAGTGTTTTCAGGTAACGTCACGACCATTTATTTTCTTCCTTGCTGTAGGTAAAACAGTCCGTTGCTAAGGCCGTTGCTAGGTGCGGCGGTATCTGTTGCTGTCATGTGATTGCCATCCAATGGGTTTCCCCACCAAAACTGAGTAAATAAAAAAGGCCCCCTCCCCCATGACCAGCTTTCCATGACCAATTATTTTCTTTTAACTGTTAACTGCTATAGGTCATAAAATCTGTTGCTAAGGCCGTTGCTAGGTTCGAGTCATGTGATTGAAAATGCTCTATACTAGGTAATTAAAAGCACTTTATATTTCAAATCATGCAAAACTTTTAATTTTTTAATTTGGTTCAGGTGTAACGAACCATTGAATGAAACCTCAAAGAAAAGAGTTTAAGAATTCAAATACATAAGTATCAAATATGCTCCTCCTATATTTATCCCGTACACGAAATAATCTCTCCTCAGATCATTAAGGCAAGTTTCCAAAAATAAAAACCCTTTTAAGTTCGCTGGCCAAACCAGAATGAAAAATGAGGCTCAACCATGTAAAATAAGTTCATTTAACGGCTTATTAATAACGAATTTTCCCTCTGCTTCAGCCGTTTGTTCGAAGTCCATTTACTTGACTGTCTGGAATCGCTAAACGATGTTAATAAGTAACGACAGAAACTGACTGCAAACAAGACGGTAAAAAGTTAATGATAAAAAAAACGCTTTAAAAAATGAGGACTTGAGAAAAAGAGGGAATTACTGATGAGGGAAATTATCTTTAAGGCCTTTTGCCTCAAGGAGTGGATATGTTTGAGTCGGTCGCTTAATGAGAGGGCATTTAATTATTGGGCATTCCATTAAAAGCTTATCAATGCACCTTTTCTTCGACTTCTTTCGTTCTGTAGGTCTTGTTGGAATTAAAGAAGTCATGGTCTTTAGGGTTTTTTTTTGCGCTGAGGATAGTTTTCTTCTTACTTTTGGAAATTAGTTAAGGATAAAGAGGTTAAATATCCCTTAAGGGGTTTTTAGCCTATTCTAATCCAGCCAACTCTGACATTTTTTGAAGGATTTGTTTCATCGTTTCATCCTCAAAAAACTGCTAGGTTTCATAACAAAAAAATTTTTATAGAAAATATCGCATATTTTTTCAAGAAGTTAGTAGGTAAAATTGTTAATCCATTAATTTTTTACTATCGCACTAAATGGCACTATCGTTGACATTTATTGGAAATTGAAAATATGTATATTTTGGAACTTTTTTGTTTCGTTTATTTGTTACTTAGTCTCTTCAGTCATTTAATCCACAGAATTTCATCAATACCCTCGCATCCTAGTCCATATTTAAAAAAAGTGTTTGAAAAACTGTGCCATAAAGGTGTTAAACTGGGTCATTTCAAATATTTTTTTCTTTTTTTTTAAATTTGAAGACATTAAAGTAACCCCTCTGGTAGTAGAAAACCAACCCCTACTGCAGGATAATTCAACCTCAGTAAAACGTTTAAAAAGATAGTTTGCCATGTAATAACATATTTTCCATGATAAATCTCTACAAATGAACTTTTTCACAACAGTTAAAAAAGGATCGCTTGGTAACACATGTGGAAACTGAACTGTTACGAGTATTAACCATTTCTTACAGTAGAAGCGTTTACAAGCGGCATCAAATGGCTCTTATCGAGCTCCACAAAACATCCCTATTTATATCCCTTTCCTTCTCCAAATATCCAAGAGGGGAAAAAATATGTCCCCTAAAAATCCGATTTATATATAAAATAGGTTTCATTCAGCGGTTTTTTCGAAAACCAGTTTTCTCGGAAAGTGTCATCTACTCGTTTTGCTGGCATTTCTGCGGCAAGAAAAATGGTTCCAGTATTCATGAGCTGGGGAATGTTTGATGGAACAGAATCAAAATCGAAAGTTCTTTCCTCTGTTTGCATATTCCGGCGTCACAATATTTTGCATGAGACAGAACGCAATGTGACGAAATTGCTTCGAGCAGGGACAGGAAATGCCATGCATGTGTTTCGTCCTCTACTGTATGGAGTTGGTATCCCTACGTAGTGTCTCAGGGATTTGAAAACTCTTTTATGTTTTTGTATGGTTGAAATATTTTTGCCTTCTTTCTGGTAGAAATGCATGGTGTAACGACTTTCTTTTACAATGAAATTATAAGTTCCTATAGCAAGTTGATGTTCATATTGCTGGGATTCGACAAAATGGTGTCTCTTTTAAGAAAAATGCTGAGGGCTCAGAATACTGAAATGTTTTAGACCTTTTTCTCCAAATTGCTAATTAAAAATATAAATGTTGTGAATACTTGAAAAATTTTAATATTTGAAGTAGTTTAAATATTAAAATAATTATACATGGTGGCTGGAGGACTCTTATCCAAACTTCCTTTTCGAAACACATCATCTCCCTCTGCACAAGAATCATACCCAAAGTTTATGTTCACTCAGTAGTTAGCTCTTGCTAGCCGTCTATAGAAGAAAGTAAACTAAATTAAAAATAAGAAATATCGATATACCAATAATTTTAAACTATTTCTAAGTGAGTATTGCCTAGGAATTAATTGAATATTACGTTGTTTTTTTAATTTCCTGTATTTCTTTAACATTGTAATTACAATGTTAAATAAATACAGGAAATTAATTATGCAAATTAATTTACATATGGAATTGAAACCGATAATACATGACGAAGTACAATGATAAAAAATCGAGAAATTAACGTAAGATGATTTTATGTGATAAAACTTTTATTTAATTACCAAATTAATGAGATACTTTTCCCAAAAGGTAACTGAAATATATCCGGCTCACTATTACTATTTTGAAACGGTTTTAATTTTCTAAAATAAAAAATCTCAATGAATGGAAACTGTTCCATGATTATTTCCTACACAGTTTGTTTTTGTTTCATTTGTACCTACAAACTCTTGCCAATATTAGTAGTACGCTTATTAAGATATGTATAATGTGCAGATGTTAAAATATTTATATTTCAAAGGTTATAAATGTTTTGACAATTAATTTCAAGTTATCAATATGTATTCCCACAAAATAGAAGTTGCTCTCAGGGATTACTTTTTTAAACCAGAAACAAATGTCAAAGGCAAACAATGATAGGAGTTCGAATGTTTTCCTATTTAGACTCTAAGCCAGGACAAATGTTGTTCTAAATTTTTAAATCTGATGTACAACGGGAGTGTATTGTTTTCGCAAGCAGAGTGTATAAAAATCATACAAGCCGAGTGCTATTTATTTACTAACCAAATATGTTTCAAAAATAATACTCCAGAAACGCGAGATTTTCCACGCTTTGAAATTGTACGAAATGCGATTTCTCTGTGTCAGCTTTAGAAACACCTTTTTCTAAAGTAAATTTCAGTGAACAATGAAATGCTGTTGTCATATTTATAAAATGCCGTTTGTGAATCTTTTAAGCTCTGCACTTTGTATTCTTTCTTATCTCACAACAAACAATTCGCATGAGATGCGTGCAGGTAAACATTGATTTTTGAAAAAAAAAGCAAGATAGTTCTATTCACTCATTGGCTTTCGTAAGTATTTTTCTGATTAAAAGCGGCTCAAAATCTCCTTTTGTGAATACATAAAGGTGTATTTTGCAAACACATTTTTTATATAAAGGATGTTCTGTAATGAGAATATCGGGAGGTTTTTTTAAGGAAAAGGCTTGATCTTAAGTTACAAGTTTACATTACATTGTTATTTTAGGTATGCGACTAATGAAACATGTAAACTTTACAATCCTTAAACAACAGTGAGATCTTTTGTTAAAACGAAAAGTTATTATCTTTTCTAATCTTAAATGCTTGCATATAAACGTTTTTGTAACGTTTTTTTTCGAGATCACTGTTCTGTTTAATTGCGCAAAAGAAATAACACATGGAATGTTTTGAATGTGCAAAAATAAAAATCTAAAGATAAATTTTGAATCATATTACCTACAGTTGAAATGTGTTCTAAAAATGTTTTCACTTACGGTTGACTTACAAAAAAAACATAAATTGAAATATTTAAGAACTTATAGGGAAGTAATCTGTAATAATCAAGGCAAATTAGACATAGACCCGGAGATTCAATATAACAGGCTGAACATTGGTGGAAAGAGGATAATGTTCTAATTGATATCCTGAAGTTCTCAAAACTTTTATCTATAAAAGTTTTGTCTTAGTTTTAGTCTGAGTTTAGAAAAGTTTTCCGAGTCTATATTTAAAAACAACCATAGCGACTGAACCAAGGGTCCAAATAATTAAAAAATTAGTTAAACAATAATTAATTTTTATTTAATTACTGCTTTGCTGTGTTAAAATGTAAGTAGACCACCAGTAACCTGAGTAGTGAGTAAATAGTAACACCATCCAAGTAAAACGACTATTTTGAAGAAACCACCGCCATCTTAGATTGCGTTTTTAAGCATAGCGATTGAACCAAGGATCTCATTGTGTTCGTTTTTTCCCGAATTGTTTAATGATGAGTTGTTGATATACTGTTTAATGATAATCAACTACTTTGATCTTTTCACCACTGAAGCTCTCCGAAGAAGAGAGCAAAACGTCTTAATTCATTAATTTCCAACAAACACGGGCATCCATCCCGGAAAATGAATTAAATTACCTCTTCGGGTCGTGGAAGTTTTCATCAATTTATAATTGAACCATATTTTAAAATCAATGATTAGGATTGAAGTTCGACACATTTTGACTTTTGACGTTTTCGTGCCCTTTTTTAAAGTCAAATTTTGATATTAAATTAAAAAGTAAATAATCATACTAATTAAACAAAATTTTTGAGCGTATATTCCTCTCTTGAATTCCTTTATAGAAAAAAAAGTAAATGTGGAATTGCCCATTTTTTTATAACTTATTTTGTCTCGAGTTTCTATCACTATTTCATTAACTTTAATGGATTATAAATACGTTCGTTTTTGAAGAGTTAAATGAAATAAAATGCTAAGTCGTACAGTCGAGGGAAAAAACGACTCATTTGTGATTTCTGGCGAACCACTTGGGTTAAGAAGACAAAAGAGGGGTCGTTTTTCATTAATTAAAGTATTCTTCTACCAAAAAAATTTCGAGTCCTTAGGGGGTTGTCTTCATATTAAACGAAACACTAACTTTTTTTCCAATGGGGACCCCCAATTAGTATTAGTTTTTCTGAAAGGCCATCCCCCCAAAACCCTTAAATACCCAGTTTCATACAGGTTGATTAAAAAATTATTTTTTTAAATAAACTTTATTTTTTTAAATCGTGAAATATTTTTATGGTAATCGATTCTGGTAGTAATTTTATGTAGGAAACCATAATTTCAATAGATTTTATCTATTAGTTTTTGATAAAACGAACGAGAAAGAGCATTTGCGGTATGCAATCGGCAAAGGTATATATACGGCCCCTTAAGATATTAATTCGTTTTTATCAAAAACTATTGGATAAAATAGATTGAAATTTTGGTTTCCTACATAAAATTACTACCAGAATCTATTGCCATAAAAATATCTCACGATTAAAAAAATAATTTTTTTAATCAATCTGGATGAAACTGGGTATTTAAGGATTTGGGGGATGGCCTTTCAGAAAAACTAATAATGATTGGGGGTCCCCTTTGGAAAAAAGTTAGTGTTTCGTTTAATATGAAGACGAAGTGGTTCGTCAGAAATCGCAACTGAGTCGTTTTTTTCCCAACTGTACATTAATAAAGGAAACATTTGTTTGAAAATAATTTAATATATTACTGTATCACTGATCTGTTCAGGGATTCCCATTAGGTTTTTTTAAAAATACTCTAAACTTCAGGGAAAAAACATAAAATGACCTAAAAACGTTTTTAGTCCTGCTAGTCAGTAAATATATTGTAACTAAAGCTTTTTGTGATTTAAAAATATCTTATCTAGTTCCGATAAATGGGTTAAACTTTGAATACTAACAGTAATTTTACTCATAATTAGGGGTTGTAACAAAAGTTAAAACCTAATACTGGGTCTTACAAACAACTATCTTACCAGTAGAATATATTTTGCTTGTCCGTTGTTGGATGCTTTTGTAGTCCATGACCTTCAAATAAAAAACAGTTATATTACTATGAGGAGAAATAAGCTTTTCTTTAACTTTCTGTCCTATACATGGGCCTTACTGGATACTTTCCATGATTACTCTGTTACTGGCTCAAAGTGTCATACATTGTTTCAGAAAACAAATTAAGCACTTTTCAAAATAAAAATTTAGGAAACAAACTGTCAACACAGAACACGATTTGGGAATCGCTATAAGGGGACAAATTTAAATACCATAAATTACGTGATGTGTTTTTTCCAAAATCTGGACCCCCCCTCCCCCCTTGGTGAGACTTAGTGAGATTTTGCTGGACCCCCCTCCCCCCACATGAGATTTACCTACAACCTTTAAAAATAATTTTCTATCCTATTCGTTTGCATTTCGTGCTTCACAGCACCTAAAACTTTTACATTGTTAATGATGTGGGGGAAAAGGACATATGTTATCATCAGGTTTTCTTTATTATAAAAATCATACTTAAAAAACAGAGAAAATCGTATAAAATTTCTAACTTAAAAAGTTGACGTGAGATTTTTATCGACCCCCCTCCCCCCTTGGTGAGATTTGGTGAGATTTTTCCAAACCCCTCCCCCCTTTTTGGCCTCACGTAATTTATGGATGTCCCCTAATGTCAAAGAATATTTTTAAGGTACCTGTGAAATTTTGTTTTCAACGAGTTTCGTATGAAATTTTTATCATTAAAAACTATTTTCGACCCTTAAATACTTATGCACTGTTAAAAACAGTTCAACCTTTCATCACAAACTGGTTCCAGTTTAGCTGAAACCTGGCTTGATAACAGGTTTCAAGAAGTTTTTGTTTTTTCACTGATGAAAGCACCAGGTTAAACGTTTTTGGTGAAAGGTTGAACTGTATTTTTTAACAATGTGATGGGTGGATTTTGTTTAACATTAGAGCTTTATGAAGGCATTATTTTTCTGCCACTTCTCACTTAACCTTTCCTTCCTGCTAACTAACTCTACAGATGACTTATGCTGAATGATATAAAGGATGGTTTATATAATTTATTTGATCCCTAAGGAAATTATTGTGTCGTTAAAACTTTCTGGTGAACAGAATACATTACACCGTGCAGTAAATTGAGTTCCGTGAAATCTTGGGTAGCAAGTCCAAACACAGAATGCCCCCCAACAGAGTGTTATGAATGAGTATATTGATGTTTCGTTCTGAACTGAACAATTAAGAAGGTTGAATACAGATTTTAAGAACTTTTCATTCGCAATAAATAAGGGTTATTTCGTCAGAGTGAGAAGGAGACTGACGGTTCGGTAATAAACGTCGTCTTAAGGCGACAAGGTCACAGTTAAAATAAAATAAAAATTTTTATATTTGTTTTTAACCTGAGGATTATATGGAGAGTTAAGTTCACAAAGGAATATGGATGAGTTTTCTCGAGTAATTAGGAAAGTGATTCAGATTTTCCAATGCAAAATAGCTAAAAATCTATGCGAAGAATAATAGGTTATGGTGAATAGCTTTCATAATCATTTCTTTCACTCGAACGGTATACATCGTTTTTATAACATGTCACTATCACATTCATTACTCCGTCAGTTTTTGCTCTCGTTTCCAACTTTCTGGCTGATTTATCAGAGTCTTTTATACTTCTTTCCGCGTTCTTTCACAGGGGGAGGGGAGAAAAAAGCCTCGTCACATTTGTCTTACGAAATACCTGAGTTTTGTGCATTCGGGTGTGAAAAACGCGAGAAACGGGCAACGCAGAGAAAAACTAAGGGAAGAAGAAAAATGTCCAGAAAAGATTGATGTTTGCGTCCATATAAAGCATTTTGTCAACGGGTTTCCAAACTCGATTTCTTTCTTCCTAGGGTCGCCGAGAAATATACGGAAAAAATCACTAAAAGCGAAGAAGCAGTTGAGGGGGGAATAAAAAAAGAGCTAAAAAACGCTCGGTGAGAAACTAAAAATATAAATCTACTTCATCAATCTGTAGAATGCCCGAAGCGATGCAGCTGTATCACTTAAGCAGAGTAAGGTTTTAAACCAGTTTATCCTTTCTTGGGAAAACTTTGAAAAATATTTATTTTTAGGGAAAAGAAATACTCAAACTTAAATTACATCAATCAGGATTTTAGAATGCAAGTTTCATGTTTCCAAATACTAAACGTATGCATTTAAAACTAATTCATCATGAAAAATTCTTGGATGCCTGAAAATTAGGGGCAACTAGCAAATTACATCAAATAATTTTCAGATGGTTGCCTCTTCCTTACCCATATCACAAATTGTTACTACTCATAGTCGCCCTTTTCTCGTTGTAATGTCATACTTATGTAACTAAAGGTAGAAAAAACATGTTTAAGCTATTATGCTATTTATGATTTATTTCACAAGCTCTTTGATACTTTTTATACTGCAATTTAAGTAATTTTCTTAATGTGATTAATTTTTTTCTCTCATTTCTCTTTTTCATGTCCGAATTTTTAGTATTGTTACGCTTTACAATTTTTTTTATTTTTAGTATAAATATATTTTTTCTGTAGCTTTTTGTTATTTTTACTTTTAAAAAAATTAAACTAATAGCGATATTCTTTTATGTATATTTTATTTCTTGTCTAAGAGAATTTATCTCACTTTTCGTAAAAATTTCAAGGAAAAAATCTTTTTAAGCGATAATCTAAATACAACTATTTTATCAAGATTATGCTACTTCAACTAAGACGAAGCGGAATCCTGAAAATCAAGAATGATAAATTTTCTACATCTCACAGAAGAATATGGTAATTTCTACGAGAGAAGTGCTTACATTAAAAATGACTTCCATTATTTAAAATGCTTAGTTATTCATGCCATTCTACAATATCATAAATCAAGGAGCTTTTGTCTACATTTTCTTCATATAGTATGGTATTCTTGTCGCTACATTAATTTAAATTACTCAAGTTCCTGTCGGTCTCATAAAGTAGTTAAGAATTCTAAGAGAAATATGTCAGAGAAGCTATTGTGTGTCTGCAAGGGGAAATGAAAACTCTCGTTTTATTTAATGAGATGATTATAATGGGTGTTGCACTTCGTCTAAATACACTAGGTAGTCGAAATTTTTCACTTTGATGTTTCCTTCATATGAAATGGCATAAAATTTATATTATTTACTTTTTCTGTTCAGAAAGAAATTTATAAATTTTACTATAGTTTTCTCTTTTCTTTATAGCGTAATATATATTTTTAAAAATGCTTGATCTTCCGGATATACGAAAAATCCGGTTGATGCAAAAATCGGTCAAAAACCGTTCAATAAAAAACAAATTTATTACATGTGTAAAGATATGAGTTTTCTTTGTTTTTGAACGGTTTTTGCTGACTGGTTTTTGCACTGACCAGATTTTTTACTACACCGTTCTTCCATTAAGAGAACAAATACAAGCCAAAATTTTTATGTGAAAATTTCAGACGATCGTTTAGAACGATGGGTTTTTTTTGTTAACAATAACAAATTAACGCATCATTAAGACATATTGATATTTTTTTAGAGTTTCTTAACTATATAATACTTTGTTTCAGACCCATCATTATTAAAAGATAAAACGTCTCCCATCGGCCCAGTTTTTGCATTCCTTTTCCCCATTTACTTACATCATATCCAGTTAAGCTAAATATTTGGAAGAGGAGGTAAAATACGGTCAGAATGTGAAAAGACGGTTATAATACTAAAAGGGGCATATTGCTACTTTTTATTGAACTGAAAAAAAATACATACACCTAATATTTCGGTTTAATTTTAGTTTTATTTAGGGGAGAGGAGTCGCTAAACCGTGTGAATTGTGGAAAGAGAGTAGCACGAAAAAAACCCTTGAAAATTGTAGGGCGTAATATGTAAACGTCCCCTTATATCTGATACTATTTAAACATGAAATGTGGTAAAAAGTGTTTGACCAATAAACAAATTAAATCTCCCCTGTTTGACAAAATCTCAAGAACAAAAATATATCCCTAACAAAACCACTCACTAAGCGGGTGATAAGTAATAAATAATTCATCTCACGGCCACTAAATCCCCGGGTCAATTTCCGCCCCCGAGGGATCCTCAAAACCCGACATCAAGCGAAACCCCAAACCACCCTAAAAAAAAAGTTCACGTATTTGCATTTCTGGACGGCCGAAAAAGAATTCGACTCCTGTCTCGCCTCTCTCTCCAAATCTCTTTGACGAAATAATAAATGAATAAAATTTTCATCGACACGACGCGTTGGAAAGATTTATTAAATCGTCGCGTGACGGGAGAAACAGCAAAAACAAATACACACACTGAAAGAAATCGCTGGGAAAGGTTTTTTTTCTTTCTGGTGTCAGTTGATGTGAGACTTCCGAAATGTTCCTCCATAAATCTCCACTTTCAGAGAAGGTGACCGAAAAGTTGACTTCCATCCATCTTGTCGGGTTGTCGCGTATCTGGGGAACCTTTACCCATAAAGCCTTTTACCAGGTGGAAACCCTGCCCTCTTGCTGCGTTTGTTGTGGGAAGGATATATTCGTCTTGGAGATATGATTTGTGAGGTTTTTATAACTCGATAATAATAATGTAATAAAATACTAACACTTTTTAGAAGGGGATGTTTTAAATCCAAAATATAATTTGGTTTTGTGAAACTCCATGCCATTTTTTAGGTAAGACGCTTGGGATCAAATGTCCAGGCAGTGGTCTATATTTTGCCCCAGCAGTGATAAAATTTTGCCCCCAATGCGCTAAAGGTAAACTGATAATTATACTTAAAATGATAATTCATTTCAGACCATTATTATTTCATTTGGTGTGTTGACATTTAAAATGAAGAAAATCCAAACTTTTCCTGAAATTTTTTGCTGTCAATCGGACCTAAAAACGTATCTAGTTTTCAAAAATTTCCCAGGGAATTCCCTTTCAACTGGTATGGCTTTCCCTAGTTATAGAGGGGTCCCTGCATCACTCTCTCGATGCCCACGTCCATCTAAAAGAGCAACAAAGCATTAACGAAAAATTAATGAACTTTTGCCCCCGCAGTGAAACCTCCACAAAAAGTAAAACACTCATATTTTTTGGATCATTTCCTCAGTTGTGTTTTATTTTTCACAGTGAAAGTTCTTGAAATATTTTAATTCGGTATTAAATCTGGGCCTTTGTTAAAACTTAAATTACAAAAATTTTCTATACTTGATAAATATTTTAAATTAACTGATGTGCCAACCTTTTAAAACCTAGCTAATAATAAAAAAATTCAGAAAATCTTAAGAGTATTTACATTTTATATAGCTGCTATCATGATTCAAAAATTCCAATTATTTCCAATTTATTTATTTGAACTGAAGAATTCAAGGTACAATCCGATTATTACATCCAAGAATCCATCGAATCGCTACATCAAAGTTTTGTTCGTCTTAAGAAGGTTTTGTTCCGTATGTTTCATATTGTACAAACCCCATTTCATGTTTTCTTACAAGCTCAACATAAATTGTTCAGGCTATGGCTATATTACTCACAAACATTTGACGCGGGCATTTCAAGGCGCCCTTTTGCAAAACATAATATAATTTCCTAAAATTTTATCATTTACTATTCGACCTAATTAATTTATATTTTATTATTTTTAAAGTGCGATTTGTTTGCAATCAAACATAATAATTTTAGTCTACACACACTGTTAGTGAAATTTTTTTTGATAATATTCATAATTTAAAATTATTGGTCATGTTTGTAATTACTTGTTTAATTCTTTTGTTGACTTTCAAATTCGTAAAATGCACTTAAATCTACTTTTATAATCTTTTCTTCATTTATAATCGAATTACGAGTTATTTAACTTTTTATAAAATATCTGATGCCTTAAGGTATCCGCCTACCTTTGAGACCATTTTTTTGAAATACTTGATTTACAAAATTGTTTTTTAATTTTTAGTTTAAATATACATTAAAACATTTATTAATGCTAAAAAAACATAAATTAATTATTTTATTTTCTAAAATATGGGGTAGTAAAATTTAAGGGAATTTTTATAAAACCCCTCTCACTCTTGCCCAAAAACTATTAACCCTATATAAATTTCCTTTGGACACAAGTATCGTATAACACTGATCTTGAGTATGGACTATTTTCTAAGACCTATTTTGAAAAATAGTTGTTTTATAGCATAAAATGTAAAGGTAAGAGAAAAATTTCAAAATTTCTACAACCATTTAACAAAAAAACGTCAATAAAAATAAAAAATATAAACTTACATAAAAATCTGTAGTCCATAGGGTTAATAAGAGTGAATATCTTAGATAGTTTTTGAGTAATCATGTAATTAGTGGAGGGTTTTTATGCAAAATTTAGTTCTGAGAAAATTAGCTTTTAAGTTTATATTAGTATACGATCGCACACACTATCTGTTTTAAAAAATTCTGTAATTTCTTTTCCAATTCACCTACAAGTAAAATGAAAACAGTTTTGGAAAGATAAAAAGTCTAAACTACTTGAAAATGTAAGAACCAAATTTTCGAAGTCGAAAATCGTCATTTTAGGGGTAGGCGGATACCTTAAAACACTAGGGGATATTTAATTATGTAATTTGTTATGGTATTCCAGATTAAAATTTTAAGTGATTAATTTTTAATGAAATTTTTCCGCCTAAATAAAATTATGAATTCTTTTTTTTTAATTTCTCTTTTTGAAATTTTATTTAAAAAAACAAGCATAAAGAGATTTTACTTAAAAACAAACATAAGAGTGAACACATTCAGTGAAAATAAAAATGTTTGCCAGTTCGTCCGCGACAGGACTCGAACCTGCAATCTTCTGATTCGAAGTCAGACGCCTTATCCGTTAGGCCACGCGGACATATACTGTAAGGTGAAATATAGTTTATACACAAAATAAAAATCATGGATACAATTTCTCGTGAGTTTAGTTGTTTGTGTGTGTGTGCTGTGGATATTTTTAAAACTTTCAAACAGTTGGGTTTTTTGCACCAAATATTACAAAGTAAAATAAAACAACTATAACATGATTTTCCAGGGGGGGGGTTTCTTAGCGATTCTGTACAATGGTTAAATTTTAGAATACTCAATGTATTTACTGTACATAAAGATGGTTTTTATTTAGAACTTCTTTATTAAAAATAAAAAAAATATTTTGCATTATTTTATATTGGTTACTTACCTCATAGTTGAAATATATTTAAACAAAATCCCCCTATGAAAATATTTTCCCCACTACTCAAAATTTAAATAAATACAAATAAATAAATCATCATACGGAATGTGCAAAAGAGAAATACTATCTTATCCCTTACCATGCATAATTAAAACAATTACATAGATTCAAAAAGTTTAAATAATTTTTAACCACCATTTATGGATTCTTTATATCTCTCTTTCAAATATAATTAATACTTAATCTTAATCCTCATTTCCAATTACCAACATTAAGATAAGTATGGTACCATAAGGAATAAGGTTCATAATGCGGACTATTAACTAAAATATGGGGGATAATAGTTTTCTTTTCCAATTAACGATTACCACAGCGAATAACTCTATATAATGAGAATAAAACAATAAAAGCAATTTATTCTCATATCGGAGAGGAGAGTATATTTAGGTAGCTTAATGGATTTTTTATTAGTTAAAGAAAAGAAATTAATCACAGTATTGATTAATTACGAATATACTCACATACCTAAAAAAATCCAGTTAATTGTAATGGGAATAGAAACGGTAATTACCCAGACTTTTTTATCCTTTCTGTCATTTTTTATTAGTGGATGCCATATAATGTACACCCTGCATAAATTACGAATAATTTCCCATTATAATCCCATAAATATCATACAAGAATGCGGATAATGTTTTTCTTCATCCTACTCTTGCCCAAATGCTTGTAATTGGTAAACTGGAATCTTTAAGAACATTACTTATTGTAGAGTATACCTAGCCTAACATTTTATAATCCTTCTTTTCTCCATTGGCCTATATTTACCATTAGGCCTGTGAGGCTCAGACGTAGAGGATCCATAATAAAGCAAAAATAACTTTTCTTATCTAAAATCTGTGTTCAATATATTTAATTTAGAAATTAATAATTAAATTAAACGGTTTTTAAGTACTTTTTGGTGATATCTTTAAATGGCACGCAGGCAATAATCAACGCAATAGAAATATCGGACGTAGTCCCAAACGGGCGACATTCCACTCTGTCCGTTATCTCCATCAACACGCATTTAGCCCAATCCCGAATTTAATTCAAACCGGGAAGGTTGGGAGAGAACATCCTTTTCGATTGCAGGACAATCCCAGTGAATCAACCCAGTGAAAATAAATCGCCTGCCTGTCGGTTATATTGTGACAGAAAGGAAACTGGTGATAAAGAGATATTCTTGTTTCTGTGTTAAATTGTTACAATAGATACATTGTTATAATAAGTTTTTCAAAGAATCTAAGAAGTTTGAGTCCAATCCTCCCGCCCCTTTTGCAGTAGCGAATCTTGTATTATTTTGTTCCAGTAGGGGACTGAGGTTCCAAAAAGATTGTAAAGCTATGAGGTTTTTCTCGATAAGCATTATAAATTCGTAATTATCATACAGCAGAATATCGAATGTAAGACTGGTAGGTGTGTCTGTTCATTTAGAATAGGCGCCTGAAACAGGATAAAAAACGCTCAATAATGCTTAATAACGCTCATCACACAATTTCAGTGACAGATTTTTTTACAGTATTTTAACTTCTTCTGTTTAGGCTGAGTTGTCATTGCAGAAAAAAAAAATTTTCGATTATAATTACAATAGTAAGTGCTTCTAATACATTAAGTCTCAGGCACCAATTCTAAATGAACACTATATAAAATCTCCCGTAGATATATTATATCATCCCAAACTGGTCTTTCTCAAAAAATTTATGTTTCGTTTTAGTAGACTCTAACCGTGTCCTTTAATTTATGAAAACCTTATAAAATATATTTTCATATTATACCCCGATTAAATCTAAGAACTATTGCACGGTTTACAACCAAAATACACGTCATAAAAGTCGACCCAACAATCGTTCCCAACCTTCACAAACCTAACCAACAACCAAAAATCCTATTCCCTAAAGTCTCATCCATCCCTCCCCTCTTTTCGAATGTAATTAATTCCGCAGAAACTACTTTCACATCCACCATTCATTCACAAACCACCGAAAAGAATTCCCAGCCCAATTCATTCGTAGGTCGTCATAACCCTGTCACATGCTACAGCCCCATTTAATTGCGGAGGAAAACTGATAATTGTGGAAGGGAAGAACTGCCGAAGAGCTCATTTGACTTGTCAAAAAGCCCCTCCGCTGCGCTCTTTGTCTCAAGAAATAACGCTAGGCCGCAGGGGAAACAAAGGCTCTTCCTTTCTTGAAGGTCCCCTGAATCTCTTCTCAATCCATTGCAGCAATTATATCGTTTCTCTTTCCACCATTATTAATGCCCTAGGAAAATGCCTTTACAATGTTATCAATTGGAGAGAGGTAGCTTTCTGGACGGGGGAAAATGGGGAAAGAAAAGTCTATTAAAGGAATATTTATTTTGTTTCGGGGGGAAGCTTTGTTAAGGGCTCTCCTCTCTTTTGGAGTAGTAATTTCGATTTTACACAATAATGAATTTTAAAGACGATTTATTCGTTTGAGTGTTTTGGGATTTTCGTTTAAGATGCGTTCTTCTCTTTTAAATATTTTCTATTATTTCCGTTCCTGCTGGTGATTGAATGGTTGTAGAATTGACCTGAATTTTATGCCTTATATTATAGACAGTGCTTGTCAAAAAGAGTTTTTTATATCTGTCTGAGGGAAATTTGTTATTTTTTAATAATAAATAAGAATAAATCGTACAATTTTGATACATTGAAAACCAATTAATCAAGATGTCTCTTATAGTTATAAAATGGAAAGGAATAATTAAATTTTACGCTAAGAAAATTCTAAATGAAGTGTAAGTACAGATAGTTTAATTTTAAACTTTAAAAGTACTTAAGGATATTTAATGAATTAAGAAAAGTATTTTTTCGTTTCCATTAATTTATAGTAGTACTTTAATACATTAATATGTAGTCTGAATAGTATTCGAAAGTTTAAATTAGTTTTAGTTTCAAGTTATGATTAAAATACTATATTTTACCAGTTGGGGAAAATATTTTACATTTAATTCGAATCAAGATTAAATTTGCATAATGCAATTTCAATTTTATGAGTATCTTAAGAAAATTACAAGTAAATTAGCTTCTTATGATTATAGTGGGATGGGAACATTCGGTCCCTAACTTTAACTGAAAGATTTTTTTAACTTAGAAGTTTTTGATATTTTTATCCAAAACATAAGCCGAACATAAGACATCATTAAAAATCAACATCTTGAACGCTTTTTAATCACGACTTCATATCTCACTAAATGTTATACTTACAAATTAAAAAAACAATTCCATACCCCATTACAAAAAAATTACCTCATAAATTTATCTTTCATAACCAGGTGGGCAGTATAAATTTCCTCCGCTAAGAATCAGAACCCCACCAAAAGAGACAACCCCCTCCCACAACTTCTAGAAACCCCTTCAAGGAAAAGAGGGACACCCCCATAAAAAATAAATCTCCCTTCTGAGAAGAATATCATTAACCCCGCTAAAAAGACTACTCACCCAGTGTGCTCAAATTGAAAATTAATGCACTTTAAAACTAATAAATGTTTAGGGTCCTCCTTCCCTGCGGGCGAGACGTCCTCGTAATATAAATAAAATGTAAATTTAATGCCCCTAGCAGCATCTGTGTCTGACAAATTCACACTTCGATGACCTGTTACTTTAATTCATTTTCCAGTCCCCGGGTTTTGAAACATGATTCGGGAGGACCTGGCAGCAGCTGTTGAGTCCGCTGCTGCCCGCGCCATCTACTCGACAGTTCGGTAATTAAAAGTGCTTATCCCATTTGCATCTCATTATCTGTCTGTTTAAGAGGCTCCGTGTTATCGATTTTGTGGCTCAGATTTCGAATAATGACTTTTCCATATTTCATTCATTTCAACTGCTTGAATATTATTGTTTTTAAAAATCGTCCCTTTCCTATATTCCCTTAAGTGTATACAGTTTTATATTGAATATTTTGGGAGATATCATTTTTAATATTAACCTTTTACCTGCCGATGTTCCCAAATCGGAACATCATTTCAAGGAATTTTTATAACTTAATTTTTTATGCAGGAATTGGATACTTGGTAGAAAGCAACTCAAAGATATGAAGTTATTTTACATGCAAAAGTTTTTCCCGTGCAATTTAATCCTTTTTGTAGAATTTACATCAAAATTAGAGATTTTTGGCTCTTCCAAAAGTTGCACAAGTTTCAACTTGTGAAAATTTTAAATAAATTTAGTTTTAAATAATTTTGCTGTGTTCAGGTAGCTTAAGTACACATCTTCCCATTTGGCTTGACAGAATAGCTTCATATTCCAATTTTGGAGAGTAATTACCAATACAAAGTTTATGTTCCCAAATGGGAACATCGGCGTTTGGGGGGATTTTTATAACATGCAAAATTTAAAGTTATTTCCTATTTTCTTTAATATTTTGAACCTTTTTTGTCTCAAAGGATCTAAACGGTTAAAGGATCTCTAAGGTTAAGAATGATGTTTGAAATTCAAAAATCTGTAATTTTAATTTTTTTACCCGATTTATGGAGAAATAAATGCCAAATCATTATAGTAGATTCTTACATTTGTATTTTTTTCTAACTCCCCGATCGATTAACTTTCAATAATTATCATTAGAGATCATGCAAAGAGCATATTTGGGGTGCTTCTGAGGATTTGCGTATATATTTTGTTCAAGTACTTTTTCTATACAAAAATTTTAGGAATAAAATTGAAGAATTTTGAAAAAAAGGAAAAGTGCGTACATCTAAAAACACTCTTCTAACGTAAGTTGGATGTAAGAGATATATGTGGTTCAGTTCGGAATCTTCCATCAGAAACACAGCTTTAATGAATCAGTGGAGATAATTATGATTATCACTTTTGAAAGCTAATAAGATTTGAATCCAATTAGTGGATTTTATGCTAGATATCCGTATAGAACCGTAATTAAAACTAATTTTTCACACAGAAACGTAACTGTTTAGCTTTGAAGCGAATGGGAACACTATTATGTATTTTTTATACCAAAATATTACCCATAGTGTAAGAAAAATGTACGGAAAAGCTTCGCGTACGTAATAAACATGCCAATTTTTTCTTATGAAAATCTATGCCGATGTTCCCAAATGGGAACATCCTCAAAATCAAAAAAAATTCTGCTAAAAAGTGACTATATTGGTTTTAGTAATAATGAAACAGGCCATTTAATCCAAAAATCCGAACCTTTAAGTCGAAATTTGAATTGCGGCGTTTAAAAGGTTAAGTAAATTGATTTTTACACCAGGAAGGCGTGAGTAAATGAGTGTATTCCCTGTTTTCAAGGTCAAATTTTCAAAGAAAAACTTTCTAGGGGGCATCCCAGATTCCTTAGAGCAGTGGTGCCCAACCTACGGCCCGCGGGCCAAATGTGGCCCGCGAGGCTGATCCATGTGGCCCGCGTCCTCGTTAAATCTTAAAAACAAAAACCAATTTCAGAAATCTTCCAAGAAAACCACGACAAACATTCTATGTTCTGAAAAGAACAAAAACTAGTGCTCGATCTTGACTTACAGATAATCATCTTAAATCAGTTTTAAGGATGAGTGTTACAAATTTGGAGCCGAATTTACAAGAACTATTATCCTCCAAACAGATGCAAACTTATCATTGAAAACGGGCACATAATTTTTCTTTATGTTTTGAAAAATCCTTATAAGTGTTTTTTATGTGGCCCGCGAGATAAATCTTCATAAGCAAATTGGCCCTCGGGGAAAAAAAGGTTGGGCACCACTGCCTTAGAGGAACCAGAAGAAGCTTATGGTTATTCAATTGAATTTTACACCGAAGATAGTTCAAAGATTACTTTCCTTAACTTCATTTCAGAAGTGTCCTGCCATGGATTTCGTTTCACTCCTAAACCAGTCCAAGGAATGCTGAACATCATGGGCGTCATTTAGGGGGTGCAGGGGGGGGGGGGCAACCGCCCCCCCCCCCAAGGTTTCTACTGTTGTGTGAAAAATAGTTGCAAGTCACTTGAAAATTCTGTTACTTCCACAAGGAGCTTAGGGAGCTTATCCCAAGGATTATCCATTAGGAGCTTATCCCAAGTCTCAAAATGAGTTAAAATATACTACTATAGAGGGTCAAATTTCAAAAAAAAATTCGAGGGGAGAACCCTAAACCCTCTCAAAAAGTTAGACGCCTGTTATGTTCCCCAAAGAGTTTGAAAAATAGATAAAACACCAGTTTAAAGAGGTAATTTTCAAACATTTTTTGCTGGAGGACCCACAGCCCCCTAAAAATTGGGATGTTTTCTTAAAACTATTTTCACTTGAAAATTCTGTGGTTTGCAAGAAACTGTTCTCTTCGCTCAAAGGGTCTCAAAATGAGCTGAAACACTACTTTAAGTAGAAACCCCCTCTCAAACCAAACCCAAACCCCCTCTCAAATTTTTACCCCTGTTATACAGTGTTTTTCCCTTGAAAATTATACCTCTTACAAGAAGCTTTTCCCTTTTGGTGCTCTCCAAATAGTTTGAAAAAAAGATAAAACAGTTCAAAAGGGAATTTTGAAAAAAAAATTTCTAGTAAAGGACCTCGGTCCCCTTGAAACTTTGACATTTTTTATAACTTTTCCCCCTAGAAAATTCTGAGGTTCAAAAGAACTGTTTTCTTCACCCAAAGAGTTTCCAAATAAGCTGGAACACTACTTTAATCGGAAAATTTTCAAAATTTTTCTGGGGAGACCCCCATTTCGTTAGGGGGATTTAAATGACATTCAGTCAACCCCCCAAAACAACAACCAAAAGTCTGGTTGGTGTGTCCCAGATCGACTTAAAAAATCCTTGCCCCCCAACCCCCAACCAAAAACTGAAATGACGCCCCTGTTGAACATGTTATTACCTTTGAATTCGAATGTTATTATTTCTTTGACTCTGAGAAATATCTAGACTTATGAGGATTATAAACTTTTAGAAAATAACTAGATATTTCTGATTAATGGAATGGTTGGAAGTTTGGATGATATTTAGTTATACTGTTCAAAATGTTGATAATTTAAATAACTTTTGAATTTAAGAGAACTTATTTTTCATAGTGTAAAATAATTATGAAATACATTTTAATCTCTCTTGTATTCAAAGTCACGAATGACACTGGATATTGGATACATATTTTTAATAAAACCAATTAATAATGTACTATTTTTATACCTACTTATAATCCACAAAATAAAAACCAAGGGAAAGTTTAAATTTATATTATTATTTCCATATAATATAACTAAGGTACTTAGGGGTCATCCATAAATTACGTGAGGTGTTTTTTCCAAAATCTGGACCCCCCCTCCCCCCTTGGTGAGATTTAGTGAGATTTTTCTTGACCCCCCCTCCCCCCACGTGAGATTTACCTACAACTTTTAAAAATTATTTTCTAAAAATTATTTGCATTTTGTGCTTCATAGCACCTAATTAAGTTATAATTAAGTTAAAAAAAGTTGACGTGAGATTTTAATCGACCCCCCTCCCCCCTTGGTGAGATTTTTCCAAACCCCTCCCCCACCCTTTTTGACCTCACGTAATTTATGGATGACCCCTTATATGTTTATATATGAAATCTATACCATACTTTTGAGACTACGTTGTTAAATGCTCCTTGATAAGCATAAAAGATGAAAAAGCATTTTTATAATGGCTTACACCCACACACATTTTCTTTATACTTTCTTTTCTAAAAACATTATTTGTAACAAAAACCACAAAGAGCTACCATCTGCAGGCTTTCAAGTCAATAAATTATAATTACACATCGCCACATACATCACCCATAAATACGAGCGTCCATGGAGTCTTGGGGCCAACACAAAAGCCCCAATACCACAATCTATAATCATTCTTTAATCACCACAAAAACTTTTATCTTCGCCATATAGTAATAATCAATCAGCATCAATCATCGGAGAAACGTCAGATCGCTGAAACTAAACAATGAATATCAAGCTCCTTTTGCTTCGGGTTTGTACCGGAGACTTCTTATACGTCTCATGTAAAATCAATTAGGTGAAAGGATGGGTGTCCGTGAAAGTTCAACAAAGTTTCTTTGTTTGGATGAAATGACTTTCTTGGATTATTGGGATATCATATTATGATTTCAATGGTAAATTCCAGAATCGGGTGGGTTTAATCTCTTTTGGAAATTAAAAAAAAATAGTGGCTTTTCTTTAAGCGTTTGGGATTAAATATAAGTATGAACTTAATTTTAACTCTTGGGCTATTTAGTTACTTTCATTTCTGGGTTTCAACTGTCGGGGGATTTTTGTATTTAATTCAGTATTTATGAATAAGGATTATGAATAAGGCACAAAATCTTATTTATTATAAGATTTTGTGCACTTTTTCGGTGCATTAATATAATATTGTATGAAAAAATAGATTTATGATATCTAAGAAATATAATAACTGCTTAATGACATAGGCAGTATTTGTGCTCAAAAAGTCGCTAACACCGATATTGTTAAACTTATAGTATAACTTATGATATCACCTATAGTGATATAGCTTATTAGTTATATCACTTGTATTTTTTCTCTCCAAAACTTTTTAAAACCAAGAATTTTTTGGGTATAAGAAGTTTCAATATAAAATAAATAATATTTTTTAAGGTATATAATCTTTTTTCATTAGAAATTGAGAACATATGAAAAGAATAGTTATCCCAACTATTCAATAAAATTGATATTTTTATTATAAAAAATATTATTTTGGTGGTACTGAGTATTACTTGGTAACTTGGTAAGTATCAGAAGCTGAACAGTTTATAATTAACTTTAAATTTTAAATTCTTTATGCATGACCAACTAAAACAAATTCAGATTTTCCACAGGCAAGTTCGCCGTTCTTTTTCCTGCAGGTACTCACTCTTGGATTAAAGTCCTTCCTAATGTTGTTAATAAGTTGGAAGTATTTCCTTGATTATTTCTGTGTTTTTAAACACTCAATATCCTTAAACTGCTCTTCCAAAAGCATTTCACAACCTAAAAATTCGCTCATTGACATTTTTCTCATTTTTCCAGAGACTATATGTAACCTTCGACAGCACATGCCCCTCCAAGCCTTCTTTCAAACTTCAATAACCCCGATCGTCCAGTCCGGAAGAATTCGGAACCCTCCGCAGATTCATCAAACATCCTCGAAATATTCACTCTGAGATTAAGCTCTGCGCGGACGAATATCCAGAGAACCGGAGTTAGGAAGGGAATTTCCAACCATTTATCAAAGCCTCTGCTGAGTGGTATTAAAGCTCTGAGCTCAAAGCGTGTAAAAATCTATTCCGTTTTCCTCCCAGCCTAGATTAAAGCCCTTGTGTTGTAGATTTAATTGATTGTAGTAGACTTGGGCTGGGCGTTTTCATGTTGGCGGTTATTTGATTTTCTATAATATGCGATGAATAATGAGGAGAAGATCAAGTGGGTGTTTTGCTGTTGTTCACGAGGTTTAGATTCATTGGAGAAAAATTTGTTTGTTATAGAGAAAGGTAAGATAATAAAGAATTTAAGGTGTCTGGTTCAATTTACTGGGGGATATAAACATTCCCTTTAAATATAATGATAGTACTGTAATGTTTCATCTTTTTTATGTTTTAGTTCGTCCTATCTTGGAATATGGAACTGTGATCTGGAATCCTTCAAGCAAATCTTTAATTAAATTAATAGAAAAAGTACAAGATAATTTTCTACGTCATATTTCTTTTAAATTCAAAACCTCTTTTGACCAACCTATTATTCTAGAAGGCAGAAGATCATTAACCATATTTAAGTTTTTCATTAACTAGGGGGCTCTGCCCCCTGCTCGCTATCGCTCACCAACCCCCGGAACTGCTTCGCAGTTCTTTGAAGATCGCTTCGCGATCTTAGCGAGCAGACCTCGCTTGTTTCATCTTAACTATCCGGTAAAACCTGGAACTTGGCTGCTTAGTTAATCATCATTTAAAATATAAACCTTTTATCTCTCTAACTTATCAATAACTTAATTCGGACCATTACTACAAAAATATAAAAAAAAACTGCAACTGAAATATCCTTGTCAATAATCCTTGTTTAACTTGTCAATAATTTAATCGAAATGTTTTAAAAAAATATCCAGTAAGTCTACTAATTATCATCAACCATCTTAGAGAAAAAAAAGCATGCCATTACTACTGGATGCGTTTATTAGTGGACCGTCAGCGGCCGGAGGCCGCTCTTAATCCAGGATATAAGGACACATGAAGACAACCACAGGAGAGAAGCTTCTGAAAGAGGATATTAGAAAGGGGGAAAAAAAAGAAAAAAAAAAGAGAGAGAGAGAGAAAACAGAATAAAATTAAGCGGGTACACAGGGTGCAACACGCGAAGGAGTTCACTCCGTTATCTGGGCCATGATAAGAGAAAAAAAAATTGATTGAGGTATAGTTAAATTGAGAGAATAGGATACATTTAAAGTACCGAAATTATGGTGGATGCAATCTTTGGGAAATTATGGTTGTTTGGAAGGGGTATGTGATTGGAGCATTGAGAGTAGAATGAATCTCTTGTATTGTGATTAGCGGGTTAGTGTGATTGGGAATGGAATTAAAGAATTTGGTAGCTGTTTTTTCAATGAATGCTATGAGGGGAGGGATATTAAGGTCCTTTCTGAGATATTCATTTCTTATGTACCATGGAGAGTTAGTTATCATTCTAAGTGTCTTGCTTTGGGCTGCTTCTAGCTGTGTAAGTCTGTATTTAGCTGTGTTGGCCCATATGGGGCATGCATAAGTGAGAATAGGTCTAATTACTGATTTATAAATTAATAGTTTATTTTTAAGTGAAAGTTCAGAGTTTCTGTTAATGAGTGAATAAGTAAGGTGAATTCTAGCTGAGTGTCTTTTAAGTAATTTATCTATGTGTGGCTTAAAAGTTAAGTTAGCATCTAGTGTGACTCCTAAGTATTTTGCTGTTTTTGTCCATGGTAGTGTATCATTGAAAAAAGTTAATTGTTGTTTTGGGGGATTTTTACATCTCTTCGGTTTGAATAGAATTACTTGGGTCTTTTTAGTGTTAATGGCAATTTTCCATAAAGTACAGTAAATTTCGAAATATGCAAGGGCTCTTTGTAATTTTAAAATAATAGATCTATTTTTGATGTCCTGTGTTAGTATGGCTGTGTCATCCGCAAATAAGTGTAAGAATGTATTTGAGGGTTTAGGCATGTCATAGGTGAAAATGTTGTATAAAATAGGGGAGAGGAGAGCACCCTGAGGAGTACCAGCATGAATACTGAAATAGCCTGAAAGTAGACTTCCAACTCGAACACGGAATTTACGATTATTTAAGAAGGATTTAATAAGGTGAATAAGGTGGGAGGGGAATTTAAGGTCAATTAATTTATATAAGAGGCCAGCGTGCCAAACCTTGTCAAAGGCTCTGGCAACGTCCAGAAAAACAGCACCGGTTTTTAGATGATTATTAAAGCCTGCTGTGATGGTGTTTACCGCGCGAAGAAGTTGATGTGTTGTAGAATGCTTTTCTCTAAAGCCAAACTGTTCGTTTGGGATTATGTTGTTAGAGAGGCAGTGTGATTTTATTTGTACTAGAATGGTTTTCTCAAATATCTTTGAAAGGGAATTTAATAGACTGATTGGTCTGAAGTTTGTAGGTAGCTTATGATTTTGATCAGGTTTAGGTATCATTATTACAGTTGCAAGTTTCCAATTTTCAGGGAAGTAATTAAATTTATAGCAGGAATTTATGATTTTGGTTATGTTTGTTATCACATTAAGAGAAACATTTTTGAGCATTTTATTAGTTATATTATCAGGACCAGGGGATTTGTGAGAGTTTAAGTGCTTAATTATATCAGTTATTTGAAGGGGAGTAATGATAGGGGGTTGAGTGCTACAAGGGGATTTAAAGTAGTTTTCAGTTGTTTCAATTACATGATCATCATGAGGGGGGTCGCAATATTGTGTGTTTAATGTGAAAGTGTTTTCAAGTGTGGAACCGAAAAGGTTGGCCTTGTCAATGTCTGTAAACACCACCCCAGCAGGGGAGAGTAAAGGAGGGACAGGCTGATATTTTCGATTAAGTCTTTTGTTAATTTTGAATAAGGAATTATCTTCAGGGTTTAAGGTTAGAAGGAAGTCATTCCACTCTTGGTTCCTTTGATCTTGCATTAGACTTTGGATCTCTCTTTGGAGTTTGTTGAGTTCACTTTTTATTTTAGGGTCAAAAGTTCTCTGCCAGAGTTTTCTAATATGATTTTTATGCTTAATTTTTTGTAAGATATGACTAGGGAGATTTCTTTGGTAATTTAATTTAGGTTTAGAAACACTAGCAGAATTAAGGGCTTGATTAATGGTATAAGTTAAGTTGGCAATAGTTATGTCTATATCATGAATGCTATTAATTTTAGGATTTCCAGGGACTTTATCATGGAGTATTTCATTAAACCTTTTCCAATTTGTAATTTTAAATACAGTTAATTCAGGTGGTATAAAAAGGGGGTTGTGGATTTTAAAGATGACAGGATTGTGGTCACTACTTAGTTCTGACACGCTGTTTACAAAAGAGTGGGAGATGCCAGAGGCCAATGCAAGATCAAGGGTGGTTTGTGCGTTTTGTGTAATTCTGGTAGGAGTTAAGGGGGCAATTATGTCATAAAAATAAGTACTTGCAAAATTGAAAAGAGTATTACCATTTCTATTATTGTTACCAAGATTCCAAGAGGAATGCTTAGAGTTAAAGTCACCACATAAAAAGAAAGAGTCATTTAAATGAGTAATATTATAAAGATCAACAGTACATAATTTTGTTTGGGGGGGCTTATAAATAGAAGAAATGGTAGTGAAATGACCTCCTCTAAGCTTAAGCGCAATAGTAGTATTTTCAAATGATGTAGTGTCGAGTTGGAGCAAATGGTGTTCAATTTTACTTTTGATACAGATCGCTGTCCCACCTCCTCTGTGGGAAAGACGATCAGTGCGCAAAATAATGTAGCCAGGAATGGAAAAAGTTTGTGAAGGACTTAAGTGGGTTTCTTGTATACAAATAATATCTGGATTATGAATTAAAGTAAAGTTTCTGAGTTCTAAAATTTTGCCTTGAACACCATTAGCATTCCAGCTAATTATTAACAGATTATTAAGGATATTATTTTTAATCGAAAAATAGAGTCAAAACTGTGGTTAATGCCTTAAGGGCGTGATCATAACCAGGGTTATTTTTGTCTGTGTTACGAATTTTATCTACAAAACCTTTAACCATAAGAAGTTTCTGCTCCCAGTGGTTGTCATCAGCAATGGGCGTGTCTACAGGTGAGGAGGCTTCGTCGCCGGAGTTGATTTGAAAATTTTCAGCCTCTAAGATGTGTCCGAAGAGCTCCTTGGTTTTGCCAGATTGTTCTCTCTGTTGGTCCTCTTCACGCTTCTTTCTGCGTTCGTCCCATGCGTTACTGGTTGGAGGGGGTGCTGATTTCCAGTTATCTGGATTTTTAACACATCCAGTGAAGTTGGCTGGGTGGGGGCCACTGCAGTTGGCGCATGTAGCTGAGGTTTTGGGGTCCTTAGTGCACTCCTTGGTCAGATGTTGTTTGCCGCATTTAACGCAGTATGGATCACGTGTGCAAAGGCGCGACGAATGACCCCACCTCTGGCATCTGTAACACTGCTGTTGTCCGTGTCTTCTTCGTTGTGCCTCTATTTTCACTTTAAGGTATCCAATATTCTCAAGATTGAAGATTTTCTTATTTGCTTCATTTTTCTCTAATACGACCTGGTACAAGGGCATCATCGGCCGGCTTCCGTCGTCCTGTCTCTTTCCGGGCATTTGAAAGACCTCTTGAGGGATGATACCCTCTTCTTTGAGCGCAGACACTATTTCCTCTGTGGGATAATTATGCCCGAGGCCACGGATGACAATTCGAAGGTTTCTCTCTTCAGGAAGAGCAAATGTGTGGTGCTTCGCCTCGATGGTGGTAAGGTGATTGCGCAGTGACCTGTAATCGTCCGAGGTGTCAGGCAGCAGCTTCAGGTCTTTCCCTTTCATCTCGCCTGTAATGGGTTTCCCCAAAAAAGTGGAGAGACGGACTAGAGCGGAGCGAGGATCCTCTACATTAGCCATGTAGATTGGAGGGGGTGGGCGGGGCTTACGGTTACCGGTGGACGGGATTTTGTCACTGGCCGCGTAACTGTGGTCTTGCGCAGCAAAACTGTGGTTTATCTCTCGCTGCTGAGTTTTCCCTTGGAGTTCGCTAGGATCCTGGGGGGAGTCTATGATGGTTTCATCATCAGTAGTTTCTGCTTGGATTTCAATGCTGTCTTCCACTGGAAGTTTATGAAACATATTCGAAGTGGATACTATAGATGGAGAGGAAGTGTCAGTGCGACGTTTCTTTCTCTTCTGTTGAACTAATTGAAATTCATCCTTGGACTGGGGATAAGCATGCCATTAAAATCTTTTAAATTGATAAAAAGCACGTGTGTATCTAGTGAATCGTCGGAAGTAAAAGAAATCAAGAAATCAGACTCATAAAAATCGGCTGTTTCTCTAGTGAACGACCAGAAAGAGATGAAAAAATTTAAACTTTGAATCTTAATAATTCTAAAAATAATTCGAATTTTTTAAAAAACAAAACGCCAATCTTTTTATAAAAAATAATTGTATGTGCGTTTAAAATATCATAGTTTTACTGTGATTAGTTTTTCTGTTATAACGAAAAAACAGAAAAAGGGTAAAAAATTTCGAAACTTTAGAATTTAATTACTCCAAAAATAATTCGAAATTCGAAAAAAGGGCGACGAGGTGCAAAACTTCATACCTAAGAGTATATGTCTGCAAAAAATCATGTTTCTGCTGTAAATAGATTTTGCTGGGGGCGAACTCGCAGCCGAAAAAAATAATTTTCGACTTTGACATTAAATAACTCCAGAACTAATTATCTAATTAATTAGGTTTGGAAACTAAAATGACCCTCATACATTTGTCTACCAATGGTCAAAATTTCATAATATTCCTTCAAATAGTTTTTGCGTAGTGATAGTTCAAAGTGTTCAAAAATAAAATTTTCAAAATCAGCGGCGGTGACGGCGGCGGCGGTCACTGTTACTTTTTTTTAATATAGAGAGATCTCTCTATATTAAAAAAAAGTAACAGTCGCCGCCGCCGCCGCCGCCGCCGCTGCCGCCGCCGCTGTTTCAGAAAATGTTATTTTTGAACACTTCGAACTATCACTACGCAGAAACTATTTGAAGGAATATTATGAAATTTTGACCATTGGTAGACAAATGTATGAGAGTCATTTTGGTTCCAAAACCTAATTAATTAGATAATTAGTTCTGGAGTTACTTATTGTCAAAGTCGAAAGTTATTTTTTTCTGCTGCGAGTTCGCCCCCAGCCAAATCTATTTACAGCAGAAGCATGATTTTTTGCAGACACATACTCTTAGGTATGAAGTTGTGCACCTCGTCGCCCTTTTTTCGAATTTCGAATTATTTTTGGAGTAATTAAATTCTAAAGTTTCGAAATTTTTCACCCTTTTTCAGTTTTTTCGTTATAAAAGAAAAACTAATTACAGTAGAACTATGATATTTTAAACACGCATGCAATTATTTTTTATAAAAAGATTGGCGTTTCGTTTTTTAAAAAATTCGAATTAGTTTTAGAATTATTAAGATAAAAAGTTTCAATTTTTTCTTCTCTTTCTGGTCGTTCACTAGAGAAACAGCCGCTGATTTTTATGAGTCTGATTTCTTATTCCCGATGATTCACTAGATACACACGAGCATTTTATAAATTTAAACGTTTTTAATGGCATTTTTTTCTCTAAGATGGTTGATGATAATTAGTAGACTTGCTGTAATTTTTTAAAAACATTTCGATTAAATTATTGGTAAGCTAAAAAGGAATATTTTATTAAGAGTTTTATTTTGATATTTTCGTAGTGATGGTCCGCATTAAGTTATTGATAAGTTAGAGAGATAAAACATTTCGATTTTAAATGATCATTAACTAAGCAGACAAGTTCCAGGTTTTACTGATGGATACTTGAGATGAAACAAGCGAGCTCTGCTCGCTAAGATCGCGAAGCGATCTTCAACGAACTGCGAAGCAGTTCCGGGGGTTGGTGAGCGATAGCGAGCAGGGGGCAGAGCCCCCTAGTATTTTAAAAAACAATATCGATTGCCCTACTGTACTACAACAAATAAGTTTATACGCCCCCTGCTATAATACAAGGAAAAAAATCCATTATTTAAAACTTTTTATTCAAAACAATACTTTGAAAATCTATATCCTACTACTATTATAATTGTGAATGTTTGTCTGGATGTTTGTTACTCTTTCACGCAAAAACTACTGAATGGATTTTAATGAAATTCTACCATAATGTAGCTTATACATCAGAATAGGACATGGGCTATATTTTATAAAGAGAAAATCAGTCCTTCATTCTTTTTTTCCCGTTTTTCCTGCTTTTTTTCACTTATTTTTCCGTGTTTGAAAACCTGTTTTACCAGTCATACAACGAGTTAAAAATAAAACATTGTTTCAAATGAGACAGATCACTAGACTTTTTCATTTACTAGATCTTTTATTTTAGTTTTAAACACTGGTTTTAAATTCGTTAATTTGTTCACTAGACTTACTAATTTACTAGACTTTTTACTATGGTTTCAAATTTGTTATTTTATAAAGGCACCAAGATTTTAAACATTATCAGGAACATCGGGATTGTAAAAAGTCACAAGAACACCGGGATTAGAAAATTAGCGAGAACATCGGGATGGAAAAATTACCGGGTTATAAAAATTACCGAGAACACTGGGATAGGAAATTTACCATAAAGACACCCAGAATACCGGAATATAAAAAATTACCGGGAACGCCGGGATTAGAAAAATTACCGTGACCACCGGGATAAGATTACCGGGAACACTGGGATAGGAAAGAGGCGCCTGGGATACCGGGATGATTTGTAACATTGCTAATTTACAAAATTATAAATGTATTTTAAGAAATATTTAAAAAAAATAAATTTATACACCCCACCCGTGCAAGGCCCGGTATAACAGCTAGTATATATGTTACCGCTAAAGTTGATAATTAGTTAATCTGAAGAATACCTAGGTAAACTTAAGATTAACTTATTTCTGTCGTTAATGTGCGGATTTTTGAGTTTTTCGCATTTTACCTAGGGAATCTACACTATAACGGCCTCTTGATAGTTAAAGTTCAAAATAGTTTGTTTCGTTCAATACTTTCTGTTAAAATGTTGAGGTGCTTACTGCGCCATGCGCTTACCCCTGCGCAGTTGGGTTTCAATACGTAGTTTGTTGTCATATTTGGTGTTTTGATTTCAAATTTAGTGCGTAGCACTGGTAGTTGTCATGTTGAATGTTAAAACAAAATAATACAAGCAAGTAAGTACTGTAAATTAACATGATTAAGTACAGTATATTACTACTAAAACGGGTATTTTGAAACAATTGTGTTGAAGCTCCGACTTCAGAGTGACAGAGATTTCTTTTAACGAAAGCAAATGTCCCAGCTGTTGAAATATCTTTTCAACAAACGTTAATTCAACAATCGCTGGAACCTGGGCAAGGGTTTAACATATGTAATCGATCGCGAATCCTAGCAATAGTTCAGGGCAGGCTGCCAGCCGATTACACCGCGCTTGCATTAAGATTTGCTAGTTTAAGTGCTCATTGAAATGCGCTGTCAAATCGAGATCGAAAACCACAATTGATACAAATCTCAGTTGGTACTTTAATATTCTATTATTATTGTTTTTATATTCTAGTTTTAAAATTGCTATTTTATTACTATTTTTGTGGGATTTGCGTGTTTTGTGTAATATGAAAAAAGTACCGATCCCCCTTTTTTGATTCGTCATTGTTACTGTTTACCCCCAAAACGAGTTTGGTTATAGTTAGGGCAGGGGGGTTTGGGGGGGCGGCAGCCCCCCCAACCTCCTTAAACTTTTTATAAAATAAAATAAAATTTTGTACTTTAACGGATCACCCTCGTTAATATGTAAAATAACTGATTACAGGTAGTATGCAGATTAACGAGTGTCTAGTCGGTAGGGTGCAGAATACCTAGGTAATTTCAAGATTACCTAGGTAATCTTAGAAATTGAAAAAAAATTCGCTCTTTAACGGATCACCCTCGTTAATCTGCAAATTACCTAGGTTATCTGTAAATTAACTGATTTCCGGACTTTAACTGTAACATATATATAATCCAAATACCAGAGATTCATTCATTCATCATTCATAACACTCATCACGAAATCTCCAAAACTGCCGGACCGATTGGCTTGAAATTTGACAGAGACCTTCCTTTCAGCCATTAGACGCGCACTAAGAAACGATTTTAAAATCGAACGACTCCTTCCCTGCTTTTCGGCGCTTTTTCGTCTCCGTTTTACCCATTGAAATAGCATTGTGCATTGTTGAAATGCATAAATTGCAGTGTTTACTTCTCTATCTTAAGGCGACGTCTTGCCTCACTTGAATGAATATAACTGATTAACATTTATACATATTTTATTATTTACAACAAAATTTATGAAGAAAAACAGTGTGAATATCTGTATTTAAATATTATAACAGTTATCAGAAAACCGAAGTAAATTAAAATAATTAATTTACTTTCTTTAATATCTTAATTTCTCAAAAAAATATATTTAAATAGCAAGAATTTAAAAGTTTCCAAGGAAACAGAGCTAAAATTGCATTGCTTCATAGCGGAATTGGTTTACTAGACTATAATCACTAGATTTTTATTATAACTAGCAATTTGTTTTTACTCTTTCAGAGAAGCTTTTAAAGAAGTTGGTTTTATTAAAAAGAAGACATGATAACTTTTTATCGAGGGATTTTTAAAATTTATTTTTTGCGGAATTTTAAAAGGATAGCGGGAATACTTTAAGAAAATTCTGTTTAAGATTTTAAACACTGGATTTCAAATGACAGAGATTATTTCAAGTAGATTGTTTTTATAGTCCAGTAACTTTATACATCACCGCATGCGTCAAATCCGGTAGTTCTGATTTTTTACAGACTTGTTTATGATGTTGGCCTAATGAATAATCCAAGTTTTAGACCTCGAGCGCCGAACGCAACTTTGTCAAAAATCGAAAAAAACGCCGAAAAATCGAGTTTTTTTTCAAATTTTTGTAATTATAACCCTAAAGAACTAGTTTTTGAAAAAACTTTCTTATTACAAAGTTAAAGAAAACAAAATTTCCTACAAAATGCACTATTCAACCTTGATTTTCTGAAGAGTGGTTTTGAAGCTAGAGCGTGCTGAAAAACATCGATTTTTTTGCCTTTCCGCAAAAAAAGGAAAACGCGCACTTCTACCCTCTACAAAATGAAATTTATTCATGTTATCAACAAAAATTTTATACCACGTGAAAGAGCATTTAATTTTCTATAAATAACGTGCTTTACATTGTTATTTTTTTAGAAGGGAGGAGGGAGGGAAGCAAAGATCGATAATAAAACTCTCGCGCCTCGCAGACCAAACGGACTTACGCGGTTGTTAATCTGCAATCTGCGCTTTATTTCCGGTATATTACCAATCAAATGGTTTGTTTTGGATTCATTGATGACTAAGCATGCTTAAAATAATAAATTTTCAATTTTATTTATGAAATATTGGGTGTTTTAGGCGGAATTTCGATCAATATTTTAAATTCATATTTTAAATTATGAGGGTGTTTTAAGGAACGATTTTATATGTTTTTTGCATCGCTTAATCCGAATTTTAAGTTTATTTTCATTTTCAAAGTCATCTTCACATCAAAAATTGCAAAAAATCTCAAATTTTTGCTCTTTTGTTAGGTTTTTCATCGATATTCGAAAAAAATACTCATTTTATGAAACATACCATGAAACCAAATTAAAGTACGTAAAATTTCCTATCAGATGCACTGGTTTATTTTTATCTTGCAATGAGCGGTGTACGTTTTATAGCGTTTTGAAAAAAGCAAGTTTCCTGTTTTTGTGTGAAGTCAGGAAACAGCAATAATTTAGCGCGCTCTAGCATCAGTACCTTTCATCATAAAATCAAAGCTAAATAGTGCATTTTGTAAGAAATTAAATTTAATTTCATGTGGTATAAACTATTTGTCGGTTACTTGTATTTATGTAGAGCTGTAGTGGGGTAAATCGAGGGTTCACCACTTTTTTGTAGAAAAACAAAAAAAGCACTACCATTCAAAACGCTATAAACCGTACACCGCTCATCCCAAGATAAAAATAAACCAGTGCATCTGATAGGAAATTTTACGTTCTTTAATTTGGTTGCATGGTATGTGTCATAAAATGAATATTTTTTTCGAAAATCGATGAAAAACCTAACAAAAGAGCAAAAATTTGAGATTTTTTGCAATTTTTGATGTGAAGATGACTTTGAAAATGAAAATAAACTTAAAATTCGGATTTAGCGATGCAAAAAACATATAAAATCGTTCCTTAAAACACCCTCATAATTTAAAATATGAATTTAAAATATTGATCGAAATTCCGCCTAAAAGACCCAATATTTCTTAAATAAAATTGAAAATTTATTATTTTAAGCATGCTTAGTCATCAATGAATCCAAAACAAACCATTTGATTGGTAATATACCGGAAATAAAGCGCAGATTGCAGATTAACAACCGCGTAAGTCCGTTTGGTCTGCGAGGCGCGAGAGTTTTATTATCGATCTTTGCTTCCCTCCCTCTTCCCTTCTAAAAAAATAACAATGTAAAGCACGTTATTTATAGAAAATTAAATGTTCTTTCACGTGGTATAAAATTTTTGTTGCAAAAACTAGTTCTTTAGGGTTATAATTACAAAAATTTGAAAAAAACTCGATTTTTCGGCGGTTTTTTCGATTTTGGACAAAGTTGCGTTCGGCGCTCGAGGTCTAAAACTTGGATTATTCATTAGGCCAACATCATAAACAAGTCTGCAAAAAATCAGAACTACCGGATTTGACGCATACGACCCCATGCTTTCAGGTGACAAAGTTACTGGACTATTATCACATAGGAAGGATAAATGTTTTTAGACAAAAAATCGGGATGGAATGAGATATCACAGTTGGAACTGGGATGAGAAAAAGGCACCGGGAATACTGGGATGAAAATGTTCGGGAACACCGGGTTATGAAAATTATCGGGAAAACCGGGACATTATAATTATCGGGAACACCGGGTTATGAAAAGGTACCGGGAAAACCGGGATATGAAAAGGTAGCGGGAACATCCGGATATGAAAAGGTACACTTTAAAAGGTACATTTTAAACACTAGATTTAAAAAAAGAGATGATTTCAATGTGATTGGTTTTATCACATGGAAAGGATAAATATTTGATGGAATGAGATGTCACAGTTGGAACTGGGATGGGGAAAAGGAACCGGGAATACCGGGATGAAAATTATTGGAAACACCTGGATATAAAAATTATCGGGAACCGGGGGTATGTAAAGGTACCGGGAAACCTGGGACATGAAAAGGTACCGGGAACACCGGGATACGAAAAGGTACCGGGAAAACCGGGATATGAAAAGGTAGCGGGAACATCCGGATATGAAAGGGTACCGGGAACACCGAGATATGAAAAGATTCCGGGAAAACCGGGTTATGAAAACTATCGGGAACATGAAATTCGGAAATGAAACTATCGGGAACTAACGGGAATATGAAAAAGTACTGGGGACACCGGGGTTATTGGTGATTCGAAAAATCGGACATATAACTTGGGAGAACTTTAAAAAAGGAATTAATACACTCCACCCGTGCAAGGCCGGGCAAATCAGCTAGTCAATCTATAAACCAGTTTATTAAAATAGTAAATAGCTTACCGGATCACAGCGATATTTTCTATGATAATTTTGTTAAACTTAAAAAATATTTTCTTTCAATTTATATTTATCTTTAATTTGTGTATTGTGTGTATTTTATATCGTACTTGTATGTATTTTATATTTTACTGTGTGTGTTTTATATTGACCTACCATGTAAAGGGATTTTTAATCTGTGTGATGGATGAATCGATAAATAAATAAATCAGAATAAAAGTTTTCTTCGGGGCTATTAGTCCGTAGTCGAAAAGTAGATAGCAAAACTCCAGACGTTTCGTTTACGACTTCCTGTATTAGATACCATCGGTCACAAACCTGAAAATTCAGATCAGGAGTCGAGCTCGGCACCTATGCCAGCTGTAGATAGTGGGTTGAATTCGTTTCCAAAATCCTATACCGATATTAAGTTATGCTCGTCTGCTACAGTCATCACTATCAAGTCTGCCGCAGTCGTAGACGAAACTTCAGGAGTTTTGCCATCTACTTTTCGACCACGCGGCCTAATTGCTGGAAGAAAACTTTTATTCTGATTCAAACCCATTCGGTCGTGAAAGCCTTTGTTGTTATATTCCAGCCATTAGATTTGAAACAACTTATTGTAAACTCAAGAAATTAACTATAACTAGACTCCAACGCTTTTCTTCACAATGGAGAAATAAGCTGAGAGCAAACGACGGAAGTAGTATTACATGTAGTTCCCAGTGCAATGTCCGAATGACAAGTGAAATCCGGCATTTTGCTTTAGAATTATGATTAGTATGTCAATTCCATGTGTGTGTATACTATATTTAGGTAATGGGTCATAATTTTCGTAAAATGTTCGGTATTTTCGTTTTTGCGATGTAGTACATTCGTTTAAAATTGAACACGCCAGCCAAAGAGAGCTCTGCCTGGTTTATGAGGAGCAACGAACCCAACAGTTACAATCTAGTATACAAATATAACTTACACTTAAAATCTATAACTAAAAATAACTTACACATTTTTAAGGAGATCAAGTTAAAATTTATTAATGAAAATGAAGGTATAAATGAAAAATATTCTTTGGGAGAAAACATTCTATCTGTTGCATGGTTGGTGATAACAACCTGAATAAAAAAAGGGAAATAGTCAACTTTTTCCTGAGTTATATTTGATTTCATGGTCTAAGGAATAATGCTATTAGCGTCAAAAGCAGATGAAAGTAATACATTAGGATCATTTAATGCAGGTTTTTTTGCTGAAATATCCATTTTGACTTTCTGTTTCCAGACGTACAACTGATCTAAAGATTTTTCCTTGTTCTAAATTGAACGAGCGTGTAATGCATTTGCTATGGAAAAGTCTTCCTCTACAATAATGTTTTCCGATACTTTATTATACCTTTTTCCATTCTAATAGTCAGAATAAAGGGAATGATCATTCCGTATTCGATCAAAAGACGTTTGTTTTCATAAAAGAATCAGGCTTGTCCCTGCACAAAATAAGTTTCTTGAATCATTTTCTGCTCGTAAAATATTTCGTATGCTTTAAATTGATCTTTAATGCCCCTCTTATAATATACAACGTCATAAATAGTTACGTAAGTTATGTGTCCATGTATTGGAAATATCAATGCTTTTATTATATTTGTATACCTTTACATTGATTATAAAGAATAAATTCTTTTGAATTTTTTCCTGTACTTTATTTGTATAAAAAGAAGTACTTAATGATCTTTTATACTGAAAATAGTGACTTTGAATTACATGTGACTTTAGAAATTTAAAGCTTATAAATGCAAAGATAACTTAAAATAGTTTTATCAGATATCTAAAATCGATGGGAAACATATTTTTTAATTTCAAGTTTATTTTTTGCCCAATTCTTTTTGTAAAGCAGATACCTTTTAATGCTTTAAGAAGAAGAAGAACATTTATTTTGAAAAAACAACAATTCATACAAAATTAGACACAAAAAACAAGAGATTAAAATACAAAAAATTTTGATATATGAGTTGCCCATATGGGCAGCCTATAGAAAATTATAATGAGATTACAAATAAAATAAAAATACATATATATATAAATTAAAATTAAGAATTGAACGTGATATCGCAGGGCAAGCTTCAGATTTACTTCCATAAAATAAAGATCCGAATGAGCATTTAATTGCATTTTTTAAAATTAATTTTGGTTTATCATTTAATTAGTCTACCCAATTTATGTTTAGTATCAAAAATTGTTTTTAGTTTTGTTATCAAAGAATTGAAAGGTACCTTCTAACGAATTTGTTATTTGTTAGCTTTTTTCAGTACAGTTATAAATTTTAAAAATTTGGATTGGTATAAAAGGAGATAAATTGATAGTTGGGTTGCAAGCCATTGAAAGCTGAACTTTTAGTAATAAGTTTTTTCTAGATTTCTAGATGGAGAATTGTTTGCTTTCATTATAAAAAGATAACTTTCAGTCCACAAGTAGGGTAATTCATTCCCAGGAAGCTTTTAATACCACCAGAAAACTACTTGAGCCAGCTAACGGATGGCATTTTCGTTAAATGAGAAAACCGAGGCTTTTCCCGAATCAATTACCACGAAGTTATTTATGCTCTAACGCCCAGCAACATGAGAGAATTTTTTGGCGCTGCGCAGAAAGTCATTTTCGCCTAAATTGCCCTTCGAATTAGAATAGAGCCCGATGGAAATGCCCCTCTTGTTCTCTACGTGTTGAACCCGAAATTGCAATCTATCTCTTTCGCATGGCGCAAGAAAAATGGATTCGTATGAGATCCAAAATAAATTGAATCTCGCGGTGCTAAAAGATAAATCTATGCCCCGCATTTTGCCCGAGCTAGTTAGATAAGCGTTTCGTGATAATTTTATAGCTAAAGGATTACTCGGGAATACCCGAGGCTTTCTTGCTGTTCTTTGCTCGCTCCAGTGTTTTAAAGGCTTGCATATTTGAGGGAACTCTCGTAGAATTAATTTAAGATGAATTTATCATCCTGTCTAGTTTCCTTCTTCGTTGGATGTAGGTTGGAAAGTTTTATTGGATTCATTTTTCCATCAAGTAGCTTTTAGGATTAATTGAATGCATTTCCCCGAGTGAGCATTAAGTTTCTTTTGCTTTTATAGAGAGGGAGTTTAGGAAAAGGTTAGTTCACCAATGATTAAAGAGAAGGAAAGCATAAATTTTACTGCCTTGTTTTTACCTTTGATTTAAATAAATAAGATGTTGTTGTTGTTGCTTATCCTCAGAATATCTGACATTTGTCAGATAAACTCCATCAAGTTGTTGACCGCCAAAAAGTCAATAACCATGAGATGGTCAGATGTTAAGTCCTCTTTGGAAAGTCCGACGCATCCAAGAATGTGATCCAGTGAAGCTGGATGGCTACGGCATTTTGAACAAATGGGTGGATTTTTCTGCCATGTTCAAAAGAAAAGCACTTCTTGTAGCAAGTCTTGCTAGAGCAGTCTGAGAGCCACATGAATATGTTGATAAAAAAATAGGTGTCCCGAAAAAACAGTTCAAAACAAAAACCGTTCAAAAAACAAAAAAACTCATAGCTTTACACATGTAATAAATTTATTTGTTTTTTATTGAACATATTAAAATGCAGTGTAAAAAATGCTTAAAACAAAAATTGAAATATTTTTAAGTTCTTTAATTAGAGTGTTGTCCTTTTATGTCTAAAATATAGTTATCAAACTATGTTTTAAAGAAGAAATACGTTTAAAAATACTGATCTAAATTTATTATAAATATTTTAGTTTGTTCAAATAATAGAACAAGGCTTGAATCTGAACGCTAAAGAGAACGTTTGTTTTTTATATATAATTTTGAAATTTTAAATCCAATTTTTGAAAATCAAAGCCGACAATTTTAAATGACGATTGGTTTTTAACTTTTAAACAAGCCTTTTCAGAAAAGTTTGAAATTATAAAATTCAGATCTGATTATATTTTCTAGTTTTTATGTAGCTTTTAGAATTGTCTGTAGAGTAATATAAAAACAAAATATTTTCCTCAAGACATGCGGAAAAGTGTGACTTAGCTTCAGTTTTCATAAATTTTGTACTTTTATTTTTAACACACATTTTTCTTCTAAATGAATTTGAACCAAACTACTCAACTGGCACTTAAAACAATTCAACATATAAATATCAGGAAAAGTTTGAATAACTTATGGGTATGGCATTAGCATGATAACTCAGGAATCAAAGCGCTTCTAAAATAATGCTCACAAAACATATTCCACATAACTACATCAAAGAAAAATTCTAAAATTTCTATCTGTAACTTAAAATTCCTTAAAACTCAAAGAAGATATAATCAAATGCCCCAAGCCCTTTTAAAATGCCCTGCCTTTCAACTCAACACATCCTTCTTCACAAAAAGGGAAAAAGGCTGTACAAAAATCCCTATTTGTGGGAAAATAACGACTTAAGCTCCCCTGCTGCGTCAGACGTCTCAAGGTGAACTGTCCCAAGGGAAACTGGCCAGCTTCTTTAATAGCATTTTCTAGTACCTGTTCAGGCAAATGCCGATAGATATTCGTCCTTAGCCAGGCAAGCCTGTCTTGGAATGACACGTGGTGTCCTTTCTGTCCCTGCTGAGGGAAAGTCGGTACTTTTTTGGCCAAAGGTTTTTTAGGGAGTTAGAGTAAATGGAATATTCCCTAAGGGATATGAGAAAGGTAAGTTAAGGTTTAGAGAATTGGTTAGGTTAGAGTGTCGTGGATAAAAGGAATATTTAAATGGAATTTTTTTATGTTTTGTGTATTTTTTGTTTTATGTAGGTGGTTTATTTTAAAATTTATTTTTGTAGCCTGTTTAGTACAATTTAAGTTGTTCGTCTTTGATTGGGGAGTTGAAATATGTAAGTACTATTCATGATTTTTTCATGGGATGTAAACATCGTTCTTATCATCTAAAAGAAGACATACAAGATTTAATTCAGAACTAAAAAGTAGTGTTGAGTAATGACATTAAATTTCCACTTAACGACTTCCACGCTGGTATAATAAAAATTTTACGTTAGTAATTAAGACTTATAAGATATCTTTTCAGCTAGTGTTTTTTACACCAAAAAAAATACATGATTATTTCATCCTGAAGTAATTTTCTAAGAGTTTATAATATATTTTCTCTCCTTCTACTATACGGATAAATTATGCTCATAAAAGAAATTTCTTTTCTCGGTCAAAGACTACTTCTTATCACAAAAAATTTTTAAATACTCAAATTAAAGTAAAAGTTTAAAAAGTTAGCAAATTTATAAACTCAAGATAATTATTTTTTCAATTAATATAGAAAAATAAACTTACCTATTAGCTTAGTAATTTTGATGACAAATTCTGAGAAATGTTATATCGATAAAACAAAAATAATATTAGGTTACTTTAAAAAAAGCATTGATACTTCAAAAACTTCTATTAAGATTTGTGCTATTGAATTAGTTTGTAAAATTTGTTTTTCTTGATTATATCGCCAATTTTCAAACAGTTATTTATATTTAAGCATACGATATTTGGGAAAAGTAATATGCAGTCTCATTAACAGCAAATAAGTATTATTTTTGAAGTATTGCTTTTCAAATATTTCTTGTTCTAACTCGTTCAGCGAAGCAAATTAAATTATCATTTTCGTCATCACAAATATATAGGTGACAAATCTATAAAGGTGAAAATGTGAAGTACGGTTCACTCACTCTTTCGCGTTTCCCCAGCCCCTCCGTTTCACGGACATTTCCCGCCAAAACACTCCCATCCGTTGATAAAAGCCGGCAAGAGAAAATCCCCTAACAAAGACAATAAAAAAATCCTTCCTGGATTCCTTCCCGAAGAAAGCAGGTAATAGGATAAGGTGAGCGGAACGGCGAAGAGCTGCGCAAAAAATAACGGAATGCGGAATAAAAGGAATCGCTCTATTGCTGGATGTGATAATGGCGCGATGGTGCGCTTTTAGGGTCTGCCCACACAGGAGCAACAGTTGTCGCGAGACCCATTAAGATCCTTATTAGGTGGCTGTCACACTACAGTTAAAAAAGACGCCAGTTCCATTAATCGAGTTAAAAGAAAGATTCCTCTCAAGATAGAGGAGACTGAGACTCAACTCCATGCTTTCTCTCCTCCTCTTAAAAACTTGATTAATGGCAAGCGTCTTTTTCGACTGTAGTGTAGCAGCCGCCTTAAACGGAAGGAAGGTAGAAAGAAGAATACTCGAGGGATGGCACCCGTTTTCCTCCTCTACAGGAGACAGAAGTAGCATCACCCCTCAACTCCCCTTCTTTCTTTCCACTGTTTGATATGGATCTTAATGGTTTCCGCAACTTTTATCGCGTTAGTGTGGGCAGACCCTTAGTGCTTGTCGTAGCGCTAATGTGCGCGCAGATTTTATTCGGAGAAGTGAAGTGATGGTCCACTTCGTGAAGGGAGACCGGCTCTTTATGGGGGTTGATAGGGGGAGTTAATTAAGTGCTAGGGGGTAGATGGGCTGTGATGGGGAACTATCTTGATGGAATGTTCCTGTTATAGGGTTCTTCTATCAGATACGGTATTGAAGTACTATAAAACGGAAGTTAGGGTGTTGTTATGCTGGACACCTGTTTATTGGGGTTGTAAAGTAATGAAGGGATTGAGTAGGTGATGTAGGGTGTTGGTCAGTTTCAGAAAATCTTTACCTAAATGTTATTATCCAAGCAGCACAATCGTTCAAGATTCGTCCAATTTTCGTCACGTATGGTCAAATTTCGTTTACTTCTAGTAGCAGTTAAGTAAGCGACATATTTGATACGATTGAAGAATTAAGAAAAATTGAAAAATATTGAAGAATCATACACTTTGCCAGTCATGTAAATTGAATACACATTACAGAATTCACAGCTTCAGAAATATGATTCATTACGAATTTTTTACTACCCAGTGAATGTTTACCCTTTTAGGGAGAAAAGTGTCTGTGGAACCCCTGGATCCGCTTGCCTTGCCCAGAGGCTTTTCAGCCTTTATAAGAAAGACTTGTTGGAAATTCAATCAAAAAATATTCAAATGAAATTTTTTCAGTGAGCTATTGGAAATTTTATTATTTTTAGGAAAAAGAAAGAAAGTATGTAATCCCCACTAAAAATAATCTGAAGATTTTCTTCAGAAAAAGCCACTTTCTACAGAAATTCTACAAAAATTTTAAGATATTTTGCAGATTTTGCTTTGTCTTTAAACTATCTTCAGAATTTTTGAAGACAACTAACAGATATTTCGCAGACATAGATTTACCTTTAAATTGTCTTCAGAATTTTTGCAGACAGTTTGCAGATGTTTTAAAGACGATGTATCTTCAGAAATTTTGAAGACAAGGAATGCAGACATCCCCACTAAAAAAATTCTGCAGTTTTTCTATAAAAAAAAATCTGCAGGCCATCTGCAGTTATTTGGCCCCTTCATTCTGAAGAAAATCTTTAGATAACGTTCTTAAGAAAATCTTTAGATTATGGTTTCTAAAGAATTTCTTCAGAAAGAAGGGCCCAAATATAACTGCAGATAGTCTGCAGATTTTTTTTCTGAAGAAAATCTTAAGATTACTCAATGTTAAGCCTAAGGCCTAAGCCTACTTCCCCCATGCAACCATCTAACATATATGCTTGCACTTTGCAGTAGTCTTGCATCTTTGAACAAATGAAATTTTAAACCACAATATAAATAAAGGACATTCGGTAAATTAAATCATACCATATTGTTAGGTAGTCCCACAATTATCAGGAAAATTCATAATTCCAATCAGCATTCATTCAGGCACGCAACTAGTGTTGAAAACAAAACGTAAACAAGTAAACATTGTTCTATCGATTCGATTCTGCAATCGATTCTCTAGGTTAGATTCGATTCGTTTGATCTCTGATATCGATTCGGTTCCCGAAGATTTGATTACCTAATTCTCGAGAAAGTAGTTTTCCCGCTATGAAATATTAACATCACAAATACGATCTTAAAGTGATTAAAATTTTAAATCAACAGTACAAATAAGAAAACTTTGATCGAGTTCTAGGAATCGATTCTTTTACGATTTAAATTCTTTTGAAATCGATTACAAGGCATTCGATATCAGTTTTTTTTCATTCTGTACGTAAAATGATAAAATTTGTTAAATTTTAATATATTTTGAAGACAATTTGAAGATTCTGCTCCATCTGAAAAATGTCTGCATTCCTTGTCTTCAAAATTTCTGAAGATACATCGTCTTTAAAACATCTGCAAATTGTCTGCAAAAATTCTGAAGACAATTTAAAGGTAAATCTATGTCTGCGAAATATCTGTTAGTTGTCTTCAAAAATTCTGAAGATAGTTTAAAGACAAAGCAAAATCTGCAAAATATCTTAAAATTTTTGTAGAATTTCTGTAAAAAGTGGCTTTTTCTGAAGAAAATCTTCAGATTATTTTTAGTGGGGATTTTTCAGATTGAGCAGAATCTTCAAATTGTCTTCAAAATATATTAAACTTTAACAAATTTTATCATTTTACGTACAGAATGAAAAAAAACTGATATCGAATGCCTTGTAATCGATTTCAAAAGAATTTAAATCGTAAAAGAATCGATTCCTAGAACTCGATCAAAGTTTTCTTATTTGTACTGTTGATTTAAAATTTTAATCATTTTAAGATCGTATTTGTGATGTTAATATTTCATAGCGGGAAAACTACTTTCTCGAGAAATAGGTAATCAAATCTTCGGGAACCGAATCGATATCAGAGATCAAACGAATCGAATCTAACCTAGAGAATCGATTGCAGAATCGAATCGATAGAACAATGTTTACGTTTTGTTTTCAACACTAGTTGCGTGCCTGAATGAATGCTCATTGGAATTATGAATTTTCCTGATAATTGTGGGACTACCTAACAATATGGTATGATTTAATTTACCGAACGTCCTTTATTTATATTGTGGTTTAAAATTTCATTTGTTCAAAGATGCAAGACTACTGCGAAGTGCAAGCATATATGTTAGATGGTTGCATGGGGGAAGTAGGCTTAGGCCTTAGGCTTAACATTAAGTAATCTTAAGATTTTCTTCAGAAAAAAATCTGCAGACTATCTGTAGTTATTTGGGCCCTTCTTTCTGAAGAAATTCTTTAGAAACCATAATCTAAAGATTTTCTTAAGAACGTTATCTAAAGATTTTCTTCAGAATGAAGGGGTCCAAATAACTGCAGACCTATAGATGCTATAGAAAAACTGCAGAATTTTTTTAGTGGGGATGTCCTTATCTTTGAGAGCTTTAGAGAAGATGTTAGAAAATTTGTCAAAACTGATTTGTATTATTCAGGTTACCAAAGTTTTTCTCGTTTGAAATTACAACTAGAAAGAGAGATATGATCCTTATATGTTTTCAGAAGGAAATATAATACGGCCGAGAAAGATTTTCGATTTCACAACTTACTGATTAATCACGCTTTACGATTAAATCTCAAAGGAGGAATTACATTTCTTCTTTCAACTGTCTTTAAACTCAAGAGATAGACTTTTTTTTACCACAAATGTTCAAACGATTGGATTATATCAATTTCATTTTGTTCAGCTCATTCGAGTTTTTAAAAACATCTAGCTTGTTATTCTTCTTAGTTCCCTCGGTTTTATTTTATCCCATTATCTTTTGCGATAAAGTTTTAGAATCATAAAACACCGGATATAGCTGAACAAGCCTACCTAATGTTCTTTCGAGTTGGTCAACTCTACGAAAGCACAAAATAAAGTTAACCACTCCGTTCTAAAACCCGTTCACTCCAACCCATATCCTCTCTCCTCGACTCTTTGCCTCCAATGAAGCATAAATATCCGCCCCCTGGCCTAAGGGATTGTGGAAGCGTATCCAGCAGGACTAGCGATGAGCCCAGCTTCATAACCGGCCCTTCACATGAAGATCACGTTCCCACCCAGGGAGCTTTTGAATAAGGAAAAGGGGGTGAAATACTACTTCCTATTTTATCCCTTTTCATCTTGTTCAGCACTTGTGGGCTTTGTGGTGTGTAGACATGTGTGATCTAGGAAGTGTATCCGTGACGTTGTTATGAGTGTTTTTTTGCTTTGTGGAAAATGGAGTGAACTTTGCTGTAGAAGTGGATACAGAAAGGGAGAGGGTTAAGGGAATATGAAAATCTCCGTAGAGGATGTTCTAAAAATAAGGCCTGTTGGGGACATTATGGTGCAAGAAATTTGAATCTATAAAAAGATACACTTTGTGAACCAAGCAACTGAGAAAACTTACTAACTAATAGATTTTTTTTATTTTAGTTAGAATTTTTTTAGCCCTTTTACTATGAAATTGTGACATTATTAGGAATTAAGTACTGTAGGTGACTTGATAAGTATATGATCTCAACGATCAAAATGAACGTATACGAAATACGAGTGCGTTGGAGGAAAACATGTATCAACCAGATAGTACTTCACATCTTTTCATTTAACATACTTTTTGCTCCACTAGTTAGCATATGAGGGAAAATAACTGTAAATGTGAACTTACCTCGGTTCTTTTTCTCTTATTTTATTTTTTTCTCTTTCTTAGAGTGATATATTTTTCATTTGTTTTCTTTTTTCTCATTTCTCCCTCTCACTGTGTCTCTCTGTTCTTCACTTTTAACTTTTTGCATTCAAAAATAATTTTTCTCTAATTTTCTTTTTACCTCTTAATTAAATTGTTTGTTCTAATTTGTCTTGTAGAGGAATAGCAATGCAAATATAAAAATGAAAAAAAAAAGAAAAGGGGGGGAAAGGAGTTAAGAACAGAGGTAGGGAGAATAAGACAAGAAAAAAGACAAAAAAGTGTGAAAATAAGAGAAAAACTTTAAAAGACGAAAATTTTAAATAAATAGATATTAAAAGTGAGAAAGAAAGAAAACAAAGGAAAACATTTCAGAATTCCAATAATTATTCTCTTATTAAATCGTGTTATTAGCTCTTTATTCTCTTTTTTCAAATCTCATTGACATGTGATGCGTCAAATTCTGGATCATACGCTATTTTCGACACCAGTAGTTGACCCACAGTCAAATCTCAAATGGTAAAAATCCATTCTTTTGAAAAAATAGTTTGTATTCTGACTTTTGAAAAACACAAATTAGTGTTTTAAAAGGTTTTCATGTTTTTTGAAGAAAGTAAAAAAATCGCTTTTTCTCAGAGAGCTCTTGAGGTAGAACCACTCATCAGAAAATCTAAGTTGAAAAACAATGGATTATGTTGGAAATTTTGCCTACTTCAACTCGTAATTGAGATAACCTAAGGGGTCATCCATAAATTACGTGAGGTCAAAAAGGGGGGAGGGGTTTGGAAAAATCTCACCAAATCTCACCAAGGAGGGAGGGGGGGTCGATTAAAATATCACGTCAACTTTTTTTAACTTAATTATAACGTAATTAGGTGCTATGAAGCACAAAATGCAAATAATTTTTAGAAAATAATTTTTAAAAGTTGAAGGTAAATCTCACGTGGGGGGAGGGGGGTCAAGAAAAATCTCACTAAATCTCACCAAGGGGGGAGGGGGGGTCCAGATTTTGAAAAAAAAACACCTCACGTAATTTGTGGATGTCCCCTAACTTCTTCTAGTTTTTGAAAGAAACAAAAAAGAATTAAGAAACAAAAACTTTGCGGTTTTTGATGTGAATATTTGTTTTAGGGTGCTGATTCCAAATAGTATCAAGTTTGCTGCCTTGTGGAAATGCCACTCCTATACAAGTTTTGTGTAAAAAGCTACCGATTGACTAGGAGCACCCCTCAAGGATTTGTAGTGGCGCCATCTTAGCTCTGAATGAACCACTATTTTATAAAGAATTAATTTTTAATAATAATTTAATAAATCCTTTCAAATATTGAAAACCCTCTAGAACAGTGTTTCCCAACGTAAGGCGCACGCGCCACCGGGGGGACCTCTGGACTTTTTTTGAAAAGGCAATTTGGAAGAGCAATTTGAAAATTTTCAACCAAATTGCCTTTCCAGATTGAAAACTTTCTAAAAGGTTTCTAGGGGATGACCCCCAATCCCCTCATATTTTAGTCGTTTATTTAAATATACACTGTTTTTCCTTGAAAATTCTGCCGCTTACAATGAGCCGGTCTCTTTGAGTGTAATTTAAATGGTCTTAAAATGAACTAAAACACTATTTTAACTAAACTTTTTTGGAGGGAGGAACCTCCAGACCCCCTAATTTTTACTTGTTTAGTGTTTAGTCATTTAAAACTTTAAGTACTTTTTACTATAAATTACTCGTAAGGATGTACCTCAAAAAATTTTGAATGAAATCTCCCCTGAAACTAAAGCAACCCGGCAAGTGGATCTCATTAATATTATTATGTCTTTTAAATTGTATTAAAAGTTTTTTCATTAAAATTCTTTTGTATTTCAATTTTAGTTCTCCGTTTTGTGTTTTGTAAATTAACTCACTAGTTTTCTAAACAAAAAACAACCAATTAAGTTTTAAAATTGAATATTACATTTTGAGTGTAAAAATTTATGTGTTATCATTACATTGGGGGCATGGGAAATTTAGAAAGGCTTTGTGGGGCATGGACCGAAAATGGTTGGGAAACACTACTCTAGATCTTAGAAAGAGGATTTCCTCTCCATTCCATTCAACTAAAATATCCATTGCTGTCTAGCTCAAAACAATTAAGTTAATTAGCATTGCCGGATATTTTAATATTAAGTAAGTTTTTCTAAGTTTTATGGATATTATGACCTCCACCAGACTTTGTTTTTAGGGGGTTAAAGAACATTTGTTCTGAGGTACCTTTACGAATTATGACTTCCACATAGAATTTTTAATTCTGGTGCACTTAATTTCAAAATTGCGAAAACAATGTGAATCTAAAGAAGTATAATTGTGGGGTCTAGGGGGTCCTGCGCTATAAAAATTTTGGAAATTTGCCCCTCAAAATACGGTTTTAGTTTATTTTGAGACCCTTTAGATTACACTCAAAGAGAACCATTCATTGTGACAGAATTTTCGAGGAAAAACAGTACAAAGTATAATAAACGGCAAAACTGCGAAGAAAAGTTGGAGTTCCTACTCCAGAAATGTTTTTTTAAAGAAAAGTTCTTAAAAATAAAAAATATTTTCCACAAAAGAATATTTACCACTAAGTTAAGGTTCTTCCGGCCCGCCTCGTCATTTGGTCCGGCCCGCGGAACATTTTAAAAATTGTACTAAAAAATCACTGTTTTCGTGAACAAGAGTAAATGAGGAGTGAAGAGTGAATGAATACAGAAGTTTCCCCCGAAAAGAACTTAATTTTAGCACTTATATCGTGCTGTGCCGGTTCTACCATACGGACTATAACGATGGCGTCAGGAGAAAACCTCGAATAATCGAAATCCAGCTGCCTACCATAGAGAGATTCGTTTTCTTGCCAAATACCATTTTTCGCAGTCAACAGGTGGAAAGTAAATTTTAATGAGCTGAAAGCAAAAAACAGATGTTATAATCTCTCACAGGGAGACTGATTTTTTGTTCCAGCTGGCTTGGCCAAACCGCAAGCAAGAGAGAACAACTCTATGGAAAGAACTGTTTTATTTTTTTGATGCGTTGTGAAAAGTTTTAGTTAAATGCAGGTGTGAAATCAAAGCAAAAGGCTTCACTGCACTTAGGGTAACAGGATGATACTGGTGTTCCCAATGAAATTTATTTAACCCTTGTTTTGGCGTTAGTGACTTGACACTCGTAAATAAATTTGGTTGTAAGTAATTCCTCATTGGCATATTTGGCACAAACACACACTCGCCAATCTAGAATACAGTATTCATCCTGACTGCGGGGGCGATATCTAGCATTAGTGGCGATCGAAAGTTTAAGGACCGCTGTTATATGGAATAACTAATATCGTTATTGTCTAGTACTGGCCCCCCAATATTTGATAAAAGTCGGCGCCTATGTGTAATATTATTCTAGTCCAGATTAATTTTTAACTTTAGTATTAAACTTCATAAATATATGTAAACGACTCATTTTTTTCTTGAAAAATATTACTATTATCTACTGTATGGCCCTCCACGTCATTATAATCTCGGAATCCTGCCCGCGGATTCGAAAAGGTTGCCCATACCTGGTTTATTTCATCGTGAAAACTCCCATAGAATTAATTTACACTGTTTGACTCTCAATGTTGTTGTTGTTGTTGTCTTATGCCACTTGGAATATCCAAGCTCCACCGCAAAGCGTACAGGATTTAAGGCAAAGGGGGTGCGGCTCCTGAGAAAATGAGGCCCATGAAAGGTAGGAGTCCGACTTAAGCCTCGGATGATAGAGGCCGCCACCATCTATCTCCACCTCCACAATTTTGCCATGAATCTGAAGGGGAGGGAAATAGTCTCCAGACACCTGGACCCAAGGTAAACTGCACCATGACCGACCTCAGGACTTTCGGACCCACAGATTTAACGAGCACGTACTCCGCATATACTCGATGGGTCTTCAATGTTCATTTCAATGTTCTTTCAATGTTCACTCTGATTGAAGGATCCTTACTGAGGTATCCTACATTTGCATAGAAAATCGGAGGAGTAAAGAATGGAAATATGACAATTTACTGGAAGCTATGAGAAAGGTATAGTGAGAAAAAAAGCAACTGGGGTATTGTAAAATATTTTCACTGTGGTAACATACTTTAACCACAAATAAACTTCACAAACGGTTAGGATAAGTACTATATTAAAGCAAAAAAAAAACAATAAAATACCTACCCCTTTGTTTCTTTTCTTTATAACTTGTCATATATGTTCACCTCTATTTGACGAGGTTATACACCAGAAATATTCTGGCCGAACAAAAAGACAAGAATTTAAAATATCTATAAATTTTCTATCGAGTTTTTCGCACTTCTAAATCGAACTCATAGACAATAGAAGTAGAAGTTAACTCCCAAATTGTGATTCTATCCCCCCTATTAATCCCCAAAACAGCCACTTCACTAACCCTTACAAAAACCACGTATAAGAGAGATTTGTGTATTCTTTCGTTAGCACGAAATTTTCCACGAGTTTACTTTTGAGTCTACGTATTTTATATCCTGCTACATGGAGGGGAGATTCTCATAAAGGGCATTAAAGGCTTTCCTGTATCGCGAAAAACTGAATTATGGACTAAGCCTCTCAACAAAGAATAACCGTTCTCTTGGAGTTATGAGCAACCCCATATTGGATTCAAAACTGGTCGCCGTTGTTATTTCCAAGGGTTGTATATTGCACCTACGTGGAGGGCTAAATTTAGAGGCATTGTGTTAAGAGAGAGGTTTTGAGTGATGTAGTAACTCTTCGTCATGACTCTCCGCTTTATTGCTTGTTTGTGTATTCAGGTGGGGAACATAAAGGTGGTGTACATAATGCTGGATATGTGGAAATGTGTCAAGTGCTGTTTGAGAGTTTGAAATAACACGAGAAAGTTTGTTTGAACTATAAAATTGTGTGTAGCAGGTACCACTAACATTTAAGTTTTCCTTACTCGCTCTAAAATTCTATGTGTTTTTAGTTATTGGTTTAGTTTTAATAATTTACTCATAAGAACAAAGATATAAACAAGATTAAATTTCAAATTCAAAACCAGGATTTTTAAACTTTAAACTTTTAATGGTCAACCCGACTTAGGACTTCATCAGGGGTCACCCCCAGCCGTCACCCACATCCTGCTCGGGGATATTTATCTCATATTTCTTTCCATTTTCCATTTTGACTTTTGGGTAATTTTTTTTACATTAATGAAAATATAGTGATTTACTCATAAGAAAATGTGTAATAAGAAAGATTTTGAAAAATTATTCTGAAAGGAGATACAAATCTTTTAAATCAAGGTCGTATTTACAGGTAACTTGACTGGCGGTTAAACAACAGGCAAGGTTCTGATTGGCTGTTGAAGAAGAAAAACTAGTTTTCCACCAATCAGAGGTTTGACTCCCGGTTAACAGCCGGTCAAAGTATTCACCGGTAAGGTGAATACGGCTGTAATGGCACTTGTCAAAGTTGTGACTAAAAACGTAAAAGAAATATAGTTTAGGGGTGAATATAATTTTTATTAATAAGTAATTTTTATATGTTTGTTTCATTAGATCAAATGGGCAATACCAGCATTTTTTGAAAACAGAAAAATGCATTTTTCCAGTAAAGGAAATGGATCTAAATCCAAATATCCACATGAAAAGCTTCAAAAAAGTTTAGTTAATTAAATATTTAAAATTAAAATCGCCAAGCTCTTTGTATAGGATAGAAGAACGTCACGAACGAAGGAATTCGGCCAGGCTTTAACATGAAACCCAACAATGACTTTGATTTGTTTAAAAAATTAAAACATTTATTCCATTTTCTGGGATGGAAAAGCATCCTCAGTGGCAAAAAATTGATTTTTTGCCACTGAGGATGCTCTCCGAAGCAGAGAGTGAAACGTTTGGAAATAAATTTCAACAAACACGGCCATCCATCCCGGAAAATGGAATAAATTACTCTTCAGGTCGTGGAAGTTTTCATCAATTTAAATTAAAACATCGTTTAAAATCAATGTATAGGATAGAAGTACGTCACATTTGAAAATTTGACGATTTAACGCCCTTTTTAAAGTCAAACTTTGAAATTACACAAAAAAATAAATAATCATCGTAATTAAAAAAAATTTTGCTTGTATATTCCACTCTATGGTACCTTTATCGAATAAAAAAATAAAAAATAAATGCTGGTATTACCCATTGGTAATTTTGAGGATAGTGCGAAATATTAAAATGAGGCTCTCCGATATGTTCTAGGTTAGGGGATAAAATATTTTAAAGAAATTGAACTTTTAAATTTTTTTTCTAATCAAATTTATAGGCTCTATCCCAAGAATAATGGATTTTAATACTTTGCCTGTTTTATTTTAGAGAGAAAAATGTTTTTTTTAATTGAAAATATACAAATTTCCCATGGTTAGTTTTTTTGCTTTTACATCATTATTACGGCACATTTTAGGCATACATATGATAAATTTTTTATCACAGTTCAAAATTCAACGTTAGGACACTAAAAAAATGTAAAACATATTAATTTTAAATGTAATTACATTTAAATCAATGAAAGAAATAGTGGATCCTATTTTTAGTGTTTACAACAAATATTTTAAAAATACTGTTGAATAAAAATTATAAAGTAGAAAAGTTAACTGAAATTCTAATTTAATTGTAATAAACAATTTGAAAAAATATTTTAATCATACTTAAACGCTAATTAATAGTTTTATATTAGATACTTTTTTTCTAATAAAACATTGGAAAAAGAGTTTAATATCTTAAAGATAAGGCGTTAGATAAAAAGATTTGAAACGAGGAAGTAGCGATAGTATTGTTTTTCAACACAAGAATTCACTTTGATAAGAGCCATTTGGGAAGTTGTCAAAATTTATGGTTTTATTCAACACTTGGTAATTAATTAGTCACACACGTTGTTAAAATTTCAGGTAAACTATTTTCTTTATTGATATTACAAAAATTTCTTATACATTTTATATCATGTTTTATATTTGATGTGTTAACTATTAGTAATTTTTAAAATGGCTTTAGTTAGGATAAAATCCCCTTTTCAGAAAAATACAATCTAGTATGTACTGTATACATTTAGCTTTAAAAGAATTCGAACTAAGTTGTAAGGATTAGATTGGAATTGGGTATGATTTTTATTGTAAGTTTAACTATTATTATCAGATGAATGTAATTTTAATATATTTATTCTTTCACTTTTAGGTTCAAAATGAGCTCAGAAACGGTGTACGATGTATGTGTTGTTGGAGCAGGAATGTTTGGAAGTGCCGCAGCAAGATATGCATCAAGTGATCCTAATGTTCAAGTTTGCCTCATTGGCCCTGATGAACCGACAGTAAGATAAATATTTAAATGATCTTTTTCCGTATAAGAGTGTTTATAAAAAGTTGTAAAGTAGAAATAGATTGGGAAAAATTCATTTTTAAAAATTAAAAATTTTAACTCAATTTCAACAATACCTTTCGGCTGATAATCAAATAATAGGATGTTTCTAATAATCAAATCCATTTTCATGTAATGTGACTTTGCCTTTAAGGATGAAGATATGAATGAAAGAGAAATCTTTGGTGCTCATTATGACGAAGGTCGCATTGTTCGAAATTTAGATGACCATCCTGCCCGTATCGTTTTGGCAAGGAACTCTATAAGGAGATTTAGAGAAATTGAACAGCTTTCTGGTTAGTTATTAAATTGATTTAGACTTTTAAAATAATAAAAAGTACCCAATAACCTTTAACAAATTAAGTATATGCCAATTTCTTTTTCATATTCACTCGTTACTTTTTCTTTTAAATCAAACTTTGAAACCATCGATTTATTTTTATTCAGGTGTGAACTTCTATGAGCCTGTAGGATGTCTTTTTATCGGTCAAAAGGGCAGTGAATTCCTTGAGGAAGTAAGGACAGCAGCACGTAAGACGGATACTTCTTTGATTGAAATAACGGGGAACGAAGAACTTCAAGAAAGGTTCGTTTTCTTAAACTTTGTTTATTTCATTTAACAATTGATCAAGAAAGGTAGAAAATTCCTATTCTAGTAAGCCGCCGTTTCATTAGTAACGCAGCAGTTTTGAGAACTCTGAAATTTCAACTTATTAACGTAACTCATACGTTTAACCACTCTAAAAATTGAAAAAATTTTATTGTTGTTGTTTCTTATTCCCCCTGATCTAGTACAACTAGTTCGGGTCCGGGAGATCATTCACCCTCAAAAAATCCATGACTAATTTTGTTATTAATTTTAGGTATCCTTTTCTAAAGATAAGAGACGATGAAAGTGCTTTACTTGACATAGATGGAGCTGGTTATATTAGTCCAAGGAGACTCGTGTCCTTACAAAAGAAAGTTGCAAAAAGACAAGGATGTGTTAGTATTAACAGTGTAGCAGAAGAAATCAGAACTGCTACCGATGGAATTCAAGAGGTAGTACTATACTTTGTAATCATAAAAGTAAATAATGGAGGGCTAACACTAAATGACAATTTTTCCACAAAGATAACTCAAAGTAGTGTTATAAAGTGCCCTCAATATGTGACTACACATTCTTAGCAAAAGTTGATAATATTTATATAATTTGTGTAGTATAAAGAAAGTAGTATATCAAAAAGGGAATAATGTGTCAATTAAGATCCAATTTTACTTTATATGTTGAAAATTGGATCTTTTATAATGGACACACATTAAAAACCACAACCATTTTCAACTCTACCCAAAACTACTCAACATGTATCTAATAACTTAAGGAGAAAATTTTTAAATGTATTTAAATTTCCCTTTTGAGCCAGAATGCTGTTTTGTCTAAGGATAAGGTTTGTCGAGACGCATAAAATTATTTGATAGTGTTATGGTGCTAAAAATATTTATCCATACCGTTTTTTTTCTTCTCCTCTAAAGTCTACCTAATTTTCAGAACCGTATTATTTTAGAGTGTTTGAGTAAACATTTTTTTAATTGTTAGCTATATGAAAAGGAAATTATAGTAATTTGTTTTCAGATAAGAACAGCATCGAAGGATACTGTGAAATGTAAACATGTTTTACTAGCAACAGGAGCCTTTACTAATTTCAAGCCTCAAATACCTGAAATAAAACCGTTTGCTTTGAAATATGGCAAAGGAACTGCTGTGCTTGTCAGCGTCCCTGAGGAAGAAGCTAAACGTTTAAGGCAAATTTCATTGTTTTATTGTTATTATCACGTATTTTACCCAGTATATTTTTAACATTATAATACGAACATTAAATTCCGTTTTTAAGTTATATCTGTCATTAGCCAATTAATGTAGAACAAGCGAAATAAAATCGCTGCAAAGGCATATAAAAACACTTTAAAAGCCTAACCCTGAAGTACTATATACGGATATACGGAAAAACCGTTCAATGCAAAAACCGTTCAATAAAAAACAAATTAATTTATTACATGTGTAAAGCTATGAGTTTTTTTGTTTTTTGAACGGTTTTTGTCTGAACGGTTTTTGTTTTGAACGGTTTTTTCGCGACACCCTATAACTATAATCCTTATTTTTGGGATAAAAAAGGAAATAAAAAAAGCACAAATATGAAAAAAATATCTTTAGGTACTTACGTTTTATTTCATCTACTTTTCAGCGACCGCCAAATTCTGTTTCACAGCTATAGAAAAGTCAATGTACTTTGATAACGTTTTTTTATTCAACGGCATGGTTGACGAGATAGTACGTAAGAACCATACTTTACACTATTGTTTGATGCCACCTTTACACAAAGCATGAAATCAACAAATAAGGTTTTGAGAAAAATGTGTTTGAAAAGTTCCACATCAAGGCGATCTTAATATGAAAAATATAATGGCGAAAATAGTATAACATTTTACTCAATTTTGAGTTTTCTCTTTTTATCCGGGTATTTTAAAGAAATAACTAAATTCTGCTTTAATACATGGACCTAGTTTTTAACTGATCCTAGTTTAGGAATTTCTGATAAGTTACTCAAGCTACCTTATTTGAATAAAATTGTGAATATATTAATTCATAGTAACTACTGATTGGGAAAAACAAATATATTTTAGGGTGATGCCAGCAATTATAAGACATAGAGAAGATCTTGGAACGTACATGCTTCCCCCGATTAAATATCCAGATGGTAAGTGAGACTTATTGCTATCTATTTTCATATTTTTAACTTATTTTCACTGATTAGTAGAATTTGAGACAGAAGCTTTCCATGTATCTCTATAATGATCGTCTTAATTACATATTTTACCTCATTTGAATGTAAACGAATTAATACAATCATAGGAAATTATTACCTGAAGTACGGCAAATCTGGAGAAGAAGACCCTGTTGACAATTTAAAGGAAATTGCAGAGTGGTATAAAATTGGAGGAAACAAGGATATAATAGACACCCATCATGCATTTGCAACTGAACTTTTACCAGGTAAGTTCTTTGAGGGTAACATTAGGATTCAACTATTCCAAGTCCAAGTGTTACCTCTGTTGCTTATAAACTTCCAACTATGGGTAGTCATAATATAAATTTTAAAATTGAAATAAATTTTATCCGATCAAAATACAAACCGTATAAAAAAGAAAATTCTAGAAATCCTTCTCATATCAGCTACGTCGTTTCGCTGAAGCTTTTATTTGCTCTTCAAAAAGCGATAGGCTTCGGCTTCGTGGTCAGGAACACTAGATTTTTTTATGCACCACATAAAAATGAATCACTTATTTCTGAAACATGTCAAACGCCACTAAACTTAGGGGAATTTTGTTCATGCCGCCTCATCTGCAGCTTGTTTGGGACTGTAGTTTTTATTTATCGAGTACAAACACTATATGCGATTGGGAACGTCATTCTTTAGAGGTTAGGTCCATCAAGCCATAGTAAAAAACGATATTTTTAAAGTTTTTGTAAGAATCTCAAGACTAAGCATTAAAATTTATTTCTATGCTTGTGGTCATTGATTACATCTATGTAATTGATATTTTGGATCTATGAATCCCTTTATCAAAAGAGACATCAAATCTATACCCCAGATCATAATAGTGAACTAATTAACTAATTTTGTAGGCTTTTAAAGCAAAATCATTTTACTGTCCACCAAGTTACATCTAAACAACTATCTAAATGATTTCGAAGCTTTCTATATTAACATTTTGCATTGGCTAACCACTATTTTTTTAGTCTAGAGTGGAAATCATCTATAAAAATAAGTATTTATACATCTACTAACCAAAAAAGAAAAAATAAGAATTCTATATTAATTTTATGGGTTAGTATTTAATAAGGAAATGTTATTTTCAGTTAATATTCCCACTTTTATTACCAAATTTGATCACCACACAATAACCATATAAAACCATCGGTTTCAAATTTTGAACAATCAATAACAACAAGAGTATCTCTTAAGTTTTAGTTTTAGAATAATTCAAACGAGTTTAAAGAACTAACGATACAGGGACCTGTAGGGTGGGAAATTTCATACCTCAAACGTACTCTTGTTGGTTTAGAATACTAAATTGTTAAATAAAAAATTCAGGTTTCCTGACGTGCATGGTTTTTCTTATACTAGTTTTTTCTACCAAAATTTTTCCAGGAATAAAAATCACAGGAAAGAAGACAATTGGTTGCGTTTTGTGTTACACCCCCACAGGGCTGCCATACATTGACAGAGTGACAGATTCGCTCTCTGTCGCGATTGCAGGGAATGGAAGAGGAGCAAAGTTCTCTAATGAAGTTGGACGCATCGCTGCAAGTTTGAGCACTAAAGGACAATGGGATTCTGAGCTTGAAAAAGATCAGTTTAAAGCTCTCTTCAAATGAAATTAAGGTATTAATAAATTGTCAATCATATTTGAGCCTCTGAGAAATTAAGTGGTCTAACACTAAATTTTTCAAATTTGTGTTTGACCGTTTTTGAAGTTTCTGAAAAAATGGGTTATCTCTAGTTTATCTGTGCTGAATGAGCTTTTTTATAGTCTTCTCAAAGTCTTGTATATTTTTCCCGAATTTTTATGGGAAAAATGAACTTTTTCCCTCAGCTGGACTATCTCTAAAGCGATAAATTTCTTGGATGAAGCTGATTTTTTTTATTCTTAGCAGAAATTAGATATTAAATTAATTTATTATTTTTTGCATTGTTTTTACATGGTTATAAATACGTATATTAATATTATGAGGTAAAATTTCAAAAGATAATTTTTTTAGAATATATTTGTTCTGGATAAAATCGCACAAATAAAACATTTATATTTTTTCTCTTGTATTTTGTTTACTATAAAAATCATGTGTAAAAAGTCGAAACAAATTTTTGACAGCTATTTTTTATAACTGTACAGGTAAAAAAATAAACAGGTTTTCTAGACGACAATGTTATTTCGTTTTAAAAATTTTTGATTAACTAAAAAAGGTTTTAAGTAAAACTTGAAATGAACTGGAAAACAGTCTAAAAAGCAATAATTTATTTCACAAGCGTATCACAGCTTTACAAAAACTACAATTTTAAAAAGGCTGGATTCTTTTTAATCTGAAAGAATAAAGAAAAGTTACTTGTGTGTGCGAAATTAAAAACATCAACACTAAGCGTTTTGTTTAAATATACATACTTTCTATTCACCTTCAGAAAACACTGAAGTCAATGTTGCTTATTTGAGTGCACGGCACGACGGGATTCCTAAATTAGTTTCCATAAAAAATGTTAGAAATCTACTTACATACGCTGATTTTATCTACTTTTGTGCTAATTACTTCTAAGCTACTGCAAAAATACATTTGAAGTATTTTGAATGAACAAATATGTTTCCTTAATATAAGCCATTAAGATACAACTTGCATTTATTCAATAATTATAAGATTTTATAATTAGAATTTAAGTGAAATTAAAATTGCAATTCACTATCACAATTTAACTTGAATAAAATATTGCAATAACTTACTCCTCAGAGGGTACTTTAAAAGGGTTCAGTTGCACTTCTTCTAAAGTTGACGCATCACATATTATTTTAGCAAGAGATGTCTTTTTTATTTCTCTTAATTGTTCTGAAATTGAATTGATTACATATTAATTCATTCAAACTTTAAACTGCTATGCATTTTGATAGTAATACATATTAGTTTAGCATTTTAGTATTTATGAATATTCACTAAATTTTTAAAATTGAAAAAGTTATAAGAACTCGATAACGCGGCAAACGCAGTGTAATTTACCTGGTGTGAATGAACCTGCTTGGTTTCTGTGCTCAAACCAATACCTGTCCCCGAATTTTATTCTCTTATATTGTTCTCCTAACACTTCAGCAATAGTGGGTCCAACCAAAGCGTTTGGGGCTATATCTTCAACCAGGCCACCAATATAAAAATCGATATCATGAACACATCTGAAACAAAAATACATATTCATAACTATTATATTTTCACTCCTAAAGAAAGTTTCAAAATTAACCGAAAATTTTTTTCCAAGATTTAAGTTCTGTGTACTTTTTAATCATAATCTTTGTATGGATATCTTACTGTTATTCACAAACAATTAAAAGGTTTATTTATAAAAAAGACTCACTTGTATGACGCTTTTAATAGTTTCACTACATCTTCAGACATTAAACTTTTGAGATCTTCGAAACTGTTTATATCATTTCCTTTGTACAATTTTTGATAGTAAGTGTAGCCAGGAATTCCATGGTCTCTTCCTCTTAGTATAGTCATAGAAGACAAGTCGTTTCCAATATTCTCTCCAAACATTCCTTTAAATAGATGGTTCCTTATGGAGTCACCTGCAAAAACATTAAAATTATTAAAAACTGTTTCAACTCCAAAATCTAATAAACGACTCAAAAATGGTGAAATCAGGAATTAATGATTAAATGTGACCTAGATCTGCAGACATTGAGATAGATAGCTGTTGTTTCGATATGCTAAAAAAGTAATCTTTCTTCAGATTTATTTTTGTGCTCTACCCCATAATACCTACGGTTCAAACTATTTTCCGAATTGAAATTATTTCTGAACTCCCTTAAATTTAAACGTACGTAAGATAACAAAATTCATGTAATACTTTTCAGGAATAAAGATGAGCTCAAAAGTTATTTTGAGGCGTTTTTATGACTCAATCACATATTATATTGATTCAACGTGAGGAATATTCGTAGTTCTTGGTCATTTTTCTTCGCCGCACCTCTATATTTCAGAAACCCTGCATTTTTACGGCTCAAATAGGCTTTCTCATAAAAAAAGAATGCTTTTTTCTATTAGTAGATACATAATTATATCCATTCATTATTTTGATTATATTTTGCCCATAATGAATATACTAACGTCTGGGTTTTGTTTTTTATAATAACATTAGGCAAATCATAATAATTACGAGAATAAAAGAAACCAACTCACTCAGAAATCTATCAGATTTCATTATCCGATCGATCAACATTCCTCGTATCATTTTTTCATACTGTCCATTCAATTGAAACCCTTTATGAGGCTTTGTAGAAGTGATGTACGACGTATTCCAAGCCCCACTAACAGGATCTATAAGCAGGACACTTTCTGGAATGAAAGTGTGGCCGTAGCGGCAAGCGACGGTTAAGTATTCGTCACCCACGCTCGGATCCAACTCTGGGTCATATTCGGTGAATTTCAGGTCATCAGATGACACTCTGAGGTCATAGTCATCTAAGAACTTGCCCAAAACTAATGGCAGATATGAAGCGTATGTGATGTATTGAACTTGAGCTATGTGAATGCGCCTATAAGAAAAAATTTGGATTACTTGCATAGAATTGAAAACTGATAAAAGAGTGGTCTAACTCAAAGTCTTACGATTTTGAGTTTGCTTCATCTTGAGATTCCTGTGGAGTTCTTCATTCGGAGGAAAAGTGGTTTGTTTTAAAAGTTTAGTTTTGTATCCGAAAGATACAGGACTTAGACCAGTTCTCTCTCAAACGCCGAACACTAATTCTCTAAAGTTATCTCAAATGAGTTAGGCTTTTTCCCCTGAGTGATTCGATTTGAAAAAGTAGAAGAAATTTTTCATACTTTCTTAAGAAATTTTACATGCTCCTTTCATTTTTATTAAAGTGAACAAAAAAAACTGTAAAAATATACTGTAGGTTTAAAAGAGAAAGGCACTAAGTCACAAACAGTTCAACTATTTTGGCGATTTTTTAGCACTGAATCCTAGTTTATTAGATACTATGTATTTTAGTAAAGTTTGGCGAGATTTTGGGAGTGCTTCATTGGTTTATTGGCATCATTCTTCCTCTCTTTCACAAGTTTCGCCAAGAGTGACTTAGTGTCTTTCTCCTGTAAGCCAGGATTACAGTTTCATGTTAAGATATTATTAAATCTAGTGGCTTTGACCTTGCTTCTTGAAAGATCCTCTCATCGTCCCAGTCTTTGTGTACTTTGTACAGCTCTTCGCATATATTGTTGTGGTTCCGCATAAGAAGGGTATGAGCAGTGAGAAGTATTGTGTTCTGATTTGTGCGTACATCTCCTGTAATAAAATTAGGGATATGTACGTCAGTAAAACTTCAAACTAGATAGCTTCTTTATAAAAAGTATATTATTAAAACATAAATATATCGTCAAGTCATTGCGTTATTTTTAACACAAAGTTTAATTGTAGATACAAATGCAGTTGACAGGTTGATTATAAACCAAAGCAGGAATTTTTGCAACTCATAAACCTTTAGTAATGATAAACTAATTAAAGATATTTACCAGTGTTCAAACGTTGAGTGGATTTCTATTTGTAAAGAATTTTATATAAAAAAATTACAAAAATTTAAAGAAAAAATTATTGGATGAGTTTTCCCTCCTATAAAACTATCTGTCTTTGTAGCTAGCGTCATATTCCCGAAGTTCAAACAAAAAAATTAGATTACCGTAGAAATTAAAGTTTGTTCACGACAATAAAGGAATGGGATTTAGTCACTTGGCAGGAAGGATATTTGAAACTTACCAGATTTATAACAAGCATTTTCTTCTGGTTTCGATTGACAAAAGTCTTCTACAGCAACGCCAGGAAGCAATTCTCCAGACACCGGTGTATATTGCACTTTGAGCATCCCTATATTTTAATTGAGAAAAGTATAAGGTGTATCTTATATAAGGCTTCAGTAGTTTTGCAGTAAAGAAAAGCTACATAACGTATCTCGTAACATTAGTGTTTTTTAATTGTATTTTAATTTTGGAATGTGTCGATCACTTAACATTCTTGTCTTGATGGCAAAATCCTCTCCTTCCTCTAAAACATGGGTGTCTAAACTATGACTGTTTGAGGGCCACATTGCAACGATAAAAAATTTGCTGGGCCACACATAGAATATTTTTTTACAAATTGAAATAAAAATTTACTCTATGTAGTTTTATTAAAATAAATTAATTTCTTTTTACCATAATTTTTAAAAATTTTAATTAGATATGTATAGGTACATATTTAATTTAAATTTGTAAAAGTTTCGTTTCATTTAGTTCAGATTCCATAAAGATAGAAATAATTCATAAGCTATCTAGTATCTAATAATTAATGAGATGGATATTGGGTTGATATAGGGTTCAATAGACTAGGTTGTAATTCTTAATGCATTTTCAAGATGTTTGTTCACAAATATAGGTATGCCAAAAGCTAAAGACTTAAATAAAGCATTATGGTGAAAATTAGGATATTTATCGCGGGGTAGGTAATCTTTATAAAACTCAAGTAAAGAAACATTCCCAAATTTTTCTTTGGATGTCACTTTGCAGTTCAATGCATTCTATTTGAAGGTAATTTATTTACTTCTGGAGAAAATGGGGTAAAAATATGTTGAAATGATCTTCATTTTTTCGTAAATTTTGAAATCTACTTTCAAACTCTTGAATTAAATCACAAATTAATGCAGCATATATTTTGTGCAATTCACAGGCTTATGTGCAGCCAAAGTACTGAAATGTGTCAAATATTTTACTTTTATTTAATAGTGCCAAAATGTCAACTTTCTTTCAAACACTGTTATTGTCTGAATTCTGGAACATATCATTAATAAATTGATTTTTTCCCTTGAAGTCTCAAATTTACACCATTCAAATGTTCTGTTAAGTCTACAAAAAAGCTAAATCTAAAACTCAAACTTCGTCTTTAAATTCAGTCACAGGGGGTTTCCCTTTTGTTTCCATAAATATTTTTATTTCAGTTTGAATCGATTATATGAAAAATGTTGCAAACATTTATTTTTTAAAACTAGGGGCTTTGCCCCCTGCTCGCTATCGCTCACCAACCCCCGGAACTGCTTCGCAGTTCTATGAAGATCGTTTCGCGATCTTAGCGAGCAGAGCTCGCTTGTTTCATTCAACTATCCAGTTAAACCTTGAACTTGTCTGCTTAGTAAATGATCATTTAAAATCGAAACTTTTTATCTCTCTAACTTATCAATAACTTAATGCGAACCATTACTACCAAAATATCAAAATAAAACTGTTACTAAAATATTCATTTTTAGTTTACCATTAATTTAACCGAAATGTTTTCAAAAATATCCAGCAAGTGTACTAACTATCATCAACCATCTTAGAGAAAAAAATGGCATTAAAAAACTTAATTTATAAAATGCACGTGTGTATCTAGTGAATCATCGGGAATAAGAAATCAGATTCATAAAATAATCACCTGTTTCTCTAGTGAACGACCAGAAAGAGAAGAACAAATTGAAACTTGGTATCTTAATAATTCTAAAACTAATTCGATTTTTTTGAAAAACGAAACGCCAATCTTTCTATAAAAATAATTGTATGCGTGTTTAAAATATCATAGTTCTACTGTGATTAGTTTTTCTATTATAACGAAAAAACCAAAAACGGGTAAAAAATTTCGAAACTTTAGAATTTAATAACTCCAAAAATAATTTGAAATTCGAAAAAAGGGCGACAAGGTGCAAAACTTCATACCTAAGAATATGTGTCTGCAAAAAATCATGTTTCTGCTGTAAATAGATTTTGCTGGGGGCGAACTCGCAGCCGAAAAAAATAATTTTCGACTTTGACATTAAATAACTCCAGAACTAATTATCTAATTAATTAGGTTTGGAAACTGAAATGACCCTCATACATTTGTCTACCAATGGTCAAAATTTCATAATATTCCTTCAAATAGTTTTTGCATAGTGATAGTTCAAAGTGTTCAAAAATAAAATTTTCAAAATCAGCGGCGGTGGTGACGGTCACTGTTACTTTTTTTTAATATAGAGAGAATAAAAATGTGCAAATTTAAATATTTTCATAATTTGCGCTTGGGCCGCATTTTAAAGGCTTTTGGGCCGCATGCGGCCCGTGGGCCGCACTTTAGACAAGCATGCTCTAAAATATAAGTTTAAATATTATTGATGTATATGTAGATATGTATTCTTTGTATCCTCTTTTTTAATTTTTATACATATTTATAAATTTCATTAGGTTCCTTTTAGAATAAAATAATTAAGTTTTTATCGGATATGGCGTGAAATTATTCTGAAATTATACTCAACGCAAGGAATTTTTCTGTGCAGATTTAGGGTGACCTTTTGAAACACCTTGTATATGTTACAGTTAAAGTCCGGAAATCAGTTAATTTACAGATAACCTAGGTAATTTGCAGATTAACGAGGGTGATCCGTTAAAGAGCGAATTTTTTTTCAATTTCTAAGATTACCTAGGTAATCTTGAAATTACCTAGGTATTCTGCACCCTACCGACTAGACACTCGTTAATCTGCATACTACCTGTAATCAGTTATTTTACATATTAACGAGGGTGATCCGTTAAAGTACAAAATTTTATTTATTTTTATAAAAAGTTTAAGGTGGTTGGGGGGGCTGCCGCCCCCCAAAACCTTCCTGTCCTAACTATAACCAAACTCGTTTTGGGGGTAAACAGTAACAATGACGAATCAAAAAAGGGGGATCTGTACTTTTTTCATATTACACAAAACACGCAAATCCCATAAAAATAGTAATGAAATAGCAATTTTAAAACTAGAATATAAAAACAATAATAATAGAATATTAAAGTACCAACTGAGATTTGTATCAATTGTGGTTTTCGATCTCGATTTGACAGCGTATTTCAATGAGCACTTAAACTAGCAAATCTTAATGAAAGCGCGGTGTAATCGGCTGGCAGCCTGCCCTGAACTATTGCTAGGATTCGCGATCGATTACATTTGTTAAACCCTTTCCCAGGTTCCAGCGATTGTTGAATTAACGTTTGTTGAAAAGATATTTCAACAGCTGGGACATTTGCTTTCGTTAAAAGTAATCTCTGTCACTCTGAAGTCGGAGCTTCAACACAATTGTTTCAAAATACCCGTTTTAGTAGTAATATACTGTACTTAATCATGTAAATTTACAGTACTTACTTGCTTGTATTATTTTGTTTTAACATTCAACATGACAACTACCAGTGCTACGCACTATTTGAAATCAAAACACCAAATATGACAACAAACTACGTATTGAAACCCATCTGCGCAGGGGTAAGCGCATGTCGCAGTGAGCACCTCAACATTTTAACAGAAAGTATTGAACGAAACAAACTATTTTGAACTTTAACTATCAAGAGGCCGTTATAGTGTAGATTCCCTAGGTAAAATGCGAAAAACTCAAAAATCCGCACATTAACGACAGAAATCAGTTAATCTTAAGTTTACCTAGGTATTCTTCAGAATAACTAATTATCAACTTTAGCGGTAACATATATACTAAATCATAAAATTACCAACCTCTTATAAAGCTTCTTAGGAATTTTGAATCCTCCTCTGTTTTCCCATATACAAGGGAGAGATCTTGAAAGGCAGTGTTTTTGTTCACGTGAACCCTCTTTCCTTCAAAAGAATCACACCCATGACACATTCTTTAAAACACACTCAACTTCGATCTACTAGTTAAAACACATACACACAATAACGGAAAAAATATTATATTATATTATTTATTTATATTAATGGGGGGGAGAAATAAGAAAACATTTTCTTACCTCCGTTACATTTACATGGTTCTGATCGCTTAGTATCTAAACACCTCAATTTGAATTTTGAATAGTAAGGATCATCTTCAGGTATATTTATTCCCATGCATTTGTCACTCATAACCGGACTTGGATTGCAGCACTTTATTTTATCTTTTCCTGGGAAGTACAAAATCAGTCAATATACAGGGTGATTCAGAAATAATCATCAATAATTGGGGGGAGGTAGAGGGGCCCTAGACAAGCATATTTCGAATAAGGATGGTGGGGTGCAGCCTTACCGTTAAAGAGCTAGGACCTAATGTAGTGCGAGCACGTTTCAAAAAGCCGTTTTTAGAAGGCCCGTGTGACGAAACAAACATAATAAAATGAAAAAATCTATTGCATGAGGTAAGGAAGTATCCTACTACCTACACCATGAATTCGATAGACTTTGAATCATTTTCTAAACCGTGGAGTGAGTTTCAACAGTGCAATATTAATCTTTTAGTCAAAGAATGGAGTTCCCTTAATGGTATTTAGAAAAATGATGATCGGGGAAGGAATTTTCAATAAACGTAACAGTGATAATTGAAATGTTTGATCATTGAAAATTCTTCAAATTGTTTCTACCATTGTTTGACTAAGAGGTTAATATTGCACGTTTTAAAACTCACCCCACGGTTAAGCAAGTGGTCCAATTTCTATCACATTGAGAATTTAAGTAGTACGGATACTCCTGTACCTCATGCAATAATGTTTTTCATTTATTATGTTTTGTTTCGTCACACGGGCCTTCTATAAACGGCCTTTTGAAACGCACTCGCACTACATTAGGTCCTAGCTCTTTAACGGTAAGGCTGCGCCCCACCATCCCTATTCGAAAAATGCTTGTCTAGGGTCCCTCTACCTACCCCCCAATTATTGATGATTATTTCTGAATCACCCTGTATAGGTATACTGTCTGTCTATCACAAGAAGAGCTCTGGCCGTCGCTAGTTCACATAAGTGGTCATAAAGCTTTTTTCTTAATTTTTGTTTTTATGATCTAAGAACATTTTTAGTCATTTACCTAAGTCATAAAAATACAAATTTATGATTTTAAATGATCGTTATTCATGATCGAGATCTCGAAATTTACGATTTATCATTCGACACCATACCACCGCTCATGTGAACTAGCCTCAGCCAGAGCTCTTCTTGTGATAGACAGACAGTATTCTTGATCAGAACTACAATCTATACAAGCTAAAAAGAGAGAAAAAATACAAAATTACTAGTACCGTATATTCGGGTAAGGACCCCCGAACCTTCCTTTATCTATGGATTGAGATACTAAAAATTTAAGAAAATTTTAAGATTAAAACGGGTAAATTTCAGGGGAGGATACCAAATTTCCTTTGGACGTAGCAAAAAATAATTATTCAGAATTAGGAATTATTTTGGAATCAAATGTTATAAAAATGTAAAGTCGAATTAATGTAGCAAGTATTTCAAATTAAGTTTTAAAGTGCGTAGAAAACTTAACTTTTGATTATTATGCGCCAGATTTACAAAATTTTATTTTGTTTGGTTATAAAGGAAACTCTTTTCATTCAACGTTCAACAACGTTCATTCAACTTTTAGGTATAAAACTGTATGAAACATTAGCAAATTAAACGCATAAGTGGGAGATGGAAAGAAATGTTTTTTCACCTGAACTTTCGTAAATGTGACTATGGGCCAAATCATGTGCAACCACTTGACCCCAGATCATGAATAGCGTCGTGAGGTCATCTTCAAAGGCTTGTTCGGTCTGTGCCGTGAGTTCATTTGACAGGATACGGGCATTAGGTAATGGATAACCTGAGGCTGAGGATCTCAAGGTAAAAACTCCTAAAAATTGATGAATTAATTTAGAAGCTTTACTTTCTCAAAACTTTTAAACCAAACGTTATACATTAAAGGTAATAAAAGAGTAATCACAAGCTTCGCAAGGAATATCAAGCTCCCCTTGCAAGAACATATTTTCTTTTAGACTTGCAACTCTTTTTGATATTATCAACCAAAATAATATAAAACTTCATAAGTTTTGGTCGAAATGAATGTTTATTCATTTAACACCATCAGTTTAAATGGTCATTTTTCTTTCTTATTACAATGTGAGTCATCGTTCGAAATTCAACATGTAATTAAGAAAGATTGAGGTTAAGTAAGTTGTTAAGCATTGGAAAAAGTATTAGGTTTCATTTTGAGGGGTGTGTTAAACCTAAAACCTATCTTACAAAAATAATTTAAGATCAATATTCATTGATGTAGAATTCCACAACTTTAGCTACTAGATCACAAAAACTAGCTAGATGCTAGCTTTTTAGATGCAAATCAACGATGTTAAACGTTATGTTTTGATAGAAGTCCGATTGTTTCCATTTAGAAGTCCGATTGTTTTCTTTGTACTCGTATAAATTAAATAAGTAATAAATATTAGAATGGTAAATCATAGAAACACATTGTTGACGTCATTATTTAAACTACAGTGCAGATTAATTGAATAATTTTATTTTTTAGAAATACTCATTTTATTTTACTTAAGTAATCCATTTAAAATAGGTACTTGTAAAAATAAAAGCAATACATGTTCCTCAACTTTGCCTAACTGTTAAATTAAAGAATTGGAATGTAAGAAAAATCCCACAATTTAATTTCTATTTTTTATTAGATAACGTACTTCTCTCAGAAATTCAAAATTTTACTTACCATCGCCATAGTCGAAAGGTAAACTTCTTTGGAGGCAAATATTAGCTTTCCCCCAGTGTGGATTTTTTAGGTTATTGCAGCTTCCATCCATAGTTCTGTATTTGTTGTTTGCTGACAGCTCACAAGAAATGTTCATGGAATTGCATTTGTTTATAGAAGCTTTTAAAGAGATAATATTTTCTTTGTTCAACAGGTCTCTTCTGTAAGAAATTGCTCTAATATTAATGTGTCGTATAACTTCAGTAAAATAAAGTTTAAGTATAATTTAATGTCATTACACTTTATTCTTCATTCAGATATTTGTATTATAACTTTAACCTCATTTATTAGATAATATAATAACTATTTTATCATCGCATTGATATCCAAACTTTTTTAATTTACCCGGCTAAAGTAACCCCTTTTAGCTCTCCCTAACCGTAATTGACCACACACAGTAAGGTTTAAATTTTTTAAAACCTTACATTTGGTAATCCTGTGTATAAAAGTAACCTTCTTTAATCTCTAATTTGAAAAATATTATTTCTTGATTAAAGATATCAATATCCGGCCTAAAAACAAACCATAGTTAAAACTAAAATATATCTAAGTTAATTTAATTCAGAATAATTTAATGTGAAAAAGCGCTCTTCGGACTAGGTTTTCAAGAATTAATGCAACTTTATATTCAAAGGGAAAAATTGGTTTTTACCAGACAACTAGTCGAATACTAATATCTACTACAAAATAAAGTACGAGACACAAAATTTATTAATTTTAAAGTGAACTTACTTTACTTCACATTTGTTCGAAAATTTGCCACTTGAAGACGGAATCGTGTTTTCAGAACCTAAGCTTTCTATAAATAGTAAAAAAAACAGTTTATCTCTCAAAATAAAGTTTGGAAAAGGTACAGCGTGCTAAAATTATAATAGTTATAAAAGAAAACTACGTAGATTATTAAGTATTAATAGACTTGTGGTTTTACATGTGTATTGCTTAGAGTAGTGGTTCCCAAACTGTGGTTCACCGGACAATTTTTGGTGGGTAGTAAAAAAATTTTTCAACCCACAACTTATCAAATTTACAGTTTAAAATCTAAAAACGGGTTGTAACTCTTTGTACAAAAATTACAAGATCTAATTAAACTTACACTTTTTTGAAAGAAAATTAAAACAAGCTCATACTTTTCTCGCGTTTTCATGGAAGCATTGTTTTGATAATTATTTTTGTAAGTTTTATCTAAAATACGTTTTTTAAAAATGTGTAACATAATTTGGCCTGTAAAACTTTCTTGATTTACTGAGGTTTTCGATGTGGGTGATCGTTATTTAAGAGTTGAGTTTTTAAAGAGTGTGTAATTGTCCTATAAAGTTCGGTAATCACTGGTTTAGAGTAAAGTAGAATAAATATATAAGAGTACATTTACCTTTTTTCCAGTAGTTTTTTCCATTACATTCTGTGAGGTCAGCATAAGTTATTGTAATTAAAAGAAATACCAAAATTATTGTAAAGCTGTTGAAAGAAAAAGAAGATAGTAATTAAATTATTGCCTGCAGATTTTAGTTGTAAAAAATCTTGAATGCAAACAAAAGTAAAAATTTACTATCACTTGTATAACTTAAATAGTATTTTTCTGTACATCTAGTATAAAATAGGTGTCAAATGAATTGTGTGCTGAGAAAATTTTCCCTAAAACTAAAAGAACATGTCACCCCACAAAAAATTTACTTAAAATGAAGGAAATTTTTCTTATTTTAATATATTCAGCTCTCTTAAAGAGGTTTTGAGGTAAAATATTTTTTAAATATAATATAGGGGAAAGTAGTGTATCTCTGACCTGAGTGTACCTCGGTCCTAAGTGTAAATCGGTCCTACACTGTTTCTAGCTAAACTTTTTTTTTAGTATGACAACATTAGATATGTAGTTAGGATCCTTACAACCAGAGCTCTTATTTTTACTAATTTTTTTTTAGTTTAAGATTTGAGATAATAGAGATTAAAAACTGATTTCGCCCGTTAAAAGTAAATTTCTTAAGTTTCACCTCGAAACTATTAGTTTAAAAAATAAAAATTATATTTTGCAGTGAATTTTATATCTTAAAGTGTATTTTTTAAGCTATAATATTATGTGTTTGAAATGGGGCTGGATTTATAAACTGAACATAAAGCGCATGTATTTTTTCAGTAAATGATCAAAAGATGTACCTTGGACCTAAGGAAAGTGTTATACTTGGACCTACCCAATACTTGGACCTTAATACCTTGAGTGATTGACAAAATCCCTCTTCTGACTTTTATTACATTGGTATATTTATTTTGAAAGCAGGCTAAGATTTAGTTTTATGACTAAACCCATTAAATAAGAAATAAACTAAGAATTTTTAAACTAAGAAGGTCCAAGGTACACTACCTTTGAAACCAAGGTACACCTTGGACCTATGTTTTTCTTTCATTAATTATGTACTGAAATACTTCAATTAAAATTCAGAAAAAATATATCGACAGCCACGTTGCAAAAGCCTGTAAGTGCAAAACCTCAAAGTTTTCAGGAGACGAAAAAAACTGCATATTTTTTGTCTTATGAACTGTACTTTTTCTGTCCCGTTTTTATTGTATATTAAATAAGGCAACTATGAAACTGAGTATGATTTTTCTGAGGACGACACGGCTTCCCCTCAGCGTCACTGCAACTTACAGAGTTTTGCTTGGTGATTGGGGGGGTTCCAACTAACAGGTTATTACAAATCGTCATGGAGAAGTTATGAAGCGTCTTGGGCCGATTTTGGTGGCACTGAGATATGCGCAAGGCCATCTTTAACAAGTACAACTCAAAACCTTATTTTCGCCAAAAAATGTTCTTACAGGCTTTTGCAACGTGGCTGTCGATATGTTGTGTATGAAAGGTTAAAGTATCATGGGAAAGTTGTTTCATCAGTTTATTTTCGATAAATAAGAAATTACAGGGTCAAAAGTAAAAGTAGGTCCGAGGTACACCACCTTCCCCTACTCTTAACCAAAACCTTACTCTACTAACAGCACTATTAAATAACTTTAGGACGTCTTTTTTTATATATTCCCTATTAAAATTTCTAAAAAAAAATAATATGGAAAAGAAAATTAAACGAATTTTTCCACTGTCTATTATCAAGGCAGGAAAAACAAAATACAGGGGTCTTGAAAATTCTGCTAAAGCAATTGCTTACCTGAATTTCCATTTGTTGTTATTCATTGCCTATCTTTTTGAACCAAATGGAAGCAATGGGGGACAGTATATTTTGCAGGGAATCAAAGGAGTATACGAACTTTATACTAACTTCATAGCTAATGCACCTGTTTTATGTCCTTGATTTAATATTCATTGTGGTATTTCAAAAGGGTTAAATATTTCTGGATTATAAATGTTATAATTAGACATGAATGAGAATAAACATCACGCAAGTAGTATAAAAGGGTGTAGTATATTTGGAAAGAGATCTACATTAAATTTAAACTCAAATAAATTAGATATTAAAGCATCCTTGCTCAAATATATATTACAAAACTCTTTTCGTAATATAATTGGAATATACTCTGAAGTTCACAATTTGATTTGACATTTACAAATTATCTGAATTTTAACAAAGTTTAATGAAACAAATTTTTCCTTTTTTAAGTGGTATACACTATACAGGTGTTTCAAAATTCCGTTTCGCGGCTTTTATTTGGAACCAACGTGTCCTAGGGTCACGGAAGTAAGGTCTACCCCTAGGTCCCTGGAGAATCCATTGAGAGGAATTACAGCCCCCCTAGAGGCGAAATAAAAAAGTTTTAAAAAATAATTTTACAACTATAGGAGATAGAGCAAAAATCTCAATGAGAGGATTGTTGTCAACGTTATGAAGAACTCACAGAAAAAAGTTTTATGAAAATAACTTAAATATTCGCAGATATATTAGCATGTGAAAGTAGCACTTTTTCAGACCTCAAAAAATAAAAAGTTTGCAAATTTTCAAATTTATCAGTGTTATTGTTTAGGTTTTTTTTTAGTTGAATGAAGACAAAATTTAATAAAAAAATCAAAAAAAAACTTGCACATTTTTTAACTTTTTCTTTTCTGAGGCCTGGAAAAGGGTTTTTTTTCACATACTTATATCTCCGCGAATATTCAAGATATTTACATGAATTTAACTTTTTTATGTCGTCACTAGGGGCGCTGTAAGTCATTTCAATGAATTCTCCTGGGTCACTTCTTACTTCCGTGACTCTGGCACGTTGGTTCCGAATAAAGGCCACGAAACAGACTTTTGAAACACCCTGTTTATACACTATTATATATTCCATGCATAAATAAAAGAAACAAATAAAATAACATTTTTTTTTATTTTAAAACCATTAAATACATTAAACAACTTGTTCTTTGAAACCTTCATTAAACTGGGAATTCTGTTTTCCATTCTCCTGTTAAAAAAAAAGGGAATGTCACTTCAAAATGAAAAACAGAATAATTTTTAGAACGAAATAAAAATGTTTGTATGTACCTAAGTTCAAAACACACTATAATCTATTTTGTCAGTTTCCTTGCATGAAACGGTTGGGTTTCTAGAAAAAATAAAAACTGGTGTCAAAAATCTTCAGTGATACTTAGTATCAAAATGCCAAATTATAAAAAAAGCTATTATATATCATTGACACAGCAAATCCATTTCCAATTTGGGATCTACAGTAGAATCTCTCTTAACCGATCCCCGTTTAACCGGATATCTGCTTTAACCTCCCGTTATTATGAATATATGAACTAAGTAACTTACCTATCATTAATCCTTTTTTATTATTTACTGAATTTCCATTATTCGACCTATCTTCGGTTCGATTCGAACCGGTTAGCGAGTCTAATGAGGTTTTGCTGTTTTCTGTCAATATAATTTAACTCGCCTGGACAAAATTGAATGACGAGACTAATTTTAATGTAAATATTTATTTGAAATGAATTAATAAAACATTCAAATAAATCTTAACTAACTCTTTTTGTATGTTTGGTTTTTTGTGAGTCTAACATGTACCATTACCAGTTTAAATTTGATGTTTTTGAACTTTTCCTACGATAGCGCTATTTTAAACGTTACATTAACATCAACATAATTTTTTTTTCAAATTTTAATGGAAAATATCTTGCTATGCACTGGAATACTGTGGGCATTGGAATCCGGGATGGTACCTTTTTATAGAACTTGGAAGCAGTTAAGGTTTATATTGGGAAAAGTAATTTCAGGGCTAAAACTTATGTTCTTAATACAGAATACCTACTTCTTTCATTTTAAAAAAACATCTATTTTAATTTTAAATGAAAGAAATTAATAATTAAAATTTTCTCAAAAACTTACTTTTTAGAAACAACCTGAAATGGAAATCTTTGAATGGAATCAATGCTTGAAGCATCACATATTATTCTGGCTAGACTAGATTTCTTTATCTCTCGTAACTGCTCTGAAAGCCAAGATATGATTGATAAATAGTTAAAAAAAAGAAAAGTTTTGAACCAAATATCAAACAGGGTGATACTTTTAGGACATACTAGTTATAACATTTTATTTTCCATCAATTTCTATCAATTAAAAAAAACTATTTACCAGATAATAATTCGAGATTTAAAATGCGTGTGCATTCCTGAAACTCATTTTAAACTCCTGAACTCATTCCTGAAACTCATTTTGTTTTTAACTTATTTTGTAAAACAGGGGTTTCCAACTGGCGGTCCACGAAGCTCCCTGAACCCCCCCCCCAAAAAAAAAAACTAGCTTACACTTTTCAGTATGCTCAAATTCAAAAAATTGCCGGGGGAGTTCCCCTATTTTTACCTCTTAGATTATGGAGTTTCTTTGGTCGTTTTCTATGGAGGGGATTTAAAGTTTCGAGAAGGAGGTTGAATATACCCTGAAATTTCCCCTTAACGTAGAAAGGATTAAGGAAGGATTATGTCAACCTTGATGTTGAGGAGGGACAGGTGAAACACTATTTTAGGGAAATGCACTAACATTTTTTTCTTGAGGGAAACCTCCCAATTTAAGTAATATTCAGTATTAAAAAGTTTCATATGGAAAAAAATTAATATATACTCTGAAATTTTTGAAAATACAGTAGTAGTACCTTCATAATATATAAAAAACCTTCGTTCCTCTTTAGCTGGAAAAATTCTATATAAAAGACTCTCCTTTCGAAAAATTTATCATGGATAAAAAGAAGTTTGAAATTGAAACCCCTGTTGTAGAATAACAATACTGAATACAGTGCTACAGTGTCATTTCACTATCGGAGGTTTTGAATCATATTTGGTTGGAAAACCTCCACAAAAATATTATCAAATTTGATAACATTTGATGCAGTAGTTTTCCTATATACCTCCTTTTCCCTTCGTTTACCCACCCCCCTTCAAACTGTAACTTCAATAATTATCATAACCATCCTGCACAATTTTTTGACTTTTCAGTTATAAGGAATAATGTTTTTCAATTTAATATTGTACAAAACTTTTTCAAATTATTTCAGTAAAAGACATCAAAACACGCAAAATTTTAAAATCTTACCAGGGGTAAAAGATCCGACTTGTTCTGTGTGCTCAAACCAATACCTGTCACCAAATTTCAATCTTCTATACTGTTCAGCTAATATTGCCCCAAATGTAGGACCCACCAAAGAATTAGGTAATGGGAACTCTGCCAAACCTCCAACGTAGAGGTCGACGTCGTGGACGCATCTAAGTTAGAACGTAACTTATTGAATGAGGGAATTGACTAAACTCAAAATTTTTTTTTCATATATCTGCTTCTATACAAATCTATTTTATAGATAAAATACAGAGCTTTGACCATATTATTTCTTAAATTTAGAAGAAATATTTTAAATAACCAACCAGCACCTATATAAAATTTGTATTCATTGGTTTTTACTTTTTATGCCAATGGTTATTGGTTTTGGTTATGTTTAGTTCTGATTTTTTGAGGATTTTGAGGTTTGAGTTACGTATATTGAATTTACTGATACAGTCGATTTGATTTTATCTAATAACAACCGTTATCTAACGAACAAATCGTGAGAGATAAATAAAATGTTGCTTGTACAGAGTAAATTTCACGTTTTTAAGTAGTATTAAGGTTTTATTTCGTACTTACTCGTAAACCTTCTTTAAATTATCTACATCCTTTTCAGGGATGAATTTGGTAAGATCATCAAAACTCTTTATGGTATTCCCATTCAAAAACTTTTGATAGTAAGTATAGCCAGGCACCCCATGGTCTCTCCCTCGCAATATACTTAAGCTGGCCAAATCTCTCCCTGTTGTCTCGTTCAGATAAGTTCTTTTGTATAAGTAGTTTCTAGTATCATCACCTATAAAGTTGTAGAAGTATCGTTATTACCATTATTTTACTAATTCGATTCAATAGTGCAAGATTTTTAATACAGTTGCGGTAATGTTGATACCCAATGTGCCAAAAAAATACAATCTATGTATGAACTTAATTTGTATTTCTTGTATAAGACAATATAAGAATAAAAAGGAACAAAACATTGCAATGCAATAAAAGGATAAAGAAAACTCATGATTTTACTACACAAACCATAACTACATTAACCTAATGGTAATTTCAATTCAAATCCCATTTAAAAATTATTTTTTGGGAGAAGGGGACTCGTTTTTACACTTTTACCACTTTTATCTGACATCCTACTTATTTCATAATATTTTTAGAAAATGTTTTAACAAGTTTTTGGTACACCTCACAAGTTGGCATACCGCCTCTTATTGGTTATTAATGTATGTGCTTAGTTTCTCTAATCTTTAATTTGAACAAGCAATGTTGAAAAGTGCTCAATGCATGAGTAAAACTTTATTTCTTTATGTAAAATCTTAAAAATTCTTCTATAATCATAGAGAAGAAAATATTTTATGATAATAAACTCAAAATATAAACGCAATTATATGTATTTTTACAGCGATACATCATTGCATTATTTTTTCGATTTTATAAACTATTTGAGTTCAAAGTATGAAAAATGAGTTAATTAAGTGAGTTCGTTAAAAAATGAGTGTAGCATAAATGGGAGGGTCTTAATCTTATAGCAATAAAAAGATCTAATTGAGGAGCGCTAATGAGCAAAAGATGCAGTGAAACTCCCTTTTTCAACAAAAAAATAGAATTCTGGTAAGTAGTTAAAATAAAAAGCAAAAAAGGTCTTAAGAATATCTAATGCAAAAATTTTAATAATTTCAACAAAATACAAGGTGTCCCGAAAATGACTGACAAATTTTAAAAATTAATAACTTATAATTCGAAAAAAAGATAAAATTAGCAGTTTGTTACATTCAACTTCCTGGGAGTCTTATGTGTAGGATGCAACAAACCGCGTATTTTTATCTTTTTTAGTTTTCGAGTTATTAGTTATTGAATTTTAAACTGTCAGTCTTTTTTGGGACACCCTGTACATACTTAAATATAGGTCGTTATTCATAACCCTGTCAATCCTCATTCCTCTAACTAATTTTTCATACAATCCATAGCGGAACTCTCTGGGTCTGAAATAAAAGTCTCTCATATGCAGTTCGCCCTTTTCTCCTGTAATTGGGTCTATCTCGGATATCGTCCAAGGTATCATGGAATGGCCGTATCGAGATGCCGCTGTTGCGTATTCGTCTAGAATACTTGGATTGATTTCTGGATCATATTTGGTGTAGTTAAGGTCATTCGGGGACACACTGATCCCGTAGACGTCCATCAATTTTCCCAATAACAGAGGTAGGTAGGATGAATATGTGATGTACTGAGCTTGAGCAATGAAAATTCTCCTGAAAGTAAAAAGTTAATTTTTCTAGAGGCATATTTTCTTCAAATAAATTAAAGTGGCTTTTTAAATGTTTTATCAATACACCTTTATCAATAATTATTATATTTTTTCGGGAAAAGAGCAACTCTCAACAAAAACTACTTTATTATTATTATTATTATTTATTTTTATTTTATTTTTTAAATGTGGCTAAACACTGTTTTAAATTAATTAGGGGGATAGTTAGGATAAAAATATTGAAAACAAATTCTTGCATACTGTATGTGCAACTCAAAAATAAGACCAGGAACAGGATAAAAACCGTTTCATCATGCACAAAAAAATACGAGAGTAAGATGAAGATATTTACCGTGCTTCTTGGAACAACTTTTCATCACTCCAATCTCTATGTATTTCATACAGTTCCTCACAGATTTTATTATGGTGCCTCAGTAAAAAAATGTGAGCTGTCATAATTAAAGGATTTTGATTCTCACGCGGATCTCCTGAAATCGAGACTTACATTTAGTTTTAAAATTAGAGATGACTATTTTTAGCTAAAGATCTCAAATATTTTAACAGTTTCATTCTTTTTCATGGTTTTGTAAGGAGAAAATATTTATTTCATATTCTAAGAGACATGGTAGTAAACCGATTTATTCATATTGTTCAGATTCGATTAAAATTTAATCTAAGAGGTTGAAATTAAGATTTATACCATTAAAGATATTTGAATACATTAAATAAAAATGTTACAACCATATTAAAATAACCTTTAATAAACCTTTAAATGTGCTACTTAGCAATACATTATTTACCAGCTTTAAAATAGCAAGTATCTTCTTCAACAGAATTACACACAATTCCATCTGAAATTGGTTTGGGTACTTCACCAGAAGCTGGAGTGTAATCTACACTCAACATTCCTAAATAAGATTAAAAAATATTAATACCTAACTCAGATTACCTTTCTTAATTTTAATTATCTTAAAAATAAAAATACAGGCAATTTTGTCAATCTGAATGGTATTGTTAAAAAGGATAATAGTTATAAAGGATATGTTTCGTTTTGCATCAAAGTAGATAAAACGTTACATCTCAATAAAGAACATTAGTGTTTGTTACCACAATAAAAATATTAAGTCATACTATAGGTAAATAAGGGTTTAAAGATAGTTTGTAGTCCTTAAAGAATTATTGCCAGGAAAAGTTCATGACGAGCCACCATATTTCTTTTTGGTTTTCTTACCTCTTATAAAGCTTCTTAATGTTTTTGATTCTTTCTCACTGTTTCCATAAATGTGAGAAAGGTCTTGAAAACTTGACACACTTGTTGTATGCACCCGTTTTCCTGAAGAAAAATCAATATATCTTAGCCAATGTCACCCCTAAGCAAGAAGTAATGTTGGGTATTTTTTACCAGCGCAGCGTTAGAAATTGGGAAAAAATACACTGGTCCTCAACCAAAATGACTGCTCCACCAAATTAAAAAATACATATTTTAATTTTTTTAAAGTAACTATTTCTAATAAAGTAAATACAAATACTTATTAATTTTAAAAATATAAACTGAACAACAAACTAAATAAACTAATAAATTTGAAAATATCCTATTTATTAAGTACTTTTTTAATTAAATGTTAATATTGCACTAATTGGCATAAAATGTCTAATTAGTTTCACAGCAAAAAAAAGAACTCAGCTAGAACTGGAAAGTAGAATATTTTTTGCCACTGGTCCGTCGGCCCAGTGATTTTCTGTGACCATATAGTTACCAACCAACCATACCAACGGACTACCGCAATTTCGAACGCTGTTTTTAGCGAATTATACTGTATTTGCATAAAATATATAAATAATCCTTCTAATTAAAAATTGGAAACAAGTTGAAAATATTGGTACATTTCGTAAAAACTGGATCATAGCCAAAAATTAATGTTTCACTAATTCCAGAAAAATTCTGCGAAATATTTTTAAAGGCCCTTACGGGTAAATTCTAATTTTTGAATTACTAATTGCATGCATAATTTTTAAAAAGCTTATAATTTATTTAACTACTATATCTTAAGTATTAAAATTTTTGCAAGTAATTTTAATAATCTCTCTATTCTAAAAAAAGTTTTTGGTGAACGGTTTCCAGAGAAAGGCTTTTTAATTACTGAACCGAATGAGACGTTTAAGGTATCAAAATGTCCAGATTCTTTCCGGATTTCCGAGTAGGCCCTTCGATTTTTCAAAAAAATTCTCAATTTTAAAATATTTTCATTTTTTTAGATTTCGGATAAGGTCGCAGTTAAAAAGCAAGAAACTATGAATTTTAAAACAATTGAAAACATATTTCACTGGTTTTTTATTATTCAAATAGATTAAATAATCATATTTATATTTATAACACGAATTTAAAAAATATATTTTGGGTTATTTTTAACAATATTTACATTTTTGTCGTTCAAACGGTTTTAATTATATTTAAAAATAATGTATAATTAATTTATATCTTATTTTTAAATAATAAATTGATATTTTTATATTTATTTGTCGTAGTGGCAACGTAACAACCTAATCATTACTATATTTACAATTTTTGAACTTTTGCATTTATTTTTTACAATAATTATTTTTTAAATCTTTTTACAGGTATGTTTTTTAAGGTAGTAAAATGTAACTTTTTATTTCATAATGCCAAAACGCAAAAAAACTAGATAACACGGGTGAATATTTTAGAAATAAAGATAAAAATCGAAAATGTTGAAAGTCTAGACATTCGTGTCATTGCTATGAAACTGATACAACTTCGACGTTTGTTTGTTCTAATGAAGATAAAATTCTAAATTTTCGCGATGTTTACGATAATTACTATATTTTTCACAGCCAATCGATAAAAATCAAAAAATTTAAGAAAGTTAAATTTATTCCTGAGATGTCTCAGTGCTTCTTAATGAATCTGTGAAAAACATTAGTACCTTGATGGGGAAATAGTAAAAGAATGTTTACATTGCTCTGCTGTTAATTTTATTGGAATTATAGGGTGATCCTCCAATTCATGTTACCATAGAGGAACTGTTAAAATTCCGCCACTGAATAAATATCCGTCATTTTTGAAAGAATTCCCCGGAGAAGTACTACCCCTGCTTTAAGAATGTTTTATAAAGTGAGTATAAGTGCAGTGAGCTGGGTTTTGTGAGGATTGCGAAAATTTCTGCGCAAGCAGTTAACGGGGGTTGGCGAGCGATAGCGAGCAGGGGGCGGTAGCCCCCTAGTTGTTTAAAAAATTAAACTTTTTATTTGCTTTATTCACATTATTTAGTCACTCAGTTCTTCTGCCTCATATTATTCAACATTACTTTGGATGATAAGGATTATACTGACTCTGACTCTGAGACACCAAATATTTTGTTTTGCTTTGAAATGACTATAAAAATTCAATTTAAATGTTATAACTCTACTTCTACTCCATCTTGAAGTTCATTAGTTCGCAATAATGCGACAGATAACAAATTCGTAAAATCAAGAAGTTATTAATCTCTCTATATTAAAAAAAAGTAACAGTGACCGCCGCCGTCACCGCCGCCGCTGATTTTGAAAATTTTATTTTTGAACACTTTGAACTATCACTACGCAAAAACTATTTGAAGGAATATTATGAAATTTTGACCATTGGTAGACAAATGTATGAGGGTCATTTCAGTTTCCAAACCTAATTAATTAGATAATTAGTTCTGGAGTTATTTAATGTCAAAGTCGAAAATTATTTTTTTCGGCTGCGAGTTCGCCCCCAGCAAAATCTATTTACAGCAGAAACATGATTTTTTGCAGACACATACTCTTAGGTATGAAGTTTTGCACCTCGTCGCCCTTTTTTCGAATTTCGAATTATTTTTAGAGTAATTAAATTCTAAAGTTTCGAAATTTTTTACCCTTTTTCTGTTTTTTCGTTATAACAGAAAAACTAATCACAGTAAAACTATGATATTTTAAACGCACATACAATTATTTTTTATAAAAAGATTGGTGTTTTGTTTTTTAAAAAATTCGAATTATTTTTAGAATTATTAAGATTCAAAGTTTCAATTTTTTCATCTCTTTCTGGTCGTTCACTAGAGAAACAGCCGATTTTTATGAGTCTGATTTCTTGATTTCTTTTACTTTCGACGATTCACTAGATACACGTGCATTTTATAAATTTAAAAGATTTTAATGGCATGCTTTTTTTCTCTTAGATGGTTTGATGATAATTAGTAGACTTGCTGGATATTTTTTAAAAACATTTCGATTAAATTATTGACAAGTAAAACAAGGATTATTGACAAGGATATTTCAGTTGCAGTTTTATTTTGCTATTTTTGTAGTAATGGTCCGAATTAAGTTATTGATAAGTTAGAGAGATAAAAAGTTTCGATATTAAATGATGATTAACTAAGCAGCCAAGTTCCAGGTTTTACCGGATAGTTAAGATGAAACAAGCGAGCTCTGCTCGCTAAGATCGCGAAGCGATCTTCAAAGAACTGCGAAGCAGTTCCGGGGGTTGGTGAGCGATAGCGAGCAGGGGGCAGAGCCCCCTAGTCTCTTAAAAGATTAATTCAATAACATACTGAATCTTTTTGTTGTACTACCTATATTACATTCACACACTCTGGATCTTAGAGAACTTAAGCAGTCCCGATCATGGTTTGAGTAAAAAGGGTCGTTTTTTGGAACAGCAATGGAAAGACACCTGTCATCAACTACAGGTCCGGGCATGCAACAGTCCCTTTCATTGATCCCGTCATCTAAAACAAGCAAAAGACATTTATTTGTTACATTGGTGTTTCATGCTATACCGGAATAAGTAAAATTTAGTATATAACAATAACAGTAGCTCGCATAAGTATTTTGAAAAACACATTTTTCTAGATTTCAAGATAATTGTAACTTTTATAATAAATTTTTCTCTTTTGAATATTGTAAATGAAGGCAATGCCCCTAAAAACCAGTGCTTTCAAATATAAATTAAATATTTTTTACTGGGGAAAGTTTTGGGTTAAAAGTTGTAAACTGGGATGCTTTCAAATGGACTCTTTTAAGGGAATTGTACAATCAAAATCAATTAATCAATTGTACAAGACTTTTATAAAGGTAGTATCAAGGACTAAAATGTGGTAGGTCTCTAGAATTACCAGGGACAGATCCATTTTTTTAATTCTTAGCTAGAAGGTCTAAATTATGTTTTTAAACTACCCTCTTTAGATGATGCATTTACTTCTCCACAAAACAATTAAGTTTTGAAGTTTAAAACTAGTTAGAGATGGGGGAGCACAAGAAATAAACGAAAAAAGAAGGTATTAATATCATGATTTGCTTTTCTATGGGTGTACTGTATAGTAGAGTTATGATTTTTTTTCAGATTTAAATTACTGTGGTGATAAATGATGAGTAATTGGTCGATAACTATCAAAAATAACTCTGATTTTTGAAAACTGTGAAAAAAGCTTGCGCACCCAATGATATTTTGTATAAGGCTAAAGTTCTGTAAGGCAGTCAATAAAATTTTATTTGAAGCGGTATATAACACAAATTAAATCATGAAAAGGGTTCAAATTTGTAAATTATAATTAACTTACTTGCTGTTAAGGAATTTGTCGCTTTTAAAAATGTTTCAAAGTACTTTCATCAGTTTAGCAGCCCGCTCGGCCACCATACTGGATCGGGCACATCAAGCTTTGATGGTTGATGTATCCAGTTTTTGCAAAATTTTGCGTATATGTTAATTTAATGGCATTAATTTCTTTGTATTGAGAAAAAACTTTGCGCACCAAACATCATTTCAAGCATCACCAAACTGTTTGGCGATGCATGATTAAGTAGGTGGTGTGTAGGCAAAGGCTTTTGAATATTTCAAAAAGTATCAGAATCATAACCCTAGTGTACAGAACAGCGAGAACTTACATAGTGAAAATACACTTGGACAATCAATGGACTACATATATCGGGGTTATGCTGTAGTAACGTCTCAAAAAAACTTCGAATAAAAAATTTAAAATTGACCTGAAATTCAGAAAAGTGTGTTTATCAAAAAACTTAGAGTGCTGGTACAAATGGATATTGTCCTTTACTCCCTCCAAAATATATTTTTTTTAGTTTTGAGGTATAGATCAAATTTTAGTAGGTGTCAAATTGCCTCAGTTTTAACCACAACCCATTACAACTCACAAACTTGTGTTCACTCTATTAGCTTTTGATGCACTAAACAACTGTTATAAGTGTTTCCCTTTTTCACATTTATGAAGATTATTTCACTAAGTAATATTAGCTATAAAATATATTTTTCACGGAAAAATATTCCTAAAACGATTGGTCTCTTAAACAATCATTTAACTCGTTCTAATAATTTTTGTAGCCAGTGATACGGATATCTTATGACTAACTATGTAGACAGACACTATGTATTCCATTTCCCCATCATCAAACTTTAGGAGTAAATTTTGCAGTATGAAATATATATCCCGCTATTTACTTGTTAAAGTGCTAAAAGCAGAATAAAAAGGTATTTACCAAGTTTATATTCTTGTTAACTAAAATTTCAGTATCTATTTCTAGAATGATATCCATTAACCATCAAGAGAAATATTACTTTCAAGTTCACCAATAGCATGTTACAAAATGGTTCACCTGTTTCCTCGTTTGTGTGAAACATACTGAGATCATGAGCAAACATTTGTCCCCATACTAGGTAGTATGTGGTGAAACGACCGAAGGTGGGTGTCACTTCTCTTTGCAGAACGTTGGATAAATGTCGAGAGTTAGGTAAATTTTTTCCGGAGGTCGATTTTCTCAACGTAGAAACATCTGAAATGAAGAAGAATGAAGTTTTTCTAAATTATTCATAATTAATTTTACTCTATAAATTACATTGCGTTCACGTGCCCTCCTTGGCTTCGATCCACAGGTGCCCGCTGAGTTATGGATCTAGAAGAGACTCCGAGAATTTGCTTTTAGCAAAATAAGAGTTATTATGTTCACTCCATTTTTGTTTTATGAAGATTTTAATTACCCTTTAACTTTAAACCAAGTATCGAAAACATCACCAAAGCAATAGAGCAGAACAAAGTTCCCTGCAGGCTTTTTAAATTTTCCCATTATCTGTCCTGCCTTCACTGGCAGCTTCCAATGTAAGAAAATTAAAGGATTTAATAATAGTAAAAAGTAACGACTTTTAAACTCAAAAAGAAAATTGTATCAACTTACTGTCGCCGTAGTCGTAAGGCAAAATCCTTTCAACACAAGTACCCATCTTTCCTCTGTTTGGATACTTTAAGTTGTTACAACTTCCATCATATGATCTATACTTGTTCGATGCGGAACCATCACAATTAGGGATGTTTTTAAAGTTACATTGATCTATACTTTTCTCCAAAGCTTCAATATCACTGATGTTCAATAACTCTTGCCTGTCATAAAACATAGCAATGAATAATTAATTTTTTTTCAAAGAAATTCTTGTTAACAGGGATTGCTTTTAAAAAACGATGTCCATCTTTGACACTAAGCAAATGCTCTAATTGTAAATGAATCAATGGAAATATTAGATTTGAAGCTTTAAATCATCACTTTTTATTTTTATTTTTACATTTTACAGAACATTAGAAAAAAGATTTTAAATAAATGTGAAATGTAAAGCACACATTAGTTTTTACAGTATACCCAAAGTGGGTAGTTCATATTTCCTTTTAATTCTGAAGTTACATGATTCTGAATAAGTGTTCCGTCGTTTCCTACATGCAATTTTTTTTATTATTTTTTATATATAGGCAAATATTTCAAGTCATAAATTCAGTTCTAACATCTGAATAACTGCTAATCAATAACTGAAAAATTTCTTCCATTTATTAAAAGTTTAAAATTACAATAGAAATAAAATAATGGTGAATTTTTGGCTGATAATAGTTTTTTCTCGATGATATACTATTTTCAAATAAAATTAAGTTACTAAAAATATTTGACACACTATTTTTCAATAGAGAATACAACACTATTCAAGATTTCGGCTATTGGAAGTCATTGATGGGGTTATAAATGCATTTCTTCAAATTTTTAGACTTTTTTATCATTATTTTTTTAATTAATTTTCAAAAATTACGATCGCTAGAATTAGAGGTGTAGCTTAAGTGACATCACTTTTGCTTTCTCCTGAATCTTCAACCAATCAATACTTTCAAAGGAAAGGATTTAACCATTGTTCATGCCCCGAAGGCAGAAGTGACCTTATGTGCCAAATCCCGATTTTGTCGCAAACCCTTCTGCGCATTGTAGTTTTTAATTTTAAAAAAAAATTAACTCATGATCAGATTTCAAAAAAACATTTAAAATATATTTTTTAAAGAAGCTCTACTTTAAAATAAATTAAATTTTGAAAATCGTTGTATACCCCATTAATATTCTCCCAAATTTAATTACTTAATTTTTAATTAATTTTGTAATTAAATTTGGATTTAATGTTTTGGATGTAATTAAATTGTTTTGGAAACTTACTTCATTTGACACTTTGAAGACAAATTGGGTTCTTCATACTTTTCTTTATATACTTTTACATTTTGTGTATTATCTACAAAATAACATTCATTGATTTAAAATTCTAAATTTGATAGGAATTTTTTAATATCTTATTAAATTTTATTAATTTCTTAAGAGCTAATAAATTTAAATGTTTGAATTATAGCGATATTTTCAGCATTAGAAAATCATTAAAATACTACTTAAGAACAAATATGAAGAATTTTTCTTACTAATAAATAATGTTTTCTTTTCCGATTTTCTTACTTTCGTTTCTTGGCTACTACATTTACATAATATGAGGAAGGTGAATATCAACAGATATCTAGATGGATTAGAAAAATTAAGTTATGTATTTGCTAAGGTCATTTAGTAACTTAAGTAAAAAACCATTAAAGATTTAAACCTTACGTTCTTGAAATACTAAGAAATAGTGCCTTAATTAGTATGGTTGCCATTTTAAATTTTTTCACGAATGTAAATCCCTATAATATAGGGAAGCAACAACACATAGGAATGAAAAATAAATAATATCTTGTGATATTTCAAAAATTTTAGTGGGAACTCAAATTAAAAGTAATTTAAAATCCATTCATTCAAAATTTTAAGTAAGGACTCAAAATTTTCATCTCTTACCTTACTTTTAGATTACGTGCATCCATTTTGGGAATACTCCTTTAAAGTTTAACTACCCAAAGGTCTGAACCAAACATAGACTAAAACTATGATTCACGGTTTCAAGCTTTATAAAGGAGTTAAGTTACTCAATTAGACTTTTATGACCATTCACTATTTGTAGATGGAACAAAATTAAAGACCCTGTATATTTTAGTTTTATTTTTAAAGCACTTTTTCCTCACCATTTTTTTATTTGTAGCGTTTAATACGTTTTTCAGCAATATTATTTTTTCTTTTATGTATACATGATAGTAAAATTGTAAGATGCATAAATTGTGTTTTTTCTTTTCAAAAAGAAATATCTACAGTTTTGAAAAGACAATCATCTGAGAAATATACACTTTACTAATCCTTGTTTTCAAGGTAAAATGTTATTAATTGTTTTAAAGTACAAATATGTACTGTTAAGTATTAAAATAATGGACACACTTTATCCTAAAAAGGTTATCTACACTCTTTACAAAAAATATAAGTGCTAAAAAGTATAAATTTCTAAATCAATTTATTATATTTTACACTTCTTCTTAAAAGAGAACAAAAGCACAGATATTTCATTCAAACAATGCATGTTTATTAGTGTTTCTATACAAAAATAATACTTTTTTCTTTCATTTATTGTTTGATTGAATATAAATAAATATGACAGGTGAAAGCATTCCTTTTGATTATTTAATATGCAAAACAACATAATTTAAAATTAAATAGCTCAATAAATATGCATTCTATATTTTATTCGTATCGGTCAATAAACAGGCTTCAAAATGCACAGCACATCCTTACAGAAATTTCTCTTCTCTAAATCAAACACGAAGTAGTTAAACACTTTTAACCATTTTGTCGCAAAATATATCCACAATCTATGGCCATACACTAAAGTCAATTTTGGGGATTTTATCACATGAAACAACCGGGTTCCTATAAAAAAAACGTAAAAATATATTACTACGTTTAATTTTTAGTTCATTGCCTACTATATTTGATAGAGATAAAATCATACTAACTTCTTCGAAGGAAGAAGAAAGGCATGCCTTTGAATTCTTCTAACTCTACTGGTATCACAAACAATCCTGGATAGAGATATTTTCTTTATTTCCTTTATTTGGCCTGTAAAAAACTTACTTCGTTAATAGATAGCGTAAAAATTGCTCTACTATTGTTTACTAAATTTTCAATTCACCTAAAGTAAATGATCCAGGTAATCCACCGTGTTCAAACCAGTAACGATCCCCGAATCTTAGCTTTTTGTACTGTTGTGTTAGTAAATTACCAAACGTAGGCCCTACAAATCCTCCAGGAACATGGTACTCTGATAGTCCACCAACATAAAAATCGATGTCATGAACACATCTGTAAAAGTGGATTGAATTATTATAGTTACATTTTGAAAACAAAAACCATACAACACTCCAGGGGCTGAAGGACTCCACTGAAAGGCTATATTGACGCCCATGACCAAGAAGTTAAAAATTATTTCAATCGTCCTACATTGATATATTAATAATGTTTGAATATTATTTCCATCATAACTTTTCAGACACAAACGGTAGGATTCTGAACTTAATGAGTACAAAAAATGGGTAATATATTAATTCTTACTTGTAAATCTCTTTTAATTCGTCAACCAGTTTTTTAGGTATGAACTTCGTTAAATCATCATAACTTTTGACGGTGGCATTCAGTAAAAACGACAAGTAATAGGTATAACTCGGTATTCCATGATCACGACCTCTGGTAATTGATAATGCGGCCAAATCTCGACCTGTAGTCTCGTTGAGAAACAAGTTTCTAAATAAGAAATTTCGGACATCATAACCTGCAAAATGATTGATAGTTTAGACAAGGAGTTCCCAGGCTAAACTCACAGGGATGGACAAAAAATTTACAGGGGTTAGTAGATGGCTCAAGACACTTACTGTGAAAAAAATTAGATGCGGAATTACAGTAGAAAACCTGTAAAAAATCTTAAAAATCATCATTTTTAGCACTAAATGCAAGTCTACTAGGCGAGAAATGCTAAGAAACAGGTCGCGTTTTCTCTGACAGTTTAAATCGGCCAATCAAAAAAGGTTCATCAAATGCACGCCAAGTTGCCAAGTGGTGCTGGTGCTAACTGAATGGGTACGACTCGGTTTATAAAAGCAATAACTAGCCTATTTTATTTTTCATATATTTGAAACACCGTTAGGCTTCTCGTGATGCTCCTGATAATTAACAGAAATCCCCATCAAAAACTATTGCTCTAATGAATGAAATTCTAATAATTTCTAATAATGAAATTGCAAATAATTTCACACAAATTATCTAAACCAAACCAAATAAACAGAGAAATAATATTTAAAGCACTCACCACATGAAAAGTTGAACAAAACTTTAAAAAATGAGTTTTCACTTCCACATAATTAATTTTTAAAATTTTGCTAAAAGCTTCACAAAGGTTATTTAACATAAACACCATAAATTCCCATTCTTACATGACAGATATTAGCCAACTCTCTCTAAACTCTTATAAGAAAGTTTATAAGAGTGTTAGGTTTGTATCATTCTTAGAAAAAACTGTAATTCATCTTTATAGCAGACAATAAATTTGAATAAAACTTCTTTCTCGCGTTTGAATACTCAATTATTCAGGTCTAAGGCGTATTTATTAATATCGTCAGAATCATGCTGAAATTAAGTTACTTTGAGCGCGACCATAATGTCCAAAGATACATTGCTAGAGACAGACTTCCTAAGATGGTCAATAAGTCTACAGATATTATTACAACAATGCAAACTGCATTTTTAAATCACACAGAAGATATAAAAGCCTTAATTGTATCTATCATCAAAAATTATACATTTTATATAGAAAATCAACTATCCTTCAAAATTATGAACAAGAACTTACTGAGAAGTGGATCATGTTCCATGATATGATCCTCACTCATTCCTTGTATTACGTTGTCGTATCTTCCCTGCTTGAACCCAAAAGGAGTATTGAAATGGTTCCTTAGATGTTTCTTTTCGATCTTCCCTGTTTTGGGGTGGATCTCTCTAAAGATCCCAGGGATGAGAGAATGTCCATACCGACCTGCTACGGTGGTAAACTCGTCGGCGATGCTTGGATTTATGTCCGGATCGTACTTCGTGTATTTTAGGTCTGATGATATTCGGATATCGTCTTCATCAGCGAGTTGCCCAAGTACAAGTGGTAGATATTGAGAGTATGTAAGATATTGAGACATAGCAATGTTAATTCGCCTACACAAACAAAAGAAGGTGATATAGAGGAATTTATAAAGAAGCGTTTGAAAACAGGAATAAGACAATATCTCCCCAACCTTTTTATCTTTTATAGTACCAAATATGGCATTATAATTTCTTAAAAATTTCAAGGCAAGAATTGTTCAATGAAGGTTAAAAAACAACGTTTTTTATTTGCACATAAATAAAAGTTAAAAACAGACTTAAGTTTCGGGGATACGTGGATCCTCTTCGTCAGTGAAATAAAAATTTTATCAACATGACAAGATTATGCAATGCAATAAAACAAAGGTTGTCAATCCAGAGAAAGAAATAATATTGAAAAATTACAAAAAGCAATAAAGGGCTAACAATTTAGTTTCCAAATAGGTGATATAAACACTGAGCTATAAAACAAACTGGAGTGACAACCTCCGATACTATAACAAGCGACCGATTGTGCCGACGCGGAAGGTTAAATTGCCATGATTGCTCTCAGCAATATGGGCATTTGGGGCTAGAAGCAATCGGGGCAATCCCCGCATGACCATCTTTTAATCCGCCCATGCCTGTTTTTTAAAATATTATGAGCAAAATTTAGAATGGTCGTTTCATTCTGTGTATACAACTGGTTTAACAGATGGGGAAAATTAAAAGAAGATGGAAATCCTTTCCGTGGTGTGATGCGGTTTCGGCACGCTAACTAGTCACTCCAGTTTGTTTTATAGCTCAGTGGATATAAAGGGTGTGCTAGACAATATGCTAGAATTGTTCGTTTAAAAACACTTGTTATTGTAAAACAAAGTACATTTTAGTCAAATTAAAATTTATTTGCGCTTATTGAACTACTATTCGTCTTTATTTCTCTACCAATGAAATTTTTTCTTAAGAAAATCTAACAAATATGCCTATTTTTGTAACTCACATATATTTAATTTGTTATTATAATCTCTCTATTCTAAAAAAAAGTTTTTGGTGAACGGTTTCCAGAGAAAGGCTTTTTAATTACTGAACCAAATGACACATATATGGTATCAAAATGTCCGAATTCTTTCCGGATTTCCGAGTAAGCCCTTCGATTTTTCAAAAAAATTCTTAATTTTAAAATATTTCCATTTTTTTAGATTTCGGATAAGGTCGCAGTTACAAAGCAAGAAACTATGAATTTTAAAACAATTGAAAATATATTTCACTGGTTTTTTAACATTCAAATACATTAAATAATCATCTTTCTATTTATCACACTTATTTAAAAAATATATATTGGATTATTTTTAACAATATTTATATTTTTGCTGTTCAAACGATTTTAATTATAATTAAAACTAATGTATAATTAATTTATCTTTATTTTTAAATAATTAATTCATATTTATATATTTATCTTTGTCGTTGTGGCAACCTAATCATTACTATTTTTACAATAAAATACAAACTCGCTTTCAGAAATTTTGAACTTTTGCATTTATTTATTACAATAATAATTATTTTTATATCCTTTTGCAAGTTATATTATTTAAGGTAGTAAAAGGTAACTTTTTTTATAATGCCAAAACGCAAAACTAGATATGGCGGGGGAATGTTTTAGAAAAAAAGATAAAAATCGAAAGTCAGAACATTCGTGTCATTGCTATGAAACTGACACAATTTCGATGTTTATTTGTTCTCATGAAGCAAAATACTAAATTTTCGTGATGTTTACGATAATTACTACATTTTTCACAGACAATCAATGGAAATCATTACAAATTTTAAGAAAGTAAAATTTATTCCGGAGATGTTTCAGTGCTTCTGAATGGATCTGTGTGAGAAAAACATTACCTTGGGGAAATGGTAAAAGAAAGTTGACACTGCTTTGTTACTAATTTTCTTGGAATTAAATGGTGATCCGCCAATTCATATTGCCATAAAGGAACTGTTAAAATTTCGCCGCTGAATGAATATTCCCCTTTTTTGAAAGAATACCCCAGAGAAGTAGTTCCCCTGTTTTAAGAATGTTTTATAAAATGAGTAAGTGCTGTGAGCTGTGTTTTGTGAGGATGGCAAAGAGATCCTTAAGTATCAGCGTCAGCAGTTAACGGGGGTTGGCGAGCGATAGCGAGCAGGGGGCGGTAGCGATAAACAATTAGAATTAGTTATTTTTATAACCATAGATTAAAAATAATTAAGATGAATATTTTTTAATATTTTGTTTAAATTTTTGATAATTTCGAGTTAATATATATTTAAACTTTTAAGGGAGATTTATTCATGGAAGGGATTTGGTGACATATTTTCGGAAAGTTGGTTGACGTTTTTTCTGTAAATTGTTTTATAAAGTGTATTAAGTTCAGCGAGTTGGAATTTGTGGGAATTTCGAAGCAATTCCAAAAGGTCCTGCGTCAGCAGTTTACGGGGGTTGGTGAGCGATAGCGAGCAGGGGGCGGTAGCACCCTAGTTTTTTAAAAAAAAGTTTTTACTAAATTTAAATAATAGGCATGCATTTCAACAAAATCGATATGAGGACATTCACAGATTATATCACACGTTCAGGGAAAAAAACAGAGGGTTCCCCACCCTATGTGTGGCAGAATGTGACAAGGAGGTGATTAAAAATTTTTAAAAATCACCATTTCATATTAAAAAACCCCTAACAATTGTGTGACACAATTTTCTAGTGGCTTCTAAGATGCTTTTACTCTAGCTTTAATAAGCAGGGTCATTGAGATCGAGTAGTAAAGACTTTCACAAATAGTACAACAGATGTATAAAAGTTTACCTTGTTTCTTGGTAAAGTTTTTCATCATCCCAATGCTTATTTAATTTACTTAGCTCTTTACTAATGAAGTTATGATACCTCAATAGATAGATATGAACTGTAACCAGAAGAGGTTGCATATTAGCTCGTCTGTCACCTGCAATGAAAAGTATTGAACTACTATGTGTTATTATTTTTACTAACAGCTTGTAATACAAGAGTTTAATTTCAAAGTTGCGATTCCTTTATATGCTTCTTTTCTACTTTCTTTTTCTAGCAAAAACTTAAACTCACTCTCTCACTCAGGTAATATTTAAGATAGTTTTCTTACCAGTTTTAAAACATATATTATTTTCCTTTGGTGAAACGCATAAGTCTTCCACTTTAACAGTAGGAGGCATTGGACCGGACAAAGGATTCTCCTCAACCTTAAGCATACCTATTGCAGTAAAAAGCATTTGAACAATTTATTTCAATAGTTTCGTTCAAATAAAATATAGATATGAATAAATTTAAAACTAACAAGCCATACAAACAACCCAAATTGAACAAACTAATCAATCATCTAAATTTTAATTTAATGTTCATACTTAAATGTAATTGGTTTTTATGCTTACCGTGTTCAAAACTTCTAAGATTTAAAGCCTCTTCATCTTTATTACCGTATACAATAGACAGATCGTGGAATGCGGTATTTTCATTCAAATGACCTCTCTGTCCTAGAACCGACAAAAGTAAAGCATTAAAAATAATCTGTAAACTCTCTCTTCTCTCTCTCTCTCTCTTGGTTGACAAATTTAAAATCCAAATAAAGGAAATTCAGGTTGGAGAAACCAGCATATGTTCTCTCCAAAACCAATTTAATTTAAACCTAAAAAAAGTATCTTGAACATAAAACCAATGGTAACTCCGAAGTGAAATAGAAAAGATTGAAGTTGTATTTAACATTATAATATAGAATTTACAAAATGTAGTAATTACCAAAGTTACAATTGCAAGGTATACTTCTTACAAAAGGTAAACATGTTTGGTTAAAAAGGGGATAAAAAGGGTCATTTGAGGGTATCGCAAGAGAAAAGCATTTGTCATCTACTAGAGGTCCAGTTTTGCAGCAAGGAAAACCTGGCCGATTCGGGTCTTCTGCAAAGAAACAAATACATAAATTTAGTAAATTATTCAATGAAATGTTCAGTAAAATATTGAAGTGCGCTGATTACAGAAAGAATTGAACCAGTACAAGCTATTGGAAACAGTAAAACTAACAAAAAAAGTTAGTTAGTACTACTTAAAACTTCCATTCCTATTTAAAATAGGGTATTATAAGATTAAAAAAGTTGCGAGAAGAAAAGTACACAATGTTCCTTGAAGCATTTTTCACCATAATTTTTGAAGTTTTATAATTGATACAATGTTTTTTAGTTTTAAAAGTTGTGAAATAAGCTGTTTCATTCAATTGCCCCCTTTAAGTAATAAAAGCAATCCTCCAATAGATAAGAAGTTTCATCTAAGCACTCTTCATTGATTTTTGGGCATATTTTAGCTATAAAAAATTTAAATATTCTCATACTAAAAACAAGAAATACACGATTTCATATTGCTATGATAAAACAGATATACTATCTTTTTAACAGATACAATTCCTGTAATCTATCACACCCTGCTTTCCAATATTAATTTCCTAATTTACCGTTCTTGTTTCATTCTCATGCGTTTTTTTACTTAAGTCTTTTACGTAAGTAATTCTTTTAACATTACTTCTTCATAAGGAACCAGTTTACAAGTTTAGCACCAATTTTGACTGTTTTGATCACACATTAAGTGAATATTCAAAAAATAAAGTTTAGGTCCCGATTAATATATACCTATTTGTTCAAGGAGATAAATCCTGTATAAAAATTTAAAAAAATAATAAGGATAAAATATACTTCTAGAAAGTAGTTTAATATGAAATAACAATCACTCGGGTATATCCCGTCTTAAAAATTTTTTTTAAAAAATCCCTTCCGTTTGGTTTTAAAAATTTGATTGAGAATCAGTAAATTTATAATTAGTTGTTGATACTTTTGCATTATTACAGTACCTTCATCTCTGAACACGTCATTCAGTGACAAATCATGAGCCAGCATCTGACCCCATTCAAGGAAATGCGTTGTGAAATTCAGAACTATAAGATTACGTTCTCTGTGATAAACATTCGATATATGTCTAGGATTTGGTAGAGGTCCCCCAGACGATGAAAACGCCCGAGGATAAGAAGCACCTGAAAAGGAGAGTCGGAACTATTTTAAAATTTTGTCTTGATTCCAAACAAAATAGGAGTTTTCCATGATTAACTCTTATAAAACCTGTTTCCTTACCGTCTTCGTATTGATGGGGAAGAACTCTTTGTAGGCAAGTGTTTGATTTTCCCCAAGCTGGGTACTTAACATTGTTGCACCGTCCGTCGATTGAACGATATTTGCTTTCAGAAGCAAGATCGCAAGACACCTTTATTGCGTTGCATTTCTCGATGGCATCATGGACGGTGATGACTCTTTTGTTATCTAAGATATCTTTCCTGTATAAATTTAATTTCTTAAGAAATTTAATAAAGATAGATAAAGAAAAAAAGGTAAAACATTATGTATTGAGGGAAAAGTTAGGAGAGTGTTCCAGGAATATAATGCTTAAATTGCATTTAAGAATTTTGAGAGTTTATTCTTTAAAATTCATCAATAAGTAATGAACTTTTCATTAACCTTTTGGTATGAGGTAATTTCTTTAATGAATTGACTGTACTTATCGGTATATTTAGTTAAGGAAAAGGACAAAAAATTTTCATCGTTATTCTATAACTTAATTTCCTAATACATGACATGAAATATTTTAGGGAAACAAAATAAAATCATTATAATTCATGTTTTTAAAAGAAAAATGTAATCACATTCAATATCTTTACTTCGTTTACTACAACATTTCAAAAAAATAATGGAAGGTAAGTAATTTAGGATGTGTATCATTGGGACCAAAAAATTTTATGCGTTAAGAACCTTATTGCAGAAATTGAAATTTGTTTCTCACCTTAATAAACACCCTTCGAATGCGAAATCTTCGAATTCTGTAACGTAATCACCGTCACCTACCGAATCCTCGTCTTTTTATTCAAACATAGAAGAAAGTTAATTTGATTTATGAAAAAAACAAATACATTTAACGTTTTGCGTATTTTTGGTCCTCTTTAAAGAATGAAAAATAAACTCACTTATTTTATCGTTTATATAGGAGAAACTTTTGGACTTCAAAACTAAGACACCCAGTATCAATCCTATTAAATGCCTAAGGTATAAAACAATAAATAAAAACATTATCTAATCGGTCAACAAGCAGTTATTTCCAATATAACCTTTAAAAACAAATAAAGTAATCAACCAAATAGCTTATTACAATGAGCTATAATACAATTTTACGAATGGGACAAATAATAGGGAGGATATTTTTACTATTAGATTATCATGAATACATTTTAAGTCTAACTTACGCACAATCTGAACTACGCAAAGCCATGTTCAGTATAAAATGCAGTTTAATTGACTTCAGAATTTTCATTTTACATAATGAACAGTTTTTGTGCAATTCTTTATGAGTTTAAAATAGTCTACGATCCAATCAGCAAAAAGTTAATAAATACCGGTGACAAAGAGTTTAAAATATAGTTGAATAGAGAACTAAATATTAAATTTCTATACTATTGTTCATGAACTGTTGAGTCTTTTCCGTTGTTAATATGTAAAGCGTTTGTTACAGTAGGCTCTCAAACTATTGTTGGGTATTTGATTTTGTGTGTTAATCAGTTTACAGCCACATCTGATCACTGGTGTGTCAAAAGAGTTTTATAAATTACTTAGGTCTGCAACTAAAAAGATGTTTTGAAGTTTTTATCAAAAAAAATATTCACAAATGTCCTATCTCTCATATAAAAGCCCACGTCACTCACTGACTCACTGATTCTGGAACGCTCGCACACTATGATGCCATCTCGCGGTAAGATAAAGAAGTTAAACTTCTTATTTAATGTATAATTAATAGGAACTTGAAGTAGTAACGAGGGAAGCTCGCATAAAAGGCTAGCCTAGCTGTTACGACCCGGCAAAGCCGGGTCGTAACAGCTAGTACATCATATTTTTACACAAATTGCCAAATTTTTTTAAAATTTGCCCAATTCAATTTTTGCCCAGTTTTGGTACATTCCTAACTTTAAAAAATTAGAATCTATGAGTAAAGAAGATATTTAACTATTTCACCAGGATATTACAGGACTGACTCTTTGCTTCGCAACAGCATTTTGAAAGGGGGATGTCTAAAAAACTAATCAACAAAACTTCGAGAGGGGGTTGAATCTTATAAGAGCACCCTGAAGGCATACCCTTTTGTTTATGTACTTTATTGAATGAAATGTTTTTATGTTTTGAAATAACAACTAATAAATGAGTAATAAGTCAACCTACCAATTAAGTAGTTTTGATGGATTACCCCCAAAAAAATTAGAAAATATCTAGATTTTTCTTTATATTTCCTTAATTATGAAAAAGCAGGGGAGGGGGAATACAGGCAGAACATTCAGTCAGCGGGACAGATGCAAAACGTGAGATGTCTGGTCACTCTAGGGTGGTTACAAAAAATAAACTTTCGAAATTCTTAGGTCTCACCCCCCTAAAATGTGCCAATAGGCTAAAAAATGAGATTGACCAAGTTTCAGCTCAATCCGATAATATTAACCCGTGCCTCATCGAGGTCAAAGTTAAGAAAAACAGCGATTTTTAACAAAAATTGGTAGTTTTCGCCCCATAAAACTAGAACCGTTGGTCCCAAAAACCTGGTTAGGGTGTCATTTAATAGGTAATTTTATACACTTTAACTTTGATCTAATCAGATTTTAATAACTAAAATGGATAGGGCGCTATTTAGCATTTTCAAAGTGAAGGTCCTCAAAAACGAATTTCCTTGCAAGAACCCTAACATTACGAAGTCACAAAAAACTTTCTTCCCAGTCTTTCCCTATTGATTTTGGCCCTAATAGATGGTAAATTAGTTTTTAGACACCCCTAAGAGATTACTAGGGTATGATTTAAACCCCCCTAGGTTTCGGAAAAAAGAGAAAAAAAATATTTTTTAAGAAATTTTTTTGATTGTTAAGGTGTTAAAGTTGGTTCAAATACATTAACAATAGTTTAATTAGGTAGAAGACCAATGATAAAGGCGATTAACCTTTCGTTATATTATAACCCCTATAATCTAAGCGAAAGAAGCGCGACTGTGAGAGGTTTTGCTAAAACCCATTAATACTAATTTAAGTGATAAAAATATTTAAATTACAAATTTTTTCATAAAAACATCGAGAGAGATATCATTTGGTGTTAAAAATGATGTTATATATTATTTATTATATAATATCTAACTAAAATTATAATAGCGCCCTTATCAACTCAAAATTTTAAAAAAGCATTTCTACCAAAGTTACTCGCTCCCAGCTAATTAAACTGAAAGTATGATCTTAGAAAAATGTATAAATCAATTTATTTGTAATACATACTTCAGTTTTCATTTGCCTATCGTTCCAGAAAATTCACTTTAAAATGCGTAACATAATTTAAAATATGAATTATTACCAAAAGTTTTCTTTTTATACATCACAACATGTTTTCATATTTCTATACTTAAGTGGTGAATAAAGAAAATTAACTTTCTTTAAAAAAGTAATTAAAAAAATAGTCTCAAAATTGTTTTATAATTATAATTAGGTTTTTCTCTAAAGAATAAAATATTAAGTAATTAGATTATAGATCAAACATATGTAATGAAACTTTTCATACCTATTAAAAATAAATTTTCCTCGAAATGGTAGGCAAATTAAATCCCTGAGGTATATTTATTAAAAATAAAGCAATTTATAAATTTTTCTAATATGATACGAGCAACTTTGGTATAAATAGGGTTTCTTAAAATTTAAAGTCGGCTATTTAAATTTAAATTATTAAATTTAAAGGGGGCTATTATTATTTCATAGATACAAATCCCCAAATGACATCTCTCTAGAGGTTTTTGCTGAAAAAATTTGTATATTGGACCTTTTTATCATTTTGATGGATATTAAATCCTTTTTTAGCAAAGCATCTCACAGTCGCGCTTCTTTTGCTTTGATTATAGGGGTTATATCGAAAGGTTAATCCCCTTTATCATTGGTCTTCTACCTAATTAAACTTAATTAATGTATTTGAGCCTACTTTGTCACATTAACAATAAAAAAAATTTCTAAAAAAAGTACTTTTTTCTTTATTTCGAAACCTAGGGGGGGTGAAATCATACCCTAGAATTCTCTTAGGGGTCTAAAAACTCAATATCTATTGGGGAAAATCAATAAGGAAAGACCGGGAAGAAACCCAAGTAGCACAATCTGTCCTGTGGACGTTAAAGTGGATCTAAAGACGGTTCGCTGAGCGTGAGCAACTCGATCAAAAATGATGAAAATGTGTCCGGCAAATCTTGATTGAATAATACGTTTTGTGGTGACGGAAAGGTTGACGATCCGAGCGTTTAGCGACCGTTCAACTCGATCTAAAAATCGGGAATATCCCTTCATCGAACGTATTGGGGTGGCAAACCGAACGATTGGCGAACGTTCTACTCGATCTAAAGATCGGGAATGTCCCCTTATCGAACGTGTTGGGGTGGCGAACCGAACGATTGGCGAACGTTCCACTCGCTCTAAAGAATATCGTATTTGACGTCCTTAGGACAATTTGGTGTGACTGTTTTGGATTTAAACGGACATTTTGCGAACGATAAATCTATCGTAGGAAATGTTCGTTGAACGTTATGATCCCCTCTCAGTAAACTGAGTTAGACGTTCATTAGACGTTTTTATTAGGGTAGGCTTACAACAGTACTCTTTAGGTTTTTTATTTTTGTTTTCAACTCTTATATTTATTTCTTTATTTATTTTTATTTCTTTTAATTTATCCATTTTGTTTGTTCACATTAGGTTTACTGGGTAATTTATTTTCGTAATTGGAGGAATTTACATTTATTAATTTATTAGCCTATAATAGTATTTTAATTTATTAATATATAATAGTCTGTTATAAAAATTGGCATAATTTAATTATGAACTATTTAATTTATTAGAAATGGTAGGCGAGACAAAATAAACTGAAAAAATTAATTACTTAATGTATTATAATTTCTACAAATAAGACAGAAAATCAAAAATAAAGGAATAAAAGTATATTTATTGTCCAACAACATTTCTTAGCTCCTTTAATCTTGCTGGAGCATACTTTAAAAATTTATATTATGGTCCTCCATCTTTTTCTCACATGCTTCTGCGTACGTCATTTGACTTCTCACTGCATCTGAAATACGAAATCATTAGTTTAGATGATTTAACATAAATTATTATTTACTGTATGCTTTCTTATAAAGGAACGCATCAAACTTTAATTACCCAAATCACTAGTTTAGATGATTTAACATAAATTATTATTTACTGTATGCTTTCTTATAAAGGAACGCATCAAACTTTAATTACCCAAATCACCCTATACTCAAACTATGCAGAAAATAATTGTTTTATTTATTTAGTTTTATTGATTTTTCAAATACATTTTTTAAGCATAATTCATCTGCTTTTATAATAAATGAATAATTTATTCCAATTAGCTTGGCTAGATAAACTTATAAGGAAGTATGGAAGCTTATTTGTCCTCCTGATGGAAGCCCTCCCTGTCTGTAACCCAGTCAGTGTAAAATGTTATTAGGGTTACTTTGAAGTTAATTTAGTTACTTTCAATGAAAATTCGTCACCAAATAAATATCGGAAAGCCGAACTTAACTTTATATACACCAAATTTCCAATCAATTTTATGACTAGAAAAAAGGACTTCAGATTACTTAAAAAAATATCTAAAAATGACTTATTTCTGAAACAATTAAAAAATAAGTTTGCTTAAATAATAAAAACCATTCGATGCATGCTTCTACACTTACGCATTACAAGTTTTCGAGACAAGAGGTCACGAAAAGATCTTTTTCCCCTCTTCCTGCCCAATTAAGTTGGGATGATAGCTTCAATGTCAGGAAGCCCCTCATTTTCCTTTTCACTGCTTCTTGAAGGGTGGTTCCTCCTAGAAGAGAGTCTCTTTGCCTAAAGTGAAAAAAATAATTGTCACATTAATATTTTTTAACTGGAAAATCTATATTATAAAGAATAGATATCATTTTTGTACATACAGTTATTAAAATTTGAAAATTCCACTCTGCTTAATAATTAAATACTTTAATTAAGTTATATCTTTGTTCTATATTATAAAGACACATTTTGTGTAAAAGAGAGCCCGAATGCAGTTTTAGAAAACAATTAAACATGGTTCATTACTTTAGTTAAAAAGTCATAAAATGTTATATACAGGGATGAGATGCTTTTGAAATCAATTTTATTTCTTTATTGACAGTAGTCGCAGAATGCAGTTATGTATTTTCATAATAGTTCCAATAGGCCATCTTCCTCCAAGAACAATATGTACTCTTGTATGCATTTCGGTAGATTTATTTTTTTAAAAATGTCCTTTATGCATTTATCGGAGGGAACTGCTTTTACAAATGCAAACGTTTAAATTTCTGAAAATCTTGAAAACACGCCTTTATTATTAACGCTTAACAAGTTACACATGAGAAAATGACCATTAGGACTAAGGGTAAATGTAACAGAAGTCAAATGATAGGGTTAGTTTTAATGTTTTAACCTCTGAAAGTTTCTGTGGACCCCCTAGAATTTGCTGTGGACCCCCAATTTTCATTTTCATGCCTGTGGACCCCTGGGGGTTCATAGGGACCACTTTGGGAACCGCTGGTTTATACCTAGGGTTTTACACTGTAAAAAATAATCCTGCAAAAAAACAGAAAATTTCTGGCAGCAAAAGTTGCCAGAAAAAATCTGTAGGTTGAAAAATCCTGTAAACAGAAAAAGCTGTAAAAAGGAACTTTCTGTCAAGTGGGCTACAGATTTTTCTGTTGCCTCTCAGTAATTTTCTGCTTGTGCGCATGCACTTATTTTAGTAGAGTTTTTTTAATTTTAATAATTCATATCCGGGGATTGAACCCGCGACCTACCGCATGCTAAGCACGCACGCTACCACTGAACCAAAGAAGATTCAGTATAATATTGCCAATAGCTGTATTGGTTTTCGATGCAGTAAGTTTCTGTTTAAGTACAGATAAGCTAAAAAACTAGGTAAAAGCTGTTATTTTACATAAAATAAATAGAAGTGCGGTGGGAATGTTACATGACAGAATATCTCTGTAAACATAAAGTAACTGTTATTGAAATTTCTGTTTTTCTACAGTTTTTTTTACAGTGTATCATTCCTATTTTTGTTTCAACCCAGACTTGTTGAACAATAACCTTTAAGGCCTTTTGCTGATTGTTTGTATAAAAATTATATTTGTTTGATAAAATACAGTTTCATAAAAATTGAAAAATAAATAATTAAAAAGTTTCTTAAGGTGCCTCACTCTAACACAGAAATATCATAGAACAGAAATAACAAGATCTGTATAAAAATTGCATAATTACCTTTAATACATTTGTTGAGCTATGTAGGCTCGCCCGAGTAGAACTTCTTGCACGGCCTTTCTTTCCAGCAGTTGTAGATCATGATCTCATAGGCTCCTCTCTTCGATGTTTTATTCTGAAGGAAAGTAAATAGAAAACATTATTTATATGTTTAGAATTATTTATATGTTTAGAATTATTTATATGTTTAGAATTTATATGTAATTAAAATGTTTCTCTTTAAAATATTTAGCAAGTTTACAAATAACTCAACTTGAGTTAGTAAAATGAAATCTGTGGTTACTTTTCGCTGGTGAATAGGATTTTCAGAGTAAAACGACTTTTTCTTCGGTTAATAACTCAAGTTTGGGTTAGAGTTTATGGTGAATACGGCTGTCAAGATTCTAAAAAAACGTACATAATGAATCATTTAAATTCAATATTATACCTAGTAACTCGTTAGTTTATACCTAGGGTTTTAACATTCCTATTTTTGTTTCAACCCAGACTTGTTGAACAATAACCTTTAAGGCCTTTAAAATTAATAGAAGAGAAAAATTAAAATTATTGTTTGATTAAATAAATTATGATTATTGTTGACTGTTTGTATAAAATTATATTTTGTTTGATAAAATACAGTTTCATAAAAATTGAAAAATAAATAATTAAAAAGTTTCTTAAGGTGCCTCACTCTAACACAGAAATATCATAGAACAGAAATAACAAGATCTGTATAAAAAATTGCATAATTACCTCTAATACATTTGTTGAGCTATGAAAACTAGCCCGAGTAAAACTTCTTGCATGGCCTTTCTTTCCAGCAGTTGTAGATCATGATCTCAAAGGCTCCTCCCCCCGATGTTTTAATCTGAAGGAAAGTAAATAGAAAACATTATTTATATGTTTAGAATCATCAATTTGTTCAACAGATAAATGGCGCAAGATAAATAGCAAGGTGAATTTTCTTTAAGAATATTACAAGAAAAAACTCTTAAAAACTTGCTAAACATGTAGCACTATTAAAACAGAATAAAATTCAGCAATAACTGAGAAATAATTGTTTTCCAAATAGGCCAACTTCCAAAATTATAAAACAGCCTGTCAATGCTAAGACAACTGGAATTATTAAAGCAAAAATAAGTAAAAAATAATGGAGAAGCGCAAGTGATATCAACTCCGACTATCACAAGACTGGCATTTTTGGAAAACTCTTCGTCGTGTTAATTTGATTATGCTAATTAAAATATAAAAGCGAAAATAAGATTTTTACAGAGGATAGGACTGCCGTTAGAAATTCACTGTAATAAAAATAATCTTTATAGGTTATTTTACAAAAAAAAATGCCTAAAATGCATGCTTTTTCAGGAAATTCTTTCAAAAAGAATTTACATAGTAAAACTACCACTTAACTTAAAGAATAAATTTTAAAAACAAGTAGGTACTTAAACGAGAGGAATTGGAACACTTCGAATTTTATAGTAATAATTCTAATTTTATAGTAATAAATCAAATTTTATAGTAAAAATATAAGTAATAAAAAAACTTTTTAGGGTGCAATTTTGTCCAAAATAAATTTCGGTCTTGTTTTTTTTTAATATTGAGCAGAAACAAAATATGTTTTAAGTTTCTAATCTCTTTTTTTAATTAATTCTATAAAATTAGTTACAATTTTATTGATTGTAAAGGTCGCCTCCTGTAACTAATATGAAAAAATCTCTTGGTTAATTTCCATTATTTTTTTAAGAATTCTTTACTGTGTGCTCACCTGAGTTGATGTCGTTGCCAACAACAGGGAGTGGATGGGTAGGTCGAGTGCATTGTCCTGCGCATTTTCTTTGCTCCTCTTCATCTTCCGTTTCTGTAATAAACTTTCTGAATTATTATGCATTTAGTCTTCCCATAAAATACGCAGTTACGCAAAGTATAAAAAAGGGGACCCAATCAGTCCAATCACTGAAATGCACCACACTGCTTTCCCTAGAGGTGCATTTACCTACCGTACATTTTTCCGACTTCGTATTTTTCGACTTCGTATCAAATTTGATAAAAATGTTTTTATCAAATACCTCCTTTATGGGATTTATTATAACAAATTTAAATAGTCTTTAAAATTATCCACTAGTGGTGAGTCTTGGAACGCATTAAATTACATAAAAATAAAATAAAAAAATTGCATAATAATGCACTTAATAAAATATCTTAATTAAATAAAAAATTTGTTATATAACAAACTTTTTATTTAAATTTTTTTAAATAGTATATACTATTTAAAAATAATACATGAATTGATTAATATGGCATAATTGTTAATATGAAATTGGACAGGAAATTTGTTTAACATTCAAAATTCCTCAGTGATATCTTCACTTTCGTCATATAAGATTGACACTATATCCTTTTTTAAGATACTTGATTTCTTTATAAAAAAAACTACAACATCCTAATATTTGTATTTTATGTACCGTTAGTTCTTTTTCAGTTTTACAACTAAAAAAAAGGTAAATAAGTAATTTGGCCAAATTATTTTGTTGCAAAAAGTATAATTTTCTTATTATCATTTCTTCGACCAAGAAATAATATAATATAATGTGTATATTTCTTAACATTCTAAAACACACCATAAACTCTAGATTTTAAATGGTCAAGTTATCTTTCCTTTATTTGATTTATTAATTTTAAGGTATAGAAATAAAAAATATATCAAAGGTAGAAGGTATTTTACATGCAATTAGATTTGTCTTACAAATAAAAAATTACTTCAAAATAGAAAACGTCAAGAATAATGAATTTTGAATTTACAAATCAAAAGTCAACTAAATTACATACTTAAAATTAATTAAATAATTAAGTTTCAAGGGGTTTTCTATTTTCACACAGAGTTGCTGATTTTTGTGATTTTTTTTAAAAAATAAAAAAAATCGGATTTATTTGATTTAAATCTGATTTTTTTATTTAAATCAGATTTTTTTTATTTAAATGAATAACTAGCTCGGAACTTCCTGAAACTGGTTATTAATATACTGATATTGTAATTTTAATATGATATAATAGTTTAGGATTACTTAATATCCCAATTTTGATCTATTTTAAGCATTAATTAATTAATTGAATTAATTAAGGGAAGCGGTTCGCTGCCATTTCATGGTGAGATGCCCAAGCCCATCCTAAAAATGAACAATTATACTATCAATTACTAAAATTTTTATCCTTCCTATAACTATTTTTGCCCAATTGTGAAATCAATGTTAGCTTTAAAAGAAATTGTTACTGATTTTTAAAAAAATCTATGCCCCATTTTTGTGTAAAAATTTTAATCAATTTTGGAATTATAATGATTCAGTTAAATTAATTTTACTAAAAGTATTATGTATACTTATTTCTTTAAAATAATAATTAGCAATAAAAATAAAATAAAATAAGCAACTTATTTTTTGACAGTCATGTACATAGAGAATAGAGCTCTATTCGCTGTAGTTATGTAAAAGAAAACAATAGTTTGAAAATGACTAACTATAAAAGTAAGCTTATGATAAAAATCATTCATATGCTTGTATTTTAAAGAGTTGATGTACCAGATAAAAAAATTAAAATATTTTAATTCTTGTTTAGTTTATTACAATTATTGATATTTTAATTCTTGTTTAGTTTATTACAATTATTGATCCCAAACCCTACCCTGCTATTTACCCCTTCTAGTCATAAATATTTTTGTTATCATGGTAGTAAAATTTTTTCTTGAAATCGCAGGCAATTTTATGTAGAGTAACCTAAACCTATATCCCACTTAAAATGCCTAGCAGAATTTTTTTAAAAATGTAATGCAAATAATCTTGCAAACCATTATAAAGCATACAACTAATTTTTTGTTTAAATTGTGGCAGTTTAAAAAATCAAGTGATTTAAATCAAGCAACCCTGTTTTAACACATATGTTTTTTTAATCAGCATAAATATTTTTCGGAATCTAATTTTTTTACAAATTACCTTTTCAGCATTAATAATAATAGTTCAATAAAAAATCTATAAAGTAAAATCTATAAAGTTCTATCTATAAAGTAAAATAATAGCTCAAGGTGTCTTTTAAATTAATAATCTTATAGCCTTCTCATATTTAGACAGTACTAGTGAAAAAATAATAGAAATAACTTACCTGTTTTGGGGTTTTGTTTTGGCCCCTGACCCCTGTTTAGCTTTGGTTCTGTTCTGTCTTCTGTTGAGTCGTTGAGTGAGTTGAGGGTTCCAGTTTCCAGCCGGATGGTGAAGGTGGGGGGACGCTCACTGACCCCTGATTCGCTGCTGCAACAGCATAGCAACTGACTACTGTCTTACTGTCCAGTGATTGGAGACTCCTCCATTCCGACCCCGACGTGACACCCCTCTTCACCTACCGGTTCCGAGAAACAGAGAGGAATCCGATGCTTTTGCTTTGTTCGCGAGAGGCCGAAACCTCTCTCCTGAAAGATCGTTCTTTTTTGGCCTTCTTGGCCAACATGCTCTGATCTGATCTCACACAAATATGCTTATTTTATTGCTTACTAGTGGGTTTTTAATTTACAATTTGAATATTGTATCGAACGAAAATTTAGTCCAAAAATATGAATTTGCAAATTATAAAACAGAGGGGTACGTACAAATTATTTCAAGAAAAGAATAGTACTTTAATACCATTAATATAGGTACTATAAAAAACAGAAACACGATTATAAAACTAAATCACTAAATTAACCTATAAAACATTTTAGTGGAATGAAAAAACTCGTCCTGTAAATAACAAATATTCCCTAAAAACTACATTTAAAGAGGTCATAGGTGTAGAGATGATTCATGCTTTTAATAGATATGGAAGAGTTCACTTGTGAATATCCAATATTGCACCGGAACCGGAGTCTACCACCTACCCTATCATTATTGTTCATAGAGAGTCACCTCAGTATATGGAATAAATAACAAAGAAAGTAATCCCTATGGAAGTTAATTTCGTTTAATCGTTTCATAGAGAACGGCTTATTGGAATTTTATTTTTGCATACTAGAGTGGTGGGGTAATATGTTCTATACATCCTCAGTTCGAACAACTGCCAATAACAGTTATTGAAGTTTTTTTATCTTAAGGATGTGCCCTCCGTAGTCTAGGGCGAAATGTAGGGATGTGATATCCGAAAGACATGGCTTTAACTCTCCTGGAAAATGAATCTATCTATATAAATAAGTTTATTGTCAATAGGTTTATCATTCAAAAAGTTAAGGTAATGGTGCCTTGATGTTGGTGACGTGTGACGTCCAAATATACGTGAATGTAAGGACGTTAAAAAGTTGAATTATGAGGCCATCTGTATTGAGTAGGGGTTTCCAACTTAATGATACCGAACCAAAACTGAGTGAGACTGCCTCCACGCCTCCATCCCAGCATAGAATTCAGATTCAGCGGTATTCATCTCATGACTCGAATGTTACAAGTTTTCCCATTACATGGCCTCTTCACTGTTCGTGTTCATTGTCTAAATTTCAAAATAGAAAAACCTTTCCAAAACAATAAATTCTAAATTTTTATAACACTGATTCGGCCATGCTTTAACGTTAAAGCATGGCCGAATCAGTGTTATAATATATCAGTGTCGCAAAAATTCTGGTCAATGCAAAAACCGGTCAGCAAAATTCAGTAAAAAAATTATAGCTTTACCAATGTAATAAATTTGTTTTTGTTGAATGGTTTTTGTATTGACCGGAATTTTCGTACATCGGAGAACAACTAATTTTTAGACACTTGGACCCTATGGGTAACACCTAAAAGAGGATCACTCTTTTTACGCCGCAGATAATCTCCTATCATCATAAAAAAATGTTTAATTTGTCATCAAAATATGTGACTTTAAACTGTAACTCCCCTAAAGGAAAGGTCCTTGTATTTTTTGTAAATCACTTATTCAAAGTTCAAGAGCTAATTCGGACTTTTAAAGGTGCTAAAGGAATATTTTTCGTAGCCAAAATCCTGGAACGGCTTTCGGAATATTATTTAATTGTTTCAATGCATTTAATCAAATTTCTTCTATTCTCAGCACATTTAGATGAGAGTCGCTCAAAGCGGGTAGGCCTCGCGGCCAAAACCGGTAGGCGGTAGGGGCTCGACTCTCGGATGAATCCCTAATGTCAAAGTATTTGTATGGTTTTATTAATCACGCGAATACTCCCAAGTTTCCATCAACTCGATAAAACATCATATTTGTAATATGAGGTAACTGGTAGCAATATAAAAAATAACGATTCTGTTAAAAAAAAATTTAGATATGTTCCTTTTCAATAGTCAAAAATTAGTACAGTCACCATGCTGCTAATTTTATACTATACATTGACAGTTGACACAATCTAACTTTAAAATACTGTGAAAAAAACGGCGTTTTTTTAATTATTTAGACTTAGAGCATAGCGGGTAGGTAGGGCAAAGCGGGCAGCTATACTTCATGATAGTTAGGTACGTAAATAAGGTCTCAAAAATTAGTGGATTTACGGGGAATCATGGGCAATGTTTTCAGTTCAATTAGAGACAGAATGTCCTCAAAAGTATCTAGGTTGACCCCCAGGGTCTTCCTTCTTTATCCGTCCATGTTCTCAACATAAATTCTAAAAAATATTTAATTTGTGTTAAAATTTGTCTCATTTTGTAGTGCTTACCCACTTTGCCACTAAATGGGTTATCCGCTTTACTTTAGGCACCGTATTCAACAATTGTTATTTTTGACGAATATTTCGTTTTCAGTAATAAATTGTTATTTGGCTTATTCCGACGTTATCGTGCACTTTTATTTCATAGTTCGATAACTCACCTACCATTTAAAATCAAATTTGCAATTTTTACCAACCAATAAATATGATTTTTGAGCATTCAAAGTTGGCATACCCGCTTTGAGCAACTCTCCCCTACTCGGATTTTTAAGCGTTGCAACTAACTGAAATAATCGTTTTCTAACTGAGAGATAAACAAGTCTTAATTTCATTACCAATGTGCGGGGGAAGAAATTTTAATTATTAAATTAGTTAATTGACTGATGCATCACTATTCATCCAATGTCCCATATTTACCTCATGCACTACGTTTTGACCCATCAAAATCTTTAGACTTTAGAGGTGATGCTTTCAGATTTGTTTGAATTAATAATTTTGTTTAAGTTTTTTAACGCAAACGGATAAGATAAGATTGATTGAGAACGTTTGACACAGAAAACTTATCAGAACTTTACCCATGAGCTACTAATACCTGTAAGCCTCCACAAATTTTTTGACAAATATTCTTAAAAAGCAAAATGTACAGGATTTCTCAAATTAAGTCTTTAAGAAAACAAAATGGAATAAATGTGGCTTTCGGTAACACACACACATTTGAGATCCCACAATACCCCACATTTCAGTTTTCCCAAGAGTTGGTGTTTTCCAGACATGCGGCGTCACTCCTTATCAGTTATTGGAGTTGGGTGGCTTTCCCGAAAGTGGACGCTCGCTCGAACAGACCGGACCACAAGGATTTTCTTTGTCTCGGGAGGGGCTCTCTTTTCTTTTTTACTATCTGTCCTCTGTAGGCTTTATTAGTTGTTAGTTTCAAAATTTAAAATATATTACAATGATTCAAAAAATATATCACAGGAGGATGTTTGTCACAGGGTCGTCTAGTGACCAATTTTGTACAGGTTGTTTACACTCGAAAATTCTGTTGCAGCCTAAGGGGGGGCTTGTCCCATTCTTCATAATATGTGTCTGAAAATGAATTGGTAACCTATTTTGAAGAGTAAAATTTAAAAATTTTATGAGGGAGGACTTTTTTTATCATTTTTTTCCCTTCCCCTTCTTTCCCATTTTTATAATTTCATAGGGTTTCCCTTTTATATCTAACTAGCGCTTAAAGCGTTAGACCCGGCACTACTCGGGTGCAGTAAATTTTTATATATACCTACATGGATTAAAAAGTTAACGTCCTTTTCTAGTGAAAAATTTTTACGGGCTTCGCCCGCTCATCGCACCTGGAAGAAGGTGTCAATACTATAAAATGAAATTTTCTGAAAATTTCGGGGACATTGTCCCTATAACCCCCTTTTAATCCGTCCAATGGTAACAATATGGGTTGAGCATGAGCATATCTCTTTTTGAGGAGAATTTAGTAACCTTTTTCCTTTAGTTTTTTTACGTATGTGTACCAAGTTTGGTGCAGATCGGAAAAAAACTGTAGATTTGTATACACACCACATACCCACAAACATACATTACACACATTAACTTTTACATTAGATTTGTCAAACATAGACTTATTAGCCTAAATATACAAAATTTTAAGATGGAGAAATTTATTATTTGTTGAATTAATAATTCGTTTTTTATTCTCTTCATTAACTGGTTTTTCTTTCATCTTTAAATGGATTGAACTTTAAATTTCCATTTATGTACTTAAATTTATGTAAGTATAATGAAACAATATTTATGTGCAAATTATAGTTGTACTCAATAAGAAAATGGGTGTTTAATTAGAACATTCTTTAATTTTGGTTCATATTCAGTACTTAACCATTGAAACAAGGAATATACTTGCCATAATTCCAAAAATGAGGGCATCAATTTCAGATGAATGAAAATTACATGCTTTGTCGTGACTTGTGATCTTAAATTTTTTTTTCGTGTTCCTTCTTAATCTCCACGAGTACTACCTATAAACCAAAAATTATAGAAATCGGAGACATCGAGGTCCCAACCTAGCTTGTGTTGATTTGAAGCGGAATGCTAATAGATTCAACTCAATAACAATAAAAAATTTCAAGAATATGATCATCTTTTTTTTCGAGTATGTGATTTTGATTCTGATTTCGAACGTTAAAAACTCGGTGCAAGAAAACTATTTTCCCCTTTTTGACCTTTCCATTCATATAATTTTGTTTTACGATAAAAATCTTATCTTTATTCTTCCGACACCAATCGATCGATACGTGAGAGTATGGAACGTTTTAACTCTAGCTATATGTTACGGGCAAAGTAATTAATTGGGCATTATTAATAATGCCCAGAGTGGAGGCGGGCAAAGTACTAAATTTCATTGATAAATGCCATTGAGTTTATCACATTGCCCTTCTCCACTTCGGGCATTATTAATAATGCCCTATTTATATCACATTGCCCGTAACATATATTTACAATAATGAATAAATGTAAAATATACGTTAATTGCCCAAATCTTGGATAGTTAAAAGAAAACTGCATCTTAAAATTTATGAAATATCTCTTTGAAATAACTAAATTCTCCGGTCCTCCAAAGAAAAATCCCGGGGTTATTGCGTCTTCAAGCTTTTCTTTAAAATGAATGAGCTGAATTAGCCACGCGCACGACACTCAAACCGCTCAAACTCGAAGAAAAGACCGAGAAGAGCAGAACAGGTTTTTTACAAACGACCAGTCCCCTTTTCCCCGAACGGAGCTGGATCACCCGATCACCCCCTAGCCCAGGGGGAAAGAACTACCACCTTCACAACCCAACGCTCGCTGAGGACGAGGAGGTCATTTCATTCATTCGAACACTGGAAAGAGCAGGAAGCGCAATAGATAACGAAGTAACAAACATTCCCTGCCTGGTGTTGGCATGTTGTCGACGCATTTAATTATAATTATAGCTCAGTCAAATGTGCTCAAAAGTGACGCTTTAAAAACTTTTGTAGTGGATTCTCTAATGTTGAAAAAAAGCTTTCGTAAAAAGTGTTTGAAAATAGTAAAAATGAACCAATTTTTTCAGTTTACTTACAGTATAACATATTACCAACTTTTACATATTGTCCGTAATATTTACGAATTTTCGTCGAGAATACGGATTTACGGATTAATTGAAAAAGATAACGGATTTTGCGTTATTGTCCACTTAACTATCCGTGTAAACGCAAAACACTCGCGACGTAAACGATTTTCTCTAATTGTATCTCTATCTCTAATTTACTTCAAAACCAGATTCCTCTACTAATCCCTGTTCTTACGATTTTCTCAATTTTGGACCTTTTATTGAGTGAAATTCGGCTTCTTTTACGGATGTAAGTTTTCAATAGTTGGCAAGTACAAAAACATTTAGTACGAATTCTTGATTACTGAGTAATTTCACGAATTCCATTTAATTAAAAAAACCATTAATTTGAATTTTTAATTAATCTAATATAATAAAAGTCAATGTGTTTTTGTTTGTGTGTTTGTCTTCCATACAAATCCACAATTTTCTTCCGATCGGGACCAAACTTGGTATACCTACGTAAAAGAATCCCAGAAAAAACATAGGCTATGTTTCGAAAACTTTAATCGACCCCTTGACCCCTTTTTTGTTCTTTTTATGGTCATTTTTCTGAAATAGCTTTATTTCTCCTCCAGAAGAGATCTGTTCACCCCATTGTTACAAAAAAACACAATTCAAAATAACAAGTTTTCAAAAGAAAAGCAAAATCTAAAGCTGTTTAAAAATTATATTAATAATCTAAAAATATATTTCAAGATAATTTCAAATTTTAAAACTGGTAAGTATAGTGCAGAATATTTTTATTTGATAGTTTAATTTTTAAATAAAAAGTTTAATGGAATAGCATTGTTGTTAAAATAGTCTCCATGGAAACGAGGATGAAAAATCAAATGAAGATCATATTGCTGCTTTTAATAAAGTTGGTTAACAGACAAAAAACTAGAGTAATATTCAAAACCTTTCAAGTGGATATATTGTATGTTTTCTTAAATTGCAGGAATGTTTTATTAAAATTTATACCAAAGATAATAAAATCATGAAAATACGATTAATTATAAGGGCTCTAATTGAGAATTTTAAGTGATTTTTGGAAGAATACTTTTCTAATATTTTGTTGTTTTTTATGGGAGTCATGTGGTAAATGCAGAAATCGTTCAGAATTTAAAACCCTTCATTCGACACCTTTCACTCATTAAAATAGAGGCGGGGATCCAGCACGGCTCCAAGAGGGGGGGGGCACTTTTCCACACAAAATCACCGTTGGTACCATTGGGTATGGGGGTCCTCCCCCAGAAAATTTTTTTAATTTGACGTGTAAAAGTAGGGTTTAAACATATTTTTAGAAACGTTTTGAGTCTAAGAGGGGCACTTTTCAACACTATTACCTTTACTTTTTCACCCAAAATGTCAAAATATTGGAGAAAAATATATCTGAAGATCCCCTGGTGGTACTAATGAGAGGTATGGGGGTCCACCCCCAGAAAAAAAATTGGATAGTAGACCGGTAAAAGTAGGGTTTTACTCATTTTGACAACCTTTTTGGGTTCCAAAGGGGGGTGCTGACCAGAGTGTTACCCCTTGGATCTGCGCCTGGAAGGTAGGAAATGAATTTAAAATTTAAGGAAAAAAAATCTCCATCTCCACCCGTGCAAGGCCCGGCATATCAGCTAGTTGATAATAAAATAAGTTGTTTTCTAATATAATAAAATTGAATGTGGGTATATATGTGTGTGGGTTTGTTTGTCTTTTATACAAATCCACAGTTTTCTTCCTATCTCCACCAAACTTGGTATACTTACGTAAAAAACCCAGGAAAAAACATAGGCTATGTTTCGAAAACTTTTAATGACCCCTTGACCCTTTTTATGGTCATTTTGCTGAAATAGCTTTATTTCTATTCAGAAAGAGATCTGCTTACTCTATTGTTACAAAGAAAATTTAATGCTAAACAACAAGTTTTTAATAGAAACACTAGATACATCTCCATTTAAAAATTATATTAATCATTTAAAAGTCTATTTCAATGAAATTTAAAAGTTTGAAGTATAGTTTAACATATTTTTATAGGAGAGTTTATCTAATTTTTATATTTTTAAAGCTTTATGGAATACACTGGTCTACAAAAAAAAACTTTTTTTTCTGATGGTGGGAATATTAAAGCTGTTTTTGTATATATTTGACCTCCTGATTCCGAATAATATGGCATCCGTTTTTGCTCATCAGCTCTAGTTTTTAAGATATTTGAAAATTAAGTTTTTTTTACTTTTGACCTACCTTTTATTATACAATATGGTGCTATAAAAATGACTTAAAAATAAAAAACCTAACCACCCAAGGCTTTTCCTATTCCTTAGGGTTCCAATAGATAGTGTATAAAGTTTCAGCCCCCCAAGTTAATTTTAAGGGGTACCTATAGGGCCCTAAAGTTGAAAAAAGTCGAAAAATTGGTCTTTTTTTCAGAATTTTTTAAAAAATATTTTTGAGTTTTCTAATTTGATAAAACTGGCTAATATATGTTTTTTAGAACTTATTTAGACCGTTAAAAATATTTTTACTTTAAAACTGCACCTCTTTAGAGCATTTGGCCTTCCTTGGGATACGTTTTCAACTTCCGTTTTTCTCCTGAAAAAAAGTAGTAGAAATTTCGAAATAATTTTGCTATTGGTAGATAGGTAATTCTTTGAGAATCAATGTCCATCTTAACTGGATTTTTTTTATTAAGTATCGAGTTTACAAGCGCGCTCCTCCAACTTCTTTCCCGCAAACCCATAGAGAATTTCTCTTGATTTAAGCTCTGTTCGTATTAACAATAGGCAGGTGATTTTGCAGTATGTTATTGCGCAAGCTTAAAACCGTATGTTTTGCATCTGCCGAGTTCCAAGCATTGGTTTCTTGAGTTACAGCCGAAATAAACATAAGGCAACATCGATACATTCGCAGGTCTCAAAATAGGGATACAAAAACTTGTGAAAAGTTACAATAAATGGTCCATTTCAAGATGTGTGTGTGTGTGATTACTTTTAAAAGTAACTAAAGATGTTTGTGACCTTCAGTAATAACCTTATTTTTAAAATATTATCATTAAATATTGTTTTTTATTTTTAAACTATCCAGAAGGGGGAAATGTCGAAAAAGAGGATTTCTCTATGGGTTGGCAGGAAATAAGTTCGAGGAATACGCTTTTAAACTCGATATAGAAAAATGTCCGATTTTTTCTAGTAAAGATGGAAATTGATCCTCAAGGATGTACCTATCTACCAGTAGCAATTTTATTTCGAAAATTCCTACTACTTTTTTTCAGGAGAAAAACGGAAGTTGGGGAAAAACCTCGTATTTATTTTAGAAATACTAATAGTTATTTTAGTTCATCTTAATATTTTAAAAATTGATAACTTTAGCAATGATTTATTGGGTTTTATATTATTGAGGATTGTCAAAGTTGAGGATTTATCAATATAATTGGTATAAAATTGTAAATATACGATTCAATTTTTTAAAAATTGGTCGAATTGATTCAAAATACGACAGATTCAGGTAAAAGAGAAAAGTCCAGTAAAGCGTTTAGGATCGGCCACTAGAAGAACGTCGGCTACGGACGGAAGGGGAAACGCAAGGTTCTAGTCTAAAAGCGTCAGGTATTGGGCATTAAAAAAACGTCGGTTCCGGACGAAAGGGGAAACGGTCCGCCCAACTGATTGAAAAATACGACCGAATCGGGTAAAAAATTGGATCGTTTAGTTAAGCGTCTGGGATCGGCTGCTAGAAGAACGTCGGCTACGGACGGAAGGGGAAACGCAATGGTTATAGCCCAAAAGCGTAAGATATTGGGCATTAGAAAAACGTCGGTTCCGGACGAAAGGGGAAACGGTTCGCCCCACTGATTTAAAAATACGACCGAATCGGGTAAAAAACTGAATCGTTTAGTAAAGCGTCTGGGATCGGTTGCTAGAATAACGTCGGCTACGGACGGAAGAGGAAACGGTCCGCCCAACTGATTTATAAAAACGACCGAATCGAGTAAATAACAGAATAGTCTAGTAAAACATCCGGGATCGGCCGTTTGAAAAACGTGAGTTCCGGACGAAACGGGTAACGTTTCATTATTTGATCTATATAAACGGTTTCTTAACGTTGCTTAGATAAGACAAAACGCTTTTCGAACTATAGAACCAATATTCAACGGTTAACGGACGCTTCTGTGCTGCTTGGGAAGTTTCTTGTGATTTCGTAATGTTCTAGGGTTCTTGCAAGGAAATTCGCTTTCGAGTACATTCACTATGAAATTGCTAAATAGCGCCCTATCCGTTTTAGTAAATAAAATATGATTACATCAAAGTTAAAGTGCATAAAATTACCTTGTTAATGACACCCTAACCAAGTTTCTGGGACAAACGGTTCTAGTTGTATGGGGCAAAAACTACCAATTTTTCTTGAAAATCGCTGTTTTCTGAACTTTGACCTCGATGCACGGGTTAATATTATCGGATTGAGCTAAAACTTGGCCAATCTCATTTTTTAGTCTATTAGCACATTTTAGGGGGGTGAGACCTAAAGAAAGTCGAAAAAAATTATCCCCATGTTACTTGTGACCACCCTACTGGTCACTCTAGACCAGTGGTGTATATAGAAGTTTATTTCGGGAGCGTCTAAAATTATTCCTCAACCCCGCACAAACACATTTAATAGGTATATAATGAAACTTTTAAAAACAATTTAGGTAAATTTTGCATCTTAAAGAACTTAATATAAGAAAAGTAGTGCACTACTTTTCTTATACAGGGTGTCCCACGAGAAGTGGCCCAACCCTTTAACTTTTGAACCCCTACAGATATAGTCATGAAAGTGGGGTCTAGGTATAGTAAAGTGACCATGCCCTATCCGATGAGATAACTTTCAATGCCCTCTAGCGGAAAATTTAGGAGTTATAATTTTTATTTTAAAAACTGTGTGAGGTATGTGAAAAAAGTCAATGACTAAGTTGTAGAGCATCATCGATTTAGTAGGAAAAGACACCTTAAACAGAAAAATATCTTGAATAAAATCCCTAAAACGCACGCTCAAATAGGTTGAATTTACGTAGATTTTACATCTTAAAACGCTCCTCATGAGGCGAAAATGAGAAATTTTCAATTTAATGAACTAAGAATGCTTTTAGTCATTTACTTAAATCATAAAAATAAAAATTTCTCATTTTCACCTCGTGAGGAGCGTCTTAAGACGTAAAAACTACGTGAATTCAACCTAATTGAGCTTGCGTTTTAGGGGTTTTATTCAAGATATTTTTCTGCTTAAGGTGTCTTTTCCTACTAAATCGATGATGCTCTACAACTTAGTCATTGACTTTTTTCACATACCTCACACAGTTTTTAAAATAAAAATTATAACTCCTAAATTTTCCGCTAGAGGGCGTTGAAAGTTATCTCATCGGATAGGGCATGGTCACTTTACTATACCTAGACCCCACTTTCATGACTATATCTGTAGGGGTTCAAAAGTTAAAGGGTTGGGCCACTTCTCGTGGGACACCCTGTATAGGTTCTTTAAGATGCAAAGAATACTTAAGTGTGAAGTACCAAAGGAGTCTGGCGGGGGCCCTCCCCAAGAAAATTTTAGAAAAGTTGACTCTAAAAAACAAGTTTTTAACTGGCTTTGGCACTGAGCTATAAAACAAACTGGAGTGTCGACCTCCGATACTCTAACAAGCGATTGATCATGCCAGCGCGGAAGGTTACAATGCCCCGATTGCTCTCAGCAATCGGGGCAAGCTTGAAGAAAAGTTGGAAGAGCATTTCCCCCTTTAATCCGCCCATGCCTGTTTTTCAAAATATTATGAGCAAAATTTAGAATGGTCGTTTCAATCTGTGCATACAACTGTGCTACCAGATGGAGAAATTTAAAAGAAGATGGAAAATCCTTTCCGCGGTGTGATGCGGTTTCAGCACGCTAGTCACTCCAGTTTGTTATATAGCTCAGTGGGCTTTGGTACCTATAGCGAGAATTTTGGATACACATTTTTAGGTTAGACTAGTGTTTTCATGAATGAACTTAATGTGTAAAAAAGTTGTGAATTAATACTATTCAAAGTACAAAAGGGGTGTCGGGGGTCCTCCCCTAGAAAATTTGACTCTAAAAACACAGGGTTTTATCTTGTTTTTGTATAGTCAAAGCAGGCGCGGATCCATCATGGCTGAGAGGGGGGGGGCACTTTTCCAGAGAACCTATACCTTTTGTCCTTTTGACACAAAATGTTGGGGAGTTTCTAAAAAGTATCACGCAAGATCCCCTTGTGTGGTACCACTGGGGGTATAGTGGTCCTCCCCCAGAAAAAATTTTGAAATGTGACTTGTAAAAGTAGGGTTTTAACTCATTTTGAGAACATTTTTGGGTCCAAGGGGGAGGCACTGTCCAGTGTGCCACCCCCCTGAATCCTCGCCTGAGTCAAAGTTGTCTTTTTATAATCGAGTCCTAATTTCGGGGGGGGGGGGCATGGAGTGCTGTTTGCTTTTTAGGCTGTTAGATGGCAGCACCACTTTAGACCAGCGGGACTATTAACTTTCAAAGAGAATACATTATTTTTGATGGTTTCGAGGATTTCAACAGATTTATTTATATTTATTTTAGTAACTGGGGCCATTTACAACATTTTATATTTATTTCTTTAATTGGAGCAATAAAAAAAGGGAAATATTTTCATTTTCTCAAAATTTCTTCATGTTTCCATTCAAACTCAGTATAGATGGCAGCAGCATCGTAGGACTCCCCTGCCATTTCCCGTGTTAAGGGGGTGGGGAGGGGCCAAAGGTATTCAGTAGGGTGGAACGAAAAAACGAATTTTGTCAAATCGTTTAGTGATAGGGCGCAAAATTTGCCTTAAGCCATCAGTATCAATAGTTAAAAATTTTAAAATGATCAAAAAATATCTTGAGGTGCCTCAAAGCCCTTAAAGTTTTGAAAAAATGCTGTTTTTTTTACAAAAAAACAAAAAATCCAATGATAAAATCATTACAATTTGTTCATTATTTTTTTATGAGGAACTACTATTATTCTCAATATAATATTCCAGGATTCAGTTTTTATCACAATTTTTTTGGTAGTAATATTTTTTAACGTCAAATAAATTTTGTAAAGTTGTTTTTCCTGCATTATTGAAACATCAATAACTCTAGAATTATCAAACCTAAAAACGTGAAATTGGATTCCTTTTGTCCGATATTTTTTTCTCTTTACAGTGGTATGCATCATTGACAATCCCCTCCCAAAAAAAATTAATTTAAAATAAAATGTGAAAAAAACTTAAATTTTTTTATTTTTAATTTTTATTATTATTTTTATAGTTTTTTATTTTTATTTATCTATGATAAACATTTCTACCAAGTTTCAAGTTAAAAATCTAAATTTAATCGTGCAGAAAAAATACAATTAATCGAAATTTTAGTAGGTTTTTAACACCCCTTATCAAAAAACAGAAAAAGAACGATTACACTTCAACAATGAAAAAATTTCCTTGATGAAAATAGTCATTTCTTATAGATTTTGGGTCGCTGAATACGAAAATCACCATTAAAATTCTCAATTGACTCAGGATTTTCGGGGAACAGCCCCTCCCCCTTTTTACGTTTTTGACGACTTTATAACTTAAAATTCGATTTTCAGGGTCAAAAAGCATTGCTTTAGTCTTCAAATTGCCCCCCAGAGGACAAGGTAGGTGCAAATTAATAAAATATGATAAATTTATAACAAATGGATTGGTTAAAGGGGTAATTAACCCCTAAAAATGTAAAAAAAATTAGCTAAAAATTATAGAGGTTTTTATACGCTATTTTTTCATCTTATTTTTTCGCAATTCAAGTTTAAAGGGTCCTAACCCTTCCCCAAAGACCTAAATTTGTTGGCAATATGCAGCAATGATTTTTACTAAAAGCGGCGGTTGAGATGAGAGAGCCCCCAAAGCACCCATGGAAGGATTCAATGCCGCACTTGGAGTTAAACTGTGCTGTACAAAAAAATGTGAAGCCACTAACTGAATTTCAGCTTATTCTTGTGTAAAATGATCTGCTGAATTCAAATATGACACCCATTTTCCTCCATCACCCTCAGTTTTTAAATGGATGCCCCCTAATTGTTATCCACAGCCGTGCATCTATTAACATCTTGAAACATGGAATCCTCACTCCCTAAAACCGGTCAGTTTTTAAAGATTTGAAGAGTTTCTACTTAGGATAGACCCAAAATATAAGAAAAACGTCCATTTGTAATCTTTTCAAAATCATCAATATTAATTCCTGAGCTCGCGAGCGCCTTCACGATTCTGGAAGTCTTCCGAACTCTTCCGCGGGGGCTTCTGGGAGGCTAACACCTCAGCCGCTTTTAGTAAAAATTATTGCTGCATATTGTCATCCAATTTGGGTCCTTGGGGAAGGGTTAGGACCCTTCAAACGGGAATTGCGTAAAAAATAAGACGAAAAAATAGCGTATAGGAACTTCTATAATTTTTAGCTATTTTTTGTATTTTTAGGGGGGTAGGCGGGTAGCTACCCCTTAAACCTATCCATTTGTTATAAATTTATCATATTTCATTAATTTGAACATTTCTTGTTACCTGGGGAGCAATTTGAAGACTAAAACAATGCTTTTTGACCCTGAAAATCGAGTTTAAAGTTATAAAGTCGTCAAAAAACGTAAAGAGGGGGAGGGGCTGTTCCCCGAAAATCGTGAGTCAATTGAGAATTTTAATGGTAATTTTCGTATACAGCGACCGAAAATCTATAAGAACTGACTATTTTCATCAAGGAAAAAATTTTGAAGGTCAACAATTATTGGTTGAATTATTGTAGCAGAACCATAACTACGTATAAAATTCCTAAGGTATAACAAGACAAAAACAGTAAAAGCTTTACCGTAATTATTAAGAATTCATATTTAGTATATAGTTGGCAGACCCCTGAGAATCACTTAACTTAAACTACAATCTATAAGTAATTTTGATCAGTATTTAGTGAAAGTATTTAATGCTTTTAAAAGAAAACTTTTAACTGAAAATGTTTATTAATGAAGCACTTATAGCTGAAATTAACTAGAATTATACAATTTTTTAGTAATTTGTGATAATCTCAAAGCATTTCTTGATTGGTATTAAATTTTTACAGGTTAATAACTTTTTTCGTTTAAAATTTGTTTTAAATATTTTTTTGGGAAATTATGAAAAAAAATTGAAGAAAGGTAACAAGAATAAAGGAAACAAAGAAAATTATGAACAAAATGGGCTCCATTTCCTGTTTTTAAACTGAATAGTTTCAGAGTTATGTCTCTTAGTAATGCAAGAAAAACAACTTTACAATATTTGCGTAACTCTAAAAAAAATATTTCTCCCAAATGAAGGGCGATAAAAAAACGAATCTTCTGCCATTATATCTCTGATAGTAGTAGTTTCACATTAAAAAAATCATGAAAAAAATTTAAGTGTTTAATCTTTGGTTTTTTTGTTGTTTTGTAGAAAAAGTGACAATTTTTTGAAACTTCAAGGCTCTTGAGGCACCTCAAGATATTTTTTGATCATTTTCAGATTTTCACATATTGATACTGATATATTAAGGCAACTTTTCCGCACTATCACTAATTGAATACCGTAAAACGGGGTGAATCGGATCAATTTTGAACTTTGAACTGCTGCCAAAAGTTTAATAATAAAGATTTTGGAATGCTTTGAAAAGAATATTTCGAGTCCCAATTAATACTTTAAGAACCTGTTGAAAAAATTCAATTATCTTGAACGGTTTATTTTATATAAATTTTTAAGTGCCGTGATCCGATTCACCCTCAATGCGGGGTGAATCGGATCACTGCCATTTTTTGTGGAAAAACGCATTTTTTACGTCTTAAAGTGATACAGGATCCTGAAATTATCCTTCAAATTGTCTAAAAAGGCAAAATGAATGCATTTTACTAAATAATGAACATTTAAAAAAATAAAATATAAGATTTTCAGAAAAGTTATGATACTTTTTTACCTAAGTTTCATGTTTGAAATTTTTTTTGAAACACTGGTAAATAGGTGGAGATTTCAAACGAAGGTTATTTTGGTTTATGTATATTTAAGAATATAATATATGTTTTTGGAAGTTCTGGTGATATTATTTCTTTTCAAAATGATAGTTAGAAAAGAAGACTGCCAACGATTTTCGAAAAAATTTTCGGTCGCTTTAAAAACTGTGAAGAATGCATTATGGCTAATAAAAGTTTTGCTGTATATTTGCAATGTTTCAATTAAGATGTAAAAGATTTGATAAGTTTAAGATAGCAAATTTTGGCTTTAAAACTGCATATAACTGAACTGGTAATTTTCCATAGTTCTTTAGTACTTCACTTGCTCCGTTGAGCAGCTGGTGTATGAAATAAAATACAGACAGATGTTTTTCTGAAATAAATAAATTATTAAAGCATTGAAAGTTTTTCCACAGCATTATTGTTTTATCTGTTTCCAGTTTCGAACAATAAGTGTTGCTTTTTTTAGTGTTTTCATACGTAGAAAACAATCGCTTCGTTCGCTTTACCGTAAGTTTAGCCGTTTAGGGAGTAGTAATGCGCACTTAAATATCGCACTGATTTCTGCACCTATATTCAAAGGTAATTTAATATACGGCATATTAATAAACAGCTGGGTCTATATGTACGTTTTCTTGTTGATATTGATGTTGTTTTTGTGAAAATGTTCCAACAAATACTGAATGACCAACAAATACTGAGAGATGTTTTTCGTAATATATTTTATGTTTGAGATCAAAATTTCCCATCTAAAACTTATCGGTTTACCTTAAAACTTTGACACATTAATGTAAACATATAGCAAAATTTTTATTAGCCATGAATCATGCATTCTTTCCAATTTTTGAAGCGGCCAAAAAAAATTTAACTAAAATCGTCATTTACGGTCTTCTTTTCTAACCTCCATTTTGAAAAGAAATAATACCACCAAAACTACCAAAACCATACATTATATTCTTAAATATACATAAACCAAAATCTCCTTTGTTTGAAATCTCCAACTATCACCAGTTTATCAAAAAAAAATTTCAAACACGCATTTTTATGAGTGATCCGATTCACCCCGCATCAGTAGTCTAAATGGACTTGTTTTACTAAAAAATTCAGCAAAAATCGGAATTACCATTTATTTAAAATTTGACTGCAAAGAATTCTTTGGAAGAATCGGGACCACACGGGGGATACCGAAATTTTAGAAAAGAAAGTTATTTTCTTTGTTCAATAAGCAAAGTTTTGACAGCCACGTTTTTGTGACCTTTTTTGTATTCAACTTCAAAGCCGTGGTAGACCTAAGATATTATCACAAAATAATTTTTGATGGCTGAAACAACTTCTGAACAATGCATAGAATAAGTCAGAATTTATCCTGATTTTATAACTCTAACACAACCGGAGCTATGATGGTATAAAAAACTTTTTTCAAAAGTGATCCGATTCACCCCGTTTTACGGTATTCGAAAAAAGTTTTTTTGGCCCTTTTTCGTTCCACCCTAGTATTCAGGTATTCAAAAAGGGCGCCAAATTTGAACCTGAACTTTTTTTATAATTTATTATTACTTTAGCACTTTGCAATTGCGTAGATTCTTCAATACCTTCGAATGAAACCACGATGAACGTGTTCAAGGGGTGCCAAATTTGTGCCAGGACATTTTTTGCAATCAAAATAATTTTAGTATTGAACTTCGTGTAGAGGATTCTTCGATACTTTCGTATGGAACCACGATGAACATGTTCAGGGGGGCGCCAAATTTGTGCCCGAACATTTTTTTTGCAGTTATATTTTGGAGGGAGGAGCGCCAAAAAAGTCGTCATCCCCGGGCGTGATTTTTCCACAACACAGCCCTGTTTGGCAGTTCTACTGCTCCTAAAATCCGAACAAAATAGGATTTAATAAATTCTGGACTTTTTTATCTTGCTTTGATTGTTTTGTTTATTTTCCTTTTGAGGTTGGGAAAAAAAGAGCATAATTCACCAACTTTTTTTTCTAAAATTAGACTTTACTATATAAATAATTCTTTTTGGTTTTTTTATGATAAAGTTAATACTCATGATCATTCAGATGCATTCAGTAAGAATTATGAAGATAAATCTTTGTGGGGAAAAGACCAAATTAGCTTATCAAGAATCCCATTAAATGAGGATAACACTAGTATATTTACATTGATTTAATTATACTTTAATATATGTCATGGATTTTACTGAATATAATCTTATTTTAACATAATTATAATTTCCCTCCAATATTACCATTCAAATTGCTGCAAGATAGATAAAACAGAGATTATCTTAATGAATGGCTTAATAATGAAAATGTGATATTTAAAAAAAAGCTCTCCCTCCGCTCTCTAGCGCTACCTTCCTATACCGTGCTGATAAGCCCTAACAAGGGCGAAACCGGTCCATGGTTGGAGGCGACGCTTGAGAGCTGGAGTTTTCTCACAAAATGTGATATTGCTTATGAATTAAATTCTCAGAGTGACCTTAAAATATAGTTGATTTGATAAGTCCTAATGAAAAATAACATGATGTTACAAGTAGTGATTAATTTTACTCCCTAACAATTGATAGGAAAATTTTACACTAAAAGGGAAAACAAGTGACATTAGTTTTTTTGTATGGAGCATGAATTTTTTTTATATATTTGAAATTTGAAAGTAAGTATAGCAGACAATGAAGAACCAGACGAGGTTGGAACCGAATAGCAAACTTTTATTGCGGGAAGAACTTATATAAGAAATAATAAGGTTAAGGCTACAGTTAATAGTAAATAATAATACAGGTTAAGGCAACAGTTAATAATATACAATAATACAGAGAATAGAGAAGAATAATACAGATAGATACATAACACTCCTTCCCCATTTAACAAGAATAGTCCTCTAGGTATTTCGGTCTCCTCACAATCCTACCGGACCGTCGAGGTTCTACAGTCTCTGGACCCACAGTTTCAGGAACGCGAGGTGAGTCAATAAAAGGTTCTGACTCGACTCCGCAAGGTTCAGGCATTGGAATCTCGGGAGAAGGAACATCCAGAGCAGGAACGGGATCTGGAACCATCGGATCAGTCCGATCGATCATTTGGTCCAGATGACGTCGGACGATCTCACCTCCCTGAAGTCGGACTCTGTAAGAAACTGGACCCGATGCCGCTTCGACTTTACCAGGAGACCAGGGTTCATCGCCCCGGAAGCTCTTGACGTATACGTCCGTTCCCGGAGGAAATGATCGTGGTCTCCGGGAGGACATCCTCTCATCAATGTCGTTCTGACGCATGGTGCAATAATCCGGATGAAGGCGATCTAGACATGTTCTCAGGCGACGACCCATCAGCAATTCTGCTGGACTCGGGCTACCTGTAATACTAAAAAAAGGTGTAATATGTTGCCTCAAAACAAAACTTGCTATCTTTTGGTTAAGATCACCACCAGACATCTTCTTCAGAGCCTCCTTGGTAGTCTGTACCATTCTTTCGGCTTGGTCATTACTCGAAGGATGGTAAGGCGCTACATGAATCAGGCGAATCTGGTTTCTTTCAGCCAACTCTCTGAACTCCCTAGACGTAAAGGTTGTCTGATTGTCCGGCACGATCGAATCAGGAAGTCCATGGGTAGCAAAGATTCTTCTCAGCACCCTGATCAGAGCAGTCGTGGTTGTAGATGTCATATGCACCACCTCAAGCCACTTTGAATAAGCATCTACCAAAATGAGGAAAGTATTTCCCTGAACAGGACCTGCAAAATCAAGATGTAATCTAGACCATGGCGAATGCGGTACTTCCCAGGGATGAATAGGAGCTGAAGGGGGAGAATGGCGAGACATCTGACAGGGACGGAACAGCTTGACAAACCTCTCAATGGCTTCATCAATCCCTGGCCACCAGACATGACTTCTGGCGAGGGCCGTCATTCGCACAATCCCTGGCTGACTTAAGTGCAATTCTTGAAGGACTCTTTCTTGACCTTCAGCAGGAATGATGACTCTTGTTCCCCAAAGTAAGCATCCCTTGTGAACGGACAGTTCATGTTGACGGGTGAAGAAGGGCTTGAATTAGGCAGCTGAATTTTGACTTGAGGGCCATCCTTTTCTTACCCATAACAGAACTTGTGAAAATACTGGATCTCTGGAAGTCATCTCCGCAATGTCAACAGCTGACAAAGGCGCGCCAGGCAGATCCTCCAGGAAGGACACTTCGGTTAATGGAGGAAGCTCGACCTCTCCTTGGGGAAGAGGGAGTCTGCTCAGACCATCAGCGTTCTTGATGGACTCTCCTGGCTTGTAGACCAACTCGTAATCGTAGGCATTCAAGAGTTGACACCATCTGAGCATCCTAGGTGAAATGATGACAGGAGTTTCTTTTGAACTTGACAACAGTCCCAAAAGTGGCTTGTGATCTGTATAGATTTTAAATTTATTGAAATAAAGGTAATTGTTGAATTTCTTAACACCTGCAATAATTACCGCAGCTTCTCGGTCAATCTGGGCGTAGTTTCTTTCGGTAGGAGTAAATGATCTCGAATGAAAAGCAATTGGAACTTCCGAGTTGTCCGATCCAAGGCCGTAGGGGGAAGCATCACAGGTAAGGGTAATCGGTTTCTTGGAGTCAAAATGAGTTAACAAGCTTTCAGATGTTAGCATGTCCTTAGCACACGCAAAAGCTATCTCTTGAGGTTTCCCCCACTTCCACTCGTGGCCTTTACCAAGGAGCTTATGTAAAGGTTCTAAAACAGTAACCTTGTTAGGCAAAAAATTGTGATAAAAATTTAAAAGACCCAAGAAAGCCTGAAGCTGCTCCTTGTTCTCAGGGACAGGAGCTTCCCTGATTGCTTTCACTAACGATTTTGTTGGACGAATTCCACTTTCCTCAATGATGTATCCCAGATACTCTACTTTGTCTGTTCCAAAGACACATTTATCTTTCTTGGCAGGAAGGTTTTTCTCCTTCAACCTAGTGAGAATCTGTCGCATCCGACTTGCCAGCTGCTCAACCGACGACGCCTTGACGAGGACATCATCAAAATAAGGGAAGACATCATCAATACTAGCCAAAAGATGTTCCATGAATTCCTGAAAGATACCTGGTGCGGTTTTAATGCCAAATTGGAGCCTGTTTGCTTTAAATGCTCCTCGGTGCGTTATAATTGTCTTAGCTTCAGCTGATGCATCATCCACGGGAAGTTGCAGATACGCCGATGCAAGGTCGATCTTGGCATACACTCTTCCGCCAGCCATCTCAGCTAGTCTGTCGCTTATAGCCGGGATTGGGTAGGCGTAACCCTGAAGGGCTGGATTCAGTGTGACCTTGTAATCAGCACATAAACGAACAGATCCGTCTGGCATCGGCACAGGCACGATTGGCGTAGACCACTTAGGATTCGTGATCGGTTCTATCACCCCTTTTCTAAGCAAGCGATCTAGCTCTTCATCAATCTTAGGCTTCAGAGCGTAGGCAACACGTCGCGGTTTCATGCAAACTGGTGGGATAGAAGGATCGATATGCAAGTTGATCGGATGGGAGTTGCAACGTCCTAATCCAGGCCGGAAGACATCATCAAACTCTTCCACAACAGCCTTTACGGCACTGAAATCGTCTACGCTCTTGATACCCACAATCTTTAAACTCAAGGGTTTAAACCAGCTATAACCAAAAAGGTTCGCACGATCACCTCTGGCTACCAGAAGCAAAAGATCTGCACAGTGATTTTTAAATGAAACGTCAACTTTACAAGAACCCAAAAGTGCGATTTCCCGCTTTTGGAAATCCTGCAAACGAACCGAGGTATCACGAAAAGGTTGTTTACCTTTAAAAAGACGCTTGAAAGCATACTCCGACACAATCGAATATTCGGATCCGCTATCAACCTCCATCCAGCAGTCTTGGTCGTTGATTTTCACCAAATTTTTTCTTTTTGGACTGAATTCGCAACCGAAGAAACGGACGTGTAGAATATACTGGCATCTCCACGATCGGGCTTTTCCGAAACCTCCTGCACTGCTCGAGGGTTGGGTTTACTATTCCTGTCCTTCCGGCAAACCTTTGCAATGTGACCTTTAATTCCACAGTTATGGCATTCTGCTTCACGAAAACGACAATCTGTCCTTTTATGGAAACCTCCGCAACTATGACAAGAGCCTGTAGTCCTGGAACTGCTTGACTGCTGGTTGGGCCTTCTTTGTTTACGCTTCCATGGCAGTTGTTTACTTTCTCGCTTGTTGGTAAGGTTTACACCCTTTCCTCGAATTGAAATTTGCTGTTCTGCAGCGGCCTCTGACGCCTTCGCTTTCTGAAGAGCGTCGTCCAAAGTAAGGGCAGACTCCGCAAGAAGTCTTCGTTGACAAGCTTCATCAACCAATCCACTCACAAAACGGTCTCGAAGCTGCCGTTCCAGATTTCCACCAAAATTACAATCCACTGCCAACTTCCTCAATTCTGCCAGGTAAACAGCCACACCCTCCTCAGGGCGCTGGGAACGTTGAAAAAATCTGACGGTGTTAGACACTTCAGATAATGTTGGCCGAAAATGATCAGAAAGCCTCCCAAGCAACACCTCAATTGTTGGGGTCGACGGCAATACGGGAGAAAGTAAAGACTTCAGAAGGGCATAAGTTTCCTTTCCGCAAACCGACAAAAAGACTGCACGCTTCTTTGCAGGGTCCACAACATCGTTGGCCAAAAGAAAAAATTGTAGGCGCTCCTTCCACGTGTCCCAATCGTCAGGATTCATAGGATCGAAGGGCTCAATACTACCAAGAGCCGCCATTGATTTTCCAAACCGTCGCCAATTTTATATATTTGAAATTTGAAAGTAAGCATAGCAGGCAATGAAGAACCAGACGAGGTTGGAACCGAATAGCTAACTTTTATTGCGGGAAGAACTTATATAAGAAATAATATGGTTAAGGCTACAGTTAATAGTAAATAATAATACAGGTTAAGGCAACAGTTAATAATACACCATAATAGAGAATAGAGAACAATAATAATACAGATAGATACATAACAAATTTTTCAGACAAAGAAACTGGATAAAACGTGTGTGTGTGTATTTTTCTCTGACAGTAAATCCCATGGTTCTTTCTCGTGTGAATCAATATTCAAAAGAAAAACAGTACCATAAAAATACATCATATTTATTACCTTGAAACATTCTTTAATATCCTGTCAAAAATTATAAAACTAATAACACATTGGTATGAGAAATAGTGAGACAGGTATTTTGTAATAATTTTATTCAGATAATTCTGTAGCATTAAAAGGTGTGTTTTTTGCATAAAAACTAACAGAACAGGTGTTACCAATTGGTTTAAACCGAGAAGTATTTATAAATGGTGCCGCAAGAAGTGGTCATCACAAATAAATACCTCTTAGATTCCAAGGAAATTATTAGATGGAATGGATCAAAAGTGAACTTGCCAGTTCTGATCTTTATAATGTTGAGGCAAAAAATTACACATCAAAATAGCAAACAAATTTTAGTTCTTACGTAAACAGAAGGTGCAAAGAATATGGGTTAATAATAGCCAGACATGCTGTCCACTACACCACCACAGCCACTAAGCAGTTTTTATGGAGGTTTTTCAAACATAATTTTTTTAGCCTTATTTACTAGACTCTCCGATGTAGGGGCGAAAATGGCAAGAGTTTCAGAGTGTTCTAGCGGGCAAACTGTTATTTTGATAAGAAAATTGTAGGTGACTATTTTTTAGCTTGTTTTATCTCCTATTTTTTATGCAAATAACATTTTCATGAGAAACCCATACTTCATACTTAGTAATGAGGTTATTCCCAAGTGAAAACCGCTGAAAAACCAAATGTTGCAATTTTTTACTAGTTAAACCTTTTTTAAGTAGATTTACTGGACTAATAGCAGTTATCCATTTTTTTGTAGCAAGTCTTTTTTTCTGTAGAATGTTTTCAAAAGAAATTGTCAATACACATAAAAAAAAGTACATAGGCAAAAAACACAAGCACAGCTTAACCTGTTGTTTAATTATTTGCGGTTTAAAAAGTTATAAGTTGATAAATGTAAGTAAAGTACAAAGATTTTAAATCATAACTGTACAAAGATGTTTTCTGGTGTACCTAAATTAAAACTTTTCAGAAGTATTTTGTGTGTTTTATTCTGTCCTTTCCATCATTTAGATTATTTACTGAATATCAAATTTTCAGTTTAATTCCATTACCATTAAAAAAAACTATAAACAATAATTGTTTTAGCAAAATAGCATACAATAACAATTTAAGAAAAATCATTTATAAATCAGTTGTTATAAACATATGACCTCTAATGTTGTATAAAAATATACTATGAATTGCAGTAGAGAAATTCAGTACTTTTCCCAGAGATTTTGTGGCGAACGACAGTGCGGTAAAACGCAGCAAGAGCATCAACACAATAATTCACTAGCATAAATCACAGCACGCAGAAAATTTCATTCATCGAAATAATAACTACTTTGAATTTAATTGAAATTGATCAAGCAATAACCTAATCTTTTGAATCTTAATAATTCTTGTAAATAAAAAGTTATGTAATTTAACCTGAGTAATTAATTAAGCAGCCGCCTCATTTGGTGACCCTTTAGTGTAGAACACGCTCCTGTCTTCATCGCTCATTTTTCCTGTCTTCATCACTTGAGTAGTCATGATGCCTACTGACCATCCTTCCCCACGTATACCGACAATTCTGCCACCATTAGCCGAACCGATAATTTCTCCGGTAGGGATAAAATCCCCACCCTTTTGGAAGAACAACCCACAATTATGGTTCTCTCAGTTAGAAGCTCAGTTCTGTCTAGCGAACATTACAAGAGATGAGACGAAATTTTTTCATGTGATATCAGCTGTCGACTCTGATGTTCTCAACTCCATAAGTGACATTGTTCTGAGACCACCGGAAGAAAATAAATACGAAACCCTAAAGGCAAGGCTAATTTCTACATATGCTGAGAGCGCTGAATTTAATATTAGAACTCTCCTGCAGGGAGTAGATCTCGGTGACCAACGGCCCTCTCAACTTCTTACTCGCATGCGGAGGCTATCTGGTGGCCTTGTTGGAGAACAGCTTCTGAAGACTCTCTGGCTAGATCGACTCCCTACTAGCACGCAAACAGTGCTTGTGGCTTTAAATGAAGACCTCGAGAGATTGGCTGCCGTTGCTGACCGGATAAACGATATACCCGATAATAAAGCTAAGTTCCAAGTTAATACTGTAACTTCTCACACTGATTCCCGAATAAATAAACTGGAGGAAAAAGTGTCTCAACTAACCACAGCGCTTGAGAAAGTGATTTCATGGAGAGAACATCAGGCTCAAGGCACAATACGAGGTGGCGAGCAGAACTATAACCGACGGCGTCAATCTCGGGACCGATCCCCATCAAAACCTCGCATATTTCAGGAGGCAAGGAACGGGATTTGTTTCTACCACACAAATTTTGGTGTTCTGGCTAGAAAGTGCAACTCGCCGTGCTTTTTTAATGAGCCGTCGGGAAACTAGAAAGGCGGTCCTCCAGTGGCCACAGGAGGGGCTGCCTAATTAATAGAATTATGTTGGCCGACAAGAAGACTCTTCGTTCATTTTTAATTGATACTGGGGCAGACATATCTGTGTTACCGAGAAGTTTTAGTTCGCGAGCGTCCGTCTCTGCTGATTTATGTCTCTATGCGGCTAACGGCACAAAAATTACAACTTACGGAAAAAAATTACTATCACTTGATTTCGGATTGCGACGCAAATTCAACTGGTTTTTTGTGATTGACAACGTGAAACAACCAATAATCGGCTTGGACTTTCTTAAATACTTTAATCTGCTCGTCGATGTTAAAAACAGCTGCCTCATAGATAGAGTAACGAGACTTACAACACAAGGAAAAATTACACAAGGGACTGAGTGCGCTGGATTGTCGGTTCTGTTGGGTAAGTCGGAGTTTGATGTAATTCTCAATAAATACCCACAGCTCACTAATCCTTCTCTCCCTAACTCGCACTCAAATCTTGTGCATACTTATCATCATATTGAGACAACTGGTCCACCTCTATTCTCAAGACCCCGGCGTCTGTCACCGGAGTTGCTGCGGGCTGCGCGACAGGAATTCGAATTCCTCATGTCACAAGGTATAATAAGACCTTCTAATAGTCCTTGGGCCAGCCCCTTACATATGGTTAAAAAGTCCAACGGTGATTGGCGTCCGTGTGGTGATTACCGCCGCCTAAATTCAGTAACGGTGCCAGACAGATATCCTGTCCCGCATATACAGGATTGTATGCAAATTTGTTTCGGAAAAACCATTTTTTCTATGGTCGATCTCTCTCGTGCTTATCATCAAATTCCCGTTAATCCTAGTGACATTCCCAAAACAGCTATTACAACCCCTTTTGGATTGTTCGAGTACGCTTTTATGCCATTTGGCTTGAGAAATGCAGGACAGACATTTCAGAGATATATTCATCAAGTTTTGTCTGGACTTGATTTTTGTATACCTTACTTCGATGACATTTTAATAGCATCAAGCAACCGTCACGAACACAAACAGCACTTGGTACAAGTTTTTGATCGCTTAGTCCAGCATGGTTTGAAACTAAATCCCTCTAAATGCGTCCTCGGTAAATCTTCTGTCAGTTTTTTGGGATGTCTAATTACATCTGAAGGCATTAGGCCCTTACCTCAAAAGACACAGGCCATTGCAGAATTTCCAAAACCAGAGACAATAGCCCAACTCAAGCATTTTCTTGCAATGTTGAATTTTTATCGCCGTTTCCTTCCAAACGCTGCTGCTACCCAGGCTCCATTGCAAGACTATTTAAAAAATTCTCGAAAGAATGATAATAGAAAAATTCCATGGACGGATTACGCATTTGCTTCCTTTGAAAAGTGTAAAAATGATTTAGTCAATGCAGTAACCCTTAATTTTCAGGAGCCTAACCAACAGCTTTATTTGATGACTGATGCTTCCGATGTGGCAATCAGATCTGCCCTACATACGTCTTCAGGAGCAGGGTTTAAGCCTCTTGCCTTCTTTTCTCGGAAACTTTCTCCCACCGAGCAAAAGTATAGCGCCTACGATAAGGAGCTTTTGGCAATCTACTCGTCAGTAAGACACTTTCGACATAATTTAGAGGGCCAACCCTTTATTATTTTCACCGATCATCGGCCGTTGACGTTTGCTTTTTCAAAAAAATCAGATTCTTGGTGTCCCAGACAGATACGGCAACTTGATTACATTTCACAGTTTTGCACTGACATTCAGCACATATCAGGTGCCTAAAACGTTGTAGCTGACACTTTATCTCGCTTAAATTCCGTGAACCTTCCGTCCGTTGATCTGGATGATCTGGCAAAGGCCCAGAAGACTGACGAAGAACTTCATGAATTGTTGGAGAATTCTAACCACTCTCTTCGATTACAACCACGGACTGTAAATCCTGATGTCGAGCTTTACTGTGACACCAGTCATAACATGGTTAGACCATATGTGCCTAAGGATCTCCGGAAATGCGTCTTCGAGTCTCTTCACAACTTGGCACATCCGGGAATCAGAGCCACAGGAAGACTCGTCCGATCCCGATTTAGTTGGCCATCTATGTCTAAAGATGTTGCTAAATGGGCGCGATCCTGCTTAGAGTGCCAGCGGTCGAAGGTGAGTAGACATACGCACACTCCTCTGAAGGAATTTGATCTGCCATCCCAACGTTTCGACCACATACATCTGGACTTAGTGGGTCCGCTTCCTCCATCAGATGGTTGCACCTACATCCTCACATGTATCGACCGTTTCACGAGATGGCCAGAGGCAATTCCTCTTCCAGACATCACTGCTGAGACAGTTTCCAGGGCTTTCATCAGCCAATGGATTGCACGCTTTGGGGTGCCCTCGACCATCACAACCGATCAAGGCAGGCAATTTGAAAGCAACTTGTTTAGAACGCTTTCCTCTGTCTTGGGAGTCAAAAGAATTTGCTCCTCCCCGTATCATCCTGCTAGCAATGGCTTAATTGAGCGCTTCCATCGATCACTTAAGCAGAGCCTCAAATGCCATGGCAATCTCAAATGGACCGAATCCCTACCACTGGTTCTCTTGGGACTCCGATCTGTCATGAAAGATTATTTGGAATGTACCTGTGCCGAACTCGTCTATGGGACTCCTCTTCGGCTGCCAGCGGAATTTCTTGACATACCAACTGTAGCTGTTGAACCCCATGAATTACTCAAGAGACTGCGATCAACAATGGAGACATTAAAACCCATCTTAACCTCGGCTCACTCAAGTCCCAAGATTTTTATACATCCAGCATTGGAGAACTGTACACATGAAACCTTTACACTAACTCCAACTTAGAATTAGGGATTCTAGTTGACCTTTTAAACTTTTTCAGATTCAAATAAAGCTTCAAACAGAGATTTAGGTAGATCTGAATCCCATTTTCCATTCAAACTCATGCATGCTGCAAGTCTTCCTACTTCATCGGAAACTGATGCTCCACAGCCATTGCCAACTACAGCAACAGAGACAGTAGGAGATATCCTATCAATGTAGGGATAGCCAGATGGACTATTGCAGGTGAGGCAGGTCATGCCTTTTAACTCTTCAACCTTCAAACCTAGAGGAAACAGTGCTAAGTTATTAAAAATATAATATAGAAGGAACAAAAAATTTTAGATGAACAAAATAATGTACCTTAAGTACTTGTACTTAAAAGGCATAACACAGCAGACTGATAGCGACTAAGTAAAACTGGCCAAAATAATATAAAATTGATTTCATTTATATGAATAAACACAATTGAATGAGAAGTCAAAAAGCATAAGAGAAAGTGTGTAAAAATTTATGGGGAGGATGAAATTGTAAATTCTAGAAATTTAACATTACTTTTCCAGTAAAACACACTCTAAAGGCACTCCACCACATGTGCAAAGTTTATTCCACTTTGTCAGTTGTATCCCTTGGCTTTTAAACCCCTGTTAGTTAACAAATAATTGAAAAAAAATTTTACTAATATTCAAAAGAAGATTACCTGGAATGAATTCCATAAGAAACTTCAGCATAGTATTTAAAAGCTCTTCAGATCCACAACTGTTGTACCACTTGTTGACATCTTCCAGATTTTCTATTTTTGAGTCATCCAGTGTTCCCAAAAATCCAAGCTTTATATAATATTCTCCTAATGGGAAAACAACAAAGAAAACCTTTTAAGATTTATGCATGCAAATGTTATATTATGGATTTTGAATTTAAAAAAAACTATCTTTGCACTAATTTATTTTAACAAGTTATAAAGGGTGTTTCAAAAGTCCGTTTTGCGGCTTTTAATTGAAATTAAAGTCTAGGGTCATGGCACTAAGGTTTACCACAAGGTAAGTGACCCTGGAGAATCCATTGAGATGACTAACAGCGCTCCTAGCGTTGAAATAAAAAAAGTTTAAAAAATTCATTTAAAAACTTAAGGAGATAAAGCAAAAAACTCAATGATAGTATTGTTTCCAACTTTTTCCACTGAAAAAATTTCATGAAAACATCGTGTATATTTACAGAGATATTAGCATGGGAAAATAGCACTTTTTCAGGCCTCAAAAAAGAAAAAGTTCATAAATTTGCAAGTTTTTTTTATTTTTTGAATATCCCCTTAACAGTGACATTTATTTCAGAAAAATTGACCAAAAATGGAAAAAATTTTGGACTGTTTAAATTTGTTCTTTATAGTATTAAGTGTTAGAAATTAGTTTTTATAACAAAAATCAAATTTTAAATTAAATTACAAGTGTAATAATTTTTTTTAACATACATATAAAAAGTATTGGATTACACACACATCTTATTCAATTAGGAGGAAGATTATCCAAACATAACATCTCCCAATCTCTAAACGAAGAAAAATCACTATCATCATCGAAAGGAACTCAGTTTGGGCTTCACAAAACGGAAACGTTAATTTTTCTCAAACCCGAACTCAGTTCGGGCATCACAAATTCTGCAGGTAGTAGTTGCCCGAGTTCAGCTCAGGTGACACTGTTAAGGGGTTAAATTTTGTCTTCATTTAACTAAAAAAACACTAAACTACACAATAATACTGAAAAATTTGCAAATTTACGAACTTTTTCTTTTTTAATGCCAGAAAAGTGCTCTTTTGACATGCTGATTGATATCTCCGTGAATAATCACGATATTTTCATGCAATTTTTTCAGTGAGTTATTCAAAACGGTGGCAGTTAGAGTCCTTTTGTTTTTCAATTCAATGCTAGGGGTGCTGTAAGTCATCTCAATGGATTCTCCAGGGTCACCTAGGGGTACACCTTACTTCCATAACCCTAGAAGACTTTGGTTTCAAATAAAAGTTGGAAATGGACTTTAGAAACACCCTGTATTTTTTAAAGAAATATCACGTAACTTGTCAGTTTCAAAGTGGGTACCATGAAAAAGCCCGAGAAGCTTAGAAAAGGATTAAATGGATCTAAGACTAGTTGTAAAAATAATAGTCTAAGATAATCATCTGTAAAAAGAAATAAGGGCTATGAGGAATCTGAAAAATTTTAAAACTTATATTCTTTGGTGATTACTGATTACATTTAAAAAATCAACTCAGGCTACTGTTAAAACTAACACTTAACCAGTAAAAAAGTAGGTTTCTTATTAAACAATTAAAAATATATAGAATTTTAAACTTTTATTCTTCTTAAATTTATTACTTAAAAAGGCAAGAGATATAAGAAAATCAGATCAAAACTAATAAGATATCCTTTACTAAGCAATTTTATTAAGCAAAGTACTGTCTGAGATGTTATTAAATTCCAGAACATCAATCAAAACTCTGCTGTTTACTCATAAATATGAGAGAAATCGTACAAAATTTTGATTATAGAGGTGTAGGATCACATATTTGATCAATTAAAAATACAAAATTTGAAATTGTTTTTTCATTTGAAAAAGTTTTCTTCAAAGCAAATATAAAAATATTATTACCATCTGGATATAATATTGGTGGCAAAATATAGGCACCAGATGTACCTTCTGGCATATAATCAGTTTTTTTATAATAATTTACAGAAGGCATAGACCTGAAAGTAGAAAAATAAAAGTACCTCTTAAAATAAAAAGTTTAAAAAAAACTATGGAAATAACTATTGTTTACCTCAATCTATCAGCTTCATTCTTGGAAATTTTAACAAGGGCTGCAGTTTCTTTATTGAGAGTTATTTTCAACTGCAGTAAGGAGTTAAACGCTTTAAACTGAGTAAATGCACCAGTACAAAATAAAACTTTTTTGGCAAGAATGGTTCGATTGGAAAGAATAACCTAAAATTAAAATTCATGCTGATTAACATTTTTAATATTATACACTATAGCTTTATATATTTTTAAATAATACATATGAACCAGAATAAAGGAAATTGAAATTCTACTACATCTTATCAAATAATATTTTGAAAGTGATTTCTAATTTATGGTAAAGCAAGCAAAAAAAATTGATAGAAAGTTACAGAAGAAGATTTTAGAATATCATGGATAGGCTATCTGTTTGCTCATGAAGCAAAAAAACCTAATAAGCACTTACAGTATGCAGCCCATCATTTGGACCATTAATATCTTCAACAATTCCTTCAATTATGTCACAACCTTGGTTATGGGCCACCTGCTTCTGAGCATTGACATATGCTCTAGCACTTATATATCCACCATTTGTATCACCCCAAAAAATTGCATAATTGTCATCAACTTTAAAAAAGGGGAACCTGCAAAAAAATTTTAAATGTTCCAGTGAGAATGACAATTTTCAAAATGATATGTAAATAATTTAACATCTTTTCTACAACTTTCCAGCATCAGAACATTATGGCAATAATTACGGTAAATATTCTGTTACTTTCGGGAGCATCTATATAACTGATGCATCATTTTTTAAATATTCTTCCATTATACAGAGCTAAAAATAGAATAACCATATGAAATTAATGAGGAATATCCATCTTGCAACATTTTTCAAGATGGAATTTTTGAACTTAAGCATTATGATGGTTTCCTTCCTAAGGTATACTCTCATCATAATATACCACAGATCCTTGTTAGAGCGACCTTTCTTGGGACCAATGATTTACTGTCGTTTTAACAAAAAGACATTATAATGAATAAAATTAGCAATAGGATAAATCAACCTGTACTTTTCTTAAAGGTGGTTGTAACATAGGGGTCACTATATTGTGGGGTCTCACTAAACTTAAGGATTAATGGAGGAGGCAGAACGGTCCCTACAGGGGTATGTTAACGCAACTCAATTGTAGCTAATATGTAATTGTCAGGGATGAGTGACAAAAAAGCAAAAAGTCTGAAAAACTGCATGAACGACATTTTCAATATTGTTTTCCAATATATTTTTAGGTAGACTCTACATGTTAAGGAACTAAATATAAAAAAGATTTGAAAAATTCTCAGAAAAATCGGAAAAAGTCAGAAAATCTGACAAAAATCGGAAGAACAACAGAACTAATCGTGGGACCGGCTTCTTCATAAAATATGTTGTTAATGCTGCAATCCTGAGCTTATTTTTTTTAATTGGACTTAATATTGCTCTCTCTTGTTAAGGGGCACACCTAGTGTGACAGCCTAAAAAAAGACAATTTTTGGGAATTAAAAAAAAAGAAAACTAGTGAATCAATCGTTTTAAAATTTTGAGGGTATATTTATACATGTTTTGAGAATACACAGTAAAATTTTTGAAATAAAATATAAAATATTTTTGAAATGACACGCGATCTCCGGCGGCGCCAAAAAAAAGGTCCTCCACTGCTTGCATGATTGCAGTCTTCTCCGTTGATAAAACCTAAAAAAAAATTCTCGGGAACTAAAACATATTGTCTGTACGATGACCCTCGGGCGAACAAAAAAATCAAAAATTGACAAAATGGCAGCATGTTGAAAAAAAAAGTTAAATTTTACCCAAAATTTTCGTCGTTTTTGGCCTGCCAAAATTCGATTTTTGATCAGATCCAAAAACTAGAGGGTCATCGTATGGAGAACTATATAGAGAAGATGCAAAAAAAATTTGATAGCGATCGGATCATTTGTCTCCGAGTAATCACGCAAGCAAATTCGAAAAATGCTGTTTCGAGAAAAACGCGTTTAAAGATAAAAATGATCGTGTTCACTGCCGAGCGGCTACTCTTTTAAATGGCTGTAACTCAAAAACTATTTAAGATATCGATTTAAAATTTTAGTATGTTATTTTTAAAGGTATAACCTATCGAAATATAAAAAATAAAAAAAATCGATTTTCTGAAAATTTCACACTAGGTGTGCCCCTTAAGCTTGAAATCGCCTAGTGATTCCATACAACCCAGAATTCATACTAAAAAAACTGTTTCCGAGGCTACCCCCGGAAGAAAAATAGCACCCCTGGTACTTTAAAATGTTCGGAGCAGACTTAATGTAGGTCCTCTACTAGGGAAAAGGCAGTAATTGCCAAGAACTGGAGACTGCCTGAGTGGCAACTGCTTTAGTAGGTGGTCGTCGTGAAAGACCTTTATCAAATCTGTTCCAAATGCTTTTAAAAGCTACATAAATCAGCTAAGCAGGTCTAGATATAATTCTGAGATTCAAAATGACCCCATTTAAATATTGCCCAGGTTAGACATTGTAATTATAACACTACATGCTGGCATGCAACCCACAACGAAAGTATAACTAAACTAATAATTAGTTTAAAGTTTCTTTACAATATACACTAAAAGCACTAATTTGTAATAATATGATGTTACCTATTTTTAAATTCACCTTTTTCTGAAATATCTGTACATGGAATTTTGCAAGACTTCAATTTTTCTGGTAAATTACAGAATTCTGTTCCCAGAATCATTACTTTTAAAATTCCACAGGGATGGAAGAACCTTTTCCCTAAAAGAAAATAAATTAAGGGATTAAAACTATCTTTTGAATAAATTTTGTTTTTTTACATTTTCAACATTTTATTTACTGTTATATTTATGAAGAACTGCATGATACCGGGTGAAATTTATCATAAAAGAACAGGAAACAGTAATTAATGCGGCATCTAGCAAACATAATGAACGCAGCATTTTTGCATTTGCACAGCACTTTTAACGTGTATAGATCAAACCAAGCTTCAAGCTTTTGATCAAAGCAAGAATCCACTTCTATTGTGTAGAGTTGGATATAATCAAAAATTGTAGAATATTCAGTTTATTTACTAGTAATGTTCATACAATTACGCAAAATTATGTTGGCAACATTGTTGTATTTCTATCAATGTTTATTATGATTTTCGTTTTACATGGTTGTAAGTTGTGCTTGTCTTAAAAATTAAATAGATATTAAACTTAACTGCATTTGCTACTTTCTACAAAAATCAGGTCGGTTTAATTGGTTGTTGTAATTGTAAATAAGGTGCAAAATTTATAAATTAAAAACTCTGAAATTTCTGAAAAGTGCTTGCACAGATTGATGTCCCAATCATGCGCTACTCACACACCAAAAATAAACCAAATCGGAGAAGGCAAGTACTGGTCCTCTCCTTGTACGAAGCAAAGCAAGTTAGGGCAGAAATATAATACGTGCAAATTAATTTAATTTTGGTACTTTCTGGGTGTAGATCACAGTAATCAGACTTAATTAGCGATGTTTTATAAATTATGCATAACAACATAAAAACAATCAAAAGCAGTGCTACTAGCTGAGAAGTTTTGATTGCTTTGTAGGTACTTTGAGATTAGCAGGGAACAAATCTTGCTAATCACTTTATTGTTTTTATGTTCTACAAATACAAGCGAGTAGCCAGAGGGGGGATATCGGGATATATCCCCCCGAAACTTGGAAATTTTCTTTTTTTGACCATAGAAAACCACTAAAATTACCCCATATCCCCCCCGAAATATCAATATCCCCCTCCGAAATTTTTTCCTGGCTACGCCACTGTACAAATACATAATTACATAACAATATCCCAAATCAATACTGCTTGTTACAATATTTTAATTCTCGTGTACTTTGATGCCTGATTTTATTTGGAGAATTATCAACACACTTGACGCTTGCACTCTTGTGTTTTAATACTTGATCTTGGAGAGATTTTACAGCAAATCAGCTAATCTCAAAGTATTTAACTTTTATAGAAAGGGTTATATTGGTTAGTTATATTAATGATTGGTTTACCTGACAGTTGTTCAAGTTCATAAAGTCGATCTATGGAACACTTAGCTAATGCATTAAATACTGGGCGATTTGACATGTATGCCACTATTCTACCTTCATCATAATGACTGCTGAAAATTTCACGGTGTTTACTTTCTTCTTCCTGTAATAAAGAGCATAATTAATTATTTACAGAGCAATGTTCAAGTTTATCATTGTTTTTAGAATCACTTTTGAAAATTTCCTTATTAATAAAAACAAGTTATAATTACTAAAACAAACAGATGAAAGAAAATAAATAATCTAAATAAGAACATATTTAAACCTATCATAATCTATCTTAAGACAAAAGTTTCTAGAAAATTAAATATTTAAGGTATTCCTCGCTTTTTTTTAGTCAATCCTTTAAATATTATACTTTTACAACCAGTCACTTTCATAGAAGTACAAAATACAGTACAACCATGCAAAATGAAAAAATATTACATAGTGGATTTGATATGTGAACAAAGATGATTCAAGAGCTATTTTTAAGGGTTTAGCGTACGCTTACAAAACTAAAACAGCTCTTTCTCGAAGAGGTCATCTTCATATGCAATGTAACTCAACAATTCAACATGTTTACATTTCTATGGTGGCCCGAATCCCTTGGCGTAATTTTGGAATATCTACACTACACCTTATAGCTGATTTATATGATGTTTTTTGGAAAACAGCACTTGATCTAGGGGTTCTATGGAGTGCTCTTTTAGAATATGGTATAATTTCTTTTTTTGATTGCACATGTAGTTAAAAAAATTCAAAAGTTCTATTTAAAGTTTCTTGACTTCTTGATATTCTTTACAAGCTAGGCACAAGCCCCAATAGTTCTGATAAATTGTTAAAAATTTTGGTACTTAAGTATTATCTCGTCGATCGTCAAATTCAACGGCAGAGCAACAGAAAATTGAATGGTCTTTGAGAACATTTTCAGATAAGTGGCATGATCAACGGGATAATACGTAGAAACCAAATTTTTGTAAACATCTTAAAACGGGATTATGAGTTAGCACATTTAAAAAATGTATACTGAAGAAACCATAAGTACAGTAGGTTCGTTTGGTCCCACTAAGCAGACTTTTGTTGATGGATTTTGTGTAGCATAACGAGCTGCAGCAGACCCGAAAATACCCCCACCAACAATGCAGAGATCATACGTGGTTATATTCTCCATCTTGTCCTGCAAAATATAATGAGCAATCAAATATTTTGACAAAAACAAAATCTTACCCAAAATTAACTTTAGGGGTACCAATGGATTTTATCATAATATCATAAATAACTAAAAAGAAGCCAGGGATATAATTTGTAATGAAATATTTAAATAGAATTTTATTTTAATTTTGGAGAAGGAAAGTAAACTATAACCAGGTAATATTTTGCTAAAGATATCTTTCTGCTTCTATTAATATATTACTTTCTTATGTTTTTTAGACCTTAAATAATAATAATTTCCTCAAGTGCATGATTGGTTCCCAAATAAATGTCTTGGTGGAACCTGGAACCAAGGCGCGGATCCAGCATGGCTCCAAGTGGGGGGGCACTTCAGTACCATTGGTGCTGCTAATGGCCCGTGAGGTAGAACGCAGTTTCAGACCCAGAAGCTCATCTCAGAGTCAACCTCTCAAAAAAGGGACTCAAATAATGGGTATGGAGCCTTTTTATTTGGAGGACCGGGTAGAGTGTATATTACTGTCTCGGTCAGGAATAACTTTTAGTGACACTGAGTCAAATTGTTATGTTGTGTCTAGTTCTACGGGGACTGTTCAGGTGTCTGCGGACAGGGACTGTATTCGGTCAGGAGGTTGGCACAATGGACCTTTTGTCGACCTGCCTGGCTTTGCCCCTCCTTTTATATTAGTAGTAGTAGTAGTAGTAGTAGTAGTAGTAGTAGTAGTACCATTGGGGGTCTAGCCCCAGAAAAATTTTTGAAATTTGACATGTAAAAGTAGTGTTTTAACTCCTTTTGAGTCTAAGGGAGGCACTTTTCAACACCATTACTTTTACTTTAGGACCCAACTTGTCAATGGGGATTTCCTAAAAATTATAACTGAAGATACCCCTTGTGGTACTAATGTGGGGTATGGGGGTCGTCCTCCCCCAGAACAAATTTTGAAATTAGACAAGTAAAAGTAGGACTTTTACTCATTTCGAGAACCTTTTTGGGTTCCCAAGGGGAGGGCACTGTCCAGAGTGCCACCCCCTGGATCCGCGCCTGCCTGGAAACCTACTTTTTATACTAAGAGTAGGCAAGCCCACTTGTTTTGTATACAGGCAGCTGAGGGGTCTTCTATACTCTATTGCAGCTTAAGTTGAGCCTGACGTCACGGCCGCGCGGAAGAAAATCTGAGTAAACAGAAAGCCTGCTGGGTTTCTAGAAGCTCTTATTTGCTGGCGAGTTTCAGAGCGAGCTGTACCACTACGCGCTACCCCACTTGAAAAAATGATAATAATGAACATTTTATGCAAATCGGGATGAAAAGACGCTTAATATACATTGATTTAAAAAACTAATCATATTTTAATATTGAATATCTTCAAAAATTATTCAAAATTTATTTTTCAAAATTCCGACACCGCAAGGGGAACTACTTTCTTTGGTTGCTCTCAGCATATTTCTACAGGCTCAAGTTAAGTTGCAACTGAGTATATTTGGTACAGCTTTAGAATAGGTCCACTTTTTGAACGGTCGCCAAGTTGGCGGTATTTCATGGCCGACAGGCTGTGAAAATGTAGGTGTAAACATGGCGGACAGGTTTCAAATATGGCGGCCGGCGCCAAGGTCGCCAAAAGTGGACCTATTCTAAAGCTGTTCCGTATATTTGATTAGTTTGGATTTTGCACAAAAATGTTTTCTTAAAACTCTTTTGGGTACAGCTTTAGAATGAGTCCACTTTTTGAACGGGTGCCAAGTTGGCGGTATTTCATGGCCGACAGGCCGTGAAAATGTAGGTAAACATGGCGGACGGGTTTCAAATACGGAGGCCGTCGCCAAAATTGGACTTATTCTAAAGCTGTTCCCTCTTTTGTTCTTGACATCAATATACCTTCAAAATTTGATCCAGTTCTAATTCTGGAACATCTCCAGGAATTGCGACAACTCTTTTTAAATAAGTAGTTGTAGAATAGGAAAAAAAGATTTAAAAAATCAATAATATAACACCATGTAAAATTTTCTTTCTATCCAGAACGTAATTATAAAAACTGTTTAGCATGTTCTTGAGTAGTCAGGTATGCATTACTGTAAATTAATGGCTAGTAAAAGTTTTAAAAGCGACTAATTTAAACATAAATTGCTCTTTGACGGACCCGTTCACTGAAGAACCTTAATTTAAGAAAAGAATGAAAGGAGATAAAAAAACCTGATTTCAACATCCCTACCATATCTTGTTTTCTTGTTTGACAACAAACATGACATCTTTTCCCGCTTTGATCATCCCAACCAATAGGATGACACCACATATCATTAGGGACGTTAAACTCCCGCCTACTTCTCGCATTCTCTCCCACTACTGCATCAATGTATTTACTCTGTGCATTTTATTGTTTAAATATAGAAATGAACTGAAGTAAGGAAATTAATTTAGAAGCGGATTGATATTGTCAACAAAAATAGTGAAGTCTGTTTCTGTTACTTTTATACTAATATAATCTGATTAAACCTTCTTATCCACTTTTCAGTTAATTATATTCTTCAATTTTGTTCTATAAGTACATGGATCTTTGAGAATATTGTTCGATTTTTTAGGTATAACTACCCATGTTAATTCTACCTCCCAATCCACCCTTAATATTTTTTTTGTAAACCAATTAACATTAATTACTTTATAATGTATAATTAAAAACTCAGATACACCTGTTTTTGTTCCTTCATGTTCCTTTAAATACATTTCTGTTAGGTAAAAGAATCCTCTAAGGAAAATTTACAAATATTTTCTTTAGGAAGACCTTTTCTTTTAAGTAATATTCAGAATATTAAACATATTCAGTATTTCTACGAGTTGTATAAGAGTAAAAAAATTCATATATCCTCTGGAATCGTCTCTCTTTTGCTGGAAAAGTTTCATATTGAAGACTCTCACCCCAAAAAAATTATCATGGTTAAAAAGGAGCCAGATTACTTTACGGCCCGCCACTTGACTTGTGATTTCGATTGCGGCCCGCGAGTACTTAGAAGTTGGAAACCCCTGTGCTAGAAGGTATAAAAAACGTGTATTTAAATTAAATGCTGACTTGAGATGTTACTTTCTCTCCAGCTGGTGAGATTTTGCAGCCCCTTTTTGAACTAACATAATTTATGGACATCCCCTTGAATATTTTGCTGGCTTATTCACAAAAACTATACAGCAATCAAATTTTCCTATTATTTTTAAGTAGCACAGATCTTTTGAATTTTTGGATTGAAAAGTGGAAATTTATCAAAAACTTCCCTTGTTAAGCTTCTCTTCCATTTCTATTCATCGTAATACATAATAATAATCAGAGTACCATCTAAATTCTTTTTTTTTCCAATTTCCCACTTTTTAACCTATCTTCATCTATAAGTGAACTTTATTTTATCTCTTTTAGGTGTAATCATGACTGACGGAATTGAAAAATTCGAAGTCACTGATTGGGACCTTGAAAATGAATTCAATCCAAACAGAGTAAGGCATAATTTGACAAAAAAGCAACAAATCTATGGTATTTATGCATTTTGTTGATTACTGTCTTTGTAGAATTTGTTATTGATGCATTTGTGTGTTATTCGTGTATTTATAATTTTCCAATAGTAAGCTTAAACTAATTTATTCACAAATTAAAATTTTAGTTACTAGTTGTCTCTCAACTGATCTATAGTTATTTATAACATTTAACTTTAAAACTAAATTTTGGGACTCATGTTTTTTAAGTAATTGTTTCTTATTTGATTTTAATATCTTTTATTTATTAAAGTTTCTCTTGTTAAAGATTTTTCCAAGCATTCTTTGAAAATATATATAAAATTCCCTCTGACTTCAGCATTCACAATTAATATCTACAAATGTCTTACAGCACAGGCTGTCATTAGTTTGACTGATAATATCATTACTTGTCTCCAGGGCCGAATTTAGGCATGTTTAACATGTGCCATAGCACTGGGTGGCAAAATGTTTTAGGGCAGAAAATAAACAAAATTAGAGAAGCCACTTGGAAATATCCAAGAGGTTTTTCTAAGGAATTTTTTTTATTTTTCCTTTGTTTGCTAGATTTTTTTCATGAAAATTCTACAGCTTAGCAAGGAAGCAGAAGCTCTCTCCCCAATATTCTCAAAAAGATTAAAAATAAGTAGAAACACTGTTTAACGAGTAATTTTAGAAAAAAATATTGTAGCCCCCAGACAGCATGGTTTAGTTTAGTGGCATATTTACAAGCAACAGTTTTGGTGTTGATGGTTAATGATGGCATCTTAAACAAGCACCAAAAATAATAAATTATGTCTAAAGTAATTTATTTTCTCGAATTTGTGTTTGAACTTAAATTATTGTCTTCTGTATTACTTGGAATGACAAAGTGAAATTGTTGTAGGTGTGTTTGCCAGCGACAGTGATGAAGAAGATAGCAGACCAGGATTTGGTAGAAAACAAGTTTCTTCAAGCTCAGGGCAAATTAATTTCGTCAGTGGTGGTGTTAGAACAGTTGGTGAAAAAACAGAAAAAAAGGAATCTGAAGATGAAGTAAATTGAAAACTGTTAATAGTTTGTTCAAAATAACCTGTTCCTTTAAGCTCATTTTAATTTTACATGCTTCAAAACTAGTTACAATCATGAAACTGTTCTTTAAAATATTGTTTATAAATGATATAATAAGCAGGGATTTTACTTTTTATCTCTTTATAAATTCAATTATTAAAATACTGTCTCATGCAAGTTACATTGAAAAAATGTTTGCAAGGATAAAAATTTGTTTAAATTATTTAAATATTTTAAAATTTCTCTATAACAAAAAGTAAATTATATGTATAACTTTTTAGAGGTTGGGATCTTAATTATTTGTGAACTTTGGATTTATTTCCTAATCTTTGACTTCTATTACTTTATCTCACTATTTAAATTATTTTTATAGAAAAATTCCAGTGATGATGAAACCTCCACTATACTTCAACCTAAGAAGTATACAAATCAAAGAAGTGGCTTCGGCGGAAGTCGAAGATCCAATCAAATTGCTGGGCTGAGGTTATTTAACAAAAATTCTAACAGGTTTGTGAATGAAACTCACCAACCAACCATCCTTCATTATTAGCTAATGAGGTTAATAAATACTATCCAAATGGTTTGAGCTCTTAATGATTGCTTTGATCAAATTCATTTAAAACAAATTAAAATATTTTGACCCTATTAAAGAAGGGTTTATACAGTTAGAGCAAGTTACAAATTTTTATATTCTTAAGGCTACTAAAATATTAACCCAGTTCAATAAGGTTTTTAAAATAATTTTACAAAGAAACTAACCATAAATAGATTCACAAGTATAAAGGGAGAAACTATCTTATTTTAACGAGTGAAGTGTTATAGAATACATTGTATGTTAATAAAATTTTTTAACCATGCAACTTTCTTGAGTGAGCAAGTTGTACTAAATATCTTTTAATGTGCTATCTCACCATTTTTCTATAGTTTAAATTTAAATAATAAAGATTAAATTTCTAAAGTTTTCTTTTCCTTTACAGCAATGAATTTGGCAGTTGGGAAAAACATACTAAAGGTATTGGACAAAAATTGTTGCTTCAGGTATGTTAACAGCAAACTTTTTCCTAAAAATTTAACCATAATAAAGAATACGGTTTGATGTAACATATCTCTTTTTAAGATGGGATACAAGCCTGGTATGGGACTGGGTAAAACCCTTCAAGGAATTACAACCCCTATTGAAGCCAAATTAAGGAAAGGTAAGGGGGCGATTGGGTTGTACGGCCCAGAGCAGCCCACCATGTCTCGAGCCAAAGGACCTGGTGTTATTACAGAAGAACCTGAGGAAGAAAAACAAAAGCCCCAACCTAGACAGTGGAAGAAGAAAGCTGGGGTATGTTAAACATTCATTGAATTAATACTTTCTTTATAACCTTTCTTCCAGATTTGTCATGATTAGCTTACTGCTTTAAGGGTTAAGGCAGTGTTTCCCAACGTGGGGCGCACGCCCCACCGGTGGGCAATATCATTTTCTTGGGGGGCAATTTGAAAATTTTCAACCAAATTGCCCCCCAGGTGGGGCCAATTCAGGGGGAAAATTAACAAAAAAACTTTTTAAAAAGAAGTTTATCGAAATCTGATCCTATTATCCTATCTGAGAATGTGTATGTCTGAAATCTAACCAGTATGCATCAAAACCAAGTTGAAACCCTGTTTTTAGAGTCTAATCAGTCTAATTTCCAAACCTTTCCTGGGGAATGACCCAATATATCTTTGTTTTTAGAACGCTTATATTTGAATCTTATTTACATTAGGTTCATCATAATGCAAATCTTACCTAACAGTTTATATCCAAAATTTCCCAACTAGGGGTACAAAACTAGTTAAAAACCTGCTTCCTAGAGTCAAATTTCCGAAAATTTGCTGGGGAGAGTACCCCCAGGCCCCCCTTGGCACTTAGAACGTAATAACTTATAACTTGATTTAGTTCTTTAGCATGCAAATTCCACCTAAAAATGTTCTGAAAAGCTTCATAGACTTATTAAATAAACAAAGGAGGTAGGGGCTAAGAGATAATTTTGGCTCCCTCTCAAAATATATTTCTATATATGCCACTGAGACCGGGGGGCATGGAAAATTTAGAAAGGCTTTGGTGGGGCATGGACCGAAAAAGGTTGGAAAACACTGGTTTAAGGGGACATCTTTAAATTATGTGTTGTGTTTTTCCAAATTTTGGACCCCTCCCTCCCCCTTGGTGAGATTTTTCTGGACACTTCCCCCCTCAAATTCTCACATGAGATTTCCTTTATAGTTTTTAAGTTAATTTTTTATATTTTCTAGCCACATTGGTTTTGCCTTATCTGCATCGTATTTAGCATACACCACATTGCAAAAGCTTTGATAGAAATCCATGTTGAAATCCAAAACATGATCTCAACTTGTAATTATCATGACTAACTGGCTAAAGATTCACTGTTTTGACTAATTTGTGCATTTTTCCTAAACTTGTGCTATAAAATTTGGGAAAAAACGTATATTTTCTAAACTAAAAGTTGAATGGAGACTAATGGACTCACCCCTCTCCTCTGATGAGATATCGCTAGACCCCCCTTTTTTGACCTCACATAGTTTATGGGTGTCCCCTAAGACAATTTTTATTTTATTAAATCTAAAGTAAGGGGGTTCCAAAAATTTGGGAAAAAAATAATCAGAACAACTAAGAAATAAAATAGGGTTACAGTACCTGGAGTAACACATTATCGCCAGGTGCAAAACATTCAGAACACCATCATTCGGAGTAATTTGGCTTTCAAAACCCTCCTACCCCCTTTCTATCCTCTAAATAAGCAGATTTTCATGAGTTCTTGCTAAAATTAGTGGTTGCTGTAACAAATATATGGTCTTTGGGGTTGCTGTAACAATTTAATAATCGCATTATTCCTATGATTAAATAATCAATGCTAACTCTCAATTGTTGTCATAAAGAAGTTCTAGTGTATAATTATTTTTTGTCAAGTGTGAATGTATTTATCAGTGTACATTTTTGGAATTCGCTACCTGTTGCTCTAGGCTTCAAAATAGTTCTTCAATCTGGATGAACAATGCATTTAAAGTTGTTAAGTTGACTATTTGTTTGATTAGAAAATTTATGTTCTATTTGTATGTACTTACAGAACTGCAGTGTATTCATTTAGAATAGGCCAGTGCGACATAATGTATTGGAAGCGATAACCATAGTGACACTCGTTGAAGCATTTTCTTTGAATGATTACTAGCCAACCTTAATTTAATTTTTAAAAAATACTATCAAAGAATTGGTTATTGAGGCTGTGTGAAGATCATTATAATGGTTACTGCTCCTGCTTCACAGGCCTGTTCCAAATGAACAGATTATAGCTGATATTTCTGCCCTTGCACTGGTGAAACTGATAACTTAAAAAGTATTTCTAGTTGTATCTTCTCTATATTGTATAAGTTAATCTAGTTTTGATTAAGAAGCAGAACATGAAGCAGGGGGGAATGAATGTGGCCCCCCTGTGAAAAGGGGTTGTGCTAGTGAATGTGTGTGTGGCGCGGGTAACAGTACCTCACCTCCGTGGCTTCGGTCCACAGGTGCTCGCTGGGTAACGCTAAGTAGGTACTTCTTAGGGCATTTCAGTGGTAAATGGATAATGTCCAGTAGTACCCGCCCATTGGAAATAAAAAAAATGATTAAGAAGCAGTGTCTTTTTTACCTCCTCCAACCTTATTTAATATAATTGAATGTTTTAACATTGAATCTAACTTAGACTTCTAAGATAATTCTGCTGAAGCTTTTAAAATTTACTAATGTTTCAAAATAGTAACCACAAGAGTGCTTTTATTTTTGTTTCTGCTTTGCTTTTTGCCTAAATCTTCTATGCAAAATTACTCATTTCAGGATGATAAACCAAAAGTCGAGTACTACACCCAAAGTGCTGAAGAAGCTGTTCAAGAGTCATCCACCAAGAGATTTCGAGGGGACTCGAGTGCTCTTAGCAGTGTGAAGGTAATTGACATGACAGGTCCTGAACAGCGAGTGTTGTCAGGTGAGATTGCTAGTTTAACACTGCGTGACAGTGATGATTTTCACTGTTTATGGTATCCTGGAGGTGTGGTAAACCCTGGTAGCTAATGTTGCCCTTATGTTCAGTATTTTCTTGCTTTGCTTTAAGATTCAAGCCTTTCATCTGTTTAAAAATCTAAATAAAAGGGGTTGCATTATGTTTAACATTTTTCTTTGAAATCTAAGAGCAAAGAGTTGTTCTTATTTGTAAAAATATGTATAGTATGTTTTTTTAAACTAAATTCGATAGAATTTTTTTTTAATTCTTAAAGGAAAAACGTCCCCTGAACTAAATATTTGCCATAAATGCAACAGATTAAATCTTTTTGTTATGTAAAAAAAAGTATGAACCTTAAAAAAGTAAATAGAAGTAAAACCTACATACATTCCCAATTTCAATTTAGAAATTCTACTACTTGAAGTTAAGTGAATACTTTTATTTTAATAAAAAATGGCGATTCTAAAAAAAATTTCTGTGAGAGCATATCTATGAAAGCATTGTTTATTACATTGCTTTTTTCTGAATTTTAGTTTGAGAATACCATGTGTAGATGGTCATGTTTTACTAGACATGATAATCCTTTTATAACAGAATTTAAGATATGAATGAGAATGCTGAGATTTTTCTATAGTTAGCGTGGATAGTTTTCTTAAAAAGAACTTCATTTATTACTTCATAAGTTAACTTGAATTAATGGTTTAACTAATATTTAATGTTATAGACACCTGCAAATAACCACATCCCACAAAATACATTATTAACATTTATGTATTATTCTTATCAGGTTATCATCAAATTCATCAACAACACAGTAAACCTCCTGAACAGGAAGTGGAAGAAGTTGAAAGCAAAAAAACAAGTAAAGGGGAGCATTTTTCTTTACCTGAATTGGAACACAATCTAAAGCTACTGAAAGATGATGAGAAGCAGAAGATAATAAGATGTGAAAGACAAAAGCAGTTTGCAGAAGACCAAATAGTAAACCTTGGCCATGAAAAAAAGCGTCTGGAGCAAGTCACAAGGCAGGAGAGAAAACAAATTGAAACTCTTGAAAAAGTCCTTAGTATTGTTAAATGGTTGGTATTTTAAAATTATTTTTATATCATACTGTACTTCATTTTAAATAATCTTAAATTATACTGATGAAGGGTTACTAGTATTAATGTTCTCAGGGCTTAGAGTCAATATATCATTTAATTTTAAATACAATTTGAAAATAATAACTGAAGTGATTGATGATTTCAAATTCTTTTGTGCTTACTAAGAATTATTTAAATAAAATATTTAATAACTTCTGTCTATTGTACTTTTAGTATGGGTAGCTCTGATGACCAAAATGACAATGAAACACTTGAAATAGCTGCAAGAACATTCAAAGATTTACAAGAGGATTATTATGAAGAGTATAAAATGCACGGCTTGAGTGATTTAGCCATTACAATAGTTGTCCCATTAGTAAGTTTGTTTTTTGTTGGATTACTTTTGCTATTACAGTCAAGTCCGCTTAATGTGATCACAATTGTCCAAGATTAAACTGATAACATTATCCGATCGATAACAATAAGCGATCTCATATCAAAAAACAGCAAACAGTGTTAATAGATTGTTTGCTTTAAAATCAAAATCATGTAATGAAGTCTATGAAGTCCTTTATTTTTTGTCTATGTTATCTTACTAATTTGACTAGTTCAGCTGTCAACAACCATTTCTATTTGTTTTTCTACCTATATTCACTTAAAAAATTCTTTTAAAAAGATCTCAATCAGTCTAAAATTGAACAGGTTTAGTTTTATATTGATTTTGTTTTCATATGAAAATGTGTAAAACAATTATATTTTTTATATGGTAGAGTGTCACTTTAATCTTTGTTTATTCCCTAATAATGGTAAGAATAAATATTAAGAAACATTTCAAATCTCAGTAAGGTTAAATATGCATTAGATTTAACATCACACTTAATTATATCCTTAGTGTTATCTTATTATCAGGGGCTGTGCACTTTTGTTGTAGATTTTGTTGTAGACCACTACCTTTAAAACTTCTCACATCATTTCTTAATACAGACTTAGTTCACTATGTTTTTATGTATCTCATTTGAGAGTAACACAATCATGTATATAAAATTTCATCTGGTGAAACAAGGGCCTGATAAGTGAAGTTTTACTGTACTTAAATAACTCATAAATTGTCAACTATCTGACTAATTAGATCTGGTCAACCTGAACAAATTTAACTATGATGGTAGCCATAGTACGATTTTCCATGGCTGCAAATTCATCTTTATTCTGTTCTTACGTAATGTACTATAATTTTAAATTGTAATTTCAATGGGTTTATATTTTTAATTTATTTTATAAAACTTATATAATCTCTGCATTTCTCTATTTTAGTGATAGATTTGCTAATCTTTCCATTTGCCAATCAACTCATTTTTAGTTCATACAAAATTATCCCCAATATTATAATCATCATCCAATATTTTTACATTTGTTTTTTTCCCTTGGATTTTTTCTGGCAGGTGCTATGTTGAGCAGGCCATAAATTATTCAATTCATTTATTACTTTGCTCTTTCTCATTAGGTTCAAAAGCTGATGAAAGACTGGAATCCATTAGAACAGAAGCATCACTTCATTGATATTTTTCAAGACTGGAAGGCCTTGTTAGAGTGCAGTAGCCCAGTTTCTGGATACAAAGCCATCGGGGCAGAGTTGCTGCCCTATCATCGTCTCGTGTGGGATGTGTGGATGCCCCCTGTTCGTAAAGCCATTTTGTATGTAGTTAATATTTGGAACTCCCCAAAAGGCTGGGCTTTACCCTCTCCTGGAGTATTATATATCAATAGAAATTACTATTAATCTTGAAACCTTGAATTTTTTTAATACTCTTGGTTCCTTAGCAGATGAATCGTTAAAAAGTTTGAAATCCCCTTCTTATAAACAAAAGTTATTTCTAGTAACTGGCAGAAGTTTTATCCATTTACTCCAACTTTAAGATAATCACTCCTCTTAAGGACAACCAAAAACAAATCTGCTTTTCTTAAATTATAACTTAAAACATGAGAGTAGTCATGTGTTTGAAATTTTCCCCTATAACTCAAAACTTGGCCTCAATTTTAAGAACTAATTGTACTTTGTCATCTATTAAAATCAAATTGCATCAAAAATTACATTGTTAATTTTCTCTGCAGAACTTGGAATGCCCGTAACTGGTCACCATTGGTCGAGCTCCTTGATACTTGGAATCCACTTCTCCCTCCCTGGGTTGTAGAAAATATTCTTGAACAATTAGTTCTACCACAGTTGCAAAAAGAAGTTGAGGCTTGGAATCCTCTGACAGACACCTTGCCTGTGCATTCCTGGTTACACCCTTGGCTACCTTTAATGGGTAAGTTGAAATAATCAGTAAGATTAAGTTGATAATCATCCATGTACAGGGTTCATATGCTGCCTGAAATTCTCTAAAATTCCTCCCCCCTACCAGAAGTGCAGAATATGTCCAAATGCCTGAATGAGGTTCGGGGGAGGGGGAATTCAGACAGTTGTGGGGAAATTTTTGCCCCATAAGCTGATGATGAAAAAACTACAAACTCAACTAATTAGTGACAAACAAATATTTTGTTATCCTTCAAATTTTTGGAAGTATGGTGAAAACTATGGATGGAGAGTGTTAAACAATGGATTTATACCAAAATATAAAACAAGTTTCCATGCTTTTCTTGTATATTAATTAATGTGGAGGAAAAGCAAGGTATCTGAGACTGAATCAGCAATATTCTGTGATAATCCAATTCTTGTTTAATCACATCAATTATCTTGCTTCATAAAACCAAGCAAGCTTTTTATAACTATGACAACTGCAAAAAGTTTGCAATTATTTCAATATTTGGCATCCAAAATAACTAAGCAATAATTAATGGGTCAGTTAACAAAATTGAATTAAATTAAACTGAATTTGGTGAAGTTTTGGTCAAAAAAATTGTGTTCTGAAAAAATATTGGGCCCTAAAGCATTTTCTGCACCCCCCTTCCCCACTAAATTTCTTAAAAATCCTTTTTTTTTCTCTTAAAATATTTAGCTATGAAGTACAAGAAAAATATAAATAAAATAGGTTTAAAAACCTTAAAACTTTTAAAGTATTAAAGTAAATATGGTTTAAATATATCCCTAACAGTAAATCTAAACTAAAATACTATTACTAATGTAGCATTTTAAATTCGCATAAACTAATCTAATAATTCAATATTGGCTTATGTTTTAAATTAAAGGTACGTTTTTGAGAAAAACCATACTCATATATTTAGCTATGAAGTTATATGTGATTTGTTATGATATTTGAAGTGATATGTTATTTGTGCATATAAATCCTCCCATGATGAGATTACTTTTTACTTTTGTAGGATCACGTTTGGAACCACTCTATGCTCCCATTCGTCACAAACTATCTTCTGCATTAGTGAACTGGCATCCTAGTGACTGCTCAGCAAAACTAATCTTGGAGCCTTGGAAGCCAGTATTTTCTCATGGCGTTATGGATGCATTTGTAATCAGCAATATTGTCCCAAAGCTTGCAATGGCCTTGCAAGCTTATGTGATAAATCCTCATCAACAGCATTTGGGTATGTATATGATATAGAGATGTGGGTTTTCCAGAAAATTTTGAAACGGAAAATTTTCCGGTAAATTTTCCGAACCAAAAATTATAATAAAACATTGTTAAATTAAACTTCCGATCACTGGAGGGAAAAAAACTTCAAATTCCAAAACTGGAGTAATTTCATCAATTCTGGATGTTGTTCCTTTGAGATTCATCCAAAAATAAGACTACCAAAAATTTAATTAGGTAATAAAGCATTTAAATCATGATTTGAGAATTTTAAATCATACTTAATGTAATAATGTAATACATATTGAAAAATCTATACAGGGTGTTTTAAAAGTCCGTTTTTTGGCTTTTATTTGAAACCAGTGTGTCCTGGGTCACGGAAGTAAGGTCTACCCCATGGTAAGTGACCCTGGAGAATCCATTGAATTACAGTGCCCCTAAAGGCGAAATAAATGTTAAAAAATAATAAATGTTGCTAGTTTTTTTTATTAAATATTGCCTTTATTCAACTAAAAAAAAACCAAACTACACAATAATACTGAAAAATTAGCAAATTTACGAACTTTTTCCTTTTAGGAGGCCTGAAAAAGTGCTATTTTCTCACATGCCGCACAACATCTACCGCCGAATATTTACGATATTTTCACGATCTCCTTTAGTTCTTAAATAATTTTTTAAACTTTTTTAATTCGCCACTAGGGGAGCTGCAAGACATTTAAATGGATTCTCCAGGGTCACTTACATAGGGGCAGACCTTACTTCCGTGACCCTAGGACACGTTGGCTCCAAATAAAAACCGCGAAACGGACTTTTGAAACACCCTGTATATAATGTACATAAAAGGGTCGATATTCCATTAAAAGATGCCACATAAGGAGAAATTATTTCTTTGTTCATATACTTAATTCACCTATGAATAACTGAAATGAAAACAAAATAGTATTCTAAAATTACTGGCTGGGGCAAAAATATTTCACACAAAAAATGAAATTGATTTTTTATTACTATTTCCGAGTTCTAATATACCACAAAGAAAGTCACTAAAGACAATAATCTCGATGCAAAAAAATAACAATAACATTAAATTTATAACAAGTTAATTTTACTTCTTTGAAAGAGAAGCAAATTGGAACAATGGAAAAAATAGCATTGAAAAAAAATAGCGGAAAATTTTCCGGAAAAACATAGTGGAAAATTTTCCGTTTTGGAAAATTTTCCGACCCATGTCTCTAATATGATATCAAGATAGGGATACTAACATTTGAGATATATATGGGCCCCATCCCTAAAATACAAGAGAGTTAATACTACAACCTATAAGAATCCAAGGGCCAGCTCCCTGATTTGATATTGTAAAGAATTTTATTAATATAACTCAAAGATTTTCATTCGTAGTGGTGCCTCATTGGGGCAACTGATGAGAGGAAGAGACCATATACGATCTGCTGATGTGACATGATCTTTTGGAATTGATTTAAGGGTGCCTAAATCAAAGATATAAGCAGCAACATATTTTCATTTGGCCTTTTCCTTTGATGCAGATTTTTGATTTACTTTAGTTTTTTCATTTAGAAAAAATCCCTTAATAATTGTTCGAAAATTCTTGTGTATGGTTCTCTAACATAAAAAAATTCTATTATTCCCCATTCTTGAATTTCTTGTCGTTATCATAGCAAAAAATCCTAAATAAAAGTTAATCATAATGAACCAGTAATTTTTTACTTCATTATTTAAGGTAAAAGGAAATTTGTTGCATCAGTCAAATTTAAGTCTTTTTTTCCTCTTACTGTTAGATGTGTGGAATTGGGTCATGGCTTGGCTGGATATGATGCCCGAACCTTGCATGGTTACTCTCCTAGAAAAGAATTTCTTTCCCAAGTGGCTGCAAGTTCTCTACACATGGCTAACTCATAGTCCAAATTATGAGGAAGTTACCAAGTGGTACACTGGCTGGAAATCCATGCTACCCCCATCACTATTAACACACCCCATTATCAAAGGTTTGTTATCTATAGTTTTTTCTGTTTGAAACGTTTTTCTGTTATAAGTAGTGATGGGCAGGTATCGATACCAAATACTTAAGTACTCGATACCTAAAAGTATCAAGTGTATTCGATACCCAAAAAAGCATCGATACTTTATTGACATATTTTGTTTTAAATTTTTCAATGAAATAATCTTTAAAATACCTACTGTAGATCAAACGCTGCCTGTTTCTGTTTTCATTTTGCAACTCTCAAACCCGAGTCGTTAATCATCCGCGAGAGAAATTTGACGTGGCCAGGTTTTCCCCCCAACAAATCCTTCTCCTCTATCCACCTCCTGACTCGACTCTTCCCAAATTGACTCCCTCTTTGTCCCAATTACTTTTAGTATCGAATACCTTTTCGCTATGAGTACTTTGGGTTCGATCCCTTCTAACAGACGCGGGGACGTTTTACTGGCTCGGTTCAGAACTGACACCCTAATTACAAAAAGTCTCTTGTTTCGAAATAACATAATTTCATCCCCCAACTGTATTTGCGGAGAAGTGGAGGACAGGAAACATGTCCTATGCCTCTGCCCAATCTACTACGTAGCTAGACTGGACCTGACAAAGTCAATTTTCCCAACGCCACTTTCCGAAAACATCTTTTTAGAACTCCATCCACCTAACATCAAGGCAATGAAGGCATTAGAAAAATTTCTTCTGTTGGCGGACTATATCAACCAATAAAAGACTAGAATCAGATCTCTAGGAAACTCTATTAGCACTCTGGAAAAAGAAGGCATAAGCGGCTCTTAAGGAGCAAGCAGAAGCCTCTAAACACCCAACCAACCAACCAACTTTGGGTTCGAACTTTCAATAGAATACTTTTTCGTTATGAGTACTACTGATACTCATACATTTTCGAGATCAGTAATTTTGTTATCCAAGTTTCTACTCATCCTTTTTTGATATAAATACTTTTGGTATTGATTACCAAATACTTTTGAAATAGAATATTTCCTGCGGGTACTTTTTCCGATATCAGTACTTAAGTAATCGAATCTTATAATCAATTACTTGCTGTTGACTTATAAGATTCGATTATACGATTACTCAGGGCTCGATTTCTAAAAAAAGAGGTAACGGAACGGTAAAAATATTGGTCCCCCTTTTTTATATTTTTTCGGTAGGATTCTCCCATTTAAGAACTTAATCTGGAAATAAATGTGATTAGTTGCATTCTAAGTACAATAAGGGGGTCTGGGGGTTCTCCCCCATAAAAATTTTGGAAATTTGACCCAAAAAACAGGATTTTAATTGATTTTAGGACTTTTTTCGTACATAGAAAGGTATCCTCGGTCCTGAGGAAAGGGTCTCGATTTAAATCAAGTTGAGGAATGATTTAAATCAAGCAACCCTGCTCTAGAGCTAAATGGTTTTATAGGTATATAATGCTTCTGAAAGTAAAGGCTACTTTTAGTTAAAATGTGACCTAAATAACCTAGATAGTTTGAGATATTGAAAGTATAAATTTGCCCATTGTATCAAGTCGCCTCGTTTTCCCCTATTTTTAAATAGAAATGGTGTATTTATAATTTACAAGGATTGGGGGAAAAACAATTTTTTTTCATAAAAAATGGTGTTTTTATGTTTTTTACGTGCTTTGCTTACATTTTTACCCTCAACTCAGAAATGCTATAAAAAACCTGTTTTTTTTAAAATAAAATAATGTTTTTAAAATCAAAATTAGATTTTAAGGCAATACTTTCTAAATACAACACATAAATCTGTCTTTTCAAGTAAGTTTCATCACAGAAGCAATGTACATTAAAGTATCAAGTTTTGTACATGTGTGTTGGTTGAATTTGAAACCTGGCACATAATTTGGAAGATTTGAATTATTGAGTCACTACTGTATTTTCATATTTAAAGATAACTTTAAAACAAAGTGTTCTTAATGTCTTATAAAATCATTACTCATCCTCATTCCCTTTTGTAAGGGCTCATTCAGACTTATCACTTTTGATAATCATTTTTGAAGACTCATTTAAAGTGAAAAGTAAGAATTAGCGTTTCACTCTTTACTCCTTTTTATATGCAAACTAGCAATTCACAGGAGTGAATCAATCAGAATGAACAGTAAAAGTGAAACAGTGTGCCTTAAGAATCTTTTCCGTCTTAGTTGGTTATGTAATATTTGAACAGCTCCAAAAAATAAAAGGCTTATTTTTTTAATTATCACACAGTTGAATAAAAAAATCATAATCTTGCTAAAATTAATAAGTATCATTTGAATTTATAGAACAGTTCAGACAAGCTCTTGAGATTATGAACAGAGCTGTTTCGGCTCCTCAAGGACTCTTGGGCCAACAACCTGGGGCAAAGGAAAGTATGGCATACTTAACCAACATTGAGAGGCAACAAGAAGTGGATCGCCATGTAAAACCAAGAAGAGATTATGAGGTATGGAAATGAAATCACTATATTTACTGAGTGTATGTTAGTATTTAATATATTTCATTGTTTTGCAAATAGTTGAGTTTTTTTATGCGTTAGCTCTAAGTTCTTATAAATGTGATGCAAAAAATGTTATTTTATGTATTAAAAAATTACCTAATAAAATTAATTCATAAACTTAAATATTTTTATACAGGCCATGATGCAAACAATAAGAGGATCAACATCAACTGCTTCCTTGACTTTATCCTTCAAAGATCTTATTGAGAAAAAGGTACACTTCATTTTTCATTTCTTGAATTTTTCACTCTCGAGTATTTTTGCACAATTAAAGTTAAAACTATTAGCTTGTTTTGTTTAACTTTTAAGATATATTTTGTTTCATCTGTAGGCAGAAGAAAGCAACATTTTATTCATGCCAGTCCCTGGACGATACCAAGAAGGAAAGCAAGTTCATCGATTTGGAAGCAGTTTATTGTATCTAGATAGAGGTGTTATATTTGTCTTTAATCAAAAGACTTGGGTACCCACATCTCTTCAAAGTTTACTTGACACTGCTGGTTAAATGTACTGTTACTCAACCAATCCCTATGTAAATAAGTGTCCTGTATATTGCTTTTAGCATAAATGTTTATACAAATTCATTTCTTGAAAAAATTAAGCTTGATTGTCTGATTTAGTTTTAATACTCAGTGTGGGACAGTTCTTAGTGCCAATCTTAAAATTCTGAAACAAAAATAGTCAACCCATGGGCCCCAGCATGATCATACCGTTTAAAATCGACACCCGAGTAGTAATCGACAGGAGGATCCGAAAACACTTTTTTTCCTTGTCGGTACCTTCGGAGAGCTTCATTTTTGTCTGAGCACAAAGCAACAGGCGACAAGCGATCTAGCATTCTCCTTGGAGAAGGTACCGAGAAGCGTTCGGCCAATCAGAAAAGAGCGGTCTTTCCGATACTTGTAGCTGGGTAGTTGGGGTCGCCATATTGGCATCATGCCGTCTTAGCAGAAATAAATAACCTGATAATTGTGGGCAGTTTTAAAAAATGAACCTAAAAACTCTCTTAACAGCAAAAAAAACCGTTAAATACATTAGAATCTTGGTAAAAAAAATCAAAGTTCCAATTATTTCCATCGGGATGTGCTGCCATCTATAAGCGGTAGACTAAATGAATTGACACTTGGTTATTGAAACTCCTGTTATTGAAACTGTATTAATAGAAACTCTAAATCTTGTAAAAATACCTTTTTACAGTGAAAGAAAAATTATCACATCATAACAGGTACCCAATAACATATATTTTTATGTCTAATTATTATACCAATAGACATTTAATAGATGGCGACGAAATAACCTGTTTGCAGTGCATTGAGCGTGCCTGACCTACGCATAGAAAACATAGTTCCTTCACAAAATAAAGATATTGCTTCATCCAGAGGTTTAATATTAATTCTTAAGACCACTTCTTGATGTAGAAAGACTATTAATCTGAAAAGTAATGTCATTGTTTCCTGAAAAGCATTGTAAACTTTACCGACTCTATTGGATACCGATTCCGAGAGCTCCGGAGGTATCGTTTAAAAAGTGTTGACTAATCCGGAGTAAACGATAGTTGGAAAAGTAGTCGCTAGCTTCGTGCTGTGTCATTTTGCCGATCTATCGTAATGTGACATCATGAGAGCGAAAAGCCTGGTTTTGACTGTAAACGATATGATCATGCTGGGGCCCCATGTTTTAAAAAATGTTATCACTGTTTCATTCTTTTTAGCTAATCTGATTAACTCGGGGGGAAAGGTAATGCATATGAAAAATTAGTTTTAATTCAAAAGAACATTTTTGATCAACTGTCTCCCTAATTTTTGACACGGGCCTTTTTCAAATTAGTATTCATTGGTCTCTCCACTTAAATTGCTTTTGTTATTAAGGAGGATGGAGGCTGTCCACTAAAGAAACTGCCAGAGAGAATGACCCCTTTCTTTTAAAAAACTAATTTAGTTAAGAAATCAATGTGAATTTAGAGGAATATAATATTAATGCCACCGAAACTACAAGTTTCAAATTACTGTGAGGTTTTTTCAGGAAAGCATTTTTCATATCCAAATACATAAATTATGGTGCAAGATGAGGGTTGTTTTAAAGAGGTTATACTGTAATTGCAAGAATAAATCAGCGGTTCTTAAACTTTCGATTGCAGCAGCCCCCCTTTATGTAACAGGCTCCCCTAGATTTTGAACACCCAAACTTTTGTTTCAGGGAGGGTTGACTCAACGTTATTCCAAAGGTACCTCCTCATTTATGTGTTGAGTTTTAAATTACTAAAAAGTAGTATATTTAAATGATGTTCCATATTATTTTTTTACAATTACTCCAAGTAACAATGGGGGTCTGGGGGTCCCCCCCATAAAAAATTTGCCTCAAAGATTAGTACTATAGGACATTTTTGGTTACCCAAAGAGAACGGTTCCTTGTAAACCACAAAATTTAGAAAGAAAAAATTATAAATTAAACACGGTTCCCATTCTTTTATAAGGAAAAAATCAAGGACTTTTAAGGATCATTTTAAGTTTTTCGTGGACTAACATAGTAAAGCAAAAAAGCCATATATGAGCAATGAAACTTACTATCTTTAGAACCCCTGCTCCCGAAGACTACTCTCAAAAACATCTACTATAATTCACTAGTTTTAGGAAAGTCACACAGAAAAATTAAAATAGCCAAGTTATACTTCTGTTCAACAATTTTAAAAATCCCAATTGTGTTTAAAAGAAGCTATCGGGAATTGGACTATTTGGATCAAAAATGAACTTTTTCACATTCAAATTGAAAAGTATTCCAGATTGAAATATTTCAAATAAAATTCAAGTATTTTCCAGGGCCCTTGTCGCAGACCCACCTAGAAAGTGTTGCGGACCCCAGGGGTCCGCTAACCAAAGTTTAAGAACTTATAACCATAAAGTCACTTTTTTTAAAAATAGTAGGCATAGTCAGCGATCCTTTTTAGTCTGTACAGTGTTCCCTTATTTTTCATGGTAGTTACGTCAAAAGTATTCTGCAAATGACGAACCCAGTTTTAAAACGCACGTGTATGATAATATAACATATAATGGTTTGATTCCATCATTTATTACATAACTGGTTCATGCAAAAAGTAGTTTTAACTGTAAATAATTTGTAGTAAATACCAAAAGGGTTACTAGTTAGAAAACTTCCTTAGTAGAAGTTACATTTTTCAAAATGATTTTACATAATAAATACCGAAATCAAACAATTATATCTTTTCTGCCAAATATGCAAGTTTAATTGCTAAAAAACTTTGAGATCGAAATCTGCAAATATGCAAGGGCCCACTGTTTAGTTTTGTTACAAAGCAAATTTTGAGTATTTTAATACATTGTAATGCATTTAAAATTTCAAGCTAAATAGAAACTAAAAATGCTGAAACTATCAAAAGCACCAATTTAATTTCAAGGGACCTATAAATGTTAACTAAAAAATAACATATTGTTTTAAAAGATGACATAATTTACAAATTATCCAGTATAACTTCATGTGGGAGACTAAATGATCATACTAAAAGACATGATACTAAACATTATATTTCAAACCTTTAATGGGGAAAAGTATTTAAATTACACTGCAAGGTTTTACTTATAAGTTGTTTTCTACATTTTCCATTTTGTTTACTCAATATTACAATAAAAGGTCATAGTACATAATATCATCTGCTTCTTTGGGATTACAATGAGCAAAGTATTCTGCATGGAATGGCTCAATGAGAGTGTCACCAACAGTGTGGTAAATAGGTTCTCCCATCCAAGTACCAACTTTCCATCCAGGAACATTCTTCATCAAATCAGCTTCTTCCTTTCTGTTCTTGTAAAGTTGAGTCAAGTACCTATTCAATGGAACAAAGTGATGCTAATATCAAGTATTTGAAAATGTATTTAGGATAGTGATGGGCAGGTATCGATACCAAATACTTAAGTACTCGATACCTATAGGTATCGAGTGTATTCGATACCCACAAAAGTATCGATACTTTATTGACATATTTCGTTTTAAATTTTTCAATGAAGTAATCTTTGTAATACCTACTGTAGATCAAACGCAGCCTGTTTCCGTTTTCATTTTGCAATGCTCAAACCCAAGTCGTTATCATCCACGAGAGAAATTTGACGCGGCTAGGTTTTCCCCCCGCCAAATCCTTCGCCTCTATCCACCTCCAGGCCCGTAGCTACGGGGCTTTTTGATGGATCGCTTTCAGTTTTTTGAATATTAGTCTGATTATGGATAGGCCCTAAAAAAATTGTCCCTTCAGGTTCATTTCCCGACATTGAAAAAAAGTACTCGATACCTATAAGTATTCGATACCAAAGTATTCGATACCTATAAGTATTCGATACCAAAGTATTCGATACCTAAAATTATCGATTTTGCCCATCACTAATTTAGGAATACACATAAATATATTTTTTCTTTTATTAACTTAACATCAACTAACTTAAAACTTTTTGTAAAAATTTGGGTAGTCAAAAAGCAAAAGCAAGATACTCATTTCTTTGGTGTAACATTGAAATGCATAGAGAGAAGTGGAATAAGGGATAAGAGTACAAATAAAATATTTTTGACTGTAAAATAGATAGTATAAAAGCAGGGTACTCAAAAACTTACTGATCATAAGTTTGTTAACTTGAAAATTACAGTTAAAAAAGGAAAGTTTAAGAACAAACTTTAACAAAAATGTTGAAAAATCCCAGATGAAAATTTAACTCTCTTGTGTACTCTTGCCCAACATAACAGGTAAGAGTGTTTAAGATGTGAGGTTAAGAATATATCGCTTAAAAATTGGACAGAATTTGCTAATCCTCCACTGCCTTTGTTTTTCCGTTCCCCAATGTCACTATATAATCACACTCAGGGCCGCCCATAACTCTACCGGGCCCCCCGACAAAATTTTTTCACGGGCCCCCTAACTTTTTAAGTTTTTGAAGTATAATAAGGAATTTACATTTCACAAAGCATCCCTTAAGTAAAATATACAGGGTATCTCAAAAGGTCGAGTAGAAAATTAGCATGCATGTCTGTCATGCCATGACTAACAAGATTTTCATAGGAACCCAAGTCTGCTAGAGGACAATGTTTGCCGGCGAAGGAGTAGCATTTATAACTACTTTATTCTACTGAAAACTTCATTTATTATTAGAGATTCGGAGAGAGCAACCTCGAAAACCCCTGTAAACAGAATTTCATTAAATTCTGCCTGCAGGGGCGGATCCAGGATTTGGTTGAGGGCTAAGAATTTCCAAAGTCCAATTGAATCTTCTTTTTGATTTTAATATGGAAAGGGTAGTGGAATTATCCTGCTCCAACTACTAAAAGGGGGGACTGGGGGTCCTCCCCCAGAAAATTTTTGGAAATTTAAGTAAAAAAACCCTCTTTTTCAACTCGTTTTGATACGCCTCATCCGAATTTCGGATGTAGGTTTTATGGTAGAATTTCCGCGTTTTGACGAACTTAATATAAAATAAGGTTGTAATAATAGTTACAAGTACCAAGGGGGTCTGGGGGTTCTCCCCCAGAATTTTTTTCAAAATTTCACCTTAAAATAACAGGGTTTTAACTCATTTTGGTGCATAAAATGCCATAGCAAGAAATATTGGTAGCTTTTTCCAGTGTAGGGAAATGGTCACGTTGGGAAGGGGTTGTGTTATATCATGTTTCAGAATTTGATTGGAGATGAAACTTCTGAAAAAGAAACCGACCACTTTTGACGGGCCCGTCCGTTTCGGGAACTGAATATGCTAAATGATATGAATTCAGCGAGTTCAATTTTTATTTGGAAAATAAAAAAACATCTTGTACGGACTCTGACTAAAAAAACAAAGTGGAACTCGTGGGCCCGGGCCCCTTAAAGCTCCGGGCCCTCCGACATTTGTCGGGGTTGCTGCCCCCTATGGGCGGCCCTGATCACACTCTAGATTCAAAACTTGTCTAAAAAAATACATGAAAAATAGTACCAAACTCCTCTTAAAATAAAATAGGGTGAATGCAATAGGTAAGTACTTAGTATTTTATAATGAGTGACAAGAGAAGCTGATTAGTTATCCTCACATTTTTCATTTTTAAAGGGAGTTAAAATAATTATTTTACAATTTTTAGTTTAATTATTAATTATTTAAAAATAATAATTGTTACTAATTTTATCATAAATATACTTACATTCTGTCTCTTTCTGCTATAAGTAATGGTTCAAGAGCAACAGTTACATCATCATTAGCTCGCTTATTTCTCCTGAAAATAAACATACCATTTAATTATTTCCCTAAATAAAATTTAAAAAAAACTGTTAAGCATTTATAAATTGTAAACTATAAAAAAATCCTGCCTTAAGTTTTGCACACAAGACAAATCAATAAAATAGGTTTTCTAATTTCTATTAAGGAAAATTGGGTACTTGTATATTAGCCTGTCAACCGTTCAGCCAACATTTAATTCAGCTGCACAGCAATAGTAGTTATTGCGTTTAGATAATGTTAACCGGTATTAGAAGCATGAACAATGAGCTAATACACAAGTACCCATAATTGTTTTAATTTTTCTATTTTCTTACTACAGTTACATCATAAACTACACTGCATTTTGGATAACTTGAAAGTCTTTATTCAAGGTCATATATAATTCAAATTTCAACATACATATAATTTTTTAAAATTTTATAATGCACTCAAATCATAAGGACTTTACTTTTCACTAGGATGCAAAGTCGTCTCTTAGCAAGGATAGATTAGGCGTAGTTTCAATTCAGCATCAGTCCCATTTTGTTGACACAAAGAAGATAATTGATACCCAAAATGTTTGGGAAGGTATCAAGTAAAAGTTTGCTCACTATGAATTTGGGTAAACCACACATTCAAAAGAATTTAACAATTGCTGGATGAATAGAAAAAAATTGTAATTTGATAAAGAATATAATCTTAATCCATTCATTGGACTTAGTTTTAAAACTGAAAGACAAAGCTTATTTAATTCAAAGTTTTTAAAAGTCCCTTAGCATTATTCAAGTCACACTGCATTAACCCTTTCAATGCTAAGCCGCCCGAGATTACCATTGAATTCAATGGAAAATTTGGGGCGTCTAGGTCTGAAAGGGTTAAGAAAGTTTTTCAAGATAAATAGTACAGTCGAGTCCGCTTAATGTGATCACAATTGTCCGAGACTAAACTGATAACATTATCTGATCGATAACAATAAGCGATCTCATATCAAAAGCAGCAAACAGTGTAAATAGATTGTTTGCATTAAAATCAAAATCATGTAATCGTAATAAATGTATTCAAAACACTATTTTTAAACTAGGTAAAATTTTAAGGGGGAAATATAAGAGTAGTTTAATTAATAAAAGTAAAATAATCGCTTACTTTGTATTTTATTTGTTAGAAAGGTCTCTTTTTTCCACTTTATTTTAATTCTTCCACTCCAATAAACCACTTACTCATTAAACACAAGGTAAAATTCAAATATCTTATCAGACATCTGCAAAGCGTCAATCTTGGTGGTTTCCTTAACCAATCACAAGAATGGATTCGGACCCCCCATGACCGTTTTCTTTCAATATATGCAGAATGTTTTCTTTATCTCTTACTCATACTGAGTTTTAGAAAAAAGAAGCACCAGATGCTCTAATGGGGCAGATGTTTACTTGTAAAAATTGACCTTTAAAATGAAACTCGAACTCAAAAGCGGTCGTTTTAAAGGGAATATGGACAAATTTTGATAATATTAAGCGGAGTAAAGATTCATAGTTGATCACATTAAACGATGTATTTTGCATTAAATTAAATAGGAATGATCGGGACCTGTTGATTTCGATAACATTATCCGATTGATAACATTAACCGTGATCACATTAAGCGGATTCGACTGTATTTCAAAATTAACAAACCTTTTGGTTTCTTAAAGAAATATTAATACTTGCGGGGCGCTAAATTTGAAAACATCACCAAAGAGAACACTAGATGTTGGCAACATTACATAAGAATATCAAATTTACTTTATTGCAGGGTTGGAAAAAAACGTTTTTTAATAAAAAACAAAAAAACATGTTTCATTTGTTTTAAACATGTTTTTTTTGTGTAAAAAGTTTTATTTGGTTTTTTTACCCTCAACAAAGAAATGCTAAGAAAACCCATTATTTTTAAAAATTGAAATTTGATTAATAAAACTATATATTTAAATACGCCACAGTTTGTTCATTGAAATGATTTTTATAAGTTTCCTTCACAGCATCGTGTTTTTATCAAGTAATGTACTGCCTATGTAATGGTGATTTGGTAGTTTGCACCCAAGCCTTATATTTCACAAAATTTTTTTAAGCTCTGAGTGATCTACACTTCAAAATGGTGAGTTTGTTGCCTAAATAAAGGGAGAACTTGCTAAAAAATATATGTGTTTTAAACAAGGTTTTTTTGCTTTGTTTTAAACGTGTTTAAAACGAGCGTTTTAAACAAAGTGTTTTAAACGTAACCCTGCTTTATTGTGTGATCAAACAATTAATTTCAAAATTTAACTTAATAAGACATAGAAATGCTATAATCAAAAATTAGGATAAATAATAATGTAATAAATAATTATAACTATTTGGAGACTATACTTTTTTCTCATTAAAAAAATTTATAAAAATTATATATTATATTATATTTGTCATTAAAAATTATATAAAAAGATCATATCACTAACTGATCTAATTTTCTATTTATCCCATTTCCCGTTTTTTTTATTTATTTTAAATAAAACAAAATAACTTGTTTATTTGCTTGCCTCGTTTTTGAGAAACTTCATCTGGCCTTAACATTTGTTCTTCATTGAGTTATGACGTCATCGACTTCTAATATTGGTATTAATGCCGCATTTAAGTGACTTAAGCAACATTTTTGGATTCTGGGGCCTGTCCGTGTCCAGGTCCCCTGATGACGAGGCATGGATAGAGTTCTTGGTTAGTAGTTTTGTGATCTATTATTGGTTTAACGGTTCAATTCCCTTAGAGTTCCCGTTAAATATTGCCAATCTCTTTTGAATACCAAAAAGTATATTGCTAAATAATTTCAAATAGATTAAAATGTTTAATTAGATCTATAACTGTTCAATTTATCATTAAAAATTTTAAAAACATTGTTTATATTTGAATATTAAGCGTTCAAAAGAGATTGGTGATATTTAGCGGGAACTCTAACGGAATTGATCCGGTTTAACTTTGATTCAATAGCAACAATGGTCAAATAAACATCAAAAATTAATTTTTGATGTCATTTCCAACAAAATTTTTCCATTATTATTTGAAGATTTCAAAAAAATATCCGGTTATCGTTTTTTAAAGTTTTAAATAGATATAATGAAAAGTACCTTTTTATAGGATGGATAACAGTTAAAACCTTTTCCTGCAAACACAGTATGATTAATACTATCGGTAACAAATAATTCTTAGAACGGCACTTTTCAATCTAGCCTGATAGAACTTTGGTTTTAAGATTGTGATTTCTATAAATGTTTGTTTTAAAAAAACATTGGATATTATATATTTTTAGTGGGCTTCCCCAGAGGTGAAACTGGTGATGCAAACAAGTAAGTCAATTCATACATTTTGTAATGCTTCTCCTGTTTGTAATTCATGCTTTGCAACTGGTTTCCTAAGCTTCAAACTCCCGCTTAGCGATGGCAGTAACTTTGTTTATCATTTTTCAAATGATTTATTGTAAAAATAATTGAATATAGCAAAGAGATAATACGGAACATATGTATTAACGACACTATAGCTAGAGATCTGGCCTTAAAACTACCTTATAATCTAACTTAATAATAATAAAACCTTATAATCTTATCTTAAAATCAATTTTATAAATATATCTAATAATCTTAATTAAAACTGCCAAATCTGTAGCTGCGGTGGTGTTGATACCTAAGAACCGTTAATACTACATCTTTTCCAGGTTTAGAAAACTTAATATGAAAAGGAACAGACTATTTTCTTTTACTTAGTACCTTCTATGCTTTATACCATACATGTAAACAATCTGGCATGCACCTGAAAAAGCTATGTATGCAGAAAATATTTTGAATCCTGAAATGAAAAAAAGAAAGATTATTTGGATTTGAGTCAAATAATGTGTATAGCTTATTATCTGTTTAGCAAATATTTTTAAGGTATCTGAGGAGATCTAATAAGAAACTAAATTTTAAAACAAACAATGCAAAATAAGTATTTTTATAAACTTATTAAAACCATAAAATGCAGAACAGATATTTAAAAGGAAACAAATTTACCACTCCAAGGTTTCTTTAATGGTACCCTTTGCCAATTTATGCCAGCAAAACCACCCTTTGGAGGCATTTCTTGACGGAACCCTTCTGCAGACATAGTTGTTTATTGCGTTGATTTAAGCTTTATAATTGTGTATATTTAATTAATATATTAGTAGTTCGTCTAAACTCACAAAATCTTTAAAATTAGAGACCATGAAAATTTTATTTATTTATTTACAATCCACAAATCCAGGGTCGAAAATAACACGGTTATAGCGCAGTTAACTTACTCAAATTTGATAATTTTCAGGGAACAGAATATTTGTTCAGTTCGCTAAATGTTTTTTACATAATTAATGATAATCCTTTGAAATTCATGTAGTTTTTCCACAAATGAATTCTTTTTTTTGAAATAAGAAAATTATTTCTAACCAAAGAACCTATAAAAAAAACAAAAATAGTTTACTTTTACTTCTACTACTAACCGGCTTTGTCTTGTAAAAAAACAAAAACAACAAAGAAATTTATCAGGGATGTTAGGAAATTATTTAGGGACGAATTTATAAGTTGACGTGGCTTTAAATTAAGTTAGTTCTTTCGTCAAAATGCTGCGATTTTCCTCATTATTGTGCCTTGCATTATGTCTTGGAATAAGTTGTGCTCAAAGTGAAAAAGAGAAGATTAAAGGCCCTAAAGTGACAGATAAAGTATGTACCAAAAGAGTTAATTTATTCAAACTTTTATCTCTAACTACCAACACTTGTAGGTCTACTTAGATTCTAACAAATGATTATTTTCTTCGTTGGTGTGTTGGGTTCAGCTTAGCATTGAGTATCCTTTTACAGGAATTATTTAAAATTAAATTATTGTTGTAAGGCCAAACGGCATTATTAATAGTTAGACGATGCCTAAGGTTGCAAATTTGGCTTTTTTCTAAATTTTTGGGCACCGTTTATGAAATCTAGCTGGATATTTATGGTATTAAATGTTCTAAAGGTGTCTAAAATTTTATAAAACAAGATTTTAATCCGCTTCAAGACTTCATTTCAAAGAGATTAGTAAAGGTTCTGCTCTTAGAATTGGAAGATCTCAACAGGGTTGAAAAGCTGTTTTAGTACTAGATTGGCAGGGGTGCTGCTTTACTACTACAAGGAGCTCCAGGGTAGCCGTGGAAATCTGGAATTTTCAACAGGGTGAATTCAGGGTTTTATTGAAATTAAAGTAAATTAAGAGCTCTACAAGAAAGCTCAAAATTAAGTCCAATCAAATGAATATGTATTGTGTTGCACCGTTAACATTTTCTAAATGTAGTATAACGCAGGGGTGCAGAAAATGTTTCAGGGCCCAATTTTCCCAGAACACAAATTGTTTCCTCCAAAATTTCCCCTATAAAGAGAGGTCATTAAAAATAGTTTTTTAAAACTTCTTACAGATTCAATAATTTCTACCTAATCCAATCCATGAACTTAAATTATAATGATCTTTATAATCTCTTTTTTAGTTTTCTTTCGTACTTATTATATCTTAACTTCTTTTCTTAAGGCGGATAGACTATTCTCGTTATATGCAAGTTTAATAATTATTCACATTACCTCCTGATTTTTTAGTAATTTACTCTTTAAAAAACTCCTTCAAGACACCTGAATTTTAATATGTTAGATAGAGCAGGGGTTCTCAAACTTTGTAACATCGCGACCCACTTTTGACAGGGATGAGTTTTTTCCGCCCTGTGGCGGAATTCCGCTTTTTTAATTTTTTTGAAAATTAAGAATTCCGCTTTTCAAATGAAAATCCGCTTTTTGTAATCCTGAAAAAATCCGTTTTTCCCGTCTCCTTCTACTTCAGAGAAAAAAAAACTTCCGCCATCTCCCGGTATTTTGTCTTCGGCATTCCTACCTCGCACGCGCATCGGCGATAGGTTCGTACAACGCAGCGTGTAAAGACGGCTTCTTCTCGTTCGTTTACTGTATTATGGTAAAACTTTTTATTCTTGCTGTTTCTAACATGCAACCTAAAGATGGACGTAACCTTCGGTAAAGTCGGCTCGCATTTGGGTATTGTGGAAAAACTTGAGCCTTTTCACTGAGAGATATTCTTGATGCATAACCTGCGGCCCGCGAACTGATTTGGATTTCTTCAGATAATCCCTACTTTTTAAATTTTCCAGATTTCCGAGAAAAATTACGAGTTATCGCGGGAAAAAGTCGGAAAAATCGCGTTTTTTCCGGTTTCGTTTTGCTCGCGGAGTATTCCGTATCATCCCGCGATGTTTCTTAGACGGCCGTGGTGGGCGCCAAATTGAAGTCCGTTTCTTGCGTCTCTATTACAATGTAGAAAAACCAACTTTACAGCGGTCAGAAACCAAAAAGTCCGGTGTTTAGGATCATATTCTCTGAAAATGTCGAAAAATTGCGATTTTTCGCGAAAGTTCCGTTTTTCCGGTGCCTAGTTGAAGTTTGCTTTTTTTTCGTTCCAATTGCGATGCAGAAAAGCCTAATAGGAATCAGAGGAGACTATTAGGTCTAGTGAAACATCTCAGATAATTTTTTCCCGATTTTAGTCAGCATTTCTTCAGATTTTACTTTAGGATTTTATAAGTTGTAAATTTTTACTGAAAAATCGCTAGCAACTTTATAAGAAAATAATGCAGTGGTTTTTTTAATCCTTTTAGATCATAATCTGTTTAAAAGATCATAATATTATCAGGGGCATATATAAAGGGGCCAGGGGACCCGACCCCTCCTCCAAAAAAATTGGACTATGTGTCTAAAACAAGTTTAAACCCGTGTTTTTGGGTCAAATTTCCAAAATTTTTCTGGGGAAGACCCCCAGACCCCCTTTTGTGTACATGGAACTCTATAATTCACAACTTTTTTATATTGAGTTAAGAAAATGCAAATTTCACCTAAAAATATGACCAAAACTTAACAAAATAAAGGTCTTTGACACTCATGTTTAATTCCCATTAATACCTATTGAGCTCTTGCTCAGTCTAGGAATTGATCAAAGCTTTTCCAGAGGATAAATCGGTTTAATTTTCACAATAGCTTCGTGCAAACTACATTCTTTCTTATTTTAAAAAAATTATAAATAAAAAAATTACTTAGATATTTTAATAAATTTAAGTAAAACATTTGTAAATTAAATGTATTATTCTCTATAGATTCATACAAATCTGTAGAAAAGATTTTTTCATTTGATTTTTATCAAGTTAATTTAATATATGGTATGAATAAAAGGAATATAAAAATACATTTTGTTTTTCAATGTTGGAAGGTCTGCCCTTAATCTGGAGAAGATTTAATAGATTTTTAAACAATTCACTTAAATATGTGCAATCTGAGTTCTTTGCTTTAAGTTTTTTTATGAAGTCAGAAAGTATTTCCAATTAATATTATCTTGTAAACATGCCTTTGTTTGTCGAGCTATTGAGAATCAGATTATATGTAGGCTCTAAATAAAATATTTGACTAAATTCTAATTTTATAATGCAAAATATCAAACCTAAAACAAAAAATAAGCTACAAAATTTAAGTTTAGCTGTTACAAAATGCTTGAAGGTGTGCAACATCCCTGATATGTGTTACGCGTAAAATTTTGGATTTTTGGTTTCAGCTTTTTTGTTTTTCACCAAACTCATCCCTGTTTTGAGAAACAAAATCTAACGCGACCCACCGACTTCAGTTATTTATAGTAAACTGAACTGAGATAATTATCTCATGCCCCATCCCCACAGAATTTTAATTTCTCTGACTGGGGGTGTTCACCAACTATTTAGTTACAAGGGTATGAAATAGTTAAATTGTTTTCTTACAATGATCCCTACAGTAAAAAGGGGGGTCTGGGGGTACTCCCCCAGAGAAAATTTTAAAATTTGACCCTCAAAAACATGGTGTTAACTTGTTTTTTAGCAATATGGGATAAATTACATCGGTTGCATCATTTCCCAAGAAAATTCTTAAAATTCCCATTGACCCCCCCAGTGTGGATGGGGAGAAACACTAAATATTTTTTTCAAATCTTATTTGAATAACCGACTAGATTTGTATTATCGGCACATTAAAGTGACACACATAGTACATATTTACATTAATTGCCTTTTCCGTTCCACTCCAAAAAGTGTAGTTTTTCCTCAAATTTTTATTCTTTTTATATAGTATGGTAATTTGACAATTTCAAAAGTTCAACTAATAGTTTGATGATTCAAAAGTCAATAACACCGTCTGTGAAAAATTGAAAATCTTCTCGCAACCCACCAAAAACTGACTGGCGACCCACCAGTGGGTCGCGACCCACAGTTTGAGAAACTCTGAGATAGAGTATGTACAGTTGAGGAAAAAATAAATGACTCAGTTGTGATTTCTGGCGAACCACTTGGGTTAGGAAGACAAAATAGGGGTCGTTTTTCATTAATTTAAGTATTCTTTTACCAAAAAAATTTTTGAGTCCTTAGGGGGTCGTCTTCATTAAACGAAACACTAACTTTTTTTTCCAATGGGGACCCCCAATTATTTTTAGTTTTTCTGAAAGGCCATCCTCCCAAACCCTTAAATACCCAGTTTCATCCAGATTGATTAAAAAAAGTTTTATTTTTTAAAAATAAACTTTAAAAAAAATTTTTTTAATCGTGAAATTTTTATAGCAATCGATTTTGGTTGTAATTTTGTGTAGGAAACCAAAATTTCAATCGATTTTATCAAATAGTTTTTGATAAAACAAACTAGAAAGAGCATTTGCGGTATGCATTCGGCAACGGTATACGGCCCCTTAAGATATTGATTCGTTTTAATCAAAAACTATTGGATAAAATCGATTCAGGCATGTGATTTTTCCGCTAATTAGCAGAAATCCCTTAATTTTTGAGGTGTTGAGAATCAGAATTCCGCTCAATTGTGTGGAATTAATATTTCAAAGCGGGGAAAAAATCGGAATATTTTGTTTCCTGAGCAGACATAGTGTACCAAAATGATTTAAAACCCTGTTTTTTAGGGTCAAATTTGAAAAAATTTCTGAGATTGAGTTTAGTAGTGGATGAGAATCCTATCTAAAAAGTATTAAAAAGCTAAATTGAACTATTGTATGGGATAGGGATTTGAATTTGGGCCCCTCCCCTGAAATGAATTTCTATAACACTAACTAGTCTACACGCTTCTAAAAAATTTCAGATAATTTCTTTCTTGAGCAATCACATGCCTGATGGATTGAAATTTGGTTTCCTACATAAAATTACTACCAGAATCGATTACCATAAAAAAAATTCACGATTTAAAAAAAATTATAAGTTTATTTTTAAAAAATAAATTTTTTTAATCAATCTGGATGAAACTGGGTATTTAAGGGTTTGGGGGAATGGCCTTTCAAAAAAACTAATAATAATTGGGGGTCCCCATTGGAAAAAAAAGTTAGTGTTTCGTTTAATATGAAGACGACCCCCTAAGGAAAAATTTTTTTGTAAAAGAATACTTAAATTAATGAAAAACGACCCCTATTTTGTCTTCCTAACCCAAGTGGTTCGCCAGAAGTCACAACTGAGTCATTTATTTTTTCCTCAACTGTACCCTGACTAATGCTAAAATGACAAAATTGATGATTGCAGCGATTAGAGTCGTTTTTTCGCAAAACCGTTTGTGCCTGGTGATCTGGGATTAAAATTTACAAATGATGTAAAACTCAAAACGATAGTTTTGTCATGTTGCGCCTTAAGCGACAATCTGGTCCCACCAAGAGTTCTAAACACAATTACTTTAAAAATCTGTTAACTTTCCAAAATTAGGGATTCTGGATTAAAGGTCCATTACTGTTAATAGTTTTCTGGGATTTTGAGTTAAAGTCAGTAGCACCTCTGGATTTCAGGGGTGCATCTAGAAAGAAGTTTTGGTCGAAAACGGCCCCTTCACAAAATTCAGACCCTCAAAAACGGCCCCTTCACAAAATTCTGATCCTTTAAACCCCTTCACAAAATTCCGGTTCTCAAAAACGGACTTTAATCAAGCTATATGCACTCGCTAAGTGTAATTTTATTTAAAAATAATATATTTATAGAAATAGGACATTATAAGCCGTATTCACGAACTTCAAGTCGAGAGAGACACGAAAACGATGACATCTCAGGAGGCGTCTCAATAGATCATTTCCACATCGCTTCCTTTGTGCTGCCATCTGTTAAGAAAAACCACAAGTAATTACTAGTAACACAAGTAGTAAGGCATTACTAGTAAGGCACTAGATGTCCATTACTTTCGTAATATATTAATGTCTGAGGACTTATTTTGGTTATAAATAGCTGTTTTAGATTTTTTAAAACTATAAAAACGGGCCACATAAAGTGTAAAAGCAATCGGAATGCGCTTCGGAATCTCAAAACAAGATAGCGGCCGCCATCTTGTTTGTACTTGTGGTGTTTCTTAACAGATGGCAGCACAAAGGAAGCGAAGTGGAAACGATTTGTTGAGACGCCTCCTGAGATGTCAGCGTTTGCGTTTCGAAAGCGTTTCGTGTCTCTGTCGACTTAAAGTTCGTGAATACGGCCCTATATTTGAGGCGTTGAGAGTCAGAGTGGACCAACCCACAAAAAATGAAAAAGCGTTTTTTTTTATTTTTCAGTAGAATGTAGAGACGTCTATTGATTTCAGTTAGAAAATAACGCATTTTTTTAGTTCCCACAAGATGGCATCACTTTTTCGTTTGATCTAGTAATTAAAATCGCACATAAATTTAATGCCAGAATGGATCAAATCACTTGGTATATTCTGATTCTGACTTTCAACAGGATCCTCTAATTATTGATCACGAGAAGATCAAAACTAAACATTAAATACTAACCTCAAAAAAGAAAGTTTAAATATCACTGAAATTTTGTAAAGCGTTTTTCTCGAAATAACAACTGCTGGGGTTGGTCCACTCTGCCTCTCAGCGCCTCATTTTAGAATGAAAAATTATTTTCACAAAATTCAATTCCGTTTTTCACTAAATTCCCCAAAACGGCCCCTGGTTAAAAATCCTGGATGCACCCCTGGATTATTATATTACAAAAAACATCCTTTTATCAAATTTTATTGGACGTTTTAACTTTTTTACATTTCTTCTATTTTACAGGTTTATTTTGATATAACCATTGGAGGAGACCCGCTAGGTCGTATTGAAATAGGTTTGTTTGGAAAAACTGTTCCCAAGACAGTTAAAAACTTTGTGGAACTCTGTACGAAACATAAAACTGAGGTATTTTAAAAACTTTTTTAACATTGTCAGCTAGCAGTAGTCACTGAGTCACTTTTGGGATCTTTTAAAAGTAAAAATTGTCAGAGTAATCAAGTGGAGCCTTGGCAGTCCCCAAAGTCTTGTCAAGAAAAAAAAGCTTACCTGGTTGCCATGGTGTTATTATGCATCTCCAAATTTGATGTAACTTAACACGGGTTCATATAGGAAGAAATTGGGGTCGTTTACGAACCCTTCACAAACTTCTGATCTTAAAATACAGACCCTTCACAAAATTCCGATCCTCAAAAACAGACCCTTCTTAAAAGTGCAAAGAACAAAAAAGGCTTGATTGAAACTTGTTTACAAAAATTGACCTTTTCAGGCAATTTCATACAAATCTGTTTTCAGAATTTGGCCGGATTTTAATGGAGCTATATCGGTGTGGCTGCTGAACATAACGGATCTGCTAAACGAACAAGGGTATCGCGATTACTAATAGCAGGACCCTCTAAGATGCAGCTGCTTAGTTAAACAAAAATAAGTGCTTTTCCTTTCTTCCATCATCTCCAGTTCTTGAAAAGAGAATATAATTGAAAACCGTTCCTATTTAAATCATATGCGCACATAAATGTAATTACATCTTTTGTGTTTCCTCCATGCTAGTCAAAACATTCCCAAACCAGACTTTCATCGCGGGTGTAGCACTCTAGGGGTGCTGCGGTTGGTTTTTGGCTCCGTAATTATATCTAGATCAATGAACAGATTTACTATGCATTAAAAATTTCCGAAAATGTTAATTTTATTAACATTTAGGGTTTCTGAATAAAGGGGTCTGTTACGTATAATTACTGAAAATTGTATACCAAGTGTAGATTTTCTTTTTATCTGTTGTAACTTATTATAAGGTCAAGTTTTGAGGAAAACACTTTTTTACTTTGAAACATATCGATATATGGCATACCAGGATAATGACATTTAATGAGTTTTAATTTCCTGTTTTTGTTTTTTAGAATACAATTTTTTTAAAACACTTTTTATTGAATATAGGAAATTTTTAAAATAATTTATAACAAAAAAAATTTATTCCTATGACCCTATAAAAAGATGACCCTATTTTATGACGGAAATTATTTTCACTAAGATTCATTTTATTTTTCATAAAATTCCCAAAAAGGGATGGTATCTTGGCTAAAAAACTGTGATAAACCCCTGCTTTACTAAGTAGAAGATCCAGAAGTGATTTAGTTCCTTTTTCTGACAATGTATTAGTAATAAAATTTTGCTTTAAAAATATTTATTGTTTCTAATTCATTTAAATTAACAGACATCCAAAGATCTAGTTGGATATAAAGGATCAATTTTCCATCGAGTCATTAAAGATTTTATGATTCAAGGTGGAGACTTCACAAAAGGAGATGGAACTGGAGGTATTAAGATTATTATTGTGTAAAATGTTGCATCCTTTTATAATGGGTCTTACCTGGAGTTATATAGCCTAACCAAATTTGAAGTACTGTCATGGGGTTGAACATAACTGAAATTTTAGCTTTTTAAATAGCTCTATGCCATAACCTGCAAAACAATAGCTTGAACCATGTCAATTTCTCGGAAATAGTGCTATTTCTTCATCTAAACATAACTGTAAAATGTTACCCAATATTATTGACTTCAAGCATTGCCTAATCATTATCGTTGCATTCAATTTGAATCGGTGTGTTAACAATTAAGTAATGGTGCAATTTACATTGCATGGAAAAGTTTTTTAGCTTGAAAAATTGGTTTAAGCATTTCTATTCATTACTGGTAAGAAAAAAGAAAATTGTTGAACAATACATTATTTCCTTAAGTACTTAATTCTGTAGTTTGAAATTTGTGATGAAAGAAACTTATATAGCCTTTGTGTAAATGGAAAAGGCATATTAAGGTCATGCCTTTACCGCATTGTATTGCCTGTGGTGTGACATCACAATGGAAAAAGAGAGTGGGATAATCCAAGTAAGAAAATCACAAAACCTTGATGCCCCTATTTTATAAACAGACTATGGGTATCTATTTGATGAAATTTTTATTTTTAGAAGTACTACTTTAAACCTTTATTCAAAACTACAAAGTACAGTGAAACTTGTTTAATTCAAAGCTTAAGGGACCATAAAAACTCCATATTATTTTTCTTAGAATAGTAATTATTTAAATTTTATGGTTGGAAATATTGTCTACCTGGCAAATGAAATGTCTTTTCATTTTCAATAATTACTATTACTGAATGCATGATTACTTCTTAAAACTAATGTCAATATTTACAAACAGTATTAAAACTGATTAATGAAACACATGTTGAGCATCCCCCTCATGTTACAGCAAACAAAAATATTCAGGTGTTTTATGTCTGTAGTACCAATCAGGGATCTATTATCATCTGATCCCTCCGTTAATTAGATTCCATGAAAAATACAATGGTATGTTAAAGGAAAATAAGGAAGCTGCAGATCTCTTTCCAAACTTTTTGGAAAACAGTATTCACAACACCATACTAAAACTTCTTTAGCAACACTGTCTGTTTCTAATAATTATTTATTTAACAAATAAAAGTAGAAAAGTCAATCTAGTTAGAAAGTTTTTATTATAAAAAACATAAATGAGTTGATATTTGAATTTTATCCTCAATGTATAACTTTAAAATAACTTTATCTTTAATGTATAACTTAAGTTGAGTTATAAACTATTATATGGTTTATAACTCAAAAGATTAAAATTTCTTTTAAATGGAATTTTACATGTTGCACTGTAGTACACATTTTGAAACTAAACTATATGAAACTTTTAACATTTTTGAAATGGTAATGAATGATGTACTAAATTTTATTCTTACAAAAAATGATAAAATAAGGAAATGTTTTACTCCATTAGTTTAAGCATCTTGTTATCTATTTCAGTCTTCCATTTCAATATAACACTAAGACAATTTGTTTTTAAGGCCGAAGCATTTATGGGGAAAGATTTGCTGATGAAAACTTCAAACTAAAGCATTATGGTGCTGGCTGGCTTTCCATGGCAAATGCTGGAAAAGATACCAATGGTTCACAGTTTTTCCTTACTACTGTGAAAACAACCTGGCTGGATGGAAGACATGTTGTGTTTGGAAAAGTTCTTAAAGGAATGGCAAGTGAAAGTTTTTAATAACCTTTAAATTTTTTAAAAGGTGATAAGCTCAATACTTTGTGTTGCCATCCTGTTTAGGTATATATTAATTTTAATGAGGTTCTAAGCACCTCATCTCTGGTAAAAACTATTATATGGTTTATAAAGTAATACTTGAATAATACATATCATTTAAAAAAATTAAACTTGATACTTATGTTTAATTTCAAACTGTCAATGAAAGTCATGAATTAATTTAGTACAGTAAATCCTGACTAATTGGAACATGACTGCATTTACTACTGATTAAGCAACCATACATGTGATTACTCAGACAATAAATTGGCTGAAAATATTTAAAACAATTTTTGATGGCACCTAAATTTTCCTTCATTTTAAGTGGAGGCAGTCCATTGGCTTCTACTACCCGAGATCTACGATTCGATAGGCTAGAGTCATATTTTTAAATATTAACTTCTTTTCTTATTACTTCCATATTTTTTTTATTTTACTTATAATTTTTACTAGGCAATACCTGCGGCCAGAGTTTTCAGTAAAAAAGGTTTGGAAAATCAGAAAGTGGAAATTCAGTTTTGCAAATTGAATTGTCGGATTTCAATTTCACTAAGCAAATTGGCGGATTTCCACCAATTGGCGGAGGAATCACATGTATGAGCAACTGTACAAACTATAAATTAAATCTAATTCTTCCAATTTTTATTACTTTAATTTCTAGGATGTGGTGCGTAAAATTGAAAGTACCAAGACCAATCCTGGAGACAGACCTGCCAAGGATGTAGTTATTGCTGATTGTGATGTCATTCCTGTGGAAAAACCTTTCCCTGTTGCTAAAGAAGATGCAACAGAATAATTCCATTTTTGATTCCATTGAATGCACGTGATTTACACACTTAGCCTTAAGTTATTTTATACACTGTTCTTTTGTACTAGAAATAAAAAGTTTCTACAATCTTGTTTTATCTTTATCAGTTTAAATGGATCACTTGAGTTGGTAATGATTATTTTCTTAGAAGGCTTTGTGAGCTGCAGAAAACTAATCAATAGGGTTTTCTAATCAGTTGTGGCCGCAATGGTGTAGTGGTTAGCATGTCTGGCTACGAGCATTACTGACCCAGGTTCGATGCCTTGCGTCTCCTGCTTGGGTAGCTGGTCATGGGTCAACTCAGCCCTTCATCCTTCCGGGGTCGATAAATGAGGCCCAAGCTTGCTTGGGGGTTCAGCGTCGGGCTAGCCACTCGGCCTGGACACAAGCTAAATAATTAGCACCCCAGGCCCAAAGGCTACTGAAATGGAGATGGGCACTGCCTGATAGGCCACCAGGGCCGTAGCCAGGAATTTCCCTTAGGTGGGGCACCCACTTTTTCAGGGGGGGGGGGCAAGGGGGTTTTCAGAAGGTATCATAGGCTTAAGTTTGACTTGGGGACAAACCCTCAGGTCTAAGGAGCTGTTACAAGACTTATGTTTCGGGAGGAGTTAGTTACTAAATTTTTCTAGTTTTACCTTTCCTGTTTTCTTTAGTTTTCCTTTTTTAAATTTTAGAAATTTGAAGCTTAAATAGCACTTAACTAAACTTCTATTAACCTTGGGATTGTACCCGTAGCGCAACCAGTCTGGACACGTAGTGACATCACAGGTTGTTAACTTTTTATGAGCCATCCTCAGTCACTCTACTTACCTTGAGTGATCATATGAACACATGTATCTTAAGTTATCCTTAAAGATTTATTCTTTCTGTTTTTTATGTATCGGGTTAAATTTGGTTTCTTTGTATATTCTTAACCATAGTAGCACAGCTAACATTTTTGCTGCTTGGGAAATTGTATTAAATTAAGAACTACAGACTGCTTTTTCAAAATAAATATTTTTAGATATGCTTCCTTCTGATTAGTGTTGCATGGTCAGAATGAGGTATTCTCACGTTTTGAGATTAAATTTTATCAATATAGTAGATAAAAACCATGAAAAATGACGTTTACATCAAGTATTTTCGTAGCCTGGTTTCTGAGATATAATTATTTGAAATTTCGTTTTTTGGCGCGAAAACACTCTCGAATCACAAATCATGCGCTGTGAGGTCACATCCAATAGAAGCCCGTTTTCTGTGATCACGTGAAAACAGTAAACACAATGGTATTCATGCGCTGTGCTGTGATGTCACATCCAACCGTTTTCTGATAACGTGACTTTTCAAAAAAAGAATTTTTTGCAAAAATAAAATTGAATTTAAAATTATTTATAACAAGTTTTTGAACTTAAAAATCAGAAATTTAGGAGTTTTAAACCATAATGTGTCAAAAAAGCATGAAATCAAGCAAATCCCTCATTGAATACCATTAAAGTTTAAAGCAATTTTCCACAATTTAGATAATGGGATACTTTCATCTGACAACAGGGGCCACATGTTGTAGGGTAAATACCATTGCATGGACCTATCAGAACGTTTGCAGAGCGACCGGATATCCCAAATTAGGAAATATGTCCTATCGACAAACCAATCAACGCTCTCTTATAATAAATCACCTACGACAGTTGTCTTCTTCTCCAGGTGACAGTATATCCCATTACTACACATTGACAGTTATGAGTTTGTTAGACAAAAGAATTGAATTTTTGTTGAAAAAATTGCATGCAACTTTTGTCGTACTTTTCACCAAATCGGAGTAATGTGTTACAGGTGTTGAATAACTTAACTTTTCCTCTTTGAAAGCCAACCAAAGTGCCACTTTTTTTTACCAAGTTCCACCTAAGAAGAAAAATTTTTAACCAAAAACCTATATTTTCCACAATTTTAAGAGTGAATAGTTATTTTTTGTAAGTTAATTGGGGTAGGCTGAATTATTATCCAGTCATTAGTTATTTAAAAACCATTTCCTAAAATGTTATAATGCAAGAAGTTGTGTCTAAAGGTTATCTTGAGTTAACCACTTCCCAAAGTTTTGATGATTACTTTTGTAGATTTTTCTTTGAAAATTTTAATTAAAAATTTAAAGGTCTTATTAAATTAAACCCATTTCTTAGTGTTGACAGTTAAGTCACTATTATGAAAAAATGTCAAATCTAATAACCCCCTCTTTAATACTCTGGTTTGTTAGAGTAATTCTGTTTATAGTAAAGAAAATTGTATGTGAAATTTATATTGGGTACTGTTGTAAGTAACCATATTACTTTATTCTTTTTTTTACTCATTAAGAACTTAAACACGAACAAAAAAAAGACATTTGAAAAGTTTATTATTTAAAGTTTATTTTTCTTTTTATAGATTATACTTTGAATAAGCAACAATATCACATTTCAACATATAAAAATCCTAAATGGTTATAACAAAATGAGATTCCTCATTGTCAAAAAATAGGAAGCGATGCCCTTAAATCATCCATTTCAAAAGAGAAATAATTAAGCAGTTAAATAAATTTAATACTACTAGATAATAAATTTTTAAACATGGCACTAGTAAACAAGATGACTATTCCAAATAACCTGGCAAAATGAACAAAAAAACTCTCGAGGAGATGGGCTTCTAATTAACAAGTAATGCAAAAAATTCACATTCAACTCAAATTAGTTCCAAATTCACCAAATGAAGACAGTGTAACAGTAACAAATTAGTTAATTAGCAATTAAATTTATATGTTAGAAAAATATCAACAAAATCACCATAAAAGATCATTAAATAGATTATTGTGAGAAAATTGTAAATCAAGCAATTCAAAATTATCTTTGCCTTCAATGCTGATAGACTTTCTTTTCAGAATGATAATATTTTTGATGAATCTATCAGGTAGTAAAATATTTTTAAATGTTAAAATAAGTTAAGAATCTTGATGGCTTTATGAGTTGGGTTTAGTTTCAGATCTGATTGAATTATGTTTAAGTTAGCGTTTTAAAAAATTAGCTTTTATGAATAACTCGTGCTGTGTTAATCACTTGCGGAATGTATTCTACCACATAGAAAGATATATTACAAAATGTAGAACGGAAATAATTGCTGTTAAATTTGATGTAAAAGAGGAACTAAAATTAGATAAAAGATAAACCAAAATATCTGTGAGGATTATAAAAATTAATCCAAAACAAGAGCAAAAAATATGTAGTAGTACTTACACAATTATAAATTATACGTAAAAAGCTTCTCTCATCTGGGTTGTATAAAAAGTAAGGGAAGAGAAACTAAGACATCTTAAACTGATTAAATAGAGCTTGAAAAAGTTTTTCTATTCTAAAGCACCTTTGAAAGAACAAACACTTCTCGTCTCGTTCACTTCACTACTGAACGTAAAATTTCTCATGCTCTATGGAACAGACACCGGGCAAGGAAATCAAATATGAAGAAACCAGAAATAAAAAAGGGGATAAGCCATAAGACAATCCAGAATGAAACTAAGACTCATAATAATCCATGGAAAGAGGTAAAATAAATGCCCCTAACAGAGTAAGATAGAAGACAATAAAGTAGGCCCTAAGCTTTGTGCAATGGTGTATTAGGTAATAATTTTACTTAAAAACAAATGCATTTAGTTAATTACTGAGTGTGAATTTGCTCCTTAATTTTTACAAGAGGGATGACAGAAAATTGATTTTGGGCAAATGCGGTAAAAAGTTGTTTAAAAGATATGATGAATAATAGCTTGGTTTTGTTCATATGGTATAATCTTGTCTTGGGCAATGATTTCTTTTTCAGGTACAACATAAAAAGCAAAATTGTGCCAAGTAAAACAAATTAAGTAGGGTTAGGTGTTGAATTCAGTACTTTCTACTACTTAGTTTGGGGTGGTTGAATTAACCTTTTACTAAAAAACAATCTAATCATATTTATTAATAATTTAGTTTGTTACCAAGTTAATTGGGAGCGAGGGCAAAATAGGCTAGTATCGCACTCAAAGCTCTTCTGCCCTCACTTCCCACAAAAACAACTCGAGGGAAGAAGTGCCCAGATGAGCCTCCCTCTCTTCTCACCCTGGGGGGTAGCTCTCCCCCAAAATGGGTTTACTCGGAGAGCGAGAGAGACCATCGCAAACAGTTAGGTATAAAAAGAATTTGTATAACATCAAAAGTTATGTATTCATAATCTTATTACCACAAGAACAATTCTGGGATTTCTTATTCATCCATTTTAAACAAAATTTTAAATTGATATTTTCTCATCAATTTGGGAACAGTATTAGATGAACTAATTCAAAAACCTTTCACCATGAGAAAACAGAATTGAGTACAATATAAACTTTAAAAAAATTTCAACACTGATAATTAAGATACTAAACAAGCATTTGTAAAATTTTAAGTTAAAAGTTTATAAAGAAGAAAAGTTTAAGAAACATTTTATTAGGATAAAAAGCTTTCTATGCAAATAATTATAGATATTTTTTAATAATTTAAAAATACTTAAGCAGTGAAATTGACTTATAATTGAGGTACTTCCTCATCAGGAATATTTGTTTTGGTCTTATAATTGCCATAAAGTTTCCGTAACTCATTCCAAAACATCAATGAAAGCACAGTGTGTGGACCAGTTCTTAACAAAGAAGCTGTACTTCCTTTGTAAAACCCAAAGAATCCTTCAGATGACATAATCTTTCTAATGCAATCAAACAAACCAGAATATATTAATCCTTTTCCTTTGCTATCAGTTCCCTGATTGTACAAACGAGTTGAAACCACATCCAACGGAGTCATACATATCACCACAGCTACTCCCCCAAACATACTTGCAGCAAGAGCACAGAGCCAACTATCTGGTTTAAATATCTGTAAAACATGAAATAAATTAGTGTAAGGTAAAGGTAGTACCAGTAGTTGACACTTTTGCAGAAAAATTACCCAGAAATCCGTAATGAATTAATAAAATTAAACAGTTTTTATTGTGATACTATCTAGATTTGAAGTATAGCAAATTACAGCTCCTTGAGTCAAACATAAAGACATAGTGTTAGTAGTGAATTTAAAATTTATTTCGTGAGGATCCCAAATATCCTCTAAAAGTATTTTTAGCCATTGTCAGGCCCAGGCTAGATTTTTGTAGTACCAGGGGAAAGGACCTTAAATCATTATTCCCCAAAATCTCCCCAAGCATATTTAGAAGTTATTAAATGTAGCTTTTTCAAGCATTTTTAGGTAGGATTTGCATCTTGCTGAACCAAATATTTAAAAAATGTGAATAAACAGATTTCTAAACATAAAATGGGTTCTGGGGATCCTCCCCTAGAAAATTTTTTGGAAATTTCATGCTAAAAAATAGGGTTTTAATTTATTTTAGCACACCAAATTCGAATTTTCTGGGGTTAGGTAGACTCCCTCATCCTTTTAAGAATGTATATGTGTCAGATCTCTCAATCGACTTCATGAGTGGTACAGGTTAATATTAGGAAAAATTGTGAATATAGTTCAAAGCACAAAGTGGGGTCTAGGGTTTCTCAGAATTTTTTTTACATTTGACCTTAAAAAACAGGGTTTTAATTAATCCAGTCATAATTTGGGGGAGGGGGAATTTACATGCCTGAAAGATAGCATACATTCAAATTAACTACTGCTACCTTATTTTATTAAATCATAAAAAAATAATCTTGGGCTTTTAAAAACCTGAGATATTATTTTTTTCCCTTGAGTATAAATATAGCTGCAGTGGATTAACTAAAATAAAAATAGATTGTGTGACAAATCAATATAGTAAATATCCTACCTGTAGTTTTTCTATAAAGGATTTAGTGTTTGAAAAAGTTGCAAGCTGGGCTGCTGATCCCATTGTCACTCTAGACATAGCAGCACTAGCTCCTCTCCACAGAGCAAGAAAACCATGTTCAGTTAAAATATTTTGAAAGGCTCTAAGCATACCTTGATGCTTATGCTGGTACCCAACAGCAATAACAGAGGATGACTGTGCTTGAATCTGTGTTTTTATCTAGAAATGTATTACAGTATAATTAGAATAAATTACAAACACTACAAATAAAGAAGCCTGCAAAAAATATCCACAACATTAACAATGCAATAAAAATTATTAAGTAAGATATTTTATAGGGGGAATAAGTAATACACTAAATGACTAAATCACAGTAATTTTCTACCTAAGATCGGTAGTAGTAGTGGTAATCTGGACTGATGAAATGTGAAGAATTAAGTAATTATTTAGCATTTCAAGTTCAACTAGCATTTGGACTGGGCAAAAGGCAAAGTAAAAGTTTTAGTATAACCACTGTAACATCAAGAAATCGTAATACAATGTGATATTCAATATAAAATTCTAACTGCAGATGGACAACACTACACTGATGCAGATAAACAGTATGACATTGGTGTTTTTGACATGTGACATTGGTGTTGACCCACTGCTATCGGATTCACCTGAAAGAGGAGTGAATAAGGTCTGGTAGAATACACTTTTAGCATTTTAAGCCCAAGAATTTCCCTAAGTGGAAGAGTAGAATACAGCCCTTAGATAGAAGGAGTCTATATTTATTTATTCCTTTAAGCTAAGATTTGGGGATAGAACAAGCTAACAAGTTAGTTACTAATTGGGCAAAAGGATCATGATCATTTACCTTTTCTACCATTTGGGTGACAATATGTTATACATCCTGAGTCTTTTTTACAGAAATAAAAAGGTGTACAGTTACAGAAAGAGTCCTGCAGTCTTCATATTTAATTAGATTAAATGATGACTGACAACCAGAGATCTAATTACTAATATTAAATCCTAAAATAATAAAGTAGGTTATTATTAAAGATCTAATGGTAGGGGAAAGTAGGTAGGTATGAATGGGACAAATTTAACATTTTTACAAATATTGAAACAAAATTACATTTTTCAAACCTGTAACAAGTTAAACACCTACAATTGAACTATTGGTTACATTATAAATGCTTGTATTTGCAAATCAATCAACCATTATTTAAACTGCAAGAAAAAGTTTTTAAGAGTGCATGCATTTTGTCCCATTCATTTTCATCACAGGGATGAATATATCTAGATACCATAGATCTGCCACAACTTTTTATCAACCACAAAACAAAAAAGAGGTTTCTAAAATCTGACAAAAAAGCATGTTGACATCACTGGTTGACATATCAGTGGCGGATCCAGGGAGGGGGCCATGCCCCCCCCCCGAGAAAATTTCACCATGTGATGTCTGACAAGAATAAAAACAACGCAAGGGGCAGGGTTGGCTGGATTGGACCCAATTGGGTTGGAACCAATGGGTTTTTTCAAAAAAAAAACACATTTTGGACCCATTTTTGGGTTTTTTCAAGAAAAATCAAGATTTTGGCAGTTCCTTCAAAATTCAATGTGTTTTTGTCAAGGTTTAGGATATTTTTAAAATTTTAATGGAATTTTTCAAAATTTAAACTGGGTTTTAAAAATTAAATGGTGTTTTTTCAATTTCAGGGAGTTTTTTTAAAAAAGTTAAATAGGTTCTTTCATTATTCAGTGGGTTTTTTCATTATTGAATGGGGTTTTTTCAAAATTAAGGACGTTTAAAGTTCAAACTAGATATAAAAAATAAAGATTTTTTTAATTTCAGTGATTTAAAAGATTAATTAGATTTTTTTAAAGTTGAATAGATTTCTTTCAATGTTGAATGGGTTTTTTCAAAGTTTAGAATATTTTTTAAATTTTTGTGTGTTTTTTTAAAATTTAAACCAGGTTTCAGTAAATAAAGGGTGTTTAAACAATTTCAGTGGGTTTTTTCAAAGAATATAAACTTTGAAAAAACCCACTTGACTTAACTGTGAAAAAACTGACATTATTTTGATAGAACACATTTAGCATAGAAAGAACTCACTAAAATTTCACTAAAAAGTCTGGGGATCCTCTCCCAGAAAATTTTCGAGAATTCAACTAGTAAAACATATTTTTAATTAGTTTTGATATCCCTAGTTAGAATTTTTTGAATATAAATTTTTATGTAAGATTTACATTTTGATTAACCTAATGTTAAACATAGTTTATAATCAGTGGCGGATCCAGCGGGGGGGGCACAGGAGCCCGTGCCCCCCGTCATAATTCCAACTACCTAAAAAATGTTGATTTTTCGTAAAATAAATGTTTTTTTTTAATTTGTACAAAAAAACTAAAAAGAAATCTCTACTTTCTACCCAAAAGCGTGAGGGATTTCTTCGCAACGCGGTATCTCCAATTCTGAGAAAGAAGATTTCGGTCACATGCATATTATAGGAAGAGAACTGGGCTAGAGGAGAGGGATCTCTTTTCCTTTTCAACGGGGGGGGGGGGGGCACGGGTCTCGTGAAGGGAACACTTCTCTGGACGCAACATGCTGAATGAATAGGCCGGGCGTCTAGGGGGGTGTTGCGTAATTACTTCTTGGAACGGGGAGGGGTGCGTTCCCTCGACCTTTTCTCACATCGGTCAACGGTCAAAACAGTGCCTGAGCAGTGACATTCGCGCCCACGTGTGTCTCAAGCTGAAAAGTAGGTGCATTCTTTTCGTATTCGTTGGTTTTACAGAGGGTGTCCCAAAAAAGACTGACACATTACATTTTAAAAATCAATAACTCAAAAACTAAAAAAGATAAAAATAAGCGGTTTTTGAATTCTACTCTAAATACCAAATAATTTTATGACACATATTTTCGTAAATCGTAGTTCAAAAATCATCCGACAGGTGGGAGCACTATTTTCCATTATCTCCTATGGGGAGATTGATACTTTTATGCCCTGTCGGGGGATTTGGGAACAATGATTTACGAAAATTTGTGTCATAAAATTCTTAGGTCTTATGAGTAGGATGCAATAAACCGCGTATTTTTATCTTTTTTAGTTTTTTAATCAAAAATTTTTTAAATATGTCAGTCTTTTTAGGGACACCCTGTAAGTGACTGAAAGTTTCATGAAAACAAATCAAAACTTTGGTGAGTACAATTGTTTAAGATCATTTTTGTATCTACTCAATTTTATAAGTATAAAATGGAGGAGAGAGGTTTTTGATAAATTGAGCGAGAGAAATAAGCTTAGCTTTGTTTCGATACAATCAAGGCGATTTTTAGTAACTTTTCACTTATTAGAAATATTTTGAGTTTCTGGATTTGTGTTATGGAAGCCGCGACCGTTTAATTTTGCTAATTTTTCACCTAATTAAGTTTTATTCATGCATCAAAATTCAATGGAAAAGAAAGTTAAAGATTCTTCGGACGTTTAATCCAGCTAAGCATTAACTAACACAGCCTTTTTACCTAAAACCAGTCGATTTTACAGATTGGACCAAAATGGGTCTATTCAACTTTCACCTTAACTCTCGCTCCATTCACGTTAATTTTTCTTCGTAATTTCTTTGTACTTTTCTAGTCAAGGGCGTATAAAGGGCGGCGAAGGGGTTCTGGCCCGCTCTTCGAAATTCTGACCAAATATAAAAAAAAGATAAAATCCTGTTTCTTTAAGGGTCAAATTTCCAAAAATATTCTGGGGATGTCCCCCCATTTTGCACTTACAACATTCTATTACTCACAACTTTTTACATTAAATTCATCACCATGCAAAATTCTACCTAAAAATATGTTTACGAAATTCGAGCTAGAGGTATAAAATTGGGTCGATTTTTAAAAAATTTTCTGGGGGAGATCCCCCAGACCCCCCTTGAGTACTTCGAATTGAATTATTTACAACTTTTCTTATATTCAGTTCTTTAAGACGTAACTTTCACCTAAAAAGTATTTAAAAGTTTCATTAAACCTATTAAATATGCACGAGAAGGCTGGGGATAATTTTGGGCCCCTCCCGAAATAAATTTATACATACGCCACTGTTTCTAGTGATACTACAAAATGTATTACGAGAACCTATTTAAAGGAGTAAGATTTTCAAAAATTTCTCTTCCCCTTTTAGAACGGTTTTACCTTTCGGATATTTGAATAACTAGACATTTGTTTTTAATCTAATGGGGGAAGTAAATAAATTAAACAATATTTTAGTTATAATTTAACCACATAGTATATATAATTTCTGAATAACCCGCTTATATACAGAAATATAATAGAAGCCTTTTTTGGGACTTGTAACATTGAAGTTCATTTTTACTTGCAAAAGAGATAAATACGAAAGTGTGACTTGTGCCCCCCCGTCAAATTTTTCTGGATCCGCCACTGTTTATAATAATAGAGTTTTAAGAAAAAAAGGTATCTGGGGTCATCCTCAAAGAAGCTTCAGATAAATTTTTCCCTGAAACACACAGAATTTTAACTTGGTTTTGATACACTTCGTCCGAATTTCGGATTGTCTTCTTAGGTAGGATGTCAATTTTGATGAACTTATTCCAAGTACTAAAGATTGTTCGGGGGTCTTCCCCCAGAAAATTTTTGGAGATTTAATCCAAAAAACAGGGTTTTAACTTGTTTTGATTCACCAAGTCCAAATTTCAGGAGGGGGGCAGGCCATGGGCGTATGGAGAGAGGGGCAGGGGGGGCAGCTGCCCCCCCCTAGTAAACTGGATTTTTTAATCAGAGTAAAAAGAAAAGGCAAACATTTGACCCAATTTGTGTTTGGGAGTAACTCAAACTAACCCAAAGGGTCTCAATATGAGTTAAAACACTACTTTTGAAGGTCAAATATCGAAATTTTTTCTAAGGAAGAACCCCCAAACCCCTCTCCAAAATTATGACGCCCTTTAAAGTGTTTTCCTAGTAAATTCTGCCGCTTAAAAGTTGCTGTTTTCTTTGAGTGTTTCATCAAAGAGGAGGTTTCAAAATGATATAAAGCACTATTTTAAAGAGGCAATAAATATAAAAAATTTTTCTGGTGGAGGACTCCTAGACTTCACAAAATTTTGAAATTTTCTATTTAAAAAATTTTCCCCTTGAAAAATTGGTAGTTTACAAGAAGCTGTTATCTTCAAATGGAAACTAAAGGGTCTCAAAATGGAGCTATAATGCAATTTTTAGAGGCAAATTTTCAAAATTTTTTGAAGTTCGCATTAAAATATATTTTTTTCTTCATGTAAGATATCTTCATTTAAGATAGCATATGTTAATGTAAAGTCTTTGTTACGGCACTGAGACAACTCAGAATAACTGAAATCACGGACTCAATCACGGAAATGCAAACCTATCCACCTAATACCCCGTTCGCACTACGCGAGTTTAGGGCCCTATAACTTAAGCTCCGCCCACTTTCGGCGTCGAAACACCCTTTAGCCGAGCCAGAAGCGCCCCATACTAAAGGGTGGTCGAAAATCGCCCCATCCATCTTAAAGGGTCTTTTCAGATAACAAAGATGGCGGCGCCTGTGGTTGTGAAAAAAGCGTTTAAAGTATTTTTAGTAAATTTTGAATTTAATTTTGATAATTCTTGTTTCTTTTGTCAATGTATTTTGTCAATTGAACACGTATAGTCATATTCATGCTATGACAACGTTTTTTTCATGCATTTTCAGATGTCTGCCCCTGGCGCCACCTGTCGCATTCTTATATAAATAATTATACACTTGCATTTTCCACTTTTTTGGTTTAAGAATAAATCAAATCTCCTTTAAAAATGAACGAAGAAAATTTTTATTCCCCTTAATATGTTTATTAATAGCAATTATTCTATGTGAATCTTTTGATCTGCAATTACATATTTTTAATTTTTTTGGAAGATGGCAAGGAAACTGTGGGAGACACTGGTCTCCTTAAGCTTTTAAAAAAAGCAAAATTAAGCGTAAAACCAAATAAGAGGAAAATAAACATCTACGAAAAAATTGCTCTAAATTTCTGCGAATTTCGCAAACTGTTCGGTTAGTAATTACCTTATTTACAAAGGAAGGGGCTCGCTCGCCCCTTAAATAAGTGCGAACGCCGTTTGTACGAAAGGGCCCTATCGGGAAAGTGCGCAATGCTTTAAGGGCCCTAAACTCGCGTAGTGCGAACAAGGTATAAGGGGGCAATAGTTTTTTGAGAACTCCAAATAAATTTTTTCTAAGTTTATGACCTGCCCCCCTCTAAATCAGATCCTGCATACGCCCTTGGGCAGGGCCCCTTCCCTTAACACCCACCCTTATATATACGCCCCTGAATTACTCCAAGTCTCTGAGGTGGAGGTGATGGTCTAGAAATTTCAAGGAAAAAATTATGCATTGAAGTCAGAATTTCGAGGGGGCTGGGGATTCTCCCTCAGAAAATTTTTGAAATTTCTCTTAAATCTAGTGTTTCATTTAATTTTGAAACTATTAGGGGAGAATTTCTCAAGGTAACTCGCTGACCCCAGGGGTCCGCAGACCACAGTTTAAGAACCGCTGCATTAGAAGATTGAAAATTCTTCACCCCCCCCAAAAAAATCCTGGATCCACCGCTGTCTACTTGCTTACCACCAAAATCGAACTAAAGTTTCCAAGAAATTTTTGTCCGCCCCTCCCCGAAAAAAAAGTCTAGTTACGGCCCTGTAATTAATATTGGGTTGTCCCATGAGTTCTGTTTACTTTTTACAGTTTCGTGTTTGAAAATTTTTTATGAAAAACTGGAAACAGGTGGAGAATTCAAACAAAGGGGATTTTGATGTATGTATATTTATGAACATAATGTGTGATTTTGGTAGTTCTCGTGATATTATTTCTTTTCAAAATGGTGGTTTGAAAAAAAGACCGCAAACGACGATTTTCACATAATTTTTTTCTTTTGTTTAAAAAACTAGGAAGAACGCATAATTCATAGCTAAAAAAAGTTGCACTGTATGTTTGAAATGTTAAGTTTAAGATGTCATAGTTTCAAGATAATTCGATAAGTTTAACTTAGGAAATTTCGGTCTCAAACATAACACCTTTGCAAGAAACTTACCTCAGTAATGTTAGTCATTTCAAAGAAATTTTCACGAAAAAAAGCATCAAAATAAAAAAAAAGCTTACGAAATACCCAAGTATTCAAAATATATAATATATATTAAATTATATCTGAAATTAAGTTCAGAAAGTAGTACGCAATATTCAAGCGCGCAACGTTTTAGCTTATCTGAATTACACTCGCTGAACTTATGCTCAAAGCAATTATTTGCTTCATACGAAAACACTACAATAAAAACAACTCGTTGGAATTTAGAAACAAATCAATTCAAGGACATTATGAAAAGAGGATTTCAATGTTTAAACCGTTGAAACAAGCATTATGGTTATACCAGCTGCTTAGAAAAACAATAGGTGTGCTTTGAAAAACATGTGAAATTACCAATATATGAAGTTTTAAAGTCAAAATTTCCTACCTTAAACTTATCGAGTCATCTTGAAACTATGACATCTTAATCTTAACATTTCAAATATGCAGTAAAACTTTTTTTAGCAATGAATTATGTGTTCTTCCTAGTTTTTTAAACAAAAGATAAAAATTACACGAAAATCGTCGTTTTTGGTCTTTTTTTCAAACCGGCATTTTGAAAAGAAATAATATCACGAGAACTACCAAAATCACACATTATTTTTATAAATATACATATATTAAAATCCCTTTTGTTTGAAATTTCTCCCTATTACCAGTTTTTCATAAAAAATTTTCCAAAGACAAAACTTTGTAAAAAGTAACAGAACTTATGGGACAACCCAATAGTTACACAAATTAACTCATGTATGCAATATTGAGTCGTAAATGACTTCAAAGTTAAAAAATCTTAAGTCTACCCTTTCGAATAACAAATTTCCTTCCTCTATTAATTTGCAAAAAAGTTTTTGACATTGCTTTTTCTTGATGGGATAAATTTGATTTCATATTTTAACTGTTTTTCACTTTAAAAACATAGTTCTTCTACTGATCTAATAAAAAATATACATTTTGCATACAAATTAATGTTTTTATAGAGAAGTATCGTATTTTTCCAAATGGCCCACCCCCGAAAATTTGGTCTGGATCCGCCCCAGTGACATATAAGGGAGGATATCACACAGCTCTTGTATAAGTCTTAGTCTTGTATATTTCTTAGTCTAAGTAAATTCAAGTCTTATATTAACTACTTAACTTGGAAGTACTTACCATATAAAATGGACTGCCAACAAAAGCTCCAATGCATCCAGACGCTGCTCCAGCCATAACACTTTTATGAAAGCTGATCTCATTATTATCGTTATTAATAAAACCACTTTTTTGCATAAAATCAAAAGAACCCAATCGAATACCATTCATGAATAATTGATACCACAAAGCAGGTACAAGACCTTTTTGGAGAGCCAAGATTCCATCTCCTTTTGCAATAATATAAAATGCTTGAAAAGCATTTTTATAATGTTTTGTATACACACCCCTACTCTGAAGCTCTCCTTGCAATTGTAAACGAGTCTTAACTACTTCTAATGGATTAGTAAACACACCCGCACAACATGCTGCAGCTCCCCCAATAACGAATTCCATGACACTAGTTTAAAGATGCACTGACTGCAAAGAAGCTTTCACAGCTTTTGTTTCAGAAACATTCAAGGTTTTTTTTTCTCACTGTTTATTTCGAAATCACTTCAAAGGCGATAAAGATTTGACTTTAATGCTGAGTGATGGAAGGACGAAGTCGAATAAAGGCCATAAGATCTTGTACAGAAGTGTACGATAAAGCAACACAACGTTCTTGTTTGTTGTCTCTCAGATTTCATTCTTCACGACTTATTGTAATTACATGCGATGCTAGAATCTTAAAAATACACGCATAATATGACATTTATTATTCAGCAAGCGAGACAGAAGAATCCAATGTCACAACCTCACTCACAACACGAAGCAGATCGGTTATTTATTTATTTTCTGTGTAGGTTAAGTGCTCTAAGCAAGATTGACATTAAACCTCAAAAGCACAGACAAATGTAAACAGACCAGAGAATAGGCGGAGCTTATCAAATAGCCCCCGACATAAGAAACCTGAACCAAAGACGTCCGTCCTCTCATCATTTTAAATAAAAATAACAGGCTTGCTGACTAGGGGGAAGCGTCCCCTTGTGCCCAGGACCTGATTTACCATTAGGCCTACTAGGCCCGGGCCTAGGGGCCCCACAATTTGGGGGCCCCCTAATTTTGGAAATAACTTTTTATACTTCCTAGAATGTTTTTTCATTACTTTTTGACCAAATAAAGCCTAATGTAATGATAACAATGTGGTTATATTACTACATACATTTAATAACGTAAACTTTTATATTTTTACTTGTATTAATACAATCTAAATTTACCAACTCCTTTCACGTGGTTGTGATAACACGTAGGTACCGCGTAATGTGGGGGCCCCTTCCTGGATGTTGGGCCTAGTGTTACAAATTTTCTAAATCGGGCCCTGCTTGTGCCCTTTTTTCGCTTTTCTATAATCGTTAACATACTCGTTCTAATGTTTGGGCTCCTTTTCAACTTAAACTTTAAAGTAGTGATTTTACAATTCACCAATTTTTCCTCAACATCAAATTTCTTTGTGAATTTTAAATGCGCCTTTAATTAACTATAAACCTATAAAAACGGGCCACAAAAAGTGTAAAAGTCGAAACGCAAACGTACTCGAAACGATTATTTTGGAAACGTTCGCCATCTTGTTTTGAGATTCCAAAGTGCATTCCGATTGCTTTTACACTTTTTGTGGCCCGTTTTTATAGTTTTAAAAAATCTAAAACAGCTATTTATAACCAAAATAAGTCCTCAGACATTAATATATTACGAAAGTAATGGACATCTAGTGCCTTACTTGTAAGTGTTACTAGTAATTACTTGTGGTGTTTCTTAACAGATGACAGCACAAAGGAAGCGATGTGGAAACTATTTATTGAGACCAATTGAGACGCCTCCTGAGATTTCATCGTTTGCGTTTCGAAAGCGTTTCGTGTCTCTTTCGACTTTAAGTTCGTGAATACGGCCCTAAATCTAAATACTGAGTGTAAACTCCAACTCTTAACCGTCGCCTCCAGCCTCCAGCCATGGACCAGTTTTGCCCTTAAAATACTACCTTTATCAGTCTAATACTGAGTCACAAAACCATACTTTTAAGAGTAAAATTTTCAAAAAATTTCTGGGAAAGACCCCCAAGCCCCCTCAAAATTTCCAAACCTATTATTAATATTGATTATTATTCATATCCATTTATTAATTACAAAAGAGGGATTAGAGGGGATTTGATTCAACTTTTTAAAATGATAAAGCAAGGGGACACATAGAGGGACAAGATTTCAATAGGGGCAGGGGCGTCATTTAGGGGGGGCAGGGGGGGGCAACCGCCCCCCCCCCAAGGTTTCCACTGTAATATGAAATATAGCTGCAAGTCCCTTGAAAATTCTGTAACTTCCACAAAGAGCTTTGGGTGCAACTCAAAATGTCTCAAAAGGAGTTAAAACATTACTTTGGAGGGTTCAATTTAAAAAAATTTCTGGGGGAGGACCCCTAGCCCCCCTCTAAAATTTCCACGTCTCTTATTTAGTGTTTTCCCCCTTGAAAACTATTCCTCTTACTAGAAGCTTTTCTCTTTTAAAGCTCCCCAAAGAGTTTGAAAAAGAGATAAAACACTATAGTTTAAAGGGGAATTAAAATTCCTTAGGGAGGACCCCTAGCCCCCCTTTAAACTTTGACGTTTATTTACAACTCTTTTCCCTAGAAAATTATGTGGTTTAAAAGAAACTGTTCTCTTTGGATGCAGCCCAAAGGATCTCAAAACGAGCTAAAACACTACTTTAAGAGCCAAATTTTCAAAATTTTCCTGGGGGTGAACCCCCAGGCCCCCCATTTTTCTTTGGAATTCACGTTGTCAAATTTTGACATGATATTACCTTAAAAATGAAGTTGAGGCAACCCCCGCCAAAAAAAAAACTTGTTACAGCAAGGTCCAGACCAATTTTAAAAAAATTCCTTGCCCCCCCCAACGAAAAACTGAAATGACGCCCCTGAATAGGGGTAATAGAACGAGGGGTCATAGATTCAAATTGAATAAAGCTAATTTTAATCGGGATGGTAGAAAGCATTTTTTAACAGGATAACGGATGGATGGAATGCTTTATACACCATTATACCTCAACTCAATATTATCTTTATTGTTTCTAAAAAACAAATTCGAATTTATCAATCTTTATTTTCTAGAAAAGCAAACTGTTTTCATAATTAATTTGTTATGTTAAAAATGTTTTTCATAATTTTTGATTTGTCCTTATTTTTTTAAAACCTTTTCAACAATGTTTCATATCATTTTACTTCAAGTTTGATCTTATTTCTTCGTTAAAATTTGTTTTTTTCAAAGTATACATTTATTTACAACTTATTCTTGATGTTTTGAATAGCTTCTAAAAGATTTGGAAAACGTATCTTTAAATGATAGGCTTCTTGGTGGTATTTTCCAGAAAAATAAAAGAAATGTTGCATGTAAAATGACGCATAAATTACCGCAAAATGAACATCCATTTTTAGCTTATACTTATCATTTTCGAAAGCTCAGTTAGAGGTGTTAAAAGCATGGATAAAAATTTTAAATATTCCAGCACAGAATCATGTCCCAAAAGTAGTGCTATTTATCTACGTATCCATCTACCATCTACGCGACCCGTTCAGGGGGGCTTAGGGTTTCGTCACGTAGTCAATTTCCTCTAGTCAATACGACAAAAGTAAGCCAAATTAATTATTGAAATTAGACAAATTAGTTATTAAAACTAGACAAATTAAGAAAAAATATTTTTTTAAACTTTCTGTTTGCAAAAAATGATTAAAAACTGTATTTATTAATTGCTACGTGAAAACTAGAGGGGGAGGGGGGTCTTGGCATATACTACAGGTGGTCACACAGGGGGGTCAAAAATATAAAAAAAATGGGTCACGTAGTACGGGTACGTTCCCTAAGCCAGTCTTGGAGAACAATTTTAATGAACTTTCTATTTTTAGTAGACAATCTACTGGTTTGTAAGCTTCTTTTTCAGTCATGCATTTGTAATTGGTTAACTTAACAGTTTTCCATAGGTGAAATATATTCTACATTAGGGGTGCCCAACCTTTTTTGGAGGAGGGCCACTCAGGGTATTTGATGAAGTATGGAGGGCCAGAAATGAAATTACAGTAGAAAAGCAAAAGCTCTAACTGATGCTTAATTACAACATTTTATAACTTTTAGTTTACAGTATTTTTGCAACTTGGCATTTTTAAATGAAAAATAATTTGCCTAAAATAAGTTCAAAGAATAGGAGAATAGGTTTGAAGGCAGGTCCGGAAATATGTGGTAATACTTTGTGAGTGTGGTAAATTTTTGTAACCAATTTTTTCAGAAAAAAAAACCCAGGAAAATAAAGTAATAAAATGTGTTGTTCTAATTTCGTTCGCGGGCCGGATTTACAGGGCTCAGGGGCCGGATCTGGCCCGCGGGCCGGAGGTTGGGCAGCCCTATTCTACATATACTTATCAATTTACAAAATAAATGCATCTTTATATTTAAATTTCATAGATCACTTTAACTTTTAGGAGGAATTATTCAGGACTTTCGCAAATTACCGGGCCACAAAAAGATAACACTGAAAGGCTGCGTGCAGCCCATGGGCAGTATGTTGTGATGGCCTGCTATAGAGTTAAAAATGATAATTAAAGATCAGATCCAGCAACTGATAGGGGGAAACTAAAAAAACTTTTACAATATTGAGATATCTAATAGATATAAGCCATAGAGTATGGATGCAAAATTTATCAAGAAAAATTGTTTTATTTAAAAAATACAACCTCTAAAGTTTACACCAGAATGCAAAACATAAATGAATTTCTAAGCATGCTAATATGGCATATGATGCAAACCAAATAAATATTGCATAAACAATTGTTTTAAAAATAATTTTTTTCATAAATATTCAAATATAATGGTTTAAGCGGTTCTTATTAAACTGTAGTGCGCGTCCCACCGGGGGTCTGCGAGTAACCTTGGGGAACACATAGGTTACCTTTGAGTGTTTCCCAAATATTTTCAAAATAAGATAAATCCTAGTTTAAAGGGACACATTTAAAAAAAAATTCTGGGGGAGGACCCCCAGCCCCCTCTAAATTTTCACTTCTATTTAAAAATTACAATATTTTTACTTGAAAATTCTGTGGTTCACAAGGAGTTGTTCTTTTTGGTGAAACCAAAAATGTCTCAAAATGAACTATAACACTACTTTTTGAAGCAAATTTTTAAAAATTTCTGGGGGGAGCCCCCGTTATTACTTGAACTTGAAGTACTTGTAAAATTCTAACATAATGTGAAACATTAGAGGGTACCTTATGAATATTGTTAAGTCAACCCCCCTCCCAGAACTGTTGGTTAAAAGCATAGGTACTCAAACTTTTAGGGACCACACTCCCCTTTTTAACATAAAATTTTACTGGTGCCCCTATACAAATGTCTGCACCCATTTTATTTTAACATGGTACAATTTTACAAAATTTTATTCCAATGGGTAATAAACTTTAATTTATGTAACTTTTAAAGCAAATAATATTTTGTAAAGTTTAAATACAAAAATTGAGTTTGCAATGTACTCTTAAAATCAAATTTAAAATAATTAGGATAATCAGTTGACTGTATCCGTACAAATACAGAGCTAGATTTCAAGTTTTACATAAAAATGGCATATGAAAAGCAGAATAAATGCCAGAATATATTTAGGTTTACTAATTAGTAAATTTAAATTAATAAAAAAATTGCAAAACAAATTCCATAACTTCAAACTAGTAGTCTTTTTAAGGGTCAAATACTAATATACTGATACTATATTTACTTAAAAAATTTAAATTCAAAGAAAATTATTGTTTTTAAGTAGTATTACAGGCAATCCGTAAAAGTTGGCAAGTATGTGAAAGGGATTCAGGGGTTCTTCACAGAATTTTTAAAAAAATTTAACCCATAAAAGCGGGGTTTTAACACATTTCTGTAATAAAACTGAAAAGTGAAATACCATTTGTAGTCCACTGAAAATAGAGTTGAACCTCAAACAAATTGCAATAGAAGGTTTCTCAACGGTTTTCACTTAGAAATGACCTCAATAATAACATACTAAAAATCGGCCGGGGGAAGTTAAATTTTTTTCAAATTTTTAAAAAATGGCCGAAAAATTTTTTTTTTAAAAACCAAAACAATAATATAGACATGTGATACATGTTTATAGGTTATTTTTGAGTGCTGAAACCGAATATTGCATTTAGTTTGGAAAAAAATTGAAATTTCAATTTTTAAAATTAATTTGAATAATTAGCTATATGAAAAAATTAAAAAAACCCTAAAAACCTAACAAAAACATCCAAAGAGATAAATCCAACGGTTTTCATTTAAAAATAACCTAAATATTAACATACTAAAATTTAAAATTTTTACGAGTTAAAGAAGTAAAATTTTTTTTCAAATTTCCATTTTTTTTGCGAAAAATTCATTTTTTTTTTCAAATTTGTGCAAAAAATTTTAGAGGCTTTTGAAAAGGTCATTTTTCGGTGGATATTGTCCACAGATAGTTATATAATGGAAAACCGGTGGAATTGACCCTCAATGAATTAGTTAATTATTTTATTTAAAATTTTGAAATTGGTAAAATGTAGTACAAATGTGAAAAAAGGTAAAACTTTGGCATATTTACATCAGAATTTAAAATAATAAACTAATTCATTGAGGGTCAATTCCACCGGTTTTTCATTATATAACTATCTGTGGACAATATCCACCGAAAAATGACCTTTTCAAAAGCCTCTAAAGTTTTTTGCACAAATTTGAGAAAAAAATGCATTTTTCGCAAAAAAAAATGGAAATTTGAAAAAAAATTTAACTTCTTTAACTCGTAAAAATTTTAAATTTTAGTATGTTAATATTTAGGTCATTTCTAAATGAAAACCGTTGGATTTATCTCTTTGGATGTTTTTGTTAGGTTTTTAGGGGTTTTTTTATTTTTTCATATAGCTAATTATTCAAATTAATTTTAAAAATTGAAATTTCAATTTTTTTTCCAAACTAAATGCAATTTTCGGTTTCATCACTCAAAAATAACCTATAAACATGTATCACATGTATATTAGGCTGGGTCGAAAAAGACAAATTTCCGAATATCGAAACGCTTCAGGTCTCAAAAGTTGCGTCTTGGCATGCTGATCACTGGAAAAATAATAAAAAAATTCCTAAAAATATCCCTGAAGAGCGCATCGGGCCTAAAGTTTGAGAAAATTGACAAAAATAACCCTAAGTCGAAAAAATTCCCGAATTTCGTAAATTGTGTTCATAAACTTCAAACTAGGTGTAAGTATATCCTTTTAGTTGTCTGTTTTCAAATAAAAATATATGAAAAGTCTCACTTCATTTTTGTTATCCGAAAAGGAGGCCTAAACGTGGTAAATTTCAGTGGAAAAACCTAAAGTTTAGCACTTGTAAAAGAAAGACACTATTGAATGTAAAACTCAACAAAAGCGCTTTTTATTGATGAACTAACTTCCTTCATACCTTTTCTTCACCTTTTGGTTATTTTATATAGTGCAAAATTTAAAAAAATAGTTACATGAAGACACAAAAAATATCTCCTGTGAAGCATGCCTAAATACATTACCATACAGTAAACCCCATTTAATCGTAGAAAATATATCATATTAAGTCTGTGAAATAGCTTTAAAGTTGGGTTTACGATCAAAATCTGGGATACAAGATCGTGTGTGAAAACAATGTTGCTTGTAGGAATCCTTCTCCATCTTTGTTTTTAATAGCAAACTCAGTCACTAGTGTCACACATCTTTCGACAACTTACTTGTGGCAAGAATAGTTTAAAAATAGTATTGTGGTACAATGCCCTTTGTTCACATTTTATTATATGTCTTCAGAAATTAGGTTTTCCAGCATGGGTGAGGAAGAGTGCACACATTTTGTCCACTGGAGAGAATCAACCTAATCTATAAGCATAAAATTTAATGGCAAGAGGTATAACAGTTTTTAACTCCTTAATGAACAGTTTTTTTCTATATTGATGGAAGGGTAGAAGTATGTTGTGATAGAACACCAATTTTAGTTCCTAGCAGTGAGGGCCTAATTAAGCGTACATAGTAGTATTTTGATTGCTATGAGCTACTTTCAGACACTTGTTTCAATACTTAGATGGGGAAACTATAGGACCATTAACTTTCAAAACGCGGGCATTTGGAAAACTAACTGACTGTCACCTGCCTACTATAGTTTTCAAAGGAATTTAAAGTGAATAATCCATGGATTAAAAACTGATCTAAAATAAGATCAGATGTTTTTTCTAAGTATGGTTAAGGCACTGCAGGTTGGTGAGTCTTCTTCGATCTTGCTGTAAAAGATCTTGAGTTATTAAGGCACTCTAGGCTAGATGCCTATATGTGTCATTCTGCTGCTACATTTCTGAAAGAAAACTCAATTTAAAGATGACAAGTAAAATATTACAACAGAATTATTACATATCACGACCTACTTTGATTCAACATAAAATGTATTTGTAACGCTGATAATACGAAGCTGCTGTGGACATAAACATAAAATATGGACAGAGGGCATAGTACCAAAATAATGTTTTTAAACTATTCTTGCTACAAGTAAGCTGTCGATAAATGTGTGACACTTGTGACGGAGTTTGCTATTAAAAACAAAGATGGAGAAGGATTCCTACAAACAACATTGTTTTCACACACGACCTTGTACTCCAGATTTTGATTGCAAACCCAACTTTAAAGCTATTTCACATACTTAATGAGATATAAGTATATTTTCTACCATTAAATGGGGTTTACTGTATGGTAATGTATTTAGGCATGCTTCACAGGAGATATTTTTTGTGTCTTCATGTAACTATTTTTTTAATTGTGCACTATATAAAATGACCAAAAGGTGAAAAAAGGGTATGAAGGAAGTTAGTTCATCAATAAAAAGCGCTTTTGTTGAGCTTTACATTCAATAGTGCCTTTCTTTTACAAGTGCTAAATTTTAGGTTTTTTCACTGAAATGCAGCACGTTTAGGCCTCCTTTTCGGATTTCAAAAATAAAGTAAACTTTTCAGATTTTTTTATTTGAATTCAGACAACTAAAAGGATATACTTACACCTAGTTTGAAGTTTATGAACACAATTTACAAAATTCGGGAATTTTTTCAACTTAAGGCTATTTTTGTCAATTTTCTAAAACTTTAGGCCCGATGCGCTCTTCAGGGATATTTTTAGGAATTTTTTTATTATTTTTCCAGTGATCAGCATGCCAAGACGCAACTTTTGAGACCTGAAGCGTTTCGATATTCGGAAATTTGTCTTTTTCGACCCAGCCTAATGTATATATTATTGTTTTGGGTTTTTTAAAAATTTTTTTCGGCCATTTTTTAAAAATTTAAAAAAAATTAAACTTCCCCCGGCCGATTTTTAGTATTTTATTAATATTGAGGTCATTTCTAAGTGAAAACCGTTGAGAAACCTTCTATTGCAATTTGTTTGAGGTTCGGCCCTATTTTTCGCTAGTTTCTATTGAAAGTTTTTGAGCATTGAATTACACTGTTCAACAATGAAAAAATTTCCTTGATAAAAATAGTCATTTCTTATAGATTTTGGGTCGCTGAATACGAAAATCCCCATTAAAATTCTCAATTGACTCAGGAACCACCCCTCCCCTTTTTACGTTTTTCGATGACTTTATATAACTTCAAACTCGATTTTCAGGGTCAAAAAGCATTGCTTTAGTCTTCAAATTGCCCCCCAGGGATTGATAGGTTTAACGGGTAATTACCCCCTAAAAATGCAAAAAAAAATCGGTTAAATAGTAGGATTTGTTGTACCCTATTTATTTCACTTATTTTTTTACGCAATTCACGTTTGAAGGGTCCTAACCCTTCACCAAGGACCCAAATTTGATGCCAATATTCAGCAATGATTTTTACGAAAGGTGGTTGAGCTGTTAAGGGGGTAATTACCCCTTAAACCTATCCATTTGTTATAAATTTATCATATTTTATTAATTTGAACCTTTTATGTCCCCTGGGGGACAATTTGACGACTAAAGTAATGCTTTTTGACCCTGAAAATCGAGTTTAGAGTTATAAAGTCGTCGAAAACGTAATAAGGGGGAGGGGCTTTTCCCCGAAAACCATCTTTTAATTTTTAATAACAGCTTTAAAAATCTAGTGTGGCAAAGTAAGTTAATATGACACTGTAGGGACCATGACATATTTTTATAGACTGGTCAACTATTAAATAATAGTTTCGTATAAAATCTTCCTTTTACACAGGAAAATTAAAAATTATAATTGTTAGAAAGACTGTCATAATAGTGTATTTAAGAAATTGTGAAATTAATGATGTTAGATTCAATAAAATTTTTTCGAAACAATTTTTAAACATTTTAATTTTTTATGATTGCTTAAAAGACACCATCACTCAAATATATAAAACATTTATATAATAAATTGTAAAATATTTGTACTCAAGGTGAGACCTTTCAAAACATTTAACTTGCAACTTTGAAAAAAGGTATAAATTTCAAGATCCTACTTAGTATAAAATGGACATTTTAAAGAGTTAACATGAGAAACAATAGTAAGTACTACTATATCATACACTATATCACACACAAAAGTACTTTTTAAGCATAAGAGTTTCTGAAAATTTCAAGGAATATCCTGAAAATGTAATGAAAGTTTCTAAGTGAAACCTTATGCATTTAAGAGCATTAAAACAAATGTATAATAATTTCATTTTTTGAATTTAAATGCATCTCTTGAAAAGTTAAAAGTACTTAAATCAAACAAATTATGCAAAGTAGATTACCAAGATAATCAGTTTTACAACTTAAAAATGCAGCAAAAATCATACTACTAGTTATAAACCACCCAAAGAAGAAAAGAACCTTACCTTAAGAACAAAATTTTCTTTAAAAAGTTTAATTTTTCTAGCAAACATAAGAATTCTTGGAATATACAAGGAAATGTTATAAATATATAAGTCTAGAATTGTAGGTAATTAATTAATATTTGTTATGTACAGATAAAATAATTTGTTCTGGGGAGAAATCTAATCTTAATTTATTGATCTGCATTGTAGAGCCTTAAATATATTAAACTAACATATTTAAAATGATAAAATGCACCAAAAAATATTTAATCATCAAATATTACAAGTTCTTTGAAAATGCTAAAATAATAATATTCATACAGCTAAAATTATATAAGTACAAAATAATACAAATATATAATAATTCAAGATTTCCCATCAACTCCACTACAAAAATAAAAACAGAGCAAAATCAAACACAAACTTAACAAGGAAAAGATAAAATTAAACCTAATAATTAGAAGAAAGATAAATAACTAACCTTATACAGATATAATAACTTCCATGAATTCTACTAAAAAATCTGTGATATGCACACAGATTTTTTTAAAATTTATCACTAAAAGAGCAGAATGCTTTTTAAAAAGATAAAATGTTCATAAAACTGTAAATGCAAAAGGGCAGTGCTACTTGTTCCTACTAAATATTGTGGATAAAGTATCAATTAATTAAAATGTTGATTTACAAAGACATCCAAAGTACAAAAATCTATACATTTGAACAAAATTACACAGCAAGACTTGTTCTACAGAAATCACTAGCAGCTAGCAGCCAAAAAAAGCATCCTAGTTGAATATGTTACATCCTAATAAAAAAAAGGTTCATCGAGGCATTTGATCGCAATTAAAAATTTTTTGGTTCATTTATGTTCTTGAGACTTTTTAACCTAATAAGAAAGTGAAATACGTACTTTGTTCAAATTATTTTTACTTGAATTTTCACCCTACATCCATTTATTCTCTCAGATTACTTTACAATAATCCTAGATCAGTGGTTCTCAACCTTTTGTGGCCCATCGCCCCTTTCTAGAGGTTGACCTAATACCTATATGTCTAATAGTATTATACCTATAGGGGCCGTTCAAATATTACGTAAGCACCTATGGGGAGAGGGGGGTTTGCTCTTTGCTTATTTTTGCTGACAAGGGAGGGGAGATATGAGTGATGCTTACGGAAGATGGTGCATTTTCGAAAATCTCTTGTTTCTTGCATAAATAATTTCAAAATTCAACCAAAAATAAATGTAACAAAAAATTGAGTTAGGAAATCTGACGTAAGCACTCTTTTCTGGAGATGGACCACCCTAACATTTTGAAATTGTGACCCCGAAAAGTAATATTTCGACTCATTTTTGAACCCTTAGGGTTACACCCAATAAGTACAGCTCCTTGTGCGAGTCACCTAATTTTCAAAGAAAAAACAGTACTTACTACAAGGGATGTCAAAATTTCGGGGGGGGGGGTCCGGCAGTGTCTTACGTAATCATGGTGGGGGGTTGAGGTATGCTTATCTTTGCTGACAAGGGGGGAGGGGGGTTAAAAATGACCAAAAAAGTGCTTACGTAACATTTGGTTCATTTATGTTCTTGAGACTTTTTAACCTAATAAGAAAGTGAAATACTTTGTTCAAATTATTTTTACTTGAATTTTGGGGGGGGGGGTTTGCTCTTTGCTTATTTTTGCTGACAAGGGAGGGGAGATATGAGTGATGCTTACGTAAGATGGTGCATTTTCGAAAATATCTTGTTTCTTGCATAAATAATTTCAAAATTCAACCAAAAATAAATGTAACAAAAAATTGAGTTAGGAAATCTGACGTAAGCACTCTTTTCTGGAGATGGACCACCCTAACATTTTGAAATTGTGACCCCGAAAAGTAATATTTCGACTCATTTTTGAACCCTTAGGGTTACACCCAATAAGTACAGCTCCTTGTACGAGTCACCTAATTTTCAAAGAAAAAACAGTACTTACTACAAGGGATGTCAAAATTTCGGGGGGGTCCGGCAGTGTCTTACGTAATTATGGTGGGGGGTTGAGGTATGATTATCTTTGCTGACAAGGGGGGAGGGGGGGTTAAAAATGACCAAAAAAGTGCTTACGTAATATTTGAACGGCCCCATAGGTCTAATACCTATCACCCCCTTTTCATTCTCATTGTATGTCTAACTTTAATTTGAAGTGAAGCATAAATAATAAAGCAATTTTATGTCCAGGGGTCCTCCCCCAGAAAATTTTTAGAAATAAGACTCCAAAAAACTGGTTTTTAACTAGTTATGGTACACCTGTTCCAAATTTCAGACATATTTTTAGGTAGTATTTGGATAAACTAATAAAAAAAGTATTGAAATTAAGTTCCAAGTACAAAAGGGGGTTTGTGGGTCATCCCCAAGAAATTTTCTGGAAATTTGCCCCTAAGAAATAGGGTTTTAAATTGTTCTGGTACATTAAGTCTAAATACTGTCTGTCAGTGCAGTACTGTTTTGTTTTCCCCCTTTGAATACTCATCGCCCTTAATAACCCAAATCGCCCACCTGGGGGCGATCGCCCCTAGGTTGGGAACCACTGTCCTAATAACATAAATCCTCTGAAGTAGCGGACCAGTCGAGCATATAAATGTTACAAACTTTCATAAGTCACAACTGTTTATGATTGATCTGCTAATATAGAGGATATTATATCACTGTTTTTACCCACAAATAAAATATGATGAAAATCAATAAAGGCTTTCCGTAAAAGTTTATTGCCTTGTCCTATTAATTACAGCAGCCAAAGCCAAAATGCTAACTTATGCCAATCATGTAGGTTTAAATGTATACTTTAACAAATATACAAAAGTTTTGCAGATACTATTCCACATGGAATCCATATAGTTAATTTTAGATTAAAATAAAAACAGAGAATATCATAAATCATTCATTTAAAAAAATCAATTATATGCAATTTGTATTGGTTATAACATCAAATATACAGAATGATAAAACTCAAACTATGTACAAACTCTTAGCAAAATACAATATATAACATTGATATCACAAAATCAAAAGGAACCGGAATCAAAGGAAAATAAATTTAAGATATCAAGTTTTTGAGATAACATGGTTACTCCAGTTTTAAAATTAATTAGTACATACTTGATTTTATGAGGAAAAATAACTTTTAAAAACTTTTTTGAGTGCTTAAATTTTGAAATAATGAGGGTATATTCATTATAAACTCAACTTCAAAAACAAATCCTCACAAAACATTTTTACAGCACATCAATTTCAGATACATGTATACAAAAAAGTCACCGTTTGGTCCCTGGGGTAGCCAGAAACAAAAAAATATATATCATATGGGAGATGGGGAGTATTTTAAATAATTTTCTGTGGGTAAAAAAGGAATATTTCGGACTTTTAAGGAGTGTGTAGGATGCATTCCAAAGTACCTCCCTTGACTGTAATCTGTTTGGTCCTGATACATCATTTGTTTACAAGTATTGAGTCACTTGAAATTTGAATTCTTATACAGATATCAAATTCATATAAAGGGTTGGTAACAAAACATATTAAGTTATATTTCTTTGAGGTCATTTGGGGCTTCAAAGTTAAAGTTGGAAACCATTAAAACCTATGTTGATCATAATTTTGCATTGTCAGAAATATGAAAAAAAAAACACATTAAAATAACATGCAGTTAAGTACTTCCTAATTGAATCCAAAGAAAATTTTTGATGAAAATGGATCTACGATGGAAGTATTGTTGACTCCTGGGTTATTTGTTAGAAGTTAATAATTAATAGAAAATTTCTATTAATCATTAATAGAAAAAATAATGGTATGGAATTTATATAAGAGATTAAAAATACATCAGGGTAATTTATACGTCACACAAGTTTATGTTATGTATTCCTGCAATAGATGACTTAAGTGCTTCAAACTCTAAAAAAAAAATAGTTTTAAACCATGTTGATCTTGATTAATAAAAACATATATCTAAAAATAAATACGACCCTATAGTAAAAAATATGCAAATACCATGAAATTTAATAGAACCAACTAAGGAAAATATAGAATAATAATAATAAAAATAACTGTCAAATCATATAAGCATATTTTTAAGTTACTGTAATTTATTAAACTGTGCTTTTTGTAACAAGGACTTATTTTGCTTTATAATAACAGATCCAATATTTAAGAAGGGAAATCCTTATCACCCTATTTAAAAAAACAGTTGAGTTTTAATGAATTCATTAAAATCAAATCAAACATAGTTTATTTGGAGAAAAGATTGATTATCCTCTTTCAAATTACAAAACAATTTAGCATGGCATCAACAATAGTAACAAATACAATACAAAAATAAACTGTTATACTAGACCAGAGGTTCTCAAACTGTGAACCGCGGCACCCTGGGGTGCCGCGAGGGTATGCCAGGGGTGCCGCGACAATAACCAAGAAAAGTTGCAAAAAATTACAAAATTTTAAATATGGAACAAATTTTCTTAATTGTTAATGGGGGGGGAGTGAAAACAGTGAATATTATCCAAATTTTTCACTTTTTTTTTCTTTTATTCTTGCGTTCGTAGAATGCCAAATATCTTTTAACTTACACAAAATAAACAATCAAAAACACTGCTTTTCACAGAAAAAGGGACAAATACATACCTATTTTCATTTTCATTTGGTGAAACTTCAGTTGTTCAGAAGTAACAAAAAATTTGTTGGAAATGAAAAAGAGTACGGAAAGGCGTATATGGGGGCCGAGAGTCCTGTCCCACCGAAACTTTGGACTTGGTCTACCAAAAACAAGTTAAAACCCTGATTTTTAGCGTCAATTTCTGGGGGAGAACCCACCTAACCCCCTTTCGTACTCAAAACTTTATTATTCAAAACTTTTTACAAGTTCATCAAAATCAAAATCCTACCTAAAAATATACCCTGAAATTCGGAGTAGGTGTACACCAAAACCAAGGTAAACCCTGTTTTTAGGATTGAATTTCCACAAATATTCGGGTGATGACCTTCACGTCCCCTTTTTTACTTAAAACTTTTTTATTCAGAACTTTTTTTATATTTATATTAAGTTCATCAAAATGCAAATCCTGCCAAAAATGTAAATCTAAGTTTTGGAATAGGTGTGCTAAAACTACTTAAAAATCTGTCTTTTACAGTCAACTTCCCAAAAATTTTCTGGGGGAGGACCCCCAGACCCCCCTTTTATACTTCAAGCGTTATTACAACCTTTCTTTTTTTAAAATTCTTTTAAAACACAAATTATACCTAACAAAACAGAAAGAAACTACATTGGACCTATTTAATATACATGGAAGGGTTGAGGGCTAATTTTGGGCCCCTCCTGAAATAAATTTCATAATACATTGCTGGCGACTTATGTGGATACCTTTCCCAAAAATTTTAATCTTTTTTTAGGGGGTGCCCCGAATTTTGTTTAGCTTGTTAGGGGTGCCGCGGCTGAAAAAGTTTGAGAACCCCTGTACTAGACAGCAACTTAAGTTGAACCTACTACGTCACTAACAAATAAAGTAGTTCCCATCGCGGTGTCTGAATTTTGAGTGAAACAAAGAACGTCAATTTTAAAATATGTTTATTTCGTGAAACCCACCTATAAATAGTGTCTTTTTATCACAATTCGCGTATCGAAATTCTTCCTATCAACCCAACAGGCTTACTCACTTTCTCCTTCCGCGTACTGGGTTCAAGAAACCTTGCTGTGAAGTACAGAAAGACAGGGAACATATACCTTATACAGGGGCTTATACCTTTGAGTTGACCATAAAACCAAACATATAGAATGTTTTTCTCAACAAAGAAGTTTTCTTCTCTAACAAAAACAATAAAGCTTTTCTTCCAAGTTTCACCGCAAAGTTTCCAAAACAATGCCATCTAAAAGAAATTATTTCAATGAAAAAATACATTTTTATCAGTAGTAAAAATATTTTCCACCTAGCATGCATATTGTTTGGCATTAAAATATCCAATACATGTAAATAATTTTGTTTATAAAAAAATTCATGTTCATTGGCACAGCCAGAGGAGGAAATTTAGGGATATCCCCTAAAAGTCATAAATTTTTCTCTTTTGAACATAGAAGTGGTCTATGGAAAAAAAAGGATCGCTAGTTTTGTTGTTTCGTTATTAATGCAGGTTCAATTTCTGTTAACTGTCCCAATAAATAGCATGTTGGTTTGTATGCCAAACTTTTACAGTTTTTTTATTATAAACTAGCGTTAAAGCGCTAGACTCGGCTTTGCCCGGGCTCAGTAGCGCTGACGCGCTAGACCCGGGCTTCGCCGGGTTTCAGTTTGTTTATAAATATCAGCTGGTGCGTTACAGATGGGCTTCGCCAGTCCATTTTTAAAGAAAATTATTCTCAATTATTCTCATGTGTTGCAGATGGACTTCGCCAGTCCATTTTAAAAAAAATTCTGGTGTGTTCAAGATGGGCTTCGCCAGTCCAAATGTGGAAATAGTTAAAAATAGAGGATCCATTTTTATGTTTATGCTACAACATTGGATGTTAAACTACAACAATAGATTTCAATCCACAACAATCAATAATATGCCAACAACAATTAAAGTTACATATTCTCTTAAGATATTTACAACAATGGGGGGTTTCTATGAATTTAGGCATGAAGTATGAGTTTTTAAACATAAAATTGACTAAAAAAGTTATTGAGATGCATCGATTTTAAATTATTTTTATTCAGAAACTTTCCTTGGAGCGAGTAGATCAATGTGGTATAGTTTAATAGTTAATGTAGGTTCAAAAACTTTAAAACTATAAAGGACATACATACATACAGACAGACATTGATATTTATATAATATAGATATATATTTTAATTGGTTAGCTTGCAATTTTTGGCAATACTTCTAATTTTTGACATCTAAACCACCTGGGAGATATTTAACAGGACAAATAATGGATCCGAACCTTGATGCATAACTTAAAAATTTTGTCATGCTAAAAAGTTAAAGTAGTTTTTTTCTCTTTAAAAAAAGTTGAGAAAAATTAGTTTTGTTATCAGGACTCATGATGTTTTAAAGCAACAAGATATTTGTATTATTTGACAAATATTATATTGATTTTTATCAGGACAGGTCATTATATTATGAAATTTTATGGTTTTTACGTATCATCCAATTGACCATTAGTTTCAAGTAGCACACAATGGGTTTTTAATATAAATTTTAGTTTCCAGCAGTATGGTCGATGGGACAGTACAGAATTACCAACTCTTAAAACTAGACAAAAGGAAATTTTGATGTATTACCTACTAAGCTGCTTGTTTCAGATGAATCATCAAAGTTATTGAAAAACTGTCGAAAAATCCAAGAAACCAGCATGTAAAGTAAAATTACAGAGAATATTACTGCAGTACAAAGTAAGACAATCATGATAGGTGTAACTTCAGACCCTGATTTATGCTCTTCATATTTACACCGTTGCATAAGTTGATTAGTATACTTAGGTTTCGTCACAGATCCACCAATTCCAGATGTTTGATTATGTTCTTTTGTGTTACCAAAACCAATTCTTTTATTTTCTCTATCAAACACGACTAAAAATCCTTTCAAGATGGATGATCCTATCAAAGTTCCTCCATCTGAAACTGAGAAAGCCATTTTGAAACAGACCATACTTGATTTTTGACTCTTGACTGGAAGTAAATACTGTTCAGGAGAAATAATGAGGTTAAAAGTACTATTAAAAGTGTGATAAAGAGATAAACTTATGACTGGAAAAGCAGTCAAATTAAATTTCTCAGTTTGCACACAAGCAACAGTTTCATTAATCCAATACTTGTCAGGGACTACATGAATTACACTGTGTTTAACATCATTTACTGCCCAGTGATACACATTTTCAGGCAAGTATAATTCAGTAGTGCCACTATCTATTACTGTTCTGTCTTTATTTATATCTTTACAACTAAAAGGAGCCTGGTTTTTTCCAATCTTTAGGCCACTAAGCAAAACTTCATAATACCAATCTTTAATTACTGGAGTGTATATGATGTCAGCATCATTAAATTCAGTAGGTATTGTCCCTATATAAAACTTTCCACAAGACGTTGTTTGCTCTTGACTAGTAAAATAGGGCCCACATAAGTTTATGCAAAATATGTTACTTACATCTTGCATTTGGATTAATTTATCAAAAAATGGTTCAACTGATGCATCTGGAATTGCAATTGAAGGATAAGCAAGACCCAGAAGGCCTTGAAATTGAGAATTTACATCAAATATTTGACTAATAGATACCATACAGGCAATGGTAACTTCTAATGATGAGTTATCAAGATGAATAATATCTTTAGCCAAAAAACCATTCCATTGACCAACAATGTAACGTAGATCGACAGCGATATCAAGTTGATGAAGGGTATTAGATTCATTATAATGAAAATAGTTATTATCATCTGAAATGGTGGGTACAACAGCAAGAGCTATGTTACTACTCCCAGTATCAATCAAAAGATTGATATTTTGAGGAGGTGTTCCAAGTTTTACAGTTATGTAATAACCATGTTGATCTTCACCAAACACATCTATTGTATAAGTTATTGTTCCTTCAATAACTTTGAAAAAGAAAAACCAAATTATAAGGAGAATTTTTAGCATATTTACTTGAGAGTTAAGAACGAACTAAGCAAATTTACTGACACATGCTATGATTAATTTTTTAGGACTTCGCACACATTAAGTAAGAAATTGCTACATATAATCAGCATAAAACTGGATAAATTCATTAAGAATTAGTCTTTTACTTTACAGTGAAACATAAGGATTTAACTACAACAGTAAATAAGCATGAGTATTACAAATTTACTGTTTACATTGCACACATGTCCGCCTGAGCAACAAAACATTGCGCAACTTTCTATTAATTCTCTCAGTTTATGAAGAATATCAAACCAGTACAAATTTCAGAATTCACTCTTTAGGGAGAAAACAGGGGTTTTTAGTCCAAAAGAAATCATGATTACTAAAGAAACAAAGGTACTCTTTTGTTTGTTTACGTTACATTTTTTAACCGTCTGTTTATGGTAAATTTGGTTCGAACTGGTGGCAACAAGAAATTTGTTTGTGGTGATCGTCCCTCGTTACAGGGTTGCCAGGTTGGCTTTTTTAAGGCCAAATTCGAGAAATTTGGCTTTTTTTAGAACCGTTTGGCTTGGAAAAATGTGTTTGGCTTTTTGGCCTTTTTTTGGCTTTTTTGAGGATTTTTAACACTTTTTAAGGATTTTATAAAATTTTTTGTTTTTTTACTACTTAATTATTATGTGACACTAAGGGATCCTATAAAGTTCACAATATTGAAAAAAAAATGGCTAAAAATGGTCAAAAAGCTATTGGTTTTCGTAAATTTCTCTGGCATTGAGTTGAGCAAGGTAGAGCTTAGAGTTAACGAAATTTCCTGTGTTGTTCTAAAAATCCTGGATGACGTAAAAATCCCCATGGAAACCCTTAATTCTGGAAAAACTTTGCCATAACAATTAGTTACTATAAAAAATTAATATTAATGTTTTCGGATTTATAAGCTTTCTTTTGACTTGTGTTTTTTTCGTCGAAATCGGGACCATTTTTAAAGTCCAATTACTGCCTTAATTACCAACCGATTTTTACCAAAATCGAATAGGATGTAGATGGCAGGGTATATTTTAAGACTTTGAAATCGAAAACTCGATATCGCTTTTAGATTTTGGTAAAAATCGCAATTTTAGTGCGACTTCCAGGGACCCTAATTTTTGTCCTAAATTCACGAAATTCCAGATTCTGAGTGCTTATGAGAATGTAAAAAAAGTTCAAAAGTTACCCACCCCATGAAAATTAATTTAACTGATTTTTGAGCGATTATCTAATGCACTACCGAATTTCACTTTGGAAACCAGTACGGCGCAAGTTCAGAGTTGCACCTGCGCCAAGTTTTTAGCGTTAAAGATGACTAATATGGTAACCCTAACTCATGTTAAAAGAGTCATTTGGCTTCTAAATGTGCCGTTAAACAGCCAAAAATCGCCAAGCAGGTGCAACTCTGAACTTGCGCCACCGGTACTTTTCCGTCATTCTTTATCAAATTTCAAAATTTTTTATAATTTAGTATATAAATTTTTTTTAAAACACTAAATGGAATTTAGCATTTTAGGAATGTTATTTTAAACCAATACTAGTCAAAAAATAAATTTGTTTAATTTAGGGTCCCTTTTTTACCTTTAAAAAATATTTGGCCTTTTTTGGCTTTTTTTCGAACTTGATTTGGCCTCAAGTCAGCATTTTCACCTGGCAACCCTGCCCTCGTAATAGCTGTTGTGAAGTCTGTCTGCTTATTCCCTCTTGGTTAAAATTGTACTACCGATTAAGGTAAATAATCTTCTTTCATCTAATATGTGTCATGATACTATTAATTTTAACTGGCTGCCGTAAATTTCTAGCACCTTCTTGGTATATTTGATCTGTTTAGTTTTTTTGCATCAGGTATACTTTTTTCGGTTGGCCGCCATTATGAATTAGCCATTTTCTCAACGGTTTTGTGGTGAAATTAAATGCAAAATAATAATTCCCTGGTAATAAACCAGCAGTTCTTCTCCATAAGGCTCTAAAATTTGTTCTTGTGTCTCGGATTCTAGTGTATGACTTCTAAAACCTGTACTAGCGTTATTTTTTTAATATATAGATAGCCGGTATGACTGAAAACGACGCCGAATTATTGGACTACGAAGATGAAGACGAGCAAGACCAGACTGCTCCTGATCCGGCCATTGAAACTAAGAAGCCAGCCGGTGGCTATGTGTCAATTCACAGTTCTGGCTTTAGAGATTTCTTGTTAAAACCTGAGCTTTTAAGAGCCATTGTGGATTGCGGCTTTGAACATCCATCAGAAGGTATTTAAAGTTTTCATATATGCTAAAGTAAACTTCCTGTAGTAGGTTTTGTTTGGTTCCTCTTCAGTTTGGCAATTGAAATATTTGGGATTGACCTTTGTTATGATTCTTTATTTAATATTAATGATGTTAAGAGCTGTTCCAGCCTGCCAGTTTATCTAATAATGAACCCTTTATTAAGTGCCCACATTAATGTAGTACTTTCAAACATCCATTTATTCTGTCACAGGGGTTCATCTATGAAAAAATTGGGTCTGTTTTTACGGACCCTTCCAGGCATGATTTTGTTCCACGGAATCGCAATGTTCCTCTTTTTCATTTTATTGCATTTAGTTTAATTTTGGGGTAAATGAAGCTAATCTGGCCTGCAAGGGAAATTTGCTGATTTTTAGAGTCGTCAAGTGGAAAACTGGTGGGATCTGAGCATCAGGGATGTGATTTTTCCGCGGATTTCCGCATTTTGTGACATTTTGTATTATGTTCCGCTTTTTTAACTATTTCCTCTTACTAACTCTTCTCTGCGGAAGAAATTTCCATGGAGAAAAAAATTCTTCTCTTTTCTCCTCTACGATCTGGACTCAGGTATGTGTTTTTTTCTCGGATTTCTGCATTTTAAAATTTTTTCCATGAAAATCTGACTGAACGGCAGGAGTTTGAAAGCGGGCCGTTTTCCGAGAAACGTTGGCTATTGCTAGCAAAAGAGGTCCGCGTTTCTTTCATTCCGAAGCTCCCGTTTACGTCCTGTGAACTAATTTGGATTTTTCCTGATAATCCATAGTTTTTTTTAATTTGCCTATTATTTCCGAGAAAAATGACGACTTACAGCTGAAAAAAGTTGGGAAAATAGGGATTTTTCCCGCAAGTTTCGTGTTGCTTGCGGAGTGTTTTCTTCCAGCGACTTCTTTTTTGAATGACCGCGGGTGCCAAGTTGAAGTCGGCTTCTTCTTGCGTTGTTAGTGCGATGTGTAAAAACAACTTTACAGTGGTTAGAAGCCATCAAGTCCAGTCTTAAGGATCATTATTCTGCGGGAAAAGTCGAAAAACCGATTTTTCACGTAAGAACCGTTTTTCCGGCACCTAGTTGAAGCTGGCATCATTTCACATTGTAATTGTGATGCAGAAAAAAATAAAGCGTAGTCAAAGGAGCATAATAATTCTAGTGATACCTTTCAGATCGCATTTTTATTGATTTCAGTGAGTGTTTTCAACAAATTTTTCTTAAGGATTTCCTAAGTTGTAAATTTTTACTGATAGATCACTTTGAAGCTAGATAAGATAATATTGCAGTATTTTTAAAAATCTTTTTAGATTATAACCTTTTTCAGATATGATATCAAGGGAGATAGCAAGGGACCCATCCCCTCAAAAAATCAGACTAGATGTCCAAAACAAGTTAAAACTTCGTTTTTAAGGGTTGAATTTTAAAAACAATTCTGGGAGGGGACTCCCAGACCCTCTTTGTGCTTGGGTCTATAATTAACCACTTTTATATATTAAAAAATCTTAAGATTAAACACCAAAAAAGTATGAACATAATTTGGGATTTCCTCTTTTTTGCTTTTTGGTCAATCACATCCCTGGAGCATGGAATTGTCATTGCCATATAAAGCAATGAAAATCTGCTGGATTCGCTTCATTAACCCATTTTTTTTTATTTTGATTACTTGAAGTATGCAGTTTATGTATAGATGTATTAATCTGGTTGATATTAGGATTACTTTTATTCAAGTAAAATTCCCCAAAATATGACAGATGAATTAAAATTATTTGTTTCATGCTACAAAGAATTATATTTAAAAAAGCTTGTACACTTTTTCGTCTGGGGAAGAACTCATCCATGGACCTTACACTAAATTACGATTTTCAAAAATGGACCCTTCACAAGCGAATTCTTAAAAAATTTGCTAGTACCATATTTAAAAACTAGGACCCTATTTTAAATTGGAAATTATTTTCACTTAAATCCATTTTATTTTTCACAAAATTTTCAAAACAGTACAGTGGCCAAAAATCCTGGATGAACCCTTGTTATCTGTGATAATCAATCACCTTTTATTTCAACTTTATTTTCCTAATTATTGGATCTGTTCTTTTGTAGTTCAACATGAATGTATTCCGCAAGCTATACTTGGTATGGATATTTTATGTCAAGCAAAATCTGGTATGGGGAAAACTGCTGTGTTTGTTTTGGCTACTCTGCAACAATTAGATCCAGTTGATAATCAGGTTTGTTTTTTACTTTATTGCACTGTACTTGCGTATTATTTCAGCTTATTTTTAATATTACAGCTATGATTTTTCTCCTATAGGTTTCTGTTCTTGTAATGTGCCATACACGAGAATTGGCATTTCAAATTTCTAAAGAGTATGAACGTTTCTCCAAGTATATGTCCACAATCAAGGTTGGAGTCTTCTTTGGAGGCATGACTATTGCAAATGACGAGAAAGTCTTGAAGTCCAACTGCCCCCATATAGTTGTTGGAACTCCTGGTAGAATTTTAGCCTTGGTGAAAAATAAGAAGTTAAATTTACGATACATCAAGCATTTTGTGTTGGATGAATGTGATAAAATGTTAGAAGCACTAGGTAAGTATCTGATGGCTCATTTTTACTATAATAATGTTCATAATGAATCTACACAAAGGTGCTACTTACTCTTTTGTCCTGGAGATAGTTTTTTTCCAAAAGAAATGGAAATTCCATCCCGGGTTTATTACGAATATAAAATCAGCTGTATTGGCAGATATTTGTACTAAGTTTCAGTACTTACATTGCACATTTTGCCCACAACTAAGCCTGTTTTACTGAGGTACAGCTTGAACTTAAAATTTAAGGGTCTATTTTATTGTGTGTTATATTTTATAAGTTTTTCCTGCAGTTTAAAAAAATTGCTAAAGACTGAGTAAATAATTAAAAAGATAGTTCTAAGTTCTTGATTACGGATAAGCGCCCTCACATGTTGGCTTCCCTGATAATAAGAATTACCGCTGGGTCAATCCACGTCAGTTCAACCCATTGCATTGATTTAATTTACACCCCTTTCTGTAATTATAGCACTTATTAATATCTTCTTTGCTCTTAATTTAATTCTCAGCCAGGCAAAATCTCCTACTATTATACACCAAGTTTTTCCCCCCAAAAAATAAACACTGCTCTTTAAGATATTTGGGTGTTTTATTTTGATGTTTGATTATTTATTTTTGGCAATTTAGAATAAAACTCAATGCTTGCACCCAGCTAATCCTTACCCATTTCCCCAATGTCAAGAGTCTGTCAAAAATATAATTAACTAGCCAGAAAAAAAATTTCAGAGGGGGATATTAGAATTTCGAGACGGGATATGGGTTAAGTTTATTCCTCTCCTGTGATCAAAAATGGTAAATTTCTGACTTTCAGAGGGGGGGGTAATCTCCCCTCTGGCTACGCCCCTGACTTACACTATATAGGCTACTAAAAAACCCAGGGGGCATTCCATGTCAACTCAACACAGTTTTGGGACATTTTAGGACTTCAGGTCTCAGATTTTCTCGATTTTCGGTATGCAGCAAGACATCATAGAGTTATGAAAAAATCTCCAATTTCAGCGGCCTAGCTTGAAGTTATAAATTTTTAAAGTTTAGAATTTTCCTCAAAAAACTGCACTTTTTGACATCTTTGATTGCCTGTAAGTTGGCAACCAATTATAATACAGTCTTGGGAGTGGTATAATTTTAAAGCCCTTGAGTGGGGCTTTAAAATGAGGTGCATCAGTATAGAATCCCCATTTAAATTTTTTTTGAAATTTTACAATTAAATTTTAAAATTTGAATTTCTCAAAAAATGGCATTTTTAAAAATCTGAAAAAATTACCAAAAATAGTTTGTATTGTCTACATACATATGGTAAAAACTTTGTGATGGGATCTCAATGGGATCAGGTGATAATAAGCCCCTGAAAATTACATGTTTTGTGAATACTGTACAATATCTTGTATAATTCGCACTATTTTTGCTTTATTCAGTTTGTAGGATGTGGTAACAAATTAGAAATGTTGGTATTTTCCCTTTTTTATGAAAAACTAAGCAAATTTAACAAATTTAAAAATTTTAAATTTTTAAAAAAATTTTAAATTTTGTAGTATTGGCATGGGATACATGTCTGTAGGCTATATTTTAGTGCAGTTTATGAATATTAGGCCATATTTTGGATAAAATTTAGAATAAGTGTGGAAAATTTGAAGTAATTAAAACAAAAATTAATTAATAAGATAAATACTTCAATTTTCCCACACTTATACTAAATTTTTGTCAAAAGTTGGCCTAATATTCATAAACAGCACTGAAAAATAGCCTATGGACATGTATCGCATGTCAATACTACTAAATTAAAAAATTTTTAAAAATTTAAATTTTTTAAAATTTGTTTAAAATTTAAATTTTTGAAAGATTTTTATATCTTGTTAAGATTTAATTACTTCTTAGATACTTTATAACCAAATATTCTCAAAATACTTTGTTTCATTTGATTGAAAGATTTTATATATTTTTAAATAACATAAAATATTTTAATTTTAAAATAGTTTGACAATATTTCATTAAAAATTATATGAAAAGAGATCAAATTTTAAAAGAGACAACAAATATTTCGAAAAAAAATTAAATTTAAAACAAATTTAAAAAAATTTAAATTTTTAAAAAATTTTAAATTTAGTAGTATTGACATATGATACATGTCTATAGGCTATTTTTCAGTGCTGTTTATGAATATTAGACCAACTTTTGACAAAAATTTTGTATAAGTGTGGGAAAATTGAAGTATTCATCTTATTAATTAATTTTTGTTTTAATTACTTCAAATTTTCCACACTTATTCTAAATTTTATCCAAAATATGGCCTAATATTCATAAACTGCACTAAAATATAGCCTACAGACATGTATCCCATGCCAATACTACAAAATTTAAAACTTTTTAAAAAATTTAAAATTTTTAAATTTGTTAAATTTGCTTAGTTTTTCATAAAGAAGAGAAAATACCAACATTTCTAATTTGTTACCACATCCTACAAACTGAATAAAGCAAAAATAGTACGAATTATACAAGATATTGTACAGTATTCACAAAACATGTAATTTTCAGGGGCTTATTATCACCTGATCCCATTGAGATCCCATCACAAAGTTTTTACCATAAGTATGTAGACAATACAAACTATTTTTGGTAATTTTTTCAGATGTTTAAAAATGCCATTTTTTGAGAAATTCAAATTTTAAAATTTAATTGTAAAATTTCAAAAAAAATTTAAATGGGGACTCTATACTGTTGCACCTCATTTTAAAGCCCCACTCAAGGGCTTTAAAATTATACCACTCCCAAGACTGTATTATAATTGGTTGCCAACTTACAGGCAATCAAAGATGTCAAAAAGTGCAGTTTTTTGAGGAAAATTCTAAACTTTAAAAATTTATAACTTCAAAAGTATTTGAGCTAGGCCGCTGAAGTTGGAGATTTTTTCATAACTCTATGATGTCTTGCTGCATACCGAAAATCGAGAAAATCTGAGACCTGAAGTGTGAATGAGTGTGTTGAGTTGACATGGAATGCCCCCCAGTTCTTACGAGCAATACTATGATATGAGGAATAATCTGAAAACTTACATATATTTTCCTTTTCTTTTTTCTGTAGCATCTAATATGTATATATTTCTTTGATAATAAGGTTACAGTAAAGACTAACTTAGTGCGAAAAAATATAGTTCCTTCATTCTCATAATGACAGAGCTGAAGTATTGATTCAGTAACGGCTGTATTCACCACTAACTTGACCTAAGGTTAACCTGGAATCAAACTTTTTCGACAACTCTGATTGGCTTTAAACTTGTTTCCCTTTTTCAACTACCAATCGAAAGTTTAATTCCAGGTTAACCTTAGATTAAGTTAGTGGTGAATACGGCTGTACAGTGAAAATAGTTTTGTAGTAGTTTTCGGCTTATATTAATGGTAATAGTCTTCAAATAATATAAAATTGTAAAAGGTCAATTATAAATTATTTCTAAAAGAATATCAAGTAAATTATAAACATAGATAATTTACTACATGATAATAGTCAGTTTTTATAATAAAAGTTCACATAACATTCCTAAAAGTTCTATTTAAAAAAATTCTTCTATTTTAAAGTTCTATTTTAAATTAAATTCATAAATTTGCATATTTTATCAATTTTCTTGCGATTTATTTCAAAGCTGTACTGTATTTGTGGTCAAATAAGATCAGAAAGTTCATAACAGTCACATCAGTTCACATTTTGGTATGGTTGTATAATTTTTAAGTTTAATTTAACGATTTTTCAGAAAACGAGTGATTTTTAAGCGATTTCTAGCTTTGAAGTGAAGAAAATTAATGAAGAAGTGAAAAGCCCACCAATTTTATTTTTCAATTTAATAAACATACCTGCCAACCGTTCCGATTAAATCGTATTTGTTCCGATTTTTCACTGTTGTTCCGAAAATACGATTTCAGTACCAAATGTTCCGTTTTTACGTCCCCCTGTCCCGCCATTTTTGACCTATTCGAATTGTGCAATAATAAGGCGTTTAATCTTAGTGAAAGGGTGTTAAGTCTAGTTCGTAAGAACAAGACTGACTCTCCGAGTTCCATGGACTCGGATACTCTACAGGCATTGCTAGCTGCGAAAATACGAAGTAATTCGAGCCCAGATAAGAAATAAAAGTTATGAATTACAAGCTCTTTTTTAATAATACCCCTTTAACACATTCAAAATGTGTTAAAAGGGTACAAAATGGGGGTACAAACACATTCAAAATGTGTCGTGCCTGTTGTTCCTATTTCTGTTTCTGAAATGTTGGCAGGTATGTAATAAAACACATATTTTAGATCATAAATAAAAAGGAAATGGAGGGATTCCATCATTCCCACATGAGAAGATATACCATTTTTAGTAAAACTCCATTCTTCGTTTAAAAAATCTTCAAAATTATACTTAAGGAATTTTTCATATTTTTTCATGATTATTCACCGGTCAAACTATATTTTTTCAGTATTTCCCACATATTCAAGAACACTCAAAATATTTCATCAAAATTAGTTGATAAATAAAGTAGTTACAATTTATTTTCTACTTGCATACTAATTGGTTTTCGTCTGCGCGATTGGCAAAAAACGAGAAATTATGAAAACTTAAACATTTTATAAAACCTAAACCGTTTGAGATATGAACAAAAAATTTTATATCCTTACTCAGATACATAAAAGGAACAAGTATTCCAAGTTTCATCAAAATCTGAGACTATGGGTCAGGGGTGCAGAAAATGTTCCAGGGACCAATATTTCCCCAGAACACTATTAGCTTTGTCCAAAAATTCCCCAAAATACGTCTTCACATTTTCATCAAAATTTACCCCAAAATGTTCCATATGTTTTCCTGTCAGTTGATGTTACTACTAAAGTACAAAGAGTTTTTTTTCGTAAAACATAGTTTTCTTAATTACTGAACTTCTGTGAGATTCAATAATTGCCAAATAATCTGCAAGTTTAAATTTTTAGGGACTAAATATCCTTTTATCTACCTACATGTCACCTTAGCTTAAAAATGTCTTTAAATATTAATTAAAACTCTCAAATTTGAGCTCTCCTGTTTTAAAATTAATTTTTTGATTTAATAACATCGATATGATTAACCAAGAACTAAATTTTCAATTAGAGTCACCGATCCCGTCATGGATACATTGTTTTTCTTGCATAGCAATCAAAACACAAGGAAAAACCAACTTTCAGGTATTCTTCAAGAAATCTCGTTTTTTCGGCTCCGAAGTTTTCTGTACAGATTCCTGTAACGGATTACGTCTAATTCCGTAATTTTCACCTAATTTCCGTAGAATTTGTAAGGTATAATATTGTCACCAGCCAAAATATTTGTTATGATAAAAACTTGGATTTGTATAGTTTTTTTCTTTATAAACTTGGGCAGAAATTTCCCCAGAGCTGCCGGAATTTCCCCCGAACCATGTTCGGGCGTTCGGACATATTCTGCACCCCTGCTATGGGTGACAAAACCCTATTTTTTGGGTTGATATGATGTGGAATGACCCTGCTTCGAATAAGACATTAAATATTTTTATCCTTTTAAAAATGCAGAAAAATGTTCATATAACAATGCTTAAAATTAAAGAACTTCTTAAAAATAAAAACTATCTAATCAACAGAACAATATTTTCTACTTGAAGTGGAACTTAGTAATATTTGCATAATAGACAGGTTAAAATATACATTAAATCCTAAACAGCTTGTTGGTTTCTTTATAGATATGCGAAGAGATGTGCAAGAAATTTTCCGAAGCACCCCTCATGAGAAACAAGTGATGATGTTTAGTGCGACGCTGAGCAAAGATATAAGGCCTGTCTGCAAGAAATTTATGCAAGATGTAATTACCCTATTTCAAACTAATCTCATTCTTTCTTTAATATTTAAAGTTATTAATTTGAACTTGTTTTTGACTGAGACCTGTAGGTAGACTATGTTTGCAATGTTGAGTTTATTTGAAATAATTGGAGTCTTCTGTCTAGACAGCCAGTCCTGTAATGCCTTGAGTAACTCAGAACAGCAACTGTTTGCGAAGTTCGGTTATATAGGAAGTTTTTTCATTAGATATCTTGGTCATTTATCTTGTGATAGAGCAAATAACTCAGGGTAGGCTGTGTGATGTGAAGTTGAGAGGATGCATCAATTGGGATTTTTGATGGTCAATCTTGATATAGCATAGGGAAGAGATGTTTGTTGAGGCTTCTAGAATTTAGAATTAAGATTTGTTGATGTGTTGAAAGCAGGTCTAGGAAAGTTTGTTTTGTTGTTTAGATTGATCCTTTCTTTGGTTAGGTTGAGGTTTTCTTTGTTGGTTGTGTGAAATGGGTTGTTGAAATTAAATAATCTTAGTGCGAGGATTGTCAGTTTTAATTTCTTAGCATAACTGATTTAAATTATTTGCTGGATATAGGTATGGTTAGCAAGCAAGCTGATATTGTTAAGGTGATTTAAAAAGTTAAGCTAGTTTGACAAATGGTTTGGTAACCACATAGATAAAGGAACAGCTGGCTAAATTCTATTGTGACAATTTTAACTCCAATGTTCTAAGTACTGGCTGAATATGTGATAATTTATGTGGCTAAATTCTAGTGTGACAATTTTCACTCCAATGTTCTGAGTACTGGCTGAATATGTGATTATTTTTTAGCTGTCTAAGTTAGTCTTAGTAAGTACTCTAATTAATATAAATGTTATCTCATATAAAAGATTACTTTAAGGAATGTGTGTATTGAAGATTAAGGGATGCTAACAAATGTTTGTGTTTGACATTTTAAAGCCTTTATAATTAAATTTTATTTAGCTTGGCAGTGTGCAGAAGTGTCTAGTTGCTAGTAAAACTGCCTCACTTGATTTTCATAACCAAATATAACAAATTACCAAGACTTGTTTGTAGTAAATTTTTTATATTGATTGCAATTGTTTCTGCCTTTATGTAACTTGGCAGATTTTGAAAAATTTGTATCATTGGTCATTAAGTTAAAATCTGAAATTTGTCACAGCTCTTATAAGAAAAACATTAAGGCACTTGATGGTTAGAAAAATATGAAGCTAACATATATGCTAAGTACTTAAGATTTTTATGTGCTGTAAGCATTTGAAACCTCTGGTTCAGTCTTATCTATATAGAAATATCAACTAAAGCTTAGACCAGGGTGTGAAATTGCGATTGTAAAGGTACTACCCATCAGAGGTGCAGAAAATATTATGTTCCCAAAATTTCCCCAAATTGAGCTACTTTTGGTTCAATTCCATTAATTGAATTATTAAATATGTACCATTAAGTTGTTTTAGATGGAAAATATTTAAATGAGCAAAATTTTTATGGCCAGGAGTTGATCCTGGTTTATTTTTTTGGGGCCTATTTTTCTGAAAAACTAAAGCAGTGATGGCTAGCAGACCGGTGCGTGCATAGTATAAATGGACTCACAAACCAAGAAAATTGTTGAAAATTTAAATATTTTGTGAAGTCATGGTTATATAAAAACTTGCTAAATTTACAGAGCAATAAAATTGATTTGATTGAACAAGTTTGGGATTTTCAGTAAAAACTGCCAATCCTGTTTCGGATACGTTAGTTTTCCTCTACTACAATAAATGTTAGATAAAGCCTACTTCTGGGGGTTCAGCAAGTAACACCCTACTGATATCAGGGTTCGAATGCCTCCTGAAATTTGCTTTATTATTCTAAAAGCTCTTATAACTCTTGTAAATTATGTTTTTTCTCTTGAATTTATCCTCTGACTCCTGATAAACATCTAAGATCAAAATGAAGCATAATTAATAATTTTGGGGAAATGTTTTTTATCAATAAAAACTCATACTCCTTAAACACTCCTGAATTTTACTATGTCATACTTGCCAACTTTAACGGTTGTCTACGGACCTGGAAAAAGTTGTAACCTTCCCCCAAATTCCTGTCCTTACGATTTTCTCAATTTTGGCCCTTTTATTGAGTGAAATTTGGATCTTTTGCAAGTTTTTTATTTGCCGGCAAGTCTTGAAGCATGCTCTGCTCACCCGTAAAGTTTGCTTCTTCTCGTGTTCTGTTCTTAACTTTACTGAGATTGGACTTGGTGTTGATGATTTTCAGGCTTGTTAACGTGAAAAGTTACAATTGTAGTTTTATAATGTTACACAAAAGTTTTACGGATTTAAGTTTTCAAAAGTTGGCACGTGTGCTATGTTTAATATAGTATGAACCCTGTGATTTATTATAACAGTAGGAGTTTTTCCCCCAAACATGGTTAGGACATTTGGACAATTCTGCACCCCTGCTACCCATACTTTTTACTTGCTACTAGTTTAAAACACTATGGTCTGAGCACTTTAAAGTTTCATTTGATATGTTTATAAAAAGACAAGATAAATGCCAGCATTTAATTCAGGGTTGGCCGGTTTAAACCATGGTTTTTTATGGTGGTTTTTTTAGAAATTATAAAATATTTTCAGGATTTTTTAAAGAAAGTGTTATTAAGTATAATCTTTTGCACAAAATTTAAAGGTCAGATTTATCAAAAAATTGACATTTTAAGGTGATTAAAAATCAGAAATATTTTAATTTAATGGTTTTAATTATTGAATTCTCTCTAATCTTAACCTTAAATGCTTAAGTTAAACTTATTATATGTTGCAAGAGATAGTTCATTTATTAATTTCCTTTAAAATGAAGCATTATTTCAAAGAGTAACTAAAGATACACAAAAGTTATCTGTTTTTCACTGATAAAATATGGCTTGGATTTTAATTAATTGATAAAACCAATTTGTCTTATTTGTCAGTCATAAAAACCAGTTGGTTTTTTTACTAAATTAATAAAAAAAACGTTGATTTTCCTAATCGGATTAATTATCTCAATCATTTATCCAATTTCAATTAACATTAGTTGCTTACATTTCCCTTTTATTTATTTAAAAAATAAAATTTTCTCTTTCTAAAGAAATTTCTTAAGTTCATAAATTAATCCATATATAATTAAGATAAATAATTGGATTATTTCAGTCATTTATCCAAGATAAATTAACACTGATTTTTATTCACTACAATAATATTAGATATTCAAATTGGAATATTTTAAAAGCAAAAATTATTTTTAAAACAAATTAATTTAATTTTAATTAATTAATTGAAATATACAAATCATTAATCAATTATAAACAACCCCTGAAATAAATGTCTCATTTACAACTCAATTTCAAACATCACTGCTAAAATAACTTATTCTGAAAAAAAATTCTAAAAAACTTGGTTTAAACCAAAAAAAAACCCGGTTTTTGCCAACCCTGATTTAATTGTTCAAGGATGTGATTTTTCTGGATCCACTTTTCCAACTATTCCCCATCTTTTTTCTGATATTGTAATTTTATCAGAGAAAAACATTCCTCCCATCTCCTGCTTTTTGTCAAATCACCATCATTCAGTGTGCATAATCTGGTATTTACTTCAAATATGACCCTTGCATATTCCCTTCTCCAGTTGTTCCATGTGATATTAAAACACAAATTCAAAACAGAAAATGAAGAGCATGTATATAAAGTCCTCCCCAAATGTTATATACCTCTGCTATACTTGAGTGCAACTTATGTTCAGCCTGACGTCATGGCCGCACGGAAGAAAATCTGAGTAAACAGAAAGCTTGCTGGGCTTAGTGAGCTCTTATTGGCTGGCGAGTTTTATTCGTACAAATGTACTACTACGCACTGTGCCACTTGAAAAAATAATAATCTACATTTTGTGCAAATCGGAATGAAAATACGCTTAATATACGGGGATTTAAAAAACTAATCGTATTTTAAAATTGAATCTCTTAATTTCACTCAAAATTCCGACATCGCACGGGGATCTACTTTCTTTGGTTGCTCTCAGCATATTTCTACAGGCTCAAGTTAAGAGTCAATCTAGTATAGTTACTTTTCAGCTTAAGAGCTGTGATAGCAGATCTTTTCTAAAGGAACACTTATTCAGTTTTGCTGCATAGCTTCCTTTAACTTAATTTCCTTCTTAAATTATTTCTTACATTGGAGGTAACTTTTTGCATCATTCTGTCTGAAGATTTTTTAGTGTTTTAGGATTTGATTAGCTGGGGGCAAATATTGTTAATTGGACTATTGGTGATGTTATATAAATTATACATAAAAATATGACCTGTTAAAAGCAACACTGCTATAGTGAAGATATTTTAATTGTTTGATATTTTAATAATTTTTTTGATTTGGCATTTAACTTGGTGCTTCTGCCTGATAAATCCATGAGGACATACTTATTTTCCAATAATTCACAAATAAATAATTAAGGCTAGATTATTAACTGACTTAAGACTAACTAAATTATTAGTATTAGCAATAACAATAACTACTATAAAATTTTATTAACCTTAGAGAAGGGAGTTACACAGGGGTAATTTTTCCTCCAATATTTGATTATGCCCTGAAAAAATACCATTTTTCTTTGTGCTTTAATTAGTCTTTTTATATCCTCTTTTGCCCCTTGTGGTTAATCACATCCTTGAAATATTTGCCCACCAATTGTGAGTGAAAACTCAAATCCTAGTTTACTCTTATTTAACTACAAGTCATTATTTTTTGTAAAAAATTGGCTTTAAGTCTGCAAATTACAAGATAGTCTTAAGCTTTCCAAATAGCTAAAAGGTTTTAACTTTTGTTAAAAGATCTTACCTGCATATATGTTCCTAAAGTAATATTCAGAATTATAGAGCTTTAAAAGATTTGATCTAATATTTTTATGTTGTATTAGTAGAATAATTACTTTAATTTATATATTAATGCATCTGTTGAAATGAAAGGAATTCCTTGTAATTTTATGACTAAATGTCAAAATTTAAGATATTGACTGTACAATAGATGTTAAAAATGAAAAATCTAAAATTCAGGGTTTTCACTGATTAGAAGATTTTAATTTGACCATTATAGTCATGGAAAATTGCTTATTTTTGTTAGAACCTGGAAAACAAACCAAACACTTAAAAAATACCAATTTTAATGTTATGAGTCTTTGCCTCTGAAAAACAAAATGACCATGAGAAATATAGTTTTTAATTTTTTAAAGAGAAAAAACTATCCACAAAAACTGTAGTGTAAACCCTGAATATTTTTGCTTTTTTGTGTTTAATCATGGGTGTCACTCTTCCGTACTGAGGACGGATTTCTGTCTATTTAAAAATTTTGTAAACGGAATTCCGTCCCCGGTTCAATGAAATAGGGAACTAATCTCCAGATATTTTTACTGAATTTCAGCTCTAACAATGTATATTTTGCCTTGTTCTCTTTCTGGCGTGTAGATATTTTTTTCGGTGAAATTTGTAATTTTTTAGGCAAATGAAAAAGCTTTCATAACTTATTACTGCCCAAATGGTATTTTTAGCAGAATCGTGCAAATACCTCGTCATTTTAATAATTTTGGACAGACCTTTCAACGTTTTCTGAAAATTCTACCAACCTTTATCATAAAACATTAGGTGGGAAAATGAATAATTAGATAAATTGATGAAAACTTCCACGACCTGAACTTATCAGGGTTGCTGATTTTTTTAAAAAAAATCGGATTTATTTGATTTAAATCGGACTTTTTTGATTTAAATCAGATTTTTTTGATTTAAATGAATTACTAGCTCTGAACTTCCTGAAACTGGTTAATAATATACTGATATTGTAATTTCAATGTGATATAATACTTTAGGATTCCTTAATATCCCAGTTTTGATCTATTTTATGCATTAATTAATTGAACTAATTAAACAGAGCGGTTTGCTGCCATTTCATGGTGAGGTGCCCAAGCCCATCCTAAAATGGTGAATGAGCAATTATTATACTATCAGTTACTAAAATTTTTATCTTTTCTATAACTTATTTCTTTAAAATAATAATTAGTAATAAAAAATAAAATATCTAATAAGCAACTTATTGACAGTCACGTACATAGAGAATAGAGCTCTATTTGCTGTAGTTACGTAAAAGAAAACAATATTTTGGAAAACATGACTAACTATATAAAGCAAGCTTAGGATAAAAATCATTCAACATGCTTGTAAAGTTGATGGTACCAAATAAAAAAATCAAAATATTTTAATTCTTGTTAAGTTCATCACAATTATTGATTCCAAACACTGCTGTTTACCCCTTTTCGTGACAAAAATTTTTGTTACTGGCAGCAGAATTTTATGTTTTATACATATCTAGCAGAATTTTAAAAAAATTTAATGGAAATAATCTTGCAAACCATTTTAAAGCATACAACTATTTTTTTTATTTAAATTGTGTCAGTTTAACATTTTTGATTTAAATCAATGATTTTTTAAAAAAATCAAGTGATTTAAATCAAGCAACCCTGGAACTTACTATTCCATTTTCCTGGATGGATGGCGGTGTTGGTTGGAATTTAACTCCAGATTTTTCATTCACGTTGTAATTGTTTTTGTTATTTGAATGTTTGTTTATTATGAACGTTTATTACACACACAAAATATTACATAAAATACATTGAAATGACAACACAAAAAAAAGAACAAATATTAAACATAAAAAGACAAATATTATTTATGTGATACATAGGCAAACTAACTAATAGGCAAAATTTTGCCTGTATTAATTTGTCAAATTTTAGTAGTTGATCTTTTCGCCACTAAGGATACCCTCCGTAAAGAGGATGAAACGTCTAGAGTTAAATTCCAACCAACACAGCCATCCATCCCGGAAAATGGAATAGATAACTAGATAGTTCAATCTTGCCATTTTTGAAGAGTTGCACCCATGGTTAAATATTCAACTAATCTAAGTTATCTTTGCCATAAAAAATTGCAAATATATAGTGAAAATATATGTAATGGGCAATTTCTGTATCTTAAAAATAGAAAAAATACATTTTCCTAGTAAAACAAATGGTTCCAAATTCAGAAATAGGCAAAGTTTTACTCACTTTCTCCTTCTGCTAACTGGGTTCAGGAAACGTTGCTGTGAAGTATAGTGTAGGTTCAGTCTTGACTGTTGCAGCAAGCTACTCAATTATATGGAGATATTTGAATCTTCTGCATTCATAATAGCTGAGCAATTTTTTACGGTTTGGATTCAACAAGATTATCTAGAACAGGGCTTCCCAAACTTTTAATCTTATCACTTCAGAATTATTTTTAAAGGAGTCTCATATATTATGCTGCTATATATAATTTTATCGGTGTTTGTCCAACAATTCGTAAAATTAACATTTTTTCAGACCTCTGGGACTACCGCCATTAATCACGTGTAATTTAAAAACTGCAGCTTTGAAAAAACAGTTTTGGTATTTTTCACAATACTACAAATATGGTACCCTATTTTCACAAAACCAGGCTCCTGGCTGAAAAAAAATTGATTTAGCTTCAAATTCCAAAAAATATTAGTAGATTTTTAAAAAATTTTACAAAAACCCAGAACTTAAAAAAGTACGATTGAACTTAGTCAGCCAAAAAGAATAGTAAATTTGTATAAGTGGACCAAATAACCTTAGCTGGGTGCAAGGGATGAATTAATTATGAAATTGCCTAAATGATCAATTATCAATTTATATTTAAAAACCTTAAAACATCTCAACCAACATTGCTGCTCTTAAATCTCGTGTTAAGTGTAATTTGTCACCAATAGTCTGAATGTTTCTTTAATCAAACCCTGATTGATTAAATTAGGTTATTAATTTCAATTAATTGCAAGCAGTCAACTATCACAATATTATTTAGTACCTTTAAATTGTAGTATGATTTACTTAATTTAAAAAAAAACTTTTAATTGCAATGTAATTTGGCTTGATTACTTAGGGAAAAGGGTATGTTCAGTTTTACCGACTATGAGATAGGGCCATTCAAAAAATTGAATTTGGTTTCAAATTGTAAATTTTCCATATTGCTAGATATTTTCAAATATAGTGATTAAAATGTCTTATTTAAGCCTAGCTCAAGCTCATATCCCCCCTCCTCCCTTTAAGAAAAAGGGGGCAAATGGCACCTCCCCTCAATACTTGTAACACTAGAACATCTCCATTGCAACATAGATTTGATTCTCCACTTAGAGTTTGGGAAATCCTGATCTAGAAAGGTATTATCTAATAACATAATTTAAGGCACTTTTTACTTTCAAGTTATATTTTGGTTTTAGGTTGAATATTTTTTAGCTTTTCTCTATGAAATCTCATAAAGATTAACATAAATATGGGAAAAGTTTGATTATCTCTTTATACTAATGCAATCCTTTGGTTTTGGATATTTCATGATTTTTTATCTTTAATTTGTCAAACTAATGTGAGTTGCCTTTTCTGTTTTAAAATAGAATGACTATAAAAATGAGTGATACAATAAAGTTGTAATCATTATGTATGGCACCATCACAATACATTTAATTTCCCCATTGATCTGTGTTATATTAATCACTGGGGCAAAGTAAAGGTGCTACTTCTTAAATTCTAATATCATGAAGGAAAAACTTAATAAATGGCAGAAATGTTAATTGGTGACATATTTAATGTCTGCTTCACATGTATTTTATCAAATCATTGTGCACAGAATGAAAATAATATTTTTAAACATATGTGTACTTAACTTATAATGTGCTCCATATATGTGCACAATTGTTATTCTTACTTTGATTATGGTGAGTGAATGATAATTTGCTTGTGTGTGCTAGCAAGCAACTTTTATGCTATTCTATTCTACATTATTCTAAAAATATACGTATTAGCAGATTTGAGTAATATAGATGCACACACGTCAAGAACAGGAAACTACAATTTCACAGAAATATTTTTGAAATGAGTTTCTTTATCTTAAAGTGTATTTAATACGTTCAGAAAACTTCATTAATATCATTCACTCATCTATCCATAGTGTATACCAGGGCTTGATTTCAGGAGGAATGTTCTTCCAGTACTTTGTAGAAATTGGAATACCTCCCCCCCCAAAAAAATCACCTATTCACTTAATATTAACATTCTGAAGCTTTTGCTTCTAGAAATTGAGCCCTGTTGCTCATATGATATGTCAAAGCTATAATATAAAATCATAGTCTACTTATTAGTAATACTTCATTTTTAATTTGTGTACTAAAATTTTTTATTATATATTTTTCTGCTGTAAATTGTTCCTTCATGATAATTGACTGTTTTTCAAATATGCTTTTATGGCAGCTGTTGTACTTTTTGCTTGATTGTGTGTCATTTTTCATAGCTTAGGTTCTTTTTTATCTATAATAACTTAAAGAATTAAAAAAACCATTAAGATATATTACTTATTACTCAATCATTTTGCTTTTAAAAAAGTATTTTCCCCTAAAAATTTCTTAATAGTTAGTAGTAATAGCTTTTTGATTAGTTTTTTTATTGCTTCACAAAATATAATAGTATATTGTTCATATTTTGTCTATCTTTGGAATTTTTTTTCTTATCAAACATTTAAATTATAGTCTCAGTGTTAAAAAGACATTTCTTTTATTTTGCAATTGACATCAAAACTTTGGGGCAATCCTTTTTTAAGATTTAATCCAGGTGTTTGTAATTGTTTTGTTTTAAATTCTTAATATTTAGCCTATGGAAGTATATGTTGATGATGAAGCCAAGCTGACTCTACATGGACTTCAACAATATTATGTTAAACTAAAGGATAATGAAAAAAATAGGAAACTTTTTGAATTGCTTGATCTCTTGGAGTTCAACCAGGTAAAACTTTTTGAATAAATAACAGGAAGTTATACATTTAATCCATTAATATAATTTTGTTATTGTTGATTTATTTGTGGAAGTTTCACCTTCTATGGATGAAAATCCATCCTAACCTAACCATTTTAAAAACTATTCAGTGTGAAAAAATAACATGCTAGGTAATTGGGGATAATAGACGCCAGGTCGTTAACAAATTACATCACTCATTTAGCAGGAGGGAAATTGTCCTGTATGTGTAAAGAGGGGCATTTTAACTTAAGATCTAATCACTGCTTTTAAAATGCCCGAAGATATTTCTTTCACTCTTTGATTTGATTCTGCAGTTAAAAAAGTAGCATTTAATTTCTGGAAAAATGGGAAGAAGTTTAAATTCTTATTTATAGTTATAAAATTTGAAAATGCTAGAAGAAATTTGGCATTAAAATGTTGCATGAGAGGATGGAGTGGAAGGATATCAAATTCTTGAAAATTGTGTGTTAGTTATGATTATTTGTAAATGAAAATATTTAAACTGGTTCTGACCTAAAAATTTTACTAGCTTTCTTCCAAAGTTATAAATCAACCACTGATTTATAAATTAAATGCTACGGGCCGGGCAAAGTGATTAATTGGGCATTATTAATAATTCCCAGAGTGGAGGCGGGCAAAGGGTTAAATTTCATTCATAAATTCCATTCAATTAACCCGTAAAAGGGGAGGTGAAAAAATGGAACATACATACAAGGGGACGTGGGGGTCTCAGAGACTCCGCAACTTTCTATATTTTTTAAAAATTGTCTAATTAAGATAAGATTCTGATATTTCAGTACATTGTTATTTGAACATTTATCTCTTGATTGATGAAATACACATTTTTCCAGACAATTTTCCAATAGACTTAAAATTATCGATAGAAACCATATGGTGCAATAAATTCTTTAAACTTAAAAATAAAAATGCATCTATTGTGAATTAACTGTTTTTTTATGATTTAATATATAAAGCAAATTTTAATAAGAGAATTCTGTGTAGAACAATAGAAAATTTTTTTGACTGCATGAATTATCAGTTTTTTACCATTGTTTTGGAAGCAAACAATTTAGAAATTTTCACAGAAATCATCTTCAGTCTCTTCCCTACTAAAATCACTCATAACTTCCATCTATTTTTTAAAAAACTTCCACACAACGCGGATTAGACATTATTATAAATAATCTCCGCGGACCTAGCTTCAATACCATGCGTACTAACTCTGGACGAAAACTATTACACTGCGGAGGAGGTGCCACCTGGTGGTGTCTCTGGGACTCCTGAAAAAGAATTTGTGGAATTTTCGTACAGTAGCACTTGTCAGAACATGCTGATAAGAAGGAGTCAGGGCCAAGGTCACGAAAGGTGAAGCTAGCGGAAGAATCCATTCAATTTGACCAAGCATGTGGTAGGGAAAATGTTGCGGAGTCTGGGAGACCCCACGTCCCCTGCTACGGGTTAATCACATTACCCGTAACATATATAGTAGCATGTGAATCAGAATTGCCATTATTCATAAAGTATTTTAGCTCACAAAATAAAATATTATTTTAGGTGGTTATTTTTGTTCGAACAGTGCAGAGATGCATGGCTTTAGCTCAGTTGCTTGTTGAGCAGAATTTCCCTGCTATAGCTATACATAGGGCTATGACTCAAGAAGATAGGTATGTTTTCTTTGTGCTTGTAAAAACCAACATAAGATATGTGATCCCAAGGTGACCACAGATAAGCATTGAGAATTTCCACAAATATTTGGTTCAGTTAGGGGTAGTTGATTTTAGTATGAAATGTCACTTAATGCCTTAAAAATACTTTGTAATAAAATTGCTACTATTTTCGAAATATAGTTTGGGGGTTACCTTCGGCTTTGTGTTCCTAAGATAGCACATCTATTGAAACCCTTTTAAAATGTATTTTAATAATAGCATCCACAAAGCTTCCTACAAAGCAGAAAGCTTTGGCCTAACATGTATTTAGGGCAGGGGATTTCAACTGGTAGGTTGCTGAGTGTGTACAGACTCCGAGGAGTTGTGTATGATGAAAAACAAAATAGAAATAAATCTGAATTATAACTATTGCGGCGATATAAAATCACTAGCTTTATTACCTCTTTTACTTAAAGTGATGTGTAATAATATTTTCTGAAAGGTTTCATGTGATTTGCTAGTTTAACATTGTAATAATTCAGAGGGGATCACTGTAACTAAAAAATTGAGAACCCTTAATTTAGAGTGATCTATCTTTGAAGCATTGGTCACTTACTGTAATTGGTTTATCACATATTGATCTTGACTAATGTGATTGCTTTTAGATTATCTCGATACCAACAGTTCAAGGATTTTCATAAACGAATCCTTGTAGCTACAAACCTATTTGGAAGAGGAATGGATATTGAAAGAGTTAATATCGTATTCAACTATGATATGCCTGAAGATTCTGATACATACCTGCATAGAGTAAGTTAATGTCTAGCCATATATTTTTCATGGCATGTTGAACAAAAAAATTTCTTACTCTCACTGAAAATTCTTATTAAGTTATTTAGTAATCCCAAAAATATGCTCTTGAGTGATAACTTTTTTCATTCAAATATGCACTGTGTTCTATTAGTGTTTTCAAACTTGCCTTTGTTATAAATTAACACTGTGACACTTTCACTCAGGTTGCTCGAGCGGGTCGTTTTGGTACTAAAGGTTTGGCTATAACTTTCGTGTCAGATGAAGTTGATGCTAAAACCTTGAATGAAGTTCAAGAACGTTTTGATGTAAATATCTCCGAACTACCTGAGGAGATAGACATTTCTTCATATAGTAAGTTTTTTTCTCTTCATATCTGGCAAATCATCTCGCTTATAAATTTTATTTCAGCAAATAAAAAAGTGTGAAAACTTCTGCAAAATCTTAAAATTTTTATTAATCACCTAAAAATCTTTGAAATCTGTTTTTAAAAACACTTGCATTTAGAATTAATGGAAATTATTATAATCCCCCATTTTAAAGAAGGCTGTTACCTTGATTTGTCATCATTATTAATTCAGTATAGTGTTAATTTTATTCTAAGGATAAACGTGATGTCTGTAGGTAAAATATCTGTTAATTAAAAGATAAAATTTTTTAAAGACATGTAAAATATATGTAAATGACTTACAGCATAATTGAGTTAATACTAACAGTCTGTTACTTTGAGCCAGTTCCTTTTATGGTTACTTTTTTATACAAAAACAATGAAAGTTATGGGTACAGTTTGCTCTGATAAATGTAATCACTTTTGGCCAAGAATAAACTGAACTATAAGCAGTTCCTTTGAAACAAGCGGCACAATGTGTTATGTGCTTGCTTTTAAATCAAAATTATGTAGCTATAATAAGCAGACCTGGAAAAAGTTGTAACCTTCCCCCGAACCTAACAAAATTTAACCAAACCTTATGTATTGCTCCTATACAGGGTGTAAAGGAAAGTCCCTTTACCCTGTAATAAGTTGCTAACAGAGCAAGCTAAAGCTATGCAGTTAAGGTAACGGTATAGTAAAGTTACTATGCGCAATCGAATGCGACCAACCGCAGCGCCCTCTAGCGGAGGTTTTAGGAGTTAAAAATTTTATTTTAAAAACTTAAGAATTTGTTAAAATAGTCAATTACAAAGTTGTAGAGCAGCATCGATTTAGTAGGAAAAGACACCTTAAGCAAAAAAATATCTTGAATAGAACCCCTAAAACACGCGCTCAATTAGGTTGAATTTACGTCGATTTTACGTCTTAAAACGCTTCGCACGAGGCGAAAATGGGAAATTTACAATTTAATGACTTAAATAAATGAATTAAAGAGTTCTTAACTCATTAAATTGAAAACTTCTCGTTTTCGCCTCGTGAGAAGCGTTTTAAGACGTAAATTCAACCTAATTGAGCGCGCGTTTTAGGGGTTCTATTCAAGATATTTTTTGCTTAAGGTGTCTTTTCCTACTGAATCGATGCTGCTCTACAACTTCGTAATTGACTATTTTAACAAATTCCTAATAGTTTTTAAAATAAAATTTTTAACTCCTAAAATCTCCGCTAGAGGGCGCTGCGGTTGGTCGCATTCGATTGCGCATAGTCACTTTACTATACCGTTACCTTAACTGCATAGCTTTAGCTTGCTCCGTTAGCAACTTATTACAGGGTAAAGGGACTTTCTTTTACACCCTGTATAGCTGGCAGGGGCTTCCCCCGAACCAGGTTCAGGCACTTTTTCCAGGTCCGATAATAAGAGTGCTGTTAGGGTGCAATCAACTTCGACATAAGCACCTAGGGTGGGTTCTTAGTAAAAAGGACCACTGAAACTAAAGTCGTAAATAAATTTACGAACGTCAAACAACGTTAAGGGAATATTGATCCATTTTGTTAACTCGCAACGTTTTGATCACAAAACTGCATTTTAAATTAAACTAAGTAAGAGTAATTGGGACTGGTCGATTTTGATAACATAAACATAGCTGCCAACCGTTCCGATTAAATCGTATTTGTACCGAATTTCCTCTGATGTTTCTAAAATACGATTTTAGCTCAAAAAGTTCAGATTTTTCATTATTTTACTCCTTTCTTGGTCAATCTTTCCTTTTTGACCAATTCTCAGCCAATTCAAACCAATTTGCTCAGTGCGCGAGAATCGTCCTTGCATATGGCACATGGGTACTTTATCCTCATTCATATATGTATGCTTATTTTTAATTGATTATTGAGATTGCGAGTTACTTTTTGGTTAAAAAAATGAAGTCGTGAATGAAAAATGTGTCGTGGATAGTGTTCGGATTTATGTTTCTGAAAAGTTGGCAGCTATGCATAAAGCTGAGTCGGCTGTACAATATAAGTGATTGAGAAACTGATTTATATTGTGCATTAATTGTTTTTTTTCTTACAGTTGAGGGAAGATAAATTTTAGGACAATTCATGCTTCACAACAGATTTATAATAGTTCTTGCGACAAGCAGAAAGTTCTGTGTAACATTTAACAAAATAGACTGTTTCTCCAAAACCTCATGTGTGTATCATAAATGTCATTAAAGCATTGAGTTTCAATTCATGATTCTTGTTGTACATATTTTCAGCATTAAAACATTTTCTTAAATAATTTTGTGTAGTTTCTGGTCTTAATATTTACATCATTCCCATCAAAATAGGTTGGTAGAAAAAATGTCACTAATGGTAAATAATACAGTGGTTTCTCATATTTTCAGCAGTAACACCCTTGTATAAAATATTCTGCAACATTTCTTACGGCCGTATTCTGAAGCCTCTGGCAACCTGTAAACAGGATTTCTTGGCACTAATCTGCTTGATTTGGTATTCCGAAGCATTCTGATCAGCAGATCACCATGTGTTAAGTAATCAGCTCTCAGAGCACCTCAACCTAGCAAATCTAGGTTGGACCACCAATCAAAATCGAGTCTGGTTGGAGCTACGATTATGAAAAAAACATGGCATCGCCCGTCATCAGCTATCCTGCTGAAATGCACTTTGTCAATATAATCGGAATTAGGTTAGTATTTTAGAAATAAAATATTTTTGATTCACAGTACTCTTGAGTTGTCTGTTGAGTCCAATGTTTATTTAAATGATAATTTCTAGTAATTAAAATCTATTTCTCTATTGTTTTATCCTTAAAATTTCTCCCGCGGCCTTCGCTCCGGTAGCTTAGTGGTAAAATACTCGGCTATCATACGAGTGGTCCGGGTTCTATTCTCGGCTGCCGATACAATTTTTGATTAAACTTATTAAGATTTAATTTTATTCATCATGGCAATTTTTTTGAAGGTAGCTATTTATTATTACTAAATTATGTATTTTACTAGATTATATATATAAATTATTTACCGATCAAAGTACAAAACTGATTCAATATTTCAAGTTCCCAATGATTGCTTAATTTTTTATCTTTTTACCTAACCACTTAACTGTTTCCTGAAAAAACTAAAAACATAATCTAAACACTTTTAAATTATGATTTTAACAATATATGGTCGTTTTGATCTTAGCGAAAATGCGGCTATTTTACTTTTAAGTTGGCTTTTTCCGAACATCGGATTCAGCCAGAAGGCCGATTTTACAGATAAGGATGACAATGAAAACATTTTGTGAAGTGAATTACTTACAGTTTACTTTAAAAATCTATTTTTGTGTGATAAATTTTGAAAAAAACGGGGTCAAAAACAATGCTACGTTGCAATATGGACCGTAAAAGCGCGCTTTTTAGGGAGTGGGCATTGAAAATAAAATACTATATGTCTAGCTGGTTATCTAGCAATAACACAGCTGCAGTGGAAATTTCTACCAACTAGTTGTGCATCGATGGCTTAGTGGGTAGGTTGAATGCTAGCTGTACGTTAGTGTCCCTTAAAATCGAAGGTCAGGGAAACTTTCGCTCCACCCCCCAATTTTTTTTCCATTTGGTACCCTAAGACTGTGTGCAAAATCTTAAATCGATCAGATAATATTAACACGTGCCCCAAACGGCCTAAAGTTTAAAAAATTTGACTTTTTTCTAATTTTTTGAAATTTTTAAAAAATGTTTAAAAATCCGTTTCCAAATAATAGGGCTCTAACATATTTAAACAATCATATTTGACCGTTTTTCATTACTAGTTTAGGCAAAAATGCCCAGTTTGTAACCTAAGTCCTCAATCAGAAAATCGTCAAATTTGTCCATTTTATACTGAGAATAGAAGAACCAAAAGGCAGTGGTAAACGCAGGGATGTTGCGGCTGCGCCAAACTGCGCCAAACCCTAATTCATGTGCTAAACTGCTACAAATACCGTATTTTGGGCAAAATTGCGCCAAAACTGCGCCAATTAACGATTTTCCTGAAATGAAATTATCTAACTCTCCTCTCACGCGACGAATTACTTTCATCCTCAGGAAAAAAAAACTCAAATCGTCTATGGATGGAATCTTTTCCACATTTCTACCACTTGAAGTCAAAACCGATGACGTCAGCCATCGAAACCAGATATAACATTTTTTTGTAAATTTATCTCCTTTATAAAATAGGTTTCAATTCGCTGCGTTTAGTCCGTTAAAAAGTCGAAAAAATCGCAATTTTTCGCGGAAGTTTCGTTTTTTTAGCGGAGTGTTCCGTTTTTCCCGCGATTTTCGTGGACGGCCGCGGGTCGGGTGCTGATTCAAAATGGCTTCTTCTTGCGTCGTTATGGCGATATCGAATAAAAACTTGACTTTGGTCCGAAACCCACAAGTCCGATGTTCCGGAAGTCGGAAAATTAGCAATTTTCCCTGGAAGTTTCGGGTTTTTTTTGCGGAGTGTACCGTTCTTCCCGCGACTTTCGTGGATGGCCGCGCGGGTGCCGATTCAAGTAGGCTTCTTGCGTCATTCTTGCGATATAAACAAAACAATATTACCGTGGTCAGAAGCCAACAAGTCTGGTGTTCCCGAAATGGGGAAAATAGTGATTTTCCGCGACAGTTCCGTTTTTTCCGCGACTGCTTCTTCTACGGGCTTATGTATAGTTAGCTTCAACGGTGGTCCAGAAAAAACAACTTTACTTTGGTCAGAGCAGCCTGAGAAGTCTAATAAGATGATTTTTCTCTATTTTATTTAGTAATTTCAACTTAGTGGATTTTCTAAGTTATAATTTTTTACTGAAAGGTCGCTAAAAGAAACTTAATTTAAATTAGAAGATTATAGGGTTTTTTATCTGATTTAAGATTCTAAAAATACCTTTAAAAATACTTATTTCTTACTTTTTTGCTCTACTTAACTAAAAATTCTTGACAATATCGTTTTTGCAATTTAATTATTTCTTAAATAATTCTGTTAACTAATTTCTTTTAATTTTTATTTCATTTTAGTTACATTTTGACTTTTAAAGTGGTTTTAAAATCTGATTCAGGAATATAACTGGCATAGTGTGTGTTTGAAGCTGTGTAAACATTTTTTCTTTCTTCAGTTATGTAAAAAGTTACTCCTTAAATTTTTTAAAAAAACTCCTTGAAATTTCCTGGAATACTCCTTTATTTTGATTTCTGAAAATTTGTATGAACCCTGCATTTGGCGTTTTTGTTATTAAAATTAAAAATTTTATTAAAAACAATAATCTTTAACAATTACTTTGTTTTAAAATCATCATAAATTAATAAAAGTTTGTTCAGAATTACCATTTAACCTTTAATTTAAGATAAAATGGCTTATCAGAGGTTTTTAAATCTATTTTGTGATGGTACTTTTCCCCCTTTTTTGAATTTGTCGAAGGTACCTTTAAAAAGTTGCAATTTTGCTTACAGATCTCTAGCTGTTCAAACACTTGTTTTGCGTAATTCGTCATCAACTTTTAATAGTTAATTAACTTAATCATGCATAATTTTAAGGTTAATAGTTGGGATAAATTATCAGTATATTTTAGTAACAAGAACTATTAACCCTGCTATGGATTTTAATTTTGATTTTTGATTGCTGCAAAAAATTGATTTGACTTGCTACAAAAATGGTTTATTCTGCTATAAATTTTAAATTTAGCTGCTACAAACTGCTACAAATTTTAAATTTAGCTGCTACAAAAACTGCTACAAAATGCTCAATGTGGTGCAACATCCCTGTAAACGACTTAAAACCGTAAAATTCCATGGCTAAGCACCATTTGTAGGCCATATTGATGTGTATATAAGTTTTCTGGAGCTCAATTATGGGTTGCTTAATTACAGACGCCATATTGAATTGCATTAAAACTAAAAAAATTTCTGGAAAAAAAGGTATGGGCATGTTTGATATCGGGTAATGGGTGTTTGAGGTTCTTAAACTCAATTAAGACCAATAAAATTATCTTAGACAACTTTTTAAAGCTCTTTACGCAGTTGTAAGGGTCAGCAGATCTCCTAATATAAGTGCAAACAATGGTTTCAGAACTATAGATATGGTAATAAATTCTAAACATATAAAACTGTAAAGAGAAATTCTGGAAACAAGTTAAAAATCAGACTCCAGTGTGTCCACAAGTATTTTATTCCGTAAGTTAGCTGAAAAGCTGAAGCTCCTTCAAGATTAACCCGCTCTTCATAATAATTGAGTTAACCTATCAGAAGGTAAGCAATTAACCCATGTTTATAGAGATTGTTCTTCTATTTTATCATAATTTTATAAAAAATACCTGCAATTGAACAAATCAGAGTCATTAAAATCTAAGACACTTATATTGGCTATTTAAATATTATCAACAGTCTCTTAAAATCATTATTTCTTTAGTCTTTTTGTAAGTCAGCTATTTTTCACTCTGTAAGTTTCCTCCTACCTCTGCATTCTCACAAAGAAGGATCTGACACTTTAAAATAATTTAATTCCATAAACAATTTTCACGAAAAATTTACTCGAAACCTTAGTGCTTCCTTAAGGACGTTTACTGATGAAAGGATGACAGTGCGAAGAAAAACGAAGGGTAAAGTAGAAGAGTTATAAAAACCAGGGGCGTAGCGAAGGGGGGGGTCCCCGGGTCCGGACCCCCCCCATGGGCCCGACCCAAAATTTTTGAACCCTTTTTTAGGCGTTAAATATTCCAGTGCCTACTCAAAAGAGGGCGTCTATGTCCCTTAAAAGTGTCTAAAAACCACCTATTTTGCATGTTAAAATCTAAAATTTTCCGGGGGAACCCCCGGTGTCTCTATAACAAAAGAGTAATACTATACTAAAAGAGTAAACCAAACCCTGTTTTTAGGGTCAAATTTCCAAACATATTTTGGGGGAATACCCCCTGACCCCCCTTGGGACTTTATTATAAACAACTTTTTTTATTATGAGTTTGTCAAAATACAAAACTCCTAGCAAATAATAAATTCCTGAAAATATAATGTTCGAAATTCGGATTAGGTGTACCAAAACGAGTTGAAAACCTGCTTTTTAGACTTGAATTTCCAAAAATTTTCTGGGGGAGGTCCCCCAAACCCCCCCCTAAGGTAATTCGAACACGATTATTTTCAACCTTTTTAATATTATATTCGTTGAGAAGATTCAATTTGATTTTCAAAATTCTTAGCCCCCCAAAACCGAACCCTGGATCAACTACTGCCTCAGAAACGTCCGATTTTCTATTTTTTCCTTTAAAAATTATCTAGCTTACAAGGAGCGGTGTTCCTCGGTTATTATCTCATAAATGAAGTAAAAAAACTCCTTTTAAAATTCAAATTTCCAAAAATTTTCTGGGGGTGGACCCCCAAACCCCCCTCTTTAATATGGAGCTACTGAATACTCTTAATCTGTTTTTTGACGGTCTCTGTACTTAATAAAAAATTATGTGGATCATAACTTTCAATCGCGAAGTAGTAATACTTAATCTTAATTATTACACTAATTATTAATAAATGATTAACTATATTAATTAACAAAGAGAAAAAACTAAAAGTAATGTGGAAATTATAACTTTATTTCACTAATTGTAGAAACTTTTTGATATACAATGGTAAGTTTTTCGCACTGGACCCCCCCCATAGGAAAATCCTGGCTACGCCACTGATAAAAACTGTAGTTAATATTAAAACTTTCTTACAGCCAAGGACAAAATAACAGAGTTTAATTGTTTTAATGACACTAAAAGTATGAACTGCTGGTATTTTTATGCTAATGTATAAAATTATGATAAAATAGAAGAACAGTCTCTATAAACTTCTGATTGATTACCTTCTGAGATTATAACTAAATTATTATGAAGAGTGGGTTAATTTTGTCTTCAGCTTTTCAATTAACTTATGGAATAAAATACTCGTGGACACACTGGAGCCTGTTTTTTTAACTTGTTTCCAGAATTTCTTTTGCCAGTTTTATGTGTTTAGAATTTATTACCATCTCTATAGTTCTAAAAACATGGTTTGCACTTGTATTAGGAGATATGCTGACCCTTACAATAGCGTGAGCTTTAAAAAGTTGTCTAAGATAATTTTATTAGTCTTAATTGAGTTCAGAAACCTCAAACACCCGATATCAAACATGCCCATACCTTTTTTCTTAGATTTTTTTTAGTTTTAATGCAATTCAATATGGCGTCTGTAATTAAGCAACCAATAATTAATTTGAGCTCCAGAAAATATACATAGACAAGACTTTATTGTAATGGGCTCGTGCCCGTTTACAAAGTAGTAAAAATAAAGGAACAAAAAGTACAAATAAGGAAATAAATTAACACTTAATTATCATTGAACATTAAAACTATGAAAGATAAACTTTTTAATGACACTAAAAGTATGAACTGCTGGTATTTTTATGCTAATGTATAAAATTATGATAAAATAGAAGAACAGTCTCTATAAACTTCTGATTGATTACCTTCTGAGATTATAACTAAATTATTATGAAGAGTGGGTTAATTTTGTCTTCAGCTTTTCAATTAACTTATGGAATAAATACTCGTGGACACACTGGAGCCTGTTTTTTTAACTTGTTTCCAGAATTTCTTTTGCCAGTTTTATGTGTTTAGAATTTATTACCATCTCTATAGTTCTAAAAACATGGTTTGCACTTGTATTAGGAGATGTGCTGACCCTTACAATAGCGTGAGCTTTAAAAAGTTGTCTAAGATAATTTTATTAGTCTTAATTGAGTTCAGAAACCTCAAACACCCGATATCAAACATGCCCATACCTTTTTTCTTAGATTTTTTTTAGTTTTAATGCAATTCAATATGGCGTCTGTAATTAAGCAACCAATAATTAATTTGAGCTCCAGAAAATATACATAGACAAGACTTTATTGTAATGGGCTCGTGCCCGTTTACAAAGTAGTAAAAATAAAGGAACAAAAAGTACAAATAAGGAAATAAATTAACACTTAATTATCATTGAACATTAAAACTATGAAAGATAAACTTTTTAATGACACTAAAAGTATGAACTGCTGGTATTTTTATGCTAATGTATAAAATTATGATAAAATAGAAGAACAGTCTCTATAAACTTCTGATTGATTACCTTCTGAGATTATAACTAAATTATTATGAAGAGTGGGTTAATTTTGTCTTCAGCTTTTCAATTAACTTATGGAATAAATACTCGTGGACACACTGGAGCCTGTTTTTTTAACTTGTTTCCAGAATTTCTTTTGCCAGTTTTATGTGTTTAGAATTTATTACCATCTCTATAGTTCTAAAAACATGGTTTGCACTTGTATTAGGAGATGTGCTGACCCTTACAATAGCGTGAGCTTTAAAAAGTTGTCTAAGATAATTTTATTAGTCTTAATTGAGTTCAGAAACCTCAAACACCCATTACCCGATATCAAACATGCCCATACCTTTTTTCTTAGATTTTTTTTAGTTTTAATGCAATTCAATATGGCGTCTGTAATTAAGCAACCAATAATTAATTTGAGCTCCAGAAAATATACATAGACAAGACTTTATTGTAATGGGCTTGTGCCCGTTTACAAAGTAGTAAAAATAAAGGAACAAAAAGTACAAATAAGGAAAGGACTTAATTATCATTGAACATTAAAACTATGAAAGATAAACGTAAATATACACGGATAAATATTTAAGGTTGTTGGAACATTGGGCTAACTCGATTCATCTAATAAATTTTTACGGACTTTTAAAATAGAAATTGTAAAATAAAAAATTCTTTCGTAATGACTTTGAGTTAATATTAACGGAAAAGGTTTTAAACCGGTTAAGTGTTTGTTTCTGTATTGATTATAAGGAGGACAAGTGTTGAATATATGGTTCCAAGTCTCATTAACAGAAAGTGCAAGGGTTAGAAGGAAAAATTTCAAAATTTTCGTTTTTGTAGAAAATTCGGCTTTGATTAAGACGTAGTTGAAAGATAAATCTCTTAATGGTTATATTTAAGCAGTGGCGGCTCGTCCATAGGGGCTGAGGGGCTGCAGCACCCCCAACCAAAATTTCCCCAAATTCCAATTTTTATTAATTTAAAAATACTTAAAAATGATTTATTTTTTCTCCTTATCCTTTTTTAAATTTATAATTCTCTACTATTAGCCTTAATGCTAGTAATTATTATCTCATCTTAAACACAACAGTCAAATAACTCCGCCGTCTCGCCAACAGATTTCCTTTCGGGTCGACAGCCCCCGGATATGTACCGAACAAGGTATATAAAAACTGTGGTGAATATTAGCTTTATCATATCAAATCAAAATATCAAGAATTTAGCACGCGAATCTGTTAGGGAGAAAGGGGCTGCAGTCTCATCAGCCCTTTCCCGGCGCAGAGCAAAAGAATGATCGTTTTTTCTTGCATTGTAACCCCATCAGAGATAAGAAAAAAATCCCGATTTCTACTAATAAATCACATTGGCTTTCTAGATTTTCTCACTTTAACACTAGTATTTTAATTTTTTTATTTATAGCTTCTTTTCAACGTAAGAAACAATTCTGTTCAGCTATTTCGGCTATTCAAAAGGATTATTTTTGCTTTTTAGTAGTCATGTTTTTCTTTTTATACATAACGAATTGAATTATCTCTCTTCAGTTTTTGATTTCATTCAAAGCGAGCTAGGACCAACTTCGTCTTTGTAAGATTTGACCAGACGACCCGCTTTTCTGACTAAGTTTCATAAATGTGAAAAACGTAAAGAAAAACCTAGATATTTTCAATTATGGGGGTAATCTTTCAAAAGTTTTTTTATAGGTAGTCTGAATTATTATTTAATTATGAGTTATTTAAAAATTTAAAACAATTGTCTTAATAAGGGTGCTCTTACAATATTTAATAATGTTCTTATAACATAGTTCCCATATCTTCTACTTAATTTTTTCAACATTTTTGTTTAATTGAAATAGTGTAGGATTGAATTGCATCCCCACAAGAAAGGGGGGCAATTCTGTGTGTGGCTGTAAGTGAACTTCAACAGCTTAAATTTTTCTTGCTGTCTTATAATGAGAAAATCGTAGTAAAGAAAAGAGGTCCTTGTGTCCACGTTTTTTAGATTTATTTAACATAGTATCACTTAAAATATGCGTTTTTAACTTTGGTTCAGCTGGAGCAGCACCCCCTATAATTTTAGCTACGAGCCGCCACTGTATTTAAGGGTGATTCAATATAGGTTTCCGGGGAGGCGGTGTTTAAGATTTTATAATGGGGAAAGTTAGTACTATTTTCCATTCGAGACAGGTCATTTTGAAGGGTCTGATCACGGAGAGATTGTATGTAACACTAAGGTACGTCGAACCGCACTTATTTCAGCGGAACAAATCGTAATAGTGCGGAAAACTTGCCTACCCATAACAGCAATTTATGTGTAAAATTTTAGCCCTATCAAATAATATCTTCTGTTCCGTTTTTTGGCCTAAAGTTTTGACTTTTTACCAAAAATTTGCTATTTTTTAGTATTTCTTACGGTTATGTGGCCTTCTGATCCTCAGATTTTTTTCAGGGGGTGTGGTAGGGGTCTAGAGTGATTATTCCGTGAACCCCATCCACATACCACCCTTTCCCCCAACGGGAGCTGCGAGCTGGGGTTTTAGAAGCGAGCGCACTGTCAGTAATGTTGGCTTTTCCTCCAAACGCCAACCCTAAACCCTCCTCCGTTGCCCGTTTTGTGCATCAGAATCTCACGTAATCCAATTTTTTTCATCAAAGTGACCCAGAACCTACCACTGAGGGTTATCTTTCCATCAGGTTCCCTGTATTTATTATTTTTTAATTTTTCATTTACTTTAATTCAAAACTTACAAACACGTATTTTTTTTGCAAACTACGCTTTAACAAAACTGGAAATTGCCATAAGGATGTCTATGGAGATGCAGTGCGTCTAAACTAGTGCTTTTATACAGTCAGATTTCGTCTTAGGCAGCTCTTTCATTTATTTAAGGGTGACATATTCCTATGATAACAAATATACATATGAATGAGGCTAGATGGCGGAAAGGGTGAAACCCCCACTCGAAAATTGTAAGAATTTATTTGTGAATGGCCCATTCCCTGAAAAACCAGTCAGATAAAATTAAGACACAAATTATTATAGTGTCTGTTTAATTGTAGCAGTGTCCCCTTGTATGCATCGAAAATATAGGGGTATTCGAGGGGAAAAGTACGCCATATACGCCAGATGTAATTTCAGAGTGATATCTTATTCGCAACATGGGGATTGACAAAAGAGAAGATATAAAATCAACAAATTTATTTTCATATATTACTATTTCTATAAATTCCAACTTTATTTTATCTAGCTAGATACACGTACCTCAACAGCCGACGGGGGGTCTGGGTCTGACCCCGTTTATGCCATATACTTACTCCTTACTGTATGTTCCACTATGGTTCAATATCATACTTCAGAAATTCATTGAATAAGACGGTTTGTGGCATTTCTTTGATTCTGTCATACGCACAAGATATTCAACACTTCAGTATAGGGAAATTCTTGACAAATGCATTAGAAATTCATTTTTTGCATTACCAGAAAAGTTCTTGCTTAGCATGATGGCTGATTTAAAGGATACCTTTTAGAAAAAACGACCTGAAAATGCAAGTGCTCACAACTTAGGCATAATGTTAATTCTTTCTTACTTATTATTTCAAAGCTACACGCTATGTTGAGAGGATATGACTGGGAAAGTGCTCAGATTACAGTTCCACCAGTTCTAAGCAGCTGATTCATGAGGACAGTAACATAGGGATAGTGCTCACACAGGACAGTGTGAAGTGAGAGTTCTTGAAGTTACCACCACACAGTCAGTGTAGAAAAAGTACTGTTAGTTAAGAGCTTCCAGCAAGGTGTGTGGTGCCACGGGCGTAATCAAGGAAGAAAGGAGAATGTATTTTCTTTTTTAAAAACAGAAAACATTGAAATTTACTCCAATTCTTAAAATATAAATATTCTTCTCCGGAATTTTATTTTGGTTTTATACCATTGGGTGGTGATTCTGCTCAGAACGACTTCGTCAGATTATCTCTTAAATAAATGAAAGAGCTGCCTAAGACGAAATCTGACCATAAAACAGCGCTAGTTTAGACGCATTGCATCTTCATAGACATCCTTATGACAATTTCTAGTTTTGTTAAAGCGTAGTTAGCAAAAAAAATACGTGTTTGTAAGTTTTGAATTAAAGTAAATGAAAAATTAAAAAATAATAAATACAGGGAACCTGATGGAAAGATAACCCTCAGTGGTAGGTTCTGGGTCACTTTGATGAAAAAAATTGGATTACGTGAGATTCTGATGCACAAAACGGGCAACGGAGGAGGGTTTAGGGTTGGCGTTTGGAGGAAAAGCCAACATTACTGTCAGTGCGCTCGCTTCTAAAACCCCAGCTCCCATCGGGGGAAAGGGTGGTATGTGGAAGGAGTTCACGGAATAATCACCCTAGACCCCTACCACACCCCCTGAAAAAAATCTGAGGATCAGAAGACCACAGAACCGTAAGAAATACTAAAAAATAGCAAATTTTTGGTAAAAAGTCAAAACTTTAGGCCAAAAAACGGAACAGAAGATATTATTTGATAAGGCTAAAATTTTACACACAAATTACTGTTATGGGTAGGCAAGTTTTCCGCACTATTACGATTTGGTCCGCTGAAATAAGTGTGGTTCGACGTACCTTATTGTAACACCAGATAAAGAAAATAAGAGGCTATATAAGGGTCCTGCAAGACAAAAATGAAACTATAACCTAGATTACAGAAAATATATATCCACATCAATATGGTCTAGAAATGGTGTTTAACCATGGAATTTTGCGGTTTTAAGTCGTTTACCACTACCTTTTGGTTCTTCTATTCTCAGTATTTTATTCATAGTCTCATAGTCTCATATTTTTTTAAAATTTCAAAAAAATTAGAAATAAGTCAAATTTTTCTAACTTTAGGCTGTTTGGGGCACGTGTTAACCCTACAATGCATGATTTTTTAAATTCACTTGAAAATCATTTATGTGACTTCTATTATGGTGTACATTAGTAAAAAAATACTTAAAAAATTTAATTTAATTTTTTTCTACTTTTTATTGGCAAAAAACTTTGTCCTTGTGAAATTAATTGTGAAGTGAAATAAAACCAAATGCTCTAAAAATATAAAAAAACAACTTATCTTTTCAAAACATTTTTTGTTCAAGCTGAAAATTTTTTTATTTTAATTATATGGTCCTTTTATTTTGGCGTTTTCTGTGTCTTGACTTTCGTTTCACTAGCTACTAACAAATGTCTCAAAATAGTACCCCTGCTGTGATCTACTGGCGATCTAAAGTGCTAATACAATAAAATGTTATATCTATTGTACTTATTGCATGGTGTTGCCGTTTGGAAATGAAAGTTCGAGTAGGAAATGGGGAAAAATGTCGTGTTGCCAAATGGCATCAGTATGCACTGTAGGGTTAATATTATCTGATCGATTTAAGATTTTGCACGCAGTCTTAGGGTACCAAATGGAAAAAAATTGGGGGGTGGAGCAAAAGTTTCCCTGACTTTTTGAAAAAACGCCTAAATAAGGGACACCCTACTGTCGTGGGTTCAAATCTTAGTATCCGCTTTTTTTGTTTTACCAAATTTGTACTTAATTTAAAGAATTTAGTTTTTATTTAATTAAATATTAGAATTATTTTCATTATATTTATAGATTTTGATAAAAGTTTTGTAGTTATAATGTGAATATTTTTAATTATTAAATTTGATAACATTATTTACTTTAATTAAAGAATTTAGTTATTCAATTTAATGTTAATTTGTTAAGAATTTATTTTATTATATTTAAAAATTTCGAGTTTTGTGTAGTTATGATGTTAGTAAATAAATTTTGATGGCCTGATGTTCATAATTTTAAATATTTTAATATTAGGGATCGTTTTACTATAAGCTCCTGTGATTTTTCTTTTAAATCCTATGTAAAACACGAATTATCTAGAAATATACTCTTGGACTTTGAAAACTTACGACCCAAACCAAAAATATACGGCAATTTGAAACTGGGATAAGAGTTTCGCCAAGTAGCGATTCCTTCGCCAAATATTTGTTGCAAATTTGCTACTTACAGCATGCGCACAAACATTTTTTTCAACTCTCATTGCTTGGCGTTTTACGTCCTAGAATGCAGTGGAGAAGACCCATCATAACTTCCTCCAGAATATCTCATTGGTTCAGGGGCACATAAATTGCCCGTTATAAAGGCTAGTATAAAAAGCCAAGGCCCTTTTTCCGCCCACACAAAGAGAGTTACGCAGATACGAGAGACACAGGTGGTCTGCACAATTCCGGAGATGAAAATCTCTCGGCGACCTTTCAGCGAGTCCCCATCAGTAACGGTACCGTTCATTTTTTTTGGAAATGCTTAACCTTAGTTCAGTTGAACTCATAGGTGTTTCCAATTTCCTTTTTATAAGTTAAATTAATTTCTCCTTAATTTTTTAATTTTACCTATTAACATTTTTAATAATAAGGAAAAATCCCTTGATATCTAGGCTAGTTTAAAAAAAGGTTTTCACAAAAGAACACCTTGAACTATTACACATTCTTAGATGACTTTACTTCGAACATTTTAGGTTAGGCCTCCCGATGAGTGGTGATAAACATGTTGGAAGCTGTCTCCTTGCTGGCATCCCTCCTTCCCCATCCTAGGAGGTGATACAAATGGACGATATTTTTTTAATCGTGCATCGTAATTTGCAGTATCTTATCTGTGTGTATTCCTTTCTTGCACTTAAAAAAAGAAAATTGTATAATTTCTAACTTAAAAAGTTGACGTGAGATTTTAATCGACCCCCCTTGGTGAGATTTTTCCAAACCCCTCCCTTTTTGACCTCACGTAATTTATGGATGTTCCCTTATAGCACTTTTTATAGTTTATTACGGTAGCAAATCAGATTTGAGAAGGGATTTTCTCATAAAATTTGCGGTCTGCCTTAATCTGGCCTAAAAATTTCCATCAAAGCTACGGGAATGGGGAGAAGTTCAAGATGTAGCTTTTTTTACAATGTCAGAAAGAACCAATAGCAAAGCTGGATTTTTTTAATAAGATACAATAAAATAATTAATGAAAAAAAACTTTTTAAAGAACAACGTTTTTAAAATGCACTAAAAAGTATAAAATAATTTTTTGTAACTCCTTGTAAAAAGAAAAACGTGGGGATCATGCAATAATATTTACAGCTACTACTAACTCTTGTCACTCTATTTACCATTATATCCACAGTTAAAAATTATTTAAATGAATGATGAAATTAAGTTGGATTAAATACCTAATGCATGATCCCCACGTTTTACAAGGAGTTACAAAAAATTATTTTATACTTTTTAGTGCATTTTAAAAACGTTGTTCTTTAAAAAGTTTTTTTCATTAATTATTTTCTGGTTTTTAGTTTTGTTGTGTAAAGTTTAGAATTTGCGACCTGAACCCCTTCCAAGAATTAGATTCCTTTCTCTTTTTAATAAAACTAAAAAGTGTTTTTTTCTGAACTTAAACTATAACACATGGCTTAACTGTTTTGTTAAAATCATTGCACAGTTTTTGCCTCTAGCTATTATTCAGATGACGTTGGAAATTTTTTAAACACTAGTAATATAAAAAGTGTTTTAAAAAATATATTGGTGCAAACTTGTCAGTAACTAATTAATAAAGTCAGTCCCTAAGATTTATTACAATTATAAATACAAAACTTGCATGAAGTACTGCATGTACTCTGTATTACTTTTATTCTTACAAATTTTCATTTTACTAATATTTTATACAACACTTCTAAAGCCATCTTGATAACGAGAGGCAAACTGCACAACAATGATTTTTTAACAATAAGGTCCTATAGTTGAACTTCTAAACTTTAAGTCCCCCTGGGGGTTCAGGGACAGCAAATTGAACCGAACTAATGAGATAATATCGTATTGTCATCCAGATCTGAACTATGTTCAAAATTTCAAGTTTCTAGCTCATGGGGAAGTATGCTTAAAATTGATTACTAAATTCCCCCTGAACAGACAGATAGACGGACAGACAAGATTGAAAGCGACCTAATAAAAACGTTGTAAAAACATTGATCGACCGCCTTCTCTAATAACCAGTTTTGACCCCTACTCTCAATGGTAAATTGCCTCAAAACAACGACTACTTTTCCCAATTACCAAAAAAAAATTTAAGGCTTAAGACTGGCACAAAATTTGTTCCTCCATACAATGGTTTTGAAAGGTTTGGTGCATGTTTTTAGACAATCTATAGAGAGGCTACTAACTTCAGAAATTTATTTTTTCTAACTGTAAAATAAATATAAAAATGTTTGTAGAAACCATTTTTTTACATAACATTTGAGGTGTTTGCTGCAATTGTTGAAGCACTGAAGCTTAATAAATCCATTTTCAGAAAAATGATTGAATCCCTATAAGATTGTCGCCAATGTGGTGCTGTTTTTCCCTCTATAGATTTGGGACCAAGATTGGACTAACACTCAATCAGAAAACTTTTTATACAAGTAAATTTGATTTCTCAAAGCTGGATTCAAATATTTTGACAAATTTATTCAAGATGATCTGATGGCAATGTTTTTTTTGGATCGGACAAAAGATCAAACAAAAACTCTTAAGTGGAGAACATTTTATACCAGTAAATTTGATACCTTAAAGCTAGATTCAATATCTTTTTAAGATAATCTTAAAGAGAATGATCTTCATTACTTTCTTAATTTTAGTGTTTGCAGAAGTAAAAATTTTTTAAATTAGGATTATCTTTTTATTCCAAATCTAATTAAAAATATCCGTCTGATAATTTCTTCATAAATTTACTTCAATCAGTATTCAAATTATGATTTTGCAAACATATTTTTTAATTTTAATATTTTGATTTGAACGAGATGTAGATTACGAGTACCTAACTGCAAAACAACTTTCACTTTTCTAATACTAGAATTTTGTTTTGCAGTAAAAAATGGCGTTTACATTCACCAACACAGTAGTGGTTATACATGGCCCTAAAACATTGCCACCTTGGTAACTATCTCTGGTTGCTGCCAAGTTGGCGACTTCTGATATGAATTTTGATTTTGGGGATGTTGCAGCAAGCACCTCAATTATACTTTAAATAGTAATATGTCCACTAGCTTTAACTTTTTGAACATGCCAAAGACCTTGTTGGAGGTATATTGCCCTCAGACAGTTGGAGACTTTTTGGCAGACCAATGCCGATTCATGGAACAGTTTTCTCACCTATTTTATTGATGTCAAATTAATATATATCTTGAACTTTCAGCATTTGAAGATTCTTCCAGTTCTGTGGGGAAAGTCATTTATTAGAGCAGTCATAAAACTTTTGATATACTAACCATATTTTAATGTACTTACGTATCAAATTATCTTTTTTTAATTTTTCCAAATGGTGACACACATTAATTTCGGCCGCTTTATGCAAATATTTGGGTGTATTCTATTAGGAAAAATAAAATAACAGTCTTAAAAAAAGTATCTTGCAAAATAGTTATGTTAAATAATCTCTAGTTATATAATAATGCTAAAACAGGTAGTATTTACAACTTGGCTTTTAGGTTCTGATGGTTAACCCTTTTGGGACTACCGTCTTCTCACCTGTGAGACAGGAGAGAATTGCTTAAACCGGCCTACCATCTCAGGTGAGATGCCTGCTTTGAAAGGACCAGGGGACGGGCGTCTCATATGCTATAAACTTACACGATTAAAACTACATTAGTATGTTTAATTCTGACTAGATGTCTCCCTGTCTGTTACAGTGAAATTAATCCAAAGAGTACCATCTTGACCTTCATTCTCATAAAATATTTTTAATATCTGAGGTTTAGTTCTGGATATATAGCACAATAAATGCATAATGCGTCAACAACATAAGTAATGTGAATGAGAAGTGATCTTTTTATACATTTCTTAGCTGATAAAAACTTCAACACCTGTTTTCCAAGTTTCAGAACTTTGTTTCTTTTATTGGATATCAGGGTATAGTTGAAGTGTTTTTTATGACAGTTATGACTGTAGTAAATATTCTTTGCTGAAACAGTATGTATTATCTATAATTGCTCTCTCTCTCTGCTAGGGTAACTGCTCTTACTTTTCTTCTGCGAGTAAACTGTATAATTTCCATTGGATCTAAAACATGAATACAGTACAAGTGACTGCTATATAATGGCCACTTTTTAAAGGCAACAATTTTTTCCCTAATCTCCTAATGTTAAAATACCTCAAAACAACTACCTTCAAATCCCCACAACCAGTTTTTCCCAAATTACAAAAAAATTTTCCAGGTGTTTCAAAGCTGGGAATGAAAACAAACCTTAACTCATTCTACAGACATTCAGTAAATTTTTCCCACCAATTCAATTTCAAAACATTTTCTCTACCATTGGATGGCATTGAAAAGTTTGATATGGTTTATGCATTTTGTATGACGAAATTGTCTGTAATGTTTATAGTAAAGGTGCATCCACATTAATTTCGGCCTGCAAAGTCAGAAGTGCCCTCTCCTAAGAGTAACTCCCATCAAAGCGGGCCTTTACAAACCATACACAGACTCGTGGCTACAGCGAGCGGGGTTTTTAGAAGCACCCATTTGCAATGAGGTATTTGCATGAGTGAGGGATTTGCTTGTTTTTATACTTTTTCGATACATTATGGTCTAAAACCCCCAAATTTCTGATTTTTAAGTTCAAAAATGTGTTTAAATAATTTAAAATTAAATTTTATTTTTGCCAAAACGTCAGAAAAGTCACGTTATCAGAAAACGGGCTTCTGTTGGATGTGACGTCACAGCGCATGAAAACCATTGTGTTTTCTGTTTTCACGTGATCCAGGGATGAGTTTGTCTAAAGATGAAAAAAGAGGAAAAAGCGCGTGAGCTTAGTCATGTATAATTTTTTTAAGTGCGTGAAACAAATAATTTTAATAGACAAATTTTAATTTACCTGGGTTATATATTTTGGATGATTTTAAGAACTTTAAACTGGCATTAAACTAGTCATTAATATTGATAGTAGTCTAGATAAAAATATCTTTTAACAAAGAAAAATGCATGTTTCACGTTATCTTCATTTGCATGAAAATAAACAAAATGTAACTAAAAGCAGATGAAAATTTAAGAAATCAGTTAAATACTAGGATAATTTTTTGATTACTTAAAATATAATTAAATTACTGATTTTTTTACCAATATAATTTTTGCTAAGTGATAAAAAAGTCAAATATATTTTTAAAAGTATTATTAGAATCTCAAATCATATCATAAATCTAATACAGGTTATAATCTAACACGATTTAAAAAACAGAATTATTATCTTGAGTTGCTTCTCAAAGCGGCCTTTCAAAAATTTTACAACTTAGAAAAACCTCATAAGTTGAAAATACTGACTTTACTCGATAAAACGCAATTCTCAGATAGGCTGCTTTGACGCAACACTCAACAGGGATTCGACCCATAAGAAGCAGTTACGGGAAAAACGGAACTTTCGCGAAAAATCGCTATTTTTCTTACTTCCAGACTTGTTTGCTTTTGACTACGGTAAAGTTGTTTTTTCTACATCGCAAAAACAACGCGATAAGAAGCCGACATAACCTTAACGCCGCGGCCGTTCACTCCGCGAGCAAAACGGAACTTACGCAAGAAGTTGCGATTTCCCGATTTTCGCGATTCCGATTTCGTAAAATCGCGATTCCGCGGAAGAAACTCATACCTAAAGGTATGAGGAAGAAACTCATACCTTGGTATGAAAAATTAATAAAAAAAAAGCGGAATAAATGAGAAAAGGCGGAAAGTCGCGTTTCGGCGGAAAAAACTCATGCCTGAGAAAACGGGCTTCTATTGGATGTGACCTCACAGCGCATGATTTGTGATTCGAAAGTGTTTTCACGCCGAAACAAAAAACGAAATTTCAAAAATTTATACCTCAGAAACTAGGCTACGGAAATACTTGATGTAAACGTCATTCTTTATGGTTTTTTATCTACTATTTTAATAAAATTTAATCTCAAAACGTGAGAATTCCTCATTTTGTAGAAGTGACTATTTGGAAACTACCCCAGTCAAACCAGTCTTTTTCCATACTGGTCATTTCCCAAACCCTCCACATGTCACAGCTTTCCCATTTCCTGATCACCTGTATACCTTATTTTACTCAAGTTATCATTATCAAAGTAACCAGATAACCCCTCTCTGGTTTATTTCAGGTAGATGTTTAAACAGATTTTTCCAAACTTTGAGAAGTAATTGAGAATAAGCCCCTAAGGATAGTGAAACCCTTATTTGTAAAACTAGATAAGAGAGAGGACTGGATAAATTTGTTGTAGATATGTAGAATATAAAAATTAACTTACCACATATATTTGACTAACTAGTTCTCCAGCAGTCAACCCAGAAGGTTGCACTTCTTTTAAAGCATCTAAAATTTGTTTTTCTCTCAACAACCTATGTTGAATGTACTCTTCAACTTTACTTTTAGGATTTTCAATAACAGGACCATGACCCGGATATATTCTATTAGGTTCTAACTTCAAAATTTTGTTCAATGATAGCATATAATCATGTAAATCTTCAAACACCTGAAAACATAGAAAAGGTTGAAAGAAGAAGAAGAAGAAATTTATTTGTGTTTTAGGCCGAAGCCCATTTACGAAGATTACAATAATACATGACATACAGTACATAAATATATAATTAACAGAACTAAAACAACAGGCTTAAATTAATGATAATCACAGTGATAAATACATAATATTAATAAAAACACAATAACAACAATAAATTAAACAGAATCTTCTAAAGAAAGGCTCTCCGAACCGGTTCATTCTTTGGGCGGATTTGATGAAATATGCTATTAGATGAGTTTTGCCATGTTTGTAGGAAAGAAAGTTAGAAAAGTGATTTTGGTAACTAGTTAACGAGGATAGGTATTTTGCACGATAAGGATTGTATACTTTGCATTCAAAAAACGAATGCTCCCAAGACTAATTTATTTGCATTACAGAATTTACAAATTTGGTCGGGATGTATTTTAAATAATTTGCCTTCAAAAAATAAGTAATCTTGGCTTAATCTCAGTTGAAATAAAATTTTCTTCACTGTTATATCTAAAGTAGAAACCATATAGTTTTCGATAAAAGGATTATGTTTAATATTTTTATATTGGGCATTATGAGTACTGTTTCTTAAACTAATTAGATCAAGCTGTGTGAACTGGTTTATATAACTTTCAATAATTTTAGGTAAAAATTTTTCAGCAAGATCTGAGTCCTGGGATAACCAGATAAAAGAGAAACCTGAATTATCGATTAAAGATTTAATTCCCAAGGACCAATTAAATTTTATTGAGTCTGACTGGTTGTAAAAATATTGAAAATATGCAATTTTGGTATATCTATCGTCGGGCATTTTCAGAATTCGGATCCAGAATTTTAAAATTAATTTTATGATAATGATTGAGAGGTTTGTCTGGCTGAGCTCTAAGCGCATGATATATCCAGAAGTATATTTTGAAAGATTAAATAGTTTTCGAATAAAAAAATTTTGAATGTGTTCCAATTGATTGATAAAAGATATTGACCACACTGGCGAACCATAACTCAAAACAGAGATTACGAGTGAGTGGAAAAGTTTGAGTACGACGAGAAATACGAGAAGTGAGCCTCGACTTCCATCTGAGTCTCATTTTATTTTTGATGTAAAGTTTAATGGAGTGGAATGAGTAGCTTGTTGTTGGTTGTTCGACTATCCGTGTGCCCTTCTTGGCCAACATATCTGCCGAAAATATCACAATGCCCAGGGATCCACTGCATAACGATGTGCCGTCCTTCTGCCTTTAATCCCTCAAGGAGCTGCTGGCATTCTAAAATATCATTTGAAGCAGGCACCTCGATCGATCCTATAGCCCGAATGGCAGCTTTGGAATCCGACAACAAGACCACCTTGTTGTAAAGACGTCTGGGGACAAGTTGCCGCAGTGCAACACAGATGGCCATAACTTCTCCATCAAAGGCGGTCTTCTGTTTCCCGATAGGGACATAGAAGGAGATAATGGAGGAATATATTCCTGCTCCGACATTTGGTGAACATTCTGTAAAGGAACCGTCTGTATAGACGTGCAACCATTCAGGCTCTGGATAGAGCATGCTTGTCTAAAGTGCGGCCCACGGGCCGCATGCGGCCCAAAAGCCTTTAAAATGCGGCCCAAACGCCAATTATGAAAATATTTAAATTTGTACATTTTTTATATTTAAAAAAAATAAATGTTTGCAATATTTTTTTCGATTCGAACTGAAATAAAAATATTTATGGAAACAAAAGGGGAATCCCCTGTGACTGAATTTAAAGGCGAAGATTGGGTTTTAGATTCAGATTTTTTAGTATAGACTCAACAGAACATTTGAATGGTTTAAATTTGAGACTTCAAGGGAAAAAATCAATTTATTAATTATTTGTTCCAGAATCCAGACAATAACAACGTTTGAAAGAAAGTTGACATTTTGGCACAGTCAAATAAAAGTAAAATATTTGACACACTTCAGTACTTTGGCTGCACATAAGCCTGTGAATTGCACAAAATATATGCTGCATTAATTTGTGATTTAATTCAAGAGTTTGAAAGTAGATTTCAATATTTTTGAAAAAATTAAGATCATTTCAACATATTTTTACCCCCTTTTCTCTAGAAGAAAATAAATTACCTTCAAATAGAATGCATTGAACTGCAAAGCGACATTCAACTGAGAGAAAAATTTGGGAATGTTTCTTTACTGGAGTTTTATAAAGATTATCTACCCCGCGATAAATATCCTAATTTTCACCATCATGCTTTATTAAAGTCTTCAGCTTTTGGCAGTATAGTACCTATATTTGTGAACAAACATCTTGAAAATGCATTAAGAATTGCAACCTAGTCTATTGAACCCTATATCAATTTGCTTGTTCAACAAAAGCAAATTTATCCATCGCATTAATTTGAATTATTTCTTTATGTAATCCAAACTAAATTAAACAAAACTTTTACAAATTTAAATTAAATATATACCTATACATACCTAATTAAAATTTTTAAAAATTATAATAAAAAGAAGTTAATTTATTTTAATAAAACTACATAGAGTAAATTTTTATTTCAATTTGTTGAAAAAATATTGTATGTGCGGCCCAGCAAATTTTTTTTCGTTGCAATGTGGCCCTCAAACGGTCATAGTTTAGACACCTATGAGATAGAGAGTGTTTATGGTCTCAAGGGCCAAAATATTCAAGCTTTCCAGGGGGAGCTGGCTCTTAAGGATAGGTTGGGCAAGACTCAGGCTAATAGTTGTCTCAATACGATTCAGGGGATTACGAGGATTTAAAAATCTCTGAACAATTCCTTCATCAAGTTCAAGATCTTCTCTTAGGTCGAGAGCTTTCTGAAGAAAGCCATGTTGTGTCTTCAGCTGCCTCTGTCCATTCTCATACTGGTCCCAAAATGGCACTTCAATTCAGATTAACTTTTCATATAAAACAAGAGCCCTCTGCTCAATAATCTCCTGAATGGGTCTGTTATTTGTCAAAAGTAGCATAGAGTCAATTGGGGTGGTCTTTACCGCACCAACAATCAACCTGAGGGCCTGGTTTTGAAGTACCTCCAGCCTCTCAATCAGGCTCTTCGGAGCAGTTACCAAAACTTCACAACAATAAGTAATAACAGGCAAAATGAATGTTTTAAAAGTGTTCTCCAAGGTTGTTCGTGCGCATCCCCATAGACAGCCAGCCAAACGTTTAAGAATATGCAGACGCTTTTCTACCTTCTCAACTATACTTTCGATTTGTAATTTCCAGCTTAACTTATAGTCAAAGGTAACTCCCAAGTAAGTAAATTTGTCCGTATTTGACAGTTGGTTATTTCTGGAAACCAACTTTGGCCGGATATTTTGGTGCATCAGTGAAAAAGTCTGCACCGCAGATTTCTCAATATTTACGGCCATGTTATTTTCCTTGCACCACTTGGAAAGAACCTCAAGTGCTCTGTTTAAGAACTTCTCTATCTCGGACTTTGTGTTCTTTTTATCACCCTGGGACCAAATAACCAAGTCATCTGCATAGAGAAGACACTTCACTCCAACTGCCCTCAGAGCCAAGACAAGATCATTGATGTAAACATTGAACAGGGAGCAACTAGAGACCGCTCCCTGGGGAAGTCCCGTCTGGAGAATGTAACTTTTGGAGGTTGATTCCCTATAACAAACTTTACAATTTCTCTGGTCCAGGAATGATTTAAACCAGTTTAACATATTACTCTTTACTCCGATGTCCCTGAGCTTCAGAATAGTCTTTTCTCTCCAAACGAAGTCATAAGCTGATTTGAAATCTATATAGATGGCTGTCATCACTTTTCTTTTATCAAGAGTATCTTTGGGGCCGTTCAAATATTACGTAAGCACCTAAGGGGGAGAGGGGGTTTGCTCTTTGCTTATTTTTCCTGACAAGGGGGGAGGGGGGATATGAGTGATGCTTACGTAAGATACTGTATTTTTGAAAATATCTTGTTTCTTGCATAAATAATTTCAGAACTCAACCAAAAATAAATTAAACAAAAAATTCAATTGGGAAATCTGACGTAAGCATTTTTTCTGGAGATGGACCCCCCAAACATTTTGAAATTTAACCCCGAAAAGTAACAATGCTTCGACTCATTTTTGAACCCTTAGGGTTACACCCAAAAAGGACTGCTCCTTGTATAAGTCACCTAATTTTCAAGTAGAAAAAAAACAGTACTTACTAAAAGGGATGTCAAAATTTCGGGGGGGGGGTCTGGCAATTTCTTACGTAATTATGCTGGGGGGGTTTGAGGTTTGCTTATCTTTGCTGACAAGGGGGGAGGGGGAAGTTAAAAGTGACCAAAAAAGTGCTTACGTAATATTTGAACGGCCCCTTTAACCATTTGGCTCAGATGAGCCACTTGGTCAACAGTGGATCTATCTAAATCTTTTGATTCAAGGAACCAATTAAATCTATTTACAACCATGCGCTCCATTAACTTAGCCATTATGCTAGAGAGCGAAATGGGTCTGTAGCTTTGAGTATTCCTGGCGTCTTTATCTTTTTTAAGAATAGGGATTATGGCTCCTCTCCAATCTCGAGGGACAATCTCCGTCTTCCAAATGCAGTTAAAAATTTCTAAAAGAGTAGTTTTTGCATTCCTTCCAAGGTGTTTAAGATACTCGGCATGAATTTTGTCCTGTATTCCTCAAGGAGTAAATTATGAGTATTTAACCAATCTAAGAGTCTGTTATTCAGTATAGATGTAAAAATTTTGGTAATTACAGGAATCAAGGAGATCGGCCTGTAGTTAGCTGGGTTAGTAACCTCACCTTTCTTAAATATTGGATTAATTGTTATCAGTATCCATTGGGAAGGTATTATGCCAGAGGAAAAAATATTGTTAAATACATTACGTATAGCACTTATAGAAAAATCACCCAGATATTTAAAGAATTCAGGTCCTAATGAGTCACAACCCGGTGCTTTTCCGTGTTTAAGATTCTTTATAACGCGACGTATTTCTTGTATAGTTATTATATCAGAATCCAAAATAGGATCGAAAAGTGAAATAAGGTCGTTAGACAGATCTGAGCTCCCACAGAGCAGGTTATTTGATTTAAAAATAGAGGAAAAGTAATTAAACCATTCATTTGGTTCTATAAAGTTTTGACTAAATTTGTTCTTTTTAAAATTTTTAATAACCTGTCTAAAAGTTAGCGAATCTCTACACAGGAAAGCTCAAAATTCAACGTTTTATGAAAGTCAGTTTTTTTTAAGCACACAACTTCTTATAGGATTTAAGACAGGTTTTATACGCATTATAATTGTTTTCATTGCTATTTTTTCTGAGATTTCGTAGGCTTTCTTTAAGTCTTAATTTACCTTGTAGACAGTCCTAATCAAACCATTTAGCCCCGGCATGTGAAAGAGGTTGGAGAGATTGAGAAACCTTCTTGGTAATAAGTAGATTGTGTTTTTCAGCTTCGTTACTTATAATAGTAATTAAGTCATTCGGATCAACATATGGATGAGCTTCAAAATAATTTTCCATCTCAGTTATAAATACAGAGCCCTGTGCTTCTGACCATTTTGAAATTACTGATTTCAAGAGGGGTGTCTATACATTTTGAAAATAATTCATAGGCCCAAAAAGCGTCGCTAGAACAGGCAGATGGTCAGAGCCCAACTTAGGGATGGTTTTAAAGTTGGTTACATGGGCATAAACACTGTTTGAGACAATAATGTGATCAATAACACTGGATCCATTCGAGCTAAAAAAAGTAAAGCTTCCCTCCTCGTCACCAGGCACGGATCCATTCAAAATAACAAGATTATTTGCAACACTAAAGTCTATTAATAGTTTACCTCTACGATTTTTAGTATGATCTCTTGATTTGTGGGTTATAAAATCATCTAAACTATAAATAAAAACACTATCCATGCAGCCTACCCGAGCATTAAAGTCCCCCATAATAATAAAGTCTTGGAAATCTAATCAGCATTTGTTACAAAATTTAAGAAATCCCTATAGGCATGGTCGTGAAAAATAGACGGAGGAAAATAACAGATAATAAACACAATATTTTGAAAACCAAGATAGCTGGCAGATATGGCAATAAAATATCGGGTGGTTTTAAGTATGTTGTTAATTTCGACCCTTTCGCTGTTATATCCCAAAATCAGGCCTCCACTTCACAAAATCATGCCAAAAACTAGGATATACAGATTTGTTAAACAATCCTGAACAATTAAAATGCATAATAACAGAAAAATGATTATTACTGCATGGAAAAGGATTAGAAGGGTAGCTGCAACTATTACTTACATTCGATAATGCTATAAGTTTGAAGATTCAAGTTCCACAACCTTATCACTGAATGAAAAGGTTGAAAGAGTAATAATACAACTTTTACATGGATCATCTAAAAAGATACGTGAATAATTTCTCTGAAATGTGGAAACAGCTTCCAAAAATAAATTAGGTACAGTTGGGAAAAAAAAAACGACTCAGTTGTGATTTCTGGCAAACCACTTGGGTTAGGAAGACAAATGAGGTGTCATTTTTCATGGTTTAAAGTGTTATTTTACCAAAAAATTTTTCGAGTTTTTAGGGGGTCGTCTTCATATTAAACGAAACAATTACTTTTCTTTTCAATGGGGACCCCCAATTATTATGCAATTTTCAGAAAGGGCATCCCCCAAAACCCCCAAATACCCAGTTTCATCCAGATTGATCAATAAATAAAATCGGGGGCCGTCTCCAGATTCAGAAGAATTAGTTCTTGGTCTCTGCTCAATGCGCTCGGATCACACTCGTACAATTCAGATTTGGCGACTTATCTTGGACTTGGCACATTCTTTAAATTTTCTTGCATGCAATGAGTAATCGAATGAGGGAATATTTTTACGGTTTGAAACTCGCACTTAATAATGAGCTTTTTTTACCCATGCTGGCGGCTTGGGTAATGATTAAAACGGTTATCAGTGAAGAAAATTTAATATTCAAAATATAGAAACATACTCGAATCATGTTACTCTAATATTTCCCTTCATTTTAATGATTTTTAAATTTTGCAATGATACGGGTGATTCTGGGGAAAATAATTGCGTGTAGAAACTATATTTAAACTGAGATCTTAAGTTTTCTAATATTACAATTAACTAAGAGGAAATAATGTTGATAGTCAATCACAAAATTGATAGCCCTAGTAAAATAGTAGTTAAATATACAATTATTTGAATGTGAAATTTAAAAATTTTTTGTGATTTTGATCTGATTGAAAAACAAGTATAGACTTAAAACACAATCATGAGATGAACTAAAATATTGTAGGAAAAAATTGTTTTGGAGTTTTTTTTTCAATTTATGGCTTGATCATTTAATCAATAATATGTGTAAACATTTACGTTATCAAGTTATATTTAATTTCAGTGATAATGAATTAGTTAATGGAAAATTACTACATAATTTCAACACTTAATGCTGTGAAAACACTATTTTTAGCATAAGTTAATTAAGGTTCCTTTTCAAGTTGTATTTTGATTGAACGTTTTAAATTATGAAAGTACAGTAAAGCACTGTTTATTAGGGTGTCCCTTAAAATCGAAAGTCTGGGAAACTTTTCGGACACCCCCTAATTTTTTTCCTTTTGGTATCCTAAGTAAGTGTGCAAAATCTTAAATCGATCAGAAAATATTCCTCAAACGGCCTAAAGTTGGGAAATGTTGACATTTTTCTCATTTTTTCAAAAATTTTTAAAAATACCTTAAATTATTATTTTGTCAAAAATAGGGCTTTAACACATCTAAATATTCATATTTGACTGTTTTTCATTCCTAGCCAAGCAAAATTACCCAGTTTTAAGCCTGGTCATCAATCAGAAAATCATCAAATTTGCCCATTTTATACTGAGAATATATGATACAAAAGTCAGTGGGGAATGACTTATAACCACGTAATTCCATAACTAGGTACCATTTGTAGACGGTATTGATGTGTAGATAAATTATTTGGAGTTAAAATTAATTACTAGCATTTTAAATACAGGCGCCATATTGGATTGCATTACCCCTAAAAAAATTTCTGGAATAAATTGTATGGGCATGCTTGGTATTGGGCAATGCGTATTTGAGTTTTCTAATCTCAGTTAATACTAAAAAAATCCTTAAACCACTTTTTAAAGCTCTTTACTAAATTAGAATGGCTAACATATCTTTTATTACTTAACTATAGATGATAGAATTCTAAATGCACAATAGGGGCAAAAGAAATTATAAAAAATATATTGAAAAACTATACTTGAGTGTATACAGAAGTATTGTATTGTTGAAAAGTTGAAGTTGATAGAAAATTAACCCGCTCTTCATAATGATTGAGCCTACTACACACAGTTATACTCGTAAGTCATTAACCATGCTTATAGATTTGTATTTCATAAATTTATACATAAACATAAAAACTTCCTGCAATTCAGCAAATTAGTAACACGAAAATCCGATTAAACATTGGTATTTGGTTCTTAGCTAGGAGAATTTTAAATACTAACTACAGTTTCTGTAACTCTTCAACGTCTCTTAGTATTTTTTCGCACTATGCAATTTTCATTTGGGATAGAATGGCCTAATCTGGTCCTTGTCCCATGAAATCCCTCAATTTTCATCAGTGAACGTTCTTGAAGAAATTAGGTTCAAGTTAATTTTCTGATAAATTTATTTATAAAATTTAATTATTTTAAACTCTCAGTATTTTTTAAGAGTTTAAAGTGTGTAAAATTTTTCAGAGTGAAAAACTGACTCCGAAACAGAGCTCTGACTCAAAAACTGACTTCATAAAAAAGGACTGGTTTCAGCAATTTCAGTGTCAATATTTAACATAGTCTCATCACAATATCAGTATCTAATCGGTTTTTCATGTTACAGGAATATTTTATGCTCTTATTTACTATAAAAGCATGATACATAAAAACAGGCTTTAAACATAGTAAATGGCTTATATTCTGAGTGCTTTAGGATCAATAATCGTGAAGAGCGGGTTAATTTTGTATTAACTTCAATTTTTCAACTAAGTTACAGAATACAATACTTCTGTATATGTGCTGAAGTCTAGTTTTTCAATATTTTTCTAGAATTTCTCTCCCCTATTATGCCTTTAGAATTTTATCATCTATAGTCATGGTAATAAGAGATCTGCTAGCCTTTCGAACTGAGTAAAGAGCTTTAAAAAAGTGTTTTAAGGATTTTATTAGTATTAACTGAGATTAGAAAACTCAAATACGCATTGCCTAATACCAAACATGCCCATACCGTTTATCCCAGATTTTTTTAGTGGTAATGTTATCCAATATGACGCCTGTAATTAAAATGCTAGTAATTGATTTTAGCTCCAGATAATTTATCTACACATCAATATCGTCTACAAATGGTACCTAGTTATGGAATTACGTGGCTATGAGTCATTCCCCACTGACTTATGTATCCTCTATTCTCAGTATAAAATGGGCAAATTTGATGATTTTCCGATTGATGACCAGGCTAAAAACTGGGTAATTTCGCCTGGATAGGAATGAAAAACGGTCAAATATGAATATTTAGATGTGTTAAAGCCTTATTATTCGACAAAATAATATTTAAAGGCATTTTTAAAAATTTTCGAAAAAATGAGAAAAAAGTCAAAATTTCTCAATTTTAGGCCGTTTGAGGCACGTGTTAATATTTTCTGATCGATTCAAGATTTTGTACACTTTCTTAGGATACCAAAAGGAAAAAAATTAGGGGGTGTCGCAAAAGTTTCCCCGACTTTCGATTTTTAAGGGACACCCTACTGTTTATACGTCTTTCAAGGGACCGAAATAAAATGGCGTATAAATGAAAAGACGTATAATTGAAAACAATTTTGATTATTTGAATGAATTGGGACTTAGTGAAAACGACGTATAAATGTAAAAGACGTATAAATGAGAGACGCATAAACGGTGCTTTACTGTATTTAATTGATGACATTTATTTCTTAAATTAGAACTCTAAAAATTTTTAATTCTTTGAATGAAGTTGTTAAAGCATGTTTTCTTTTCAACGATGGGAATTAAAATCCGATAAATTTTAATTGGATACTTCAAATCCCTAACTCTCACTTAAAAGAGAAAATGCTGAAACTCCGATCGAAAGTTGAAAATGAAAAAATGATTGCGTGGGTTACCGTAATTTTCTCTGGCTCTGTCTGCGATCGGAGATTGGCGACCGTTTCCAGAAAGAGCATTCGCGGTATGCATTGGGCAACGGTATACGGCGCCATAACAATTGAATATTTAAATTAAATCGTTTTTTAAAAAACTATTTTAAAAACCGATTGAAATTTTTGGTTTTCCGCATAAAGTTACTATCAGAATAGATTACCATAAAAATATAACACGATTTTTAAAAAATAAGACAAATTTGACATTGAATGTTTGAAGTTAAAAAAAATTATTTACTCCCCTAATTGTTAATCAATCCGGATGAAACTGGGTATTTAAGGATTTTGGGGGATGGCCTTTCTGAAAATTGCATAATAATTTGGGGTCCCCATTGAAAAAAAAAGTTATTAGTGTTTTGTTAAATATGAAGGCGCCCCCCTAAAAACTTGAAAATATTTTTGGTAAAAGAACACTTTAAACCATGAAAAATGACACCTCATTTGTCTTCCTAACCCAAGTGGTTCGCCAGAAATCGCAACTGAGTCGGGTTTTTTTCACCCAACTGTACTAATTGAATATACAGGTTTCTAAACTAACTAGAAATCTGTAATATAAGGTAGCTTTGATGATTACTTACAAATGGTGAATATCATCATCGTCACTTCTTTTCATGCCCAGAGGCATATAACGCCTTCTGTGGTGAACATAATTATACCTTAATTTTATGTAGTAAAAATAAAAGCCTTTAAGACTTGAAACTAATACTAATAGTCTAAACAAGCAAGAGAAATAACAGCCTTTCATTCAGTGATTTAAAAAAATGACATTTGTTAAGAAAATATTTTAAGATTTGACTTTACTTACAGCAGTACCTTCTCCTAGTATACAATCACCACTGAAAAGGCAATTTTCTTCTTCTAAATATAATACCAGATGATCATCAGTATGACCAGGAGTGGCAAGAATCCTGTAAATGTTATGAAAATCAGATGAAAAGTTTTAAAAAAAGGAAATTAAATTTTTGCTGAATGTTACTCCAAAACATGAGAATACTTCAAAGTGGCTCCTTCAGTTTCAATTGTTTCTCCATCTTTCAAATAGTTGTAGTCTAAGTCAGGAACTGTAGACAAATTTTCTTTTCCAAACGCTCTAGGAAACTTTGAAACTGTACAATCTAAAAATGAAGTGCAAAAAATATAATGCAATTTTTACTGTTAAATAAAGTTAATTATTTCACTTTATTTGAGGAGATATTAATAAGTGAAAACAACACTTTTTAGGCCCCATAAAAGAAAGTTTGGAAGTTTCTTTTCACATGCAATAATCTCCTTGAGTATTTAAAATATTTTTATCAGAAATTTTCAGTGTGTTTGTAATGATTTGCAAACAATTTTCTCATTGAAGTTTTTCTCTCTTCTATTATTTAAACAATTTTTAACTTTCTTTGGCACAGCTGGGATATGAGTCTATAACTTGGCGACCGCTTCGCGGTCGCCAACTAGTTGGCGCTTATCATACCCAAGCGGCCGATCGCCCGTTCCGGCCACCATGTTTTACCATGACTTAAACGATAACACTTCAATGCATTATGATGGCTCCGATTTAAAGAAGAAATACACTAAGCTTGTAAATAAGACTTTCATAAATTGTATAAAGCATGGTACTAAAACAATAAACGCGCAACTTAACATTGTTTCATGCATTGTCATGTATCATTTTTAAAATGACTCTAAAGTAAAATGCATGCGATAACAAAGGCACAATATGCATGCAATAACAAAAGTACATATAAATGTTATTCTTAATCAAATTATGGCTAGAAATAAGTAGTTATTAATAAAATTCAGAGAAATAAAGTTTCGCTTACCGATTTCTACGATGCTTACTTCATACTAGCATTACCACATACCACAATAAACAAGATCTATTAACGAGACTGCGGGACTGCACAGAACGTCGTCACTATTCTGGGATGATTAAAATAAAAGACAAACCTGGATTGATTAATTTTATTTAATTATTAAATCCATTAAATTATGTGATTAATAATTATATTTATGATATTGATCTTCCTTTACTTCGAATATCGGATCCAGAAAACACTCGAGCTCGGAATGCGCATGCGTTAAATCTTCACATCCAAAATATAATTATGTTCTTATTTTATTATTGTAATAATCAAATTATAGCCAGAAATAAGTAGCGATTCATAAAATTTAGAGAATTCAAAGAAACAACGTTACGCTCACCGATTTCTACGCTGCTTACTTCATACCGCAATATCACAACAAACAAGATCTTTTAACAACGTGACTGCCCAGAATGTTGTCACCGTCACTATTCCTGGATGATTAAAATAAAGACAAAAACTGGTTTGATTAATTTTATTTAATTATTAAATCAACTAAATTATATGATTAATAATGATATTATTTATAATATTGTTCTTCCTTTATTTCGGATCCTGTAAACTGTAAACCTTCGGAAATACGCATGCGTCAAATCTTCACGTCCAAAATATAATTTTGTTCTTATTTTTAAATTAAATAATTACCGGGGATCGAAATATGTATCTCCTAGATAAAGAGCGTGCATCAATAACTTGTGAAATTGTAATAACTTGTTTTAACATCCCTTTTCTTGGGTTAATCTTCATTTGAGTGAGTCGTGGTGAAACATGGCGGTCGGAACGGGCGACCGGCATCTCGCGCTAACTAGTCTTCCATTTGGCGACCTCAGCTTCCATTTGGCATATAGACCTATATCCCAGCTGTGCTCTTTCTTTTTTTACACTGCCAGGGGTGTGTAAGCTGTCTTAATATATTCAGCATGGTCACTCGCCTAGGGATACACCAAACATTAATGACCCCAGTGGAAGTTGGTTCCAAATAAAAGCCAAGAAAGGAACTTTTGAAATACCCTGTATACAGGGCCGTATTTAGGCACGTGCAACATGTGCTAAAGCACAGGGCGGCAAAATTTTGGGGGGCGGCAGATTACAACAATTCAAAATGCCACTTTCGAAAAAATGTACCGCTCAGTTTTCACTACACGGGTGGATTCTAAGTATCTAGGGTTGAGTCGTTCCCAGCCTCCAACGGTCACATGCCCCCAAAATATGAACGATGGCTTTTGTTTCCTGGAATGGAGAAGATCAGATGGCATGGTCATCTTCGTTCTATCCCTATATTGTCAGTTTGTTACCCTTCATCTCAGGGAAAGGAGCTTTTTTTTGTTAAAATGGATGGACTTGCTCGAGTGGATCGGCGTATAGGAAAAAGGTCAGCGAGAAAAAAATATTTTTTTCTATTCTTAATTCAATAGGATTAAATACTAATTTCACCCGGGTGACACTTTTGAGAAAATCCCCAAAATTTTGTGTCAAAAGATAAAAGAGATGGACCCAAAAAGGTTCTCAAAATTAGTTAAATCCTTGCTTTTAAAGGTCGAATTTTAAAATTTCTTCTGGGGGAGGACCCCCATACCCCCCAGCGGTACCATAAGGGGATCTTACGTGATACTTTTTAAAAAATCCCCAACATTTTGTGTCAAAAGGTAAACACCCCACCTTTAAGCAGATAGACTAAAAAAACCAAGGGGGTACTTTCTTGAAACTGGAAATGAAATAGAGGGGGCGGCAATAAATCCATATGCACAGGGCGGCAAAAAACTTAAATACGGGCCTGCCTGTATATAATGGTGATTGAAATAATCTGGCTTTGGGTTTTATTTATTTTTGGCAATCTCAGTGATCTTTGAGTAAATTTCACCAATTAGGTGTAATTTCATTTCATGAACTCTGCTTATTCCCCATATAATATCATTCACTTGATTTCACTAACAATACTTACCATAATCAAGTTCTTTTAAAATATCTGGAACACCACCAATATGATCCAAATGCCAATGGCTGACTATGATATTTTGAAGGGTGCAATTTTGTTCTTGTAAAACATTTTTTAATAAACTCACATACTCTGGTACTTCAGGGTTTCCACAATCTAAAAGCAAACGCCTATGAAGGGGGAAAAAATTAAATAGCATTGAAGTGGTTAAAATTTTCGAGACCGGTGCCTATCTTGCCACTGCGAAAAATACTTAGGTTTGCAATGGAAAAAGAGCAATCCTCGGTACAACTTTAGAAAGAGTAGATGACTAACAACTATAGAGATCTAATTATTAATAACACTATTATTAAATCCTAAAATAATAATAATTTGTAGATAACCATTTTAGGAAGAAATATTTATGATAATAATTAGATCTCTATGGTTGTTGCCAGTCAAAATTTGAAATTGAAATTGAAAAGTGTAGGAGGTATTTGCTTGCTCTTTTGAGCCGCTTAACCCTCTTCTTCTTAATCTTTTAAAAGCACTAAAAAAAATTTTTTTTTTTTTTGGTTGAAGTGAGATCTCTCAGCTATGATTATGTTCCTATTTAACAGACGATGACAATTTTTCAAAGTTCCTTCGTACGGGTTACGATCCCTGACTATCTTGGGTTAACATTTCGTCTTCTGAATCAGTTTCGACAGTATTTTTTTTTCTTAAAGATAGTGTGAAATCTTGGAGGTATTTGTTGAAGCTTTTCAGAACATCGCAGATTTCAACTCTTAATTGATCGAACTGTGTTTTGAAATCGTTTTTTATAAATATAAGATCGTTCTTTCTTTCTTCATTGATCCTATCTAAGAGTTTTTGGTTTTCCTTTTCTTTTTTACCGCCTTCTTCAAAGGATTTTTCTATGGAATGAACAAGTTTATAGGTCGAGTCTGTTATCCGACTCAATGGATCTTCGATCCTTGATTTAATTGTTTGAGTTATTTGGGAATTTAATTCTTCGTATACTTCTTTAGGATTTCTGCTCTTCTCTACCTTTGATGTCTGATTAGACAGCTGTTCTGTTATGATCTTCCCTAGGTTTTCAACAGCCTTTTCTAGGCGATCAATTCTTCTGTGTAGGCTATCTTTTTCTATGACTTTAGTAGCTTCGGCGTATGAAATTTTTTCTCTTGGCACGTTGCTGGGTATTTGCCTCGCCGTGTTTCTTCTCTCTTTTCTTATCAAACCACTTTCTTTCTTGATGACAGGACACTTCAAATCAAACGCCGTATGACTTGAGTCACCACATCTAAAACATGCTTGTTTGTCCTCCTCGCAATCAATGGATTCGTGAGTCTTTCCGCATCTCACACATTTTGAGTCTTTTTCTTTGCAGTTGGCCAAGAAATGACCAAATCCTAGACACTTATAACAGATCTTTGGTTTCTCAATAAAGTCTCGTACTTCGTATATTAGGAAACCAATTTTGATTTCTTTCCTTTTTACAGCTCGACCTAATTCTTTAATTAGAATTGTTGATGTCAATTCTTCGCTACCTTTCCTATTTAATCTTATGACTTTGTGAACCTTTATTCCCTGATCTTCAAGATTTCCAACTATTTCTTCTAATCCAATTGTTGGGTCGACCCCACTTGCTATATAAGCCGAGGTGAATGTATTTTCAAAGAAAGTTACTTCTACTTTCTCATTTTTAATCTTGGATATCTGGCTAACTTTCCTAGCCGATTCCGCGCTTTTAACCCTGATGACAATATTCTTGTTTCTGGTCAGGAACAATTCATCCTCTGAATTGAGTATATTTTTAAATATGCTTCTTACTTCCACTTGCGTAATATTTACCTCCTTGGATTCTGAACCTCTAATACCTATCTTGACCTCTCCTAGACCTTTATTGAATGCTTCTTTGATTTGGTCCGCAATTTCTTTCTCATTAACATATATTCTTTCTTCTCTAGCTTTCTTTTCCTTATTTTTTCCAGAGTTCTCTTCTTCCGTGCATTCTAATGACCTAATGAAACTTGAATGAATCTAAATGAAACTTGAAAAACTATAGCTCAGTCTACTAGACCGAAGCCGTAACTCAAAATCAGTTCGCTAATTCCAACCAAGCTAGGCACCTTGCACTTTCCAACCTCGCAACGCCCCCCTAAAAAACCTTCTTAACCAGATATAACCCAGTCATCATTTGAACTGTGGGTAAACATGGCAGCTGGAGGACTCTTTCTAAAGCTGTTCCCGATCCTCCTGCTCTGCTTCTGTCGGGTTTACCGTACTTGTGCGTTTATCGCGTTGCCGAGATTGGCACCAGTCTTGAAACTTTTACCGAAGAACAAAAAAAATAAATCTAACCTTTCACATAGCCATTAAATTAACAAAGGTAACCAATTAAATATTTCAGCTCATAATTGAAAACTGAGTACATTAGAAACATGTCTAAAATAAAATTTCGGCTTTAAGATTCTAAGATCTTACTTTTTTCCAGTACCAATCAAATATGTATTTGTACCCTGCAAAGTCATTGGACTGGAATTACAGCCCAGTATCCGAATAACGCGGTTTGAAAGACTGCTTATTTTAGGGATTACAGCAGACATTCTCACTGTCCGTGGGTTCTATAAGATTAGAAAAAAAGCTTATTTCGTTATCGAAGGTTACATCGATTTATTTAGTAAATAAACCAACCAAAGGCATACGTTTTATTTTGTTGCCATTCTAAATGTAAGTAATTCTGGATATTTTGCATTTGCCAATAATCACAGAGTAGAATACAGATTATAACATTGTTTCAAAACCTCAACCAATACTGAAATGGAAATGAATTTATGGTCGCTGATTATTCATGATAAAGTCAAAGATAGAAATCGAAAATTTTTAACCTTTTTTTTAAGGCACTGTATATTTGGACGGCTTTTTTCAACTAAACTCTACTCTAATTTCCACGGCTAGGCTACAGCTCGGCGTTTCATTGGTTCAATCACTAAGCGCCGAGACTGCTACGTAATCACGAGACCTACAGCGCATGCGCCACTGGCCGTTTTGGCCGTCCAAATATACACTTCGTTTTTTTTTAACTTTGTCGCATTGTTCTGAAAAAATCGTGATCTTCTGGATCTTCTCATTTCCGTTCCAAGTGACGTCATACTTCACACTGTTTGAACAACCAATCATTTTCACTTTGGAGTGGAGTTAACATATCTCATTGGCTACAGAGGTTATAAGGGGTGGAGCTACAGGATCGGGCTGGCTCTCTTTTACGTTTTTAGTTTTTAGTTTTTACGGGTTTTTTTACTAATATTATGCGTTTTCCGTTTTGCCTTTGTATCCGCCTTACTTTTTGAATTAATTCGAACTATAATTAGATAAGATAGATCTAATTTACTCTAATTTTAAACTTATTTAACACAATCCTTTCATTTAGCTTGGTATTGCTCTTTCACACATAAGCTCTTTGTAGGTAAGTGTTAGTGATTAGTTCGTTAATTATACTTTCTTGTTCACACCTCATATATGTATACTCATATTTGTTGATTTAATTCGTTCAATTCTTTTGTGTTAGTTGTCTACAGTCAGTCCAGAAAGTATTCGTACAACCAAAAAATTTGCCCAAGTATAACTATTAAAGCCTAACTGCACGTGCAAAAACCAAACAAAATTATCCTAACATTGTTTGTTATCCTTCTGTATAGTCTTCCAAAAAAAGTATTTTTAAAAGTTCTTAACATTGCTGGAAAGTAATTTTCGTTCCAAATCCTATTTTTTTCTTGAGGTCCATAATGACATCAAAAAGGTGTAGATTTCATTAAAAAAATTGCACTCAAATGCACCTTCTTTCTTTCTTCAATTTTATACACTTCAATCCCACCATTGAATTCAATGGTAGGATTGAACAAAATACTTTGATTTGAACAAATAAATCCTGTGGGTGCACTTGAGTGCTGCTTTTAAATTTTATAAAGTACTAATTACTTTAAAATTTAAAAGCGGAACTTATGTGCACCCTCATGATATAAAAACTTAGCTTTTTAGTAAATTTTCTGGGGGAGGACCCCCAGATCCTCTTTTGTACTTGGAACTGTAATTTATCCTTTTTTTAAAATATTTAGTTCTTAAACTAAGTAATTATTTCAGGCTAAATGCAGCAAAACTAGTTAGCGAACCTGGAAAAAGTGCCTGAACCTAAGAACCTGGTTCAGGGGAAGCCCCTGCCAGCTCCATAGGAGCAATACACAGTGGCGGATCCAGGGGGGTGGCACTCTGGACAGTGCCCCCCTTTGGGAAGCCAAATAGGTTCTCAAAATGAGTATAAACCCTACTTTTACAGGCCTAATTTCAAAATTTTTTCTGGGGGAGGACCCCCATACCCCCCATTAGTGCCACAAGGGAATCTTCAGTGACAATTTTAAGGAAATCTCCAATATTTTGCCATTTTGGGTCAAAAAGTAAAGGTAATAGTGTTGAAAAGAGCCCTCCTTAGTCTCAAAACGTTTCTAAAAATGAGTTAAAACTCCACTTTTACCCGTCAAATTACAATTTTTTTCCGGGGGAGGACTCCCATACCCCCAGTGGTACCACAAAATAATCTTGTCTGAAAAAGTGCCCCTCCCCTTGGAGCTGTGCTGAATCCACGCCTGGCAATACATAAGGTTTGGGGAAATTCTGTTAGGTTCGGGGAAAGGTTACAACTTTTTCCAGGTCCGGTTAAAAGCCTGTATTTTTAGTCAAATTTCCAAAATTTTTCTGGGGGAGCCCACTAGAACTTTTAGGTAGCTATATTTTCACCTATTAAATATGTCTAGGGGGCCTGCGGAATATCTCTGAAATCAGTGGCTGGCAAACCCTGTAATTTCAAGGTAAAAATGCTTTAAACCTTTAATATTATCATTTAGTATTTTTTTAGATTAATGCAAAATACATTAATGTGGAAAAATAAAAAGCATCAGAAAAATTATAAAATAGAATTAAATTGATCATTACTAGTCTACTCCCTGGTCCGGTATCTATGGGCTCAGGAATGAGAATGAAAAGGGGAAACTGATAGCTCATTAGAATAATAACACTAAACAAACAATTGAGTTTTTCTGGTTTAAATTAGCCATGAATGATGGAAATAAAAAAATTTTGCACTTGTTCGTTCAGTTCAATGTTTCCCATTTTTTTTTTAAATTTTGAACTTTCTTAAAAAGTCTAAGGAGGGCCAGATGCCCCAAATTCTAAGGGAGCAACTGCCTCTCCCCCAGAATTATGATGCCTATTGAAATACCTATTTGATCAGAAAAATGCTTTGTCTTTGTGGTGTTAGAAATATAAAATTAATAAATGACTGTTAATATTGAAATTAATATATTTTTACTTTAGATAGGATTATATTAATATGTTAAAGGATTTCACTCATTGAAACACAGAAAACAATGAATTAAATGTGAAGATAGCTGCTCATTCAGTCATCTTGGATGCTCTACTCACCAAGACTAAAAAATGTTTTTCTTTGGTGACCACTTCATGTGATGTGGCATCAGTTTGAAATGTTTCTTGGTTAATGATGCTGGGAGTCTCATAATTAATGACGAAAATAAACGTTCTGACATGCTGAAAAGTATTAAAGCCAGTGCCATAGCCATGAAAAAATTTTAGAGTGGATATTGGAATTTTGAGGGAGGATATATACATTACTTGCCTCAAATCTCCCTATGCCTTTGCGGCACATGTCGCCCCCAGCACAGCCCTCCACCCCCGTCAATCCAGCGCTGCTGACCACGCTCTCCCACTGCTCAGCCACCCGAGAGTGTTTCTTTCTTCAATAAAAATCTGCCGCCAGGTGCATTTTGGCCTCACTCTCTCTTTCCATCTGGAAGTTAGGGCATACACAGTGGCGGCTCGTCCATAGGGGCTGCAGCAACACCAACCAAAATTTCCCCAAATTCCAATTTTTATTAATTTAAAAATATTTCAAAATGATTTATATTTTCTCGTTATATTTATCGTTTTTTCTTTCGCGGGATTTTCGCGCACGGTCGTCTGGTGAGGGTGAGGTGGAGCAAGCACGCAGGAGCCCTCGAGACCCCCAACCTCGCCCTTGTTGGGTATCTTAGGGAGACCCACACGAGTGTCTGAATCAAGAATGAAAAACAAAGGTAAAAATAAACTCAATTTATTGAAGAACGAAAGGTAAATTAAAACGATGAGGAAAAACAAAATTACGGAGGCTATGGCTCAGGCCTAACAGAAGCCTCTACACCAGCGGTTCCCAAAGTGGTCCATATGGACCCCTAGGGGTCCACAGCGAATTCCAGGGGGTCCACAGGCATGAAAATGAAAATTGGGGGTCCACAGCGACTTCAAGGGGGTCCACAGCATGTTTCAAAGGTCCACCGGAAAAATTTAATTAAAATGAAAAACTTTGATAAGTTTCAAAAATTTTGTCTTTTATAATCTAATTCTGTAATATGAAAAGTTAGTTATCACTAAGTCCTCTCAACATGAGCAGGGGAGATGGAAATTTTGTCAAAAATTAAATTTTATATTAATAAATAATTAAAACTTTTAAACCAACACTATCATTTGACTTCTGTTACATTTAGCCTTAGCTATTGATGGTCATTTTCTCATGTGTAACTTTTAAACATCAATAATAAAGAGGTGTTTTCAAGATTTGAACATAGCAAGTACCTACTTTTTTAAATTTAAATGTCGGTTTTTTTATATTTCAATGTTGATAATAACTTTTTACAATTGTATATTTTCTTTAATGGTTTTCTTTTGGTAAAACTTATCTATCACTATTTTTTTTCTTCCATGGAAAACTCATGAAGTTTCAAAATTTATAAATTCTGTTCAATATCATATGTAAATGCACATAATGTATGTATAAAAAGCAACACATATTTTTTTTATTGCAAAAACTTTTTTTTTCAATTTCATAAAAGGCACTTAATTTTTGTATACTGTATAATTTAATTTCTTTTCATATTTGAACTTAATTAAATGTTGTTTGTTAACATGCCATGCATTAATTTTAATCATTTCTGAAACTTTATAATTTTGTGAATGAAAATCTCACTCATAATCATTAACTTTGGGGCCATTCCATGGTTACGGACGTAACAAATAGAAACTTTTGAGGCTTTGTAAATAATGAAAAAATTAATTGTAAACTATGGTATTTTTTTTCTAAACATATCAGAGGTAGATTAATAAAATATTAAATTATGACAACTGAACAATGGTTCTAAAATTTTAAAAAAATTTAAAACTAAGTGTTACGGACGTAACTCACAGAACTGTCTATATTTCACTTTTCAAAGTTATTGACAAATACCTGTGAATTTTAGGGTAAAATTTAAAAAAAATTTCTCAGTAATTCATTACGAAGGTTTATAAAATTAAAAAAAGTGATTGTAGCAGCAAAAATTTAATTATTTATTAATCTATGGCCTAATTAATTTGTTACGGACGTAACACTCGCTTGTTACGGACGTAACATGTCTGATTTATAACTCATTATTAATGAAATAAAATCATTTAATTGTACAATATAAAATTATTTATCAAACAAAATACTATTATCAAGGCATTGGAAAAATTTTTTGGTAAGAATTGTTTTTATAGACTACATAATAAGATTTTGAGAAAACGTTAAAATAACCTTAGATTACGTAGCATAATTTGCATTATTTTACTTATTTTTAAATTTTTTAAAACGAAAATGATTATTTTTTGCTTCTAGTCTCATGTATAAACACAATTTAAATGTATTTATCAATTTTTTTAGTGAAATAGCTTTTTCCATGGCCTAAACTGATTTATAAAGAAATTTCTTCAAACGTTTTACTAATCAATAGCTGACTGACAGCATTTTTTTTCACATAATTGACAAATAGCAATAAGGCTTTTCTTTTCTATTGCTTTGACATTAAAAATCTTATGCCTTTTATTAAATGTTATCTTTTTTTAAATATCTTTTCCTTTTATTGCTCATTTGTGGCTTAATTTGGGGAAAAAGAGCAAGATAAAAATTGAAAATACCCTTATTAGAACAAAAAAGTCCAAAATCACATTCCTTACCCTTATAATATGAAAAAAGACATGTTGGCTAAAAAAAATATGGAATATAGGGGATTTTTGGTATCCTAATAGAAAAATTAAAAATCGGATGTTACGTCTGTAACAGTCATAAAATTTTTTAATATGTATCAAAAATTCATGTAATAGTGTTAAAAGCATGTTTATATGATTTATAAAGAGAAAATATGGTTAAAATTTGATTGAGATTACAAGTGAGTTTATAGAAACTACTATTATCTGTTTTCATGTTACGGACGTAACATAGGGACATAACATAATGAATTTAAAATTTTTAATTATTATATTAATATATCTTAAAATTTTATTATCTTACCTATAAGTAGAACTGTCAGAGATAAAAACAAGCCCCAATTAAATTCCTACAGGTTATTTTTAATATCAGCAAGCCTAGTCAAACTTTACTAACTTTATGTGGAGTATTTTCAATTTTGTAATGTTCCACTATTTTGGCCTAAAACTATTATTTATAACTTATTTTTTGATATTTAAAGGATGTTTTAGAAAAATTCAATTCTTAAGCTTTAAAATGATGTATTACATCATAGGTTTTATTAACTTTAAAAAATTGGTACTTTGGTGTCATTATTCATGGAATGGCCCTTTGACAAGTTTGCGACCAACACTTTTATTGCTAAAGCTAAAAGTTTTTGTGCCTTGAAATGTAATATTATTAAAAGTTTAGTATTGTTTTTAGTTTCAAACTTTTCAAATGTTTGAGTTTTTTTATTACCTTAAAAATGTTGTGTAACCATATCAATGGCAATTTGATTTTTATTCATAGTTGAACTTAATAAGGAAGTTGCATGTGTCAGATTTTCAAAAACAAACAAGTGTTCCGTATGGTTTTTTGTATGGTAAAATGAAATATCTAGTCAGTTTTTTAAAAAAATGTACAGGTAATTAAATATTTTAATTTAAAAGTCGAGAAAAAAACACGTGACTGAAAACGTTTATTGTTTAAACTATAAGATGACGTCAACAATAATACCATCAACTCCATTGCTTTACAACAATGTTTAGTATAAGATGACGTCACATCCAAACTCTTGGCGTTTTCGCGCGCTTTTAAAAAGGGGATTTTTGTTAATTTTTTTGGCAATCAAAAAATTTCTCGATCGGCCTCAAATTTTGGGTAGTTGCTTATTTTTGCAAGAGGAATCGATTAAAAAAATAAAAAAAAATCATGCAACTTCCTCATTACATATTGTTTGTTAACATACCATATATTAATTTTAATTATTTCTAAAATGATGAATGAAATGGTGAATGAACAACTCACTTATAAGCTATATTAACTTTGAAAAGCTTGCAACCAAAACTTATTCTCAAAATAAAAAGCTTTTGTGTCTTGAAATGTAGTGACATTAAAAGTTAAGATTTGTTTTTATTTCAAAATTTTAAAATATTTGATTGCTATAATATCCTTAAAAATATCAAGTAACCATGTGAATGGCAAAGTTTAAAAAGCACAAGATTTTTTTTAAATTTTTTAATACAATTAAAATTAAATGCTTAACGAAAGAAAAAACACTTGAAAAAAATATCAAAATTTATATGTGTGGCTTAGAAATATATAAATTATAAACATAAGATTTTTAGCTATTTTTTGAACAGTCTTTAAGACAGGGGGTCCACGGGGTATGAAAAATGTCGTCAGGGGGTCCACGGGCCAAAAAAGTTTGGGAACCCCTGCTCTACACTAAAAACACATTTACAAGAATTTATATACATACACAAAAATATAACAAGATCATTGCCAACGTTAAAACATAAAACATATAATACGGGGATTCTTCCCCCAGTAGGCACACAACAGAAACAAAATAGATTACAGGGGGTTGAGAGATCCAGTCCTAACAATAGCCCCCCATCTCTTAACTCGCTGGCTATCAAAAATCATGTTAATCCATACATCCTAATACATAGTTAAATTCAATACACTTTCAAACTTTGAAAATATTTTTAACAAAAGTAAGTAATCCATCTTTAGACAATGCCTTGGTGAAAACATCTGCAAAATTATTTTTACTTGGAACATACTTCAATACAAAAAATTTATCACATACTAAGTTCCTCAAAAAATGAAATCTAATATCTATATGTTTTGTACGATTATTCTCTATAGGAGATTTAGAAAAATCTATAGCAGCCAGATTATCACAATATAAAACAGTATTTTGAATAGAATAATAAGGAAAAACATTAAATTTGTTACAATTTTCAAGAATTCTTACAATCCACATAATTTCCTTCGCAGCATCAGTTAAAGTAATATATTCTGCTTCCATAGTTGAAAGACTTACATTTTTATGTTTACAAGATCTCCAAATTACAGGTACTTTGTCTACAAAAAGTATCAATCCACCCATGGATATACGATCGTCTCTGCTCGAGGCAAAGTCCGAATCACTAAAACAATTCACATTTATACATTTTATATCAGATAAATTAAGCATATACTTTTGCGTAAATTAAACATAACCTAATAATCTTAACAAATAATTCCAGTGTATGATGCCTGGATTTTCCTGGAACTGAGAAAATACATTTACGGCATAGTTTATGTCTGGTCTAGTGCGACTTGCAATAAAAGACAAACAGCCTATTAGACTACGATAAGGAAACTTTTTCATTTCTAACATTTCACATTCAGATTTAGGACAGTCCATTTTTGACAACACTAAGCCTTTTAATATAGGCAAGGATGAGATTGGGAATTTATACTTTTTGAACATTTCACAAACTTTTACAATATACTCATGCTGATGAATGTACAAACCTCCATCCTTTTCATAAAACTCAACACCAAGTAGCTTCTTGGTTTTACCAAGTATTTTAACATCTAACCTTTCTGTTAACATACTAATACATAAATCAATATCATTTTGAGTTTTACCAAATAATATTATATCGTCAACATACAATAATAACACACTACTCTTATTGTATACATAGACACAATTACACCAATCTAATTTTTCAAAATTTATACTTTCCAAAATATTATGGATTTCAAAGAACCAATGTCGGCCACTTTGTTTTAAACCATACAGGGCTTTATTTAGTTTACAAATATAAGTGGGAAACTCTGCACTTATATAACCTTGGGGTTGATACATGTAAATGTTTTCAGGTAAGTCAGCATATAGGTAAGCATTTTTAACATCTAGCTGGCAGTTTTTCCAACCAAAAAGACAAACAAGTATTGCAAAAAATAACCTTATTAAGGAGAAATTTATTACAGGGCTAAAAATTTCATCGTACGATTCACCTTTTCTTTGTTTGTAACCTTGGGCTACTAAACGTGCTTTAAACCTAGCAACTTTACCCTTTTCATTAGTTTTTACATTATATACCCATCTGTTTCCCAAAATTTTACAGTTTGGATTAGGTGGAACTAACTCCCAAACATTTCGATCTTTCATTGTTTGGATTTCATCATCCATTGCTTTGGACCAGTTAACATAATCGGGAGAATTTTTACACTCTTTAAAGGTTTTAGGAATTACAACTTCAACAGAATTAGCCTCAGGACTTAATTCCGACTCAGATTCCATGTGCGTGTTACCTTTAACTTCCCCTGAATAAGCATCAGAACCTTTAAAACTGAAAAGTTCAGGTTGAAATTTTATACCCTTTTTAGAACAATACCGTTCAACCTCATTTAATGACCTTAATCTTTCATTTTCACCCTTCTCATAATAGTACACATCTATTCTAGATTTATCGGGCCTTTCCTTGGGAATTCTCAACCAAGTAGTCTCTTTGAGAGTTTTACTTTTAGTAAATAGTGCATCCAGCACACTCTCATCACCGTCATCCCCAGAACCAGACGATTCATCGTCACTAGGTTTGACGATGTCAACATCTTCGTCTGAATCACTTGTATCGTGTTGGTACGATGACGATGGGCCCATCACAGCTCCACTGCCCATACTGCCGCAATCAAGACGGTCTCTGGACTTGGGAGAATTAGTGATATAGGTTTCGTCAAACGTAACGTTAATTGTTTCTGCGACCCTCTTTTCTTGTGGTAACCATATGCGATACCCACGTGTATTCAAAGCATAACCCACCAGTACCCCTTTTACAGCACGATTATCCAACTTCTTTCGAACTTGTTTTGGAACTCTTGCGTAAGCTACTGTGCCAAAGGGTCGGAGGTGTTTTACTGATGGTGGATGGCCACCAAAAAGTTCTATTGGTGTCTTGCTTTGACCTTTGTGACAGACTCTATTCCAAGTATAGGAAAAATATAATAGAGCTTCTGGCCAAAACCCTTTACTCATGCCACTGTCTTCTAACAAAACTCTAATACCATTTAGACAAGTATCGTTTACCCTCTCGGAAACTCCATTTTGTTCTGGAGAATACGAGTTCGTTTTCTCATGCTTAATACCCATTTCGTTAAAGTATTTACGAAAACGGTCATTCACGAACTCACCTCCATTATCTGATCTGACAGATTTCACACGACGATCTAGAAACCTTTCTGCTCTATTCTGATAATTTTTAAATGTTTCAAAAACCTCAGACTTGTGTTTTAATGGGAACACTGATGTTTTTCTAGAAAAGTCATCGGTGATCGTTAAAAAGAAACATTCACCCCCTCTACCCTTGTGCGTCATTGGACCACAAACGTCTACGTGTAAAAGGTCTAGGGGTTGATCAGATCTTATTTTATTTAGTGGTTTAAATGAAACTCTTCTACTCTTTGCTATTTTACAGGATTCACAATTAACTTCCTGATTCCCAAATTCAGGTAATCCTTTAACACTACCACTGGTTTGTTTAATTACCTGTTGACTAATATGTGCTAACCTTCTGTGCCAAACTGAGAGATTTGATTCTCTGGAATCGGGTTTACTACTAAAACGTTCAACCCTCCTTGATCTATTGGATTTAGGACTTTGATTGGACTCAGTTACATTAACAGTAGAATTGAATCTAACTCTTTTTCGCTTAACTACCTTATGATTAGGATATGTTAAGTAGATCCCATTCTTTAGACTAGCACTAAACAAGAATTTTCCTGCCTTATAAACTTTTATCTTTCCCTCTTTTCCTTCAAATGTTGCACCTCGCATGTCAAACCTGGGGCCTGAAAGTAGATTCCTTCTTAATCTAGGGGAATACAGAACATCACCTATCCTTATACTATTCTTTCCAAAGTTCAGTTCTATTTCACCTTTCCCCTCAATCGGAATAGTTACCCCATCAACAGCTACAGCTAAATCTCTATTACTAATAACTTCGTATTTACTAAAAATACTTTTATCTTTACAAAAGTGGTGTGAAGCTGCGGTATCAAATACCCAAGCGTTTCCCCATTTTGTACTTTTAGACTTAAGATCATCAAGGAAATAACAGTCTGACCTGTAGGAACGATTTGGGCTCCTATCAAATCCACCTGGTGATCCTGGGGATCGACGTTGTCTAGCTCCTCTGGATACCCGGTTTCCGAATGTCTTACGAGTAGGCGATCTCCGTGTCTTCGGACTCTCCTCAGCATTCCAATTTGTGCTACCATGGCTGGGGTGTCCTTTACTCGTACCTGCTTTGTCAGCGTCAGCATACCAAGCTGAAACTTTTCGATCTTCATCCCGGAGTGCTAACCTAGCTTCCTCTGAGATTAATTCTTCGGCTACTTTTTTAAACTTAAAGTCTTCCTCTGACCACCGCATTATACTTTGAACTAAATTGTCAAATTTATCAGGTAAAAACCTTAATAATTGGAAAACAACATAGTTATCATCTAAGGGATGATTCATTGCGGATAGTTGGTCAACAAACCGTTTAAGCCTAGCAGCATACATGCCAATGCTTTCTCCATCCTCGATTTTACAATTAAAGAATTCGTTATACAGTCGCATATATCGCGTCCTATTATCTGGACGAAAATTGGATTCAAGCTTTTTCCAAGCTTCTGAAGGATCTGTTATACCTTCGATCAAACGTCTGAACTCTGGTTCAGAATTAAGGTAAATAATTGCGATAGCTGTATTCGCGCGACGTTTAAAGTCTTTAAGAGCTTTTACCTTTTCAGCAGTTTTATCACCATCAGCTAACTCTGGTTTTACTTCCTCACCGGTTACTATATCCCAGCATTCTTTCTCTAGAAGTAAGTATTTAATGTCAGCAGACCAATTCGCGTAATTATCAGCATTGAGGCTGTCTATCCTAAAACTTTCTGCAGCCATGGCGAAAAACTACTGATCTAATATTAGAAATTTTTATCGAAGCCTAATACCAAAGCTAACCTTTAACTAGAAGGGTTTGCCTCAAACATTGCTTGAAACAAAACACTCGGTGCCCATAACCAGTGTTGGGTATCTTAGGGAGACCCACACGAGTGTCTGAATCAAGAATGAAAAACAAAGGTAAAAATAAACTCAATTTATTGAAGAACGAAAGGTAAATTAAAACGATGAGGAAAAACAAAATTACGGAGGCTATGGCTCAGGCCTAACAGAAGCCTCTACACTAAAAACACATTTACAAGAATTTATATACATACACAAAAATATAACAAGATCATTGCCAACGTTAAAACATAAAACATATAATACGGGGATTCTTCCCCCAGTAGGCACACAACAGAAACAAAATAGATTACAGGGGGTTGAGAGATCCAGTCCTAACAGCCCTCACCAGACACCCGCCCACCCAGGGGTCGAGAGATGGCGACTGCGTGCTTGGGGGATTTTCGCGCGAAAATCCCCCAAGCACGCAGGAGCCCTCGAGACCCCCAACCTCGCCCTCACCAGACACCCGCCCACCCAGGGGTCGAGAGATGGCGACTGCGTGCTTGGGGGATTTTCGCGCGAAAATCCCCCAAGCACGCAGGAGCCCTCGAGACCCCCAACCTCGCCCTCACCAGACACCCGCCCACCCAGGGGTCGAGAGATGGCGACTGCGTGCTTGGGGGATTTTCGCGCGAAAATCCCCCAAGCACGCAGGAGCCCTCGAGACCCCCAACCTCGCCCTCACCAGACACCCGCCCACCCAGGGGTCGAGAGATGGCGACTGCGTGCTTGGGGGATTTTCGCGCGAAAATCCCCCAAGCACGCAGGAGCCCTCGAGACCCCCAACCTCGCCCTCACCAGACACCCGCCCACCCAGGGGTCGAGAGATGGCGACTGCGTGCTTGGGGGATTTTCGCGCGAAAATCCCCCAAGCACGCAGGAGCCCTCGAGACCCCCAACCTCGCCCTCACCAGACACCCGCCCACCCAGGGGTCGAGAGATGGCGACTGCGTGCTTGGGGGATTTTCGCGCGAAAATCCCCCAAGCACGCAGGAGCCCTCGAGACCCCCAACCTCGCCCTCACCAGACACCCGCCCACCCAGGGGTCGAGAGATGGCGACTGCGTGCTTGGGGGATTTTCGCGCGAAAATCCCCCAAGCACGCAGGAGCCCTCGAGACCCCCAACCTCGCCCTCACCAGACACCCGCCCACCCAGGGGTCGAGAGATGGCGACTGCGTGCTTGGGGGATTTTCGCGCGAAAATCCCCCAAGCACGCAGGAGCCCTCGAGACCCCCAACCTCGCCCTCACCAGACACCCGCCCACCCAGGGGTCGAGAGATGGCGACTGCGTGCTTGGGGGATTTTCGCGCGAAAATCCCCCAAGCACGCAGGAGCCCTCGAGACCCCCAACCTCGCCCTCACCAGACACCCGCCCACCCAGGGGTCGAGAGATGGCGACTGCGTGCTTGGGGGATTTTCGCGCGAAAATCCCCCAAGCACGCAGGAGCCCTCGAGACCCCCAACCTCGCCCTCACCAGACACCCGCCCACCCAGGGGTCGAGAGATGGCGACTGCGTGCTTGGGGGATTTTCGCGCGAAAATCCCCCAAGCACGCAGGAGCCCTCGAGACCCCCAACCTCGCCCTCACCAGACACCCGCCCACCCAGGGGTCGAGAGATGGCGACTGCGTGCTTGGGGGATTTTCGCGCGAAAATCCCCCAAGCACGCAGGAGCCCTCGAGACCCCCAACCTCGCCCTCACCAGACACCCGCCCACCCAGGGGTCGAGAGATGGCGACTGCGTGCTTGGGGGATTTTCGCGCGAAAATCCCCCAAGCACGCAGGAGCCCTCGAGACCCCCAACCTCGCCCTCACCAGACACCCGCCCACCCAGGGGTCGAGAGATGGCGACTGCGTGCTTGGGGGATTTTCGCGCGAAAATCCCCCAAGCACGCAGGAGCCCTCGAGACCCCCAACCTCGCCCTCACCAGACACCCGCCCACCCAGGGGTCGAGAGATGGCGACTGCGTGCTTGGGGGATTTTCGCGCGAAAATCCCCCAAGCACGCAGGAGCCCTCGAGACCCCCAACCTCGCCCTCACCAGACACCCGCCCACCCAGGGGTCGAGAGATGGCGACTGCGTGCTTGGGGGATTTTCGCGCGAAAATCCCCCAAGCACGCAGGAGCCCTCGAGACCCCCAACCTCGCCCTCACCAGACACCCGCCCACCCAGGGGTCGAGAGATGGCGACTGCGTGCTTGGGGGATTTTCGCGCGAAAATCCCCCAAGCACGCAGGAGCCCTCGAGACCCCCAACCTCGCCCTCACCAGACACCCGCCCACCCAGGGGTCGAGAGATGGCGACTGCGTGCTTGGGGGATTTTCGCGCGAAAATCCCCCAAGCACGCAGGAGCCCTCGAGACCCCCAACCTCGCCCTCACCAGACACCCGCCCACCCAGGGGTCGAGAGATGGCGACTGCGTGCTTGGGGGATTTTCGCGCGAAAATCCCCCAAGCACGCAGGAGCCCTCGAGACCCCCAACCTCGCCCTCACCAGACACCCGCCCACCCAGGGGTCGAGAGATGGCGACTGCGTGCTTGGGGGATTTTCGCGCGAAAATCCCCCAAGCACGCAGGAGCCCTCGAGACCCCCAACCTCGCCCTCACCAGACACCCGCCCACCCAGGGGTCGAGAGATGGCGACTGCGTGCTTGGGGGATTTTCGCGCGAAAATCCCCCAAGCACGCAGGAGCCCTCGAGACCCCCAACCTCGCCCTCACCAGACACCCGCCCACCCAGGGGTCGAGAGATGGCGACTGCGTGCTTGGGGGATTTTCGCGCGAAAATCCCCCAAGCACGCAGGAGCCCTCGAGACCCCCAACCTCGCCCTCACCAGACACCCGCCCACCCAGGGGTCGAGAGATGGCGACTGCGTGCTTGGGGGATTTTCGCGCGAAAATCCCCCAAGCACGCAGGAGCCCTCGAGACCCCCAACCTCGCCCTCACCAGACACCCGCCCACCCAGGGGTCGAGAGATGGCGACTGCGTGCTTGGGGGATTTTCGCGCGAAAATCCCCCAAGCACGCAGGAGCCCTCGAGACCCCCAACCTCGCCCTCACCAGACACCCGCCCACCCAGGGGTCGAGAGATGGCGACTGCGTGCTTGGGGGATTTTCGCGCGAAAATCCCCCAAGCACGCAGGAGCCCTCGAGACCCCCAACCTCGCCCTCACCAGACACCCGCCCACCCAGGGGTCGAGAGATGGCGACTGCGTGCTTGGGGGATTTTCGCGCGAAAATCCCCCAAGCACGCAGGAGCCCTCGAGACCCCCAACCTCGCCCTCACCTGTTACCCTTAAACTCTAATAAGGTAGACTAAAATAATAGCAGAGCTTTAAAAAAGACAAAGATTAATTTATTAACGAATGTAAACATATTTTAACAACTGTAAACAAATCTAAGTAGAACTGACATATGGCCAAACTAAGAAGACATCTAGTTATCAAGAAAAAACCCCTATAATATCTAAAGACATAACATGATTAAATGTGTCATCCTGACTAGCAGGAACAAAGACACAAACATAAAGATTAAGTACACATTCTATAAACAGTGCAGAAAGTAAGAGAAGCAGCCAGCCTCACACTGGGCTTTTATCTGAAATACTATGTGATGTCATACCAACCTGAGCCAATCAGAGGTGATGACATCACAGACTCAAATCACTTCAGTTACAAAGTTAGAACTAGACAGTCCAAATTAAACAGACTTTTGACCCTACAACACTTAACCTTAGAATACATAACACTAGAACTCTTAACCTCAGAAATTACATTGGTTAAACAAGTAATCAGAATATCAAAACAAAGTTACAATTGTGGTGAACAAAACAACACTTTTAGTTATCAATGCCCCCCATCACCACAATTGTGATGACCAAAAGAACTTAAACAATTCCTGAAAATTTTACATAAGTTTACATTCATGAAAGTTTTTACATACTAACCAGACCTTCCAGATTGGCCACAGCCTTACAAAATTCAACATAGAAAAACACTTTAACTCTTGACACTAGTATCAAAATACAAATAGGTATACCTCCCCGGGGAGCGATCAAAAATATTTTAAAAACATGATGATAATATTTACAACTAGTTGGGTTTTTTTTTTACATGCACATCAATATTTTACAACATGAACATTCAATTAACAATCGTTGCCTCAGACATACATTTCACACAGGCGTCCAACTAGGTATGAATTTACAAAAGAATTCCAGAGGTCAGGAAGATGGTGTCCATTACAATGAGAGATGAGAAACAAACTTATATATTTTTTCTGGATAAGTCTCAATCTCCATCAGGTTAGCACCAAAATCCGACGTTATTGCCTAAAAAAATAGTTCAAAAAATTGAAAAAAACATATCAAATGCAAAAGACAAAACTTAAATCATCGATTTTCAAATTCAAAGATTCTACTAACAAAAGAATCTAAAGCCAATTTTGTTAGGGGTTTTGTAAAGATGTCAGATAAATTATCCTTGCTTCTTACATAAGATATAGAAAATAACTCTTTAAATATCAGATCTCTAACAAATAAAAGTTTTATATCGATATGCTTTGACTTTGAGTTTTCTATGGGGGATTTAACAAAACTTATGGTTGCTTGGTTGTCAATATACATTATTGATTTTAGTTTCTTTAAATTTATAACATTTTTAGCAATACATTCATTAAAGATATTGTCGAACCAGACCAACTCTTTAGTAGCCTCCGTCATTGCTACGAATTCGGCCTCCATCGTAGATAGACTGATACACTTCTCTTTGAATGACCTCCAATGGATTGGGGAATTACCGAGAAAGATGATCTGTCCTCCCATTGATATTCTATCATCTCGGTTGGCTGCAAAGTCGGCGTCAGAGTAAACTACAATTTTGGGGTTTTCACAGAAAAACTTCAACTTAAATGTCCGTGTACTCCAAACATAACCGAGCAAACCAATCAAGCCATTCCAATGATCTAGGCCAGGAGAATTCTGAAATTGGCTAAAAATGTTAACTGCATACGCAATATCAGGGCGAGTTCTATTAGCCAAAAAGGACAAGCACCCAAGCAAATTTCTATAGGGATAATTTTCCATTTGGTTTTCTTCCTCCTTTGTCTGTGGGGATTGACTCTTTGAATAGATTATACCCTTTGATATTGGTAGAGACCTTATTGGAATGCTGAAAGATCTATACTTATCAAAAATTTCATGAATGTAACTTAATTGATGCATAAACAAGAAATTATCATATTCTTCAAATTCTACTCCGAGGAGTTTCCTAGTTTTACCCAAAGCCTTAAGGTCAAAATTACTGCTTAATAACTGTATTACACTATTAATTTTACTTTCTGTTTTACTAAAAACTACAAAATCATCTACGTAAAGAAGCAGAATCACATCGTTACTATAACTGTAAACACAATTACAATAATCAAACTTGGTAAATCCAATCCTCAAAAGAACCCTATCCATCTCGAAAAACCACTCTCTACCACTCTGGTGAAGACCGTAAATAGCCCTTTTTAATTTACAGACTAAGTTAACTCTTTGACTATCAGAAAAACCAGGAGGTTGCGACATGAATATATTCTCTTTCAAAGGAGCATACAAGTATGCACACTTAACATCAAACTGGCGATGAACCCATCCTAGATGACAAACCAGCAAAGAGAAGAAGAATCGAATAATACTAAAGTTAACGACAGGGCTGTACGTTTCGTCGTAACTCTCACCCTTGACCTGTCTGTAGCCTTGGGCTACAAGTCTAGCCTTGAACCGTACGACTTGTCCCTCATCATCACGTTTGACCGTGAACACCCACCTGCAACCTAAAACATTCGTGCCAGATGGTTTTGGAACCAAATCCCATACCTCCCTGTCTCTCATTGTTTGAAGTTCCTCCTCCATTGCTTTTAGCCACTCCTCTTTAAACTCCGACTTCACAGCCTGTTTGAAGGTGTTCGGAACTACCACATCTAGTCAGGACGTAAAACTTGCCGAACTTTGGCTGACATCAGAAACTGGGATCGGGCCGACGTACTCGTTCTTTCCAGCAAAATCAAAAATTGAAGGATCAAACTTTACCTGATTTGTAGAACAATAATCCTCCACTTCCCTTAATGAGCGTAGTCTTTTAGTGGAGTCCCCTGGGTAGAAGTAGATGTCGACGCGTGAGTTGTCCGATCTTCTTACAGCGTCTCTTCTCCGTGGGATTTCTTTAAGTTCAGGTTCAGTCTCTTCGTCGCTGGTTTCGCCTTTCCCAGAATCCGGTCCAGCAATGTCGGGATGATGTTCACTTTCTAGAGGATAATCTCTGGGATAATCTGAAAAACTTTGATTTAAACCTCTATCAGAACACTCGTCATCCATGATGTAAGCAATTCCAAAATCGAAGGGTTCCTCTTCCTTATCAACACAATAGTTAGTTGTGTTACCAAAATTTTTAAACACTTCCTTTTCATTAAAATTTACATTGATTGTCTCAACCACCCTGTTTTCATCTGGTAACCAAATCCGGTACCCCTTCGTACCCAAAGCATAACCAACCATTACTCCTGGTTTGGCCCTATTATCAAGTTTACCCCTTTTCTGTTTGGGAATACCCACATACGCTTTAACCCCAAAGGGTTTTAGGTGTTTCACTGAGGGCTTATTGCCACTAAACAACTCAACGGGTGTTTCCGTTTGATCTGAGTGGCAAACCCGGTTCCAAGTATATGTGAAATGCAGGGCACATTCGGGCCAAAACTCTCGGGGCAGACCTGACTCTTCAATCATAGCTTTTACAGAGTCCATGACAGTTAGGTTAAAACGCTCAACCATTCCGTTCTGCTCTGGGGAAAAGGTATTAGTTTTCTCATGGATAATGCCTAGACTTTCAAAAAAGTCGTTAAACTCATTATTGCAGAACTCTTTTCCGTTATCACTCCTCACAGAAACAACTTTTGAGTTCAAGAACCTTTCATTTCTAGTCAAAAACTTCTTAAAGACTTCAAAGGTGTTAGCTTTACTATTAATTGGAAAAACATTAACCTTTTTAGAGAAGTCATCAACAATAACAAAAAGATATTTTTGACCATCTCTACCTTCAGGAGTTATAGGGCCACACAGGTCCATGTGCAGAAGCTCTAACGGTCTCTTAGACCTTACACCGCCAATCGGTTTGAAACTTTTCCTTTTACTTTTAGCTAATCTGCATGGTTCACACTCAATAGGTAGATTGGGCAGATCTGGCAATCCCCTTACACAATTATTATTTTTAGTTCTCAAGATCAAACCCTGACTAACATGGGCCAGTCTCCTATGCCATAATTCTAGACTGGACTTTTGAGGACTGGATTTTTCAGACACAGAAGTCTCAAATGTAACAGACTTCTTGGGTTTTGACAAAACTGGTTCAAAATTAGAATTTTTGATCACTTCAGGATAGGTGCAATAAATCCCATCTTTCAATTTAGCCGAAAACAAAATTCTTTCATGATTTTGAGTTTTGATTACACCTCCCTCTCCATTAAAACTTAAACCAGCTTTATCTATAATATTGCCAGCAATCAAATTCCTCCTTAGTGAAGGTGAATACAAAACATTTTTCAAAACAATATTTTCATCATTAAATTTTAAATGGATATTCCCTTTACCCTCAACCATGAAGGTTGAGTCATTAGTAGCTACCTGGACCTTCTCATTACTAACCTTTTCAAAAGTGGAAAAATAAGACAAGTCCTTACAAAAATGATGCGATGCGGCTGTGTCTACAACAAATGCATCGGCATCACAGTCAGTCTCTGAAAGGCAAGTCTGTACCAATAAGCAGGTATACTTATCTTTTTGATGTCTGCCGCGTACCCCCGGTGACTGGTTCCTTCTGACTGGCGAGAAACCGTTCCTCCTCTTCCGTGAGATGGACCTCTCCTTTGGCTCATTGCACCTCCGTGCGATGTGGCCTATTCCTCCGCATCTGTAACATGTGACAGCCCTTTGTCGGGTCCCCGACCTTGGCCTCCGCTGGTCAGATGCCGGAACTTGGCAGCCTGAAGTTGATTCGGTGAAGAGGACCGAAATCTCCGTCTGGTCTGCTTTTCGCTGTTGAAGTCTGGCCTCCTCCGCCAGGACAGCCTCCTCGACCCTGTTGAAGCTGAAGTTCGGGTCAGGCCAGGCCATGATTGCCTGTACTAACGATGAGAATTCATCAGGGAGCCAGCGCAATATATGGAATATTACCCTGTCCTTGTCCATCGGGTGGCGAATTCCTTCTAGTTGATCTGCGATCTCTCTAACCTTGGCAAAGTAGATAGCCAAACCCTCTTGTTTAGCCGGCCTCACCTCAAGGAACCGATTGAACAGAATCTGATGACGGACCCGGTCATCAGGTTCAAAGTAGAGTTTCAGCTTCTTCCAAGCCTCGACAGGACCAACTTCATTTTTAATCAACCTTTTAAACTCCGGCTCTATGTTTAAGTAAATGGTTGACAAAGCCCTATCACATTTGTCGCTGAAAGAGTCTTTCTGATCAGCACTCGTGGGTGCCTTTTCCTTTTCATTCACTATTTTCCATAGGCCCCTCTCTATCAATAAGAATTTTATATCCACCGACCAAGAGGAATAATTCTTTCCATTTAGTTTCGCTATACTTGGCGTGACCAAAGCCATGACTCAAACAAATTTTGAAGAACCGCCCCCCCAGTCACCAGGGATCCACAGCAGACATCCAAAAAGGACAACAATCAATTACCACTACAGGGTTGGGCTGGGCCCATAACCCTTGTTACCCTTAAACTCTAATAAGGTAGACTAAAATAATAGCAGAGCTTTAAAAAAGACAAAGATTAATTTATTAACGAATGTAAACATATTTTAACAACTGTAAACAAATCTAAGTAGAACTGACATATGGCCAAACTAAGAAGACATCTAGTTATCAAGAAAAAACCCCTATAATATCTAAAGACATAACATGATTAAATGTGTCATCCTGACTAGCAGGAACAAAGACACAAACATAAAGATTAAGTACACATTCTATAAACAGTGCAGAAAGTAAGAGAAGCAGCCAGCCTCACACTGGGCTTTTATCTGAAATACTATGTGATGTCATACCAACCTGAGCCAATCAGAGGTGATGACATCACAGACTCAAATCACTTCAGTTACAAAGTTAGAACTAGACAGTCCAAATTAAACAGACTTTTGACCAACCACGCTCTGCTACCAGGTCAAAAGTCTGTTTAATTTGGACTGTCTAGTTCTAACTTTGTAACTGAAGTGATTTGAGTCTGTGATGTCATCACCTCTGATTGGCTCAGGTTGGTATGACATCACATAGTATTTCAGATAAAAGCCCAGTGTGAGGCTGGCTGCTTCTCTTACTTTCTGCACTGTTTATAGAATGTGTACTTAATCTTTATGTTTGTGTCTTTGTTCCTGCTAGTCAGGATGACACATTTAATCATGTTATGTCTTTAGATATTATAGGGGTTTTTTCTTGATAACTAGATGTCTTCTTAGTTTGGCCATATGTCAGTTCTACTTAGATTTGTTTACAGTTGTTAAAATATGTTTACATTCGTTAATAAATTAATCTTTGTCTTTTTTAAAGCTCTCTGCTATTATTTTAGTCTACCTTATTAGAGTTTAAGGGTAACATCACCAGACACCCGCCCACCCAGGGGTCGAGAGATGGCGACTGCGTGCTTGGGGGATTTTCGCGCGAAAATCCCCCAAGCACGCAGGAGCCCTCGAGACCCCCAACCTCGCCCTCACCAGACACCCGCCCACCCAGGGGTCGAGAGATGGCGACTGCGTGCTTGGGGGATTTTCGCGCGAAAATCCCCCAAGCACGCAGGAGCCCTCGAGACCCCCAACCTCGCCCTCACCAGACACCCGCCCACCCAGGGGTCGAGAGATGGCGACTGCGTGCTTGGGGGATTTTCGCGCGAAAATCCCCCAAGCACGCAGGAGCCCTCGAGACCCCCAACCTCGCCCTCACCAGACACCCGCCCACCCAGGGGTCGAGAGATGGCGACTGCGTGCTTGGGGGATTTTCGCGCGAAAATCCCCCAAGCACGCAGGAGCCCTCGAGACCCCCAACCTCGCCCTCACCAGACACCCGCCCACCCAGGGGTCGAGAGATGGCGACTGCGTGCTTGGGGGATTTTCGCGCGAAAATCCCCCAAGCACGCAGGAGCCCTCGAGACCCCCAACCTCGCCCTCACCAGACACCCGCCCACCCAGGGGTCGAGAGATGGCGACTGCGTGCTTGGGGGATTTTCGCGCGAAAATCCCCCAAGCACGCAGGAGCCCTCGAGACCCCCAACCTCGCCCTCACCAGACACCCGCCCACCCAGGGGTCGAGAGATGGCGACTGCGTGCTTGGGGGATTTTCGCGCGAAAATCCCCCAAGCACGCAGGAGCCCTCGAGACCCCCAACCTCGCCCTCACCAGACACCCGCCCACCCAGGGGTCGAGAGATGGCGACTGCGTGCTTGGGGGATTTTCGCGCGAAAATCCCCCAAGCACGCAGGAGCCCTCGAGACCCCCAACCTCGCCCTCACCAGACACCCGCCCACCCAGGGGTCGAGAGATGGCGACTGCGTGCTTGGGGGATTTTCGCGCGAAAATCCCCCAAGCACGCAGGAGCCCTCGAGACCCCCAACCTCGCCCTCACCAGACACCCGCCCACCCAGGGGTCGAGAGATGGCGACTGCGTGCTTGGGGGATTTTCGCGCGAAAATCCCCCAAGCACGCAGGAGCCCTCGAGACCCCCAACCTCGCCCTCACCAGACACCCGCCCACCCAGGGGTCGAGAGATGGCGACTGCGTGCTTGGGGGATTTTCGCGCGAAAATCCCCCAAGCACGCAGGAGCCCTCGAGACCCCCAACCTCGCCCTCACCAGACACCCGCCCACCCAGGGGTCGAGAGATGGCGACTGCGTGCTTGGGGGATTTTCGCGCGAAAATCCCCCAAGCACGCAGGAGCCCTCGAGACCCCCAACCTCGCCCTCACCAGACACCCGCCCACCCAGGGGTCGAGAGATGGCGACTGCGTGCTTGGGGGATTTTCGCGCGAAAATCCCCCAAGCACGCAGGAGCCCTCGAGACCCCCAACCTCGCCCTCACCAGACACCCGCCCACCCAGGGGTCGAGAGATGGCGACTGCGTGCTTGGGGGATTTTCGCGCGAAAATCCCCCAAGCACGCAGGAGCCCTCGAGACCCCCAACCTCGCCCTCACCAGACACCCGCCCACCCAGGGGTCGAGAGATGGCGACTGCGTGCTTGGGGGATTTTCGCGCGAAAATCCCCCAAGCACGCAGGAGCCCTCGAGACCCCCAACCTCGCCCTCACCAGACACCCGCCCACCCAGGGGTCGAGAGATGGCGACTGCGTGCTTGGGGGATTTTCGCGCGAAAATCCCCCAAGCACGCAGGAGCCCTCGAGACCCCCAACCTCGCCCTCACCAGACACCCGCCCACCCAGGGGTCGAGAGATGGCGACTGCGTGCTTGGGGGATTTTCGCGCGAAAATCCCCCAAGCACGCAGGAGCCCTCGAGACCCCCAACCTCGCCCTCACCAGACACCCGCCCACCCAGGGGTCGAGAGATGGCGACTGCGTGCTTGGGGGATTTTCGCGCGAAAATCCCCCAAGCACGCAGGAGCCCTCGAGACCCCCAACCTCGCCCTCACCAGACACCCGCCCACCCAGGGGTCGAGAGATGGCGACTGCGTGCTTGGGGGATTTTCGCGCGAAAATCCCCCAAGCACGCAGGAGCCCTCGAGACCCCCAACCTCGCCCTCACCAGACACCCGCCCACCCAGGGGTCGAGAGATGGCGACTGCGTGCTTGGGGGATTTTCGCGCGAAAATCCCCCAAGCACGCAGGAGCCCTCGAGACCCCCAACCTCGCCCTCACCAGACACCCGCCCACCCAGGGGTCGAGAGATGGCGACTGCGTGCTTGGGGGATTTTCGCGCGAAAATCCCCCAAGCACGCAGGAGCCCTCGAGACCCCCAACCTCGCCCTCACCAGACACCCGCCCACCCAGGGGTCGAGAGATGGCGACTGCGTGCTTGGGGGATTTTCGCGCGAAAATCCCCCAAGCACGCAGGAGCCCTCGAGACCCCCAACCTCGCCCTCACCAGACACCCGCCCACCCAGGGGTCGAGAGATGGCGACTGCGTGCTTGGGGGATTTTCGCGCGAAAATCCCCCAAGCACGCAGGAGCCCTCGAGACCCCCAACCTCGCCCTCACCAGACACCCGCCCACCCAGGGGTCGAGAGATGGCGACTGCGTGCTTGGGGGATTTTCGCGCGAAAATCCCCCAAGCACGCAGGAGCCCTCGAGACCCCCAACCTCGCCCTCACCAGACACCCGCCCACCCAGGGGTCGAGAGATGGCGACTGCGTGCTTGGGGGATTTTCGCGCGAAAATCCCCCAAGCACGCAGGAGCCCTCGAGACCCCCAACCTCGCCCTCACCAGACACCCGCCCACCCAGGGGTCGAGAGATGGCGACTGCGTGCTTGGGGGATTTTCGCGCGAAAATCCCCCAAGCACGCAGGAGCCCTCGAGACCCCCAACCTCGCCCTCACCAGACACCCGCCCACCCAGGGGTCGAGAGATGGCGACTGCGTGCTTGGGGGATTTTCGCGCGAAAATCCCCCAAGCACGCAGGAGCCCTCGAGACCCCCAACCTCGCCCTCACCAGACACCCGCCCACCCAGGGGTCGAGAGATGGCGACTGCGTGCTTGGGGGATTTTCGCGCGAAAATCCCCCAAGCACGCAGGAGCCCTCGAGACCCCCAACCTCGCCCTCACCAGACACCCGCCCACCCAGGGGTCGAGAGATGGCGACTGCGTGCTTGGGGGATTTTCGCGCGAAAATCCCCCAAGCACGCAGGAGCCCTCGAGACCCCCAACCTCGCCCTCACCAGACACCCGCCCACCCAGGGGTCGAGAGATGGCGACTGCGTGCTTGGGGGATTTTCGCGCGAAAATCCCCCAAGCACGCAGGAGCCCTCGAGACCCCCAACCTCGCCCTCACCAGACACCCGCCCACCCAGGGGTCGAGAGATGGCGACTGCGTGCTTGGGGGATTTTCGCGCGAAAATCCCCCAAGCACGCAGGAGCCCTCGAGACCCCCAACCTCGCCCTCACCAGACACCCGCCCACCCAGGGGTCGAGAGATGGCGACTGCGTGCTTGGGGGATTTTCGCGCGAAAATCCCCCAAGCACGCAGGAGCCCTCGAGACCCCCAACCTCGCCCTCACCAGACACCCGCCCACCCAGGGGTCGAGAGATGGCGACTGCGTGCTTGGGGGATTTTCGCGCGAAAATCCCCCAAGCACGCAGGAGCCCTCGAGACCCCCAACCTCGCCCTCACCAGACACCCGCCCACCCAGGGGTCGAGAGATGGCGACTGCGTGCTTGGGGGATTTTCGCGCGAAAATCCCCCAAGCACGCAGGAGCCCTCGAGACCCCCAACCTCGCCCTCACCAGACACCCGCCCACCCAGGGGTCGAGAGATGGCGACTGCGTGCTTGGGGGATTTTCGCGCGAAAATCCCCCAAGCACGCAGGAGCCCTCGAGACCCCCAACCTCGCCCTCACCAGACACCCGCCCACCCAGGGGTCGAGAGATGGCGACTGCGTGCTTGGGGGATTTTCGCGCGAAAATCCCCCAAGCACGCAGGAGCCCTCGAGACCCCCAACCTCGCCCTCACCAGACACCCGCCCACCCAGGGGTCGAGAGATGGCGACTGCGTGCTTGGGGGATTTTCGCGCGAAAATCCCCCAAGCACGCAGGAGCCCTCGAGACCCCCAACCTCGCCCTCACCAGACACCCGCCCACCCAGGGGTCGAGAGATGGCGACTGCGTGCTTGGGGGATTTTCGCGCGAAAATCCCCCAAGCACGCAGGAGCCCTCGAGACCCCCAACCTCGCCCTCACCAGACACCCGCCCACCCAGGGGTCGAGAGTCGCTGCGATCAGATCTCAGATCTCAGATCTCAGATCTCAGATCTCAGATCTCAGATCTCAGATCTCAGATCTCAGATCTCAGATCTCAGATCTCAGATCTCAGATCTCAGATCTCAGATCTCAGATCTCAGATCTCAGATCTCAGATCTCAGATCTCAGATCTCAGATCTCAGATCTCAGATCTCAGATCTCAGATCTCAGATCTCAGATCTCAGATCTCAGATCTCAGATCTCAGATCTCAGATCTCAGATCTCAGATCTCAGATCTCAGATCTCAGATCTCAGATCTCAGATCTCAGATCTCAGATCTCAGATCTCAGATCTCAGATCTCAGATCTCAGATCTCAGATCTCAGATCTCAGATCTCAGATCTCAGATCTCAGATCATCCGGTTAAAATGATAAAATAGAAAAAAATTTTTCGAATAAAAATTTTTATTTTAAAAAAATAATTTCAAAATTATAGATAGTGGAAAAAATTAAAAGGACGTAGAAAACTACAAAATAACATCCAAAGTCTAAAGAATTTGAAGAGTTTGAAATGACCTGAACTAAGTATTTAAAAGACGAAATTCAACAAATTTTTATTTTCGGTTTCAGCTTCAATAGATACCCATAAAAAATTTCTGTTCAAATGTTTTAAAACATTTTCAAATCATTTACCATTAATATAGTAGTTGTATGGTGTAAAATATACCCAAGGGTGTTTAAATCATTTTTTATTTTGTTAAACTGATCATTGAAAAGTTTAACTAATAATTTTTATCTTGATGAAACAAATATTCCGATTACAAATTTCAGTTATGCGATCTTAGAAACTTTTAATTTCGAAAAAACTTAAAATATTTTGTTGTTAACAAAACTTATTGAAGTTTTTTCGAAATCAAAAGTTTCTAAGATCGCATAACTGAAATGTGTAATCGGAATATTTGTTTCATCAAGATAAAAATTTTATTTAAACTTTTCAATGATCAGTTTAACAAAATAAAAAATGATTTAAACACCCTTGGGTATATTTTACACCATACAACTACTATATTAATGGTAAATGATTTGAAAATGTTTTAAAACATTTGAACAGAAATTTTTTATGGGTATTTATTTAAGCTGAAACCGAAAATAAAAATTTGTTGAATTTCGTCTTTTAAATACTTAGTTCAGGTCATTTCAAACTCTTTGAATTCTTTAGACTTTGGATGTTATTTTGTAGTTTTCTACGTCCTTTTAAATTTTTCCACTATCTATATTTTTGAAATCATTTTTTTATTGATAATTTTAACACTTATAAAGTTTAATGGATAATTAAGTTTTTAATTTTGTTTTCCATTTTAACCGGATGATCTGACATGAGATCTGAAAGAAATGATTAGTAGTCCACTTACCTTAAGAAATGCGCTGATCCAGCACGGCTTCTACTAGTTCAGGGCCAGTTGCGCTTGCAGTGACGGACAGAGTGCCCTACGATCCTGGTTCGGAGGAAGCCCCTGCCAGCTCCATAGGTACAATGCATAAGGTGTGGGGAAATTTTATTTAGTTCAGGGGAAGTTTACAACTTTTTCCGGGAAGTAACCATAAAATGAATTCGCATTCAAATTGTCGTTTAAATTAGTGCACCAAATGCTGAATTTAACTTCTAAAAGGTTGTGAAGTCGGGATTGTCAGAAAGCTTCTGCAACTCATCAAGTTTTCTAGGGCTGTATCATAAGTATTATAGGGCTGTGATTTTTATGTAATTAAAAATCCAAATTAAGTACACACTGATGAACCAACGATAGTAAAAGAGTTACGTGATTTTGACAACGCTGGAACTAGTATTTCGGAGGGGAGACTGGTGGAAGTAGAGGGGCAGTTGATCGAAAGAGGAAGACATTTGCTTGCATACAGGGTGTTCGGAAACACCGTGAACAAACTTTGAGGGGTGGTAGAGGAGACCTAGACAAGAATATTTCGAATAGGAATGGGGGTCGCAGATGCACCTTTAAGGAGCTAGAACCCCTAATGTAGTACGAGGGAGTTCCTAAAGGCGGTTTTGCCAAGGCCCGTTTTACGAAACAAAACATAATAGAATGAACAAAAATTATTGCACGAGGTACAGTAGTATCCATACTACTTCCACCATAAATTTGAACAAAATTGGACCACTTGTTAATCCGTGGGGTAAGTAAAACGTGCAATATTTGTTCTCTTAGTGTAATGGTATTTGTGAAACCAACTTCCATAAAAAATACCATAACACTAAGGGAACTCATATTGCACGTTTTGTAATTCACCCCACGGATTAACAAGTGGTCCAATTTTGTTCAAATTTATGGTGGAAGTAGTATGGATACTGCTGTACCTCGTGCAATAATTTTTTTTCATTCAATTGTGTTTTGTTTCATAGAACGGGCTTTAGGAAAACCGCCTTTTGGAACGCCCTCGCACTACATTAGGGGTTCTAGCTCCTTAACGGTGCATCTGCGACCCCCCATTCCTATTCGAAATATTCTTGTCTAAGTCCCCTCTACCACCCCTCAAATTTGTCCACGGTTTTTCCGAACACCCCGTATGCAAGCAAATGTCTTCCTCTTTCGATCAACTGCCCCTCTACTGACACCTGTCTCCCCTCCGAAATGCTAGATCCAGCGTTGTCAAAATCACGTAACCCTTTTACTATCGTTGGTTCATCAGTATAAATCGCAGCCCTAATAAATAATACATATAATGAATTGATTCCTTAATTTATTACATAAAACTAATAAAACTGGTTCATGCAAAATGTAGTTTTAGCTGTAAATAATTTGTAGTAAATACCAAAAGGGGTTATTAGTTAGAAAACTTGCTGAGTTAAAGAAGCTGCATTTTTCAAAATGGTTTTACATAATACATAAATACCGGAATCTAACAATTATCTTTTTCTGCCAAATATGCAAGTTTCATTGCTAAAAAAACTTTTAGATCGAAATCCTCGAATATGCGGGGGTAACATTGATCAACCGCGAATATGAGAGAGCCCACTCTACTTTACGCAGTAATACTATAAAAATCAAGACTACTATTTTTTCATAATAATTAATTTCATGAAACGATAAAATAGCAAATGATATAACATTAAACTATAATATGTATCAAAGAAAAATTTTTTTAATTCAATAGAGCTGCTTTTATGCATCTTTCAAAAATTAAAATACATTTCACTTATCTAATCAATAAAATAGTTTACCTCAAAAAGAAATTAAATGCTGTCAATATAAAAGAGAAACAACCAATCCTTTATGTAAATAAAAATCAAATAAAAGACTACATTTTGAATTTTAAATAATTTTTATTTTCCATGGTCATTTTCACAAAGACTGGAAAATCTGAAAAAAAAAATGTAACAGCTGTTATGACAACAATTATAAAACAAATTATTAGTTAATTAAGAATATCATTTTAAGCTAGAATAAGGTAATTAATGGGAAGAAAATTTTTTTCTCTATCAGACTTAGGGAACGTACCCATTCAACGTGACCCATTTTTGACCCCTTCCCCCTTGGTGACCATCCGTAATATATGCCAAGACCCCCTCCCCCTATAGTTTTCACGTACTAATTCATAAATACAGTTTTCAATCATATTTTGCAAACAGAAAGTTTTAAAAAATTATTTTGGCTTAAATTGGTCTAATTTTAATAATGAATTTTGCTTAATTTTGTCGTATTAACTTAAGGAAATTGACCACTTGACGCACCCTTATCCCCCCCCTCCCCCTGAAAGGGTCACGTAGTATGGGTACGTTCCCTTAACAGCCTATGAAAGACATTTAAAAGTAACAAAATAGTTTGTTCTATTATATTTGTTCTTTTGGTTTTAGTATTCCAATAGGGACCGTTCAAATATTACGTAAGCACTTTTTTGGTCATTTATACAAAGCAAAGATAAGTAAACTTCAACCCCCCAGCCCTCCTCACAATAATTATGTAAGAAACTGCCGGACACCACTCCCCCCAAAATTTCGACATCCCTTTTAGTGTACTGGAGTTTTTTTTTCTCCTTGAAAGTTAGGCGACTTACATAAGGAGGAAGGAGCTGTCCTTTTTGGGTGCGACCCTAAGGAACTGTAAAGGAAAGTTTACTTCATCTGGGGAAAAATAGCAGCGATTGAAAAATTAAATTTAAGAGTTTACAATTCACATTTAAATTGAACCTCACAGAAATTCAGTAATTAAAAAAACTATATTTTACAAAAAAAAATCTTTGTACTTTAGTAATAACATAAACTGAAATTAAAATATGGTGACATTTTGGGATGAATTTTGATGAAAAAGACATATTTTGGGGGAATTTTGGACAAAGTTAAGTATTCTGGGAAAATACTGGTCCCTGGGACATTTTCTGCACCCCTGGGAGGCACCCGGAAGCACACAAAAAAATTCCAATAATTTTAGAAATTTGAATGAATTGAACAAGTTTGGATTATACTTTTGACTGAGTAATTTGTGGAGATAATTTGATTGGATATTAGTGGAGCCAATAGTTAAATTAAATCATGGAGTCGAAATATATATACAAGTTTTTTTTTTCAATTCGAGAAAAGTTAAACAGGAAATGATAAAATGGTCAAAAAATATCAGTACACAACCATTTTATCTTAACTTATTGATGGTAATGACAACTAAAGACTCACCGAGTATATGCAGAGTTCGTGCTCGACGAAATTGTGGAGGTGGCTATAGATAGTGGCAGGGTCTATCATCTCATGAGGCAGAAGTTGGGCTCCTTCCATTTATGGGCCTCACTTTCTCAGGAGCCGCATCCCCTTTGCCTTGAATCCTTGTGGAGCTTGTGTATTCCAAGTGGCACACGACGACACCAAAATGAAGAATCTGGAAATAAAATAACGAAATAAAGTATGTGTAAGCAATATTTTAAGAGAGATAATTATAGAAAGGGATAAAGACGAGCTTACTTCAGAAAATGCGGTCTTAGCTGCCATTTCATACACATATATTTCATCACAATCTCTAGAGATGGGAGGCGTCGATAAACCGTACGTGGTCCAAGACTGCGGCTATCTGTAGTAATTGGATTCACTTTCTGCCTCGATGAATCGAATTGCTCATCGATTTGCAATCTGAAAAACAATAATTAAAGAAAATTATTCTACTTGTTTTTGTAACAAAAAAATTATGTACACTATAAATCCCTTATTTTAAAAATAATTTAAAATCTATACTATCTTTTGTCTTATTTTTAAATTAAACGTAGCTATCTTAATCTTATAATATCAAAAACTACCCAGAAAAATCAAAAAAATATCTTGAGTCATTCATTAAAAAATTGTTTAATGAAAGCTAAGTAACAAAAAATATTTAAAAAATAGATTCTTCTACAATAAAAATAGTTTCCAGGATTAAAAGCTAAAATAGTTTCTGTAATATTTTAAAAAACTTTAGCTTAAGTATCGTAATTTTAGTTTCTGTGTTCGGTCAAAATGAGATTTCCCCAAATTTCAAATGCATTTTTTTAATTAATTTTAATTTTTTAGGTAAATTATGACTACAAATCTTCCCAGTAACTAGAAACATAACTAAACAAACGATAATTAGGTTTAAAAGTTATTAAGTTAATAGTTTTTTGTGGTTCCTGAAAATTTGTAGTATCCGAAGGAGAAAGCATGGTTTTTGACCGTTTGCTCCTCATGCACTAGCGGATCCAGGGGGGGGGCTAGGGGGCTCAAGCCTCCCCCCCAAAAATGAAAAGTTTTACTCTATATAGTATGACATTTTATGTACTAAAATGAAAAAAAACCTGTTACTTTAAGGTCAAATTCTAAAAATAATAATAATTCACTACCTTTTCCGTATTACCATTAACAAGAAGATTCAATTGGATTATGAAAATTCTTAGCCCCCCCCCAAAACTAAATCCTGGATCCGCCACTCTCCTCATGTATGTGTTAAAATGATTTAAAATAATCTACATCAGGGCCGGCCCTAGGGTAGGGCGCTCCGGGCGGCCGCCCGGAGCGCAATGATCTAGGGGCTCCAAAATCATGGAAAATGAAAATAAACTGATAAAAATATTAAGTTACAGTACAGGCTTTTATAAAATGCACTAAAACTAAAAAGTAAAGAATATTTTTTAGGACACTTGTAAGTATACCAAATTCCATTGAAATCGGTTCACGGGAATTTTCTCAAAAACGCGTTGTAAGATTTGACCGATAGTTGACAAGATAAAGACTAAGAGGCGGGCAGGCGCCGCTCAGCAGAGAACAACAATTTTGAAACCAAGCGAAACAATACAGCCCTTTTTAACTGCATATAAAAAGGAAGTAGACTTGAAACAATGCATTATTTGCCCCTAGACTTCGGCTGGTGCGAAACAAAATAGTTTTTTAAATTGTTAGTGCAAAAAGCTTTAAAAACGTGCTTGTGCAAATTGTCCAGTGCGTTTGGTTTCTGTGAAGGTGTTTTATTTTTTGTTTTAATTTTTAAAAACTAATAAAATCCATCAGACATAAGCCAAAAAAGGGTGGGGGGTAGATTTCAAAAATTAGAGTTTAGATCAAAACATGGCTAGTGTGATATCAAATGAAAGGTAATTGAGTCTGGAGTTGAATGAAATACATTTTTTATCTGATGATTGAGAAAAATAAGAAAGATTAAATAAATAAGAAATAAAACACAATATTTTATATTTCTTTTATTATATGTAAATTATAGTTTTTATTTTATTTTAAGATGTTTATGGATTTCTCAGAAGGTTATAATGCCATTATTTTCATTATTTTTTATTAAAAAGAAGATTTGGTTAAAACGCTTTGAATCGCTCCTTATATACTGACATTTTGTTTCATATTCTGAGAAATGTAAGCTATTTATATAATTCTTTTGAGGAATTGATAGTGGAAGCAAAAAAATCCTCAGACAGCTGGCACCATGATTTGTAATAGTGCTTTGTAAAAAAATTATTCAGTTTTCTTGGAAAAAATAAGAATGTTTTCTATGATTCAAAAGTATTTACGGAAATTCAGAATGAGATTTCAAAGAATTATCAAAAGAAAAGGCAAAATTTGCTTTGAAAACAAAGTTTCACAAGCAAGAAACTTACTTCACTAATATTTTTGAACCGATCATTTTTGTTTTATTTTTTGAATTATAAAAAGGTAAATCCACATTTAATATGTTTTAAAATACTAAATAAATTAATGTATGATTATAGGTAGCTACTAATGCAAGAAAATTAAGATACGCAACAACGCAACTCCATAAATCTAAAAATTAACTAATAAAAATGCTTCCCGTGCAAGTTCAGGGTATATCAGCTAATACATTTTAAGTGTAATAATAAAACATTTCAAATAAAACAACTGAATTATAGTTAATTTCTGCAATTTAATTATTCTTAGAAGTTTCTAGCGTTGAAAAGAAACCAAATAACGCCTTAAAAGGACAAAAAACGATAAAAATAAAGCAAAAATTAGACAAATTATTCTGAAAAAATCTTTTATGAGGTATTAATGATGATAGTTCCTTGCATTTTAATATATTTTTACCCTAAAAATAGAGCCATTGGCACGTTTTACGCATGGGGTCTATTAGAACCCACAAGGGGGATATGTGACTTCGTTCTGAAGAGAGTAGGAAGGTTAAAAAAACGGGGAGGGGGGCGCAAAATTAAGGTTTTACCCGGAGCGCCAAAATGTCTAGGGCCGGCCCTGTCTACATAATTGTTTTTGTGCAATTTATTACCAAAATTTATTATTAAATATATAAAAAGCTTTCAAACATCTTAATAAATTATGTAATAATGGTATTTACAAGCATATCATGCAGTTTCTAGAGCTCCGAGGGATATTTTCAATACGAAACACAGCAGTCAAAAGAACTGCCTTTGAGGGTTCTAGGTATGAGCTCCTTGTGTTAATTCATAAATAAATTAGAAATTCAATTTAAAGTTAAACTAAAAGATCCTATTTTTATCTAGATTGTTATTTTCATGCAGAAAATAGAAAAGCGTTCTTCGTAACAGTTGAAGGACAATAAATTTCAGTTACTTACGTTTAATGGAGTTAAATCACTGCTTCAAACAAAGCTCTTTGTCAGAAATCAACACAGATGGAGCCGACTCACATAATTGAAGGTGGAAAAGATGCATTGAAATAGAAAAAAATATTAGAAAACATCTAGTTTCATAAGAAAAAATCAGATAGGCAAAACAAGATTTTTTTTCTAATAAAAAAACAGTTTATAAATAGCAAATAAAATTGTTATATGCACTTCAACATTTAAAATTAAGATGTACGATACTTGCAATTATACCGAACTGGATGGAAAAATAAAACTACAAAACGATACCATATGCCAGAATGTTAATCCTGTATAATTCCTACTACCAGAAATAAGTATTTAAAAAATTTTCGAGTCCCAAATAATACTTAAAGAACCCATTGAAAAAATTCAATTATATCTTGAACGGTTTATTTTGCCAGTTTTTGTGGAAAAAACGCAATGTTTACGTTTTAAAGTGATACAGGATCCTGAAAACAGTCATGAATACATTTTGGCACTGTCTATTTGGACGGCCTTTTTTCAACTAAACTCTACTCTAATTTCCACGGCCCGGCGTTCCATTGGTGGGTTCTATCACTAAGCGCCAAGACTGCTACGTAACCACGAGACCTACAGCGCATGCTCCACGGGCCGTTTGGGCCGTCCAAATAGACACTTCGATACATTTTACTAAAATAATGAACATTTTTTTTAATAAAATAAGGTTTTCAGAATAGTTATACTTTTTACCAAAGTTTCATGTTCGAAATTTTTTTTTTTGAAAAACTGTTAATTATTTGAGATTTCAAACGAAGGTTATTTTGGTTCATGTACATTTAAGAATAGGATGTATGGTTCCGGAAGTTCTGTTTGTATTATTTATTTTCAAAATGGCGGATAGAAAATAAGACCGCAAACGACGGATTTTCGTAAATTTTTTTCAACCGCTTTAAAAACTGTGAAAAATGCATTATGCATTTTGCTGTATATTTGCAATGTTTAAATTAAGATGTCAAGATTTGAGACGATTTGATTAGTTTACGAATGTGTTAAAACGATAAAGTACTAGGGCCTTCAAATAGACTCCAACCTCAAATGGAAATCACATAGGTTTTTTTTGTCTAATACGTTGATATTTTTGTTATATAAATGTAATCATCTAAAAGATAACGTTGATTTGAAATTCCTGAAAAAACTTTATTATACCTGGGTTCATCCCAGGATTCATTATGATTTATCAATATGGGGAGGGGGTGATTACATTACTATACAAATATTTGAAAACCTTCAGAAAATATTTTTAAAAATAATTTTACATTTCACTAATCATAGCATCACATTATTTTCCTATAAAGATCTAAATATTCTTCCCCTTAAACATTTACTCTTTCACAAAAATTGTTTCAAAATCCGAATTTATGCTCAATGAAAACTTTATCTTTTCATTATTTCACCAGAAGGTGCTATTATTGCAGCAATAACTTTAAAAAACAATAAAACATGCTGAAAAATGTTACTCTATGCTGATCTTTATATATTTACATATTATTTGTTCACCTATAAGACCTATATGGATCAACCGATCTCAGGTGATATTTCGTCGCTTAAGGCGCAAAATAACATAACTGCATTTTGCCTATTTTGCAGGAGATGAAAAAAACAGTTTGGCTATCTACAGTGGCGGATCCAGCGGGGGGGGGCACAGGGGCCCGTGCCCCCCCGTCATAATTCCAACTACCTAAAAAATTTGGTGACGCGAAAAAACCGTTCAATGCAAAAACCGTTCAAAAAACAAAAAAATTCATAGCTTTACACATGTAATTAATTTGCTTTTATTTTATTGAACGGTTTTTGTATTGAACGGTTTTTTCGTATATCCAAAAATTTTGATTTTTCGTAAAATAAATGTTTTTTTTTATTTGTACAAAAAAACTAAAAAGAAATCTCTACTTTCAACCCAAAAGCGTGAGCGCTTTCTTCGCAACGCGGTATCTCCAATTCTGAGAAAGAAGATTTCGGTCACATGCATATTCCAGGAAGAGAACTGGGCTAGAGGGATCTCTTTTCCTTTTCAACGGGGGGGGCACGGGTTTCGTGAAGGGAACGCTTGGACGCAACATGCTGAATGAATAGGCCGGGCGTCTAGGGGGTGTTGCGCGTATTCGTTGGTTTTAAGTGACTAAAAGTTTCATGAAAACAAATCAAAACTTTGGTGAGTACAACTATTTTAAAATCATTTTTGTATCTACTCAATTTTATAAGTATAAAATGGAGGAGAGGGGTTTTTGATCAATTGAAGGAGAGAAATAAGCTTTGCTTTGTTTCGATACAATCAAGGCGATTTTTAGTAACTTTTCACTTATTAGAAATATTTTGAGTTTCTGGATTTGCGTTATGGAAGCCCCGACCGTTTAATTTTGCTAATTTTTCACCTAAGTTTTTTCATGCATCAAAATTCAATGGAAAAGAAAGTTGAAGATTCTTCGGACGTTTAATCCAGCTAAGCAATAACTAACACAGCCTTTTTACCTAAAACCAGTCGATTTTACAGATTGGACCAAAATGGGTCTATTCAACTTTCACCTTAACTCTCGCTCCATTCACGTTAATTTTTCTTCGTACATTCTTTGTACTTTTCTAGTCAAGGGCGTATAAAGGGCGGCGAAGGGGTTCTGGCCCCCTCTTCGAAATTCTGACTAAATATAAAGCAAGTTAAAATCCTGTTTCTTTTAGGGTCAAATTTCCAAAAATATTCTGGGGATGTCCCCCCATTTTGCACTTACAACATTCTATTACTCACAACTTTTTACATTAAATTCATCACCATGCAAAATCCTACCTAAAAATATGTTTACGAAATTCGGGCTAGAGGTACAAAAACTAGTTCAAAACCTGTTTTTTAGGGTCGATTTTTAAAAAATTTTCTGGAGGAGATCCCCCAGACCCCCCTTGAGTACTTCGAATTGAATTATTTACAACTTTTCTTATATTCAGTTCTTTAAGGCGTAACTTTCACCCAAAAAGTATTTAAAAGTTTCATTAAACCTATTAAATATGCACGAGAAGGCTGGGGGATAATTTTGGGCCCCTCCCGAAATAAATTTATACACACGCCACTGTTTCTAGTGATACTACAAAATGTATTACGAGAACCTATTTAAAGGAGTAAGATTTTCAAAAATTTCTCGGGGGCATTCCCCCGAACCCCCTTTTAAAACGGTTTTACCTTTCGGATATTTGAATAACTAGACATTTGCTTTTAATCTAATGGGGGAAGTAAATAAATTAAACAATATTTTAGTTATAATTTAACCACATAGTTAGTATATATAATTTTTGAATAACCCGCTTATATACAGAAATATAATAGAAGCCTTTTTTGGGACTTGTAACATTGAAGTTCATTTTTACTTGCAAAAGAGATTAATACGAAAGTGTGACTTGTGAAAGTGTGACCCCCCGTCAAATTTTTCTGGATCCGCCACTGGCTATCTATATCTATAAAATCCAAATACCATTCATTCATTCATTCATAACACTCATCACGAAATCTCCAAAACTGCCGGACCGATAGGCTTGAAATTTGACAGAGACCTTCATCTCAGCCATTAGACGCGCACTAAGAAACGATTTTAAAATCAAACGACTCCTTCCCTGTTTTTCGGCGCTTTTTCGACTCCGTTTTACCCATTGAAATAACATTGTATACAATACTGGCAAAAAAAATCGACTCAGACCCTATATCTCCGGAACGGCTTGTGATATAAAGACAAATAAGGTATCATTTTTCATGATTTGAAGTATTCTATATACAGAAAATTTTTCAAGTTCTTAGGGGGTCGTCTTCATATTAAACGAAGCACCAACTTTCGTTTTTCCTATGGAAACCATCAAAGATTATTCCAGATTCTGAAAGAGCACCCTCTAAAACCCCCCAAAACCAGTTTTCATGCCATTTGGTCCCCAAATGAAGCCAGGAGTGGGGGTTGAAGTTCGTCGAATTTACGTTGAAATCTCGTTTTTTACGTTGAATTCTCGATTTTGATCCTGCGGGGTTGATGGTTGAAAGGATCAAAATCGAGAATTCAACGTAAAAAACGAGATTTCAACGTAAATTCGATGAACTTCAACCCCCACTCCTGGCTTCATTTGGGGACCAAATGGCATGAAAACTGGTTTTAGGGGGTTTGCTTCGTTTAATATGAAGACGACCCCCTAAGAACTTTAAAAATTTTCTGTATATAGAATACTTCAAATCATGAAAAATGATACCTTATTTGTCTTTATATCACAAGCCGTTCCGGAGATATAGGGTCTGAGTCGATTTTTTTTGCCAGTATTGTACATTGTTGAAATGCATAAAATGCAGGGTTTACTTCTCTATCTTAAGGCGACGTCTTGCCTCACTTGATAAAATATAATTTGAAAACGATTTATAATTTACAACGAAATTTAAGAAGAAAAACAGTGTGAATATCTGCATTTAAATACAACAGTAATCAGAACACCGAAATATATTAAAATAATTAATTACTTTCTTTAAGATTTTAATTTTCTTTAATTTATGGATCAAAAATTGAAAAGATTCCATGAAAACAGAGCTAAATTTTCAGTGTTTCACAGAGCATGGTTTACTAGACTGTAATCACTAGATTTTTTATTATAACTATAGCAATCTGTTTTTTACTTTTTAAGTAGTTTTTAAAAAAGTTGGTTATTTTAAGTAGAAAGCAGGATTTTAATGGTTTTTTACTTGATAACTTTTTATCAAGGGATTTTTGAAATTTATTTTATTTTGAAATTGAATTTTTGAGGAATTTTGAAAGGGCAGCGGGAATACTTCATGAAAATTCTGTTTAAGACTTTAAACACTAAATTTCAAATGACTGAGATGATTTCAATTAGATTGTTTTCATCACATAGAAAGGATAAATGTTTAATAGGCAAAAAATCGGGATGGAATGAGTTATCACATTTGGAACTGGGATGGAAAAAAGGCACCGGAAATACCGGGATGAAAATTTTTGGGAACACCGCCGGTATATGAAAATTATCGGGAAAACTGGGATATGAAAATTATCGGGAACACCGGGTTATGAAAAAGTACCGGGAACACCGGGTTATGAAAAAGTACCGGGAACACCGGGTTATGAAAAAGTACCGGGAACACCGGGTTATGAAAAAGTACCGGGAACACCGGGTTATGAAAAAGTACCGGGAACACTGGGATGTGAAAAGGTGCCGGGAAAACAGGGATATGAATATTACCAGGAAAACAGGGATATGAATATTACCAGGAAAACATGGATATGAATATTACCAGGAAAACAGGGATATGAATATTACCAGGAAAACGGGGATATGAATATTACCAGGAAAACGGGGATATGAATAGAGTAGGGACACCGGGGTGATTGGTGATACGAAAAATCGGACATAAACTTGGGAGAACATAAAAAAAAGGAATAAATACACTCCACCCGTGCAAGGCCGGGCAAATCAGCTAGTTAATTAAATAAAATAATATTATTATACAGTCGAATCCGCTTAATGTGATCACGGTTAATGTTATCAATCGGATAATGTTATCGGAATCGACAGGTCCCGATCATTCCTATTTAATTTAATGTAAAATACATCGTCTAATGTGATCAACTATGAATCATCAATCCGCTTAATATTATCGAAATTTTCCATATCCCCTTTAAAACGACCGCTTTTGGGTTCGAGTTTCATTTTGAAGGTTAATTTTTTACAAGTAAAAATCTTCTCCATGAGAACATCTGGCACTTCTTTTTTCTGAAATTCAGTATGGGTAAGAAAAATAAAACATTCCGTGTATTATATTGAAAGAAAACGGTTATGGGGGGGGGTCTGAATCCATACTTGTGATTGGTTAAAGAAACACCAAGATCCAGGCTTTGCAGATGTTTCTGATAAGAGATTTTGATTTTCCCTTGTTTAATGAAATTTAGATTATGTAATAAATAAGTGGTTTGTTGGAGTGGAAGGATATAATATAGCGGAAAAAAGAGAGACCTTTCTATAAAAATACACAGTAAGCGATTATTTTAATTTTATTAAGTGAACCAGTCTTATATTTTCCCCTTAAAATTTTTCCTAGTTTAAAAATAGAGTTCTAAATACATTTATTACGATTACATGATTTTGATTTTAAAGCAAACAATCTAGTAACACTGTTTGCTGTTTTTTGATATGAGATCGCTTATTGTTATCGATCGGATAATGTTATCAGTTTAGTCTCGGACAATTGCGATCACATTAAGCGGACTTAACTGTAGTTTTAAACCTTCATTTTAGGCCTTTTTGAGCGGGGATTGAGATGAAACGCTTCTCTCTGTGGCGGCGTCCCTAACAATATCAATGAAAGGCGTGCAATTATGTCATTTTGCCTTACGAATGCAGTTATGCTAAAATGACAAAATTGACGATTGCAGCGATTTGAGTCATTTTTTCGCAAAATCGTTGGTGCCAGGTGATCCGGGGCCGGGATTTGCATAAAGATTGATGCATAACTCAAAATGTCAGTTATGTCATTTTGCGCCTTAAGCGACGATTTATATTTTATTTTCAAGTAATTGCGTGCTTTTGATTTCAGATATTGGTCCGAGTCCTGAGAATTATATATTTACTTCAGATTTGACAGTATTATAGAAAGAGTATAGCTGTGTGTTGTATTTACAAAGTAAATAAAGTTAAGTTATTCTATAAAGATTTTGGGTTCTGTTAAATATTCTTTCTTTCTCTTGAGCTTAGACATTAAAAATTCATAAATCATCATCAGCTTCAATAATTATAGGTTTGATTGATTAACAGTCAAATTTTTGTGTATGTATTGGAATTGTTAACTAGAACTGTGACGAAAGCGACGTCATACTACTGCTTAGCCAACGATAGGGAACGGGTCACGTGATTTTGACAGACTCTGAGGGAAGAAGCTGAGGGGCAGTTGATCGAAAGAGGAAGATACATTTACTCCCTCTAACCTTAGTTAGACCCTCTATATATACATAAAAAATCAGTATAATTCAATAAAGAAAAAAAAATCACGCGACCCGTTTTCTATCGTTGGCCAAGTAGTATAAGGGGGCTACAGACGCAGGGCCGCCCATAACTCTACCGGGCCCCCCGACAAAATTTTTTCACGGGCCCCCTAACTTTTTAATTTTTTGAAGTATGATAAGGAATTTACATTTCACAAAGTATCCCTTAAGTAAAATATACAGGGTATCTCAAAAGGTCGAGTAGAAAATTAGCATGCATGTCTGTCATGCCATGACCAACAAGATTTTCATAGCAACCCAAGTCCGCTAGAGGACAATGTTTGCTGGCGAAGGAGTAGCATTTATAACTACTTTATTCTACTGAAAACTTCATTTATTATTACAGATTCGGAGAGAGCACCCTCGAAAACCCCTGTAAACCGAATTTCATTAAATTCTGCCTGCAGGGACGGATCCAGGGGAGGGCTAAGAATTTCCAAACTCCAATCGAATCTTCTTTTTGAATTTAATATGGAAAGGGTAGTGGAGTTATCTTGCTCCAACTACTAAAAGGGGGGACTGGGGGTACTCCCCCAGAAAATTTTTGGAAATTAAAGTAAAAAACCCTCTTTTTCAACTCGTTTTGATACGCCTCATCCGAATTTCGGATATAGGTTTTATGGTAGAATTTCCGCGTTTTGACGAACTTAATATAAAATAAGGTTGTAATAATAGAGTTACAAGTACCAAGGGGGTCTGGGGGTTCTCCCCCAGAAAATTTTTCAAAATTTCACCTTAAAATAACAGGGTTTTAACTCATTTTGGTGCATAAAATGCCATAGCGAGAAATATTGGTATAGCTTTTTCCAGTGTGCGGGAAGTGGTCACGTGGGGAAGGGGTTGTGTTATCTCATGTTTCAGAATTTGATTGGAGATGAAACTTCTGAAAAAGAGACCGACCACTTTTGACGGGCCCGTCCGTTTCGGGAACATATGCTAAATGATATGAATTCAGCGAGTTCAATTTTTATTTGGAAAATAAACAAAACATCTAGTACAGACTTTGACTAAAAAAAACAAAGTGGAACTCGTGGGCCCGGGCCCCTTAAAGCTCCGGGCCCTCCGACATTTGTCGGGGTTGCTGCCCCCTATGGGCGGCCCTGTACAGACGAGCAACTTGGTCGTCAACCGGGTTGATGATTTTTCCACGGATTGCCAACCTGGTTGACAACCAAAATGTAAACAATGAATAAAAAATTAATCAGATTGTAACAAAATATATTTTAGTACTTTAAATATAAAATTATATTTTATTACATCATTCTCTCGAGCTAAAATTATATTATATAAATTTTTAAAGCATAGATTTTTTTATTTTCCTGATAGCATATTCTGATTAAGCTCCGCCCACCAAGTTGACGATCAGATCATCAACTTGGTTGCAAACTTCGCAAAAATATTTAGACACCAGCCTATGTTGGCTCGGATTTTTGGTGAATACTTTATAATATTCGCCTGCTAGCCTAGCAGTGATATCTTTACTAATCTCTTCTCTAATCTTTTCTATGATTTCCCAAGAATTTTCCTCAACCTTTAACATAATGGGAGGGGGGACCCTTACTATTGGGGCTGGAGGAGCGTCATCAGTATCATTTTCGCTAGTCATATCGTGGGGAACACAAGATGCACTGGGTAATGAGATACTTTGATTTTGAGTATTTTTAGTTATGGGAGCACAATATGCACTGGTTGTATTGGGAACACATGATGCACTGGGATTGGTAATCAATAAATAATTTGTACTTGGAATACGCTTTGGTAAGTAACCTTGAGATAAACTACTGCTTACATTTATAGCACTTTGAATACTAGTATTGTTTAAGTCATGTTTACTGATTTTAGTCTGAGTGCCAGAAGCGGCTTCTCGAGTCGAATTCGCCGTTTCTCCCGTATTGGTATTTGTTAAGTATGTACGCTTTGTAGCTCTGGGTCTATTCTTAGTACTGGACTTGGAACTAGACCCCGAGCTGATTGACAAAGCCCTTTTAGAGTTTTTGTTTACTACCAAGGTTGACAACGAATCCAACTCGAGAGATAAGGAGTCGCACTTACCTTTGATTATGTTGAACTCAGTGTCGAGGCCTGCTAGAGCTGACTTTACATGGGCTGGCTGAGCATTTGTCACTATCAGGGTGCATGGAGCACATAACTGCCTTGGCTTCTCTCAATTTCTCCATTCTAGTCTCGAGAGTGGTAAGTTCATCTTTCATAACGTTGTATCTCTGCTCATCATCCATGTTGTTTGGAGCCAGAGATGTGTCCATTTCGGATTCTTGGGGGTTTGGAAATTCATCGTTCACATCATTATCACTTCCACTAGAGCTCAAAGAACTAGCTCTGGTTAAATCAATGTTGAGATCACCGCTGAGATCTGATCGACTGCGGACACTGCCTTTTGAGCGAGTCATTCTCCTGCCGGGTAATACACGGCTGACTCCTCAGTATTTTAGCACAAAAACACGCACTAGCACACTGCTATTGAGTACGCTGGACACTAATGAAACGCCGCACTCGAGGGCTGCTGAGCGGGAGGAGCGCCCGCTCTCTCCGGCCTTCGTCCCGGACTCTATCCGAAAGAAAATGCCCAACGCACACAGTTATATATACAGCTTTCTACAAACTGTTTCAGTTCAGTTCGCATTCCACATTCACATAGCTCTCTGGTTCACTTTAATATTCAAAGTGCATGCGGCACTCTGGTGCTTTCAAAAATAATTATTTTATTTTTCTATTTGCCGTTTAATTTTAACACTTATACGAATCGAACCAATCAAAAATATAACTAAATTTCAAATCAAATGTTGTAAGTTTTTTTACCTTTTACTCATTTACTTTATAAGGAAAAATATAACTGTAAAAGTTTTTCAAGTCTTCAAAATATTTGAAAATATTATATTTTATTTCTGAAAAAATTATACATTTTCAATAAAACAGTTAAATTTAAAACTTAAACTTTTTCAATTTTCTCAAAACATTCGGCGAGTGTTTGAGTCCACTCAGTTTTTATATTTGGGGATGTGATTCTCCCGCTTTTCCGGGGGGAGGGGATTTTTATAAATTTTTCCACTTACAATTTTTCATTCGGAAGGAAGGAAGGAATTTTTATCGCCGAGAGAAAAGAAAGTAATTTAAATTTTCCCTTTAACCCTTTATGCACCAAATTATTTTCCTCATCCAAAATACGTCAAGTTTACGTAACTGCTACTATAAGTAAACTAAATTTGGCCTTATATGACGAAAATTGGACGAATTCGGAACATTGGGAAGTGGGACTTACAAGTCCCTTCGGGACATAAAGGGTTGAAGTCAGGGGTAAATGTGGGTATAGTGGACACTTTAAGGAAAATTTTTGCTTAAATTCTTAATAAATACCAACCTATTTGCTTGGAATCGGTTATCATCCTATTTTTAGGTCAATTGGATCTTCTTCTTTCGATTTTACCATTAAAATTTTTAATTAGATTGGGTAAAGTATTTTTAATTAATTTTTTAAAAGTACTCCAAATTGTATCTATAGTGATGGCCACCTTGATGTAGCTTTTGTATCTATGGTGGACACCTCTTGCATCTAGTGGACACCTCTTTTTCTGCCTATTTCATGAGGGGTTAATGCATGAAATTGAGGGTTTTTTTTGTTATAGTCATTTAGTTCTAATTAAATCTTCCTTCCCAACGAAATGTATTTTAGATCAAATCAAATTAGCTTTATTTAAAAAAATACCTGATAGTTTCCGGCCCAAAGCCTACGCTGTAGCGGATTTGAGAGGAGTTAAGCATGTAGTAATTCAATGTTTTAGAAACATTGGTTCCCAAAGCCAGAATGAAACCAAATTAATACAAAACTCATTTTAAAGCACAATCAACAGTTTATGAAGAATAACTGATTGAAATTAAATATTATTTATGTTTCTATTAGAAGCCATTGCGGTGTGGCCTGGCCACTAATGGAAAATCTAAGATTATGTGTTGGTAAAGTGGCCCCCCATAAATACTCGTAAAATCAAAATTTTCAAAAAAAAAATATTCATTATCATTTTATACACTCTTCTTTATCTTAATATAAATTTAAAAGTCAATCAAACGGTAATAAATACAAAAAAATCAGTTCCGAAATACCCGTTTCCTTACGCGATTCAATAAGCGAAATTTCAGTCTCTCGGCCGATGTTGTTATTTTCAAATATTTAAATATCCTTCCCATGCTGATCTGTGGTATCGGTGATCGGTGGTAATTTACCAGCTTACCTGATTGTACGATCTACTATGCCTATGAATTTTGACGCTGTTTGATGCCTCTAACTCGTTTTATTTCAAATTAATCAGCTATGTGGCCACTGTTGGTACAGTGTCCACTATACCCACATTTACCTTAATAAATATTTGTTCCCTCAACAAAAATATCCAATTTCTGCCTCGTTTACACCAAAAGTCTTGAACAATGTGTTGCTTTTTCTACAAAGCGCGGCAACTTCTTCCACTTAGGAGCTTCCACTAAATTTTGGTTTCCCGCGGAGTGTCGGTTAAAAGATTAAAGAAAGTTGACAACTAAAATTGGAAGGTTTGTTAATCCAAAACAACCATGAGACAAAAAGAAAAGGTCAGAAAAGTTACATACAGTGTTCCCTCGTTATTCGCGGTAGTTACGTTCCAAAATATACCGCGAATACCCGAAATCCGCGAATTACGAACCCAGTTTTAAAAGGCGCATATATGATAATATAACAGACATAACGGTTCGATTTTGTCATTTATTTCATAAAACTAATGAAACTGGTTCTCGCAAAGAGTAGTTTTAACTGTAAATTTTTCAGGAAGTTATCTTTTCATAGCAAAAGATTCACTTCGATTAGTCCTCTTTACTGATGCACGGTCAACCATATTTGGCAACTTATTAACCATTTGGCAAAATTTATTTTCGATTATTATTTTACTGTTAAAACCGTAGCTCAGTTGGTTAATAACCGGGATCGTCGAACTCTAACGCTTTGAACACTGAGATTATTAGGACTTGAAATGGTATTATGAAAAAACTAAATCTAAAATCTCAATCATAGAATTTCCTTGTGACTTTTATTGGATTTGGATCCAAATTTAAGTAATCAACATGTTCCTACGAATTGTATAAAGCTTATTAAGCTGGTTTTAAGCTAAACTGTCATACCATATGTCAATCAAAATTTACATAGAAACTTGAGCCGAAGGTATAAACTTCACTACAGGGCTTCTAGCTATAGAAAGAAAAAAAGTAAAAATTATAGGTTAGTATATTTTTATAAAATTATTTTATAATGAAGAACCATGTTCAATTTTAAAGAAGGTTCACAAAATTAAGAATAATAAAGAAGGTTCACAATATTTTTTCTAAATGCTGGCCTCTCAGCGTCGACGTATTTATTCTCAGACCCATTCAAAATGAGCTGGTGTTTCTCTCGGACACGAGGTGATCAACGATCCTGGCGGCGAGATCCATCTCTAATGTCACGGTCGTCTCATACACCAACAATTTCATAAAAGGACGAAATCGAAAGTATTAAGGTCGGGGGATGTGCGGAATTCGGTTTTATACTTCTAAAAATTCGAACATACCTTAAATTTTAAAAGAAAAATCAAATTTTATGAACTTTTGTTTTTATTTAAGGGCTGTTTTGTTCTTTATTATATCCAATCAAATTGAATTCAACATTTTGATTTAACTTATAATTAATATCAAACACGATGTAAAATTATTGAAATTATCAATTTGTGAAAAATTATAAATTTTATTGCTTCCTTCTCCTTGATGAACAAGGTTTAATTCGTATTTCCCCTCTTAGTTTTTAAACTTGAATTTCTGTGAAAGTTTTACCATGACAAACCCAGTCTCGACTGCTCACGTTTAAACATAACCTGCCTCCTTCTCGATAGCAAACATCAAGAAGTCAAATGCAGGAGGTGGAGGTGCTTAGCATCTAACTTTTTCCTTTGCCTCGATGCATTTTGACATTTACATCACAATCGCAAACCAATAATGTGGTATGCTTGTAGTCTAAATAAATATTATAAATGTGGAGACATGTTAGTGTTTCAAAAAATATACGTTAATCTACCACTTTTATTTTAAAATTACTTTCAATATGAGCTCTAAACCCTGATTCTCATGTCACATTTGTCACATCCACTAGCTATCCGATAGCGAGTGTAGATATCGGAAACTAATTTCGAATGAGTGAGACTAGATTCTGACCGACCAAAAAACAGTTTGTAATCCAGTTCATAGGGTAAAATTTTCAAACATTTTCTGGGGGAGGGCAGCCAGGCCCCTCTTTAGTATTTAAAAAACCTTTATTATTCCCTCTTTTTTGCAATAACTTCATTGTGATCAAAATTCCGAAAAAATTTTAAAAATGTATCTCCAAATTAGGGTTTACGGGCACCAAAAAATGTTTAAAACCCTGTTCTTATAGGGTCAAATTTCCAAAATATTTCTGGGGGAGGACCCCCAAACCCCCCATTAGTGTTGCCAACTCTCAAAAATTTATCTCCCTAAAGCCACAATTAAAAACCCTATATTGCTTAATTTGAAATAAAAATATGAATATTTGAAGTTATAAAACTCCCTAAAAATATAACAGCCCTGAAAAAATCCCATCCCACATTTCCCCCCCCTAAATTTGGGGGGGGGAAACCCCTAAGCTGGCAACACTGCCCCCATTGAAAATTGAACCTTTATAATTAAAAACTTTTCTCATGTAAATTTTTCTTGGACGCAAATTCTACCTGCAAAAGTGTTCAAAAGATACATTAAACCTATTAATATGGATGAAAGGGCCTTGGGGGATATGGGGAAATATTTTTAGGCCCCTCCCGAAATAAATTTCCTATTCTCCAGCACTATTCAAAATTAAATTTAAAAGCATAAATGGGAGTAGGAAGTTACCCCCCATTCCAAAATTATTATGTCTGTTATGAATTAAGAAAATTATACAAGGCGTGACTACCTCGAGTGCAACCTAAATGGCCCCAATGTCCAAAAAAGAGTCACAAAACTACTTTTTAGTGTCAGATTACAAAAACTTTTACCTCAAAAGCAAAACCCTTCAATGTTTCCACGCACCCGCCAAATATATTTTTCGTTAATTTCATTAAAGGTAAAAAAACCTTCTCGAAACAATACTGTGGCTACGTCCCTGTCTCACGGGGCTTTTAAATCTTCTACAAACATAAAAAAGTTGACCCTGCTTGCCCCCCCCCTAAATGGAACCCTGGCAAAGCCCAAGTCTGTGATAGTTTTTCTGCTGTAAAAAGGCCTAGTAAATTCACGAAATTCTTAAAATAATGAACCAAAAAAAAGGCTTTGGCGATCACGGATTGGCGACCTTTTTTTCCCTGTCGATACCAAAAGCTTTACAAGTTAGAAAACCTGCTTAGTAGAAGAAGTTACATTCTTTAAAAGGGTTTTACATAATAAATACCGGAATCGAGAAATTATTCTTTTCTGCCAAATATGCAAGTTTCATAGCTAAAAAACTTCGAGATCGAAAAAAGGTCCCGTCCTCGAAAAAAGGAAAAAATAAAACATTGCTCAACCGCGAATACTGAGCCGCGAATATGCGAGGGCCCACTGTATAGCGAGAAAAAATGGATTGACCACTGGTCAAGAGATCTTGACCAGTGGTCCACACCTAAAAGTTACCCGTCTCAAGGCGTTTGGTTTGGTACATCATACAATACACCCCCTATGACGTACTTCAGTGCCAAATCAAAGAAGTTACAAAAAGTTGGCCGGACTCTCCAATGGTCAACCGCAAAGTCTAGAATAATATACGCCAGCGGTTCACGATAATATCACGATCACTTTCGCTTAGGACGGCAGTATAGTCATGTAACTAGAAATAAAATTTTGTAGAGGGTCCATGGAATTTTTTTTGCATGCAGGGGGGAAGATTTTTGTAATGATAAAAAAAGATGAACATTTTCAAGCTTTTTTTTAGTTAGGAGAGGGGTATATATATATTTTCCAAATTTCACCAGGATTTAAACTGAAGAAAAACTTTAGCTAAAAAGCTTATCCTAAAATTCTAGTTGACTTGTTGTCACTCGTAAGTTAATATAATATGATTTTTTATTTGTAGCTGGAGTAAACTCCTTACCTTATTTACACAATGCCAGTCACTGTATAAATTGACAACAAATAAAAACGTAAAAATGCTGAACAGAGCAAGAAATTTTGATTGATAAAAGGCTCAATGTTATGCAATTTATTGGCTATTGACAAATTTTGAGCTGACACAACAACTGACACCTGAACAGGTCTATGACAAAAATTGGGCTTATTATTTGAAGAGAACAATGATGTCAAAAAACAAGTACTAGTACATGAATCAGAGTGAAAATCCCCTATCCTTTCATGGTTGCTGGTTTCTCTTGCAAAGCAGTTGAAACATAAGGAATACCGACTTTGTGCACCAGATTAGTTTTTACTAATCTTTTATTTAAATTCCTGTTTTCTTTCCTTGGATTCCAGAGTATGTGTCTTACTGATTACGTAAAATTTGCCATTTCAATTAATCATCAGTTTGATTTTAAAATCATTGAAACTGCACATGCTAATTTTGCCTTTTCCTGCAATGCAACTGTGGAAGAAGCATTCTTTGGCATTTGGTTGAAAAAGACCTCCACAGTTTAATTTCTAAATCCCACCCACAGCTATGCCAATTTTTGGGATCCTTCTTGAAGGTTAATAAATGAGCCTCAGAGAATTTCTTACACCATTGCTAAAAATGTCAATAAGTAAAATAAAACTTGTAAATAACGGTTCTTACGTATTATCCTGCCGACCATACCACTGAACCCGAAAACGTTATCAAAGTCCATTGACTGTTCTATGGAACGAATTTTCTACAAACTCAACTAGATGGCTCTACCATTTTCTCCCCACCAGCGTTTCTCCTACGTCACACGTCTTGGGTTCCACTACAAGATTTGGCTTGTCAACTTGTAGGTACTAAAAAAATTCAAATTATAAATATTAATTGTGTGATTTGAACCTAACTGCTTATAGCTATATAAGAAAGGTTAGTAAGCTTTCTTTGACCCTTCAGTTTGTTGTTAAAAACACTTTTATATTAGGAATTATCGATCACTTTTCAGGTACTTCTCATTCTGTTGTGTGATTGGTTTTAACTTGAATGTGGGAGGGTTCCCATTGGACGGTGATTCAAACTGGAAATCCGGCTGGGGGGGGGCTCGGAATTATTTTTGTTTGCATTCAGAATTCCACCCATATTAGTGCCACTGAACAGTTGACGGGATAATGTGTAAGTACCTAACAAACTTATACTGAATAAGATTACAAAAAAAATGCAGAAATATGTATAGGGAACTAAAAAGTGTATATAGAAATGTAACATGTTTTACATTATGTAAGTATTATGAGGTATGAAGCATCATCATTTTAAATAAATTTATGAATGGAAACCATATAGTAGAGTTACTGAACTATCTTATTTTAATGGACCTCTTTTCACCAGTTACAAGTAAACAACCAATTATAACAGAATCTGTAGTATCAGTGAACTATTTAAAATTTGTTTTATTATGGGTCACTACGGTTCAACATGTGATATAATGAGTTAGATTAGAGATTTCTTGGAATTTTAACTTTGTTTCCTTGAACTGGAACACCCGGGGCATGTATGAAGAGAATCATGAATGAAAAGATCACATTCTAAACAGAATAAATTCTGGCATACATTGCATTCATATACTGTCTGTTCTTGAAAACTAATCAAACAACTATAACAGTGCTTTGCATTATCAGCATTAAGACTGCTGACAGGGACTTCATTGAAGCAGTCCAGAGGAAACAAATGATGGAAGGAACGAGCAAGGTGAGGAGCTGATACCAGGGTTAACCCACACGCCTTACATTCCACTGGAAGTTCACAATACTTGCTATTACACTGAGGACAGTAATAACCTTCAGTTCCAAAACCTTCATGGGTGATTTTGCTGTCTAAATGGCACATACACATTGATGGTTTTCCTTCAGATTTACTTTGATGGTAAGGGAATCCCATTCGAATTAAAGAAGACTCGGTACTACTAGTAGCAGGTGGGGGAGAAACCAACTCATACAACAGGCTACGGAAATGAGAATCATCGATGACTACATTGTAGGAACCTTGGGTTTCTTGAGTTATCTTCTTACAGACAACCAGTTCAGCAGCTAACCCGATTATTGAGCATCTAATGTTGTGTGAAACAAGGGAGTCGATTGTTTCACATATATCACCTGGATCACAAGTGGTTAAGCTTCCTAGTATTATAAGAACTTCTCTACTGGTATGAGTTGGCATGAAACGAAGAGTTTGCATTGCCAGTTCTAATGCATTCTGCAATGATGGCTCTCCTACACAAGCTGTTTTTACAGAACTTTGAAGAGTACTAACATGTTGTCGAGGGTTTCCAGCCAACTCTGTCAGTTTCTCTGCTCTTTTATTTTTAGTTGTAATAATTCCAAGCTGACTGATAGGATTTTGATCAAAGTATTCTTCTATGAAATTTTCTAGAAGTTTCAGGGTGCACAAATACCGAGTTGGCTTTAGATCAGGCTCTAACATCGCTTCAGAACAATCGAGAACTATATAAAGATGACGCATCATACCAAGTTTAAGGTTCTTTTTCTCCAGCATTCTCTTTCTTCTAGATTTGTGAACGATTTCTTCCAGACTGGAAGTAAGAAGCCCTTGTTCATCTTCACGAATAGCTTCCCAAGTTTTTTCATACTCGGTCTCCCACCTGTATCCCTTGGGATCATCCTCAGCATCCATCTTTACCTCAAAGAATGTTGGTTTTTAAAAAATTAAGGATAATAAAAATGATTTAATCAGGTAGAAAGCAGTTTACGGTAACAAGCACTCTCAAGGGAAGTAGGGAAGCTGTGCTGTGTTTATAGTAAATAAAAAAAATCAAACACGAAATGAAAAAGTTGTTCACTTCAGTTAACTTTACTGATGCTTATAATAAAAAAAATCCAGTTTAACTGATGTTTTTTTTATGTCTTATGGATTTTAAATGCTCCAAATTATTTGATTCAGATCAAAAACATTATTTTCATAATATTTTAGCACCCGATTATCTTCAAAGTGTATTATTAAATTCATATTATTATAATTATCATAATCAACCAGCTATAAAATATTTAACTGTAGCTCAGCAAACAGCAAAATCAAAACAATCACGATGGCGGCCCGGTTCTCCATGTGTTTATCTCAATTTTTACGAACTAAATCTAATAAATTAGTTAGTAATAAACTTTTTAATTCAAATTTCAGTTGTGGATACCGCTTAAAAAGTTCTTCCGTCATTTTTTCTTCAACAATCCTTAAAAGTTGTTTGATTCCACAAGCTCATCTTTCCTCTCAAAAAACATCTGATGTTAAAGTATTAAGTGATGATATCTTGAAAGCAGCTCGTGCAAAACAAGGTTTTAACTCGGAAGATGACAAGAGCTCTAAAGATTCTCAAGAGGAAGAAAAGAAAAATGAATTCTCTAAAAGAGCAATGAAGCTTACATTCCTAGCATTTGGATCTATATTTACTGGAATGTTGGGTTGGGCAATATATGAATGGGGTTAGTAAGATTTAAAAGTTTTGTATGTAGTTTGACTTGTAATAGTTGCTTACTCTATTTTTAGAAATTGGGGATGTTATTTATTCCATCTTATGCATGATGCAATAGGTAGGGGAGAACGGGGATGAATGGGACAGGGGATGAACGGGACAGCTCAATTTTTTATACCTTAACTTCACTTTAAATTTTTGTTATTTCAGCCATAAAATGGTAGTAACCTTTCTTCAGCTGTCGTGCTACAATGCAGTTCACGTTAATAATCAAAACAAGATTATTATCTTACGAATAAAATATTCTTGATTCTCTGTATTCTTGAGTTGTGTTTTGTCTAGTTTAATGTTTATTTTAATAGGATTATTTCTAGTTTTTTTAAATCTGTTGCTCTTATGTTTTATAATTTTTCGGATAAAATCTAAAGCTCAAAATGTAGTAATAATGTTTTGGCACAGCTTCGATAAGAGTCGATCAGCCGCCATGTTTACTCACAGCTCAAATGAGGACACACAACCATATAGATCTAATTTGAGCTGTGGGTAAACATGGCGGCTGGTCGACTCTTATCGAAGCTGTGCCAATGTTTTAGTGATCTTTTTATAATTGTTTATTCAATTTAATTTTCACGTCATGGCCATTTTTTGAAGGCCACTATCATTATTAAATTTTGTATTATTTTTATCGATTAAATATTTACCGATCAAAATACAAAACTGACTGGACTAATTCATTATTTCAAGTTCCCAATGTTTAAGGGAGACCAGGGTACAATGGACCACTTTTGGAAGTTTTGGCTGTTTATAGGAAAACTGCTTAGTTTTTAAATTAGATAACTTGCATACTAATTAACTAATATTCAGGTCTATGAAACACCCACTCAAAAATAAAAATTGTTAGCATTTTTTATAAATTTTTAAAAGGGCAAGTGACAAAGTGGTCCATTGTACCCCTGTACTGGGGTACTTTTTTGTATCCTCTGGTCTTAATGTTATAAGTGCCATTTAATTAAGTTTCCTTATGTGTATATAACTGACATAATATATTTCATAATTAGGGACTCCTCCTGTAGACGAAGAAGGAAATCTTGTAAGTTTCTTATTTCTGCTTTGTGTTTTTTAATATTTGAGTGTTAATTTTTTCCTATTTTTATGTCTCAACACGTGTGTTTGCCTAAATCACTGACAGATCACAAATTTGATTTTTCTTTACTTGGCCAAGTGCATTCAAGCCCCTGAATAGAATTGTCTAAGTAAATTGTCTCCATTCATTTTTTTTTATTAAATTAAGAAAAAAATATTAATCTTGGTTTTAATTTGACAAAAAAAAATCTCAGAAAAAGTGCAGTATGTACTAATAAGTGTAGAATATTGAAAATTTATATAAAGTAGTTTTTTGTGTGTTTTGTATTAGTGGAACATTTCATGGTTTAAAACACAGGGCCTTCCCTTCTAAGTTTTAGAAAACTTGACATTTGAAAGTAGTGTTGTTTAAGTCACTGTTTAAGCATTTCTCAATTAATCTCCTGATGTCTGGAAGATTCCGATAATGCAGAATATCTGCCCTGGGGGGGCGACGTCTGGGTTGTGTTAATTTCAATTCATATATTTCTTTGGATTAGGATTTTCTAGACGTTTTTATAGTTGTTGCATTTTATGTGCACTAGGGTGGTCCTTATTTGTATGGTAAAAATTTTTTTGGGGAATTCCGGTGGTGATGCCCCCTAGTTTTGTGTCACTATAAAAAATAATAATGTATGCAAAATATCAGCTCATTCGAATAATAAACACCCGTATAATAAATAACCCGAATAATAAATAATCCCTTGAAGTTTCAAAAAAATACTGATTTTTTCACAAAACATCCCAAAAACCATAGATTAAACCCTCCCATCTTCTTGATTTTTTAATGAGAATCTAATATAGTTATAGTTATAATGTTCCAGATTCCATTCTTCTATCACCCCTCTTTCGGTAGTAAAAATTTTTTAAAGTTAAAATAACTCTTGTAAAGTTGTTTTTCCTGCATTTGAAAAAAGCTAATAACTCCAGAACCATACAACTTAAAAACCTGAAATTTGTGCCATTTCGTTTGTAATTTTATTACCTTTCATTTAATGTGCAACATAACTGCCTTTCTTAAAAAAAATTTCTTCAAAATAAAAAAAATGGAGAAAAAATTAAATAAAAAAAATTTTTGAAAAAAAATTTTATTAAATAAATTTTAAGTTTTTCCACTCCCAAAATGAACATTTCTGCCAAATTTCAAGTTGAAATTAAAATTTGATCATGTAGAAAAAAATAAAAATTTGCGAAATTTTGGCAGGTCCCTAAACGTTTCATGTAATTTAACAAAAAAAGGTGTTTCACTCATGGGGATTCCAAAAACTCCCTTGAGGGTGTTCATACGATTTTTACCATGCAAAAAAATTCACTTAAATATCAGAAAATACAACTACTAGCCGATTCGGTACAAAATCTTACAGAGCCCTGTCGGGTACCAAATGGTAGATTGCGTTGTGCGTAGTCATCGGAGATTAAGAACGAAAATAAATATTTTTATCTAGTCCTATAGTGATTAAAAATGAATACTAACGCTTGTATAGAACATTTTTTATGGTAAAAATTACTTTCCGTAAGTTAGAAAAAGTTAGCATTTTTTGGTATGGAAGGCGTGGAACTTCATCGATTCCACTCTTATCTATTCTAAGACGAAGGTTTCAATTTACTGAAGAACGTGTGGCCATAGATCAGAAAACCCCCGAATTAGTTGCAAAGCTGCAAAACTATTTGATTGATTTAAAATAGAAAAGAAATTTTTAGAACTTGGATCCTATTGTATGGCAAAACAACGAGAACTATGTACTTAAATGGACAAAGAATAGCAAATCAATTAAAGTAGTCAATGACTGTGCAGAAAGAGGGGTTAAACTGATTGAGGAATTTAACCACCAATTTAGCAAATATGAATCTCAAAAACAGTTCATCTTACAAACTGTTCAGGATTATGGTAAAAATATCCGAAATCCAATCGAGAGACATTGAGAAACCCTTATGATAGGATGCTACTTATCAGGGGAGCAGAATATGTCCGAACGCCCGAACGAGGTTCGGGGGAAATTCAAGCAGCTCTGGGGAAATTTTTGCCCAAGATAGAAAGAAAAACTTTAAAAAAAACCAATCGTCATTAGCAGACAAACAATTATTTTGGGTAGTGACTGCATCATAACCTCCAATTTCAACAGAAATCAGGGGAATACTGCGGACTTACGGATGTTGAGTGGGAAAACTACGGTTCTCTGCACTACAAATCTTAGTTTTCTAGGTGAATACCTGAAAGTTGGCTTTACTTTGCTTTCCGATTGGTATGCGAAAAAAACAACGTATTCGTGGTAAGATGGGTAATTTTTACGATAATTACGTTCTTGTTTAATCCCACCGATGTTCTTTTATAAAAAGTTTAGTTAATTGAGAAGTTTACAATTAGCTTAAATTTGAGAAAAGACAATTTTTCATATTTTAAGAAAAGATGCTCTTCTGAGCTATAAGATTATAATTGTGTAAGAAAGATTAAAAAGGAGAGTCAAAAAATCATTAAAATTTAAATCTATGGATTATGTGAAAATTATTTAAATCTGAAAGAAATTTATTAATTGAAAAAAAAAACCTACTATATTTTAATGAAATCTCATTTTTGGAGGAAATTTTTGGGGAAAAAATTTGTTATGGGGAAATTTTGGACCCTGAAACATTTTCTGCACCCCTGCTACTTATTATATGTTGTGATTATTACTTCGTCTGTATAATGTTATTTGCATTGAGTCCATTCTTTTAAGTGCAACCTGAGCACCAAGTGCAGATATTTGGTTTTTGTATTTGGCTTGTGACGAACTGTTCATACTTTCATTAAACATCTTGTCACCATACTGCAAACATCCTTATTGGAGTCAGAGTCAGTTCTTAAGCTAGCTGTGTTAGAAAAATCCGCGCGTTATAGAAAAAAAGGTGGGTGTACTTTTTATTATTTTTAAATGTAAAACTTTTAGATTATATAGAGTAAATAATTGGTTAATTTTAATGTGATCTTGTAAAAATATTTTTATAAACCTAGGAAAAAATACATCACATTAGAATTTATTGACAATTCATTTGTAATTTAAGTATAAGTTTTAATATTGAGTCAACCTATTATTATTTAGAATTGTGATTTTATTTTATTCTTTTATCTTTAAACACTTTTAATTTCATTTGATTTGACATGTTGGAAGTGAAAAAATAACGTAAAAATTTAATTCTAAGGGAAATTCAGGTAAAATATAGGCACATTGAATTAGGTTGGAAACTAGCTCTGTAGGATTTTGTACCGAATCGGCTAATAGCTGTATTTTCTGATATTTAAGTAAATTTTTTTGCATGGTACAAATCGTATGAACACCCTCAAGGGAGTTTTTGGAATCCCCATGAGTAAAACACCTTTTTTTGTTAAATTACATGGAATGTTTAGGGACTTGCCAAAATTTCGCAAATTTTTATTTTTTTCTACATGATCAAATTTTAATTTCAACTTGAAATTTGGCAGAAATGTTCATTTTGGGAGTGGAAAAACTTAAAGTTTATTTAATAACAATTTTTTTCAAAAATTTTTTTTATTTAATTTTTTCTCCATTTTTTTTATTTTGAAGAAAATTTTTTTTAAGAAAGGCAGTTATGTTGCACATCAAATGAAAGGTAATAAAATTACAAACAAAATGGCACAAATTTCAGGTTTTTAATTTGTATGGTTCTGGAGTTATTAGCTTTTTTCAAATGCAGGAAAAACAACTTTACAAGAGTTATTTTAACTTTAAAAAATTTTTACTACCGAAAGAGGGGTGATAGAAGAATGGAATCTGGAACATTATAACTATAACTCTATTAGATTCTCATTAAAAAATCAAGAAGAAGATGGGAGGGTTTAATCTATGGTTTTTGGGATGTTTTGTGAAAAAATCAGTATTTTTTTGAAACTTCAAGGGAACTGCGCACGGGTGTTTATTATTTGAATGAGCTGATATTTTGCAAAAACTATTTATTTGTATGATGGAACAATTTGGGGGGGCGTCGCGTTAAGATTTCCTAACTTAAAAAATAAGGACCACCCTAATGTGCACTATACTTTGTGTTTTGATATGTTGCAGATTTCAATTTAATTTAAAGTTTTCTTAATTAGTTCTATATATTCCTACATTAAATGTTTCAACTTGGTTTACTAGAAAAGTAAGTTTTAAACATATCCTGAAACTAAGTCACTGTAAATAAAGTTCTAGAGTAAGGCTGGAAATAGGTCTGGGTTTTTTCTAATGATTGTCTATTATAAGATAACCACAAAAACTGTTAGTGAAAGTAGTTCAGGTCAGTAATTTTCTCTGTATCCACTCATTACCATCCTTCCTCCTAAAAACACCAGTGCCCTCACAATGGTTTCATCATCATCAGTGGCACACCAGACCAGGGTGGTCCAAGGCCTTCCGTAGAATCGATCTCCAGGCCACCCTTCTCTTGGATAAACTCTTCCAGTTTTTAATTTTAAGGGGTTTCAAATCTGCTTCGAGGCAGTCAATCCACCGGATCCTCGGTCTTCCCCTTTTTCTGGGTAACAATGGTTTGGCCTCGAAGATCCTCTTGGTGGCACGTTCATCACTCATCCGCATCACGTGTCCTGCCCATTTCAATCTCTGTAAGGAAATGTATTTTATGATATCTGGCTCCTTGTATACCCTATAGATTTCTGAATTAGTTCTTCTCCAGGTGTCATTACATTTTATTCCTCCTAAGATGCTACGGAGTACTTTTCTTTCAAAAGCAGCAAAATGGTTTGCTTCTTTTAAAAAACATTGATGAAGGTGTAACTAATCAATACGTTTATTGATCTTTCTTTGATGTATAAGGGAAAAAGCAATAGTTAAGAATTAAGTTTCCAGTATTTTCAGCAATAGTTTTATTCAAAAATGACAAATGTGAATGTATTTATTTCTTAAATATGTATTTCCTGTACTAATATTGAGACTTAATTCTTTTCTGTGACTGTTAAAAATACATATAGCATAATAAAGAAATATTCATTGATGGTTTTTACATCAGATGTCCACATTTATTCTAAAAATTTACCTTTTGTCTTACAGTTAGAAGATGAATTTAGTCACAGTAAGTGTTTATTTTCTTTTATTTTTAAGTATATTTTAATATTTGGCTTTATTTTTAAACATTTTTTTATTCATTTTAGTGCCAACTGTGAAAGCTTACCTGTACAGAACATACAAAGAAATGATGTATTATGATAAAGTAAGTTCAAATACAGTAAAATCCCTTCTGGTACTAATATGTGGTTTTTATAGATTAGATGATTATTATAAAACAAATTTGAAAACTAAATACACTAGCACCTCTTTGCAACAACCCCCTGATATAGCAACCCCTGTGTTACAAAGACTTGTAAGAAAAGTACTGATTGTTTTAACATAGTGCTAATTTTATTCATTATAATGTCCTTTTGTTAAAACAACCATGTATTGCCCGTCCCACGAGGAGTGAAGTCGCTCTAACACGATTCTTCTGTATTCCTATCCTATAGAAAAAAAAATCAATGATTTTTTTCATTGTTAAAACATTAATTTTTTAAACTTTTGTATGAGTAACATTCAATAGTAGTTTTGTTCAATGTATGATAATTTAATGCTTTACAAAGAAAGTTGTATTTTTGCAGTTAATTAAGGAACCATCTAGAGAAAAGCTTCTTCCTGAACCTTTAACTGAACCCTACTACCAGCCACCATACACATTAGTTTTAGAAATGACTGGTGTCCTTGTACATCCTGATTGGACAGTAAGTATTATTCTTTAAGTTTAAAGGAAAACATGCTTCAATAGTAACTACTTTTAAATCTGTTTACAACAGTTTTGAGTGGACCCCCACCTCTTGCTCAGTTCCAATTCTTGTTATAACTGAGTTTTGAAGACTTCCAGCTTTCTACTCATATCAAAGATACCCCAACATTTCAAAACCTGATTAGAAGCAACAGATCTTATTTTCTGATTAAAGTCTATTTCAACCTTTTTAAATTGATAAATGATAAAACGACACTTTGAAAAAAAAAATTTGCTAAAACATAGGTATCTGTGGTGCTCAACCCGGCTGGTAACTGACAAAATGCAGCAGAATCAGATGTGTTATACATTTGTTTTTGAGAGCAAGTGAAAAAAATAAGGAACCGTGCTTGTCCATTTTGTTAATTTGGACTGAATAGAGCAGGGGTTCTCAACCGGTGGGTCGCGACCCCCTGGGAGGTCGCGGGGCATGCCTAGGGGGTCGTGAAACAAAAATTAAAAACAGTCATATTTACAGAGTTTTATACAGACACAACAATTTTCAAAACATAGATTATTAGAGAGAATAGTTCGTTTCATGCATGAATTATGTTGAATAAGAGTAAATATAGGATGCATTGGAAGCGTATTGCGAGTGAAATGACAACTAAATGGTTGATAGTCATACTTGTATAAAATAAAAACCTTTCTGCGAACTTAAATTTTTTCCAAAAAATTTTCTGCACGAATTTACACATTTTTAAATATCACTCTCTCTTTAAAAAAAAAAATATTATTACTGAAATACCCAAATTGCAGGGATGAGTTTATCTAAAGATGAAAAAAGAGGAAAAAGCGCGTGAGCTTAGTTATGTATAATTTTTTTTAATGTGTGAAACAAATAATTTTAACAAGAAAAATTTTAATTTAACTGGGTTATACTCGGGAGGATTTTAAGAACTTTAAACTGGCATTAAACTAGTCATTAATATTGATAGTCTAGATAAAAATATCTTTAAACAAAGAAAGATACATATTTCACGTTATCTTCATTTGCATGAAAATAAACAAAATGCAACTAAAATCAGATGACAATTTAGGAAATCAGTTAAATACTAGGATAATTTATTGATTACTTTAAATATAATTAAATTACTGAATTTTTTTACCAATAAAATTTTTGCTAAGTGAAGAAAAAGTCAAATTAATTTTTAAAAGTATTATTAGAATCTCAAATCATATCAGATATGTAATACAGGTTATAATCTAACTCGATTAAAAAAACTGAATTATTTTCTTAAGTTGCTTCTTAAAGTAGCCTTTCAAAAATTTTGCAACTTACAAAAACCCCATAAGCCAGAAAAACGGAACTTTTGCAAAAAATCGCCATTTTTTTACTTCCGGACTTGTTGGCTTCTAACTACGGTAAAGTTGTTTTTTCTACATCGCAATAACAACGCGATACGAAGCCGACTTCACCTTAACGTCCGCGGCCGTCCAAGAAAGCATCGCGGATGAAACAGTAAACTCCGCGAGCAAAAACGGAACTAACGGGAGAAGTTGCGATTTCCCGACTTCCGCGATTCCGATTCTTCCTAAAATCGCGATTCCGCGGATGGAAGCATTTGGTGAAAAACATAAGAAAAATTTATCGATAAAAAATAAATTCAGCAGAAAAATTTATGAAAAAAATTTTTTTTTTGTAGTTTTTCTGCAGAAAATTTTCTGCTGAGGGCAAAATTTTCTGCGAACGCCGTTCGCGCGTTCGTGTATATTATACAAGTATGTTGATAGTAATTAAAGTCTTAAATTTTTGGGTCTGAGGGGGTCGCCAAAATATTTTCCCTGAAAAGGGGGTCACGAAGTCAAAATGGTTGAGAACCCCTGGAATAGAGTAATAAATACCCCCTTTCAGCTTTAAAAAAATATTTTTATGGTTTCTTAACGGGAAGCTTCACCTGACAACCATCCTTAGTGGGGTCCAAACTCTAAAAAATGAAAAGTAAAAAAAACCTAATTAGTTAGTGCACAATTTTATAGAAAATGTTTTAATGCATATTTTAAAGGGATAATGCACAAATATAAGTGAATGTGAACTCTAATGTTGATAGGGCGTTTAGAAAAAGGCATTTCACCACACCTGAATAAGGCATGTTCAATCCGAAATATTGATATTCACCTAATTCCGTGCTTTTTAAAAGCCAAGCTAGTTTTTTTAAGTCGAAACCCTTTCATTTCAGTACTTTAGCTAACTTCCAGATAAAAATAGCTATACTTCAATCCCCCTGGCTGGAACATGGGCCTTTTTTTACCATGCCCCAGTCTTTTATATTTTCATTTTTTGGATACCATTGGTTATTTATTTTTGTCTTCCAAAGCTTTTTCTCTAATTGGAATTATAAGTTCTTGATAGTCATTGTCAAATTAGAATTGCTATATTCGATTGGCTGCCGCAATTGTTGCCACCTTCGTTGGTGTCTAGTTTTGCCGTGCACGTATCCATGGACACAAGAAGAAGGTGAAGATTCTTCTTTCTGGCTCCAGATTTTGCATATTCACCACAGAAAATGATGAAGATTACTCATCACCTCGATAAAAACTAGGCACTGGCCCATTCAAGTAGGGCCAAATAATTCCCTTGAGATATATTATTTCATATTTTGACTATTGTTCATCTCCAGAATTACCTTTAAAAAAAACCTCTGGTTTTAATCCACAATATTTTTTTTAAAAGGTTAAAATTTTAGTCTAAAAGAAATATATTCTAGTACAAAAAAGTATCACTTAGATTAGATTTAAGATAAAAATACAAAAAAAGCATTAAAAATAATTTATTTGCTAAAGCTAGTTATGTCTGAGTCTTTGAATATTTTGAACACACAATGGCCGATTGGCAGGAAAAGCTGCCAGTGGAAATAAAACCTTGTTATTGGTACTACTATTTAAATACTATCATTCACAATAAAATTGATTACAATATTAAGAATGGAATCTTATAATTATGCTGCAATAGAAAAAAGTCATAAAAAATATAGAAATATTGGATTATTTTAGCGTTTTCTAAATGATATCCCAGCTTTCTCCAAAAAGTGAAATAACATTCTCATTCAAACGACAGTTTCCTTACTAAAACCACAAGGAAGATGAAATTTTCTATTTTTATTCAATTAAGTACATTCTTTAGAAACAGTTATCATTCATTGAAACTTTTTATGTCCTCTATTTGGGGCAGTAAAAAGTAAAATAAATCTGCTAATCAAACAATAGATCTGCTTGTTTGAGAAATAAAATGACCCAGATAAACATATGAAATCTCTAACTGTCCAAGAAAAAAATATGTGAATATTTCTAATAAATTCAAGATGTAATTTTAAAGCTATATATAACAACCATTATGTATTAGCACAGAAATCACTTTTCCATTTATTGATTTCTGGTGTGAATATCTATATATTTAGATTCTTCTCTTAAAACTTGGTCTCAACATCAAACCCTCTTAACCAAAGTGAAAAAATTTTTTTCCCCCTTATGAGAAATATTTGTTAAAGGTTCCTGGTAAGAAGTTAATAAAAAGCTTCATCTTTCTAAAGTTTTAAAGTCGTCCCCTACTGAAGGAACTTACCATCCTTATAACTGTTCAACTTAAAATATTAGGATTTCTATTGGTTGTCCTTTATTTTACATCCTCTGACATTGTTAAAGTGGACTTAATCTACATAGCAAAATGACACTTTATAGTTACATTTTTATTTAAAAATATTAATTGATTTGTTTTTACTGACAAAAAACTTTTAATATTCCAGTACCAAACTGGCTGGAGGTTTAAAAAGAGACCAGGAGTAGATTACTTTCTTCAGCAAGCTGGGCCACCTTTGTTTGAAATTGTTATTTTCACCAGTGAACAAGGATTTGTAAGTTTTTGTTTTGTTTGTAGATATAGGATATTACCTTAATAATCAGGTATATAAGCTGCATACTCGTTAATTCACACAAAAAATTAATTTCATCAGGTAAGCCACTACACAAATTAATAGGACTAATAAAACAAATCTATAGTTTGGTGTAAATGGAATAGGTGACTTAAAGTAACAATCTTAAACTAAACTCTTTTTGACTCAAGGTCACAAAGGCCGCCTATTCTGTATACTCGGTAGTTGTAATCTCCTTACACATTGGTATTGAAAAGGGGAAGTTTCTCACTCCAAAACTTTTTGCACTGTGTACTAAATTCCAACAGTTAAGCCTCTCCCTGAGGTACAGAGGAGTACCTGACCAAGTACAACACCTCAACAACAGTACCTTACCACAGAGATAAGGTACTGTTATACTCTATTCATTTAGAATTGGCGCTTGAGAAATAGTGCTTTCCCCCACGCTAGAAGCCGTAACCATAGTTACTCTATTCGAGCAGCCAATAGTAAGCCTTCTTCGTCACTTTGACGAAAATAGTTGCTATGGTTACTGATTGGTGGTGGGGGAAGGAAATATTTTCAAGCGCCAGTTCAAAATGACATAGTATAACAGCACCCTAAACATATTTGTTCGTACAATCCCTTTAAATATCTACTTGAAATGAAATTACCTTAACTTAGTAATTTAGCTCAAAATAACCTAGTTATTTTAAATTTAAACAATTGAATATGTATTTACATCTGCAGTTGTTCCTCTCCACAGATTCTTCCTTTTAATTTAGGATTAGGCAGTGGAAGCTTGTCAATTATAACTTGTGCACCTCACTGAAAACTGAATTTTTTTCTAGAATAATTGCATCTTAACTCTATTCATACTTGAAATCTATGTTGAAATAAATAATAGTTTCTTTTTTTCAAACATTTTTGACCAAAATACATTTTTCACTCCTTGCTGACCTGGAATTGGCATTAATTTACTCTTTTATACCTACTCTGTGTTCTTTCAAAATCAAGGAGACCGTTTTTTCATGAAGATCTGGATATACTTCTTCTGTAGACATGTAGAAAATGTAGACTAATGTTAAAGCTTGTTCATTAAAGCTTTTTAGCATGTATTTCAAAATGACCCAATGATGATTGTATTGATTTTTCATTGTAATTTGATTTGAAAATAATGAACATTGTTGAAAACATTTTATTTTACAGACAGCTTTTCCAATAATTGACACTTTAGATCCAAATGGTTACATCATGTACAGACTATTCAGAGATGCAACAAGATATATGGATGGCCATCATGTTAAGGTAATAACACTTACGTATGTTTGTTTCAGTTAAATTTCATTCCTTATTTTTTTCTTGCCTGATTAGTTAGAAGTTCATGTATGTAAATTTTGCTGATTTTTATGATAAGCATTGAACATTTTGAAGTTATTTTCAAACAGTTATAACTAATTGAAATGACCCTTATTATATCACTAGTTCTGCTAAAACATTTCAACTAAAAATATCTCAATTTTAATTACTTGGGAACCTTGGCACCAAGTTATGGCAACGCATAAAAGCCATAACAAGTAGTTCCCAATAGGATCAATCTGTTGATTGGATTTCCAATGCCAAAGGAAGCGAGGTGATGCAATAGTTAATTTATGCTTTATAGTCCAGGGTCGATAATTTTTGAAACGAAAAAAAATAATAGTAGGATGAAACACATTGGAAAAGGAAGAGAATATAACAAAAAAGAAAGGAAAAATAAATTACGGCCGATCTGAGGTTGGGAAAAGGAAGGGGGGTAAAAGGGGGTTTTTTAGAATAAAAAACCCCCTTTTACCCCCTTTTTGGAAAAAGAAAAATTGTATCGTAAATTTAGAAAGAATATTTATGACATAAGTACAAAATGTCATTACAAGGAGGCTACCAATAAACTAAAAAAACAAATCAAATTAGCTAAAACAAGTTACTATTGTAGTGAGTTTTCAAAATGCAGTAAAAATAGGCAAAAAGAGTGGAATCTTATAAATAATATTTTGGGCAAAAATAGCAAAAAAAGTATCATTCCTAGTACTACAAATTATAAAATTTTGGCAGATAACTTCAACCATTTCTTTGTTAATGTTGCAAACTCTAAACGGGATGATCATGCCTTTTCAATTACTACTACGTATTCGAATGTCAATTCTTTTTATCTTTATGATACAAGCATACAAGAAATTAATAATGTTTTGAATTCAATATCTGAAAACAAAGCTGTTGATTATGATAAACTCCCAATTAAACTATATAAATTGATTTTAAGGCATAATCCTAGTGAGTTTACAAGAATAATAAACAACTTGTTAAAAGATGGAAATTTTCCAGACAGTTTGAAATTAGCAGTTGTTACCCCAATTTTTAAATCTGGAGATCAAGAAAATTTAACAAATTATAGACCGATATCTATTTTACCAATATTTTCTAAAATTATTGAAAAACTTATGAGAGATAAATTAACTTGTTTTTTGGACTCAACTAGTTTCATTGCTAAAAACCAATTTGGCTTTAAAAAGGGATTTAGCACCAAAAATGCTTTACATAAGTTTTCTACCTTAATTTATAATAACATTAATAATCTCAGGGCTCTATTTTGGGCCCGTTACTATTTCTGATATATATAAATGATTTATGTAATCTAAAACTATATGGTGATATTTTATCTTATGCAGATGATACTGTTTTAATATATTCTGCTGAAGATCATAATACCTTAGAAAGACAAATAAATTTAGATCTACTGAAACTTAAAGATTGGTTTCTAAAAAATGATTTGTCGATAAATAGTAACAAAACGAAATATATTAACTTCAGTTTAATTTACAGAAATAGTTTAGATCTTAATATAAAATATCATGATTGTTCCAATATTGTTAATAACTGTAATTGTCGGAACCTTGAACGAGTAAGTAGCTTTAAATATTTAGGATTACACATCGACCAAAACTTAAAATATGCATCACACATAGAATTTTTAATAAATAAACTCCGTTATTATTTATTTATCTTTTATCACTTGAAAAATTATGTAGATAGATCCTTTTTAAAAATCTTATACTATTCATGAATAGAATCTATTTTACAATATGGAATTATTTTTTTGGGGGGGGTTATTTGACGAATTTGCTACCTTTAATAAACTTACAAAAAAGATTACTTAAATATTTAAATAATGATCATCTTTTCTCCATAAAGAAACTTTTTTAATATAGAACATTAATTTATATTCATAACAACTTTATTTCGTTTGAAAGCTCTAATATCAATTATAATCTTAGAAAACCTCCTCTTCTAAACATTCCGAAACCAAACAAAGAAATTCTTCATAAAAGTTTTATCTACCAGGGTCCTTTCTACTATAACAAATTACCTACACTATTGACTACAAACTCCAATAAATTTTCTTTTAAAAGGGAATTATTCAATTTTTTACTAAACTCAGATGAATTTATCTTTTCGTGATTAACATTTCACCTTTTGCCTATTTATTTCTCCGCCCAAGATCTTTATCCAGTGTCTTTATATATATTTTTTTTCGAGGTGTGTTAGTGTGTTTATATCATTCATTTTAAATTGGGTTGTATTTTGTGTGGAGCCATATGAATATTGTAATTTTCTGGGCTGTCCTCTTGCCAAATTACTTATTTTTGTATTTTTACATTTATGTACTTAATTTTTTCCTCTCTTTTTTTTTCTTTATATATAAGTGTTTCATAGTAAATTTTTGTTTCACTTGGAAGGGCCAATTCGGCCCCTTAGTGAGCAATATGTTTTTTTTTCTTTTGACTATTTCCTTTCCTTTTAATGTTTTGTATTTTGTAAATGTTTCAGAAATAAATTATTATTATTATTATTATTATTATTATTATTATATAAAAAAAAACGGTTTATCTCGATTTCCGGCAAAACTGCAAGTCCTATAGAAAAAAATTTGAATAGCAAAGTTGTAGGTAATAAAAAGATCTACAACTTTTGTATTCACACTTTTTTCACATAACCTCAAAATTTATGTGAAAAATTCAAATAATTAAGTTTTTGGTTTTTTATTTTTATCTCTTACAAAAAAAATTTTTTTTTCACGAAATTCGGTGAAAACTTACCTTTTGATGTCCCAAACACACTTTATTTTTTTTTATTTAAAATATTTATATTTTCTCCTTATTTTGACTTGATATCGAAAAAGCAGCCTAATTTTCAATCGAAAATTCTCACGTCAAAATATCTGCTTTTTTAAAAAAGTCGGTGGGCTTTTTGTTCGTTGAAATCTCTACTTTCTGATGGTGTAAAAAATATATGCATCACTATGGTAAATGTTCTCGGAAAATGCAAAGAAACGAAAGAAGCTCGAAGAGAGTTCAATAATAAAAACCATACAAAAATGCCATTTTTGCAAGGAAATACCAGAAAAACAATGCAGAAATGATACGATATTTTTGAAGGATTCATATTTGAAACTATTAGACGTGAAAAATAGATCTATTACATTTCAATAACCTGGCTTGAGAAAATAAATGTCATGATTATTTGAATTTAATTGATTCAAAAGGACCAAAAGATCAATATCTTGTCCCACAACAAAGACAGTTTTATTGGTATCTCTGTCAATTTCTATCGAGGCCTTAATTATGTCAGCTTGTCTGTATTTGCTTTTGCTTGTTTACAGGAAAATCCTTGTGACTGTCATCTTTTCATTAACGGTTTTATTATTTTGTCCTTGTTTTTCTCGTTTGATAAAAGTTTTTCTTGCAAAAATGGTATTTTTGTATGGTTTTTATAATTGAACTCTCTTCGAGCTTTTTTCGTTTCTTTGCATTTTCTGAGAACATTTACCATAGTGATGCATATATTTTTTTACACCATCATAAAGTAGAGATTTCAACGAACAAAAAGCCCACCGACTTTTTTAAAAAATCAGATATTTTGACGTGAGAATTTTCGATTGAAATTTAGGGTGCTTTTTCGATATCAAGTCAAAATAAGGAGAAAATATAAATATTTTAAATCAAAAAAATTAAAGTGTGTTTGGGACATCAAAAGGTAAGTTTTCACCGAATTTCGTGAAAAAAAAATTTTTTTTTGTAAGAGATAAAAATAAAAAACCAAAAACTTGATTATTTGAATTTTTCACATTAATTTTGAGGTTATGTGAAAAAAGTGTGAATACAAAAGTTGTAGATCTTTTTATTACCTACAACTTTGCTACTCAAATTTTTTCTATAGGACTTGTAGTTTTGCCGGAAATCGAGATAAACCGTTTTTTATTCTAAAAAAACCCTTTTTTACCCCCCTTCCTTTTCCCGACCTCAGATCGGCCGTAATTTATTTTTCCTTTCTTCTTTGTTATATTCTCTTCCTTTTCCAATGTGTTTCATCCTACTATTATTTTTTTTCACTTTTTAACATTTTCAAAGGCTTCTGCACTGGTCTATTATGTCACACACCCAAGTAAATGTTTCATTATTTTGTTACTCACTGTGCAAATTACTTGGATGGTAACTAATGATTAATTTTTGATGAAGTGTTAGTATTCTTTCATCCTTTAGATGTTAATCCAGCGCATAAAAAAGGTGGGGGACTTTTACTAGCTACTACATGTTACACAATTGAAACCATAGTGCTAATTTGGCAAGGTTATGTTTTAAACAGCAGTTTTAAACACTCGTTGTTTAGTTAGTTTTCCAATCAACTTCTTGCTGCAATTCTACAATAATATTTATTTTAGTAGTTTTAAAGAAAGGATTATCTTTTTCTCATGCGACCATTACTCAATGGGCTACTTAGTGTTCGACGTGTGACATGCGACAGAGAAGAGGTCAGGCACGGATTAAGAAACTTTTCAAGGGGGGGGCGGTCCGATTTTTTTAGGGTAATTTTAATTTTACGATTATTCTGCATGTTGAAAGTTAAACATTAAATAACTATTCAAACCCTTTTAAGCATTCGTATCTCCTGTTGAGCAGTGGCGGATCCAGGATTTGGTTTTGGGGGTAATTGAATTCTTGAATTCCTAGTGAATTATCGTACTGAAACCAATAAAAGGGGGGTCTGGGGGTCCTCCCCCAGAAAATTTTTGGAAATTTAAGTCAAAAGCCCCAGTTTTTCAACTCGTTTTGGTACGCCTCATTAGAATTTCGGGTATAGATTTTTTGCGTTTTGACAAACTTAGTAAAATATTAGACGTTTTGAGGGGGGCTTCAGACTGAAAGCCCCCCCCGTAGATCCGCCACTGCTGTTAACTTTATAAGAGCATTATGTTTTAAAATTCTTCCACATACTAATTTATTCACAACAAAAAACTTTCCTGTAATGCAAATATTTTCATAAGCTGGGTTTTTTTTAAATTTCTTTCTTTCCTCGCCTTACCCTTCTACTTCAACTTACATTATACAATTCAAATTAAAATTTTTATAACTCTTACCCGTTATACTTTTTTTGAAGAAAAATGTAATACTCGACCATCGCTTCATGATGTACTTTTATATTGTGTCAAAATCTGAAGCAATTTTTCTTAATATGTCCTTACAAGAATATTTTCAGAGGAAGCTCATCTTCCAGATAGAGTTTTCAAATCCCTCAAATGCTATATCCGAATCCGGAATATATAAAGCGGGTAAAATACCAAGCTAAAAAAGCCAAAACTTAATGATCCGCTAAATAATCCTTCGTTCAGGGGTATTTTCCCAAGTAGAAAAAATAAAAGTGTTTTTAAAGTCTAAAAAGAGGACATAGGAACAAAATGAATAGATAGTATAAGAGTAATGATTAGGAGAGAGAAAGAGTAAAGATTGTTATAGAAAGCATTTTTTAAACGAAAGAAAGGCGTTTAAGCAGTTAAGTTTTGAAAAACACAAAATTGACACATTCAATTACTCTTAATTATGTATACACAACTTTTTGTCAGTAAATTTTGCATTGGGTCACTAAATTTCATCTACAATATTAGATTGATAAAGTTATACTTAATTTTAAAAATTTGTGATTATGGATGACAAATCTAAAATTGGATGAATTGAATAAGTAGCAAAGTGCTTAAATATGTAAAAATATGTGAATAAACCGAAGTAAATAAAGCTAGTATAAATCGATAAATCGATCGAAAATCCCTTGAAACGTGTAATATTCGAAATAGAACTCTTTAAAATAATAATGATAAAGTAGTAATAACATGAAACTTCCAGACCTAGTCATAATTTTAAATACATGAAACAAACATTCTTTTAAAAGAGTTGAGTATAAACTTACATTTTTTTCCTTGCGTATAGAAAAATATATAAATTTTAAGGCAAACGCTTGAAGATAAAATGTCCCTGTCCCACAGGCCACAGCTCGAAAGTTCTCCAACAGCAATGACAATTTTCACTCGCGACCCGAAGCACTGAAATTGTCTCATTAGGCAGTGACCACTTGTGTTTGAGAAGCACCTCACGTGAATATTTTAACTAGAAAGGGGGGGGGCGATATCCCTTTAACGAGAACTCCCTGGCCCTGCATTCCTTGCCACCTATCCCCTCCCTCTCTCCCAGTTCCTCAGAGGAAACAGGGAAGAAACCCTAAGGCTTGTGTCATACCTGGCGTTCGTAAGACGTGACATCGATCCATCACCATTAAAAAACGATTAAGATAGTACCAGGAGGAGGGGCGATCGGAGTGGACTCGAGGGGGCGATATAGTAGATAACTCCTGATGATAAAAGATGACACCCGTTTTCCTCCGCTGCAGGAATAATCTACTACATCGTCCCTCGAGTCCCCTCCTCTCCTCCCCTTATCGCTCCTCCCATTGACAGTGTGAGTTATTGGAGCGACTGCTTATAGAAGTCCGGTCTGTCACGACCCTAAAACAACATAGGGGACGGGAGTGCAGATAAACAAACGACTGTCCGGTTATCTTGTTTGAATGACCTCTTCAAGGTTGCAGCCAAGGTTAAAGGGGGCCTGTTTGGTGACCTTTTTCAACTCATCCAACAAGAGCTTTTTCACTTGCGTGGTTTACTGAAAGCTGTTTTACTTCTTCGAAATTTAAAACGAACAAAGTTTGTTATTTGAAACCAAAAAAATTTTTTTCGTCTTAGGGCAAGGGGGGGGCGATCGCCCCCACCGCCCCCCCCCCTTAATCCGTCCTTGGAAGAGGTTAAATAATAAGTTTGGGGACTTTCACAATAACAGGATTTTTCATTGTAATGGGAAACACAGTAATAAATAAAAATCCATTATGAAATAGTTATACAATTATTAATTGCTGTTTTAAAATTATTTTTCCTTCCCTTTTTATAAAATTTCCCTTCATTATTTCATTTTTATGCAATATAATTGAAATTGTATGTGGAGAAAAAACCCATTTAAAACATGTTTTTTTCAACCCTGATCTTGTCTGATGATAATAAAGGCAATAATAATTAAGCATTTTGCAGAAAACCAGTAATATGTTGATTTTATTAGATTTGCCAATTAATTTCTAATTAGTACTATTAAATTTGCTATAAGTATTTCTAGGCTATTTAAATGATTAATATTTAATTTTTAATATTACAGGATTTATCGTGCTTAAACAGAGATCTATCTAAAGTAATTTTTGTTGATTGGAATGAGAAGTCTTTCAATTTGCAACCTAAAAATGCACTTAAGTTAAAAAAGTGGAGTGGAAATGATGATGACAAAACTTTGTATGATTTGGCTAATTTATTGAGAGGTAAGAATATTCAACAAATGGAAAGTTTTTGCTTTTTTGCAACTTTTTCTAATGGCTTTAAATATTTTATGAAAGTTGTGACACACTTAGATTCTTTATTGAAATGTGTTTGAACTCCCTTATTTTGATAAAAGGGAGATTTGAAAGCAATTTTTTACATTAAAGTTACCTTGTTATTGCTGCAAGTGTCCTAAATATTGAAGTTAGAAAAAGATCTTAAAAGGCCAAAACCAAGGTCACTAAAATAATAAATAAAATATTCTCGTACATCAAGAAATTATTGAAAAAGTTAAAATGTAAAAAGTTATCCCGAAAGGAAAGTTGAAGAAAAAATAGTTTATTATGAAAGACTAGTTTTTTTATTTAGTTTATTAATACTTTATTTTACTTTACCCTGCAAATTTAGTTATTAAGGGATTTTGTTTCTTTTTCTTTTCCTAGCTATTGCTACAAGTGAAGTAGAAGATGTTCGCACAGTATTGGAGCATTACAGCCAGTTTGATGATCCTATCATGGCATTCAAGGAAAATCAGAGAAAACTACAGGTGAGTTATTTCTAGTGCATTTTACATAACAGCTTTTCTTGACTAAATGATTCATATCTTCAATTTGATGTTTTATTTTACTTATCTATGTTTTAATTTATTTATCTCATCCCAATGTTTTAAAGCAGTGTGGTCCAACCTTTAGCTATCTGAGTGCCAGAGACAGTAAAAATTGCATTTTGCTATTTTAAAACAAGCTTATATTTTAACACCGAAACATTTACTTCAACTATAAAGATTTACTCTTATTGAGGCGTATTTTACTTAAGAAATATCTTTCTTACATTTAAAATACAACACAAAAATATTGACTGGGTCTCATTGACATAATTTTTATTTATTACAGGGAATTTATTTTGTGCTACAATTTAAACACTATTTTACATAAAATTAAATTTAAAACAAGTTATTTCTTGTAGGTAAAAGTGTCATTTATAAATTAAGTCATATCCAAAGAAGAGGTTGGATTTTTTCTCAAGAAATTAGGAACTTTTAGCTACCAAAATTGTGTTTTAAATACATAGACACAACTTTTCTAATGACTTGATAACTCCTTTTACTATTGCTCCATTTATGTCTAATATTGATGCACTTTTGATGACCCTTTTGAATTTTAAGTCAAGTAAAAAAACAGTTCAATGGGGTTTCAAGGCTGGGAAATTAGAACAGGAAAACGGGTTTTCACTACATTTCTGAAATAAAAACTGAAAACGAATAACCTTGTATTTTAGTTTGATTAAGCATTAATTTTGTGGCTGAGTGCCATGAAAACTTCTTTGGGCCGCATGCAGCTCCCGGGTTGGACCACACTGTTTTAAAGGATGAATTTATTAAAGGATGATTACTAATGTTCTTGTGGTGTTTTTAATATCAGTTTTGAAATATGCGGTGGGTTTGCAAAGTACTTATTTTTTTGAATTTTAAGATTTTGGTAAACAATTTTTATTGGTTGCAGGAGGAGGAGGAAAAACGATTGAAAGAGGAACAAGGCAAGAAGGGTAGCCTAGCTGGTACTTGGTCCAGTAGCTTGCTTAGGAGGAGGTAGAAAAACATGATAGCATGTAAAAAATGTGTGTAGCTATGTTTGTGCAGTAATTTTGTCCTGTTCAGTTATATAATTCCTAATAAAAAGACTTTTGTAAAAGCACGTGTTTAGTTTTATAACGCAAAAACTTTTTTAAATATTGTTTACTTAAAATTCAGAGTTATGGGGGAGCTGATAAGTTAAACATGTGTTAATTTGAAGTTTCATGTTCCTTCCCATACTAATAGGTACAATTTAGCTTTTTAATACTCTATCTAAAAATAATTATGAATACACAAGCTATGAACACTAAAAAGAGGCAGGGGGTCCTCCCCCAGAAATTTTTTGAAATTTCACCCATAAAACACAGGGTTTTAACTTTGGTACACATGTCCGCTAAGGACCTCCCACGAATTTTCAGTGTGCGTAAAAAAATATATCGCAAATGACGACCATTTTACCAGCATACTGCCTCCCATCATTTTCCAAAAACCGAACTGATTCAATTATACCTTCAAATGAAGTTATTTGCTTCAATGGAAATTTTAAATGGGAGCGAACAATTCCAATTTTTGAAAAATTAATTCTGCACACAATTGAGCGGAGTCTTAAAATAAAAAAAAATCGGAATTCCTATGATCAATACCTCTAAAATTAGCCGATTTCTGCTAATCAGCCGAAAAATCACACGCCTGATTATGATTAATAGCAGATAATTATAAATTGAAAAAGAAATAAAGGAGAAAAATATATATTTAAAATACAGTCGAATCCACTTAATGTGATCACGGTTAATGTTATCAATCGGATAATGTTATTGAAATCAACAGGTCCCGATCATTCCTATTTAATTTAATGTAAAATACTTCGTTTAATGTGATCAACTATGAATGATCACTCCGCTTAGTATTATCAAAATTTGTCCATATCCCCTTTAAAACGGCCGCTTTTGAGTTCAAGTTTCATTTTGAAGGTCAATTTTTACAAGTAAACATCTGCCCCATGAGAGCATCTGGCGCTCCTTTTTTCTGAAACTCAGTATGGGTAAGAAAAAGAAAACATTTCGCATTTATTGAAAGAAAACAGTTTTGGGGGGGGGGTCCGAATCCATGCTTGTGATTGGTTAAAGAAACCACCAAGATCGACGTTTTGCAGATGTCTGATAAGAGATTTGAACTTTCCCTTGTTCACTGGAATTCAGATCATGTAATAAATAAGTGGTTAATTGGAGTGGAAGGATATAATGGAGTGGAAAAAAGAAATACCTTTCTATACAAATTAAAATACAAAGTAAGGGATTATTTTACTTTTATTAATAGAACTACTCTTATATTTTCCCTTTAAAATTTTACCTAGTTTAAAAATAGTGTTTTGAATACATTTATTACGATTACATGATTTTGATTTTAATGCAAACAATCTAGTTACACTGTTTGCTGCTTTTTGATATGAGATCGCTTACTGTTATCGATCAGATAATGTTATCACTGTATTTTAAAGCAAATAAAAATTGGAATTTCGGGAGCCCCTATGGACGAGCCGCCACTGTTTAGGACTATAGTTGTTTGTGAATAGGACACTAACTCAAATAAATCATGCAGTTCACTCATTTATCACAGAAAAGAAGTTTAATAAAACCTTTCAAAATATTTTATTTCACTAAAATTGTAGAAATTCACAACATTCAGCATAATTTGATTTGTTTTGTATTACTTTAGAAACTGAATGAAGATTTGATGCAGTAATTGCATAGGAACAAACTAAATTAAAGTCTTTAAAAATACAACACCTATAAAATTCATTTTTACAATGGAATGCATTTTGGCCTGAACACAAAATCAATAACATTAGTTATGTTTTAAAAATGGAAGATTTTGTACACATACAATTCAGGAAATCAACATTAGCTTTAAAGCTCACAGATGACTATATTTGGCAGGTTAAAATGATATCAATTTAATTTTGCTTGAGTTAGAATTACAGTTCGAAATTTAATACTGTCGCATTTGTTTAAAACACAACACATTGAAAGAAATGTTGGGCATGTTTTGATTTTCACTTTCACAACTCTTCCTATTACTTTGAATTTCACAAAACTTTTCAAAAATGTCTCACAAGGATTAGTAGTTATCACACATTTTTGTTCATATTGCAAAGCAACATTAGCACAGTATATGTGTATAGCAAATACACACAAGTTACACAAACATATAATACATATGTACAATAAAACCTCTCAAGTTTTATCAAACACTCTACATCAATGACAGCTATCAACAAATCTGACTTGCACACCTATCATTTCTTTAGTTAGCATAACATTTAGAATCAGTAGCCGTTCTGGAACTGAAGCAACATAAAATGAAATAAATCAAAATTTACAACATGTACACCATCACTGTACTCAAAACACGTCATAATTTACAAACTAGCTTGAATCGCAAGCTACTGATATATTTTCATATAAATTCTATTTTACTCTTCAAAATTCTTGAGCCATATTCGAGGCACCCATTGAGGTTCTCTCTCCAATGTATTGATTTCTTTGACTAATTCATTGTATGCTTTATCAACGTCTGAATTAATGATAACCATATCAAAATAATGTCCAAAGTTATCTTCCATTTCTCTCGCTTTCTCTATGATATCTTTAAGCTCTTCATCCTTGGGATTGTCTCCTGATTTAATACGGTTTTGACGAAGCTTTTCCAAGGATGGAGGCGCCACAAACACAACGTAAGGCTTCAAATCAGAGTTTTTCAGAATTTTCAAGGACTAGAATGGAAAATAAATACATGTTAATCTTATGGTAGAAAATTAGCTCATCACTTGAAGTAAAAGGAAATGCCAGGCTCCATTCCTGAAGCTTTCAAGTTATGGTTGCTTAAATCTAGAGTTAGTCAACCAGGTTCCTGCAGCTAGCTCACAGGATGTCACTCTAGCTTGCATGATGGACAGTAGGGATTTATATCGATTTAACTACAATTTGCTGCTTGATAATTCAAACTTAGCTTAAATTCTACATAAATTTTTATAAGTAATTATTTTATGCTGTAACTCTGCTTTATAAATATCACAAAATAAAATTAGTAGGGGAGATGGGGGGGGGGCACAAAAAGTACATTTTGACTATTTCTCCACATGCTATTAAGATATTAAAACACAAAACTCCCTTATTCATTATTTTACAGAATTCCTGAAATTTTGGTACCCTTTTTAATCAAAAATTTCCCCCTTAAATCATTGTTCAGAAATGTGTAAAGTTAAGTAAATGTGCCCAAAGGAGGGAGGGGCACATTGCATAAATAATACAGAATCAATTTTTAGGTGCTATCAAATTCATTGTATATTAAAGTTTACATTTACAGCAACCAATTAAGCTGGAAATTCGGCACTTTTACGGGTTTTTTTTCTTAAATTTTAAGAGTATTTTTACACTTAGAACGAAATTTCAGTGTAGATTACATTTTTGATAAGGAAAAGATTACTTAGTGAGAAAACTAATAAGGAATATACTGTACATTAATAAAATCAATGAGAACAGATTGAAAAAAAAAAGTTTTTAAGGAAAGTGAGATAGGTGGCATTCAACCCATCTCCAGAAAGTGATGGTTTGGGTATTTTTAGTAGACTAACACGATAAATAGATAAAGGATGTTTTGTAAGAATTTTCCTTTCAGGGTCTTGTGTTTGGTTCTAACACTTTTCAAATCATGACCTATAAAGCTATTCCTTTATTAGCTAGTCATTTACAGCTTTACTACAAATCTTTAAATTACCTAAATCATTTATGTTTCTACTTGGTTATGTGAAAATTTATAGTTTAGGAATAACTATATACAGGGCTCGATTTCTAAAAAAAGAGGTACAGGAATGGTAAAATTATTGGTATCAAAACTGAAAAAGCGAATACTTTTTAATACCAAAACTTAAGCATTTATTTTCAAATTTAAATTTATAAAATAAATTCAAATGTGTTTTTATATTAGGAAGAAACTTGATATTATTAAGAATAACTTAATTATTAATTGTATTAGACAATTAACTCTTTATACACCTTTTTTTACAATGGGTTATACTTTTTTCCCAACAGGGTGCCTCTTGTAGGAGGTGAGACGGCTTATCATCATTGAACCATTAAAGTTGTATATTTTGCCAATTTAAAGAATATAATGAGTTAAAGTCCTTAAATGGTAGAATTTAAGATGTCGCAAATTTTCTTTGCAAATTTGCCCAGCGATCTGGCAAATTCGCAAAATTCAAATAAAAAAGAATCAACACCAGGCGCGGATTGGGGGTAGATCAAATTGGGGTTCACAATCATGTTTTAAAAGAACAATTAAGTAAAAACTTTAAAATTAAATCACAAATATTGTTATTTGCAAAAAAGATAAATATGCATTAAAATATTTTTTTAAATTTGAAATATGCCTTTTTTTATATTTTTTTGGTAGGATTCTTACTGTTATGAACTTAATCTGAAAACAAATCTGATAAGTTGAGTACAAAAAAAAGGTCTGGGAGCTCTCCCCCTGAAAAATTTTGGAAATTTGACAATAAAAACAGGGTTTTAATTCATTTAAGGACTTTTTTTCGTACATAGAAGGTATCCTTTGGCCTGATGAATGGGTCTCGCGGGCCGTAGTTAGGAGACCCCTGAAATAGAATAAAAAATTTTTTTTCCGAAAAAGAGGTTCCGGAACGGCGTTCCGGACCGTTCCGGCTGAAATCGAGCCCTGACTATATATTTCTTAAATCAGATAAAAATAATAGTAGTAAACAAAATATTTTTCAACTAGTTATAAAAGGGCTTACAAACTAAATGCATAAAAACTTGACTAATATAAAAGAATATTAAATTAAAACATATTCTAGACAGAACACTATCTTTTTAAAAACTTATCCAAGTTAAAACTGGAAAAATCCCAAAAGCTTTGAATTTTAAGTTTAATACTAAAAATATTTGAACTAATTAAATTGAAAGTATCTTAAAGGGCCATTTTTTTCTAGTTATGTTATGTTAAAATATTTTTGGGATTGATTCATAAAAATAAATTCATTTAGCTTATCTACACTCTACAGAGATGTGATTGACCAAAAAGCAAGAAAGAGGAAATAATAAAATTTTAGACTTTCTTTTATGTGGTTTATTTTAAGATATTGTATAATATTTAATATTAATGAATAATTAAGAAATATTTTTGAACATTTCTCAGGCTATCAGCTAATTTAGTTTTAGTTCTTTTAAAACAAATTTAATGCAATTACTTTTTTACCCAATTTAACATTTTTCAACATAAAATTTGCTTCTTTTGTCAAAATGGTTGACTTATTTCTTTCATACCGTATACCTTGTTAAAAATTTGAATTGAAGTATTTATTTAATCTTTTTCATCATTGTGTTGCATGTGGCCTATTTTTATAAGATGTCATCCAAATATTATCTTAATATGCTTACTTGAGGATGTAGATTCAAAACACAAATCTTCCCAGATTTGACAACAGTTCTAATTGCATCAAGGCTAGTGCCATAATAGTTTTTTTCATATTCTCCATGCTCTACAAATTTTCCAGAAACAATGTCCGCTTCAAACTGTGATCGGGAGATAAAGTGGTAGTCAGCACCATCCGTTTCTGAATCTCGCTTAGTTCTACTGGTGTCTAGAATAGAATTTGAAACAATTTTTAATCCTAAAAAAACTTGATTTTCATATATTTGACAGCATAAAAATAGGTTTAACTTACGAGGAACAGCTGCAGCAAAACGCTCAGTATCTTCCATCAGACGTTGTCTTAACTCGTGCCTTCCAATGTTAGGTGGCCCGATTAATACTGTTGGACGTTTGCAGTTAGCTCGTGGATAATACAGAGCTACTTCTTCATAAGTTAGTATTTGATCCCCTTCTAATTCTGGAAAAAAACACCCATTACTACTAAATAAATTTTAAGGACTATAAAAGTAACTAAATAATTTGTTATGTGTTTGGGTAGAAGGAACCAAAATCTTAGGGGATACAGCACACACATTCTCAAAACAGATGAATAACATTTATTTGAAATAAAAACAGTTTCTTCTAAATTGGGAAGAAAATGTCACACGTGTGAACTGAAATGTTTCAATGAAGCTGTGGGAAAAGAATTAATGTTAATTAAGAAATATTTATTTCTAACTCCCAAAACAATTGGAAAAATTATGTGCGAAAGCTCCTCAATGTATGCATTAAAATTAATGTAGGAATATGTATATAAAAGGGAAAATAATTATTTTGACTTTTTATGTTTGTGATCTACTAAAAACACACTACATAAAAGAAATCGGAAAATGTGCCAAGTTACCAAAATTTTAATTAGGAGAAATTACTGTTAAGGAGTTAACACAGAGGTAAAGATATTGCTTGGAAAATTAGTGAGGGACAATTTTATTCAAGTGAACATATTTTAGATGAAACTTCTTAAGTTCCTTACCATCTGTTAGGTTAGCATTGTATAACTTCTTTTTCTTCTTTTTATGATACTTTTTAGCACAGAGGAATTTCCCAACTAATAATAGAATACAAGTTTGGTTAGATGAGGCACATACATAGAGAAAATAAAAAAGGGAAAATACTAAGTTTTTTTTAAATGCAGGAATTGAATTGGGTAATAGACTAATTCAATGAAAATACTTACCCTTTTTAGTTTTTTCTTTACTATTAGTTTCACCAATAATTGTCTGTTTCATAGATTCTCGTCTAAAAAAGATTTGTTTAATTACAATTAAAAGCAATTATAGCTCATTCCTGCATGATTCTAGAGCTCTTAAATTAGACTGGCACACTAAGATACAATTTTTTTTTAAATATGAGAACATATAACCAGTTTGATATTCAAATTAGCATTTCACTTTGGTTAGGATAATTTAAAATTGAGCTACTAAATACAAATGTTCGAGTTATTTTTGCTTGTTAAATAATTTACCTAAATGATGCAAATAATGTTACACACTAATTTATGTAAATATTACAAATGGAATAAAATACTTATCACACACGGTACAGTTTTAAAAAAAGTGAATAGGCTTGTGAAAAAATCAATAAATTAAGTTCACTAACTTCTGAAATTATTTAAAGTGTGAAACTCAAAGTATGCATTTTATAATCATAAAGACCTGGGCTACTTACTGTTGTTGAAAGTTTTTACTAGGCACTAGACCAGCTAAAGCCTGATCTTCCTCTCCTTCTCTGTAAGCCTGCCACCAGTTAGGGTCATCTTGACTAATGACATGAAGAATGTCTCCCTTTTGGAATGAAATCCCTAACTCTCGACATGGGATGTACAAGTCATCTTCAGGATCGTAATCGAAATGAGCCTTTACATGCATCTGTAAATAACAAGAGTTTAGATTCCCAAACGAAAATATCAAAGAAATATTGTTATTTTTATGTAAAAACTTGTTTTATAGTACATGTATGTTTATGTATAAAAAGCTTGTTTTTACTGAAAGTATTGAACTAAAAAAGTAATTATTAGAAAAAATACGAAAACTCACAACAACATCAATGGGATTAGTCTTGTTGATTTCTTCTTCATTAGGAATAATAAGGAATGTGAGAGTCCCATTCATAGTTGCCTAAAATAAAAGGAATTTTAAACCAGATCCCTTTTCCAAAATCAATGAAATGATTTTCATTCATCTTAAGTTCTGTTACTTTGAAGATGACTTCAAAAAGTCATCCAGATAACAAGATAAGGTAAGAAATATCTTTCTTACATTACAATACTAATATTTATACCCTAAATCATTGGATGCATTTTAGGATTGCATTTTGGATGCCAATCCTAAACTGCAAAATTTACTTTCGGAAGTTTTTAAAAAATAAAATTTTTCTTTTCATTAAAAGGTTAACAAAATTAAGTATTTGTCTCTCTCTCATGCTAAATAATTTATAAAATCTAAATTCATTCTTATTAAGACTACTTCAGAAACCCCCCGAGCTTGCCTTTTGAAGTAACCACAATAGTAACTTAAGTGAAGAGCATTAGAAAATACAATTTGATGTGTTAAAGTGAAGTTAGAGTACTTACTAAAATGTCACAGACATCATTCACAGATTTTCCTCTCATTTCAACACCATTAACTTCCAAAATTTCATCACCTTCATGAATTAATCCTATAGATAAATACAATATTTATTGAAATATTTATCATGTTTTTACTTTATAAGTAAAATTAATTATAATCACACATATTATAAAAAGTAGTTTGGTGATAAGTTGATATTTAGTGTATGAGGGATTTTAAGGCGTTGAATGACCATTTTTTCAAGTACCATATTATACAGTTTAGAATACAATCAGGGTTTCCACTCAATTTCAGAAATAAAATTCTCTGACTTTTCCAGGTCAATTTTTAAGATTTTTCGGTAAAAAAAACTAGTAATTCACAGCATTTTTGGATATTTCTTGCATTTTTGAACATATAATTTTCAACAAATTGACTATTTTTTCACTTAGTAGAGCTGAAATTGATACGCAAACATTAAAAATTTTCATTTCCCAGGTATTTTTTTATGATTTTCCAGGTTTTGGGCCAAAATGAGTAATTTTCCCTGACTTTTTAGGTGAAATTTGAATTCCCTGACTTTTCCAGGTTTTCCTGACCCATGGGAACCCTGTACAATTTTTTTCAAGCAAAAAAGTGGTTTTTTAGATGGCGCATAGTACCTACAAACAGTAATACATATTTTTCCAATCAAGTTAAATTTATATGTATGCATGCCAACTTTGAAAGTAAAAATTTAAATTGATAAAAAAGGCATTATGATTACTAAGCATTACTAATTAAATATATTTACCACTCTTTTCAGCAGCACCACCTTTCACGATTCTTCCTATCACCACAGCTTCTCCTTCATTTCGAACAGTTGCTCCCTAAAATACAAAACCCTTTTGATTAATGAGGAGCTGAAACTTCCGTTTTTAGAAGAAACACAGCAAGTCAACTTCGTAAGTTAAAACAGCATTTGAAACTCCTTACCAAAGGCTCATTCGTTTTGTCTATTCTCACTATCTTGACACCCTGTGATGAATATTGATCAGCTCGATTTAGCAATGCTTGATCTTGTGCAATGGCAGCATCTAGTTGTCTTTGAGCTAACCTGTCATGAGCATACATCAGCCCTTCTATTTCAAACCTAGTCAGGATATCTATCAGTTCCAAAGCTTCATCCATACCACTTTCGGTTAGGGCAGGCACCATCTGGAAATACTGTCTCTGTAAGCCACTATTGACAATAACTTTAAATACTGAAACTAAAAAATTACAGTAAAAAGTCATTTGGTGCAATGAGTAATTTAAATGTAATCGTGTTTGGTGTAATGCGATATGTTTTTTAAACGCTTTTATTCTACTTGCTTTTGGCGGCGTTTTACGGGAGGAATTTTAAAACTCGATTTTCGGGCACTTCCCGATATGTTAGGGCCCCGAAACTTTGAACATAGGTGTAAACATCATGACACTCCAATATCCAACCATTCTCTAGTCAAACAACCAAAGGATTAAGTTAATTAACGAGTATTTTTAATTAACAGAAAAACCAGATTTTGAGACCTTTCCCAAGGGACTATTCTTCCTAAACCGTGCACAATGTTGTATAAGGCATAACTTCATCATATTCAAAAGTCAAAACGAGAATTGCCCAGTAATTACAAAATTGATGGACGATTAATCACTTTTTTTTTACAAGATCTTGTACATAAAATTTCAGGCACTTCCAAACGATATAAAGTTCTAAAACTTTGCACCATGGTGTAAACTCGATGACAATGCAATATTCAATAATCAACTAGTCGAAACCTCCGTAATTAAGGTAATTAACGAGTGTTTTTAGTTATCCTTTTAATTCAAATTTGAGACACTTCCGTGAAGCCAATGGCTCCCAAAACCAGTAAGATAATATATTAGGTATATCACTGCAATATTTTATCTTCAAAACGTGATTTCTTACCTTCCAATTAACAATTAAGATAATTAGCGATTTAAGATAATAACCGCGAGAAAGAAATCGCCAGAAGAGCGAGAAATCGCCGAAAATTGGTGCCCATCGCGAGAGCAGAAAAATACGCTACTTTTATAATTTATGGACTACTGAAAAGTCTGAATGGGATGCTTTTTTTTTCTTTTTCTTGTGAATCTTTTTGATATGGACGGATTTTATCGGCGAGTGAGCCGATGTTATATTTCACCATCATATTGTAGAAGGGCAATTCCACGGGTAACTGACTGACATTTTTTAAGAAAAACGCTTAGTATTTTGTAATTTTCTTCCCAAAAATAAATGATAAAAAAATACTTTCCACCCAGATTATTGCTTTCTTGTTAGCTTAATCTAATGGCACAATTTAATTTTCAAAATATGTTTTCATTGATTTTTTAAAAATTTTCAACGACATGGTAACTGACTGACATTTGTGAAACATTTATGTCAGTCAGTTACCTTGTTGTTTAAAATTTTTTTAAAATCAATAAAAATATATTTTGAAAATTTAATTGTGCCATTAGATTAAGCTAACAAGAAAGCAATAATCTGGGTGGAAAGTATTTTTTATCATTTATTTTTGGGAAGAAAATTACAAAATACTAAGCGTTTTTCTTAAAAAATGTCAGTCAGTTACCCGTGGAATTGCCCAGAAAACTAAAATTCCATTCTAACATCAGATTAAATATGGTTGAAATAAATACATTTTTTCTTGTGAGTTTTTGTTAAAAAAAATACCATGACTAAAAAGTAGAAAATAAAAAAAGTAAAAAAAAGATTTTTTAAAAAACGCTTTTATATTGAAGTGTTTTAAAAGGTCAAAAATAATTATTTCGGTTTGACAAATAATTTATTGGGAAGTAGAAAATACCTTTTTGGTAAGTAAATAATAACTGATTTTCTAATTACTAAAAATAAAAGCGTGGGCGCTAGTAATTCTTCACATTCACTATTTATTCTAACTTGTTTATTCTATGTTCTATGTAAAATTATACATAAATGCCGACGTATTGGCCTAGTGGTGAGCATCTGACTGCAAAGCCGTACGTCTGGGGTCCGAACCCTCGTTCGGCATAGATGTTAGTGTTACTGAACTTGAATTTACATATACGGGTCCTTACCTTCAGGTGAATTTGTACAAATTTAAAAAAATAAATAAACAAAATTTTAAATTAAAAAATATATATAAATTACTAGCGCCCACGCTTTTATTTTTAGTAATTAGAAAATCAGTTATTATTTACTTACCAAAAAGGTATTTTCTACTTCCCAATAAATTATTTGTCAAACCGAAATAATTATTTTTGACCTTTTAGAACACTTCAATATAAAAGCGTTTTTTAAAAAATCTTTTTTTTACTTTTTTTATTCTTATTTGAGAGGTTAACATCACATCAATCCATATTTCCCCAATTAAAATTATTCCAGATTTGTTTCTTCTGCAACCTTTGAAAAATATTAAGCTGCAAAGACTATCTTATTCATGAGGGAGACTTTGACAGTTGGGCTATCGCTGATGGAAAGGAAACATCATTCCCCATTAAATACAAAGGGATATCGTGAAAATTTAAGATATTTACACTTAGCCTACCCATGCACTCTGCAAAACTGCCCATGATCTTTTAGAAAAATCACTACCTTTCATCCCACAATATAGCTTTTTTTTTTATAATTTTTACCTTACTTTATCAGTGAAATGAAATAAGAGTAAAAGTAAGCTAGTTTATAAGGTTTTACCATGGTTACATTTAATGAGAAATAATTACATCCTCCTATTTCATTATTTAAAATTAAAGTTGTTCGAACTGGAATTTGTTTTAAACCATAAAAAATGTTGTCAAACACAATAACTAAAAATGGATGGGAATTGTTTATTAAAAGAAACAGGTACCCTTAAATATTTCTGAAAGACACAAAAGAAATAATTTGAAAAATATATTTAACATACCTCATGGACAATGTCAAGTGCCTCTGCTGATACTGCAATGGGTGGGTTGTTGAAGCAGCAGACTTCTTGGACCTTGTTGTGTACAGCAAGAATGTTCTGGAAGTCTGCATTGCGAATTAAACTTTCAACAAGCATCAAGTCAGAATCACTGTGACCATTTCCTTGCAAACTAGCACTCAATCTGTACAAACTTTCAAGTAATTCAGATGCTCCTACAATAGAAAAAATACTATTTTTAAAGGCTAAAAATATTTATTGGCTTCGAATTATCCTAGCTAAGTTTCTGTAAACTCCCAATTATCTGCTGGGGTCTACGATAAAAAAAATACTAGTGTACCACGAGAGGCTTGAGGAAAAGGCAATTGAATACTACTTTTAATCAGGGGTGCAGAAAATGTCTCAGGGCCCAAAATTTCCCCATGTCACAATTTGTTTTCTACATAATTTCCCCCAAAATGAGATTTCATTAAAAGTAGAGTTTTTTCAATTATTAAACTTCTTTCAGATTCAATAATTTTCACATAATCTCTAAATTTAAATTTTAATGATCTTTAGTCTTTCTTACCTACTTATAATCTTAGCTAAGAAGTGCCTCTTTTCTTAAAATATGAAAAAATGTCTATTTTTCTAAAATTTAAGCTACCTTTAAATTTCTCCTTAAAATCAGGGATGTTGCACCACTTTGAGCATTTTGTAGCAGTTTTTGTAGCAGCTAAATTTAAAATTTGTAGCAGCTTAATTAAAAATTTGTAGCAGAATAAACCATTTTTGTAGCAGCCGATTTTAAATTTTGTAGCAGCTTATCTTAATTTTAAAGCAGGAACAGGACGAATCAATTTTTTGCAACAACCAAAATTAAAATCCATAGAAGGGTTAATAGTTCTTGTTACTAAAATATACTAATAGTTATCCCAACTATTAATCTTAAAACAATGCATGATTAAGTTAACTACTAAAAATTTATAAGACGAATTACGCAAAATACAGGTGTTTGAACAGCTAGAGATCTGTCTAAGAAAAATTGCAACCTTTTAAAGGTACCTTAGAAAATTTACCATTTAAAAATAGGAGCATTTACAAATTTAAAAAAGAGAAAAAAGTACCTTCACAAAACAGATTTAAAAACCTCTGATAAGCCATTTTATCATAAATTAAAAGTTAAATGGTAATTCTGAACAAACTTTTAATTAGTTTTTAAAATAATGTTATTTTTATTGATAATAGTTTTCAATACAATTTTTAATTTTAATAACAAAAACGCCAAATGCAGGGTTTATACAAATTTTCAGAAATCAAAATCAAGGAGTATTCCAGGAATTTTCAAGGAGTGTTTTAAAAAATTCAAGGAGTACTTCTTTACTTAAGAAAGAGAAATTTTTTACACAGCTTCAAACACACACTATGCCAATTATATTCCTGAATGAGGTTTTAAAACCACTTTAAAAGTCAAAATGTAACTAAAATTAAATAAAAATTAAGGAAATTAGTTAACAGAATAATTATTTAAGTGATAATATTAAATTGCAAAAACGATATTGTCAAAAAAATTTTAGTTAAGTAGAGCAAAAAAGTAAGAAATTAGTATTTTTGAAGGTATTTTTGGAATCTTAAATCAGATAAAAACACTATAATAATCTAAGTTGCTATAAAGCGACCTTTCAATAAAAATTTACAACTTTGAAAATCATCTTTAGTTGAAAATACTGACTTGACTTAAATGAAGAAAAAATAATCTTTTTAGACTTCTCAGGCTGCTCTGACCAGAGTAAAGTTGTTTTTTCTGCACCGCCGTTGAAGACATCCGTAGGAAAAGTGGAACTGTCGCGAAAAATCGCTATTTCCCGATTTTCGGAACACCAGACTTGTGGCCTTCTTACAACGGTAAAATTGTTTTTTCTACATCACAATAATGACGCAAGAAGAAGCCAACTTGAATCAGAACCCGCGGCCGTCCACGAAAGTCGAGGGAAGAACGGAATACTCCGCAAAAAAAACCCGAAAAAAATTTATATTTTTCCCGACTTCCGGAACACCGGGAACTAGTTGGTTTCGGACCACGGTAAAGTTTTTTTTCTACATCGCCATAACGACACAAGAAGAAGCCAACTTGAATCGGCACCCGCGGCCATCCACGAAAGTCGTGTGGAAGAACGGAACACTTCGCAAAAAAAACGAAACTTTTGGGAAAAATCGCGATTTTTCGACTGACTTAACACAGCAAATTGAGCTGACGTCATCGGTTTTGGTTTTGAATTCAAGTGGTAGAAATGGTGACGCGAAAAAACCGTTCCATGCAAAAACCGTTCAGACGAAAACCGTTCAAAAAACAAAAAAATTCATAGCTTTACACATGTAATTAATTTGCTTTTATTTTATTGAACGGTTTTTGTATTGAACGGTTTTTTCGTATATCCGTAGAAATATGGAAAAGATTCCATAGACGATTTGAGTTTTTTTTCCTAAGGATGAAGGTATTTTTCGGGTGAGAGGAGAGTTTGATAATTCGATTGCAAGAAAATCGTAAATTGGCGCAGTTTTGCTCAAAATACGGTTTTTGTAGCAGTTTAGCACATTAATTAGGATTTGGCGCAGTTTGGCGCAATTGGCGCAGCCGCAACATCCCTGTAAAATTCTTCCTATACTTTTCAGAGAAGAACATGAAAGTGAGAAAACAAGAAAGCTATTTATAGTAGAAATTACTCATCCCACCACGAAAACGTTTTTCCTGCATACCAAAAAGCAAGGAAAAGCCAACTTTCAGGTATTCACCCAGAAAACTAGGATTTTTTGAGCAGATCCGTAGTTTTCCCACTCTACATCCGAAATTCCACAGTTTTCACCTGATTTCCGTTTAAATCGGAGGTTATGATGCAGTCACTACCCAAAATACTATTTGTCAGCTATTGATGATAGATTTTTTTTAGTTTATCTTTCTATGTGGGGCAAAAATTTCCCCATAGCCGCTGGCTTGAATTTCCCCCGATTATCGTACGGGCATATTTTGCACCCCTGCTTTTAATGAGACTTATGACATTGAAAGCCAACTTTAGACACCTTTTCTTTACTGTTTGATGAAATAGTTTTTAATGTGTAGTATCCTCACTGCTTTTATTTAAGAGCATTTTTTCATCTTCAGTATCCGTAATTTTTAATCCGTTTTTCAGATTCTGTTCAACAATGAAAAAAGTCATTGATGAAAATAGTTATTTATTATAGATTTTGGGTCGCTGAAAACGAAAATCACCATTAAAATTCTCAACTGACTCAGGATTTTCGGGGAACAGTCCCTCCCCCTTTTTACGCTTTTCGACGACTTTATAACTTTAAACTCGATTTTCAGGGTCAAAAAGCATTGATTTTGTCTTCAAATTGCCCCCAGGGACAAGAAAAGTTCAAAATAATGAAATATGATAAATTTATTGCAAATGGATAGGTTTAAGGGGTAATTACCCCCCTAAAAACGCAAAAAAATCGTTAAATATAGTAGGATTTATTTACCCTATTTATTTTGCTTATTTTTTACCCAATTCACGTTTGAAGGGTCCTAACCCTTCACCAAGGACCCAAATTTGATGGCAATATGCAGCAATATTTTTACTAACAACGGTTGAGCTTTTAAGGCCCCCAAAGCACCCACGGAAGGGTTCAGTGTCACACTTAGAGTTAAACCACTGTGTAAAATAAAGTGCCACCGACTGAATTTCAGCTGATTCTTATGTAAAATGACCTGCTGAAGTCAAATATGACACCCCTTTTCCTCCATTACCTTCAGTTTTTAAGAGTAGGCCCCAAATTGTTATCCACAGCCGTGTATCTATTAAAATCTTGAAACATGGAATCCTCACTCCCTAAAACCGGTCAGATTTTAAAGAACTGAAGAGTTTCTACTTAAGATAGACCCAAAATATAAGAAAAACGTCATTTATAATCTTTTCAAAATCATCAATATTAATTCCTGACCTCGCGAGCGCCTTCGCGATTCTGGAAGTCTTCCGAACTCTTCCGCGGGGGCTCCTGGGAGGCTAACACCTCGGCCGCTTTTATTAAAATTATTGCTGTATATTGTCATCAAATTTGGGTCCTTGGGGAATGGTTAGGACCCTTCAAAGAGGAATTGAGTAAAAAATAAGCGAAATAAATAGGGTATAACAAATCATATTATTTGTAACGATTTTTTTTGCGTTTTTAGGGGGTATTACCTCTTAAACCTATCCATTTGTTATAAATTTATCATATTTTATTAATTTGAACCTTTCTCGTCCCCTGGGGGACAATTTGAAGATTAAATCAATCCTTTTTGACCCTGAAAATCGAGTTTAAAGTTATAAAGTCGTCGAAAAACTTAAAAAGGCGGAGGGGCTGTTCCCCGAAAATCCTGAGTCAATTGAGAATTTTAATGGTGATTTTCGTATTCAGCGACCCAAAATCTATAAGAGATGACTATTTTCATCAAGGAAAAAATTTTGAAGGTCAAATTTGTTGAACAGTGTTTGTTATACGCAAATTTTCATTATCTACCGATACCCGTCCGCTGAGTCCATGGATATTCGGGACTACAAGCAACATTTATTTGCGAAGTGTTTTAATTTATGCATAAAGACTCAATGAGAGAGAGAGAGGGAAATCTAGATCAGGGGTTTCCGACTGACGGCCGGGCCGCCAGGTCATTTTGTGCGCCCCGTGAAGCTCCCCGAAAACCACCCAAAAAGTAGCTTCAGAACACTTTTTAGCACACTAAAATTAAAAACTTTTTAGGGGGAGGGGACACTGAGAGAAATGACAGTTTCAAATTTGAGTAAATTGATGTTCTCATTTTGGTATGAAACTTTTTGGTTCAAATATGACGACCCAATGATTTCAATTTTGAAACGACCAGACGTACTCAGTTTCAAACAATTTAATAGTCACCACTCAAATTATGCTTATTTTTAGTCTATATTTGAAAATTGAAACATTTGCAATACATCGAAAGTAACAATTAGATGTGATAACGTGTAACACAAGGTGGTAACGTCGCACTCAACTTACTGATCAACTTCCCACGTCATAGTTAACGTGGCTATGTGGTCATCATAACTGTAACACATTGCACCCACCCTCTTTATAAGAATATCATGGACGAATTAAAAAACGAGTACATGATGCTTTATTTTTGAGTATTTGCACATTTTCAAAAATGAGTACATGCATGTTTTAAAATTTGAGTAAATTTGGATCGGAGCCTGTTTGAGTGCGTGACATACTCAGATTTGAGTAATTTTTACTCATTTTTGAGACTCGTTTTAGAGTGGAGGATCCCCCCATTTAATTCTCAAATTATGGAATATGTCGTTTTCTATGGTCAAAAATTTTGAAGTTTGATATTTCGAGAGGGAGATTGTATGCCCTAAAATCACCCCTAAGCATATCAAGCGGTTAAGAAGACTTAGGTCAAAAATTAGGTGGAACACTATTTTTAGGGAAATTAAAACATTTTCTTGAGGAAGACCTCCCCTTTTAAGTAATATTTTGTATTAAAAGTTATCTTTAGAAATATATCTTTAGAAATTTATGAAAACACAGCAGTATATACAATGTAAACAACCTTCGTCCTTTTTTCCCTGGAAAAGTTTCATATTAAAGACTCCCCCCGAAAAATTTAGTATGGATAAAAAGGAGTCAGATTACTTTGAGGCCCCCACTTGACCTTTGATTTCAATTGCGGCCCTCGAGACCCCTGATCTAGATCAATACTAAAAATAGGCCTCGTTCATAAGATTATGGCTTTTGGAAGGCTTAGGAGAACCATTCAGTACAATACACATTTGCTGGTTTGAAAGTAACAAATTAAACTGCACTAAAATTTCTTTCAACCATCTACACTACCCCGCCCATGGAATTCCTTTAACTAGTACTAATAATCGAGGTGCTTACCATACGGTTTTAGAAGCTCAGGTGCACTAGAATTTTGACTGTCGGATCTTTCTTGGAGTGAGGAGAGAACACTATCTTCTAGCTCAAAAGCATTGTTTTCGACCCCTTGCTTCGGAGGGAGTGGAGGGTTATCTTCAAGAGCTTGCAACTTCTTGGAACCTCGTAAAGACGTTCGCAAAAATTCATTTTCTTTCGCTAATTTCTCTTCTGCAATCTTTCGTTTTCGAATATCATCCTGGCGACAAAGAAATTTGGCATTACATTAGTGTGTGCAAGTCTCTTGAAGTCATAGATTGAAAGCGAATTGCGTTTAATGAAAAACATTTATCTAGTTTTCTAAGCTTTCATTCTTTCGGTAGGCAAAATTATTTATGTCTCGCAAATAGAATGATATTATGACAAAGTAACTTAATAAACAGTAAAATTTAGATGAATGGATGGTTTTTGCATTCAAGCTGAATAAAAAAAGTATGATAAAAATGCGACATGGATATGGAAGTGGGGTTGATATAATAATTTCTTGGGATGGGGTTTATTTTTTAAGATTTACTAAGGTAATTTTTTTCTGAACTTAGGAGCATCAAAAGAGTTGACTTCACACAGGACAATGAGCTTATAATAATCTTTATTTTGATTTAAGCAAAAACAAATTAGGATCCATAATCTGTAAGAGGCTTGGGGTATACCTGCACCCTAAAGCCTAGATTGGGTGTACAGTGTAAACAGTTCTGACCTTCGTAGCTTTTTTCAAGAAATTTCTGTAGGAATATATTTAAAACAAGCCAAACAGTTGGGATTATTAATGATAAAACGTACCTGATATTTTCGAATCCTTTCCAACTGCTCTTCACTAACATTCCCCATAAACTCAGTTTCAGCAAGACCCCTGCGCACAGATCCATTCCCAACATTTCCGCGGTTGAGAGCGTTTTTGGAAGATACACTACTGCGCCTGGGGTCGTTCTCGTTCGAACTGTCCCCGGAACTACAAATAAAAAACTCCTTGTCGGCACCTTCGCTGGAAGAATCCGTGACTTTTTGCGGAGGGTACCTCGGAGCCGATTTGGCAACACCAACGAAAGTTTCCGGCACGTCCACGGCCATCTCTCGGTGAGTCCTCAGCTCGCCGGCTCTGTAGCTCTTGTTAGACGGACCCGTAGTACAGTTCTGCTCGATCACCGGCTGCCTGTCCGTCTGGCCGAAGTGGCCATTGTGGGGGTGGTGGTTCTCGACCAGCAGTCTCTCGCGCGGGGGCGTTTCCGGGGAGGACAGCAGGTCCTCCCGGTCCACTATCTCCTGCTTCAGCTCGAGCTCCTGGTCGGTGGTGTGTCCGTTCACCTTGCCCCCAGGAGGGGCGACGCAGTTGTCGAGGTTCTTGAGGCGCTCGAGCGTGGCGTTGTGGATCTCCGGGACGGTGGTTACGTAGATGGGGTTGTTGTCGCTGCCGTTGCTGTTGTCGTTGAGCTCTTGCGACAGCTTGGTCATGTCCACCGGCTTGATCTTCTTGAGGGCCGACAGCTTCTCGAGCCGCTCCCTCGCCTGCTGCTCCACGGCGATGACGAAGGCATCCTGGACGTTGCTGTTCTTGGCGAGGTCTAGGGCTGCGGAGAGAAAAAAACGCACGGTCAGATCTTTGCACGAATTTAAAAACGACTTTACAATATTGAGGGGGGGTTTGATGAAACAACGAGCTAACTTCGGTACAGGTTAGCTTGTTGTTGGTGCAAGTGCTGCTTAAAATTCGAAGCATTTACGGCCGTATTCTGCGCTACTTGATCATGATCAGCGGTTAACCGCCAATCAAAGAAGGAATCGCCGACTCTGATTGGTGGAATCCTACTTTGATTGCTGTTTAACCGCTGGTCTGAAAGCACACAGAATACGGCTGTTAGAAACTTATGGCTTAGGGCCCATATGCATGCACTCAGCAACATCTCTAAAGCAACAAGCTTGATAAGTTCTTTCTTTTCTTTTCAATAATAATTCCATATAAAATATCGAATAACTGCAGGTAGTGCTGACTGCTGACGATGAGTGATATGGTGAGTTAGCTCGTTGTTGCTGCAAGCGCTGCTTTCAATTTGAAGCATTAATGTGCATTCAGCAACAACTATAAAGCAACAAGCTTGGGTGTGGTTTAATTATATTCTTTTATGGCGCAAAAGCAACAAGCTTGATAAGTTCTTTAATTTGTTTTATTTACTAGATTGATTCAAGTAAAGAGACCCTTTATAGGGTCTATAGATATTCCCTTTATAGATATATAGGGTCTCTAGATCGAATAACAATTCATACACTCCAACATTTGTAACCCTTTCATCAGTAGTGCATTTACCGACATACTGCGTATCCATATTAACGGCTAATTATTATGTTATTAAATAACAATATAAACATTTTAAACAATATTCAATATTATTTTTAAAAAATTATCATAAAAGAACCGTGTGAAATATATGTATTTTTTAAAAAACAACACAATGCAATTTTGTTGATTATAATTAACTATTTATTAAAAATTATCCAACATTTTAAAGCAGTAAACAAGCCCTTAATTCATTATTTAGGTTTTCCATAATTTATTTTTAGAAAAGCATATTTAAGCAAGCATAAAACATGTTAAATATTAAGATAATAATCCATACTCGCGGAAAAACTGAAGTTACGCCAAAAATCGCTATTTTCCGAATTCAGGCTTTTAACCACGGTAAAGTTGCTTTCTCTACATCGCAATAACAACGCAAGAAGAAGACAACTTGAATTGGCACCATTGGCCGTTCAAGAAGCAGTCGCGGGAGAATCGGAACACACTGATTTAACTTAAAAAAGTATGGATTATCAGAAAAAAACCAAATTTGTTCGCGGGCCACCGGATGATCCGTAGTTTTCGGTATCTATTCGTAACTCCGTAGTTTCCACTCTATTTCCGTAGCAACTACAGAAATTCCGTAGAAGTTGGAGTGCATGTAACATTAACAATAAAAGCCAACTAAATACTATCCCTATCGTTTTCACTATTCGATTTTAAGAGGCTTGAACATTTTTTGGTTAATTAATTATTAAATTTTTCAGAATCCTGGTCTGAGGACACACTATTTTACAGTGACACTGACATTACCTAATAAAAATGTTATAATCACTTACACATTTCTTGAGAAAATAAATAAGAAACGAAAACTCGCAGCAATTCAGACAGATCTTATATACTACCACCAAAACCAAAAACTCCAAAATCACCAGATTGAATCGTCTCCGTTCGTTACATTGACGCGAAGCGATATCGAAAAAAATAATAATAACAACGCATCCCATAGAAAAAAAACAAGAGTTCAAGAATTCGGCAAGCCCAAAGACCTCATCCGAAAGTAAATGAGCTGCATAATGGGGTACGACGGCCATTAAGCTCGGATGCGCACCAACACATGCCTCGCAATACGGAAGAAACGACAACGGCTTGACCTTTTTTGGAGGATAATAATATAATTAGCAAGGGATCGGCCCGCTACCCGAAGCTACCTAAATTTAAATGAAGCGGCGATGATCTTTCGGCGACCATCAATTGGTGGATAAGTTCGCGACTCGAACGGTCAGTTTGCGGAGACATTCGGAGAATGCTATTGGACATGTTTGAGGTATTTTCGAGTTTATTGGACCAGGTGAGTTATTGAATGAAGCGAATGCTTTTGCAGAGTGGATTTCAAGCCTTTAAGGCATCTCAAGTCATTATGGTCGTATTGGCCAAGATTGCTAGTAGTAGCTGGTTTTGAAAGGTGTGCCTCAGAAGATAAACCAGACACCCCCAAAGGAGTTAAGAGTAAGGGAAGGGCTAAAAAAGAAAAAGGTTTAGTAGTTCTCCTTGAAGAACAGTTGAGGTGCTTGTAGCAACAATGAACCAACTCCAACAGCTTTCATTAGAGTTAGCTCCTTGTTGCTGCAAGAGCACTTCAATTGTATTTGTTTGAAATACTCGGTTAAACTTGAGGACGAGCAAATTCTGGTATACGAGTCATTATAAATTCCAATGTGTACTATTGTGGGAAAACAAAGCTAATTGAAACGAAAAACATTATTTTCTAAACTTCAAAAATAAGAGAAGGAAAATAAAATTTTGATCGCGCGAAGCTTTTTTGACAGCCACAAGATCCATGGGAGGCTCAAGCGACACTTTATTAAAAGCACTGCGAGAAAGAACGAAGCGAGAGACCACGCAAATATAGCACATCAACGCCCTTCGTAATGAAAGAGTGAATTTTTTTTCCCGCAAAAGCCTTTTCGTAAGATGATGGAGATAATATAATAACGAGTGCTTTGCAAAAAAAGCATAAGCACGGATTATTTTTTCATCTCCCCCAGGGGTGAGAACTTCTCTGGCAAGTGTACAAAAAATACATAAGGGCTTTTGCTTTAGGAAGAGATTAAGAAGCAAGTATTTAAGGGGGAAAAATCTTTCTCCAGTGCTGTGGAGAAAAGCATCGGGAAAGGTAGTAACTCGATTTTCTTCGCACAAGCCGAGAGACTTGGGTTTCTGATAATACAATTTGTTCAGTCGCGGAATGTTCTCTTGCACTTTCTGGCCTCCGCCCCATCAGCTTTGTCCTTTTCTGGAACCTTTAATGGATAATCTTCACTCCTCTTCTCACAAAGAAAGAGAGTTGTCAACACCGCGTGTTCGTTTAACTAAGATGAAGATTGCGATGTGCGGTTTTTGCGAAGAGAGAACCGTCTGCCACTTATAAACACATTATAGAGATCCAGTGAGTTTAAAATTTTGAGAATCCGTGAAATTTTTTTTCCTAATAAGCGACATCTTTTCTAAAGGTTAAAAATTGATTCGTCGATAAGAAGAAGCACGACAGAAGTTTATATTGGAGGAAAACTATATACATTTCCTCCTTCCAAACCCGTTTTTATTGAAATGTTTTTTTCTTATGTCAATGGTCAGCGATGACAGTTGGAAAAACGTACTCCCTGGTAGGTTGATTAATTTTTTAAGGCGAGTTTCATATCAGGACATAGAATACACCCTGTAATTCCTATAAAAAGGGATCAATAATAGGGTGTATCGAAAAAAACTTTTTTTTTTGATTTTGATGATGCCTTAGTGCGGAAAAGTTGTCTAAGGTGGCAGAGAGTACCTGTGAATTTTTTCAGAATTTTCGGATAATATCTTGAGGTGCCGCCAAGACCCTGAAGGTCCCCCATGTTAATCCAATGGAGCGCGCAAGCCAAAAAGGCCGAAAATTGGTTTTTCGCCCCTCATTTCTACCCTAATCACTCGACGAATGTCTTCACTCGAGTTATGGACCCTATATGATCTCGGCTATCCGACAAAACTTGAATAATAGCCTCTATATTACGTTTTTTTTGTAAGCTCCAATTTCGTCGAAAATCGCGTATTTCCTCGTTCAAATCAGAGCCCACAATCATAAATCCACTTTACATAAAACGCCCCTTTCATGAAATTCAAATTAGCTTTAGTGATAATTTGCAAGAAAACATTCACAAAATATTTGAATTTTTCATGATTTTCTTGTTTTGTGAGTCAATTTTACTTTTACGCACTGATCTTCTAACTATCACTGCTTCAATTTTTCACAAAAAAATATTTATTTTTTCAGAAAAAATAATGAAATGGGCCTAAAAATATAAAACCTGGATCTACCCCTGAAAAAAAACAGACCTGAAAGAGTAACTAAACTAGAGAGCAATATATCAGTCGAATACGAACGTTTTCAGATAGAACAGGCACAAAGCTACTTACTTAGAAGGAAATCATTTCTAAGTTTTCTACAATCAAAATTTCCACAATTACTTACATTTGACATTTGAACAGAAATAAATAACTTCTCAACAAACAGGGAAACCTTCTCAAAAACCTTCTCTACACCAGAATAACTAACTCCAACAATCCTTCGAATGCACCACGGTCCGAATTGTCAACCGGAATATAAATTTAAAAAAAGTCAGAGTTCTGCTCGGCGAGACACGCGCGTGCTCTTGCATCGTGTTTTCGACACCCTCACAGACGGGTACCTTTCAATCTCGACAAGACAGACGGCCGCAGAAATATTCGAACCTGCCGCAATTCGTCACCGTACACTCCCGACAGCCTACGCAGTTGAATATTGGATGACACATGAAGAGTAAATGCACGATTCGTCGGTCGGAATTGTAGCGGTTAATAAGTTGTGTGCTCAGAGTTTGATTTGAAATGACCGAACGATTGAGGCAATATTATATATTTAATGTTGCCTTTCCCATTTCCTGTAAAAAGATTAAGTGAATTGGTATGGGTTTAATTTAAAATAGGCGAACGTTTCTGAAGGAACCCAATTTTGGGGATGCATTAAGTTAACAAGTCTGTAAAAATGCAATAATCTAAGAATTTCAGGCCTTTAATAAATAGTAGTATAAATGAATTGCTATATGATATATTTAACTTATTAACTTATTCATATACTATATTGATTAAAAGAAATAATTAACCAGAAAAATAGTTCTGAAATTCAAGTAAAAATAGGAAAATTTTACCACTTAAAAGAATTTTCACACTACGAATAAATAATAAAAGGCATTAATTTGAATTGCATCCGATAAAAATACCTTTTTTTAGAAAAAAAACGCCTGGTTCTCTTCAAAATCCCATCCCAAGGGTTTAATCAGTTTAATGCTTTTCGTCTTTCCCATTTTCCGGTCAAAAGCAGGATTAAGTGAATATAAAACAGCTATTTAATGAATCCATTGAACGGAAATTCCTATTTTTCTTTACTATCCACACCATAGAGTTCACACAAAAGCAAACTAGTAATTAAGCTACTAGCCCTAGGTTTAACTTCTAAGTCTTTTGCTGAACTACCTAACTTTGTGAGAACAATCATAAGAAAGTTCACCTGACCGTGTACTTTAACTTAAAAAAATTGGTGCCTGTATAAAAAACGTGATAGTTAATTAAAGGCAAGATTTTAGACAAAAGCAATCAATAAAAAGATTTTTTAAAAAACTCTTTTATTGAAGTGTTCTAAAAGGTCAAAAATAATTTTTTCGGTTTGACAAATAATTTACTGGGAAGTAGAAAATAACTTTTTGGTAAGTAAAAAAAACTGATTTTCTAATCACTAAAAATAAAAGCGTGGGAGCTAGTAATTTTTAATATTTTTTAAATTTAATATTTTTTACAGGACAGTGACACTAACATCCTTGCCAAACGGGGATTCGAACCCCAGACGTACGGCTTTGCATCAGTCAGATGCTCTAACGACCAGGCCATTACGTCGGCATTTATGTATAATTTTATATAAATAAAAATACCTAACAGAGAATTTAAAGTGAATCCATCCCACTCAAAACTCATGAATGAGAAATTTGTAAATCTAACGTCATAGAACATAGAATAAAGAAGTTAGAATATATAGTGAATTAAGAATGACTAGCGCCCACGCTTTTATTTTTAGTGATTAGAAAATCAGTTTTTTTTACTAACCAAAAAGTTATTTTCTACTTCCCAATAAATTATTTGTCAAACCGAAAAAATTATTTTTGACCTTTTAGAACACTTCAATAAAAGCGTTTTTTAAAAAATCTTTTTTTTTACTTATTTTATTTTCTACTTTTTAGTCATGGTACTTTTTAACAAAAACTCACAAGAAAAAATGTATTTATTTCAACCCTAATTAATGTTATGTTAGGATGGAATTTTAGTTTCATGTATAACAAAAAATTTTCACATATCTGACAAAGTAGAACAATCCTCTGACGACTCAGCAGGACAATCAACTCCAAAGTTAATTTTAAAATCTATTTAATTTTGCTGGGTACGTTATAATAACAGAGCTGAGCAAGAAAAATACCTCGCACAAAGAATATATTCCTCGCATCCGCTCAATCACCGATGAAATCCATCGATATCAAAAAGATTCACAATAAAAAGAAAGCATTCAATAAAATAAAAAAAACAATCGTAAGAAACTCAGAATGTGTGTGTGTATCAAAGAGCAAACAGTACCATCCAGTCTTTTCAGTAGTCAATAAATTATAAAAGAACATATTTTTCTTCTCGGCGATTTTCGGCGATATTTTCGGCGATTTCTCGCTCTTCTGGCGATTTCTTTCTCGCGGTTATTATCTTAAATCGCTAATTATCTTAATTGTTAATTGGAAGGTAAAAAATCAAGTTTTGAAGATTAAATATTGTAGTTATATACTTAGTATATTATCTTACAGGTTTTGGGAGCCATTGGCTTCACGGAATGTCTCAAATATGAATTAAAAGGATAACTAAAAACACTCGTTAATTACCTAAATTACGGAGGTTTTGACTAGTTGATGATTGAATATTGCATTGTCATCGAGTTTCCACCACGGTGCAAAGTTTCAGAAGTTTATATCGTTTGGAAGTGCCTGAAATATTATGTACAAGCATCCAGAAAGAAAAAAGTGATTATTCGTCTATAATTATCGTAATTACTGGGTAATTCTCGTTTTGACTTTTGAATATGATGAAGTTATGCCTTATAAACAATTGTGCACGGTTTAGGGAGAATAGCCCCTTGGGAAAGGTATCAAATTCTGGTTTTTCTGTTAATTAAAAATACTCGTTAATTAACTTAATCCTTTGGTTGTTTGACTAGATAATGGTTGGATATTGGAGTTTCATGAGGGTTACACCGATGTGTAAAGTTTCGGGGCCCTGACATATCGGGAAGTGCCCGAAAATCGAGTTTTAAAATTCCACGCGTAAAACGCCGCCAAAAGCAAGTAGAATAAAAGCGTTTAATAAAAAAGAAAAAATACTTCTTTTTGATTTCGGGAACTTCACAAATGTTGTCATGACTGATGCTGGTCTTTCCACACACCCTACTGTTCGTTGCAAGCGTTTATCACCTGAGATTGCGTATCTATTGTCGAAATTAAATACCAAAACTGATACCTCAGATTAAAAAAATACACAATTAAAAAAGCAGGAAGTTGTCTTTGTAAGATATTACGGGTGAAAAGATAAGGCTCTAGAAAAAGGTAACTGACATAACCCAAGAAGTTAGTGCTTTAAATCATGGATCTTCAAAATATGGTATTAAAAAAGCCCGTAATATCACGCACACGATTTGTAATAATGAGGATTGAAGAGATATAATTACCACCAATCAGGGTTGGCAAAAACACGGGTTTTTTTAAAGAACCCAAGTGGGTTGGGTTTTTTCGGGTTTTTTCAATAAAACCCTGAAAAAACCCATATAAAACTGGGTTTTTTCGGAAAAATTGTGGGTTTTTTCAAAATTAAGTGGTTTTCTCCTAGAAAGTAAGTGGGTTTTTTCAAATTTTAGTGAGTTCTTTTTATGTTAAATGTATTCTTTCAAAATAATGTCAGTTTTTCCACAGTTAAGTGGGTTTTTTCAAAGTTTTTATACTTTGAAAAAACCCACTAAAATTTAAAAAATATCTTAAACTTTGAAAAAGCCATTCAATATTGAAAGAAATCTATTCAACTTTGAAAAAACCCACTGAAATTTTGAAAAAAATCGTCTTTTTATTTTATACCTAGTTTGAACTTTAAACGTCCTAAATTTTGAAAAAAAAACATTCAATAATGAAAAAAACCCACTGAATAAGGAAAGAACATATTTAACTTTTTCAAAAAAACTCCCTGAAATTGAAAAAACGCCATTTAGTTTTTAAAACCTAGTTTAAATTTTGAAAAACCCCATTAAAATCTTATAAATATCCTAAACTTTGAAAAAAACACAAATTTTGAAGGAAATGCCAAAATCTTGATTTTTTTGAAAAAACCCAAAAATGGGTCCAAACTGTGGGTTTTTTCACTTGGGTTTTTTTGAAAAAACCCATTGGGTCCAATCCAGCCAACCCTGCCACCAATACAAAATACGCGAATTTTTAAAGGCAATAAAACCAAGCTTACTTACAAAATAAAATGCTAGTACGTTCTTGGGATGTTTCACATCCGTCTTTTAGTTTCTGGGTGATGGAATAGCCCAGCCAGAGTGTACCCTTTGGTAGTTAAAAGAAAAATTCAAGGAATCTTCGGTTTAAAACTTAGGATAATCCTATGGGATAATATCTCTGTTATAAATCAATATTTCCTGAGACCATGTGCGTGTAATACTTGCATTCTTTTTTTTAAACGAAGCCATGCAAAAGACCAAAGTGCAAACGGAGAAACTATTCATACTAGCAAAGAAAGTAGTAAGTAAACGCGACAAATTCTGCAAATATATACTTAACTCACAGCATTATGTGATAGAACTAAACTAAAGGTACACAGGAAAGGCGAGGGAAAAGGCCTCCGTTTGGGCCTCAAATCTTAACACATGATCGAGAGCCAAAATATTTTACCAAAAGTTAACAATGCAATTGAGACCCCAAGGATACAATTCCCGAATTCAATTTTTCAACAACAACGAAGATCCAGTCACGGAGCATTTAGGTTAGGGTGTTGCAACAATCCGTTCCCATCATAAAAAAGCTAGATGCGAGAGATAGTTCTTATAAATCTAAGAAAGAATTATAAATAACTGATGAGAAAGGAAAAAAATTCGATTTGAACAAGTCCATGAAGGGGGGAAAATGAATTTCCCCAGCCAACCGGGTTGACCAACCGAGAGGGGAAAGCCCGATTTACCGTTCATTTAACTCACGCCTTGCATTGTGAAGATAATGTTTCTTTCTGGATAAACTAGTATCTTTTGTGATGAGAGAAAGGAGAACATTCTACAAATATTTCCCGTGTACGTTTCCAAGGGGTCGTTCACAAACTTTCACCAAGTCGCAAATGTTAACATTTTGGTGACCCCCTGTTGAAAATAATTCAAATTTTTACAATTTCATTTAACTTCTTTTTCACATATATTAATGTGAATAGACTTTTATTAAATGAAAACTGAATTCGCAGTAAAAATGTCTCCTTTAGCAATGTAATAGTATTTTGATGCATTGTTTCACACTGGCACAGAAACCCCCTCTCCCTCCTAAACGTGTGACGTAATTATTTGATCGATGGCTCCTCATATGTATTGACAGCCGAAAAGTGAAATTGAAGAATTCAATAAAGAAGATAAGTAGAGAGATTACCAACATAACATCCAACAACACAAAAGTCTAACAGCAGTTAGGCTAATAACAAGATTTGAGAGATGCTTCTGCATTGTACAGTTTCATAAGTCACACAAGCGAACACGCTTATGTAAATTTAGTAGTTATATTTCCTAGGTCCGAAAGAGGAATCAACAATCTACACTGAGGTCCTTGAATAGAAACTCATTAAGCTTTGTGGCGACTCTGATGAGAATGAGCTATTCATACAAGCATTTAGAAATAGGTATTATTGATGGAGGATAAATAGGGAATCAATGGAAGATAATTCATTGGGTTGAACCGCTTAAAAATCTTGTGAAATTAGCTCCACTTTCAGCTTTTAATTGCGTTGGATTGAAATAGTTTTATCGCGAGGCATCCTTTGCATATCGATGGCACATACATCTGGATATAGATATAGTATGTCAAATTGAGGCTATAAAAGTATGGTTAATCAGAAAGTTACCAATTTCGCTGACCAACATGGCAACAGGCAAAAAGTGCTGTTTGCAAATTGGCAAACAGGCAACTTTCGTTTGGACCGTTGTTTTCCCATCATTGTAAAACACTAATTAATAATTTAAAAATGATGTGCTACTGATATATTTAGTTAAAAATTTAGTGGTAGTTCTGAGAAAATTTTAGTAGTTCTTTGGGTCGTGACACTGGGATCCACCCTTCGCATACATGGCACGCATTTGTTCTAAAAACAACGGTGAAACGCCGCAAAACAAGCAAGAAACAGCCCAGTTTACATATACAGTCGTGACATGATGAATCTCTGGGATGAAGGTTAAAACCTACCTAAAGCACGATTTGAAAAGTTTTCTTTGAGACTCCATACTTCAGGAAACGCGCAATCCATAAAAATAATGTTGAAAGCGGTGTGGTTGATCTACAGTCGGCCGTTCATGAGTTCTTGACTTCTAAATTACGAAAGTATTTTTGAATATAAAACTCAATAACGAATCTGTTAAGGGCATTTAGAAATATATGAGAGTGTAAATAAAAAGTTTTGTTTCCCTCAATTTAGACTAGGGGTGGCCAAAAAGTGGCGCATTGGATATGATCACTGGCGCATCATCAGTCAGTTCTAGCGAAGTATATTTAATGTAACTGATCTTCTACTCTGTTCTTTTAAACAGCTTTTAAATATAGATCAAGACGGCGGTATTTTTTTACGGTATATCATTACAAGACGGCGGTATATCATTACATCGAATATGAACTTTTTAAATCCTTTTGGTCATCGACTTCTAATCCGAACACAGAGCTGAAATTTTGGAAGTGAGTTTCTATTAACTATTCGAAAAAAGTAGTGGGTGCCCAGAACTATCTAAAAATTTTTTTTGGCTCACCCTACTAAGGCAAAAAATTTGTTTTTCAAACAGAAGTTAATAAGGATCGTCCAGAAAATTAAAGCAGAGGATGGCAAATACGTAAATACAGGCCCTGCTCCTCAGAAATGCAAAAGATGCATCACAGTATAAAAACTGAGCCATGGAGAAACAACTTTTTAAAAAATTTAAGGTTCACATGGCTCTATAAAAGAAATTTCCCACGGGTGAAAAATCATCCCTTTCTGAATGAAGTGTCATTCAAAGGTCGATGCGAAAAATAAACGACTCCCCACATCAACATTCGCTTGACAGTATATTTCCGAGAGAGCAAATGCACGCGCTATTGACTCAGATTCCATCTAATGAAAACGTGTTTCACAGTTACATTAGTAGGCAATCTTAATCACGGTAAAATATTTAGTGTCTGATGGTAACTTTTAGTGGGAAATAATAATTGCGAAAAAATATTAACTCCATTTTAAGCTCTCTTATGATCCAATTTTCATCTTGGAATAGAGATTCTTACCGAAATAAAAAAAGACTATTTTCTTTTTTGAACAAATAAGGTAGATAAGGGACCAATTAAAAAAACGTTTAAGCACCTACCGGTTCGGTGGAGGAGTTTACTGTTTGCTTATTTTAGCTGACAATGGGGAGGGGGATATGAGTGAGGTTTACGTAAGAAATCAAAATTTCGGTATTTTCAAAAATTTCCAGTAACTTGAAAAAATAATTTCATTAAAAAATTATTTCAGAAACGAAGCATGCCGATTTTGCTTATTCAAGCTTTGTTAGATTTTCATCGAACTTTAGGTCTTAAAATTAGATCAATACTAAAAAGTTTTGTACCCCAACTGGCAGTTGCATATAAAATTATAAGAGTGGTTACTTATTTTTACTGACTGACAATAGTGGGGGGTCAAAAATGGCCAAAAACATGCAAACAGTGCTCACATGCACCCTGTATTCATAAACACGCAGAACTTCAGAAGAAACAATGCAAGAGAGTGAGAACAGACGCTGACAAAATAAGACGTCTCAAAAAAAACATATCCCCCGCAACTATACTTAAAAACGAACATGCAAATGTTTGTTAACTCACCCAATTTGCAACTGGTCTTCCTCTTCACCCTCAGACAGATAGTCCTGGATCGGATGCACTGCAACAAAAGAAGGTTTTTTTCAAAGACAATGAATGGCAAAGATCATCACACACCACACGCGCTCGGTCTCGGCGCTCCGAATGCGCTAGAAAAGGTCCCGATATAGCAAAAAGTAAACCATCATCAGAGAAACAACGTGAAAAGAAGCCTTTGGCGAGCAAGGCCGCTGCATTCTCCGGCTCGCCAAACCGGCTCTCTTCCGAAGCACCGTGTTCGGATGGGTTTATGCAGTCCAGCAGGAGTTTCGCGCGGTCATCTCCAGAGTGCCCCCGCTGATTAAACGCTTTTTAATGGGATTATGGACGCAGTCCCTTTGAAGAAACGACGTCATTCATACGGGCAAAAGGCCAATGTAGAGGACGCGCGTCGTTAAAGAGGGTGGTGCCCGACTTAACAGTCAATATTGAAAATTCCCCCCCCCAAGGGATCGAGCTAAGTGGGTGGTCTAAAGGTCAAGCATTCTGCAGCAATCTACATCAAAGTGACGAGCAACGCCATTAAATAGCCTTTAGCATTCATAAGCAAGTTTTCTGATCCCATTTATAAATCTTTCGATAAATCACACTATACAATTTTACTGTTTTCCTTTGTAAGGAGACTGGAGTCGCCCAGTGATTAACTTTGTAAGAAGACTGGAGTGGCCCGAGTGGGCACTTAAGGTGCAAAACACACAGTGCGTCTTGTAGACGCTACTGCAATCAATCTTCACATAAAAAAGCATGGAGAAAGCCTAGTCCCCTATCTTGACAGGAATGAAGATTCCTGTAAGATAGGGAAAGTCTCAGGCTGAACTCCATGCTTTTTCCCCTCTTTGATTTATTGCAGAGTAGCGTCTTATGGTCGCTAGGTCTGACTTGGGCCTAAGGCCCAATCGCTAGTTTGCATAAAAAAAGTGAAGGAGTAAAGAGTGAAACGCCAGTTCACACTTTTCAATTTCGACGATTCTTCCAAAATGAATACAAAAAGCGATTAGTCCCTTGAGCCTTTACCCAAACGTGAAGAAAATCGGAGGAGTATAGATTAGTTTACACCAGGGTTTCCCAATGTGGTCGGTACCGGTTTAAAGGGGGTCGATGAAGCTCTAGGGGTCGATTGGGGGTCGACGAAGCTTAAGGGGTCGGTAGGGGGTCGATGAAAGTTAAACAGTCATAAAAAAGAAAATTGCAGCTTCTTATTAATGTTGATGATTCAAAGAATTTTCCTGGTCCTTTGAACTTATTTTATACTAATTTTTAATTTCAGTTTTGAAAGATTAATGCTTCATTGATGGTCTATTGCTTATTTGGTTCACCTATAAATTATTCAGATTGAACTGTACATTTCTAGTGAGTGGAACACTAGCGGATCCAGGGGGGCTAGGGGGCTTAATCCTCCCCAAAAAGGGATAAGAACTAACGGTGAGAAATAGGGGAAGTAGAAACAGGGGTGTAAAAAAGGGGAAAAGCGACTCCAAAACGAGTTAAAATCCTGTTTATAGGGTAAAACTTCCAGAAATTTTTGGGGGGAGAACCCCCAGACCCCCTTTAGAACTTGGAACTCTATTATTTACAACTTTTTTTGTAAAAAGTTCGTCAAAATGCAAAAATCCTACCAAAATGTAAATTAAATTCTTGAAAATGTATGTCCGAAATCCGGATTGGGTGTACCAAAACGAGTTGAAAATCTGCTTTTTATCCAAAATATTTCTGAGAGAGGACCCCCAGACTCCCCCCTTTAGGATATTAGAAGACGAATTTAATATTGAAAATTCTTAGCCGCCCCCCCCCAAAAAAGAAAAACCCAAATCCTGGATCCGCCGCTGGAGTGGAACCAGCTGTAAAATTTTAGTTAGATTCGCAAATAAATTTTCTTAAAAAATTTAGTCGGATTTTTGAAAGGGGGTCGATGGCCTAGTTAAAATACTACCAAAGGGTCGATGCATGAAAAAGTTTGGGAAACCCTGGTTTACACTTTCCACTTAGGATGATTTTTCAAAGATTAAAACTGAAAGTGAAAAGTTTAAATGAGCCTTCAGTTTCCAGAGCATGAAAGTAAAAGTGTGAATGTGACTAACTCCCCCCTGACAGACAGGGTGCCACCGGAACCACCTACGGATTTCCAGAGGTAGCCAAACCGGCTCTCGGTTGCCCCATCAATTTTGATTTTTATAAACCTTCCAGAAGACAAATTGTAGCTTTCAGAACCGGGTATTGTTTTATAACGGCCAAAGTAAACTTAGAAGTTTTGAAATTCCGGCGGATCAGGTGTTGTAGGTAGATTGCAGAATGTCCTGAGATAGGCACACAGTAATAACTGGCACCAGTGGCGGAAAAATAGCTTCTGAAAATAATTTCTTCACAAATCAGAATTTTAAATGCTCAATATAAAGCTTTACGGATGATAAAAAGTATATTATCCTACAATATTTTCAAAAATAACGTAGATTTCATTGGGAAAGATGTTAGTGAATTATGAATCTTTATGGAAGAGAGCAAGGTCTCCAAGGTTTTTATCATCGTGATCTGTTTTTTACTTAAAAAGAGTTAACAAGGTTGATGTTATCTTCTCAACTAGCATGAAATTCCTAAATTACCTATTTTCATAAAAATAAGATAAAATTCAAATTGATGTAGAATTTTTCATTAAAACCTGGAAAATGTTTAAACTGAAGGGGGATGCTGCGGCCCCGCAGTATTTGAAGTTAAAAAGACTGCTCAAATTTTCAGATATAGGAATTCTTTTTCAAACGCAAGTCACGCCAACAGGGGCGACCACCAAACTGACACCAATCTGCTTCATAATCTACTTTTGGAAGTTACTTAGTATTCCGAGCCACAGCGAGGGAGGTTCAACTGGAAAAAGCGCGGGAAGAGCCGCCAATTGATCAAACCAAACAAATGCGATGGCGAATCGATGGGACATGTTGAGACAAGTCGGTGGAGCGTGAGATGGTGGGGGCAGTGGTCAAGTAGACAGACACGCAGCACTGAATGCATCTATGAATTGGATTTTATCCCACGGAGAACATGACTTTTCTAATGGACACAGTAGAGTGAAGCAGGTGTCACGCCGCAAATTCTTAAAATGAGGCGATAGACGACTTAATTACCTCCATATCAGGCACCCCTTATTTTTAACCTTAAATTAGAGTCAGCCTAAAATGTATGAGAATTTCGAGGACATAAGTACCTACAGCGAATGCAACAAAAAAGTGTTTCATACACCTTGTGTCTAAAATTATATTTTTAATTTTATTTTTAGGAAAAATGATGCTTTGTTCTTTATCAATGAAATTCATGCCATAGGATCTTCTCAAAGTGGGAATATGAGATCTCAGATCAAATTCCCCGATCAATAGTTTAAGGGGGTGCAGAGAACGTTAAGGAGGTACTTTGGACTGTACAGATTTAGCCATACTGTACTTTGATAAAGCCCAGAAAGAAGAAAATAATTTTTTTCTTCTGCCGTAAAAGAGAATGACTGACAACCGGTTATCGTTATCCCAACCAAAACGCTAAAAAATTAACATGGTATTTATCAAAGTACAGTATGACTTTACGCTGCAGAGATCGTTTAAAGATATAATGGAGTTCCATACACATTTAACGTGCGTTTAAAGTTGTATGACCGGCTCGACAACGCTACTTCGGGCGGTGGATGTCTCCCCGTCTCTTTGTGTGGACAAAGAGATGGGTAGATCTCCACTGCCCGAAGTTTGTTGTCGAGGCCACCTTAAAACTGTAGCTTAGAAGAGTAACGTGAGAGTCATTTAGCGAAAAATTCCCTCTTATTTTCATAGGATAAGATATTCTTGAACTTCATGCATGATTTTAAGTGCGTAAAATACCTTTAGCTAGTTTTAGCTCTTGGATTCTTTATTGGTGGGGGTAACCATATTTTTTGAATCTCTCGTGTTTGCTTCAATTTTTTACATCTTGGGACCCTGAAAACTACATTACAGATTTGTGTGTGTCATTATTCCTCCCAAATCAAAAACTATCCTTAATTTTTGGACACGAGTGTAATACTGACTTTTAAAAATAAAGCGTGGAACATTATGCTATTAAAGGCGCTAACTCCAAAATAAAGCTGTTGGAGTTGGATCATTGTTGGTGCAAATGCCTCAATTTCAAATTTGTTGATAGTTCATATGTTGATAGTGTATAGCTGTATTGGGGTATAAAACCTATGGCCTTTGGGTTTAAGGACACCCTTGAAGTACATAATCGATAATAATATGGATACTTAAAAGAAGTAGAGGGGATGCAACACCTACCTGATGGATGTGCGATATGACTTCGGTGTGGGTGCAGTTGTCCAGGGACCTTCCGTTGACTTCCAAGATCTCATCGCCCACTTCCAGGTCCGCCCGATCGGCCGGAGAACCTAGAGCCAGGAAAACACACATTGCAGTGAAACCATCTCCATTGCATAAAACAAAATTATATCTCATTTAAAAACTATAATATTTGTTGATATAAAATATTTATTTAATATTAACCGAAGTTTTCCAGGAAATTCATTACCTGAATAGAACAGTAATTTAATTTGAAGAAATGCAGGACTTTCCTTGAAATTTTTTTGTTAAGTTGAAAAAAAATTGTTGGGTTTATTTTGTGTCGATTTATTTTTTATTAAAATCAAATAAACTAATCAAGTTTAGACAGGATGAAAGAAGTAAAAAGTTTTTATTTGAAAATTAAATCATTTTTTATTTTAATTCGCAAAAATGGGGAAAATAGAAATACTTGGATAAATAAACATTTAAATAGAATAAAATTGAGTCATTAAGTCAATTCAACGAATGTTGAAAGATCCAATTATCCACAAGTAATCACTAACAATAGGTGAAAAATCAAAAACTTTAAAATTGAAAACAAACTTAAAGACATGAAATTGAAGGTAATATTTAACTGGGTACTTTAATTAACTTATTCAAAAGTTTTTTAATTTTATTATCAGGTATGTTCGCTTGATGTGATAGAAATAATTTTTTTCTTTTCAAATTATTAAGAGCAGAATTCGAATTGCACAGTAAGATGAAATTAAATACGAAAGAATTATTCCACATTCAAAGATAAATCCATGGCATTTTATTTTGTTTTAACATTTAAATTTAACAAAGTTTGAAAAACCAGAGCGACGTCTAAAAACTAATAAAAGAACTGAAAACCGAAACCTAAGCCAGAAAACGAAACCACAGAAGAAATAAATTATCGTGCTGCCATCTAACGGCGCTTTAAGAATACAATGAAAGCTGAGTTTTTACATTAATGAGTGACAGTACGTGAAAAAACCTAGATCAATGAAAATATATTTCCTTGTGATGATGGGCAATACATCGTGGAATCCATACGAAAAAAATAGCTCATGCATGACTCATGAAGCCCTAATTCCGTACACTTGCAAACCGACCAAAATTTAAAGAAACTAGTTTCTTTTCCCCCATTCTCTATATTAGAGGAGACCGGGGAGGGATGGGACACTTTTTCCAAGAATATTTTTAAAAAATTCAGTTTTCCTTGTATAAATTTGAAACTTTCAAAATAACATCTTGAAACCATTTTAACATGTTTAAAAAATATAACCAATGAGATAGCAAATAAAACTTAAGATTTATATTAATTTATGATTACTTTTTAAATATATGATTAAAAACCACAAAGATGGAAGTATTTCACACATTTTAAAGATTTATTACAAAAAAATCAGTTATTTTACCCTATATTTACTTCGAAAAACCTAACTTAAGTGAAAAATACAAAATAGTTAAAATTCTTCTTTAATCTAAAAAAAATATGTTTTCAACTGCAATACTAATCAGTTTCAAAACAAAGGTATCTAAAGAATTGTATGCAATAGCTTGTATTTAGGTATTGAGAGGAATTGGGTATGTCCCATCCCACCCCAAGTCATGGTGCCCCGTCCCACCCCGGTAGCAACAGTTTAAAAAAATAGGTTCTTCCAAAAGAACTGTAGCTTTTAGGTTTAAATAAATAAATAAATAAATAGAACTTTATTACACATAGAGAACAAACACAAAAAAGACAGATATGTGATTCGCCAAGGGGAAGAAACTTCCCGTACAGGCGAAAAAGAAATTATACAGACAAATGACATATTACAACAAAAGCATAAAACTGAATAAAAACAATAGCTAAATAATTAAATAATGATGGCAGCAAGCTGGTAAACCATAAACTAAATATGCTTCATTGAAGTGAAAAATATAAATCCAGGTCGTCGATATTAATTAATAACTCAAATAAATTTCTTTTGAACTCTGAATATCTAATAATGGAGGTTAGATTTAAAGGTAAACTATTGTATAATTTTGGTGCGAGGTAAAAGAAATGTTTACAAAAAATTGATTTAGAAAATTTTGGGATTTGATAAGTTGCTACAGCTCTAGTATTATATGGTCTTGCTATAGTGTTAAATATAGATTTATTCCGATAAAGATAAAGTATAATACGAAAAAACGCGTTGTGACGAAGAGGCAATAATTTGAGTAATCTAAAATTATTAGGATATGACTGCTGATTTAAAATTTTGAATATCTTATTTTGAATAGAAATTAAAGGTTGGAGATTGGATCTATATTCTCCACCCCAAACAGTGACACCATAATTTATTAAAGAATAGAACCAAGAAAAATATAAAGTTTTTAAAAAGGACAAATCAATTTTATTTTTTAGGTGGTAAAAGTTAAATAAAATAAAGCGTAGTTTTTTCCCCAATTCAAATATATGAGTTTTCCATTTCAAGTTAGAGTCTACATTAAGTCCAAGATATTTGTAGCTTTGAACACATTCAAGAATATGACATTGGCAGTTGTTTTTAGATTTACATGATGAAATGTGATATTTTAAGTCAAATGGTAACTCAGATGGTCTTAAACTGAAATTAATGTATTTAGTTTTGTTTAAATTTAAAGTCAAATCATTAGCATTGAACCATTTGTCTATTTCGATTAAATCAGAATCAATTTGAGTCACCAGTTCCTTTAAAGTGGAACAAGAATATAATAAGACAGAATCGTCAGCATAGGTTAATATCTTGCCTGAAAGATTTAATTTACAAAAATCATTAATGAAGATTAAAAAAAACAAAGGACCCAAAATTGAACCCTGAGGAACACCTCGATTTGTTACCAAGTACTCGCTTAAATTGTTACCAACCCTAACTCTTTGTGTCCTTCCTGTTAGATACGAAATCAACCAATTTAAGATATATCCTCTAAATCCTGCTCTTTCTAGTTTGTATATCAATAAAGAATGGTTGACGTTGTCAAAAGCCTTTTTTATGTCCAGAAAAATTGCCACGGTAACTTTGCTTTTATCCACACTATTCACAATAAACTTAGAAAATTCTAAAAGAACCATTTCAGTAGATCGGCCTTGTGTAAACCCATATTGGTTAGAGGCAAAGAAATTTGTGTGAGACAAGAAATTATACATCTTTTTTACAATAATTTTTTCAATAACTTTAGAGAGTGAGGGTAAGATAGATATAGGTCGATAATTAGAAAGAATATTTTTATCTCCAGATTTATAAATGGGAGAAACAGTTGCCCGTTTTAAAGAGGCGGGAAAATCACAAGTATTGAAAGAGGAATTAATAAAATTTACAAAAAATTCAATGTTATTAGGGGCAATTAATTTTAAGTACTTCACACTGATACCATCATAATCAAAAGAGTTAAGTTTTGAAAAAGATTTTAAAGCATCAAATATATCAAGATCGGTAACTTCATAAAAAACAAAAGATGATAAACAAGGTGATATATACTGTTGACAGTTAGTAAAATCAATATTCGTTGCAGTTTGGGTAGCATTATTATATAACATATTAAACTGAGAAGCTAAGATCGAATTCTCAAAGTTGTCAGGCAAGGTTCTAGAGTTATCTTTTACATTATTAAGAACAATACTATTAACAAAATTCCATTTTTGTTTGCCAGTACTGCAGGTTTCGAATTTGTTTCGATAAAATTGAACTTTTGTTGACTTAATTAAGTTTTTTAATTCAGAGACAGTAGTTTTATAAGCTGTTTTATATACGGTATCCCATGGGTATTTTCTGGCTTTATTGAATAACTTTTCCTTTCTACGTATAAGAGTTAAAATATCAAGGGTAACCCATTGCTTTTTAGGTTTCTTTCTTGAAAATTTAAAAAACTTACAGTTATTTTTAATGCTTTGTAAATTAAAGACAAGTTTCTGGTATTGGTGATCAAGACTAGAATTAGGATTAACTTTAAATTTGAATGTCTCTAAGTAATTATAAAACATGGAATGATTTAGAGCATATGAAGATTCCAATGGATCATTGGTATCTGAAGATTCAAAATAATTCAATTGACATAGAATAGGATAATGATCACTAATATCCGAGATAAAAATCCCAGTCTTGGTAGAAAATAAATTTGTTTTGACAAAAATGTGGTCAATACAAGTAGATGATGACAAAACAGTTCTGGTAGGTTTCGTAACAAGACTATGGAAACCAAATTCAGACAAAATATTCAAGTATTCTAATGTATTAAGTTCATTTCCTAATATATTGATATTAATATCTCCCATCAAGATAACATTAGAAAAGTTCAAACTAAGCAAAGCACATTTTAGTTCAGAATTAAAATGATCGACATTGAAATCCAAATTACGATAGATTGCAAATATTGCAAAATTTAAGGTTTTTGAATGCAACAAAATAACCTCAGCTGATGTAAAGTTAATATTTATATTAGAAAAATTTAAGTTACATTTGGAAAAAAACAGCGACTCCTCCAGATCGATTATTATCTCTACAACAAAAGAAAGAGTTAAAGCCCTCCAAACTATAGTAACAGGTTTCGTTTTCATATATCCAGATTTCTGATAGAATTATAACTGAAATATTACAGAGAACATTGGATAAGAGAGCCACAAGATCATCAAAATTTGCACGCAGACTTCGAATATTAACATGTAAAATATTATGATTGGACTTACTTTTAACAGATTTTGAAAAACAGGTGAGATCATCCAGGGTATTAATAACAATACAGTCAGGATCAGGTACAATTACAGAATTAATTGGGAGGTGAAACATTTAAGTCCTCAATTGATTTTATTCTCAAAATCCTGGAAGACTCATCTTTGCGAAGAAAGATTTTACCGTCCTTGGTCCAGCAAAATTTGAACTTATTCTCGAATTTAAATTTGCGTGCGAGGTAGAAAAGGTGTTTTAGTTCAGGAGCAAGATGTTCGCTGAAATAAATAGGAAGATCTTCAAATCTTGGATTAAGGTTCTTTGCTACGATGTTTGACTTGCGAAGCTTCCCAAGTATTTCATCCCGAATAGGTTTTGATTTAAATTGGCATATAATTGGTTTGGGCCTTTCTTTATTGAAACTGGGCACTCTGTGAACTGTAACAATATCGTCAATTAGAGATATATTGGTGAAATTTTGAAGGGTTGACATTACTTCCCTTATATCCTCGTTTTCAGATTCAGGGACATCTGAGATCTCCAGATTGCATCTGCGTGAGTACTGTTTTAATTCAATAACGTCTACTTTAAGATCCAGGACTTGTTTTTTCATCTCGAGGTTTTCAGCTGTAAGAAGATCGTGCTTATGTTGCAGGGTTTTGTAAGAAGTTTCCAAATTGTTGATCGTGGTCCTGAGTTCTTGGATGACAGTACTATTGTATTCAATGGAAGAGGATAATTCATCAAATTTATTTGAGAAAAAGCGCTTTAGATCATCAAACTGATCCTGTATTTTGATCCAAATTGTGTCTTTGTCGAACGGGGTTCCAGGTTTACGAGAAGCTACTTCCTCTGTTGAGCTGCACGATAAGCAAGTCCATTTCGTTTTCTTATAATTTGCTAGCCTTTTAAATTGTGCACTCGTAAAACCAGTACAGCTGTAATGAAACTTCAAATCACAACCAGAGCAAGATAATAAGTCCTCCACAACCACAGCTTCCTCACAAATATTACACTTGTTTACCGACGCCATGATGATATTATTCCGAAGCAAAATAAGTAAATTTCTCAAATCAGTAGTTAATTTTGCATTAAATTATCACTATTAGTTGCTATCAAGGGTTAATTTAAGTTATTTGATGAAAATATAAATAGAAAATTCAAGAGCAGAAAAAACACGTCAACAACAGTTGCTACCAACTATATATTCATAAAGAATACATTATTCTGTCTAGAAAACAATATAAACCATTAAGAAAGCAACCAAGAATCAAATTGAAAATTCACTTTGAAAAGTGTAATACTTAGTTACTTTTGCTCTTAGTGAAACTATCTTTTTCATTCAGAAACTTGTATAGGAGCTTGCAACTAAAATAGTAAACAGCAACAAGTATGGAGCCATGGTGGCTTTACCTGGTGGAACACTTAAAAACTAATTTTATTTATAATTTTAAGATTTATTGAAGGTGTCCCATCCCTCCCCGGTCTCCCCTACATGTAATTACTTGGTTAAAAATCATAGGACTAATGATAGCATTGAAGTATAGTAAATCAAAAGTTATTATGGGGATTTTTAAGACATAGTTAAAAAAAGAGTAACAAAAACAACTACAGCAACAGCATATTTGTGGGACAACACAAATCCACTTCTTTTAAGTAAGTCAGTCTTGAGTGACCGGCTATGGTTAAGTTAAGAAATCCATTTGAACTACATTTGTGAAGAGCAATCATGCCGAACTCTGACAGTATCCGTTGTAGTATATTTGTTTCTATCTGCCGAACACGTTTCGGACTCAATAGACGGGTTTTTGCTGTGTGTAGAAATGGAAATTAATTAGAGTGGAAAATCTTTTACCAACGAAAAAAAAAGGATCCCGATTGGAAGGATTCACAGGAGAAATAGGATTGCTATAGATGTCCCGAAGTGGGCTTAGAGCCCCGAACAGTGTCCAAGTGATGATTAGAGTGACACCTAAAACGTATTACACCTTTTTTACTAATTAAACACACAGTATTTAAGCGTTGACATAAATTGAATGGCAGTCATATTGTTCATCAAAATACAATTGACTGGCTTTTTGACAACAATGACAGGAAACATTCCTTTTATTAATTAAGAAAATATTCCTTCAGTATACGTTACTTGTATTTTATCCACTGCAATAATAAGTCGTGTTAAAATAGTTGTCTTGTTTTAGTTGACGGCTCGTTAGTACAGTTGTATGGTTTAATTGCTTTTTTCTTGCGGACACCCGCTTTAAATGAACTGGCTGACCTGGTAGCAGAATCATATATTTTATCTATCAATCAGCAGCACCAGTTTCATGAGCCAGAATGTATGTGCAACTTCGAACGACCACAGCTTACTATCATAACACATTACTGTATTTTAAAGCAAAATTTGCATTTTAAAATGTTTTGAAGAAATGAATAGAAGCAGACAAATTGGTTGCATTTCTTTTCCTTTTCCTTAAGTTATTCAATTTTTGTAAGTTGGCAAATTAATCTGCAAGCTTTTTAAGATGAATCTGCATTGCTTGCTGCAGTGCTGAGCTATTCCTGCCACCGGGCTCGTTGTGTGTGTGATTAATTTGAATAAACCCTAGTTAGCTCAGCTCATACCAAATATGTCCAGTTTACGTAACTACAACTATACTAAACTACAATGTTTCTTGGCAATGGAGAAATATGCTGAGAGCAGACAAAGGAAGTAGCTTCCATCGTTACGTCCGAATAGCGAGTGAATTTAGGCACTCTACTTTAGAAATATGATTAGTTAGTTAATCTCACACATACGCAGTGGTTTGTGGTCATAATTTTCGCAAAGAGTTAAACATTTTGAGTTTTACGAGGGGATAGTACATTTCAATTGAAAGCGCCAGCCAATAAGAGCTCCACAACAGTTGCGATCTTCCAATATTTGAAGTTTGGCGCCATTTAGAAAATTATTTAAACTTCAGTTTTCTCTTTTGTTAATTTGATTTTTTTCTCCCTGCTACCTAACTGCAGGGAGCAGGCTCTGTTAACTCAGTTTTTCTCCGCGCGGTCCGTGACGTCACTGACAAGAAAAGTTGTCATTTAGTTTGAAAGTAAACGGAGTTTGGCTATTCACGACAAAAAATGAACGTTTGTGCTGCTTGGAAACTAGTTTTATGGCTTATCTTTGTCCGGATTAGAAAAAATTCCCAGAAACGAGAAGTGAATTCAATTTGTGCAGGACGACGGCAAAACAAAGGCTTAAATATCGGGATCTATTCCGCTTAAGCGTCTCCAAATAACAATGTCACATACATCTTGACTCCCGAAACGAACCCAAGAGGACCCAATCCGACTCCAGAGCAATCAAGAAGTCGGGAGCAATCGATGGAGGGACATTTTTTTATGCGACGCATCGTTCAGGCCTAAATAATCACCCCCGAGGTCCGGAATTCTTCTTCTTTGGAGCAATAACCGAAATGGGAAAACGGGAGGAATTCCGGGGACCTTCCTCTGATGTTGTTCCGATTGTTGGGATTTTTAATGGGTAAATAGTTCTGATGGGAGGATTGAAATCGATGCTGGGTGTCGTGGGAGGGACTCGTAATCAACAAGGGGGTTGGGGTACTTGATGGAGTTGGCGATTTCAATCAATGGAATGTCATTGCGCCATGGTTTCAGTTTAAAAATATGAGCTGCTTAGAATGAAAGACGTGCAAGTCCACAGTCCACCTAGGTTTCTTGAAGTGGCGCCAGCATTGATCCTTTCAGATTTTTAGGGCTTAGGCAAATTACTGAATTTGCCTAAGACAGCAATTTGATAATTTTGAAATCAAGCCACTGTTATTCTGAGCATCTCAAATGTATAGTTAAATATGGGATAGAGTAAGGAAATTGCGATACCCAATGGGATTCTATAGGCCAGGGATGGCGAACCTTTTTCGATCAGTGTGCCATTTATATTACGGTTTATGATTTTCAGGTGTCAAGTGTGCCACTTGTTATTTTTTTAATAAATTATCTTTAAACCCTTGGAAAATGAAATCCTCCTTTGAGGGTCGATAGTTTAGAACAGGGGATTCTAACTTAAAGTGCTCAAGTGGTGATGGTGGGCCGTAAAGTCTGTGGTGTATATAGAAATTTATATCGGGAGGGGCCAAAAAGTATTCCTCAGTCCCTCCCATGCATCTTTAATAGGTTTAATGCAGATTTTTAATACATTTTTGGTAGAATGTGCATTTTTTAGAATTAAATCTAAGAAAAAATGTTAATAATGAAGTTTCAAGTAAAGGGGGTCTGGGGGTCCTACCCAGATAATTTTTGAAAATTTGACCCTAAAAACAGGGTTTTGAACAAGTCTTTGGTGCATCTAAGTCCAAATTTCGGACATTTTTAGATAGGATTTTGATTTTCATGTGTATTATAAAAAAAGTTTGAAGTAGAAAAGGGGGGTTTGGGGGCACTTTACCAAAAAATATTTCAAAATTTTATCCGCGAAGAAATTTGGTTTTAACTTGTTTTGGTATACCTTGTCCGAATTTCGGAGGGGGACAGGGCCCCTTCGCCCCCCCTTATATGCCCCTTTTGCGTAAAGTAATCAGGCTCCTTTTGCATCCATGATTTTGTTTTCAAACAGCTGTCAGTTTCCTTACGTAATTATTATAAGGGCGGTTGGGATTTGCTTACCTTGCTGACAAAAGGGGAGGAGGGAGTCCAAAATGACCAAGAAAATGTTGTTACCTAATATTTGAACGGCCCAACGGCACTTAAGAGGTGAGTGGGGGGTTTGGGGGTCCTCCCGTCCTCCCCCGAAAATGTTTCAATTTCAGCTTGCTAAAAAGTGTTCTGAATCTGGTTTAGTACTTAAGATTTTATGTGTCATTTTTAGTGAATGTCGCGTGCCACCGAAATACCGGTCGCGTGCCACCCAGTGGCACGCGTGCCATAGGTTCGCCATCCCTGCTATAGGCGGAAGAGCCTTCTACATCAGTTCCATCAGCTTAAGTGGTTCCATATAAAGCAGTGATTCAGAAGAGTAATAGAAAATCTTTGTAATAAGTTGTAATTATTAATAGAAAATGCTAGTAAGGTACTAATTGATGGATTGACTGATGATAATGATTTGCCATCCTAGATAATTTTTTTTGTTCAGGAACTTGTGACAAAAAGGTAAGTACAGCACAATTTTATGCATAGGAAAAAAACACAACAGGTCAGAGGCCATTAGGGTAAAAAAGAACCTTTTAATAAATCTGTTATTTACAAAAATATAAATAAAACAAATAATAGATAACTTGGGGCTACGGTACTGGTTTTTGCACAGCTCGAGAATACTCTACCCCGACTTATTTAACTTTGCATTTTAAAAGCTGGGTAAACTACACAGTAGAGGAAAATGTTTGAACAGTTTGAACACTTGGGTGTCAGATTTACATAAGAACTACCTGGTACACATTATGGAAAAAAGGGCTTTAGATATGAATCTTAGGATTACAATTATACCGCAACAAAAGTGGGAAGATCAAATCTGCAAACGATTCAGAGAGAAGAAAAATCTATTAACAAATTACCAAACAATCATTAATTACCAGAAGGTAAAAAAAGTTCCCCATCAAATTCTTAAGGCCTTGGAAATGGAAACATACAGTTGAATAAAAATAAATGCACACGAAATAAAAGACAAAAACCTAAAGCTAGAAGAAGCTCAATAATACTAAGCTTTTTGGTGTTCTTTCTTTTTAAAAAATTCTTTTTGGGGTGTACAAAATGAGCAAAATTCTCACCTTGTTTTCTAAAATACGTTCTTGGAGTACCATTTTCCTCCCCGCCCGGGGAATAAGACTGATTCGGCTGAGGTAATGATTTCTGTCCCTCAAAGAAACCGGGATCATTTTTCACGATTCGCATTATTGGTGTGAATGTTGGCCAGCTGGAATCAAAATTCATTCCATCGGCCACCTGCATCACTTTCCCCCGAAAAGAACACAAAAGCTTCCCCACGAAAGGGCGCAAAAATGCTGCACCTCAGGAATAACAAGCGGAAAGGGAGCCGCACGAAAACACGATGATGGAATTACGAGACAAGTAGACCGCAGGAATAAGAAGGGGGCTACAAAGAGTCTGGGATTCACAAAAGTTGCCTCGGACGGCGGGCGCCACAAGGCGGCCCAGAATAATAGGGCAAAGTAAGATTAAATAATGGTAAATTTTGTACGCACACCTGGGGGCAAGCGGCAAGCAGGGTGATAGTCACCTATAAATTTAAGGACACCAAAGCAAAAGGGTGGCTTACCATAGGCTACAGTAGATACAACAGGAAACACCAAGATTGGGTGATGTGCCCCCAGGACAGGCCTTGGGCGTGGATACCCCACCCGAATGGTCAACCTAAGCACCACCCAGAAGGGGGTAGCAACATATAAAACTGAAGGGGGCGAGGAAACGGGGCTCTTAATATAAAAAATTTTCGGATAGTGAAGTGCGAGGGTGCGGTTTGGCAAAGAACGCCCGCGAGGGCCAATATGCCTAAGAGCGATAAAATAACGTAACCAAATGGAAATACGTTTCAAATGCGAGTGCCTATAAGGATTATGTGTATCTTCGAATCAACAAATGGTATGTGCATTCTATAAAAAAAGCTCCCACTTGGTCCTTTAAGATAATATGATATATGTGTATATTCTCAAGATAATTTTCTCATTAGCATGTATATGATTGATTATAATATAGTGTATTTGAAAATGAAACTTATTATTACTATGCCCTTGGAACGAATAATGCATGATTGAAGTAATGCGAGGAGATTTAATATGAATTGAAGAAGAATTAAGAATTAAGCCAAATGATTGTTAAGTAGATTAGTATGATATTAACTGATTGGAGCATAAAATTTAATATACCACTACTCTTAATATTGTAACTGTATTTTATTGTATATATATCTTTCATATTTAATTTAATAAATCTTAATGTAAATAGTAACTCTGGTGTGTTTATTCTCTGTGCTGTCCTATTAAATTACACTAAGATCCGGCCAAGGAAAAAAATAGGGAAAATTAAAGTTGAGAGAATAGATAACCATATTTTTAATTCATTGGAGTATTCCCTCTCCAACAAGTGGTATCCGTGACCACCCGCAAACATAACTAGAGTCCAACAGTTCCAATGGCATAAAATTTTAACAAATATAGATTGTTTTATATGAAACATTATGTCACTCAAGTGTATATTATATATTTGTTTAACAAAAGGTAGATATGATTTGTCATGAGATGTGTATTTAAGGGACATAAATAAAATATCGCGTTAGATAAGAAACATAATTGTAAATTAAACATAACTCAAACTGTAAATTGGTAAACACAATGGAGAATTTAGCCATAATCCAAAATTGGATACCCGTCTTCGACGGAAAATCGGCGGTTACGCTCGATTATTTTCTCGACGCCTTTAACAATCTTATTGAAGGACTTAACATCCCGGATTCTCAAAAAAATATCAATACTAAAATCTAAAGTCAAAGGCGAAGCTCTCACTAACCTAATAAATAATGTGGAGTTGGCACATGAAACCAACTTAAAAATATTTAAATCAAAATTTACGGAATTCTTTCAAAAATATCAAAATCTAGCCCTTAGGCAACAAAATCTCTCCTTTTGTCGGCAAAAGCCGGAGGAAGACATAAGAAAATTCGCCGCTAGGCTCACTAAGGTAACCAGAGAATTTTTTGGCCAAATTAACTTTGAATCCCCCGAAATACAGATAATATATGACCAAATTAGATTAGCACGTCTTTTTGAGAGTGTCCTGCCTCAATATAGGTCACAACTTTTAAATAAGGATGTTTCCTCATTTGAAGAGGGCATCCGATTTATTCAACTACTGCAGACAAATGAAAAATATATCGCGCAGACTGCGAGTGCTCTAGGCGCAAACACCGTAAACTTGCCCCAAAATAACTCTCAACGCAACAGCGAAGATTCAACAAACTTAACAAAGGAGATCGCAAACCTCCATATAAATTCTAGGGAAGTAAAGTATAGATCGTATGGGATTGAAAAGTCGAGGGGAGAGCATTCCAAATTCTCGAGAGGGAGAAAATACGTAGGTAACTACCAATATTACTGCCCGCAGTACACCCCACCCCAACTGTATCATGACTTCGGAAATCATCGTTGGCATCCTCGGGAGCGCGAAATACCCCCCTACCAATACGAATACACGTATTGTAGACCGCAGCCCATTTGGGATATAAGAAGGCGATATAATAATAGAGAATACAGGTGGCCCACCGAAAGGGAAATTTACGAGAGTTGGGGAGACAGGCCTCGCATCGCCTATAATAATGCCACGAGTGGGGAGAGAGGTCGATATGAATTCTGGGGACCACGAGAGGTAAACACGCGCGCGCACGGGGAGAAATTTAACAGAAAATTCAACACACACCGTACGCAAAAAATACACACACCTAATGCGAATAAGAAATCGGTCACATTCATCAACACAACACAACATGGCGCAGAATTCGCTACAAAGAATCTACTGCCGGTAGTGACCCTGAATATCGGAAAAACACCCATTCTATCCCTACTAGACAGTGGAGCAGCATGTTCATTGCTCACTAGGGAAAAATTTGAAGAAATAAAAAATGAGGTTAGCATAAAACGGGTCCCTTCATGGGTAACTATCAAGTCAGTAAATGACGAGCCTCTTAAAATTCACGGGTGTTATGAGATAACCATAAATATTGCGGACATGATAATTAAACACCCTTTCTATATTGTAAACCAACGGTTCTCCCATTATTCTATGATACTGGGTTATGACTTCTTAAAAAAAAAAATAATGTTACTTTAGATTTTGGCCGTAATGTGCTAATAAACAATAAACAAAAGTTAGAAATATCGGGCAAAGATAGCGCAGATATAAACAACTTACGTATTCATACATATGCAAAATTAGTAAATAAGTGTAATCTAAGCCCACATGAAACGGCCATGATTACTTTACAAATAGGACCGAATTTCGATCTTAATCAAGACGTAATTTTAAACCCCTCTCTAAACAACAAAAATATTGAAGTAACCCCGGCAGTAGTATCTATCGGTAAGAACAGAACTACACATCTATTAATCACCAATTTAACTGCTAACAACATAATCCTAAACAAAAACACAAGAATCGCGACAGTAGACACTGACACAGAAGACGCCGACATAAAGAGCATTAGAAAAATCCGTAGGGAAGAACTAAACGAATCGGACTTTAAATTGGAACACTTAGATAATCCCACGAAGTCTAAGTTGCTGAAACTACTCATGAAATACGCGGATGTTTTCAGCAAACGGTTGGGAACGCTGGGGCGCACAAATTTAGTTCAACCAGAGTTTAGCGTAAAAGCAGAGGAACTAAAATCAGCCAAATATTTCCCAGTCCCACATGCCCTGAAGGATATTTTAAGAGAACATTTAGATGAAATGTTGGAGGCAGGTATAATAGAACCTTCGAATAGTTACATCACATTTCCACTAGTAATGGTGAAGAAGAAAAATAACCCCGGAACGCCGCAATCATATAGAACTTGCGTTGATTTTCGTGCTTTAAATAAATTAGTAACGTACTCAAACCACCCCTTACCCCTAATGAATGCAGAGATTGATAAACTTAGCGGATCTAAATTTTTTACAACTATAGACTTGAACCAATCTTTCTTCCAAATTTTATTAAGAGATGAACAAAAACGGTTCACTGCTTTTCAATCACCCTTCGGTGCTTTCCAGTTCAAAACTATGCCCATGGGATCGAGCTTTAGCAGTGCTACGCTCCAAAAATTAGCAGACAAAATACTAGCACCCTTAAGGCATTTAAATATTGCCAATTTCATTGACGACTTCGCTATTGGAGCGAGTAGTTTAAATGAAATGCTATTCAAATTGGAGCAATTTTTCATTCAATTAAGAATGCATAATCTTACGATCAATCCCAAGAAATGCGAATTCTTGACTAAACAAATAACATTTTTAGGGCATAAAGTAAACGAGCAAGGGTCCAAACCATCAAATGAAAACTTAATCAAAATCTCAAATTTTAAATCTCCTAAAAACTTGAAACAAGTAAGAGGATTTCTGGGTCTAACGGGCTACTACAGAAGGTATATAAAAGACTACTCTAAAATTTCAACCCCTCTAACTGATTTACTGAAAAACAAGGGAAGATTCAAATGGAACGCAGAGGCACAAAATGCTTTTGTAATTTTAAAGGAAGCATTAGATAAAGCCCCAGTCTTAATACACCCCAATTTTAATAAACAATTTATTCTCTCTACGGACTCTAGTACGAGAGCAATCGGGGGCTGTTTAAGTCAATTAGATGAGAATACTGGAATAAAAAGACCCATAGCTTATTACTCAAAAAAATTAAACGATACGCAAGCCAAATATCCTATCTATGAATTAGAGCTGTACGCATTAACTGAAAATCTTCGCGCTTTCAAATACTATGTTTACGGAAGAAAATTAATCGTGGAATGTGATAATAAAGCCCTATCCCAAATAAAAACACTCGAAAACCCAGCTACGCGAGTGACGAGGCAAATCTTAAAATTACAGGAGTACGATATTGATTTCAAACTCATAAGATCAAAAGAAAACATTGTGCCAGATATTCTTAGTAGATATCCTTTCCAAAAACAACATATCACCCCCATAAATGCATGCACTATAGAAATCCCTTCAATCGCGGATATACAACGCGAACAGCAGAAAGACGTAGAATTGAATGAAATCATTGAGAAGATAAAATTTAGACCCCAAACCCTAAAACTATCCGAACGCGACTACCTCTTAGAAAATGATTTACTATTGCGTCGGGTAAGCAACCCACAACATAAAGGAAGAAACACACTACTAGTAATCCCTAAAAAGTATAGACCCAACATCCTACATTTAACTCATGCGAACCATGTTGGACATGAAAAAACGTACCAAAATATGACAATGTATTTCTATTGGAAAGGCATGTACGTAGATGCAGAGGAATTTGTGAAGTCATGTACAGACTGTTCACACTACAAATCTCCCAGGAGATATCCTCAGGCACCTTTACAAAATAATATTTTAGCCACAAAGCCTTTACAATACGTGAGCATTGATATAGTAGGACCTGTAAATGAAAGTCCATGCGGACACAAATATATCCTCTGTGTAAATGACTACTTTACCCGCTACATGCAAATTTACCCTCTTAAGACTCAAAAAGCAACAGAAGTTGCAGATAAATTGCTTAATTTCATATCTATTTTTGGCCTTTTTGATAATTTACTGTCGGACTGTGCATCAAATTTTGTGGGAACCATTTTAACTTCCCTAGCGGAAAAATTAGGCATAAATAAACTAAAAACCACAAGCTACAGACCCTCGACAAATGGGATGAATGAAGCATCTCATAAACAACTAAAAACGTCATTAGCCATCTTTGCTAGGGATAACCACAATTGGGTCAAAGGTATTGAATTCTACCAACTAATGTACAATGCTCAACGGCACAGCACAACAAAGTATAGCCCTCACTATTTAATGTTCGGTTTTGAACCTAATGTTCCTTACACCATTAAACACAAATTTTCCGAGGAGGAATACAACTCAATTCCCGAATATGTGGAAAATCGACTAAAAACATACGCAGAGGCGCAAAAGGCAGTTGAGGAAAATTTTAAACAAGCAGCGAAAAAACAACAGGAATACAGATTAAGCATAGGCGCGAAACACAGATCCTTCGAAATCGGTCAAAAGGTATATTTGCACACTCCAAATCTCGAAAGAAATAAAGACTCGATAAAAAAACCCTTTTTCGACGGTCCATACACGATAGAGAAAAAACATACGGACGTTAACTATACGATTAGGGACACGCGAAACCCACGCGCTAAACCGCAACGCGTGCATATTGAACGCCTACTACCGCACTATGAAAGGGTCCCAGAATTTCAATTGGCAGAAAACATACCCAACACTATCCCCAAATACATTGACACAGAAGCGACTGCGAACATAGAACCGACCCTTCCCCCCGAGGACGAATGGGATGAAGATTTCCCACTCGCCTATTTCGCTTTCATGAGGAACATAAATCCTCAACAGGCGAGAGGACATCACCCGGCAACCCCCTTAAAAAGTACCGAGTCCTGTAATCAAAGCGTGGAGGGAACAGACATACCTGAGGGGCATGGCATACTAAACCCCCCAAATACCAGCCCGGGAGACCAACCGAGAGGGAACGATATATCGGGAAATGCAAGGCCAGGTGACCAACAAAGAACGGATATGAACGCACAGCTTGACGAAGAAAGGGATACACAAAATACATCAAAAACGGGAGCGGCCGATGCAAATAATGATACGGAACAAACGGGAGGTAAAAAGAGTAAGATCCCACGTAAAAATTGGGCGGATCAGCCACGTCGGGACTTTTCGCTTAGGCCAAGACCCAATACATCAGTTTCGCAAGTTAGCACGGACAATTTAGGCACGCGACTCTGGAACTGGGCGGAGCAAATCACCCGTCCAACGGAGGAAGAAAATCACGGACCGCAGTCTCAAATTTTAACCCTCCTTAATAATTTGAAGGAGAAGCTTAAAGATGACTAATGACTGGGAAAAATATCAGAAGAAAGGGGTATCACGAAGTGAAACAAAATATGAAAAGCAGCCACGGAAATTTTTTTTAATAATAATAATATAGGGTAGAAAAAAATATATATAAAAGAATAGGACACAGTCGAAAATGGGCTATGACATAAGAAATTAATGGGGTATTAATAAGTGAATAATTCTTTGCGGGAGTGAATGGTTAGTTGTGTTCATTATTTCTTAGTGGTATAAAATACAAAGTGCTTAAAATCTCGAACAAAATAACTAAAAAAATAAAGGAAAAGGAGTAAAAAAAAAATCATAGACCAAACCCATCTTTACTAATATACGGAGAAATTTATAATGAAAAGTATTAAAAAAAAATCACTAAAACAAATATGATGCAAACTGCGAACTATGAAAAATGTGAAATATAATGATATTGTGTAACACTAAAAAATTGAATAGAGGCGGATGAAAGTGCAAAACAAATAATAACCGCGTAGGAAAACTATGTGAAGTATTAAATATGGAAATTTTTTTTGACTGTTGGATAATTAAATGGCAATATATAAACTATATAAATCATAAATATTGAGTAAACAAAGGCAAAATACCTAAACGGATTAACATTTCCAAAACCTTATTAAGGATAAAATAAAACGAATATAAAATAATAATAATTCTACTCTTGGGAGGAATACCAAACCCCTGCTACTATTAAGTTACGGAGCAATAAATACTAGGGATACAAATAAATTAATGCAGTAAAAAAAAAGCAGGATATCATATTGTGTACGAATAAAAGGGAATCATAGAAAGAGTAAAACGGATGTGTGAAGCATAAAAATTAAGCAAAACGTAATTAATTTGAATCAAGAACATGTAAACCAATGTAAATTTTGTGTAAACAAGGTCAGAAGGGTAAGGAATAGAATAAGGGCACTGTAATGAAATATGGAAAGTAAATCCAATTTCAGGCCAATTCCATTCCAAAATATACCTTTAGGGGAGGAACATAAATCCTCTACCAACTAATTTCGCTTAATTAACGAGGGGGCGACGGGAACTTCGAAAGATAGATTACCAAACCACTCAACTTTTTAAAATCAGAAAAAAAAGATACATAAAAAAATATCAATCAAACTACCTAAGTAATTCAAATTTTAGGAACAATATAACACATACTTCTTTTTAGCCTCAAGGTAAATAACAAACGAATATAATCATGATAAATAATATAAATATAAACTTGTAAAAAAATAATAAAGGAAAACAATTTTAAACATAAAAAAAAACGTTAATATAAACAAATAAACAACAATGCAAAATGTACTGTGTAAGAAAATAGGGTTAATCATAAAATATGTAACATATAATAAAGGTAAATGGGGTAAATAACGTAATGTGTAAAAGGTAATTAAAAAAAAAGGTAAATATGGTGTAAAATAAGGTAAAAATTGTGTAAAACAAAGTACAATGTAATTGAAAGATGCTTACTTACAAAGGGGCAAAGACGTTCTTGTATAAAATCAAGCGGTGAACACATATACCGCAAATCCAATAATTGTTCAAAAATAAAATGGCGTTCTAATGGCTTTCAGTAACCGTAATAATCTGATAATTTGGTAGAAATGCATAGTAGTATATAATCTCTAGAAAAATGGAAACAGACATCAGACAATGATAGGTTAAAACAAATCAAAACGCGTTACAAGAATGGAAATAAAGAGGATAATTCACGCGAGAAAACGAAGTTGCCAATTCAAAATTTTGCATGCAATGTATGGTTTAAATGGCCAAGCAGATAAAATTAGAAAAATAATAGGTATGAAATGCTTTAAAAGAGAACTAATTAAAATTAAGAAAAGAAACCCCTATCAGATCTATAACAATATTTCTGGAAAGAGGAAAATAATGGGGAATAATAAATGGAAAAAATGAACGATACGGCAAAATTACCAAGCTGGCAAAAGGCACAACGGTCTGTCCTGCATCGAATTCGAATCAGAAATGCTCAGTAGCATAAAAAAATGAAAATCGAGATAGAAAAAATGTCCCACGGTGAAACAGGGTGGAATTGTCCAAAATATAATAAAACGATCCCTTTTGATAGAACCCCACGCAAAGCCCATAAGAGTTGAGGACAAGCAGAATAAGAAAACCCCTAAGGAGAAAGTGTCGAATAGGTGTGCGCCAATACACAAAAGGAATACTGCAGGCGAGAACAAAATGATCGTAAAACGAGGGGGTCAGCAAACGCGACAAACAGAATCGGTAATTGGGCAGTACCACACCAACGAGGGTGGTCCGATCAAACGACATTCAGAGCATGATCCGAGACACTTACAGTACTCGGTAACAAAATTATGCACGGAGAAGAGGGATTGATACAAATACGTAGAAATGAGAGGTACATGTAACTCGTCCTACTCCCCACAGTCGCGAAATGGGAAAACAAAAACGGTGAAAATGAGTTGAAGATAGATTGAGAGAAATTCAGAATGTAAAATTGCATAGAAAAGAGATGATAGTAATGGAAAGGGATCATGGCGCGCGAAATAAACGGACAAAATGAGAATTGAGATAAGGGGCGAAAAAAAAAAATTGAAAGTAATAGAAAAGAAAGCGCACGGATGTTTTAAGAGGTTAAAACTGTAAATTAAGCAGAAATTAGATTTTACTGGAATTACTATGCGAATCCAGTATGAGAATACCGTATTGAAAAAAAATTTTGCATTGCCTTTGAAAAATAAAATTTGTATGGATATGTAAGTTGATAATAATAAGTATAATGAAATATTGTTGCGTAAAAATGAATAACAACTGATATAATGACATGAGTGATACACTAATATTGATAACCACATTATACAACTTTGATGCTGAAATATTTTTAAGTTAGTGTTAGATATATAACTAAAAATTTAGATGTTGTTAAAAGAGGCTTAACTTAAATTAAATTAATTTTCTGCAAATATTTTGACTGAGTGATGATTTGAACGGAGGGATTGCATTACGATTTCGCGCCACACAAAGCAGCTAAAGAACCAAAATGAATACTCCACAAGGAAAACGATGGGCGAGGGTATAAAAGGAATACGGAGAAGTTTAACAGACCCTGATTCTAGACGGCTAGAGGGGAAAGCCCTATAAATGTGAGCGTAATTTATAAATACTTGTAATACAGACGGAGATCTAGAATGCTAATTAGTGGAAAAACAAAGAAGGCCACGTTAAAGTTAAAGTACCTATATATAAAGTAGACGACAAACGAGAGTTCAAATCACTTGGAAGAATTGGTAGATAGATAGATAGTAATATGAATAAAAAATAATAATGTTGATAAGGGAATTGTTGAATGATAATGCGAAGGGAGCTAGGTAATGGAAAAGAGTAAAATGGATAAATCAAGTTTATTTGTCGACAAACTATCAGCTCTACGAATAGACAATCACTATGGCCTCGAGAAAGATACATTCTCGATGGTATGATTGCATATTATTCAAAAATAATATGGCTGATAGCTTAGTTTGTAGCAAGGAAAAAAATTAGTAAAACAGTGAAAAATACTATACACCGCAACTTGGAGCACTTGCAGTGAAGCGGATTTTTAGGATTATTTCGTTGTTAAAATGGAACGTCGATATGAGATGAAAATAATAAATGAATAATTGAAGGAAAATTGGTTATCGAGGAATTGTAAAATTGTTTGTAAATATTAGCGCTGCGTATATAATATATGTATAGAAGTAGATAGTGCCAATTCCTAAAATGAATATAAAGAGTATGGGAATGGGCATACTATAAAGGGAAATGCATCGAACACTTGATCGCATATCAGGGAACTCCATTCCAACATGGTTACATGGTGGAATGCAGGCACCCTAAAAAAAGGTTTTAACATGTAATTGAACGGAAAGAGTGACATGATGTGTTCTATGAATTAAAGTATATAAGATAATGTGTTTAAAGTGTATAACGTGTTTAAGTGTAGTATTAGAATAAGGCGATTAAAAAAAAATCGCAGTATCTAACCTAACAAAGTAGAGCAATTAAACATAAACTTTTAGGTTTATTTATTTTTATACGGACCAATGGTGAGTTTATAAAAATGAGTGCACTAACCTAAGTTGAAACAGGGACACACCTTAGAGCCAGTGCTGGAAAAAAAAAAGCAGGACTATAAAAGGGTGCAGGAACCTGCCCCATGCTACTCGCACTAGAGAATTTGATTGCAATGCCCCTTTAAAAACAGTTCTAAATGGTACTGAAACTCAAATACTTTTTCTGAGAATACAAATCGCACATGTATTCGCACTGTAACATTAGCTGATGACAAGCTGATCACCGCCTGTGCTTACAAATTTATTCAAAAGGCATGTACTGAGACTACAAATGCCTAAGACTACAATTTCGCAAAGTGTCCACCCCACTAACGTGCACAATGTAGAACATTGAACACTACCAACGGACCACAATTCCCAAACAGACCCATCGTATGACGCTACATCACTACCGGGACTACCCAGTTCCCAACATGAGGTCCTGTCCATCCATCAGGAGCCTCTCAATCGTCGTCGGACCGGTTCGTCCCATAATCCATGGGACAGCTATAACCTGACAGGGGTCCCAAACTCGGGATCTCCTCCCAACCCACACCGACTGCCAGGTCCCCCCCCAACCCGGTGGGCATGGCACCCACTGGCGACCTGACGACCGAATCATCATGAGCCACATTCAACTCCTAGACGAGGACACTGCTGTGAATGGAAGGGTCGTTTCTTACCTGGGTCTAGGACTATGCCGACAAGCGTCACGTTGGTTTGTATTACTCTCCGTAGAATGTGTGCACGTAGAACTGTCACAGACTTCGAGCACCCAGGCCTAACTTTCTATTGAACAGGTGCATTGCTAAGAAAACTCAACTTATAATTTCATTTCATTTTTATTTACGTTTTCTTTACGTTGGTGTATTAGCACTCTTTACCTGGTACGAGAACCTTCAGAATTGCTTATGTTGCTTTTGGAATTGCAATTTCTTGAACTGCCGAGGTATACTTACTTGCATATGTTTTACTCACTCATTTGTTATTATCGGTCTTATCTAATCTTACAGAATATTTTGTTATTAAAAATGGATGGTGCAAAGGTGGCTCAGAATAAAATTAAATATTCTCATATCTAAATTTTACCGGACATGGATGGACTCACATCGCCAAGGACGCTTGGGGATGGGCGGCCATCACATGATGATTAGTTTAACACCCCTAACTTTGCCTTGCCAGTGGAGGCCATCGCCTGGGACGCCAGGGGATGGGCAGCCACGGCAGGATATAAATTATTTCTTTTTATTACATTAGATCATTCTCAGCTACCATAATATTGACTTTATCCTTTTTGCACGTACCACTGTTGTCCAAATGTTGAATGTATTATGATTATTTCTAATGTATTATTTGCACAAATATTTCAGGACCAAGTGGGGAACAGATACACGCACTTTCAAAATCTTCTTAATTAAAAAAAAAAGTTTCTGCTTTAGCATAACCTTTTTTTTGGCGGGAGTAGGGTAGATTCTGTTGGCCAGCTGGAATCAAAATTCATTCCATCGGCCACCTGCATCACTTTCCCCCGAAAAGAACACAAAAGCTTCCCCACGAAAGGGCGCAAAAATGCTGCACCTCAGGAATAACAAGCGGAAAGGGAGCCGCACGAAAACACGATGATGGAATTACGAGACAAGTAGACCGCAGGAATAAGAAGGGGGCTACAAAGAGTCTGGGATTCACAAAAGTTGCCTCGGACGGCGGGCGCCACAAGGCGGCCCAGAATAATAGGGCAAAGTAAGATTAAATAATGGTAAATTTTGTACGCACACCTGGGGGCAAGCGGCAAGCAGGGTGATAGTCACCTATAAATTTAAGGACACCAAAGCAAAAGGGTGGCTTACCATAGGCTACAGTAGATACAACAGGAAACACCAAGATTGGGTGATGTGCCCCCAGGACAGGCCTTGGGCGTGGATACCCCACCCGAATGGTCAACCTAAGCACCACCCAGAAGGGGGTAGCAACATATAAAACTGAAGGGGGCGAGGAAACGGGGCTCTTAATATAAAAAATTTTCGGATAGTGAAGTGCGAGGGTGCGGTTTGGCAAAGAACGCCCGCGAGGGCCAATATGCCTAAGAGCGATAAAATAACGTAACCAAATGGAAATACGTTTCAAATGCGAGTGCCTATAAGGATTATGTGTATCTTCGAATCAACAAATGGTATGTGCATTCTATAAAAAAAGCTCCCACTTGGTCCTTTAAGATAATATGATATATGTGTATATTCTCAAGATAATTTTCTCATTAGCATGTATATGATTGATTATAATATAGTGTATTTGAAAATGAAACTTATTATTACTATGCCCTTGGAACGAATAATGCATGATTGAAGTAATGCGAGGAGATTTAATATGAATTGAAGAAGAATTAAGAATTAAGCCAAATGATTGTTAAGTAGATTAGTATGATATTAACTGATTGGAGCATAAAATTTAATATACCACTACTCTTAATATTGTAACTGTATTTTATTGTATATATATCTTTCATATTTAATTTAATAAATCTTAATGTAAATAGTAACTCTGGTGTGTTTATTCTCTGTGCTGTCCTATTAAATTACACTAAGATCCGGCCAAGGAAAAAAATAGGGAAAATTAAAGTTGAGAGAATAGATAACCATATTTTTAATTCATTGGAGTATTCCCTCTCCAACATGAACATAAATCCCTTTCTTTTTATCGGGAACATGGGCCCTGAAGATGAGAATGGATTCCCTCGACGACGAACCAAGTGGATAGCCGACGGTAGCTGCTATTTTCGGATTCCGTCATATAAATGAGAATGATACATCATGAAAGAGATAACTGATCTACACCTGTGTATATTAGAAAGTACGAAGCAATGTAGGAATATTGGTTGGATGCCGTTAAAAGTAAAAGCTGCGCGCAATCTGAATACAGCGTATTTCTTTCACAATCAATGTTTTACATTTTTTGGTCAAGTTAGAGGCATGAAGTTAGTCAGGCAGGTTTTCTACATGGATTTTTTGCGGCGCGTATGCAAATACAGTATAACCTGAATATCTTAAAAGGACCCGAACAAAATGAGATGGTGAGTTTCCGAGATAAGGGGACATCCATAAATTACGTGAGGTGTTTTTTCCAAAATCTGGACCCTTCCCCCTTGGTGAGATTTTGCTGGACCCACCTCCCCCCGCGTGAGATCTACCTACAACCTTTAAAAATAATTTTCTATCCTATTCGTTTGCATTTTGTGCTTCACAGCACCTAAAACTTTTCCACTATTAGTGATGTGGGGGAAAAGGACATTATTCCGCCTAAAAATCACCAGTATCTTATCTGTGGGTATTATTCCTTTCTCATACTTAAAAAAATCATTTAATTTCTAACTGTAAAAGTTGACGTGAGATTTTAATCGACCCCCCTCCCCCTTGGTGAGATTTTTCCAAACCCCTCCCCCCTTTTTTGACCTCACGTAATTTATGGATGCCCCCTAACAGGGAAAAATAGAGAAATGCTAAAATTCAAGCGAGAAATTTTTTTAAAGAAATATAAAGGTTTTCGAGATATTCAAGTTCAGCATATAGAGTGGTTATACCGAATCAACTTTATCACCTACAAGGCAACAACTGTAGTCATCAGATCAATTGGTTCTCAACCGTTGGTCCGTGGCCATAAGCGGTCAGTGAGATTGTTGAAAGCGTTCTGCGAAGAGGAGATGTTCTACGACACTTTTAGAAGACATGCATGTGAGTATAAATAAGAGTGAATCAAAATGGCATCAAGTTTTAAATGCTTAAGAGCAAAATGGGGTTGAAGAGTAAATTATTGCTTAAAAAGAGTAAATAAGAGCCCACGAGTAAAAAGATGCCATAGAGAAAATAGATGCTAACAGGCATGGAGGACCAATAGCAAAATATGCAATGAATTAGAATTGCCGAAGAGGAAAGAGATGTTGGTTGGGTCTCAATAGCAAAGGTGCTGAAATGTATAGGGATGACGAAAGCAGAGAGAGAGAGAGAGCTTCAAGAGCAAAGGGATGTTGAAGAGTAAAGGAATTTATTAAAGAGCATAGAGAGATGCTGACGAGTAAAGATATTAAAGAGACGCTAAGGAACAAAGGGATGCTTAGAAGCATTGAGATGCATCAGGGCAAGGGTGATCCGTAAATGATAGCATTTTGGGCTAAGTAAAGTAGTCAGTTAATTTCTTATTAGTTGGGAGGAAAGTTGGGGAACCACTTCTCTTGACTGTCCGAGATTGATCGTAAGCAATTTCGTCTATTATGAAAAAAAAAATAGATAATGCGGCATCTGGAATACTTTCCTTCAGACAAATAACAGAGATCCTAAAAATACTTATTACAAGGTTTCCAGCCAAAAATATGTCTGAAAGTTCTTCCTCAAAAATTATGGAAAACATTATCTTTTAAAGTGACAGGATTTTGTCTCGTCAACTGCGCCTAATATATCTAAATCTAAACAGAACTTTTTTTTATTGTTATTTCCCCCAGTGTTAATTTACCTCATTAGAAGGGCACATACCCCCGTTCCTGGTAAACCCGTGCACATAAAGAAGAGGGGAAATAAGTTCCCTGTCATTTATACTACCATAAATAAATGTTATGCCTTTTTAGAAGGAGTAGGTAAAAGTAATTCAGTAACTCCGCCCGAGCCACCTCCAAGGAATATAGCTACTGAAGAAATTGATACCATAAGCCCATAGAAACAACATCAGTCACTGTTTTAAAGACCTCTACGACCACCATACCTTAGGGAACGTACCCATACTACGTGACCCATTTTTTGCCATTTTTGACCCCCTCCCCCCCCTTGGTGACCATCCGTAGTATATGCCAAGACCCCCCCCCTCCCCCTCTAGTTTTCACGTAGTAATTCATAAATACGGTTTTACATCATTTTTTGCAAACAGGAAGTTTAAAAAAATTTCTTTGGCTTAATTTGTCTAATTTAATAACTAATTTGGCTTAATTTGTCTTAATTGGGCAAATTTCAATAATTAATTTGGCTTAATTTTGTCGTATTGACTAGAGGAAATTGACTACGTGACGAAACCCCTCCCCCCCCCCCTCCCCCCTGTGACCGAGCGTGGTATTTTGAAGACCCCCTCCCTCCCCTAAACGTGTCACGTAGTATGGGTACGTTCCCTTAGCTGCCTTCTTTTCTCGGGACATGTGACCGGATCATCGACACCATTTGTTCGGAATTCGTCAGAAGTCTGAGGGTAGCGCAGGTTCACCCGAGTGAAACCGAAATCTTCACTTTCGCTCCATCTTCCCGCGCCATCTCTCCCAATCGATAACGGTTTCCGGTTTCCCTCAAATAGAAAAAAAGGGAAATACGCGAAAAAGAGGAGGAATATCCAGTTTCTGATCCACACCCACAGCGTAACCCTGTCAAGACATCGAAAGGGAGACGATGTCATTAAACGTCACTACAATCCATCAAGGGGGAAAAGAGATCGCGAGAAGTACTTGTGGCCTGACTTCATTAGAGATCCATTTATAAAATTAATTCATAAGGCAATACGATTAAAAGCGAGTTGAGGAATGAAGGGGTAGATAGAGTACTGACTGCTGGAGAAAATCGAGAGTCTGGAAAAAAATATTTCTATTAAAGCCAAGAGAGCACTTGGACTTCCTTAGAAGTATTCAGCATAATGTTATCTATTCTACTTCCTTTGCAATGCAAAATTTGCATCCCATGAATGCATGAATTTTCATGTTAAATATTTACTCATTTTGAATATTCAGTGATTAATTTAGAAAAAAAAACTATTTAGCAGAACGTATATACTTGAAGGATTAGCAGGTAACTACACAGAGATTACCTAATGTTTTCTTAAGGAATAACAAGCTACATTTTGAATTTAGTCTCTTCATTGTAGGCAACATGCTTTCCTTTAAAGGGTTATTCGCAATTTACGTCAAATAATTTTTAGAGGTTTCATAACATTTCTTCTCTCCCAAGTCACAATTTCTCATATCGTCACTTTACAGTGGCGTATATAGAAACTTATTTCGGGAGGAGCCCCACAATTATTCCTCAGCCCCTCTCATGCATATTTAAAAGGTTTAACTAGCTTTTTTCTTAGAATACCCAATAAAAATTATTTACAAAAAGGGGATCTGGGGTCACCGTCAGAAAGTTTGACTCTAAAAAACTGGGCTTTAACTTGTTTTGATATACCTATTCCGAATTTCGGGGGGTGACTGGGCCCCCTCGCCCCTCCCCTTATATACGCCCCTGCCTTTTTATATCAAGTAGCAATTCTTTGTCTAAAAAGAGGACAATTAGCGACACTCTTGTTATTGGTTCTGATTTTCCCAACTCAATGATGTTAGATAGTGAGGTGACGTTATTTTAGAAACCTCTCCCTTGTAATCTCATGTATATTGAAAGTTTTACACAATACCAAATCTTAACTTAACATTTCAAACTTTATGTTGCCATTTTTACTTTCAGTGAATTGGTGTCTGGTTGATGATTTCTACTAATTAATACCAATGACAAAAATGTCTACTTTAAACTAACATCAGTTTTTAAACTGTGTTGTCACAAAGTTTAAGCCCCTTCTCTCTGAGGGTCATTGTCACATATATACAGGCAAGAACCCTTCTCCCCTAAACGCATGACTATTTTGTGACCCACTTACCTCCCTGCATTTTATACCTCTGAATGAAAGAGAAAAGAGGTCCAAATCTAAACCTTATTCCAATTCAAATAGATGGGGAAATGACAGGAGGAGCCTTATAAGTTCATGAGCCAAGACAGAAAAGGAATCTCAAGAACTTTTACACCACAACGGTATCATTCGTTTTTCTTTAACACATAAGCTCAAAATCAATTCTTCCGACACTTCTCTGCAGGGAGAAGCTGAACGCATCACTAAAAGCTGATTCAATGCTACCAAAAAATAATAGTTTTCACCCCCCGTAAAGCTTTTACAAGAATAGTTAGAGAAATACTTTTGATGAAGTTAAGGAAGCGGTAAAGCAATCACGCTCACTGACTGCGAATACCATGCACCGAGTTGTCAGTCATAGGGAGTTTCTCTTATCTTTTCTGAAGAAAACAGCGAAGTAGAAATCCCACGTCGTAGTAAGTTCGTAAAAAAGTTGCTTTTTACAATCCTCGACTGTCATGCACGCATCCTTCTGCGAAGGGAAAAATAACAATATATGATTTTAAAGCGGGAAAAGTCCCCGGGAACATGTGTGATAAGAAGGAAGGAGAAAAAAGCAGGGACGAGATTTTCCTGTGAAAATAAAATCGGAAAACACGTAACGTTTTTGAGTGTACGTGCTTCTTTAGAGCATTTTGAATCTTGGGAACATAACGAATAAAATATCAGGATTTTAATGGGACAGTAACAAAAAGGTTTTAGACTTTACACGAGAAAAAGAGGTTATCAATTGTGGGATATCCGTGAAGATTTGACTGGATGGACAGGTGACGATGACAGTTCGGTTTTGATGACTAATATCAGTCTTTTTCATAAGAGAAGTATTTTTGAAAGACGCATCTTTAAAAAAAATGTTTCTTCTACCTACACGACCTCTTTTTCTAAATCTGTATACAAAGTACGTCACTCGATTCCGTTATTTCTTTTAAAAACTAACAAAACGATTGAGGGTAGCTATAAAAGCTAATTTTTCCAAAAATAAGAATTTGTGCCCTGATAAATTTAAGACTTAACTCTAGAGTTAATCATATTTCCAACCAAATGCGTTCCCTAAAGATAGTAAAAAACCTTCACTTTCATATCACATATCATATAAGTAATTTCCCCCAACACAACTATGCATACCCAAGTCGAGGTTATACTATACACATCGCATGCATCAGCATGACACCATGTGGAAAATTGAGATTTCTTTTTCTTTCTGCATCACAGAGAAACCCTTATCTATGTTATACGTTCTCCATCAAAAGAGCAAGGGCAGCATTTTTAGAGTCACTAAAGTTCACTTTTGAGCCGGAAATTGGACATCGTAATAGAAAGAAGGAGAAAATACAGAAATTGCATAGCCTAAGTAAAACTTGAGAAATACCGGTTAAATTAGTATTTTGATTTTGGGAAGGCCGTGCGTCATCACACAACCAAATAACCTGATGACAAGATAAAAAGATCACAATGTTACTATGATATTATAGTTTATTTGAAAACTGATGGGATTTAATGCATTACAAATTACTTAACAAAGGGAATTGGAAAAGTAAGTGTGGAAATGAAAAAATTCAGCATCATGATACATTTTAGAATTACCCAAATACGGTATAAATTATTTTTTAATGATTGTGCAAATAAACTATACGAATACCTGATATCAATAGTACTTCAAAATTGGAGAACTTCAATAGAATTTTTGTTTGCCCTGTTCAATGGATATTTGAATAAAAAAGCTCAACAAAAAGTAATGACAATCTGCATAATACTATCTTGAAAATTTCTCAAGAAAAAAAAGCTGTTGACGTTCATTCTAGAATTTCAAATAGTCATAAACCAAAATTTATATCCAACTATTTACTGCTCTTTAACGCCTTTTTTGTATCTTATTTTAAATACAAATTAACATAGCTAAAAATTAAACTAAGGTATAGTCACTTGGGCTTAACACTTTAAATAAAATTATATTGAAAAAAGTTATAGGATTAAATTTATTTTAACACTGCATGTACTAAAAGAAGGGAAAACATTTTGAATCATAAATCGAGGGTATAGATACAAAAGTCAAAGTTGGTTTAGAAGCAGATTTTGCTATAGGAAAAACAATATTCCTGCAGGAGGCAAAGATCACGAGATCCAGCACTTTCTGAATCGATCAATTTCGCTTTGTTCCAGAACAATAAGTTGTCGGAGATGTCACCAAGGCAGGGATTAGAAGCTTTGCAGATAAAAGAACCCTGGGCATTTGGAGTCTGGTCCAGAGTTCTGACCACATTTATCTCTGTGTCTGGAGAGGATGGGAATGTCACATAGCGAATGTGAACCTCGAGAAGTTTTGCCATTACTTATTACCAATATTTCTTATTAGAAACATTATTTATTACCATTGTACAGTTTGATAAATTAGACTGGTTTTAGATATCGAAGTACAATGATCGGATGTTATGATGCTGGATTGAAAAAAAATACGATGAAGCTTTTTAAATTTACTAAACTATAATAGGATGGAATCCTTAGCATTAGAAGATCGAGATTTTAAAGGCTTTAACTAAAAATTTCTATAAAAATCGAGGAATTAAGTTGTACAGTTTTTCTATACGTAGTAAGTTCTACTTCACAAAAATGCAGTGGTGACAGCTGCATACAAGAACTAATTACACCTTTGACATCTAGCTAGTAGCACTTCCAGGATCACATTATCACAAAATAATTCTTATTATAGCATTCTTTTACATAAAAGATAACTAAGGGTTAAGCAAATTTTGGTTCTTTCGATACTTGAACTTGTTTGCACCAAGTACCGAAAAGAACTTGTTTTTCGCCAAGCGTTATTTTTGAAAAAAAAATGACAACAAAATGATTAAACTTGATATATACTCATAATTGAAGGGCTTGGTGGATGAAGGGGCTAGTTACAAGGCCTGTCCCAAAAGTAACGAGACTGAATTCCCTATAATTCTGACTGGAATTCAGTCTCGTTACTTTTGGGACAGGCCTTGAAACATAGCCCCTTCATCCACCAAGCCCTTCAATTAAGTTTATATTTTCACAATAAAAGAACTTGTTTTTCGCCAAGTTTTTTTATGGATGGACCCTCTAATAAAGGCAACCCGCTTACTAAAACCACAAGTGCTTTCACCGTATGTCTATAACAACTTTTAAACAGCAGATCCGTAAGTAATATGTTTAAAATTAAAAGGATGACTTTAATTCTATTTAGATTTGGGTTAAGTGAAAATGCTGTTCCAATGGGATATAATAAAGGGATTACAATGCAAATAGCTGCATAACTAAGCAATAACGAGATCTCCATCCCCATGCGATTGTGATTTCAACCTCAATCAAGCATCACTGGATGGCGGAACTAAATTCGAGGACCCGAGACAGGTAGAGGGGTGGGGGGGCGGTAAATCGTTTTTTAAACTCCGGAAGAACAGCTGCTAATCGGAAAGCCACCGTATTTCTACCTGTTTTTAGCTCCAGCAAGTGCACCGCAGGAAGCAAGAATCAAAGACCAACAGTGCAATGCAAAAGAGGGTGGGTATATGGGGGTATCACTTTGCTCATCGTTTTGTTTGAAATGTTTTTCTCTCATAACATAGATACTATAATAATGTGCTTAGCCTACAGTACAGACACAATAGAGGGCTTCTCAGACCAGAGACCATGATATTAATTAGATCGATAGACAAAGTCGCGTTACAGTGAAAATAGTAATCAAAAAAACATTTGTAAAAGAACAAGCATTGAAAGATTAATAAAGTATAAGTGGAAGCAGTAGGGAAATCGTTTCAACAGGCGACTCGGACCCCCCACGGTGCAGAAAAAACTTATGCACCAGGAATCCAGGCCCCCTATTGAGAGGGGTTTTTGTGACTTCTAAGTTTAATTAATCCCCCACACGTTAATGCGTATTTATATCACGACCCCGGGCAGGAATTTTCGCATTGGTTTGCGTAAAAAATATTCAGATAAATTTTTGCCATACTTATTTTTCTATACTTGGTAAATAACTTTTAAAAGAGTACTTTTCTTATATGCTAGAAAATTTGCTAACAATTACGAAAAATTAGAACGAAATCAGTCAGGTTCATCTAAAGTACAGAGAAAATAGTAGACAACACTCTTCACAAAATTCTTATCAACAAAAAAGGACCTTCATAAAAATTCAAATTCCTAAAAAACGGATTCTTAACAAAAGTCCAAAGTGGTTTGAAAATTGTGGCAACAGTACTACAAGCCCTTCGGTTTCACGGATATACGAAAAAACCGTTCAATACCAAAACCGTTCAATAAAATATCAAAATATTAATTACATGTGTAAAGCTATGAATTTTTTTGTTTTTTGAACGGTTTTCGTCTGAACGGTTTTTTCGCGTCACCGGTTTCACAATATTTCATTTGATTAATCACAAAATTCCAGGAACCTGGTAGAAAAACCTGGATGAACCCCTGTCAGTTGAAACTATCACTCCAGCTTAATCTTTTGAAATTTATAGTAAGTCTTATTTGGCGCATCTTCTTCATGTTTATATTTATAACGGTTTACACACACACCACACAGTGTTAAGAATTTTAATCACACAAAAACGTCCACACCAATATTTTGACCTGATGTTTCCAGTTCATATAATGGCATTATATTACTTTATCAACCTTTCAAAACGTCGCGTCGGCAGCTCAAAGAAATGGCAAGAAAGGATCTATCAAAATCAATTTTCGATGGAGTTTTAAGAAAAATTTCAAGTTTAAAAATCATGAACCCTATCTTCTTAGATTAATTGCTTTTGGTCAATGCATAACACTGTGATAGGTAGTTAGTTGACAGGAAAATCATCTAAAATTCATAACATATTGACAGATAGAGTTGCCACGCCTAAGGCGTGCCTATCCTTTCTACAAGGTAATGTTAAAGTAAATTAAAAAATACGCTATTTTCAAATAAAGTTCTAGTTCTTCAAATAAAAGAAACAAGGGAACATCATAGCGATTCCCACCCAGACGTGTAAAGATTACAGGGGCCGTTCAAATATTACGTAATCACCTAAGGGGGGAGGGGGGGTTTGCTCTTTGCTTATTTTTGCTGACAAGGGGGGAGGGGGATATGAGTGATGCTTACGTAAGATGGTGCATTTCCGAAAATCTCTTGTTTCTTGCATAAATAATTTCAAAATTCAACCAAAAAGAAATGCAACACAAAATTGAATTAGGAAATCTAACGTAAGCACTTTTTTCTGGAGATGAACCACCCTAACATTTTGAAATTGTAACCCCGAAAAGTAGTATTTCGACTCATTTTTGAACCCTTAGGGTTACACCAAATAAGTACAGCTCCTTGTACGAGTCACCTAATTTTCAAGGAAAAAAACAGTACTTACTACAAAATTGTTTTCAAAATTTCGGGGGGGGGGGTCCGGCAGTGTCTTACGTAATTATGGTGGGGGGTTGAGGTATGCTTATATTTGCTGACAAGGGGGGAGGGGGGATTAAAAATGACCAAAAAAGTGCTTACGTAATATTTGAACTGCCCCACACTGGTAATCTATGCTGGTAATACTGTTTCTTGGATTGGGATTATTAAACTATATAAAAGAAAATAGATATAATCGGCAATTTAAGAAAACAGAAAAGCTCAGCTTAGGTGAAAATCTTTACAGAAGTAAAAGAGCAGATAGTTCCTGGCCTGGCGTATTTAGACTTTAACTTATGAAAAAATAATGATTTTTATAGTTTATTTACTCAATACAAAATTCATTGTTCCAATAGCATACCCAAACAATACCAACAATAAAAAATGTTAGTGGCGTTCTCCATTAGATACTGCTAGGGAAACTTACAGGTTCTAATTGCAGTATATTTATATTAAGAAAATAAACCTTTGATATTAATTAATTTATGTTTAATTACAAATTCAAATACAAACGTACCAGTCTGAGGTAAGTCAGTTTTCCCTACACATCAAAAACAAAAAACTCCAAAAATGCAAGGGCACTGAAAAAACTCAGGGTTGTAGACCTTACAAACAGCTGATGGGAAGAATGCATTAGAATTCTTGAGCTGGTTTAATATTATTGTCAGTCAAGTCAGAGAAGACACTCAATGCGCCACGAGCGCACCTGTTTTAAGAAGTCGGTCAGGAGGGTAGCAGACTTGGGAGAAATTCTTCTCAATTTCAACCGCTGACATAAGTAAATAGACAAGCTGCTCAGAATGAGACATTAGTTGGAAGTTCAAAATTATTGCCTTTTACACGATTTGACTAGCAAGGATTTTTCAGAAGATTTATTTAGCGTGGCAGTTGCGAGTCATATGTTCAATAGTTATTCATTAAGATATATTTTCTCTTGGGGAGCAACACAAGCACTGTTAGTTTGGAGTATTTGAATACTTTCCCCCTCTAAGTTCAGTAGATTTACGCCAATTTCAGTCTGAGCAGCTCAAATGTGAGGTTATTTTCAGTCCGGACACTCGACGATTCTTTGTACAAAGGCCTAGACAAAGGTAAAGGATAATTCGGGGGGAAATCGCATCTGCCCTTGATCTCCAGGCAGTTTCAAAATGCTATGACATGAGCATACCCAATAAGCAAGGGGAAGGGGATTCGGGGATATATCCACCCCAAACTAGAAACAATTTGTAATTGTACCTTGGGCCACTCAGTGGCGGATCCAGGGGGGGCAACAGGCCTTTTGCCCCCCCCTTGGGCTCAGGTACACTTTTTAAAAATTACGGTAAGAAAAGGAAAAAAAAAACGCAAATCGGACATCCGAAATTAGGACAAGGTGTACAAAAACAAGTTTAAACCCTGTTTTATTGGGTCCAATTTCCGAAAATCAGACCCCCTTTTTATATTTGGAACTCAATTTTCACAACTTCTTTATGCTCTGCACATCAAAATGAAAATCCTACACGAAAATTAATACCTGAAATTCGGGCTTCAGATACCAAAACTAGTTAAAAACCTGTTTTTAGAGTCAATTTTTCTGAAAAATCTTCTGGGGGGCCTCCAGTCCCCCTTTGGTACATCAAACTTAATAAATTACTCCCAACTTGTCTTATTCTGTACTTCTTTAAGACGCAAATCATACTTAAATGTGTTACAAAGTTTCATTAAGCCTATTAAATGTGTATGGGAGGAATAATTTTGGGTCCCTCCTGCCTCCTGAAATAAATTTCTAAAGTATACGCCACTGAAGGGGAATTTTCACGGACCAGTTAATCACTTGTTAACCCTGCTCATTGTTGTTTTTGGTAAACATGATAATGACTAATTTTTTAGAGGATATATTTTTAGACTATTTCTAAATAAAAATCTTTTTACGCCTCTGGGGTGATGAAAAAAGAGAGGGAAGAAAATAGGTGTGACTTTTGTGGAGCAATCAGCCACATAAGGTCTGGGCCCAGCCTGAAAATCGGGCTTTGGCCTTTGGGTGGTAAAACGAGTTAAATTCCTAATTTTTCGTGTCAAATTTCCAAAAAATTTCTCGGGGAAGACCCCCAGATCGCTGTTTAATATTCAAAATATACTTTTCTTTATTTTGTTTTAAATTTTTATACTATAATTATACATCAAAATGCGAATCTTTCCTATAATTGCATTAAAAAAGTACGGAAAAACTATGAGGAAGTTTAGGAATAATTTAAGTCCTCTCCCCTGTTGCAAATCTAGCTTTTCGCCTGATAATGACTTATTTTCTGGAGGATATTTTGGTTCCTTCAGAAATAAATTTATATTTACGCCACTTCTATCTAGAGCCGTGATGACCGCTCATCTTAAGGGTCTCTCTGGAAGTATGGGATGTCAAAATACTATCCCCCCAATCCCGTCTTAAATGTTCAAAAGTGAGTCAAAAGACTAATTTTTAAGGTAAAATTTCAAAAAAATTTCTGAGGGAGGACCCCCCAGACCCCCTTTTTCCCTGGAACGCCATCCAAGTGTATTCAATAATAAACTAAAATTTTCAAAAAATTTCTGGGGAAGAACCTCCAACCTTCTGAAAATGGGGTTGCCCCCCCCCTTGGGTCCAGGCTGGATCCGCCACTGGGGCCACTGCATACAAGTTTAAAGTTAATACCAAAAAAAAGACACAATTCAATTTTAATAAGTAATAATTAGTTTAAAGTAGTACTTTTAATAAGCAAAATTTTGGAAATTTCCAACATTGTTGTGAAAAAGTTAATTCTGGATAAATGTTTAGAAACTCAAACACCTTTGGTATTCTAAAATATATATTTCTCTCCTCACACAGAAACATGTTAGTATTGAAAAAAATTATGTACCGTAAAGCGGGGTGAATCGGATCAATTTTGAAGTTTGAACTGCTGCCAAAAGTTTAATAAAAAATATTTTTGAATGCTTTGAAAACAATATTTCGAGTCCCAATAAATACTTTAAGAACCCGTTAAAAAAAATCAATTATCTTGAATGCTTTATTTTATATAAATTTTTAAGTGCCGTGATCCGATTCACCCTCAATGCGGGGTGAATCGGATCACTGCCCGTTTTTGTGGAAAAAACGCAATTTTTACGTCTTAAAGTGATACATGATGCTGAAATTAGCCTTCAAATAGTCTAATAAGGTAAAATGAATACATTTTACTAAATAATGAACATTTTTAAAAATACAATATAAGGTTTTCAGAAAAGTTATGATACTTTTTACCAAAGTTTCATGTTTGAAAATTTGTTTTGAAAAACTGGTAATAGGTGGAGATTTCAAACGACGGATATTTTGGTTTATGTATATCTAATAGTATAATGTATGGTTTTGGAAGTTTTGGTGGTATTATTTCTTTTCAAGATGGTGGTTAGAAAAGAAGACCGCAAACGACGATTTTCGTAATTTTTTTTGGCCGCTTTAAACAGGGTTCGTACACCTTTTAAGAGAGAAAAATCAAGGACTTTCAAGGCCTTTTCAAGGCTCTCAAATGTGAAATTCAAGGCCCCAAATGCAATCGAGGCAAAAGCACGTAGTACAGTAGAACCCCGATTATCCGCGAGCGGATAATCCGCGGTGCGGATTATCCGCGAGGGCTAAGAAAAAATTTTTTAATGATGAGAGCAAATTTTAGATGAAATAAGAGAGATTTTAGATGTAGAGCAAAGGTTTCTGATGTGCTGTACATATTTCAAAAGTTTTACATATCATGTTTTTTGTACAATAGAACATAGTTTTGATGCTGAAATATTTTTTTCGTGCTTTCACCTCATTTTTAGTCTTTTTTCGGGTTATCCGCGATTTTCACTATCCGCGGTATCCTTGCCACCCAATTCCGCGGATAATCGGGGCTCTACTGTACTAATATAATTTTCATAAACGTATTTAGCGCATTAGCAACTAAAATAAATTATTTTACATCTTTCAAAATTTAAAAGTTAGGGTAGTTAACCAGGTGGATAGTTACTAGAATATGCATTTTGTTACAAGCATTTCACAATTAAGTGAATGCAAAAAAAAGTTTTTGTGTTGGAGAAGAGGGGCAACAATATCCAATCTCATAGTAGAAATTACATTTAAGTTAAGTTGAAACGTAGTTAATTTTAGTGAAGTTTTTTTAACATCAAAAATATTCACATGCTTCCAAAATTTTAAGGGTTTTATCAATATCACTTTTTTATTTGATTAGTTTGCAATTTTATGTGGCACTTCTAATATGTGGCTTTTCAAACAATTAGGCAGTATTTAAAGGCAAAAATAACAGAGTTGAATATTACCTGCTTTGCTAATAAAATTAAATATTACCTGCTTTGAAACTTTCAGAAAAAATTACACTAGAAAATTCGATACTAATAACAATGATAAACAACTAAATTAGTTTATCGAGGTATTTTTTAGGCCAAAAAAATTTAGGCTCAGTTAAAATTCAAGGATTTTCAAGGCTAATAGGGTAAAATACGCTTTTTCAAGGCTTTTCAAGGCCTTGAAAACGAAATTTTGAAATTCAAGGACTTTCAAGGATTTCAAGGCCGCGTACGAACCCTGTTTAAAAACTATGAAGAATGCATTATTAATGGCTAATAAAAGTTTTGCTGTATTTGCAATGTTTAAATTAAGATGTGAAAGATTTGAGATGATTTTATAAGTTTAAGATACCAAATTTTGGCTTTAAAACTGCATATAACTGGTAATTTTCCATTGTTCTTTAGCACTTCACTCGCTCCGTTGAGCAGCTGGTGTATGAAATAAAATCAAGACAGATGTATGAAAGCATTGAAAGTTTTCCATAACATTATTGTTTTATCTGTTTCCAGTTTAGTACAAACCTCTATGGTACAAACAGTGTTGCTTTTAATAGTATTTTCATATAAAGAAAATAATCGCTTCGTTCGCTTTACCGTAAGTTTAGCGAGTGCAATTCTTAGAAGCTAAAAAATAATGCGCTCTTAAATATCGAACTGATTTCTGTATATACGGCATATAACTAAAAAACTGGGTCTATATGTAAGTTTTCTTGTTGATTTTGATGTCGTTTTAGTGAAAATTTCTTTCGAATAACCAACAAATACAGAGAGATGTTTTTCGCAATCTTTTCGCAATGAAATTTTAACGTTACCAATAGTGATTTTACAATTTAGTTCATCAGGTTTGGGGGTATTTTTCAGTTGCTCCTCTTCATGCGCGCACCAGAAAATTGCTAGGGCACAGGGTAATTTTTCATTTATATATTCTTTAGTGATCGAAACGCATTGTAATCGCTAGGGTGGGGCCTTTAATTTGTAGGACAACAGGTAATTCCAACAGGTAATTCCTTGACCAACCTTTAGTCACCTTTGGTCAATAATGTTATCCCTTTGAAAGAACTAAGAAATCCAGATCAGCTAACATTATTACATTAATTATAGAGGTGTTTAATGTTATCTAACTAGCGCTGACGCGCTAGACCCGGGCTTCGCCCGGGTTTCAGTTTTTTAATAAATATCACCTGGTGGGTTACAGATGGGCTTCGCCAGTCCATTTTTAAAGAAAATTATTCTGGTGCGTTTCAGATGGGTTTCGCCAGTCCATACTTAAAAAAATTATTCTGGTGTGTTACAGATGGGCTTCGCCAGTCCAAATGTGGAAATAGTTAAATAAAGGAGGCATTTTTATGTTTTTGCTACAACAATGGATGTCAAACTACAACAATGGATTTTAAACTGCAACAATCGATAATATGCCTACAACAATTAAAGTTACATCTTCTCTTTTTATATTTACAACAATGTGGTTTTGCCCTGAAGTTAGGCACAAAATATGGGTTTTTGAGCATAAAATTGACCAAAAAAGTTGTTATGACGCTTCGATTTTAAATTATTTTTATTCAGAAACCTTCCCTGGAGGGAGTAGATCAACGTGGTATAGTTTAATAGTTAATGTAGGTTCGAAAAGTTTAAAACTATAAAGGACATACATACATACAAACATTGATTTTTATATATATAGATTATATTTTAAAGAAATAAGTATGCATATTACTTTTAGTAAAATTAATTTAACTGAATTATTATAATTCAAAGATTGATTTAAATTTTTACACAAAAATGAGGCATAGATTTTTTTAGAAATCATTGTCACAATATCTTATAGTATAATTGTTCATCCACCATTTCAGGATGAGCTTGGGCATTTCACCATGAAAAATGGCAGCGAACCACTCCCCTTAATTAATTCAATTAATTAATGCATAAAATAGACCAAAATTGGGATATTAAGTAATCCTAAATTATTATATCACATTGAAATTACAATATCAGTATATTATTAACCAGTTTCAGGAAGTTCAGAGCTAGTTATTCATTTAATAAAAAAATCTGATTTAAATAAAAAAAATCAGCAACCCTGGATATATCCCCAAACCCTCCCTCTGGCTACACCCCTGTTCATAACTTATAGGGGTAGCGACGTACCCTAGACCAGTGGTCTCCAACCCCCGGTCCGCGGACCGGTGCCGGTCCGTGGATCAAATGGTACCGGGCCGCGGGCCGACCATTTCATTTAAAATGTATTTAAATTCCTAGGTTTATACTCCAAATTAATGAATGAAATGAATAATAAATCCCTTCATATATATGTTTTGGTGTAACTGCATTTTATTTTGAAAGCATGTTTAAATACAATTGGAAATTAATATTAATAAATCAAAATAATCTAGAATGTAAACAATCAACGCCCCCAGCGGGCCGCGGTAAAATTATCAAACGTTGACCGGTCCGTGGTGGTAAAAAGGTTGGGGACCACTGCCCTAGACGACTAAGAATCACAGGAATGGGGGGTCGGAAATGCAACCCTAACACAGCGTTTCTCAACCTTTTTACTCTCACGGAACCCTTTTGACAAAGTCCAAGTTCCGGGGAACCCTAGTGTCCAGTCCATGCAACATGGGCGTATATAGAAATTTATTTCGGGAGGGGCCCAAAAGTATTACTAAACCCCTCCAATACAGATTTAAAATAGGTTTAACGTAGCTTTTTAATGCATTTTTAGGTGAAATTTGCATTCAAGAGAATTTAATATCATAAAAATTGTGATTAATAAGGTTTAAGTAGGAAAGGGGGGTCTGGGGGTCCTGCCCCAGAGAATTTTTAGAAATTTGACCAAACAAACTGGGTTTTTAACTTGTTTTTGGAACATTTAATCCAAATTTTGGGCATATATTTTTAGGTAGGATTATAACTTTCATGAAAGCATAATAAAAAATAATACAATTTCATGTACTAGAAGAAAAATTTTGAAAATTTGACCCTAAAGAGCAGGGTTTTAACGTGTTTTGGTATGCCTAGTCCAAATTTCGAAGGGAGGGAGGGTATATACGCCACTGCCGTGATACAATATTTTTTCTTGCTGTTTTGTCCTCCTTCAGAATTTATTTTGAAAACTCTCCTTTAAACTAGTGTTTTATCACCATTTCAAACTTTTTGTGGAACACCCAAGGAGAAAAGCTTCCTGAGACCGCAGAATGTTCAATGGAAAAACACTGTATTACAGGCGTCAAAATTTTTGAGGGAATTTCGGAGTTCTGCCTTGAAAATGTTTCGAAATTTGCCACTTAAAGTAGAGTTTCAGCGTATTTTAAGACCCCTTGAGTTTCATTGGAAAAGAACAGTTCCTTGTAAAAAACAGAATTTTCAAGGGGGGAATGTAATTAACATCAAAATTTTAAAGGAGGCTAGGGGTCCTCCCTCGGAAATTCATTTTGAAATTCCCCTTCAAGCTAGTGTTTATCTTCTGTGTCTTATCTTTAGAACACCTAAAGGCTACGGAAGCAGAAGAAAATGTTCAACGGAAAAACACTGGCTCGCATTTGGCTGGCTGTTCCTTAATTTATTTAGGGTTATCCTAAAATGTACGAAAAAAAAGATATTTTCGGATCCCTCGCGGAACCCTTGAGGAAGGCTCGCGGAACCCCAGGGTTCCGCGGAACCCCGATTGAGAAACGCTGCCCTAACAAACTAGGGGTTCTTATAAGCAGGCATGGGAAGTTGCAAAATTAACAGTGTTGGAAAATGATGCGTAACCTTAAGATAGAATTGAAAACATCTATTCCATAAAACCAACTAAAGAGCTGAAATTTCAGCTCCTAAATTGTTTTTATTTAGTAATAAATCTTGGAATCTAACAATTTTTCTGGTTTAACACAATTTTCAAAAGTTACTTGTCAGTACGTGCCATTGTGAATTTTACAACTTCCCATGCCCTACTTCTAAACACCCCTAGTTTGTTAGGGGTGTGTTCCCCCATCCTTGAGTGCTTCTGAGTCGTCTAGGTGTGCTCTACCCCTCTAAGAAGTTATGAAACACTTATCTGAAACACCCTGTATATAACCACACTCGCCACAACAATAAAAACAGCAGGAAAGTAACAAGGATCTTTCAATATTTGAAATAAGGACCATCAAACTATTAAACCATGAAAATATGACCTAATTTAACTGAAAGAATACAATGAATTTGAACTCTAGAAGCAATTTATTGAAGTTTTGCTTTTAATTGATTTTAGAACATCATATTACTCTGAAGTTATACACTATTCAGAATTTTATGAAATTTAAAGGTTAGAAAAAAGTAAATATCTTAGAAAAATTTAATTGGACTTTAAGTTCATATTGGGGAGATTTTCAGAGCAAAAATATTTAACTCCAGATATTCAGCTGTTTTGAAATGTGATCCACACATGAACAATTTATTGGACCAGTTAGGCAATTCTAGTACAAATTTTTAACTAATTTTAATTATTTTGAAAACCAGGTACAAAAGGTAATGAACTACAGTATTCCAATGATGATTCAGAATGACCGAATTTTAAAACAAATCCAAATGGGAAAAATCACGGAGCTGTCAAAACATGCTTGTGTGTGTGTCTGGAATTCAAGGTTTCACATTTATTCTGACAGGAAACACGTTTTCACCTTACAAAACAAACAATACTGAACTTACCGTATAGTTTGATCTTTTTATCTGTAGTCTCTACGAGAATAATAACATAACCTCCAAGGTCAACCATGTCGAAAAAAAACCCTTGGAAATCTCCTCACTCCACGGACACTAGAACTTCAGGTTGTATTACTCATCGTTCACAGAAACACCGATTTCACATCCATCGCGAATTTCACCCACAATTTCCAGTCGTTCGCACATATTTCTTCGAAGGATCGGCGGCACCGACGACCACCAGTGCTTCTTCAATGTTTACACTGGGCGGCCGAGTCGGTCATCTTCGGCGGTAGGACTTGTGCCGTGGTGCTAGGCCCATTAACCCATTTCTCGTCGGCGGCGGCTGGATTCGGCATCGAGAAGGCCCAGGGATTGCACCGACGTTAGAAAAAAAATCACGATCTCAGCAGAGCTCTTTACGAAGCGAGCAGGAGAACGGGCCGACAGGTTCCGATTTTGCGTTGGCTCGGAGCTAGGAGAATCGATGTGATGGCGGGTCTGTCTTTAGGGCAACTTTAGGGCTAGCGGCGACGGGGGAAGGGCGATAAAGACGTGGAAACGGCAACCCTAGAGCTGCAGGTTCCTTCGGCGGCTGGCGCGCGCCAAGCCGGTGAAAGGTCGCCAGGTGTGTGCACAGACGAGGACTAATTTTGACAGAGATCGCTAGAGCCAAAGCGTTATACAGTTAAGCGAAGATAATTCGGCGCAAGTTCAGAGTTGCACCTGCGCCAAGTTTTTAGCGTTAAAGATGACTAATATGGTAACCCTAACTCACAGGGGCGTAGCGAAGGGGGGGGTCCCCGGGTCCGGACCCCCCCCATGGGCCCGACCCAAAATTTTTGAACCCTTTTTTAGGCGTTAAATATTCCAGTGCCTACTCAAAAGAGGGCGTCTATGTCCCTTAAAAGTGTCTAAAAACCACCTATTTTGCATGTTAAAATCTAAAATTTTCCGGGGGAACCCCCGGTGTCTCTATAACAAAAGAGTAATACTATACTAAAAGAGTAAACCAAACCCTGTTTTTAGGGTCAAATTTCCAAACATATTTTGGGGGAATACCCCCTGACCCCCCTTGGGACTTTATTATAAACAACTTTTTTTATTATGAGTTTGTCAAAATACAAAACTCCTAGCAAATAATAAATTCCTGAAAATATAATGTTCGAAATTCGGATTAGGTGTACCAAAACGAGTTGAAAACCTGCTTTTTAGACTTGAATTTCCAAAAATTTTCTGGGGGAGGTCCCCCAAACCCCCCCCTAAGGTAATTCGAACACGATTATTTTCAACCTTTTTAATATTATATTCGTTGAGAAGATTCAATTTGATTTTCAAAATTCTTAGCCCCCCAAAACCGAACCCTGGATCAACTACTGCCTCAGAAACGTCCGATTTTCTATTTTTTCCTTTAAAAATTATCTAGCTTACAAGGAGCGGTGTTCCTCGGTTATTATCTCATAAATGAAGTAAAAAAACTCCTTTTAAAATTCAAATTTCCAAAAATTTTCTGGGGGTGGACCCCCAAACCCCCCTCTTTAATATGGAGCTACTGAATACTCTTAATCTGTTTTTTGACGGTCTCTGTACTTAATAAAAAATTATGTGGATCATAACTTTCAATCGCGAAGTAGTAATACTTAATCTTAATTATTACACTAATTATTAATAAATGATTAACTATATTAATTAACAAAGAGAAAAAACTAAAAGTAATGTGGAAATTATAACTTTATTTCACTAATTGTAGAAACTTTTTGATATACAATGGTAAGTTTTTCGCACTGGACCCCCCCCATAGGAAAATCCTGGCTACGCCACTGCTAACTCATGTTAAAAGAGTCATTTGGCTTCTAAATGTGCCGTTAAACAGCCAAAAATCGCCAAGCAGGTGCAACTCTGAACTTGCGCCGACAATTCAATGGGACGACCAGTCGCTTTTTTTCTAGTGGCGTCCTCTAGCGAGCGTGCGAGGAGTTACAGAAATCTCAGAGCTCAAAATTTGCCGCCATTTTTTCCCCATGTCGTCACTCAATTGAATCGAAAGAGGCGAGTATTGTTTTGATTAAGTTTTGATTAATCATTAGTTTCAGATCAACATAAAAAATTATAGACTAGCTCAGGTCAATTCAAGATTGGAATTACGAAGGTAAATATTTTGAATATTTAATATTTTTTAGATCCCAGTGAAAGTTATCTTACTCGACAAATTATATATTTATTAGCAGCTGTTGTTTACTTTGTTTTAAATGGAGCTTTTTATTGTTTTTTCAGTTGTAAAAAAAATAAGAGATCGTTTCTTTTAAATTTTGTGTAAGATATTTTTTGCCATAGTTATAAATTACGTATTACTTGTAATTCTTAATTGAAACAGGGATAAAAATATTTATCATTTTGACTGTTTTTCTCGTTCTTATTTAGCTAAATTACGCATTTTTCTAGAATTAGGAAATCCCATATTTTAAGAATTCTTATTCGCTTGTTCTTTGTTCAACTAGAAGTACTGTATCTTTCTTTCGCATCTTTCTGTATCTTTCGCATGAAAGTTTTTATCTTCAGGAGATTAAATTTAGAAATTTACACCAAGATAAAATAAATATCATTGAATGCAAATAAGTAAACCTTTCATACTTCAATGAGTCATTTAATATAGCAATCAGTAAATTAGTATAATGTTAAATTTTTTCCTGTAATTACTATTTCGATGTTGTAATCGCTTGCTATAATAATTGTTTTTTTAATTTCATATAAAATGCTGTTCTTTGTAAATCCATGAAACGAATATTGAAAAGGGCAGATTGTGAAGAATTTTAAAATGATGTAACTTAATAAAATGTCATGTATTTCAAGAATTAGTGTCGATTAATGTAGTCAAATAAACATTTTTCCTTTTGATAAATTCTCTTCATTTCTGAGTTATCTTTTGATGACAATAACCATTCTGATAGTGAAAAACAGATCACTGTATTTAGTAATTTTTAAAAATATTTTTCCTTAGAATTGTGACCATCAAATAGTGACAATTCAACTATATTTAAGTCATTGAATAATTGATAAATTGTTGTGCTAACATTCTTACAGTTCAGAACCTTCTTGTAATTAGAAGATATTTTTTTTCCAAGATTTAGTTTATATAATTTTAAAGTTTTACAAGTTACTCCAGGTGTCTGTTTAAGGATAACTACATTTTATTGGTACCTTCACAAAATAAATTTCTATAGGAAAGTTCTCTGATATAAGCTGTTTTATCCTATATTTAAAATTAATTAGTCATTCTAAACAAAATTCTTATTATTTTTTTGATCTTTTGAAGATTATGTATATGTGCATGTTAATTTATACACTATCATTTTAATTTTTTCCAAGTTGATTTAAATTTTCCCAAAATATGTAATTTTAAAAAAATCCTAGACAGACTCACTTTTTTCTTATTTCCAAACTGGAGTATTAAGAATGTGTTTGTAAAATCTGCCCCATCACCTTACATATTGTAAATAACTTTCCAGTTTTCTTTAAAGGGACATTTTAAATTTCTTTGCAAGGATTTAGGTTTTGATTATAGAATTATTTCTATTAGAAGAGATTGAATATTTTGATATTGTCAACCAACCAAAAATTTGCAAATGCAACACTATCAATCTTGCTTTAAGCTAGCTAAATTCGAGAAAAAATACCTATATCTAATTGATAATTGAAGAAAATGTCCACTTAAAAGATAAGCTTTAAGTACGAAAGGAAGATTAAAATAGGGTATAATTTTATTAAAATTTTTATCCATGAATTATGTGAAAAAAATGAAACTTAAAGAATTTCAGTAACTGAATCAACATGGTATTATTTTACAATAAAATCTTCTTTTGGAGGAAACAAATATGTTCCTGCACCAATGAAATATCCTATTAAGAATATTTGGATACATAAAAATGTACAATAATCCTAATTTTTTAATTTTAAATATCATTAACGATTTTATGTATTCTGTGAAAACAGAATAAAGTTGCTAAACAAAACCATATACTATTGCAGTTTTAGTTTTTTTTAATTAAAAAAATTAACATTTTATGTCTTAACTTAAAGGCTAGATTTTATTGTTTTTAATGATTTAATGTGATGAAATTAAAAAAAATGGTTTCAAATTAAAAGGTTTTTTCATATATGTTTCAATATTTATTATATTTTATAATCAGCAATGATACGTTAATAAAAATGATCAAATTTATGGGAACCCCAATTTATTTTATTTCTTCAACAAGACTAAACAAAATAAATTTTAAGGAATGGCAATCAATGCTAAGGAAGGTATAACCACGCATGCGCGGGCAGCCCTCCGTCACCGGCTAACTCCTCGCACGTTCGCCAGGAGGAAAATTGGCGCTGCGATCGCTCAGAAAGTTGCGACCACTGTTACCATGGGAGCGTCGTTGCTTAAGTGTTGATAGCTTTGGCTAGAGCTTAAAAAATTTAAATGGGAAGACGAGAAATTTTTGAGAGGGTTCTTAATATTTTTCGGGATGTTCTTCCGGTGCTGCATAATGGATTTCTAGGGAGGAATGGTTCTCAAATGAAAATATAGATTTGGTTCTGGAATTATTTTCTCAGAGATGATTTTACTCGGGTGCATTATGCAATAAATTAAGTTACTAAAATGCATTAAATGGGACCATGTTTACAAATGTTTAAATTTATTATAACTCGGGAGTTAAGTTGAATGTCAACATTTCATTAATCCCAATCCATGGTAACAATTTTAAATATTTTATGAATGATCCGTCTAAAAAACTATTTAAAAATACTAATTAAATTATAACACAAGGATTCATGCTTGACTGAAAAACTTAGCAGATCAAACATGACAGTTTTTTTAATTTAAAAGGGTGAAAAGTTAAAATAAAAGAAAGTTAAGCTAAATTTCATCATCAAGGCCAAGAAGTCTCTCTTTAAAACAAATTAAAACTGAATAGACTTTTATTTAAAAATGAGTTAAATAAATTAAAAACATTCATTTCTGTCAATTAGAAGGTGCTAAAAATTAATAACAAAGGCCATTTTAAAAATGAGGCAATTTGAAAACACCATGACTAACTTATTAATAGCAATAAATTCCATTCAATAGAAAAAGTCAAAGGAATATGGATATGCTCTTCAAAAAAGTTTTTAAAAATGGTTTTTACCTTTTTTTTATTACACCTCTCAAATGAAACCAACATTATTTTTTTATTTATTTATTGCAATCTAAAAATGCGCCATGACTTTTGAAAAGGAAACTCATTACAATACCCAAAATATGATAGATATAAAAATATGTAGATCGTGTGATTTAGATAAGTGTGAATATGAGTTCCCAATAAGTAAAACAGATATTCAAATCCAAAAATATCACTATTTACTTGTTACGACTTCGTTCCTTGTTTCATATTACAACGAGCTGTTAGTTTTCAGTAGCTTGTTGAGAAACACTACAGCTCTCTCAGAGTTAGAAATAGCTCTTTGAGTGTTTCTTTATAGATGCCTTTACGATGCGTAAGCTTTTCCCTTTAAGTTTCTAACTCGGCATTCACAATACAACCTCATTGTCTAAGATTCGTAATACACAATGGCTATTAACCTTGAAAGAAACCACCAGCCAACGACCGATCTAGTTTCCGACAGATGCAGGTTGACCATTCATATTCAGTGCCTTACCGGCCCGTTTCCTTGGGTTGGGAGTTAAAAGCTAAGTTTTTGGTTGGAATAAATTAATGCTCAATTAGCTCTAATTGACAAGGAACAGGTAGTGTGTTTTGTTAAATTTGAAAAGAAATTTATGTTCGGTTTAAAACAAATGAATGATTAATAGAAAACAGCAGTTGAAAATAGTTTTTTTATGTTTACATCCTAATGACTTTTCCAAGGAAATTATTGGATTGGCCAATGATACTCCAAAATGTTAAGAAAGAATTGAAAATGCGGAATTTCAAATGCATAAAATTGAGCTTATGATTTTCGCTCTGTAAAATTTTCGATTTCACACTTCGCTTTAAAAAAACGCAAGAAACCAAAGATAGTTTAAAGAAAAAAAAACATTCCACTTCGTTTAGAAAAGACGCAAGAAATCAAAGATAATTAAAACACATTTACTCTTATATAATAGAAATAAATTTAAATTCCCTAAAGATTCTAGTTATAAAAATGTAGTTTTTTATTTTAGACAGAGAGAATGACGTAGAAGGTTTTTATAAAAGAACCCATCTAAATTCCAAAATTTAAAAAATATGAAAATAAAGGACCAAAATTTTATAGAATGATTCTCAGCTAAATAAACTTCCAATTTCAAACTTAAAAAACGAAGTTTTCTACTCAAAATAGGCATATGTTAATGTTACCCTTCGAACCGTAAAAATATATTAATGAATTCACAATTTCTATTCCTATACCTAATTCATTTATTTTGATAGGAGACTAGGGTCCCCTGCCTTACATGATCTCCAAACTATTCAAATACGTATAGGGGAGAGTGGGGCTATTTCGCACATGGGGCACATTCAGACAGACGGCATTTCCCCTAGTAATTATTAATTTAAAAATCTGAAAAAAATACCAGTAGATGGAAGCATGACTACCACCTCTTGCATGAATTTTCAAAGCTCTGAGCCATTCTGTTGTATAGGTACTAGAAATTTGCTAGCGTTAGAAGCAGCAAAGTAAATTTTCTTGTCATTTTGTTGGCGTAAAATATCAATCAAAAATAGTTCTCAAGTGGACATTCAGCATTTTATTCAGTAGAGGAACTACTAAAGTAAGTTTCTAGAAAGGTTTTATTTCCCTGCTTTAATTATAAATATCTTGTTGGGACGTGGTAAGCTTGAACTGGTAGATGGGGCACATTCGTACGCCAAAACATGGGGCAGATTCAGACAGTGCGAATGTGCCTCATCTTTCCCATTTTTGATTATGAAAGTGATTTATATGTTTATAAGTGCAGTATATTTAATAACTTGAAGTTTAATTGTTTTTTATTGTAATTTTTTCAAAATTTGGTGATAATAGAAAATAACAGTAGACTAATAATAACTAGTAGAATTTGCTACTAAAAAGAAAATTTTGTTATGTTGGTCAAATAGAAAATTTGGAATTGAATGGTGCTTATTTAAAATTAATGATGAAGAACTTTAAAATTAATGACAAAACTTTGATTTTCCCAGTAAGTAATGATTCAACATTCATACAAAAAGATAATATCGTATTAAAAGTTCCGCAACCGTCAGTTTCAGGTGTTAATAAGCGAGCTGTTGGTTCACTTTTCTTTTCGAATAAAACCTGACAGTTAAAACATTAGTTGAACCTTTTCTAACTAATTATATTATGTGAAGTATGTCAATGTCCTTCTTTACTTCAATACTCTTCATTACTACAATTGTTTTCCTCATAAAAACTTAGATGTTCAATATTTTCTGAAGCTGTTTTCTTTTTGTAAAAAAATCTTCAAATTAGAGGAAAATATGTAAAAGTTCCAAATATTTCGTTTAATTATCCTTACTTTAAAGTACAATAAACTTTTAAGTTTGTAAAAATAATTATTTTATATTTTTTTTGCATGTGTACGAATGTGCCCCACACGTGTGCGAAACTGCCCTACCCATGGGGCACATTCGCACGAAATTTCTCGTTTTTTAGATTGATGATATAGGTTAGAAATTCTAGATGAATGCGACCAATTATCGTTCTAAAATATCAGGAAAGGTCTTAACTTTCATTTGAATCCGAGTTTGTTTCAATATCTCATCTAGATCCAGAGAAATATGCCGAAATACACTTTTTGTGCGAATGTGCCCCGTTCTCCCCTACTCTATTTGTATTTTCTAGGAACAGGTACAAAAATCCTTAACCCATTAACGCCCAAATTATTATTTTTTTGGGTGATTTGAATAAAAATCATGAATCTGGTGTATTTTGACTTTAATATGAATATTATGAACAAATTTTGTGAAAACAGTCATTAGTTTCGTTAAAAAATGCTAATCTAAAAATAGATCACTGGGCGTTCGGAGGATATTTTTTGTCACAGAGCTAAGTAATAGTAGAACCTCAAAAAATCATAAAAAATATAAAATAAATATACCTATTAGTATTTTTCTTAAAAAAATGCATATTTATTTATAAATCTGAGAAAAAATAATTAAATAATTATAAAGATTTATTATATGAATAGCCTATGTTGAAAGTAATAATTGGTGAAAAAGTGGGAATTGAACCAAGAACTTTAAATTTATATGTATATTATAGAAATAATATTTCATAATATTGTGTATTTAAGTTAAATAAAATGTATTAGATTAGGTGATTTTTTTGTAAATTTTATGGATTAGTTTTATTATAAAATAATGATATTCATGAAATAAAATGTCGGCCTATTCTAATTAACTATACTTTTCCAATTAACTTAATATTCTGCCATAACGTCAATTTTAAGGTTGTAAAAGCTGTTTTAGGGCGAATTAAAAAAAATTATTACAATTTTCAATTTAAGATTTTTACATCTCCTCAAAAACTTTTAATTGTCTATTTTAATTTTACCTATAATGTATTTCAAAACAAAATGCTTGCATGGACTTAAGTTGTATCAACAAATTAATGTGAATAAACTTGAGTACATAATACTATTTGCAATCTTTTGATTTACTAAATAATCAATCAAGAAGGTCTACCTTTCATTCTTCCACCAGAAAAATTATAAAATTTAATTAACAATAATATAATCATCAATTTCTGAAGAAAATCTGTATTTGTGTCCATCCTGAATATTACTGAGTATTCTCCTATTCATTTTTTACAGTTTATAGTCGAAAAATCTGAATAATCATATTGTAAGCATCACATAAAAAATTAACACCCGAACACCCAGTGATCTATTTTTAGATCAGCAATATTGGGTCGTAATTTTTCACTAAATGAATTAGTTTTTACAAAAATCTGCATTTTATCCTAATAGCTACATCTATAAAGATAAAATCAAATCTGAAAAGGATTCAATTTGTGGTATATTTTTATAGATTTCTCGTAAAACATGAACAAAGATGAAAAAATTGCAAAATGAAACCCCAAGGCAAAGTTTTGCCCATCACTGTAACAAAATAAATGTTGCAAACGAAAAAAACACATTAGATTATTCTTAAGGAAGGCTTTCTCTTGCCATATGAGCAGTTTTGTTTTTATGGGGTAAATTTAAGGTAATTTAAAAGACCATTTCTGACACTATGTTTGGCGATCTAAAAATAGATCAAAGGGCGTTAATGGGTTAAGGGGCAGTCAACTTGCAAAACATTCTGGAATTAATTAAAACTTCTAATTAGTTTTTTGTGTTTTAATTGTTGAATTTTAGCTAGAAAATGCAGATATTTGTTTTTAAATTCAGAATAAACTTAAAGTTTAGATGTTTTTAAGGAAGGAATAAATTAAGTTTGGAAACTTTAAACTTAATTTACTAGCGTACAGTACTGGAAAAAAAAATCGACTCAGACCCTATATCTCCGGAACGGCTTGTGATATAAAGACAAATAAGGTATCATTTTTCATGACTTGAAGTATTCTATATACAGAAAATTTTTCAAGTTCTTAGGGGGTCGTCTTCATATTAAACGAAGCATCAACTTTCGTTTTTCCTATGGGCGACATCAAAGATTTTTCCAGATTCTGAAAGAGCACCCTCTAAAACCCCCAAAAACCAAGTTTCGTGTTTTTTGGGGGTCAAACAAAGCCAGGAAGGGGGTTTGAAAACTTTGGTAATTTAACTTCAAAGAGGAAAGATTGGCGACAATTCTTTAAAATTCTCTAGTAAAGTTAGAACAGATTTGGCTACTTATCTGTGCTTTGGCACAATTCCTACAAAAGTTAAAGCAGATTTGGCTATTTATCTATATTTTGGCGCAATTTCGTCTTCCAATTAGAATACCCTTAAGTGGTAGCCCACTTGGTAGAGTAACAAGCTCGTGATCACTAGGTTGCAGGTTCTGCCCCGCAATTCCGCATGTCTCATTGTTCAAGGTTAACCTATAGGGATACAGGCAAACACAAAGATGAATAGATGTTGAATACTTTTTTTTAAATCTAAAGCCTTTAAAACAAATTTATACAATTTTTATTGCCGTTCGTTTACAAATAATAATAATTAATTGAGAGTTATTTAAAATTAACATTTTTTAATTCTGGAAAAAAGGGAATAAAAATTTAAATAAAGATATTAAATAATCACGCTAAATTATGAAAGTGGTTTTGTTGATAAGAGCTAGAAATTTAACTAATTAATGAAACAATAAATCAGGCTTTTGCGGCTCAAAAATTCCTATAAAAATACTTAAATAGATTGATTTTTTGATGTATTTTTAGCATTTAATCGATGTTTCTAATAATTTTCAATTTCCACTTACGAAAACTAACTTATCTTGAAAAATTAAGGCAATTACAAAGTTTAAAATTTGCTTATACATATAGGAGTAGAAAAATTTTCAAATACTGATTTTAATGATTCTGCAGTCATTTTTTTAGTAATTAATTACGAGTTATGTTTCATTAGGTTGGATACAGAGTTTATTAATTTTTAAGGATAAACATTGAAGTTTCTGAACCTATGTGCTTGATGAATAAGATACCAAAATATAAATATGAAACATGTTGACTGGTCTATCATTACATTTCAAAGTTAATAAACTTGATGAATTAAAATTAATTAACTTTAATCATATCGACGATTTGGAGCTTCTTGATATTTTAAACAATTGGGGTTTTAAGGAAAAAATGAAAAATGCATCATCACATCAAAGGCAAAAAGTTTATCTTATTCATCTTTGTAAAGTTTTTAATAATTACCATAAAGTGAGTGAGTGAGTGAGTGAGTGAGAGAGAGAGAGAGAGAGAGAGAGAGAGAGAGAGAGAGAGAGAGAGAGAGAGAGAGAGAGAGAGAGAGAGAGAGAGAGAGAGAGAGAGAGAGAGAGAGAGAGAGAGAGAGAGAGAGAGAGAGAGAGAGAGAGAGAGAGAGAGAGAGAGAGAGAGAGAGAGAGAGAGAGAGAGAGAGAGAGAGAGAGAGAGAGAGAATCTTTTTTAGGGGGAGGGGAGTTGGGAACGTTTTTTACTGCCGAACATATGGGGGGGTTGATTGGAAAGGGACATTGGAGTTTTATTTTAGGGGTTGGATATTTTTTTTCTGTTTGTGTTTTTAAATTTTAACGTTAATTGGCATGCTGATTTTTCTTGAGCCTCAATAAAAATCAGCATATTAATTAATGTTAAATTTTTCAAACTCAACCTGTTCCCCCCCCCAAGTCCCTATTTCTATTTAAACTCATCTATCCCACTTAAACTAGTTTAACGTTTTCAAAATTAGTTTCCAAATCCGATACCGGTAAGAACCAACGATATCATCCATATATTTGGTGACAATAGCGGATGGATCTACTGTTCTCCCAATACCAGGTTGAATGCAAGAAATGATTGACTTTGACTATACCTATAAAAAATAACATTAAATTAAAAAGTGGTAGTTAAATTGTTATTATAGTGTTAATTTTTTATTTTGTAGTCACCACTATTTTATTTATTATTAGTTAATTATGTAAGTCAACTTTTATTCCAAGCATTGAGCCCTCTGGCTGCGTAGCGTAAATTTAATACGCTGCTTGCCTAGTGTAGGGGTAGGTGGCTGGTGCAACCCTTGGATGTGCCAGGTAGGGAACGTACCCATACTACGTGACCCATTTTTTACCCTCCTCCCCCTTGGTGACCATCCGTAGTATATGCCAAGACCCCCTGTAGTTTTCACGAAGTAATTCATTAATACGGTTTGATATCATTTTTTGCAAACAGAAAGTTGAAAAAATTAATTTTGCTTAATTTGTCTAATTTTAATAATTAATTTTGCCTTATTAGTCTTAAGTTGGCAAATTTCAATAATTAATTTGGCTTAATTTTGTCGTATTGACTAGAAGAAATTGACTACGGGACAAACCCTTAAGCCCCCCTCCCCCTGGGACCGAGCGTGGTAATTTGAAGACCCCCTCCCTCCCCTAAATGGGTCACGTAGTATGGGTACCTTCCCTTATAGGCAAAGAGATGGTGTTAACCCTGGGGTGCATCATATGGGAAAGATGTGTGATCCAAAATTCAGCAACACGATGATATTTGTGTCATGGTTAAATTAATTCATGTCTTGATAACATTTAATATCAAAGATAAAACGTTGAATTTCTTTTAATAAACAATGCATGTAAGAAGAGACCGTCCTTATTAAGCGACGACTTTTCTTGACCTTAGATTTATATTTAAAACCACAAATATCTGCATGAAATCTGTCATGAATTCGAATCTTTATATCGAATACTCTTTTTTGAAACTTTATTCGCGTAATTCAAAAACATTTCAAATTTAATGCAGGTGAAATTTTTATTCGAATAATTAAGTATTGTTTCAAAAGTAAGTGTTAAGTATTGTTTCAAAATTTTTTCATCTGAAAAAATTGTATTTTAAGATTTTTAATTTGTAAACTTTTATTTAAAAATATCATCAAAATTTAAAAATAAATAAAAAAATATTACATCCACAAAAAAAATAGGTTAATTTTCCTTTTACTGAAATTAATAGAGTAAAAAATAAGAACTTATTAATTCTAACTCTATCGGTAGTTTAAGTTCGAGGCATACAAAAACTTCCAAAAGCAAAACAAGAACATGGAAGTTCTGCGGTTCGAGCTTGGCTCTAAAGATTCGCGACCAGGCACACTAGCCGTTAGACCACACGGGTATGTTCAACATCAAGTTTAAACAATAAATGTGTTGATTTCAGTTAGTAGATTATGGTTACCGTAAGGTTACTGTAATTTTCATAAGTTGTATGTCTTTGGCGATATGAGATTGGCGCAAATTTTTCTAATTGAAATTTCCTACAGTGTGCGTGGGGTTAATGGTTGTAAGGATCAAAATCTATGAAAAACGAGATTTCAACGTAAATTCAACGAACTTCAACCCCCACTCCTGGCTTCATTTGGGGACCAAATGACATGAAAACTGGTTTTGGGGGGTTTTAGAGGGTGCTCTTTCAGAATCTGGATTAATCTTTGATGTCGCCCATAGGAAAAACGAAAGTTGGTACTTCGTTTAATATGAAGACGACCCCCTAAGAACTTGAAAAATTTTCTGTATATAGAATACTTCAAATCATGAAAAATGATACCTTTTTTGTCTTTATATCACAAGCCGTTCCTGAGATATAGGGTCTGAGTCGATTTTTTTTTCCAGTACTGTACATAGATGGATTCAATGCATTTTAAGCGTTTCGACTTTCGACTAAATAAGTATACTGGAATATCTTTTTAAAGACCATATATGCTTCTCTTTTTTAATGCATCTTTCCCCAAAAAAAATTAAACAGATAAAACAAAAACTAAAGTATTGGTACCGACTTAAGGTGGTTGCCTACCTAAAAATGCCGTTTCGGACCAATAATTCCAAAAAAATTTATTATCTTATTTCAAAAAACACATCTTTAGCTTACCAAATCAGTTTAAATTTTGTCTTTATCTTTCCTAGAACCAAAGGAAAAGATAAAGAAATTTGCATTTTTCTCAGAATCACATTTTCGATATTTTCCTTCTCCGCAAAAATACATAACTCAAAATATTATAAGTGAATTTCTATAAAACTTGGGCACAATACTTGACATAATAGGATTTAGGAGTCCTACTATTTTTTTGGCTGTGGGTGTAATATTTTTTATTTTATGAACAGTATAACTTCAAACTTTACTGAACTTTGGTGTTTTTATTTTTATTTTTCAAGTTTAGTGCTATAACTTTTGATATTAAAATAATTCATACATAAAAATAGTAGGCCTCCTAAAATATATGTTTAAAAGGATAATAAAGTTTACAAAACAAAAATATCTTCATATAAATTTGAGTTATGATGTTTTGCAGAAAGCTGTTTATTGTGATTTTTATGCATAAATTCTTCAATAATATGAAAATTTAAATTAATATTAAATTATTTTTTGTATTACTAGGGAGCTACCGCCCCCTGCTCGCTATCGCTCACCAACCCCCGTAAACTGCTGACGCAGGACCTTTTGGAATTGCTTCGCAATTCCTAAAAATTCCAACTCGCTGAACTTGATACACTTTATAAAACTTTTAAACAATCTACAGAAAAAACGTCAACCAACTTTCCAAAAATACTTCACCAAATCCCCTCCATGAATAAATTTCCCTTAAAAGTTTGAATATATATTAACTCGAACTTTAATAAAAAATTAACGATCAAAAATTTAAATGAAATGTTTTTAAAAATATTCATTTTAATTATTTTTAATCTATGATCATAAGAATAACTAATTGTAATTGTAATTCGTATAAAACAAAAAACATTATTTTAAAGTAACTCGTTAGTATAATATGCCTAGTGTTTATCATTCATATTTTTTTTAAACCGAGACTTGTTAAACAATACCGTTTTCAGCAATTGAAAATAATAAGAGACAAAACATCACTCTATATTTACAATTAATTTCGATAAAATCGGACTAAAAATTATAAATATTGGACAAAAAGTGTGAAATTTTAGTATAAAATGGCGTTCTTGTAAGTTTTTAGAATATGTTTTTATCAGTCTTTGAGTGATATTTCATCAAGAAAGTAATTTTTTTAAAAGGTGAAAAACCTGTTTCATCTTAAAATATAGCGTCAATCGGTCGTTGTGATTGGATGAATAATAATTTGATTGACAGTACTTGCTTTGTAACTGCGACCTTATCCGTTATCTAAAAAAATGGAAATATTTTAAAATTGAGAATTTTTTTGAAAAATCGAAGGGCTTACTCGGAAATCCGGAAAGAATCCGGACATTTTGATACCATGTATTTGTCATTCGGTTCAGTAATTAAAAAGCCTTTCTCTGGAAACCGTTCACTAAAAACTTTTTTTTTAGAATAGAGAGATTCATAGTTTTTAGATACATTTAATTGTATAAATCACAAATTAGGTCAACATTTTAATTATTAAAAAAAGCCTCCATAGGTAGGTAACCACCTTAAAATAATCAATAGAGGATTTTTTATATTATCCAACCCTTGGTGATTATGCATACGTTAGAGAAATTTTTGTAAAATTTTCCCCCTTTAAATCACATTCTATTTAAAAAAAACCTTAAAAAATGAATTGGGCAATAATGGTATAATTTTTTTGTGTGAGCCTTAACAGAGAAATGAGCTTGAAGAAAAGACAGTTTCCTCATAAATCCACCATCTTAGAGGTTCATTTTTATAACAAACCCAGCACCTAACCGCTTTTATTAAAGTAATCTTACCTCATTTTATCAACGCGGCGCAATTGCATAAACAGATTAGCACTCTACCCATACCAGGCCGCCAGTCATTTCCAACACAAAAAAATCCCCCCTTAATATCCTCCCCTAATTTTTACCCTCGTGCCGTACCGATATGAGGAATAAAATCCTTTAATTAGGATGCAAGAGAGGTAAAAAAACCACCAGAGAAAAACCCTCTTACGAGAACTGGTAGAGCCAATTACGAAAATCCAAATGAGCTCCTAATAATAAGCTCCATCAGAAGAAGAGAAGAAGCTCCAGTAAAGAAAAGGGAGAGAACGGTAGGCTGGGTTTCAACAGATGAGGATGGGGAATACAGGTGGAAATGAAGGGCTCGGAGAAGAGATAAATGTGCATCGTTTAGAAATCAATGCATTCTACTCTTGGCTAACAAGGGAGCATGCGTTCAAAAACGAGTTTTCCTTCTTTCTTAGTCTGTAATTGAAATAATATGAGGGAGGTTCTGAAAACGTTAGTATTCGGTAGTAATTATTCCCTTTAAGAGCGTTTAAGGTGCTAATACTTATAATTAAAAATTATTTAAAACTGTAAATTATTTTGGGCGGGTGTAGCTATAGAGGACTATATTTGTTAGATTTTGAACTAATCAGTAATCAATTGTTTTGTGCCTTTGATCTGTTTCTTTCGATTTTAGTAAAAAATTAAAAGTTGATTAAATATTTGTTAGTCAGTAGGTAACTAGAATATCGTATTCGCATGTGCCTTTTTTAAAAAAACTTAAAAATTAAAAGGAAAGAATTCCCTTGACTTCAATTATCACAGATAAGCAAATAAGAAATGTAAAATGGATATTCCTTTTATAGTCCAAGAAAGTTAGCTCAAAAAAGGGGTTCAAGTGGAACAAATTGTAAAAGAAAGTTTGATGGGTGATTCTTATAGGAAATTTTCCGTAGAAAACGATGGTGAAAAGTCTACCAAAATTAACCGTGTCCTTTAGCCAATACGGCGGATTTTCCAAAATGGCGGTCAATCGTTTTTAACTTATTACTTCATAAAAATCGTTAATAAAGTTATAAATTTTGCAGTAAATGATTAAAATTTAGTAGTAAAATTAATAGGGAACTGTTTCTCTTACGATAAGTCATTTATCCAATATGGCGGATTTTCCAAAATGGCGTCCACTATGTTTATAATAAGTAAAATTCTTATGATAAATTCGTAATTTTTACCGGATATGGTTAGAATTAAGTCATAATAATATTCATATCAGTTTCCTCTCCTCAATGTATCAAATATGGCGGATTTTTCAAAACAGCGGACAATCGTGTTTTACTTATTTGCTAAAAATCGTTAATAAAATAAAACTTTTGCTGTAAATTATTAGAATTTAGTTGCAAAAATAATGTAGAACTGGTTTTTTTCTCCTACGATAAGTCATTTATCCAATATGGCGGATTTTCCAAAATGGCGTCCACTAATGTTTATAATACATAAATTCTGATGATAAATTCGTAATTTGTACGGGATATGGTTATAATTAAGTCATAATAATATTGATAAAAGTTTCCTCTCCCTCAATGTATCAAATAAGGCGAATTTTCAAAAATGGCGGCCACTTATTTTAGAGCCTTTTTATTTTTAACGTTTTTACAAATAAAAAAATTTTATTTTGGCATAACATAAATAATTATATATTAAATTACCTATAAAATGGTATATTAACCACCATTTTGCGATACATAGAAATAATTTCCAAAAAGGCGGGCACATATTTCAAACTTAGTGTTTAATGGTAAATTTTGAATTTCTACCTACCTTTAACATTATTTACCCGTAAATTTTAGTAAATTATAAGTATTCTGCTTATATTTTACCTAATAACATCTAATATTTCTAATTATTAAGAAAATAAAAATTGGCTGCCATTTTGGAAAATCCACCATATTTGATACATTGAGGGGGAGGAAACTTTTATCAATATTATTGTGACTTAATTCTAACCGTATCCTGTAAAAATTACGAATTTATCATCAGAATTCATGTATTATAAACATTAGTGGACGCCATTTTGGAAAATCTGCCATATTGGATAAATGACTAATCGTGAGAGAAAAAAAACAGTTCCACATTATTTTTGCAACTGCACTTATTACTGCAAAATTTTATTTCATTAACGATTTTTAGCAAATAAGTAAAAAACAATTATCCGCTATTTTGAAAAATCCGCCATATTTGATACATTGAGGAGAGGAAACTGACATGAATATTATAATGACTTAATTCTAACCATATCCTGTAAAAATTACGAATTTATCATAAGAATTTTACTTATTTAAACATTAGTGGACGCCATTTTGGAAAATCCGCCATATTGGATAAATGACTTATCGTAAGAGAAAAAAAACAGTTCCCCATTAATTTTACTACTAAATTTTAATCCCTAAATTTACTACTAAATTTATAATTTTACTAGCTGTTATACCCGGCCTTGCACGGGGGGGAGTTTATAAATTTATTTCCCGGTAATCTTATCCCGGTGGTCACGGTAATTTTTCTAATCCCGGCGGTCCCGGTAATTTTCCTATCTCAGTGTTTACGGTAATTTTTATATTCCGGTATTCCCGGTGTCTTTATGGTAAATTTCCTATCCCAGTGTTCTCGGTAATTTTTATAACCCGGTAATTTTTTCCATCCCGATGTTCTCGCTAATTTTCCAATCCCGGTGTTCTTGTCACTTTTTACAATCCCGATGTTCCTGATAATTTTTAATATCTTGGTGCCTTTATAAAATAACAAATCTGAAACCATAATAAAAAGTCTAGTAAATTAGTAAGTCTAGTGAACAAATTAACAAATTTAAAACCAGTGTTTAAAACTAAAATAAAAGATCTAGTAAATGAAAAAGTCTAGTGATCTGTCTCATTTGAAACAATGTTTTATTTTTAACTCGTTGTATGACTGGTAAAACAGGTTTTCAAACACGGAAAAATAAGTGAAAAAAGAAGAAAAATTGGAAAAAAGGAATGAAGGACCGATTTTCTCTTTATAAATTATAGCCTATGTGTTATTCTGATGTATAAGCTACATTATAGTAAAATTTCATTAAAATCCATTCAGTAGTTTTTGCGTGAAAGAGTAACAAACATCCAGACAAACATTTCACAATTATAATAGTAGTAGGATTAATGTTTTTTATGAAGTAATAAATAAGTTAAAAACGATTGACCGCCATTTTGGAAATTCCGCATGGACATTGTTAATTTTGGTAGACTTTTCACCATCGTTTTCTACGGAAAATTTCCTATAGGAATCACCAATCAAACTTTCTTTTACAATTTGTCCCACTTCAAACCTTATTTTTCTTGTACTATAATAAACAAAAACTAATTAAAATTTTAATTGCTTTAAACTATTATTAAAATTATAATATAATATTATGACTTGTACAATAAAAGACATGAAATTCATCCGCAATAATTTGAATATTAATTGATAGAGGCTCAAATCATATTTTTAAAATTATGATTTATTATTTTTTTACGTAACATAAATTTATTTGGATAGGAATTACTACAAAGACTAAAATAAAAATGAAATAAATTCCTTTTCCTACACTTAAATACATATAGAAGCAATAGATGTTTTATAGTTATTTTAGATTTGAAAAGAGTATTGATTCATTGCAGTTAAGTTGTTTTTCTCTAATCAATTTTAATAAAATTTTCGTTTCAGGTAATGCATCGTTACATTATTTGAACTATTCTTATTAATTACTTAAAGGGGCTTTGAATATCAAATACTACATTTAAGAATTATATTTATCATCATATGGGGGGTTCATATGTACCTATTTGAGATAGCCAGCTGAGATAGAATTCTTAAACTGGCATTTTTTTTATTTAAATGCAACCAGTATTGAAATTGCGATAAGTAAAAATTTCAGAAAGAAAATAATAGTCCAGTATCTTTATACATCGCAGCATGCGTCAAATCCGGTAGTTTTGATTTTTTGCAGACTTTTTTATGATGTTTACCTAATGAATAATCCAAGTTTGTGACCTCGAGCGCTGAACGCAACTTTGTCAAAAATCGAAAAAAAACCGAGAAAAAATCTATTTTTTCTCTAATAGGTAAACATCATAAACAAGTCTGCAAAAAATCAGAACTACCGGATTTGACGCATTCTGTGATGTATAAAGTTACTGGACTATTACTTTCTTTCTGAAATTTTTACTTAAAAGTTCTTATACATACATGCTTGTTACTTTTGAAATTCTTTTTAAACGCTTACCTCTACTGATATTTTTGAATAAACTAGATGAAAATAAACTAGATGATGCAGTAGAACTGGATGAAAATGAACTAGATGAGAATGAACTGGATGAAAACGTTTGAGACCTATCGCTCATATTTCCTGGCCAGTCGAGAAACAAATGTAATGGAACTGATTCTGACTATCTTTAAAAAATGGCACTGTGAGCAAAGTTCGTTTACTTAACCTCATTCATGTATTTTTTAGTTCGGTAAAACAAACAAGACTGTAATGGTGAAATAAAGATTCAAAAACTTTGGACTCTTTCGAACAAGGTTAAATTCTACTATATCTATACCTAATCAGAAATTAAATGAAAAGCTAATGGCTGGTGTTGTTTTTATGTGAATCAAGATATTTTTATTAAAGAACTAAGGGATCTCTTGGTTTATTTTAACTGTAAATTAATCTTAAATTAAACTTTCTGCTATTTTTATGTTTAATACATGGTGATACAGAATGGAAAGTTTCTTAAGACGTTAAGAAATCGATAAGGATCAATCGAGCATAAGAAAAACGCGAATGTTCATTGTTATTTGACAACGCACGCGCATTTCTACAAATATTTGTCCAAACTGAACTTCTTTTCAAAACAGAAAAGCTTAAACGAAACTTTTATTCGAAAACGTCTTTCCAAGCACCCGAATGACAAATATTTTACGCCCAGCAAGTGATAACAACAGCACGGGCTTTGTCATTTGCTTCACAAAAATAAGGTTTTTCAAATAAAATGAAAAAAAAAAATCCCCGATTTATCGAAGAAGAAAACTGCGTGACTCGCAGTTTCCCGAGAAGACGCAGCGGGAATTCTAGAAGAGTTCTCTTCAACTCAACTCAACTCGATGGGACGTTTTTGCCGCTCTTCATCTTTCCTGATGAAGAGAATGAATGAATGAATGAAGGGAGAGAGAGGCTGGCTCTTTTCCAGCGTAATCGAAAAGCCGGGGCAAATAATAATGGGATAGCGACAAGTGTGCTAAACGCCGGCTCTGTCGGATAGGGCCGTTTCTTAAATAAAGATTGGGTGTTAACAAATGGGCGAGACTCGCAAGGAGATGGTGATTCGCTTACGCAAGAAACCGGAGACGCAAAGTAATTCACTTCGCTTTGATGAATCGAGTGAACATGGCTGAGCCTCTGCAAATCGGTTTCTAACTGGAGTGGATGGATCTATTTTAAGCGATTTCTTTGAAGTTATGATTGGTCAGGCGATATTCCTTGAGCGGCTGGATATTTTTGTTGAACTTTCAATGGACTAGGAATAAATTTTGAAAATGTGTACGTGAGAATCTGATCTCTCCAGTGTGACTATGATACTAAACTCTTCTTTTTATAACAAGGAAAAATTAATTAACAAATGTTTATATTGTAACTAATAATCATCAAAGAAACTTTCTTTGACCCCCTGAGAAGCATGTATCCTAAGTCTTAATATAAAAATACAAAAAAAAAGTTATTTTAAAATCACTATAAATTATAACCTTAAATTTGAAACCTAAAACTTCTTTAAGCCCTAACTATGGATAACTCAACGGATTTTAGTAGTCCCTTCAGGTATGAATATAACAACTTAAATCTCCTTTTGAACCCATCCTACATCCCAATCGCATTTCCCAATCTCTTTCCTTTCTTCATTCCGCATGAATAGCAATGGATATAGGGAATCCCATTTGAAGAAAAAACATCTCCAGAACGGGGACCTCAATTGTTCCTTCGACTTCTGGTCTCCCTTAATTGGGGTCGAACCTTTTGTCTCTCTCGAACTTTTCTCCTGTTCGACCAATGGACCGTCGGAATGGAAACGATTTACCTGGAGAAGCGGAAATGTGACTGCGAGTGACTCTGACCTTAGATCTTTTCAAGGGAATCCTCGGCGATTTGAAGAGGGTAACGTTTTCTGTAGAGTGGTTTTAGGTGTCATTTGTCTTTCTCGTGGAGCATGGCTTTCTTTCTTTTCTTCATGCGCGAAGGTGCTTTATTTTATACAATGAATTCGGAGATTTATCTGGAGTTCAATGTTTGATGAGAGTGATTGTTTTTACTTGTTTTGAGTTGAGTGTTTGCTGGGGTTGATCTTTGTGCAGTTGGGTGTTTGGATGAAGGAAGATGGCCTGTGTTTGGAAGGTAAAGTTACGAGAGCTCGAACAATCGAAATTGGATAGATGGTTTTAGAGACGATGAGGGATTTAAGGAGAGTTTAGTCTGTTTTGTCAAACTTAGTTGCATTTAAAATTCATAATTTGCCAAAGCATTAAATAAAGTATAACTTTTAACATAATTTTGAAAAGTTAGTTTATATTGGTGGAAAAATATTAATGAAGTGTAAGGATACCTCTGTTTTTTTCAATTCTATTTTATTTTTTGGAAATACGTTGAACAAAACTAAACATAGGTAAGAAATTCCTCTGTTATTTAAAGTTCTTACTCTAACCATATTAAATATGCCATAAATGGACATTTAATTATTTTAGTTTCGTATTATGAATCCAATAGGGCGTGAAACATAGACAATGATAAACTAACAGGACTGTAATTAAACTATAAAGTTTAAGGGATAAAACAAGTTCTTAAATAAATTACCAAAATGTTTAAACAGAAAAGGTACGCAAGAAAAGAAACACCCTTCAAAAAAAATGAACGAATCTATCATACTTTTGATGATAAATGATGCCATCATGATGGTATATTACAAATTTTATAGGTAAATGGAATTACAATAGTAATTTTGATAAGAACTCAAAGGACAAAAAAGTATTTCCTAAATTCGTTCGATGTATGATTTTCACGATCCAAAAAGACCATTTACTAGATATTATCTTTTTCCTTAGGCAGGCTACCAAAGAAACTGATCTGCTACACAAACATCTTACATCAACAACACGACCAAACAATATCTGTATTCTAAATAAGAAAGTCTTCGTGCACCGCTCCAATTTCGCCAATTTGTCATCACCAGGACAAATGATGTCTCCCGATCTGTCCTTCAATGACGGCTCACTTCATAGCGTGCGTTGCGTGAGCTGACCATGCAATCACGCTGAGCTCGGTGGTCGAATTCTAACTGTCTCTTTTCGGGAGTAACAAGTTGAGGGAAAGCTCTTACGACCCCCTTTCTGCCTCATCATTCTTCTCTTGATGACATTTTTGTTCGAGAAGAGGGAGTGCCGTGTCGACCACTTTCACTATTTCTTCTTGTTGGCAACTTACGTGCGGACGATGTATAGGTATAGGTTGACTAAATGAAACATAGAAGAGAGGAAGAAGGGGTGGGATGGAATACTATCTTGTACGAGAGAGTTCGGTTATAAAGTTGTTATATAAATAGGTGTGTAAAAAGGTTTGCAAGAAATGAAATTGTAATTTGTGGGATCTAAGTTTTAATAAAAGATTGCATTAAGATTTATTTAAATAAGTTTAATGTAATATGAATAATTAAAAAACATGTGTTAACAATTAAATAACTTGGTGTTCCCCAATTTCTTACGAGTTTTAAATGGGGTTCATCAGGAGAAAGATGTAGAGAATTTCAGAATTAATGGATCCGTCCATATAAAATTAACAGAAAAACAACATTTAAGGGGTTAGGGTTTTTTTATAAAGTGGAGCTTCGTTCCCTCTGGTATAAGTTGTCACATCCGAGTGAGAGTTTGTTTTTTATTAACTTGAGATATTGTCCCATTCACTCAAACTGTTCGAAGCCATCATCTTTAACTATTATAATAAAATCCTATTAAGGGACATCCGGTTTTGACATATCTCAAACTTTTTTCATGAACGGTCGGGCATATTTATATGACTAGGGGGCTCTGCCCCCTGCTCGCTATCGCTCACCAACCCCCGGAACTGCTTCGCAGTTCTTTGAAGATCGCTTCGCGATCTTAGCGAGCAGAGCTCGCTTGTTTCATCTCAACCATCAAGTAAACCTGGAACTTGTCTGCTTATAGTCTGTTCATTTAGAATAGGCGCCTGAAACAGTATCAAAAACGCTCAATAATGCTTAATAACGCTCATCAGACAACTCCAGTGACCGATTTTTTACAGTATTTTAACTACTTCTGCTTAGGCTGCCTTGTCATTGCAGATGAAAATTTTTTCGACGATAATTAGAATAATTTCTTCTAATACATTACGTCTCAGGTGCTAATTCTAAATGAACAGAGTATAGTTAATGATCATTTAATATCGAAACTTTTTATCTCTCAAACTTTTCAATAATTTAATTCGGATCATTACCTGGAAAATATCAATCTGTAATATCTGCAATCGATCTTTAGCAGAGTAAAACAAACTTCCCGAAAATCCTCTTCCTTCCATCGGCACAAATAACACTAAAAAAAGCTAAATTATTTATTTCTCTAGTAGTTCAAAAAATATCGTAGTATCTTTAAAAGATTATACAGTCGAATCCGCTTAATGTGATCACGGTTAATGTTATCAATCGGATAATGTTATCGAAATCAACAGGTCCCGATCATTCCTATTTAAATAATGTAAAATAAATCGTTTAATGTGATCAACTATGAATCAACTCGCCGCTTAATGTTATCAAAATTTGTCCATATCCCCTAAAAAAGCGTCTCGGTTCGAGTCATTTTGGAGGTCAATTAGTACAAGTAAACATCTGCCCCACCAGAGTATCTGATGTTTTTTTTCGAAACTAAGTATGCGTAAGAAAAAGAAAACATTCCGCATATATTGAAAGAAATCAGTTAAAGAGGGGGTCCAAATCCATACTTGTGATTGGTTAACCCTTTATGTCCCGACGGGACTTATAAGTCCCACTTCCCAATGTTCCAAATTTGTCCAATTTTCGTCATGTTAGGCCAAATTTAGTTTACTTATAGTTGCAGTTACGTAAACTTGACATATTTTGGATGAGGAAAATAATTTGGGGCATAAAGGGTTAAAGAAACCATCGGCACGCTTGCAGATGTTTCTGATAAGAGATTTTGATTTTCTCCTGTTTACTGAACTCAATGGTTTAATGACATTCAGATTGTTTATTGGAGTGAAAGGATATAATGGATTGAAAAAAGAACGACCTTTTTATACAAATATAATTACTAAGTAAGTGATTATTTTATTTTTATAATTTTAACTACTCGTATATTTCCCCTCAAAATTTTAAGTTGGCAAGTGCCTACTGCCTAGTGTAAAAATAGTGTTTCAAATATATTAAATACGATTACATGATTTTGATTTTAAAGCAAACAATCTTGAAACACTCTTTCCTGCTTTTTGATATGAGATCGCTTATTGTTATCGATCGGATAATGTTATCAGTTTAATCTCGGACAATTGCGATCACATTAAGCGGATTCGACTGTAATTATTAACCAAGTCTATACTATATCGCTAGCAAACTTAGAGCAAAAATGTGCACCTCAAAACTTTTAAATTTAAATATCCGTGCTCGCGACAATCTAGTGAACAGGCAAATATAAAATTTAAAAACATTAAACAAGTCTGATAAAGACCTACTAAAACTATGAAAAAAATGAAACTTTGATGCTTAATAATTCCAAAACTAATTAAAATTTTTTAAAGAATTAAACGCCAATCTCTTTCTAAAAAATAAGAATATAAGTGTTTAAAAAATCATATTGATACCGTGATTAGTTTTCATTTTAGATAGAAAAAAACAAAAAAGTGTCAAAAATTTCGAAAATTAAAAAATTAATTACTCTAAACCTAATTCGAAATTCAAAAAAAGGGCGACGTAGTGCACATCTTCATACTTCAGAGTATTAGGCTGCAAAAAAACATAGTTCTGCTACTAATAGATTTCGCTGAACTGGATTACGCGGCTAAAAAAGAAAAACTTCAACTTTGACCTTAAAAATACCCCAGTACTAATTATCACATCAGTTAGCTTTTTGTTTGAGAATGTGTCCCAAATATTCCTCTACAAACATTTCAAATTTCATAAATTTCTATCAATTAGTTTTTGCGATATGAAAGTTCAAAGAGTTGAAAAATTAAATTTTCTGAAACAGCGGCGGCGGCGGCGGTGACAGTAACTTTTTTTAATATAGAGAGAAAAATACATATCCAAATATAAACTTGTGGGAGGAAAAGTACAAGCACCATTAGAATTTTTTTATGCCTCAAGCAATATAAATGTGAAAACTTAAATGTCCGCATGGTTATAAGATATATTTTTGCCGAACTTAAATGTTTCTAAAAATCTATTCCCTAACACAGCAAAAAAGTTGACAAAAAATTGCAACATAAAAAGTCAAAGGAAAACGGAATAGTATTTTTTAATCAACCAATACCCTAGATTTTTACAGATCAATTCAGAAAATCCATATAAAAAGGAAAAAACTCTACATCCATTACTTCAGGGACCATAGTTCATAACCAAAACCATTTCCATCTAAGTAAAACTTTTCTCCCCATCTCTGTGACCATTGTCTGCCAAAGTGAGAGAGAGTTGACTATCAGGTGGTACAACAAAGCGCCACCGCATTGTCTGACAATCTGTGCTAACAAAGAAGATCGCGACTGCCAGATTATTCCAGAAGAGAGACGGCAGCAGTGTGACAAGAAGGAGACAGAGGGGAGGAGGGAAAATTAGAAAATCGTTCCTTTGTCTAACTTCAGTGGGTCTGTGGAGCGTGGAACAGCCGCGGCTTGTTCGACAGATAGCTGCTTACTGGATTCTTAGGTTGTTTCTGTCGCTCGTCACCATTATATGCTTTTTGTCATTACTAGTTCCGCTTCAAAGCCTTTCTTTATGATAACTTTGACTCTCAAAATCAATGTATGTATTTATCGTTTTAACTTTAAGCAAGCAGGACGAGAATTTAACTATGAGAATAAGGTACGTTGAGAAATTATAAAATTTAAATTAACATAAAAATTCTTCGATAATGAACATTTATTTACTTTTATTATTCTCAGTAATTAATTTAAAAGCTACATTTATATGGGTGAATGAATATTTTTTAAAAATTTTAACGAACTTTACAGTAGGTCTAGGTATATATATTAACCTTTTTTAGTGTACTAAAATGAAACAATTATCTAGATCTAACCTAACCTACATAAATAAAGGGGGGATATAAGCCAGTATAGAAAAGAAAATAAAGTTACCAACAATTTTCCATCGGAAAATAGCAGTTTAAGCAGTTGAAAGTTTTAATAAAACTTCTGGTGTCAATGTTTTAAGTTTAATTCCAAAATCGTGAAATGTTAAAGGTTTAACTAAAAATTTTAAAAACTTGTGACGCGTTTTTCCAACAAAACACTCTCTCCCCTCTCTCTCTTCCCTCCTTTATATTTCTTTATCAGTATTTTCTTTTCTCTTTCTGATTTATAAATCTTTGTCTCTCCTAGTTTTTATATCAGTTTACTATTACTATATGCCTCAATCCTCAATTACCGTTCAAAGTGATGTATTTACAAAAAAAAGTATTTTGTAAAAAAATAATAAAAAATAATAAATATAAAAAAATGACCATGTGAATGGTTCTTTTATAAATTAAATATTATAATGCATTCCGATTTAGGAGAAACGTCATTTGTGAATTCACAATTAAACTTTTTTAAATTAAAAGTTTGCCATTGAAATATTTCAACTTATTTTATTAACTAACATTAATGAAAATATATTATTAAAATATAATTTTTAAATGAAAAATAAAATGGCTATTGAATAAAAAGATCTATCAATCCCCAAATTATAACTTACATTTACAATATTAAACGATGGATTTTTCCAACCGGTTTAACTTATGTGCTTGCGTTTCTAAACAATGTCAAAAGATGGCAGCACCAACTATTTTGGTGGTGCTTTTATTGCTTTGTTGAAAAGCCAAGATTCAGGTTGAGTGTCATGCGAGGAAACAGCCCTCTTTTAACAAAAGCTGAGTAAAATGTGCTGTTAGCCAGTGGCGTAGCCAGAAAAAAATTTCGGAGGGGGATGTTGATATTTCGGGAAGGTATATGGGGTATTTTTAGTGGTTTTCTATGGTCAAAAAGGAAAATTTCCTGAGTTTCGGGGGGGGGATATGTCCCCAAATCCCCCCCTCTGGCTACGCCCCTGCTGTTAGCATTATAAATAAAAAAAATTGGGAATAATATAATGATTAATAATATGATGATTAGTTTTGCGGTTGGTGATTCTTTATTCTATATATCTGTTATAAATTAATTATTCACATAAGTCCTTTCATCAAAACATTTATGGTTCTTCAAAAATATTAAAGCTTACCTGTTGTGATATTTTCGATTCTGGGTTCAAATCCTTCATCGGCTCCACCAACAACGGAAAATCCAAATCTTTTGTCGAGTGGTCCTAAGTTTATTTCAACTAGATTTGATGTGCTTTCACTAGAGTTTCCATTTTGTATTATTCCGTTTTCCTTCTGGAAATAAAATTTAAACATTAATATAGACCTAAAATAATATCTTTGATGGGATTTTGAAAGAGACCTTTTAAAGCAAAGTTTTAAACAGAAAAATTCCTACAGTAAAAATGTTAGTACCTCTTAAAAAATATTGGTGCCTACAGGATTTAGTAAATAAATAAAATATTTAATTTATAAAATGTCGAATGTTCTCGAATTTAAGAAGTGTTGAAAGAAAAAAATTAATCATCAGAAATATTTTTGTGAGTTCCTTTCATATTATATTTTAAAAATATTTCAAAAAACTTCAAAACTTCTGAGACGGAGTTGTTAAAAACAAGATCAAAGTTAAAAAGCAATAAATTTAAATTATTATTTGTTCTGAATTTATTACGTTCCTATAATTTTATTTTAAAGTTAAACGAATGAAAATAAAGGCACAGCTGGGATATACGTCGACCAGCCGCCATGTTTACTCACAGCTCAAATTAGATCTATATTGTTGTGTGTCATCATTTGAGCTGTGGGTAAACATGGCGGCTGGTCGACGTATATCCAAGCTGTGCCAAAATAAAACCTTAAAATCTCTCATATAAAAGCCCACGTCACTCACTGACTCACTGACTCACTGATTCTGGAACGCTCGCACACTATGATGCCATCTCGCAATAATCAGAAAAATAAATAAATAAAAGTAATTAAAATTAAAATAATATAATAGCTTTTAAATATCTTTCAAGAAAGTTGGTTTACTTAATAAAGGTTAAAAAGTTACTTTTAGGGAAGTTGGTTTCTAATTCAACAATAATAAATCTAATAAATAATCGTATAAAAAGCGCTTTTTGATTTTTTTTTTGGCAATAATCTTTATTTACTTTCGGAAACGAAAAATTAATTATTTCTTAAGTAAGTAAATAATTGAATTTTATTTATTTTTCAACTGATTTATATAACTTATTCACTTTTAGAATCAGCTTTCAATAGGAGGAATTCAATTATTTAATGTATAATTAATAGGAACTTGAAGTAGTAACGAGGGAAGCTCGCATAAAAGGCTAGCCTAGCTGTAAGACCCGGCTTTGCCGGGTCGTAACAGCTAGTATAGAGATATTGAAATACGATTGCGTAACAAACATATAATCTGAAGAGAAAAACACTTTATTATACTATAAATAAGTTAAAGATTTTTAAATGTTTTGAGATTATTTGTTATAATTTCATTTATCCAAACAGATTCTAATTGCCATATTAATAGCCATAAGGGTTGGCGTTAACCAGCAGGTAATGAAAAAATAGCTTTTTGCTGAATTTGATTGGAGAAATTCTTCTTTGACCTATGATTTAACATCAATGCAGATGGCTGTGAATATGGCTGTAAATGTCACTACATTAATTTATACTTTTATTCATGATGAGATTTCGTTATTTAAAAACTATTTTATTCAAGATAAATTTTATATTAATTATAAGTCAAAGCGGTATAATCAATATGAATAAAGTAAATCATTATTATTATTATCATCATTATTTATTTAATAGAATATTTGGTTCATATACTATATTTCGTATGCCCTTATTTAGAGGAACTTTAATGAAAAATAAATGTTATTTTTGAAAGTATAGTAGCATTTAAATATTTATTTAACTATTTCTTATTTTTACTTGAAAATTTGAACACAGCCCTAAAATTTTGTCTTTAAACTAATTTTACCCTTTCACTGTCAATAAAAAATGTGTTGCGTATTTTTTATTATAAAGTGAAATATGTGTTAATAAATAAGTAATAAAATAATAATCATATAAAAATCTCTCTATTCTAAAAAAAAGTTTTTGGTGAACGGTTTCCAGAGAAAGGCTTTTTAATTACTGATCCGTATAACACATATTTGGTATCAAACTGTCCGGATTCTTTTGAGGATGTGCTAAGTGCCTTTAGAATTTCTAAAAAAAAATATCAATTTTAAAATATTTCCATTTTTTTAGATTTTGGATAAGGTCGCAGTTACAAAGCAAGAAACTATGAATTTTAAAACAATTGAAAACATATTTCACTGGTTTTTTAATATTCAAATAGATTAAATAATCATCTTTCTATTTATAACACGAATTTAAAAAATATATTTTGTGTTATTTTTAGTGATGGGCAAAATCGATAATTTTAGGTATCGAATACTTTGGTATCGAATACTCATAGGTATCGAATACTCTGGTATCGAATACTTATAGGTATCGAGTATTTTCAGGTATCGAGTACTTTTTTTCAATATCGGGAAACGAACCTGAAGGGACAATTTTTTTAGGGCCTATCCATAATCAGACTAATATTCAAAAAACTGAAAGCGATACATCAAAAAGCCCCGTAGCTACGGGTCTGGAGGTGGATAGAGGCGAAGGATTTGGCGGGGGAAAAACCTAGCCGCGTCAAATTTCTCTCGCGGATGATTAACGGCTTGGGTTTGAGCGTTGCAAAATGAAAACGGAAACAGGCTGCGTTTGATCTACAGTAGGTATTATAAAGATTACTTCATTGAAAAATTTAAAACGAAATATGTGAATAAAGTATCGATACTTTTGTGAGTATCGAATACACTCGATACCTGTGCCTGTGGGTATCGAATACACTCGATACCTATAGGTATCGAGTACTTAAGTATTTGGTATCGATACCTGCCCATCACTAGTTATTTTCAACAATATTTATATTTTTGTTGTTCAAACGGTTTTCATTATATTTTAAACTTATATATAATTAATTTATTTTTTAATTTTTAAATAACAAATTAATGTTTTTATATTTATCTTTGTAGTTGTGGCAACCTAATCATTACTATATTTACAATAAAATATACACTCGCTTTCGGAAATTTTGAATTTTGCATTTATTTTTTATATCCTTTTGCAAGTATGTTTTTTAAGGTAGTAAAATGTAACTCTTTATTTCATAATGACAAAACGCAAACAACTAAATAACACGGGTGAATGTTTTAGATATAAGGATGAAAATGTTGGTCTTGACATTCGGTGTCGTTGCTATGAAAATGACACAACTTCGAAGTTTGTTTCTCATGAAGATAAAATTCTAAATTTTCGCGATGTTTAAGATAATTACTACATTTTTAACAGTCAATGATTACAAATTTTAAGAAAGTTAAATTTATTCCTGATGAGATATTTCAATGCTTCCCTTAATGTATCTGTGAAAAAACATTACCTTAGGGAAATGGGTAAAATAATGTTTACATTACTTTGTTGTTAATTTTCTTGGGGTTCAATTCCGTTATAGTTCCCGCTAAATATCGCCAATCTCTTTCGAACGCTCAATATTCAAATGTAAACCAATTTTTCTAATTTTTAATGATAAACTGAATAGTTATAGATCTAATTAAACACTTAAATCTATGAATTTGAAACAATTTAGCAATATTTATACTTTATAGTGTCCAAAAGGGATTAGTGATATTTAGCGGGAACTATAACGGAATTCAACATCAAGAAAATTAACAACAGAGCAATGTAAACATTTTTTTACCCATTTCCCTAAGGTAATGTGTTTTTCACAGATACATTAAGGGAGGCACTGAAACATTAAGGGAAGGTTCATATTTAGCGGGAACTATATATGAACCTTTCTTGGAATTATAAAGCGATCCGCCAATTCATGTTACCATAAAGGAAATGATAAAATTCCACCACTGAAAAAATATTCGCCATTTTTGAAAGAATACCACGGAGAAGTACTACCCCTGTGTTAAGAATGTTTTATAAAGTGAGTAAGTGCAGTGAGCTGGGTTTTGTGGGGAATTGTGAAGCGGTCCAAAAGTTACTGCGTCAGCAGTTAACGGGGGTTGGCGAGCGATAGCGAGCAGGGGGCGGTAGCCCCCTAGTATATTAAAATAATGTAATAAAAATATATTAAAACACAAAATTTTCAAATATTTTACTCTATTAAACTTAAAGCTATTGCAGATAGATATATTTTAATGATTTCGACAAAACACTATTTCATACATTATTCAAGTTATAAGGAAAACTTTTACATGATTATCGTGAAATAAGCAAAAGAAAAAAAAGTAAAAAAATAGTGAGACAAATACTCCGGCATAGGGGTGCAATGAAATATACTGTTAGACAATTACTTATTTTGCTATTTTTAAAGTTTAAAAACTTATAAAATATTTAGAAAGGTAATGAACTACATCAAAGCAAATATCAAGAGAATATTTGTGCATGCAAGATTTTCAGTGTGAAAAAATATTAGATTTCGTTAACTATATTCTACCCTATTTTCTTCTATAATAAAGTATTTTTACAACGCATATTTCAAAGGAAAAAAACTTTTCCAGTGATAAATAACACTGTTCAACATTGAAAAAATTTCCTTGATGAAAATAGTCATTTCTTATAGATTTTGGGTCGCTGAATACGAAAATCACCATTAAAATTCTCAATTGACTCAGGATTTTCGGGGAACAGCCCTCCCCCTTTTTACGTTTTTCGACGACTTTATAACTTTAAACTCGATTTTCAGGGTCTAAAAGCATTGCTTTATCTTCAAATTGCCCCCCAGGGGACATGAAAGGTTCAAATTAATAAAATATGATAAATTTATAACAAATGACAGGTTTAAGGGGTAATTACCCCCCTACAAATGCTAAAAAAATAGCTAAAAATTATAGAGGTTTTTTATACGTTATTTTTTCCCCTTATTTTTTACGCAATTCACGTTTGAAGGGTCTTAACCCTTCCCCAAGGACCCAAATTTGATGGCAATATGCAGCAATGATTTTTACTAAAAGCGGTTGAGGTGAGAGTGCCCCCAAAGCACCCACGGAAGGGTTCAATGTGGCACTTAGAGTTAAACAGTGCTGTCCAAAAAAAAATTTGAAGCCACTAACTGAATTGCAGCTGATTCTTGTGTAAAATGATCTGCTGAATTCAAATATGACACCCATTTTCCTCCATCACCCTCAGTTTTTAAGGGGATGCCCCCTAATTGTTATCCACAGCCGTGCATCTATTAACATCTTGAAACATGGAATCCTCACTCCCTAAAACCGGTCAGTTTTTAATGAACTGAAAAGTTTCTACTTAGTATAGACTTAAAATATAAGAAAAACGTCATTTGCAATCTTTTCAAAATCATCAATATTAATTCCTGAGCTCGCGAGCGCCTTCGCGATTCTAGAAGTCTTCCGAACTGTTCCGCGGGGGCTTCTGGGAGGCTAACACCTCAGCTGCTTTTAGTAAAAATTATTGCTGAATATTGTCATCAAATTTGGGTCCTTGGGGAAGGGTTAGGACCCTTCAAACGGGAATTGCGTAAAAAATAAGAGGAAAAAATAGCGTATAGAAACCTCTATAATTTTTAGCTATTTTTTGTATTTTTAGGGGGGTAATTACCCCTTAAACCTATCCATTTGTTATAAATTTATCATATTTTGTTAATTTGAACCTTTCATGTCCCCTGTGGGGCAATTTGAAGATAAAGCAATGCTTTTGACCCTGAAAATCGAGTTTAAAGTTGTAAAGTCGTCGAAAAACGTAAAAAGGGGGAGGGGCTGTTCCCCGAAAATCCTGAGTCAATTGAAAATTTTAATGGTGATTTTCGTATTCAGCGACCTAAAATCTATAAGAAATGACTATTTTCATCAAGGAAAAAATTTTGAAGGTCAAATTTGTTGAACAGTGTAATTTAACTCTAGTTGGACCGCTTTTTCTTCTAAGAGCTTTTGAAATTCAGAAATAATCATTTTTGATTGTCTTTTATGCTAGCACTATCAGTCTCAGCGAGGCCTCTCGGTAAAACTTAATTTTTAGAATTGATATAAAGCTTAAACTCACATCATGTCACCTGGGATAACATGCCTCGAGGTAGGGATAATTTTAACGCCTTTAAGAGCGTATTTCACGCATTGAAAATCGTAAATACGATTTAAAGAACTTGCCAGGAATATTTTCACGCTTTGAATTTTCAACAAAGGTTTAGCTTAAAAAATGCATGGAGCCCTACCGAAAACAACTAATATTTTTTGTCTACTCAAAACACCAACCTTTATATTTTCTACTAATTGTTTGTTTGGATTGTTTTGTTTTTTATTTGTTTGAATTTTTTTAACATTTTCTACAAATACTTAACATATTCTTTAATTGTTAAAAAAATAGCATACTCCTTTTTTCTATTTCATTTTTGTCCATTAAAAAAGTAAGTATTTTTATAGAAAATTTGTATCTGTATTCGTAGTTTATGTTGTTTCCGTATTTCACTCCTCCTAAAAAAGACAAGGAGTATTTTTACTTCTCCAAAAAATCATCTAGGAATAACACTGCCTCGAGGTAAAAAAGTTGGCCCACATAACTTTTTAATGTTCTGATAGTGTAGAAGTACCAGAAATGTAAATTAACCAAGCATTATTCGTGTCCTTTGATAATATAGAATCATAAATAGATTAAAAAAGTTTAATCATATGGATAATTTTGGATTTTAATAAGGAAACTGATATTTAAAAACTGTCAGTATAAATAAATATTATAAATGCATCAAAAAGATATGGAGCACTAATATGCCGATAAGTTGCTTTAAACACTAATTTATTAACGGTTTTTTAAAGCAGAATAAAAAATTATACCCAACATTTTCACCGCCGATCCAACTATCCCCATGTTATCAAAATATTGGATAACATACTTATTCAGCAGAAAAAACCCCTCATTCACACTGTTTTTCATCCTGAAGGATTCACTATTGTGAATCGCTAGTTTGCATAAAAAATGAAGGCGTAAAAGAGTGAAACGCCAATTTTACACTTTTCACTTTGAATGATTCCTCCAAAATGAACAAAAAAAAAGGGATAAGTCTGAGTGATCCTTTACATATCGAATCATTTCACAACTTCAGAATTCTGACTTTTTAAGAATTATTTGTACAAAATTCCTTACATCCAAATGCTTTAGGGGGACACGCGTACTGGATCATGCGACCCTTATAAATATCGGTTTTGCCCATCAATAACCACACAACACCCCCTAAAAACCCCATTAAGTCACCACGTTCTCGTTTTCTCTTAATACGCAGCCAGCGATTGCCCAATCCCAGCCAGAGGCATCGGCTGACCCGCGGACCGGTCATTAACGGAAGCTTCTTCTTCTCTTCATTAGCGATGGATGAATTAAGAGAAGCCTTTTTTTCTGATGTGGAACGCGGTCGAAGGGCGCCTTGAGCTATGGGATGCGCGGAATGGGTCAATATTGTCAAACGGTGATGTCCGGTCACTGACCGCGGCGCCCGGTTTGGATGGAGAACCCCCTGCAACGAGGAGCAAATGTATGTAATAGGGATGAATTGATTGAGGAGGTACGGTGGGAGGAGGTTTGGACATAGGTGTTTAACCCTTTATTATTTTCCCTATTGTGTGTCTCACTCTCCCTCAAATATTATCTCATACCTTGGTATTTTCCCCTTTAAAACCCGTAAAATTGTATTGTTGTAAAACGGTTGGGGGTTGTTCAAGTGATAATTTGATTCGGATTGATTCAGGATCGGTGAAAGGTATCAGAGAGGGATGAGCATATTCAGAGGGGGGTGTTAGAAGCCCATCATTTTTGCTGGATACTCCCTTATTTTCGAGTTCACTGATGTTTTCAGAGCCATCAGAGATCATATGCTTCCAAAGTGTCATCGGCATTCTGGGAAATAGGGTTTTCAGTTCTTTGTTCTCCTACCTTATTTTCACACACTCTCACATAAACATTCTTTTATTATTATCATCTCACTTCATGTAGTTTTATTATATATTTCTTTCTAAGAAGAAATTTTTCTGTGATTCAAAAGTTAAATTAATTAATCAAAAGTTTAATATGATGATGGTGTTTATTTTAAGGCTAATGAGTTGAAACCATTACATTTAAACATATTTAAATACCTTAACCAGGCAAGTTTTCAAGGTAGCACCCGCTTATGAACCTTTGAACTTGATGCTCAGGTTTACCTTCGTCTTAAGACATCGTTATCTCAAACTTTTAGGCCAAAAGAATTTAATATAAACGTGGATTATAATTAAGTATTTCTACTTAAATATAATAATACAGGTTACATGACTTTAATACAGGTTACAGAACTGTGTTTACGAAAGTTTTACATGATCGACAATGATACCATTAGGAGGTTTTCCCCTCCAGATTTCCTACACAGATTTTATATTCTTGCATTTTTATTTAGAAGGAAAAACGTGTGATATTTTTACAGGCTTATTAAAGGGGGGCGTAAAGAAAAAGTTTTTTGGAATCGCCTCAACAGATAATTCACAACTCTACACACACAAAACATAAATATAATGAAAAGATTATTTTAAGGAACTCTTCTGCTGGCAGACATAAAGTCAAACTGTTACTTGATCCCTTCATTACACAAGTTTGGTTTCAAGTAAATAAAAAACGGTATAAAATCTCATAAACTCTCTCCTGATGAGGGCTAAAATCCTCGCCATTCCCTTCCCAACATCACATCCATACATACCCCCATAAGTCCGATCTCACAAAAGAGAACCTAAATCAAAGCTAAGCTGGGGTAAATCTTTTTGGGTTAGCCATTTTTCAAACGACTTAAACGAGGTAATGTAAACACCTGTTGAAGGCCAGCGGGTCGCGTTGCGAATCAAAAAGTTTACTATGACGGAGATGTTGTGAGGTGTGGGAGAGCTCACGTTGGTTGAACCGGTGGGCGCAGGTATCTTCACTTTGCATGAAAATGTCTCCAGGAGGGTGTTATCACCGCAGATAATAGTGGATATGATGATTATGGAGCTCTGGCTAGAAGAGCGATGGTAAAATGTTGGCGGGCGTAGGGCTATTGTTGATGCTGAAGTGGTCTATTGAATTTAAAATACGAAGGGTGTGTTAGCTTGGAAGTCATCCTTTTTAATCATAATACGTTTATGAAAAGTTGGGGTATTTTGTGCCTTTCTTTCTTAAGAGGAATTTAAATTTTATCTGAGATTGTTGTAAGCATTGATTTATATTCAATAGTTTTCCATCGAAAAAATACGCATTAAAATCATCACGTTTGGGTATTTTAAAAAATAGTTTTTTGAATGTTACGTGTTTTAAAATTGAAATACAATTTATTAATTGAAGGATTATAAAACACAGAACAAAAAATTGAGATAGGTGCTATTTAAGTTTAAAAAATTTTTCCTCCTGATGAAAAATAAATAATAAGCTTATCCTTTAATTTATTTAAGGCTTTAAATTCACTGATTTATATTAGTTTGTTAAAATTAAATTAGAAACTCTGTAGAAACTTTTAAAATCCAGGGGGGAGAAAAAGTTCTTAAAGATTTAACATTATATGTCTAAGTATATTTTAAAGCAGTTATAATAAATTCAAATAGCAATTCAAAGCAAAGAAAATTAACTAACCTTTTCTACATCATCACATCCATTTTCACGGGATCCATTGCACGTAGAAGTCACAATATCCGGCTCGGACTGCGGTATATCCACAGTAGACACATGATTGAATCCAGACTTGAACGAAGCCAAGCTTTTTGGACTCTTCGAACCATTCTCAATCCCATTGGAATTATTAGCACATCCATTTTTGATTATAGAGTCAATCCTCGGAGGAGGGGTCACAACCGGCTTCACAAACTTCCCAAACTTAGGACTCGTCTTTTGCTTGGGTACAGAAACGTTGAGGTTGTTCTTTGGGTTCACTGAATTGAGGTGAATCCCGTTCGTCTTTGGATTAGAGTTATCATCGTTGGATTCACCATTGGTCAGTTGTTGTTGCTGTTCTTCGCTGGGCTCAGCAGAACCAAAGCTCGTCTCGGAAAAAGATCCGTTGCTGCTGCCGTTCGGGTGATGGAAAGTGCTGAATGTTGTTAGACTCCGGAGACCGCGAGGGTTGTCCCAGACATCCACCTAAATGATAAATCAATAGTTAGCTATATTGGTTCAGAAAAAAGGATTTATAAGAATAGCTTACAGTTTTGAGAGAAACTATATATTTTCCTTAAAAGAAAGAATTTTTTTTGAAAAGCAATAAAAATATTAACTGAAGAAGATAGTATTTAACAACAATTCAGACAAGAGAAGATTTATAAAAAGAAAAAAATAGTTAATCGTTATTTTTCTTGAGAGATAAAACAGTGCAGTTAAAAACAACTTTAAGCCATTGAAAAATTATTTTTGCTTTGTTATTGCCATACTAATAGCTTAGGGCTAAAATGATATTACCTTAGTATTTACAGTGTTTACTATCTATATTAAAATTAACCTGGAATAAAACTTTGCTAAGAGTTGATCTCGCAGAGGATGTATGCAGTATGATGTTTTAGATTTTTATCCTAAAAATCAGTTTGATTAAGAATTATTCGTTTAAAGTTTATTAAACAGTAGCATGGAGACAACTTAGGATGCAGCTTAAAAGTAAAATATACGTAAATAAGGAAATTATATAGGATTTTAATCATAAAGTATAAATCCAAACTTTTTTTTAAACTTTTGTGAAAGGACTACACCCCATAGGTCTGTTTCCTGAGGTCTCTCGGCATCGCTCTTAACAATTTATATGAATAGAGATAATTTAATGAATTTCTTGCATTCATTATTTAAATTAATTACATAATAGGTAATTAATATAAATACGGGGGTGCAAGAATCATTCCATCATTTTCTAAGAGAAAAATACTTTTCGCATTTGAATGACACCAAACATAGTAGACTTCATATAAGTTTGATTTTCTCAGAAATGAAAAGGACCGCACATTCGTTTGACACCAAATTAAAATGATCTTGAGAAAGCCTTCAAGTGGACTAATGGTACCAAGAAAGAACTGGAACACAATTTATAAAGCAAAACAAATTTTAAAAAATGCTCAACATTATCAATAGCACATAATCTAATCATCCACTTCAAAATGGCGAGATTACGACACATACGGTCTTACATTCCCCCTCTTAATGACAATTTTAAATGATCGGGCAAAACAAGAAATCGTATCACACGTGAATGTGCTCTCATCGTTCCACATTCTCGCAAATGACACTTAACACATATCTGGCTCACGATGCCACTACTGATGACCCACAGACTCCCGCATATGAAAATATGCAGGAGATGAGGATGGATCTGTGTCTTTGTTCCACAGATAACGACCCCTTCTAGGCGCTAACGAAGTTCCTCTTAAGGTTGAGTGAGCACGGATCTGTAATGATTGTGGCAGGTAGTATGATGTGCGGTGTACAATGGGTATTGTATCCTCCTACTGCCAGACGGAAAAGAGAGGGAGATACGCATAGGTCTCGTGTGATCTATATATGTAGTACACGGAAAGATGGATATATGGGTAGGGGATTTGTTTGGAAGTGATGATGATGAACATGATGCCGATTTTGTTGCTTTTGTTGGAGTGTGCCTGTGGTGTACTTATTGGATTAAGAAAATCCGAAAATTTCCGACATGTGAAGAGTTAATGCATTTCTTTATTTTCAAAAGTGTACCATAAACTCGGTTGGTTATCTAAGAGGAGCAAGAATAGTTTTGTGTTAGATTTTTAAAATCTGAAGAAGTCTCTTCATTGGGAAAAATACTAAAGTAATTTTTATTTTACTAGCAAGAAATAAATTTATGTAATAATAATAAAATGTAAAACAGTTTAGATCAGTATTTTTCTGCGAATTTATTTTTAAAGATGTGGTCTTAATATCGATACAAGTTTCCCTTTTAAGTTTGACTACTCTTAAATACCTTGTTGGCAGATCTTTGGATGGTTTATTTTTAAAGTGGACAATTTTGTTTATCAGAAGTAAACTTTTAGGTACCTCAGACTGAATCCACCTAGACCTAAACCTTCTTACAGCTTTAAAGCTGAAATAAGTAATTTTACCACATTATTTTAAGTTCCTTTTTTCAAATGAAATACCAGAAGGAAAAAAATGAAGGAATGTGTAGTTTTGAAAGGATAATTTTTAACCTAATTAAATTCAAATATCACAAAAAAACAAATATTTACAAGGAGTTAATTTTTTAAATTGAACAATTCACAGTTGCTGCATGACTCTTTTCAAACTTATTTTAGCGTTTAAAAAATTACTATTCATAAAAAAATATCAACATTTCCATAATATTCATGCAATGCATTCCATTCCAATTCATGCATTTCCAATTCCCCATAACGTTTTAAAATATTGGACAAAGATTAACTATTTCATTTCCTAAGACGAAGGAAGTAATTTCAATTGCACAAAAATACTTCCTTTCATACTTATATTAATATTATTTTATCAATAACGTGTTTACACATTTTTAAGTACTTACAAATACGTTCTATATCTAAAAAGTGCACTGTTATACCGTTTATCTGAATCCTTGAATGATTGTCAATACTATAGGTAGTTAGTTACAAGGTTTCCTCTTGTTGAATGCATCAGCACAACAGACATCTAATATTCAAAAATTTATTAACTTTACCAACAATGATCTTTGTTTTAAGCGTTTCCATCAACATTGATCCTTTCCAGTCCTATTTTTAAAATTTTTAAACAATGGACGACTTATCACAAGCACATTAAAATTGCTCGGTTCTGCATGTGCTCACTCTTTGGAAGGAAAATTAATTGCCTGAAGAAAATGAAGACCCAAAAAAATATACCTCAGCAAAATGGACTTGCATTTTAGAAGACAATAGATGAATTTTTTTTGCACAATCTTCCTCTTTTGTAGTTTTTTGAGATTTTATTATTAGCTATCTAGAAAAAAGTAGGTTCTGTTATCTTAAACACAACATTAATTAACCTTTCCTTTCATTTTGAAAGCCTTAAAGGTTACGTTAAAAAGTGTTAGGATTTTTTAAAAATCTATTTTACTTGCAGCGACAAATTAGCATGTTCTTAAATGATGTGATTACTGATTGGAGTTAAATATTTATACTTTAGAATATTTGAGAATCATTTTATCTTAATAAAAGCTTTAACTTCCAACACTTTAAATAGTTTGGACACATTTACTAAGACTAATTTTAATTCCAGGAGTAAAAATATTATAATTTTAACAACAAAAAGAAAAGTAGTAGCAAGAGTAATATTGTATTTCCATTTAACTCATAACAAAATTAGTTCGTTATAATGAAAATAATGTACACCATCATAATTATCTGGGATTATTAATTACACCAAATATGTTATTAACAAAGTAATTGATAGTAGTTTATTGCATAGAAATATAGATACAAAAATTTAAAACTTTATAACCTCATAACGAATAAAAAACACATAAACATTTTTGAGTTACTTAATTTTCCAATTTGTACTTTATTATTACTTAAAAATATATTTAGTTTATTTCGTAAACTCAAATTAATAATTGTATTAAATAGGTGGAAAACTAATTTTCCAATCTATATCTATCTTTTTTATTTGGCAAAAATTATAACTTTAGCTTAAAATTTGTGTAACTTTGTGTCAGAAGAATGTGTTTTTGGAGTCTGCCGATTCTTCGAGTTTTAAAGGTTCTCTCAATATATCTGTATAATACAGTATTTACACTTCCAGATTGAAATATAAAGTGATATAAACATAAAGTCACTATATACAAAATGAACAGTGAAGTCATTCGATGTAATAAGTCAAACATAAACCGAACGCAGAGATTTCGTCTCTTAAGAAATTTCTATCTCATTGAAAGTAATATTTATTTGCTTAATTCTATCGAAGCACAATCAATTGTAATGATGAAAGAATCCAATATAAGATTAATAGAATTTTTTTTCCTATTTCCAAATGCAATAAATTTTACAACTGCAAATCTAACAGTCTGATCAAACAATACCGTCATGTGTAAGAATTTTGAACTTCAAAAGTGAGCAATGACTTTTAGCATGAACACGTAGGCAATAACAATAAGACACTCTTTTAGACGGATGTGATATAAGAAACACTAAACGCTTCAAAACAAAGGGATCATCATAAATCTTCCTTTCTAAAGTGTATCGAATCTCACAAGAGTGAAAACAAAGTAATTATGCATTAAAATAATGACTGTATTTTAAATATGGAAATAATTAAAGAATAATAAAGTAATTTCTTATTAAAGAAAAACCATAGACTTAGGAACACTTAAAGTATTATCTGGCTTTCATCCAAATAACTTTAGATAAAAGAAAAATATTGTCATTTTAAAAGTTTTTAGGTACCTATTCATTATTTTTCAACGGGCTCCATACAATATCTACGAGTACTTCTACGTTATTGATTGGTCAAAATATAATCATCAGGATAAATCCCTTTGTTATCAAAATGATTAATGATGGCAATGATCTTTTCATTACAATTTATCCTTTGAAATTTGAACTTTCAGTTTAGTTGAAGTTTATTGAACTATTTATTCTTTGAACGTAAACTTTATTAAAACCTATTATTTTCCTGCTCTCACCCAAAAATATACTTTAATTCTTTATCTACTGATGGTACTTCCCGCGAATTTTAAAATTACATAGAATAACCATCCTTATGAATATAATGACGATACTCTGCAGGAACACTCTTTTGTTTTCCTCTTCCAGGATAAAAGGCAGCACGGGTCCTGTGATGAGTATTTTAGAGGGAAATGCGAATAGATTCAAAACTGAAGTTTTACTTTCAGCTGCCATGTTGATCGGATTCCAATGATTCTCATTTTTGTTCCCTCAAAAGTAATTAAAATCAAAAGAGAAAAGTGTATTATTTTTAAGACTTAAAATTGCGATGAAAAGCTCTATGGTGTTTTGTATTGTGAAAATATTTTAGCCCTCAGTGTACTCTTAATGCTACCTAAAAGTATCAATTTTATTAATTAGCTCCAGCGGATTAAATTTCCAAAGATGATTATTTTATTTATGCACATCCCTTAATTTTCAATTTAGTGACTAAAAAAATATTTGCAGAAAAAAATTGCAGAAAATAAGAATGCAGTAGATAAAGGGTTAAAAACTATTAGTTAAAATTCAAATTCTGATCCCTCAAATTTGGAGTTTTAAAAAAAGTATCGAATTCCCCAAACATTCAAAACGAGTTGAACATGAGGTTTTCCTCTTGATGCAAAAAATAATAGCTAAATTTGGAAAACGCGTTCTTGAAGTTCCAGAATGTGACTAGATTCATTGTTCATAGATTCTAGACAAGTCTAGACCTTTCGAGAAAAGATACACCTAAATAAAGCAGTGACAAAAACCCCAATCAAGAGGAATAAAATATAGTTGTCTTTTCTATATGTAGTTGAAAAATGAGTAGATTGAGAGGAGTCTGGAAAACTTTTATACCTGAAAAGAACTTTTTCTACTGTCAAAGAGAACTCTAAATCACTCTTCTCTATAGATAACCACTAAGTAAAAGACATCATGTATTTATGTTATCTAAAAAGAAATTCCTAATAATTCAAGTATACCTAATTCAATAAATAAATCCTTTATGTAAATTTGAATTGCTTATTCATTAAGTTTAAAGATTAAACACTAAAGGTTGCTATGGTCTTAAATTCGTTGAAGTGTAAATGAATGCATACTTTCAAAATAGCAAAAATTTAATTGAGTTAATTGGGTACACATAATACCAAAGTATGAATACAATTAAATATATCCTTTAATACCTGGGTACCATGGAAAAATTATATGCACCAGAGATATTATCTTTAAAGTAAAAATATGCATTATGTTTATCTTTATGAAAAATTCTACTAAACTCTAGCTAGTCCCTTCGAGATTTTTCAAATAATACTTAAAATAAATAAAACTAATTTGAAAGCGTTGATACTTAAAATCGTTGAAACGTTTTTAAACGATCTTTATTAAAACAAAATGAAGCATCTTCTATCTTCTTAGGAAAGAATTAACTTTAAAACACGCGATAATTAATTTTTAAACCCACGAAACTTTTCAATGATATCTTGGAGGGCTGTTAAACTTTAAAAAAACCGAAGCTAATTTTTTTTCCTTCGTGTTGTTTGGTTACTGAGGCAGAGAAGTGAAAAGTTCACCAAAATCCTACGGGTAAAGAAGCACACGAAACAAATTGAAATCAAATGCTCTAACCACACGGTATTTTACGCCGGGTGTGAATACTCCAAAACCCACGTTTTGGAGGTTCCACTTGGCGGTTGCAGTGAATTCAGAGTCGCGTGAGTTTTTCCATTTGTGGTGGTGGGATTATTTTAATACAAAACAAAAAGGCATTTGAGTGAAATGAACATGTGTTTCTCTTCCCATTAACTTTTCTTCTCGAGCATATTGTTACGCCATGCTGAGCTGGAAAATACCAGTGCAAGAGGATGGTTTTTCTTTATTCTCCTTAAGGTTGACTGTTATTGATTTAGGAGAGGTGTTATTTGTTTTTAAATATTTACATGGACAGTTATTAGCTATGAAGTTGGGTTTGTTTGAAGTAGGTAATGAAAATTAGTTTAATTTCAGAGGGGGTAATTTTTACTTTTGAAAAGTGGTGAATTCAAAACAAATCCCTCTAATTCTTGAAGGAGAATTTTTTTTTATTTTTAATAAGAAATTTCATTATAATGCTAATGAACTAATCGGTTAATATGTAATATTCGAGTATTGTCTTATTTGATAATTTATTATTTACAGTAGCTCCCGAAAGTATTTTAATGAACAAATCCTAGATTTAAAGATATTTTTGACTTTTTTGACAGGACTTTTCCTAAAAACAAAGGGTTTGAAATTTAAATTAAGCATTTATTTATAGTGTTCTTAAAATAGGGCGATCCTTAGGGTTCATAAATGTTTTGACAAGTTAGGTTTTCATAGTATAGAAATAATTTATGATATAAATATCTTTTTTGTGCATTTCTAATTTTTTCATCTCTAATTGGAATTTACTAAAAAATAAACATAAGGCTATACATTCTTAGTTAATTTATTAAGAGTTAAAAACATAATTTTAGGTTGTGTAAATGAACAGATTTGCTGTTTTATTTCTATCAACCTGATTTTTTAAATCTTTGCATCATTTAAAGTTTTTTGGTAAAAAAATAAATACCATTCCCCCTTTATTTGAGTTAATTTCAGCTAATTTTACATTAAAAGCAAATTAATTTCATTAAAAAGAGTGTATTTTTTACAAAAGTGCAATAAAAACGCTATTTCTGTGTTTGTGTATTAAAATAATCGTATTTACATTCTAACATAAGTACAATGGTTTAGCTTCATAGGAAAAAATTGCACCCATTTCCCACCATGTTTAAAATACCTCACCCATTTTTCGGGTATAAAAACGATAGCAGTAACGATACTACCCTAATCCCAACTCTATTTCAAATCTTTATCTAGAACACACCCATTTCTCCCTGTAACTTCACCCCCAGATTTGTATGTAATACCCCTTAAATTACAGCTTCAATACGACAGCTCATAACGCTTCGGAAAGCCTCATGCCAATCGGACAAATGTGGGCTCTCCACTTGATTTATATCTCGGAATCTCTATATTGATTCGATGGTTAGAGAGAGCAATGACTTACCGTCGCGATGGCCCCCAGTGTGGGAGAAGCAGCCTCATTTGTGGTGGTATGTCGCATGGTCATCATATTCCAAGAAACATGGCTCCGAAGACTTCGTCATCTGCAATAACGAACAGTGTTACGATTCTTATGAGTTGTTTTTATTGAAAGGGGGATACACAAAAAAAGCATGTTCGCATTTATCGCATTACAGTCAATGCTTGTTTTTATGGACCACTTTTAGGAACACTCATGATTTTATGAAAAGTAAGCTGATGCCAAACATTTCTTACAAATATCTTTAGTGTTGCAATTAAAGAATTATAATTATTGAAGAAATTTATTTTTCATTAACGTATTTCCAAGCTTCTCAGTACTTTTGAGATGCAAAATGTTGTTTTTTATTTTTTAGAGAGCTACAGTGACTACCATTAAATTTTTAAAATAAGAATATGTAACTCCTGTTCTTCAAAGTTATTAACCTCTTTGTATTAAGTCGTACATTAAATAATTTCTTCAGCCTTACTGTCTAATTGAATAATTGACCAAGGAATGATTTTAAAAGGATTAAAAGGTAATTTAAACTAAACTAACTTCAACACACATGGTCAAATTACTTAAATAAAACAAATAGCCTGAGAGCTGGATGCAAATTTTGGGAATGATAAGGTGCACGAGATATTTCACCTGGAACAGATTCGATTGATGATGGGAAAACTTATGTCACCAGCGCCAGAAGGCGGAGGGGAAGCTTTCAGTGTGAAAGGCGGGGTCGAACATGCAAACAGCGCGCGGTCCCTTGCGACAGAGATTTTGAGGAAATCGGTTGAAAATTTGCACAGTTTAAGGAGAGTGTGAATAAAAGATAATGTAGCATTCTCAAAAGTATAAGTTGTGTTTTAAGGGTCGTAGAGAACTAAACGAATTTTCGAATGTTTATATGAATGATCTGTACGGCCAACGAGGTGCAAAGGTGGACATAGGCTTAATGTATTGAAGAATGTTAGTAAAAGTTAGGGTAACACTCCCAGAAGACTAAGTGGAAGACAAAGGGTGGCCAGAAGTCACCAAAGGTGCAGAAAAATCTTAAAACCCGAATCATTCGGAAACTTCTGGCTGTTTGCATATGTATAGCTGATATATAGAACAAACTATATGCAAACAGCCAGAAGTCTAAGTGGAAGCGTTCGGGAGATATTCAGGCACGAAGTACAAAACCGAATAAAAGTGCGCGGTCTCTTGCGACAGAAATTTTGCAGAAATTGGTTGAAAATTTGCACAGTTTTAGGAGAGTGTGAATAAAAGATAATGTAGCATTCTCAACAGTATAAGTTGTGTTTTAAGGGTTGTAGGAAACTAACGAATTTTCCAATGTTTATATATAACAAATGACTTATAACATATAACTTTTCTCTTGCAACAATGACTAATAATACGCTAAAAACCACGCTAACAATGACTTTATATTTATTAGCGTATTATTAGTCATTGTTGCAAGAGAATTGCTTTTATTCAGTCTTTTACTTCGCGCCTGAATATCTCCCGAACGCTTCCACTTAGACTTCTGGCTGTTTGCATATAGTTTGTTCTATATGTCAGCTATACATATGCAAACAGCCAGAAGTTTCCGAATGATTCGGGTTTTAAGATTTTTCTGCAACTTTGGTGACTTCTGGCCACCCTTTGTCTTCCACTTAGTCTTCTGGGAGTGTTACCCTAACTTTTACTAACATTCTTCAATACATTAAGCCTATGTCCACCCTTGCACCTCGTCGGCCGTACAGATCATTCATATAAACATTCGAAAATTCGTTTAGTTCTCTACGACCCTTAAAACACAACTTATACTTTTGAGAATGCTACATTATCTTTTACTCACACTCTCCTTAAACTGTGCAAATTTTCAACCTATTTCCTCAAAATCTCTGTCGCAAGGGACCGCGCGCTGTTTCATGTTCGACCCCCCCTTTCACACTGAAAGCTTCCACTCCGCCTTCTGGCGTTGGTGACATAAGTTTTCCCATCATCAATCGACAATCGAATCTGTTCCAGGTGAAATATCTCGTGCACCTTATTATTCCCAAAATTTGCATCCAGCTCTTAGACCAAAATCGCAAGTCTTAAAATAAATAGCACTAGGGAAAATAACTTGAAAGACTAGTTTGTTTTACAGCGTGGTAAATTTCTAAATGGGGAAGTATACCTTCTCTTATAGTCCAAGAAAGTTAGCTCAAAAAAGGGGTTGAGGTGGAACAAATTGTAAAAGAAAGTTTGATGGGTGATTCTTATAGGAAATTTTCCGTAGAAAACGATGGTGAAACGTATACCAAAATTAACCTCGTCCTTTAGCCAATATGGCGGATTTTCCAAAATGGCGGACAATCGTTTTTAACTTATAACTTCCTAAAAATTGTTAATAAAATTATGATTTCTGCAGTAAATGATTAGAATTTAGTAGCAAAAACAATGGGGAGCTGTTTTTTTCTCTTACGTTTTGTCATTTATCCAATATGGCGGACTTTCCAAAATGGCGTCCACTAATGTTTATAATAAAAAAAAATATGATGATAAATTCGTAATTTTTTCAGGATATGGTAAGAATTAAGTCATAATAATATTCATATCAATTTCCTTTCCTCAATGTATCAAATATGGCGGATTTTTCAAAATGGCGGACAATCGTGTTTTACTAATATGCTAAAATTCGTTAATAAAATAAAACTTTTGCTGTAAATTATTAGAATTTAGTAGCAAAAATAATGTGGAACTGTTTTTTGTCCCTTACGATAAGTCATTTATCCAATATGGCGGATTTTCCAAAATGGCGTCCACCTAATGTTTAAAATAAATAAATTATGATAATTAATTCGTAATTTTTACAGGATATGGTAAGAATTAAGTCATAATAATATTCATATCAGTTTCCTCCTCTCAATGTATCAAATATGGCGGATTTTTCAAAATGGCGGCTACTTGTTTAGAGCCTTTTTATTTCTAATTTTTATTTTATTAATAATTAGAAATATTAAATGTTATTAGGTAAAATAGAAGCAGAATACTTATAATTTACTAAATTTTACGGGTAAATAATGTTGAGAAAGGTAGTAATTCTAAAATTATCATTTACCACTAAGTTTGAAATATGCGGCCGCCTTTTTGAAATTATTTCTATATATCGCCAAATATTGGTTAATATATCATTTTATAGGTTATTTAATTCATAATTATTTATTTTATGCCAAAGTAAAATTTATTTATATGTAAAAACGTTAAAAATAAAAAGGCTCTAAATAAGTGGCCGCCATTTTGGAAAATCCGCCATATTTGATACATTGAGGCGGAGGAAACTGATATGAATATTATTATGACTTAATTCTTACCATATCCTGTAAAAATTACGAATTAATTATCATAATTTATTTATTTTAAACATTAGGTGGACGCCATTTTGGAAAATCCGCCATATTGGATAAATGACTTATCGTAAGGGACAAAAAACAGTTCCACATTATTTTTGCTACTAAATTCTAATAATTTACAGCAAAAGTTTTATTTTATTAACGAATTTTAGCATATTAGTAAAACACGATTGTCCGCCATTTTGAAAAATCCGCCATATTTGATACATTGAGGAAAGGAAATTGATATGAATATTATTATGACTTAATTCTTACCATATCCTGAAAAAATTACGAATTTATCATCATAATTTTTTTTATTATAAACATTAGTGGACGCCATTTTGGAAAATCCGCCATATTGGATAAATGACAAAACGTAAGAGAAAAAAACAGCTCCCCATTGTTTTTGCTACTAAATTCTAATCATTTACTGCAGAAATCATAATTTTATTAACAATTTTTAGGAAGTTATAAGTTAAAAACGATTGTCCGCCATTTTGGAAAATCGGCCATATTGGCTAAAGGACGAGGTTAATTTTGGTATACGTTTCACCATCGTTTTCTACGGAAAATTTCCTATAAGAATCACCCATCAAACTTTCTTTTACAATTTGTTCCTCCTCAACCCTTAACTTTCTTGGACATCAAATATGTATGATAAGATTGACGAATAAAATCAAATATTTATTTTATATTCATAATGAGGACTTTTTCCAGTGAATGAACGAAATTTTTATTGTATTTTCATCCAATACTCTATTAGAAATATAAATGTTCTAGAAGTAACGCATAAATGAATTAAGTGCTAATAAAAAAAGTTAGTAATGTTTAAAAGTAAGTTAGGTATAAATTATAAAAGAACGGGTCCTTTAAAAATTTGAAGATGAAAATATCTTAATTGATTATGTTAAAAAGAATACAGTATAGGGGAGAGTGGGGCTATTTCGCACATGGGGCACATTCGGACAGACGGCATTTCCCCTAGTAATTATTAATTTAAAAATCTGAAAAAACCCAGTAGATGGAAGCATGACTACCACCTCCTGCATGAATTTTCAAAGCCCTGAGCCATTTTGTTGTGTACGTACTAGAAATTTGCTAGCGTTAGAAGCAGCAAAGTAAATTTTCTTGTCATTTTGTTGGCTTAAAATATCAATAAAAATACCTCTCAAGTGAACATTCAGCATTTTATTCAGTAGAGGCACTACTAAAGTAAGTTTCTAGAAAGGTTTTATTTCCCTGCTTTAATTACAAATATCTTGTGGGGACGTGGTAAGCTTGAACTGGTAGATGGGGCACATTCGTACACCAAAAGATGGGGCAGATTAAGACAGTGTGAATCGTGCCTCATCTTTCCCATTTTTGATTATGAAAGTGATTTATATGTTTATAAGTGCAGTATGTTTAATAACTTGAAGTTTAATTGTTTTTTATTGTAAATGTTTCTAAATATGGTGATAATAGAAAATAACATCTTAAAGAAAGCCTCCTTTCAATGGTTTTCTATAGAAGAGGTAGACATCAAAAGATGCATACGCAACCTAAACTCTAAAAAAAGTCCTGGCTCTGATGAAATTGACGCGAAATATTTAAAAATTCTATCATGCACAAATCTAAGTATTTTGACCAAACTATTTAATGATCTTGTAAATGAAAGCACTTTCCCAAAATCATTAAAAATTTCTATCATAACTCCCATTTATAAAAAAGGAAATAAAAATGACTATTCTAATTACAGACCAATCTCCGTCTTACCATTGCTTTCAAAGGTATTTGAACAAATTATCAAGGATCGATTGCTTTCGTACTTGAATCATATAAATTTTTTTTCAAATAATCAGTATGGATTTCTGCCCAACTCAAACACTGAAAAAGCTTTGCTAGAGTTTACCAAATTTATCTATAATAGTGTTAACAATGATAAAAAAACTGTTGGTCTTTATTTAGACATCTCCAAGGCTTTCGATTCAGTACAACATAATATTTTACTAGAAAAATTATTTTTGATTGGCATTAGAGGTCCTTTTCACAATTTCATGAAGTCATATTTATCAAACCGCTTTCAGATTGTTAAAGTACATAATACCCTTAGCGGATGTCTCCCAATAAAATGTGGTGTCTTCCAGGGATCTACTTTAGGTCCCCTTTTGTTTTTAATCTTCATTAACGATCTGTGCAACCTTAAACTATATGGTAAATTGATAAGTTTCGCCGACGACACAGTTTTACTTTACTCAGAAAATTCAGTGGAAGACCTTAATTTTGTGATAAATGATGACCTTATGAAAATTCGTGACTGGTTTTTTCATAATGATTTAAATTTAAATGTTGATAAAACTAAGTATATGGTATTTTCCCTTACGCAAAACCAAGCAAATTATCTCTCTATAAAATATCATGAAAAATACTGCAATACTCATAGCAATTGCGCCTGTAAACCCTTAGATAACGTATCCTCAATAAAATACCTCGGACTGCACATAGACTCAAATTTGAAATGGAAATCCCATACAAAATATATATCAGACAAACTAAGGTATGTACTGTGTAACTTTTATTACCTAAAACAAAAGTTAAATAATAAATTACTAATCAATTTATATTATTCTTGGGTTCATTCACAACTTAATTACGGTTTAGTTGTGTGGGGAGGAGATTACATGATCAACTTAAAAAGAATTGAGAGGCTGCAAAAGAGATTCCTGAGGTTTTTAAATAATGAAGCGCACTTACACACAAATAATATAAACTACTTCAATTCCTTAAATATACTTCCAATTCGCCATCTTTTTTATTTTAAAATTTGCCTCCATCTCTATCTAAACCCCAACATTTGTCAAAAACGCAATGTCGTAAACCTACGAAGACCAAACATATTATACTTTATTCCTAAACCTAATAAATCCATATTCTGTAAAAATTTTTGTTACATAGCCCCTAAGTGTTTTAATAAGTTACCTATACATATTCAAAATAGCCCTTCAAAACATTTATTCAAAAAGCAATTAAAGGAATATCTGTTTACTATTGAGGATATTGATGATTTCTTTTGTTCTGTTTAATGTATGATTTATAATTATTTTAAGCACTTTAACTCATCATTATGGCAAAAATATAATTTATTGGCGCCCTGTTTGCCACCATATCCATCTCATGTATGTGTTTCCTGTGTTTTTTTCTCCTAGTTTGTATTTTAAATTTTTGTTATTCATAATTACAGTCACCTACATGGACCATGAGATCCCAGGTGACTATGTGAAATTGTAAATTTTCTTCTTTTTTTTATTTCTAGTTCAATAAATAAATAAATAAATAAATAAAAAAGCTTCAGTTTTAAGGAATTTAGACCCAGATTTAAACATTGAAGAAATAAATGTCCCTGATAATTGTTTAATACCAATTGAATTGGACTTAAGTGATTTTATTCTAGTTGAATTTGCTACTAAAAAGAAATTTTTTTTATGTTGGTCAAATAGAAAATTTGGAATTGAATGGTGCTTATTTAAAATTAGTGATGAAAAACTTTAAAAACTTTAAAATTTATGACGAAACTTTTATTTTTAAAGTAAGTAATGATTCAACATTCATACAAAAAGATAATATCGTATTAAAAGTTCCCCAAACGTCAGTTTCAGGTGTTAAATAAGCGAGCTGTTGGTTCACTTTTCTTTTCGAATAAAACCTGACAGTTAAAATTTCAAGTTAACATATATGTTAAAATATTGGTTGAACTTTTTCTAACTCATTATATTATGTGAAGTATGCCAATGTGCAATGTACTCTTCATTACTACAATTGTTTTCCTCATCAAAAACTTAGATGTTCAATATTTTCTGAAGCTGTTTCCTTTTGTAAAAAAATCTTCAATTTAGTGGAAAAATATGTAAAAGTGCCAAATATTTCGTTTAATGATCCTTACTTTAAAGTGCAATAAACTTTTTAGTTTGTAAAAATAATTATTGTATAATTTTTTGCATGTGTACGAATGTGCCCCACGTGTGTACGAAACTGCCCCACCCATGGGGCACATTCGCACGAAATTTCTCGTTTTTAGATTGAAGATATAGGTTAGAAATTCTAGATGAATGCAACCAATTATCGTTCTAAAATATCGGGAAAGGTCTTAACTTTTATTTGAATCCGAGTTTGTTTCAATATCTCATCTAGATCCAGAGAAATATGCCAAAATGCACTTTTTGTGTGAATGTGCCCCACTCTCCCCTACCTATCAACAAAGTTACCATAGATTTTGGAAATTAGAATTAACTGTCATAAATGTTACTGTTGTTGTTATGATGAAAAAATTACACATAATGTTAATTTATTACTTATAATTCTAACATAAATGTATTACTTTTGATTTGAAATAAATTTACATTATAGGTGAAAACAACCTTACAAATTTGAAGTTATTAAAATATTTTGGGATTTTTTTTATAAAACCTGTTTTTTTAAAGTTTCCTTCAAAGGATTCTTTATCTATAATAATAAAAGAGCTTTACGGTTCATTCACCTATCAACGCACAGCAAAATCTACCGGGGCTAAAGAGTCGAAACTTGGTGTGGTGGAAGACTTTACAGTGTATACGCGCACTAAGAAGGGATTTTTCGAAATTCTTTTTTCCTGACCCACAGGGGTGCTTGGAGTGTTTTCTACGTTTTTGAGCCTAGCACCGTCCCAAATGACCCTAGATCTTCGTAACTTCGCAGGAAGGTACCTATTCACAATATCTAGAAAGGCATTTTTCGAATTTTTGATATTCGAATTTTAAGGGGTCTAAAAATTTCCAAAACCCGATTTTACTGAGCATAAACAAAGTTTTACATTTTAGAAGAAAAACATACTAATAATTTGATATTTCGAAGCGACCGGTAAGTAATATCTTCTTAAGAATATTTCAAAGAAAGTAATTTCTGGATTTTTCGATACTTCATTCTGGAGGGGGTGCACGGGGGTTTGAATATTTACTCCGGTTTTTAGTTTTTGCTTTCTATCACCCACCTTATTCATGCGATTGGTATGAAATTTTAGCATGTTGTTCCTCACACAATCGGGAAGGTTTTCAAAAAAGAATTTTTGAAATCAAACCATTCTAAGCTGTCTTTTCTGGCCCTTTTCTAAATTCTTATGCGTAGCTTCAATGTTAAATTGATAACGGTTATTGCTCCTTCCAAGTGAGGCAAAACCTCTATTGTTAGAAATATTTATTTAAAAATATTTTATAGCGAGTAGAATTTTTTTTAAAAATATGATAAAGAAATAATTTGTGATAAAATCAATTTTTTACAATAAATTAAAACTATTTAACCGAAAAAAAATTTTTCCATTCAATAAAAATTTAAAATAACAATATTTCATCAGAAGAATTTTAGATAGTTGATGTCAATAATTCAAATGATGTCTACTTTTATTTCATGTTTGAAGGTGATTTCTTTAATGAATGAGTTGGTAATAAATCAACCAAGGGGGGTTCAGGGGGTCTCCCCCTGACCTTTTTTTAATTTAGATTTTAAAAACCGGTTATTAACACTTTATTTCGAAAAGGTTTTTAGGAAAGTATTCATTTTTATTTGCTTTGAACTTTATAAAAACAGCGGGATGAAGAGGGGGGAATAAATATTAAGTCAGTAGAAATCGCTGTTCAATAATAGACCTTTACTTTTATTTGAAGTGAAGGTGGAAGAATTTGCCACTCAAGGCATTACCAATTGGAGAAATGGATGGAGTGAACAAAGGATATTGAAGAGAACAAAGATGTAACACCTTGAAATAAGGGGGTTAAGATAGTCTCCCACCAACTTTTTTCTAATTTGAAAATATCAGTCTTAAAAATGAGGATTTCACACATTTATTCTAAAAAGGTGGTAATTTTAAAGTTATATCTTAAGGAAGTATAGCATCAAAAAAGAACCCCAGCGGGAATGCAGTTGGCCATAATGCCCTTAAATGATGCCCTGGAAAGGAATATAATGAAGAAACTAATACTTATTTATTTTAACACATTTGGAAAGCCTTTTCCCCCCGAGCGACGGCGGGTATATCAGCTAGTTGAAAATAAATCTCAAAATTATGAAAACATATTATAAAGAGTGATAAAAATCCGCATCGTATCAAATTTTTAAATAATCAACTCTATTTTGGCTTAATTTAAGTTTATAAAATATGTAAAGTAAAGAAGCATTTTAGTTTATTTTACAAACTTTACCTAAAAAAATGTTTTTTTATTCCTGTGGAAGCCTTCGATATTTTAGAGATACAAATAAATTTTTTGTATTTACAAAAATGAAATTCTGTAGAAAAATAAGGTTTTAAATTACATAAAAACGTGAAAATTATTCAGTTTCTTATTAATGGAGTTACAGGAAAATTTTAAAACAATGATTTACTGTTCATTTTTAACAATAAAGAAAAAGGTAATAAATTCGATCCCCCCTTTAAAACATAAACCCCAACCACGCCCATCTTTCAATTTTTTAAAGCTACTTAACAGCATAAACTCTCATGATATAAATTTTTAAAAAAATTTAAAACTTGCCCAAACAATTGGTATCGATAGCACACCGCCAAACAAAATACCCTTTTAATAAATAGATACGCAGTTACAACCTCAAACTTATCGTTACCCCGGGGATGGAACCGGATCCTGAGCTGTCTTTTCCTTTTGTCCCGCGAGGATTTTCAGTGAAATTCGATGTCTGTGACATGCCTCTCGATTTCGTGTCGACAGAAAGGTAGTAAAACGAACGGCGGTTCCGAGGAAATCGAACGTTTGGACGTGACCGTGTGGAAACGATGGGAAGGTATGCTAATGAAAAGTTTGCTTTGGTTACACGAGAGAGGTTGGGTAAACCAAGACCAATTATGAATATTTTTTTGCGTAGCTTGGGCAAATATTGAGAAACGAAGGGTATGATCATATGCGTCATATAGATAAGATTGTTAGCTATAAGAGATTGTAGGCTTCTTTTAATTGAATCGTCAGTTTGAAAAAGAGAATAAGTCCGAAAAACAAGTTTTGAGGAAATCGAAAAAAACCTGTATAAATGATGAAATTTTTGTTTTATGACCACCAAATTTTAATGGAAATTCATGACCCTATACAGAAAAAAGGGCAATCATCGAAACAAATATAAGCACATTCAAAAGTAGTTTACAGATGAAGTTGATAGACTTATTCCCTTTTTAACCTTATGAAATTTCAAATAAAGAAAAACCACACAAATTGACATTTAAATTATATTTATGCTTAGTTCACAACACAAAAACAAATAAAATTTATTAGTTATTATGAAATTGAGTCATTATAGCGGTATCAATGGAGTAGGGGAATATGAATTGAGTCGAACATTCCCTGAATAAAAACGTTAAAAACACTTCAAAATTAAAAGCAAATTTTATTTTGCCTAGTTTACATCACAATGAATAAATACAGAAAGACAAATTAACTTTATTTCCAAATTAATTGAAAAAAAAATGCATTGTATGGACATCGATTTCGTAACTTCAAGGGGCTATATCTCCTTATAGGGAGTAGTTATTTCCCCCTCTTTCCACTCATGTATAGAGAGCAAAGGTTGGAGATTATTTTGAGCTCAAAAAGTCAATTTTTCATTTTTTGGACTTACTCCCTTTTTCAAACTGGTGATTCAACTGATCCTTACTCTAATAGCTTTTACTTTAATATTTTTGTAAACTTTAAAATACGGTATTAAAGAAAAAACCCTAAGCTATTACAAATTATACATGATTTATATTTTATAAAATATCTTTCAAGCAAAATGACAAATGTCGTAGTTAAAATCCGTAAAAAAGGCTAAAAATAAGAAAAATAATAAAAAAATGTTTCTCTACCTCATAGGAAAAAGTTATTATTTATTTAAGAGACAATAGGGTACCTCTCTATTCTAAAAAAAGTTTTTGGTGAACGGTTTCCAGAGAAAAACCTTTTAATTACTGAACAGAATAACACATTTCTGGTATCAAAGTGTCCGGATTCTTTCCAGATTTCCGAGTTGGCTATTGAATTTAAAAAAAAATTCTGAATCTTAAAATCTTTCTATTTTTTAGATTACGGATAAGGTCACAGTTACAAAGCAAATACTATCAGACAACTTATTATGCAACCAATCCCAACAACCAATGAGGAAGTTGCATGATTTTTTTTATTTTTTTAATCGATTCCTCTTGCAAAAATAAGCAACTACCCAAAATTTCAGGCCGATCGAGAAATTTTTTGATTGTCAAAAAAATTAACGAAAATCCCCTTTTTAAAAGCGCGCGAAAACGCCAAGAGTTTGGATGTGACGTCATCTTATACTAAACATTGTTGTAAAGCAATGGAGTTGATGGTATTATTGTTGACGTCATCTTATAGTTTAAACAATAAACGTTTTCAGTCACGTGTTTTTTTCTCGACTTTTAAATTAAAATATTTAATAACCTGTAAATTTTTTTGAAAAACCGACTAGATATTTCATTTTACCATACAAAAAACCATACGGAACACTTGTTTGTTTTTGAAAATCTGACACATGCAACTTCCTTATTGACGCCATATGTTATGATGAAGCAGATTTTTTTCACGTTTTAAAGAAGTATTTTAAAATTTATAGATGTGCTATTTCATATTAAAACTTCGGGACAGATTCCATAATCGAGGTTTTCGCCAAACTTGGCGAGATCGCATTTAAAAGCGTGGAGGAAATCCCGCCAACATTAAACATTATTGCATACATTAAAATGGTCATCGCCAAAATTTGGCGAAAACCTCGATTACGGAATATTACCCAAAACTTCACACCTTTTTGTCTGAAATTTATAATTTTTAGTCTGATAATTGAAATTAGTTGTAAACATCCAGTGTCATGCAGGTTTTGTCTCTGGATTAAAAGGTATAGTTTAACAAGACTGGGTTTAAACAAAAATATGAATGATAAAACATTAGGTTTACTAAGGAGTTCATAGGAACAGGTGCCATATTGAATTTTAAAGATTAATTGGTGTAAATTTTTTCAAAAGGTTGATTAACAGTAGTAATTAATAGACGTTCTGTATATTTTTTTAAGGAAAACATTTTGATTAAATCATTGATAAGTAATAGTAAATAAGTATTCAAACTTTTTTAAAAGAGTGTTATTCATGGAGATGACCTGTGACTTATTTTTGAAAAGTTGGTTGACGTTTCTTCTGCTAAATTTTTATTAATATGTTTTTAAAAGTGAGTTAAGTTTAGTGAGCTGGGTTTTGTGAGTATTGCGAAGCAATCCAAAAGGTTTTGCGTAAGCAGTTCTCGGGGGTTGGGGAGCGATAGCGAGTAGGAGACGGTAGCTCTCTAGTCTCTCGATATTAAAAAAAAGTTACTGTCACCGCTGCCGCCGCTGTTTCAGAAAATTTAATTTTTCAACTCTTTGAACTCTCATATCGCAAAAACTACTTGATAGAAATTCATGAAATTTGAAATATTTGTAGAAGAATACTTGGGGCACATTCTCGAACAAAAAGCTAACTGATGTGATAATTATTACTGGGGTATTTTTAACGTCAAAGTTGAAGTTTTTCTTTTTTCGCCGCGTAATCCAGTTCAGCAAAATATATTGGTAGCAGAACTATGATTTTTTGCAGCCTAATACTCTGAAGTATGAAGATGTGCACTACATCACCCTTTTTTCGAATTTCAAATTTGGTTTAGAGTAATTAATTTTTTAATTTTTGACACTTTTTCGTTTTTTTCTATCTAAAATAAAAACTAATCACGGTATCAATATGATTTTTTAAACACTTATATTCTGATTTTTTAGAAAGAGATTGGCGTTTAATTATTTAAAAAATTCTAATTAGTTTTGGAATTATTAAGCATCAAAGTTTAATTTTTTTCAGAGTTTTAGTAGGTCTTTATCAGGCGTGTTTAATGTTTTTAAATTTTATATTTGCCTGTTCACTAGATTGTCGCGAGCACGGATATTTAAATTTAAAATTTTTGAGGTGCACATTTTTGCTCTAAGTTTGCTAGCGATAGGGGAGAGTGTTGTACCTCTGGACAAAAATCACGTTTGGATTTTTCTAAGACAGGTAAAATCACATTTTGACCATTTAAAGTGCCCAACCTATAGTCCTAACCTTTGTGAGTACAGAGATATTAGCCAAAATCTTGAAAATTGGATTTTTAATCATTTATAATAACATGGAAAAATTTGTGTCCAAAGGTACAACAACCTGTTGTACCTATGGACAGACCCAGTTGTACCTGTGGACACCCTTAAAAAGGGAAATTTTAGTTGAAAAAAGCTAAGAATTAATATTTTTATTGATGCATTACCTTTTAATAACCTATTTCAAGCCTTTTTAAAATTGAAAATAGATTTTTTAAAGTAATGTAGTTTTAGATCGTAAATGATCATTAAAACGAAGTTGAATGATAAGTCTTGATTTTTTACCAAAAACACAAAAATCACATCGTATTTTCAGATCAGAATTTAAGATAATAGTTTCATCAATCATGCTGATTGATCTGACAAAACTTCACTGATCCCCCCCCAAAAAAACAATTCGATCAACACTTAGTTGTGCAAGCATTTGGTGGTAATAACAATAATAATTTGGTGGTAAATCTTCTTCAGTGGAAATTTCAAGTTTTTTTAACCATCATACTTAAATGCGATAGGGTTTTTAGGATTTTACACCATATTTTACATTAAATTCCAAGTAGAATCATAAATTTAAAAAAGTAGTTAAGATCACAAAATATTTGATTTTTCATCTAAAATTCACTTGAAAATAATCGCTGACAAATAGATTACCATTTAGAATTAATTGAACATTTATTAAAATGTATTCAGTTAAATAAAACCTGATTCTAAAACGCCGATTAGCTACAGACACCCACAAGAACGTGTCCGTAGGTACAACACTTATGGTGTCCGAAGGTACAACATGAGGTGTCTTTGCATTCAAAGTTCTATAAAAGATAAAAGAATTGAGATCTGACGATTTCTAATATCAAAAATAAAAGTTAAAATCTCGGGGATTCCCCCCATGTATCCCATTTTATCATGTCATAATTAAAGGGGAAGAAAAGAGTTAATGTAGTGATGCACTAAAAAAAACTTTGAGCACCTAAAAACAGTAAATTTATTATATAAAATTTAAATAATATTTTAAAGAGCTGATTTCACGTTAGCAACTAGATAACATCTGTTTACATTCAAAATCAACCACAAATTCAAATTTAAATTTTTTCCCGAATTTTAAAATGAGGTGGCTGAAGGTACAACCGTCCGTAGGTACAACACTCTCCCCTATAGTTAGACTTGGTTAAAAATCTTTTAAAGATACTACGATATTTTTTGAACCACTAGAGAAATAAATAATTTAGATTTTTGAGTGTTATTTGTGCCGATGAAAGGAAGAGGATTTTCCGGAAGTTTGTTTTACTCTGCTAAAGATCGATTGCAGATATTGCAGATCTGCATACTGTCTACTGCATAGCTGTTACGGGGGTTGGTGAGCGTAAGCTAGCAGGGGGCGGTAGCCCCCTATCCATTAAATTATTGATAATTTAAAAAAAATATTGCAGTAAGAGTTTTATTTTGATATTTTCGTGGTAATGATCCGAATTAAATTATTGAAATGTTTGAGAGATAAAAAGTTTCGATATTAAATTATTATTAACTATACTATCTTCATTTAGAATTAGCGCCTGAGACGTAATGTATTAAAAGCAGTTATTATTCTAATTATCATCGAAAAAATTTTCTTCTACAATGACAACGCAGCCTAAGCAGAAGTAGTCAAAATACTGTAAAAACAATCGGTCACTAAAGTTGTCTGATGAGCGTTATTGAGCATTATTGAGCGTTTTTTATCCTGTTTCAGGAACCTATTCTAAATGAACAGACTATAAGCAGACAAGTTATTGATCTAGGTTGTACTGGATAGTTGAGATGAAACAAGCGAGCTCTGCTCGCTAAGATCGCAAAGCGATCTTCAAAGAACGGCGAAGCAGTTCCGGGGGTTGGTGAGCGATAGGGAGCAGGGGGCAGAGCCCCCTAGTTTTTAAAAAAAATAATTTAAATGACAAGAGATTTTACTTCATTAAGATTATATACTACTTATTTTTGATTATTTATTTAAAGTATGCATAATTCTTGAATGATTGAATTTTAAAATATTTTATGAAGATAGACTAATTTTTTTTCTCAAACTATCGATTTTTTATGATTTCTAGCCAGCTTTAAACAATTTGATAGGGAGCTATACATAATTTGTACGAGTATTAAAGTACGAGTAATTGGACAGATAACTAGACCCAAACATATGAATAAGAAGTAAATTTCAATAGAATATTGGTTTTAAACGTAAAAGAAATTGTTCGATACTCCAATAAAATATTATTTGAAATAAGTTTGGACGATTCAATTTATAGTGGTTTTTAGGAGCAGTATGTACATACATAAATTCTATTTAAAAAATATTATCAGTAAAATTTTGGTAAAAAAAATTCACAATGAGGAAGTTGCATGATTTTTTAAAATTTTTTTAATCGATTCCTCTTGCAAAAATAAGCAACTACCCAAAATTTGAGGCCGATCGAGAAATTATTTGATTGCCAAAAAAATTAACAAAAATCCCCTTTTTCAAAGCGCGCGAAAACGCCAAGAGTTTGGATGTGACGTCATCTTATAATAAACATTGTTGTAAAGCAATGGAGTTGGTGGTATTATTGTTGACGTCATCCTACAGTTTAAACAATAAACGTTTTCAGTCACGTGTTTTTTCTCGGCTTTTAAATTAAAATATTTAATTACCTGTACATTTTTTTGAAAAACTGACTAGATATTTCATTTTACCATACAAAAAACCATACGGAACACTTGTTTGTTTTTGAAAATCTGACACATGCAACTTCCTTATTCAGATAATTTACGAATAAATTTAATTTTAAGGAACACAAGATTAACCAAATTCAAATTGCTATTAGAGTCAAATGATTAACAGTGTAACAAAAGGAATTTGATTACAGTTGATTTAAACTGTGCAATGAATTTCATCTACTTTATAAAATATTTTAAGCATATTGGATTATTAAACTTATTTAGCAATTGCTCCTTTAAATATATTAACAGGGGCACTAATAAAGAAAATTAAGTCATGAATACGGCGAGATCAACCATGGCAATGGATCAACTCTACAAACCGCATTAATGGAGATAGATCAAATTGACGTCACTATTTATCACTCTGAAAATCGCCCACTGGTCTCACCGGATTGGCCCTAGATAGGATAAGGGTAAACGCTCCTTAATTCAATCCAAGCACCCATCCAGTCAATCGTAAACTGTCCCTAAGAAGTTCAACATCACCATAAAAAAAAGTCCACCACGTCCGAAAATACAACTCCCAATCCGTTCATCACAGGTAAAGACAAGTCAGAAGATAAGCAAGTGTGCAAGGGGAAACCTCTCTATCGGATACTATTATTACTCTTCTTGGAGGAGGAAAAAAGTGAAGTGAACCGCATCGACCTTCGCTTCCGACAGATGTTTAGGCGGAATGCTGCTGCTGCTTTGTTTTGGTTCGTAATCAGTTCGTTACCTGAGGAAAACGAGCTCCGCTTTGCCGGTGAAGCGTTCGTTTGACAGGAATGCCGGCATGTATGGGAAAAAAATCTCAGTTGGGAGTCACGATGGACTTTTAGTTCGTGGTCATTTATGTCGTTAGAAAGCAGAGAAATAATCATATATCACAAATTCAATGGAAAGAATTTAGTAATTGCCTTCTTAAAACTAATTGAGGGTTTATTGAGAAATCTCTTACCAATTATACCTATTTCATTAGAGTTTATATCATTGACCGTCATCACAGTTGCGGTGATAACAATAGCTGAAACAGAGTCAAAGCGTTGCTACACACTATTTCATGATACATATTTGCTTAACCGAGTGTTATAATTACCTATGTTAAAAACTATCTCAACATTTTAACTTCCTAGTCAATATGATCATCTACAACTACATTCATAAATTTAATGATTTTATATTATCTTGTAAATATTTCGTGAATGTTTGAAACTTTCTCTTCTAAGTACAAATTGTATTGAAATTTAACACTTCAGAGCAGATACTCCACAAATTATTCTTTAACCTATGAAAATATGTGTACTAGGCTGGGTCGAAAAAAGCAAATTTTCGATATTCAAAAACATAGGGGTCTCAAAAAGTTGCGTCTTGGCTTGCTGATACCTGGAAAAATATCCAAAAAATTCCTACAAATATCCCTGAAGAGTGCATTGGGACTAAAGTTTGAGAAAAATGACAAAAATTATCTTGCATTGGAAAAATTCCACAAATTTGAAAATTACGTTTATAAACTTTGAACTAGGTGTAATTACGTCTTTTTAGTAGTGTAAAGACAAATAAAAATATTTGAAAAACCTTACTTCTTTTTTAAATTCAAGCAAAAGGCCTAAAAATGGTAAATTTCAAAGAAAAATCTAAAATTTGGCACTTACAAAACAAAGGCACTATTGAATGTAAAACTTACCAAATGCACTTTTTATTCATGAAAAACTTCTTTCATACTCATTATTCAGCCTTTCTTCATTTTACAGGTGAAGAATTTTAAGAAATTAGTTACATGAACATACGCATAAAAATATCTCCTGTGAAGCATGCCTCATTTTTCTTACCATACTTTAAACCCCATTAAATCGTCAAAAAGATATTTATAACTTGTTATTCCTGGAAATTAGCTTTAAATGCTGGTTTACAAACAAAATCTGAAATACAAGAGCGTGTGTGAAAGCACAATGTTGTTTCTATGAACATACACTTCTCTACCTTAGCTCAACTTACACAAGTTGCACTTGCACATATCTTGAGACAGCTTAGTTGTTTAAAGAATAGTTAAAAAATCAAATTGTAGTACCAATACTTTGTACATATTTAATTATACAAGTATCTCTTCAGAAATTAAGTTTTACAGCATGGCCAGAAAGAGAGCACACTATGTCCACTGAATAGCATCAATGTAGCCAGTAGCATCAAAATTAATTGCAGGAGACATAAAATTTGCTAAACCCTTAATAAAGAGTAATTTCTATGTTGATGAAGGGATAGCAGTAGGTAATGATAGAACACCAATTAATATTTGACTGTAATTCATAGCATTGAGGACCTTATTCAGCGTCCTTAGCAGTGCTTCGATTTCTCACTTATTTTAGTAACTTACTTTTCAGACACTTGTTTCAATACTTGGATGGTGAAATTGAAGGACTATACTTTCAACAGGAGAATTTTCAAACAACTACCTGGCTGTAGAGATCTACCTGCTATAATTTACCAAATCAGTTTAGAGTGAAAAATCCATGGGTGTCAAAATATTATCTCAATAATGATCAGAGGTACTTTCAGAAATGGTTAAGGCAGTACAGGCTGGAAAAGCTCTTTTATATTGTTGTAAATGATCCTGGGTTATTGTGACTATCTAGACCTAGAGCTTCTATTAGGTTTTCATATACTTTTCTGAAAGACCCCCGAAATGCTAATATGTTACAGTAGTATAATTTTTACGCACATGAAGACTTTCTGTAGTTACCTAATTGAGAAGATAGGAAAAATTAAGAAGATAAAATTAAACTATGTACAAAGTATTTACTACAATTTGATTTTATAACTATTCCTGCCACAACTAAGCTGTCTCACACTTGTAAGTTGGGCTAAGGTTAAGGTAGAGAAGTGGTTGTTCAAAGAAACAACATTGTGCTTTCACACACGCCCTTGTATTTCAGATTTTGATTGTAAACCAGACTTTAAAACTAATTTCCAGGCATAATAAGTAAAAAAAGGAGGCATTCTTCACAGGAGATATTTTTATGCTTATGTTCATGTAACTAATTTCTTAAATTGTTCACACTGTTAAATGAAAAAATGCTGAATAATGAGTATGAAAGAAGTTTTTCATGAATAAAAAGTGCATTTGGTAAGTTTTACATTCAATAGTGCCTTTGTTTTGTAAGTGCCAAATTTTAGATTTCTCATTGAAATTCACCATGTTTCGGCCTTTTGCCCGAATTTCATAAATGAAGTAAGGTTTTTCAAATATTTTTATTTGCCTTCACACTACTAAAAAGATGTAATTACACCTAGTTCAAAGTTTATAAACGTAATTTTCAAATTTGTGGAATTTTTCCAATGCAAGATAATTTTTGTCATTTTTCTCAAACTTTAGTCCCAATGCACTCTTCAGGGATATTTTTAGGAATTTTTTGGATATTTTTCCAGGTATCAGCAAGCTAAGACGCAACTTTTGAGACCCCTATGTTTTTGAATTTCGAAAATTTGGTTTTTCGACCCAGCCTAATGTGTACAATACGAAATATTTCAGCATTGATGATTTCTCATCTCGTTTAATTTAGGAATAGTAGTTCGTTATAGAGTACACTAGAGTCCTATTATATTTCACAAATACAAATTTCACCACTCGTTCAGCATCTTAACATAGCTATTTGTGTATTCTCTTATGAAACGGATCATCTTGCTATCTTTGAAAAGCTAAACAAAGACTATGGCGATCAATTTGAAACGAAGTAAGGTCTTTTAATTTGGTTATGTTTTCTTAAAACGGTTGCATTTAAAGAAATGGGTATAGTCTTTCTTTTCTTTTTTAAGTTATTGAATCAAATACTGCATCACTAATATTCTTCAAAACAAGTATTATTCGATAAAATTAGGATTTTTCAAATAAACAACAATGCAATGTCTTGAAACTAATATACTATTTTGCCTATTGATAAAAAATAAGAATATTGACAATTCTAAAGTATGTATTATAAAATTAATTCATTAAATATAGTTTTTGAAAATTCTAAAACAGAATATAAAATTTTAAGTACCTATATAAGCTAGCTAGTCTTTGAAAATGAAGGTTTGGTAAAATATTAATACTGTCAACTTCTATGATTTTATTTCGAAAAAAAATTTTTTTGATGTTGAAAAATATAAATTTTTTTGGGTCAAAAAAAATTAAAAGGAAAATTTATAAACTTAATATATTTTTTCTTGTATTAATGGGTGTAAGCGACCAAATATTAATTGAACAAAAATATTTTTAAAATTTTCAAAACTGTTTTTAAATAAGAATAGAGAATTTATAAAATTAAAAACTATAGGATTAATAAATAAATCTCTCTATATTAAAAAAAAACTACTGTCACCGCCGCCGCTGCCGCCGCTGCCGCCGCTGCCGCCGCTGTTTCAGAAAATTTTATTTTTCAACTCTTTGAACCCTCATAACGCAAAAACTACTTGATAGATATTTATGAAATTTGAAAAGTTAGTAGAGGAATATTTGGGGAACATTCTCGAACAAAAAGCTAACTGGTGTGATAATTAGTTCTGGGGTATTTTTAAGGTCAAAGTTGAAGTTTTTCTTTTTTCGCCGCGTAATCCAGTTCAGCGAAATCTATTAGCAGCAGAACTATGATTTTTTGCAGCCTAATACTCTGAAGTATGAAGATGTGCACTACGTCGCCCTTTTTTCGAATTTCGAATTTGGTTTAGAGTAATTAATTTTTAAATTTTCGAAATTTTGGACACTTTTTTGGTTTTATCGATCTAAATTCAAAACTAATCACGGTATCTATATGATTTTTTAAACACTTATACTCTTATTTTTTTAAAAAATATTGGCGTTCAATTCTTTAAAAAATTCGAATTAGTTTTGGAATTATTAAGCATCTAAGTTTCATTTTTTCTATAGTCCTACTAGGTCTTTATCAGATGTGTTTGATGTTTATTGAATGTTTTAAATTTTATATTTGCCTGTTCACTAGATTCTCGCGAGCACGGATATTAAATTTAAAAGTTTTGAGGTGCACTTTTTTGCTCTAAGTTTGCTAGCGATATAGTATAGACATGGTTAATAATCTTTTAAGGATACTTCGATATTTTTTGAACTACTAGAGAAATAAATAATTTAGCTTTTTTGAGTGCTATTTGTGCCGATGAAAGGTAGAGGATTTTCGGTGTAAATTGGTTTTACTCTGCTATAGATCGATTGCAGATATTACAGATCGCTTCGCAAGCTGCATAGCAGTTACGGTGGTTGGTGAGCGTAAGCGAGAAGGGGGCGGTAGCCCCCTATCCATTAAATTATTGAAAATTTAAAACGGAGTATTTCAGTAAGAGTTTTATTTTGATATTTTCGTGGTAATGATCCGAATTGAATTATTGATAAGTTTGAGAGATAAAAAGTTTTGATATTAAATGATCATTAACTATACTCTTTTCATTTAGAATTAGCGCCTGAGACGATATGTATTAGAAGCAGATATTATTCGAATTATTGTCGAACAAATTTTCTTATTCAATGACAAGGCAGCCTAAGCAGAAGTAGTTAATGCTGTAAAAAAATCGGTCACTGAAGTTGTCTGATGAGCGTTATTAAGCATTATTGAGCATTTTTGATCCTGTTTCAGGCACCTATTCTAAATAAACAGACTATAGCAGACAAGTTCCAGGTTGTATTGGATAGTTCAGATGAAACAAGCGAGCTCTGCTCGCTAAGATCGCGAAGCGATCTTCAGAGAACTGCGAAGCAGTTCCGGGGGTTGGTGAGCGATAGCGAGCAGGGGGCAGAGCCCCCTAGTAACTTAAAAAATTTAAATCTAAGTAAAATGAAAATTAATTTGAAGCATTTACATTAAAGTTCTAATACTACCCAACTTAATTGTATGCAAATAAATTTTCATAAGAAATTCACATAGTTTTTCAATATATATGAGCGTTTATCGATTGTTTTGACAGTGCCATTCGAATTCTCCTGAATCAGATAAAAGCACTAGTTTGAAAACAAAACTCAATAACAACATCCTGATATTACTTGGTAAGAAAATAACAATTTACAATCAACACCAGCAAGAACAGGTACATTCTAACTTACTCGGCATTGTAATTCATCGGCATATATTGGAATATCATGAATTCCACCTTCGAAAATTCCCCTACTTCTCGTCTGGTGCTGATTCCAGAATTCGTGATCGGAGTGCACCAGTATGATCAAGGACAGCTGTTTCCGGAAAGGAAAGAATCACGTTTCTCCTTACTCCCAGCGCGCCTTCCAAAACGAAATCAATCAGGACTGAAGTGCTTACACGTCACGTTATTGCCTGATTCATAATTGTTCGGAGAATTTTTTTTGTCGAGTCTGGTTAATTTTGGAATGGTAAGGGTAGAAGGGATATTATTTTAGAAACGTTTCGTTGGTTCGGTTGTTCTATCTCTCTCTTTCCGGAATTCATTTATTTTGGTACAAACTCACTCATTTAATTAAATAATCCAAAAAGGAAAAGTTCAATGTAGGTTTAAAAATTTAGCTTAAAACTAATTCAGATATTAAAAAATTAAAAATTTCAACTTTTTTTTAGGTAGATGACTGTAAATCGTTAAAATGTATTCTTCTCTTTTATTGTCCTTTTAAAATTATTTTAACTATTAAACATATTAAATATTACTTTTAAACGAATTTTCAACTGTTAAACAAAAATGTATAAAATATTTTTTGTTTAAGAACAAGCGAAATTTAAATGCTATATCTGAAATGAAATAGTTATCAGAATAAAAAATAAGTGAATAATGAGTGTAATAGGCATAATAAGGTACATAATAAGAAAAACAATACGTTAACACCATACGTACACGAGAAAATTATATTGTAAATACTATTAAACTGAAATTTTTGTTTGGAAAAAAGATTTACTTCATCCAAATAAGAAAAGCATCCAAATATGTCGGCTTGCTAAGAATATTGTCTGCTGGCTCTTTACCCAGGTACCATTGTATATTAAACGCTTTCTTTCATTTGTTTAATCCAAATATTTATTCACTAAAACAGAGAGAGAGAGAAAGTGTCACCAATAATAAACTATAATGATAAATCATATGTGATACTTTTAAATACGTAGTATAATTTTTTTTGAATAAGTATAACATTGTGACTGTAATTATTTGAAAAATACCCCTTGGAAAATCCATCTCTAGTTTCTTCCATCCCAATATAATCCGAGTTTCTCAAACTCAAACAATAATATATCAAAATTTTGATCCTCCTCAAGTTTCAACCAAAGACTGCAATTCAAAAATGCATAAAGAATTCACAGAAACACTTCAGTTTAATTTTATATTTAAAGCCCCCACAATACCGTCATTGTAAAATAAGTAGAACGGAGAGGTAATACAATACCATATCTAAAAAGACAAAATAAATACTCTCAATTGTCTCTCAGAATCTCAATGGAAGTCAAATGCTATAGTTCCAAACACTTCAAACTCGACAGATTCGATTAGGTTACAACACTGACCAGTGATGTCAAGCACTCCTTGTCGACAGCTCATTTGCATGCATTGTAACCGAGACAAAGAAGCAGGATTGTGGGTGGAATCAAAACACTCCAGGAATTAAGAAAAAAATATCTTCACTTAATGACACTTTTCTTTTAAGGTTTTCCCTGTGGTTTCTTGCACCGACACAGATCGTTGCGTATATGCGATACCTATTGTTTTGAGTGAGTGAGTGGAAAAAAAAAGTGAAAACTCTGATAATGCGCAGGAAACCAAAGTGGTATCCGGTTAAATAATACAAAAAGACTGTGAGTAACGCTGATGTGTATTGCCTCTGACGCAAGGCTCCGGTGTGAAATAGAAAGTTCGTGGATTTTGAGCTTATTTTTAGGTGGAGTTAAAGCGTCATTGACTTGTGGTATTAAAGAGTCATTATTTGTGTGTTTACCATTGACTTTAATCTTTAAATTTGATCCGTTTTGATTTCATGACTGTGTTTCTTTAGTGGATAAAGATATATATCAGGAAGTTGTAACAACAGCACAAAATCCCTATAAAATCACTTATTGCTATGAACCAAGCTTTTGGTAATAACATGCATTCATATTATCTCATTTCGATAAATAAATACATATTTCGAATGATTATTCATACGAAATAATGATTTTTACTCTAAATTGAGAGTATTTATTGGTATTTATAAGATTTCTCCATAATATTTAAAAAAAATTTTGTAGTTTTTGAATTTAAGAGTAAATGATCCAAAACATCGTTTTATAATGTCAAATGGTAATGTATGGTAACTATTCTCTCGCAGTATCAATTAATATGATTTAATTTCTTAAGATAATCCGTCGAGTAAAATAAAATATGTGTAAATATTTATGTATCAAAAAGTATTCTTGAACGAACATAAAATACCTAATTACAGTACTTTTATAGTGATTACAAGTAAAAAACTACAAACAGTTCCCATAAAAGAGAACAAAAATCAAAATATCCACCTTACTTTAACCTGAAATATAAAGCATCCTTAAGAATGGAAAGCTTTCAATAAGATCTCTAAAACTAGAAATATATAATTTACAAATTTTTACATAAAATTCGTTTTTGAAATATTTGTTTAACCTCCTGAACAAAATTATGTAATTGAAATTTTTTAAATATCATCAATGTTAGGCAGAAAATTAAATACAACTATTTTCAAAGTGTTTTAAAAATAAAAAAGTTATGGGAACAAATTTTGTAATCTCTTTTATTGGTACTAAAACATTTTACAAAAAATGGTTTTACTACCCGAATCTCAAAAACGGGTTGGTGAGCAAGGGATTATGCAACATCGATACCAAAAACTGTTTTTAAAGACTTAATTAGCTATGGACTATGCAATAGATATTTTTAGCATAGGTCATTAAACTCGCCAAAGAATTAGACACTGAAGCGTTTAAAGACAAGAAGGCGCCGTCACAACCCGTTACGTGACAAACATAGATGCCATCTCTCATTTTTGCCCGAGACATTCAAATCCATATCTCTGTGTGATTTTATCTCTAACTTATAACTCTCGTTATAACCCAATATTATACTCGCTTAATTCTTTAGCCTGTTGCATAAGCAAATGGCAAAACATTAACACACAAGTGCACAATCGCTCTATCTCGCGCATTGTCTGCTTTTCATAACTCCCGAGTGCTGCGTTCAACATGGTAAAAGGGACTCGAGTTATTTCCGAACTAAATCAATCAAGGTCGAGGAGAACTTTTAGGTGCTGCGCATTGTTGCTTCAGCTTTACCTTTTTATGTCGGTGCTCTTGAAATAAAGTAGAAGCCAAGGATTGCACTTACTCTCTTGAGAGTAGGCGTTTGAACAAACAACCCACAAAATGATTCGGTTAGCTGTTTTCTGGTATTCATTCAACCGTTTGATTTAAAGGGTGGTCTAATGTGTATGGTTAAAACTTGAAACCACGAGAAAAATAACGAAACCTTTTACGAGAAACCGATTCATTTCATCACAGGAGAATCGTATTACGAATTCCATAATATTATATAGCTTCGTGTTTTGTTGGATTATTATTCTACTGACTCTGGATAACGCATTTTTTAAATTTAACTTTTTAAAACGGCAACCCATACCATATCCCGCCTATCCTAACTTGGCACGAAATAATTGAAATAGTTTCCTTAGCGCAGAATAATTGCAACTACTTTGGAAATGCAATAATCGCTTTTCTTCAAAGACCAAAGAACCAAAATATTACTTTAAGCCAAACAAGTAAATCATCCAAACCGTTTTATCGATATTTTGATATCTTTTTCAGAGACATTTTTCTAAAATTGATCAAATCTGAGTTTACCCTCCTTTTTCTGTGTGGTTATATTTAAGTAAGTTCTATGTGTGATAAATCCTTTTGTGAACATTAACTCTAGTTTCAGGGCATATAGATCCTAGAGCGAGAATTATATAATAATGACGTAGAGAGTTAATATGGTTGGGATATAATTAACAGAAATAAACGTGATACCATGTTCCTCACTTCATAGTTACCCAATTTACAATTTGAAGTAATACTGTAAAAGGGGTTTCTTTAATGCACCTGTTGCTCCCGAGAAAGACCTGACGCATCCTTGTTTGCTATTCATACACAAAAACCACAAGATTTTCTTCTCCCACCCTACTGACCTTGATGCACAAACCAACGTAATTTTTTGTATTCCAGAGCACTCTTTGATTAATTTATCCTACAGTGAAACCTTGACCGCACCTTTGTGTGGATTTCACGGCTCTTCATGCTAAAGCTCACAAGAACGGAAATTAGCATTTCTATCGAACAATAAGAGTGCTCTGGAGTTATGCGTTAGAAAAAAGCATTGGGAGTCCATTGAAAAGAGAGATGCGTTGCTGTAATGTGTTCGCAATCATATGTAGAGCATAAACAGCCTGCTAAAAATTATGGTATTGTTCTTTACTGTTTTTTTGGTGTACATTCAAAAACTAGGTATTACAAAAATGCAGCTTTGAGGCCTGAAACCTGACCTGGGATTATTTAAGAAGTATATGGAGATTATTATTCAGCAATTTAAGTATGATCAAAGGAAGTTTAGGAATTATTAAATAAAATAGAGGCAAAAAACAACTAAATTTAATTTCCGCTTAATGTAAAAAAGCAGCTAAAAATATTTGTTTAAATAAAGGCTAAAAGGTAGATAAATGATGTAAAAATTATGAAATGTACAATAAAATAATATGGTGTACTAAAAATATTAAACCACTTAAAAATGTGTAACCACTTAAAACAATGTTTGTATATGCCCCAAGACACGGTCAATTGAAAGTTTTATAATAATCTTTATTCAGTTACCAGTAAAACATATAAACAACAAAAAAAGAACAACATATTAATCACCAAGAGGAAAGAACCCGTATAGGCGATAGATATATTACTAAATAAAAATTTGTATACATTATAATTGAAATATATAGAACAAAACAAAATACTAGGTCATATCAAACAAGGAAAAAGTTATACATGTTTGAAAACAAAATAAGATAAATGGCACAGCAAGTATAATAAGAAAGACTTTGCTTCTCTCTAAGAAATCGAGAAAATACATCTAAATTTTCAATTTCTATTAGGAATTTAAATAAAAAGCGTTTAAAAGTGCATAAATTAGGAATTACTTGTAAATCTAAAGGTAATTTATTGTATAGTTTAGGTGCAAGATAGAAAAAGTGCTTTCGAAAAATTTCCTTACGGAAATGAGGAATTTCATAAATAACTGTTGGTCTTCTATCTGATATATTATTTTTTAAATTGCATAAATTTTTTTACGAAATAAAAATAGAATAATATGATAAAAAGCAATGTGGTGGATAGGTAAAAGATTTAAATTTTTAAAATTAGGAGTAAAAGGATAATTTAATTACTTAAACATTTTATTTTGAATTGATTTTAAAGGAAATAAATTCGTTTTATACTCGCCACCCCATATTATAATACCATATGTTAATAATGAATAAAACCATGAATAATATAAAGTGAATAAAATTATTTTTGAATTTTATTTTTAAGATGATAAAATTTTATTAAAACAAAACGAAGTTTTTTGCTTAATTCTTTTATATGTGTTTTCCATTTAAGATTTGAGTCTATGAATAAACCTAAATATTTGATACTTTTTACTTGTTGAAGTAAATGGCAGTTACAATTTATATTTAAACCGTTGCAGGACATGGAATGAAATTTTATATTGCTTTAGTTCAAAGTTGTATCACTCCTGTATAAGGTACGCATAGTTCTTTTATAAGCAAAGCAAACAATTAACTTTCAAGCAAGCAAAGTCTTGGCATCATGTGATTAAAAAACAGTATTGGGCTATTCCATATGAACAGAGACATGACCATGAAAAATAAAAAAATTAAATAATAAAATTTTCTAATTATTTTAGGTAATAATTATGCAGTATTGGTCTAATTGTGTTTTGCATTGCTTAAATTTTGTGTAAAATTATTTTTATCGGAATGTCAGCATCTAAAAATCAATATTTAGAACTGCTTGTTTTAAAGGTTAATTTGTTAATGAAAAATGTATGTTTTATTTTGAAAATTAAAAATAAATTATTTAGTTTTTACAACTTTTTTGTTAAATATGCTCATAAACTTTATAGTAAAAATGAAATAAAGTGTTTAAATCAATTTAATTATAATTATATTCATGAATAACTGAACGCTTATACACATGTAGCGGGAGTTACGAAGTACTGTAGCGTGAGTTATGAACAGCTTTCTATATTTTATTTTATTTCTGATTTTCTTAAGTATTCCCAGTAAAACTGTTTGCTATTTTAGAATAAGGGAAGTATATTAAAACACCTGAGAAGCATATAGAATTATTGAAACACTATTTAAGCAGAAAAACAAATTTGAATTTTATACTCATAAATCCATGTCTTTTTTCTTGTAGCGTGAGTTACGACTCTATTTTAATTAATATTTAAAAAACTAAAATTCTTAAAAGATTCGCAATACTTATTTTAAATTAATAGCATAACTTTCAATACGCATGATTTTTTTAGAGAGAAAATAATAGCTATTTATATATTAAAAAATAATTTGAAATTGCAATTTTGAAAAAAATATAGCGTGAGTTACGGTGGAATTGCCCTATTTTCTATTCGGTCATTAAAAATGCAATAGAGGAGTAAAAAATGAACTTTTTAAAATTATTTAAAGACACTTTATAGACCAGTGCAGAAGCCTTTGAAAATGGTAAAAAGTGAAAAAAAATAATAGTAGGATGAAACACATTGGAAAAGGAAGAGAATATAACCAAAAAGAAAGGAAAAATAAATTACGGCCGATCTGAGGTCGGGAAAAGGAAGGGGGGTAAAAAGGGGGTTTTTTAGAATAAAAAACGGTTTATCTCGATTTCCGGCAAAAATACAAGTCCTATAGAAAAAATTTGAATAGCAAAGTTGTAGGTAATAAAAATATCTACAACTTTTGTATTCACACTTTTTTCACATAACCTCAAAATTTATGTGAAAAATTCAAATAATCAAGTTTTTGTTTTTTTATTTTTATCTCTTGCAAAAAAAAATTTTTTTTTCACGAAATTCGGTGAAAACTTACCTTTTGATGCCCCAAACACACTTTAATTTTTTTTATTTAAAATATTTATATTTTCTTCTTATTTTGACTTGATATCGAAAAAGTACCCTAATTTTCAATCGAAAATTCTCACGTCAAAATATCTGCTTTTTTAAAAAAGTCGGTGGGCTTTTTGTTCGTTGAAATCTCTATTTTCTGATGGTGTAAAAAAATATATGCATCACTATGGTAAATGTTCTCAGAAAATGCAAAGAAACGAAACAAGCTCGAAGAGAGTTCAACAATAAAAACCATACAAATATACCATTTTTGCCACCAAATAAAATGTTTCTTGCAAAAATGGTATTTTTGTATGGTTTTATTATTGAACTCTCTTCGAGCTTGTTTCGTTTCTTTGCATTTTCTGAGAACATTTACCATAGTGATGCATATATTTTTTTACACCATCAGAAAATAGAGATTTCAACGAACAAAAAGCCCACCGACTTTTTTAAAAAAGCAGATATTTTGACGTGAGAATTTTCGATTGAAAATCAGGGTACTTTTTCGATATCAAGTCAAAATAAGGAGAAAATATAAATATTTTAAATAAAAAAAATTAAAGTGTGTTGAGGGCATCAGAAGGTAAGTTTTCACCGAATTTCGTGAAAAAAAAAATTTTTTTGCAAGAGATAAAAATAAAAAACCAAAAACTTGATTATTTGAATTTTTCACATAAATTTTGAGGTTATGTGAAAAAAGTGTGAATACAAAAGTTGTAGATATTTTTATTACCTACAACTTTGCTATTCAAATTTTTTCTATAGGACTTGTATTTTTGCCGGAAATCGAGATAAACCGTTTTTTATTCTAAAAAACCCCCTTTTTACCCCCCCTTCCTTTTCCCGACCTCAGATCGGCCGTAATTTATTTTTCCTTTCTTTTTGGTTATATTCTCTTCCTTTTCCAATGTGTTTCATCCTACTATTATTTTTTTTCGTTTCAAAAATTATCTACCCTGGACTATTAATAGTAAATGTAAGCTGAATTCCAAATTCCTTCAATCTGAAACGGAGACCTATTTTCTGTAGCTAGTAGAGAAGAATGTATGGTGGAAAAAAAGGGAAAACCAGGGTGGTGTGATAAAAAGAATCATAAATGACGATTTCCCTTTCGAAGTTCAAGGATTATCGAATGAATGATATCATCACAACATCCGGATTCATTCAGTATTAGTGAATAAGGTCGCGTGTCTACGTGAACCTAGAGAAAAAAGTTTTTGCTCTTGGTCAGTGGTGGATTTCAAAAGTATTTGAGATTTAGAGCCAAGGACAAATGGCAGAATAAATAAAATGCATGCTCTGTGACTTGTATGCTTGAATATTCAAGGTAAATATTTTAAGTCTAAGAGAAACCTTGAATTCATCTCTGAAAAAATCCAACGAAATAAAAATCTTCTATTGTGAAAATGTGTTTGAAAATGGATTTTAGTTCTTCTAGAAGTAAGCGACAATTTTTAAAAGTTGTAAAAGTTTTTTTCAATTAGAAAAGCAGGATTTTACTGTGTCTTTTTATAACTTGCTGCAGATAACTTGTCAATAACTGTTGACGAGAATTGCACGACAAGAGAGAATAGATATAAACAAGAATAGAAGTAGTTACAAAAACGTTTTTCCAATAGAAAGCCCTAAACTTTCATCGTTAACCTGCGATTTGATCTGTGAAAAGAGAAACTATAGTACATTACAAAACCTTTATCTCTGAAAGTGGTGTTTTACTACACCCATACACAAGTTAAAATTGCAGTAAGTTATCCGTGAAGTTCTTATTACACGAAAACAACTACCGAGACCAAGAGGAACATAATCCCCCTCTGCTACCGTGGTTTAGTGTCCTTTCTAATACTTAATACAAGGCTAAATTACAGTAATTTGAGGTCCTTTGTGCTTTTTTATTAGAGGATCTTTACAAAAGGTAATTTTGAACGAACATTTATTCGATATAAACAATGGTAGATTTGTGTTTCCAATCAGTGAGTGTCAACATCATTTCTTGCTATGCCGAGGTGCAATTTATATAATGTAATAAGTTTTTATGTGTTTATAGCAAACCTCCAGTATATAGCTTTTTCTTCAGTCTACTGCTACTCGGCTGGTATTAAAAGTAAAATATCACGACTTTTCTACTCTACAAATCTGAGTAAATAGTGTTGTAAGATAACAGATTAATTTTGTTTACGAGTAAATGCATTTTTTATATATTAAAATTAATTTTAATTAAAAACATAGTTTACTCGTATACGATTTCTAAAAATAGCCCTGTCATAAGATTCAATTTTAAAATAAGCTGTTTTTTAAAAAGGAACTCAAATGACTGCGAACCGTTTTATAAATTTTAAAACATTTTAAGAAGATACTTTAAAAAATTGTCATTGAACAACATCTTTAAAGTCCCTTCACTCTATAGTCAGAGGGCGATCTTTTAGTTTCCAACGACTTAGTACTAAAATGTGTGTGAAAAATTCCAAGTAGTATTTTCAATGGTACGTATTATAGTTTTATTTACCCAGCTTAACAGGGTTGATTTCTGTCTTCCTAAAAATGTTACGTAATTCGATTGTTTTGTGTATCGCAGTATTCGTAACCCATCCATTAAACCCAAATATGAACTGTTGAAGTAGGTGCCAGAAATGAAAACTAGAAATAATGAAGATTGCAGTGGAATTCTAATTGGGATCTTGATTCATATAATTACCGATTGAGAAATTATAGTGGCATTGCATTTATTGAAGTATGAAGATAAATGTATTTCAGAAGTAGTAGGTATCTAATAATGTTTCATTTCTGATGTTTTTATTTTTGAAAATAGTTTTCAATCACGGATATTTGAAGATAATTGCATCTATTCTTAGGTTCTAAAGGTTTTACGTCTCTGCAGGTGTTTTTTTTCATATGATGCACGCGTTTCTATTAATCAAATATTTTAAAACTTGGGTTGCTAATCACAAGCTATATTGTTTGAAAAACATTAAAACTAGGTAGAAGATATTATTGCTGGATATTATTTATTATGCTGGATAGATATTTTAGGTAGAAGATATTATTTAAGTGAATTCTTTTTAGAAGCGATAACAATACCACACTTAACGATATTTTGTGTTTGAAAAAATATGCCGTTACAAAAAATAACTAAATAACAATATTTGTAGTTTTCACCACAGTTATTAGTTGTGTTATTTTCATGTTTACTATTTTAATTTGTAATAAGTACTCTTTCAAATTAGGCTTTTAACTTTGTTAAGAACTTTTTAAGTAAAATAACTAATTAATTAACTGAAAACTATCCTTGAAAATAATATAAAACAACGCATCAAAATTATCAAGAATCTTAATTCTACCTCTTAACTGTGTAAAGAAAAAGATGATGAAAAAATAAATTTTTTAATTTTTTGTTCATATATTTGAAGAGATAATATTGTTTTAGATTTGTAGTGTTCCCCAAGCGTTCCCCTTTAGTTTCTTCCTGAAGCCTAAAATAAGTCCGATCATACAGAAAATACAGTGAATTCTACAACTATTCCTAACTTAAAAAGAAACTTTTAATGATACGACATGGCATGAAAAATATTTAATAAAACAATTTTTGGATCTGAATGACAAAGAAATAATCAATTTTGTAAAAAAAACTGGTCTGAAATTACTCACTTTGACCAAATTAACTATATTTTAAATAATGAAAAAAGTATAAGTAAGCTTTAGTAAGTATTACAAGTAATATAATGTCCAGTAATGGCTGTTTAAAAGCATGAGCCTAGCTGAATTAAAGGTGAAACCAAAAAGCACAAGCTAACGAAAAATTAAAAATTATGCAAAGATGGAATTGCTGGAAAACACAAAATAATTTTTAATTATTGTTTCAGAAAAAAGAGCTTCACATAATTTAAATTCATAAACTATAAAGCAAGAGTATTTTTAATAAAATATTCCTCTCAAACTTCCCTCAACCCAATATCCAAAAATATCCTTTGATGGAAGACTACCAAGTATACAAACATCGCATCCCTCAATGATACCTTTCGATCTCAAATTAAGAACCCAATGCAAGGAAATTACAATAAATCACTCCTGGAGATAACTTTGGCCCAGATTTCAGTAATTCAATTGTTTGAAATTGAAAACCTGCACAGTGCGCAATCAAGGTTTGAGTATAGCAGAGAATTTATTTATGGAATCAAATCAGGTAAATAGAACCACGTGCGCGAAATAAATTATGTGATTGTTATAGTTGTCGGCAGTGCGGCCAGGCCCGTGCTGGCCAGGGGGGATAGGGGGACGTGTCCCCCTGCGCCCTTTGCTCAAGCGCCCTTTTGAAGAAACATTTTCTACATTTTTTAATACTCTGTTTTTTCCTGGACTCCTTTTCACTCTAAACTATAACCAATAGTGATTTTACACTTCATGTTCATCAGGTCTGAAGCATGAGGGCATCTAGGATTTTTTTAAAGCCTGCCCCCCAATTTGACCTAAACATCATATTTCGTTTTGAATTTTTAGGGCACCTTTAGTTAAAGATTAATCATAAATTAACTAGGCAAGGTGGATGATTGATTTTCATGGTGCCAAATCCTTTAGTTTTAGCACCCTAAGTCAAAAATAATAATAAATGAAAACAATACTTTTGATACTTCAAAGGTCTAAATCTATAATAATAAAAGAGCTTTACGGTTCATTCACCGATTCACTCATTCATCGGTTCACCTATCAAAGCACAGCAAAATCTACCGGGGCTAGAGAGTCGAAACTTGGTGTGGTGGAAGACTTTACAGAGTAAACGCGCACTAAGAAGGGATTTTTCGAAATTCCTATTTTCTTACCCACAGGGGTGCTTGGAGATATTTCTACGTTTTTGAACCTAGCACCGTCCCAAATGACCCCAGATCTTTGTAATTTCACAGGAAGGTACCTAGATACAATATCTAGAAAGGCATTTTTCAAATTTTCGATATTCGAATTTTAAGGGGTCTAAAAAATTCAAAAACCTGTTTTTGATGAGCATACACAAAGTTTTACATTTTCGAAGAAAAATATACTAATAATTTGATATTTCGAAGCGACCTGTTGGTAATAGATTCTTAAGAATATTTCAAAGAAAGTAATTTCTGGATTTTTCGATATTTCATTCTGGAGAGGGTGCACGGGGGTTTGAATATTTACTCCGGTTTTTAGTTTTTGCTTTCTATCACCCACGTTATTAATGCGATTGGTATGAAATTTTAGCATGTTGTTCCTCACACAATCGGGAAGGTTTTCAAAAAAGAATTTTTAAAATCAACGCATTCCAAGCAGTCTTTTTTGGAATTTTATAAGTTCTTATGCGTAGCTTCAATGTTAAACTGATAACGGTTATTGTTCCATCCAAGTGACGCAAAACCACTATTGTTGGAAATATTTATTTAAAAATATTTTATAGTGAGTAGAATTTAAAGAAAAAATCTGATAAAGAAATAATTTGTGATAAAATAACATTTTACAATAAATTAAAACTATTTAACCCATTCAATAAAAATTTAAAATAACAATATTTCATCAGAAGCATTTTAGATGGTTGATGTCAATATTTCAAATGATGTCTACTTTTATTTCATGTTTGAAAACGATTTCTTTAATGAATGAGTTAGTAATAAGTCAACCAAGGGGGGTTCAGGGGGTCTCCCCCTGACCTTTTTTTAAAATTTCAATTTTAAAAACAGGTTATTAACACTGTAATTTGAAAAGTTTTTTTTTAGGTTTTGTTTTAGATTTCAGGAAAGTATTTATTTTTATTTGCTTTGAATTTTATGAAAACAGCGGGATGAAGGGGGGAATAAATATTAAGTCAGTAGAAATTAGCTGTTTAAAAATAGACCTTTACTTCCATTTTGAAGTTGGAAGAATTTGCTACAACAAGGCATTACCAATTGGAGAAAAGGATGGAGTGAACAAAGGATATTGAAGAGAACAAAGATATAACACCTTTAAATAGGGGGGTTAAAAGGGGCTTCCTCCAACATTTTTAAATTTTAAAATATCACTCTTAAAATTGGGCATTTCACACATTAATTCTAAACAGGTGGTAATTTTAAAGCTTTTTAAATCTTAAGGAAGTAGCATCAAAGAAGAACCCCAGTGGGAAAGCAGTTGACCCTATTGCCCCTAAATGACGCCCCTTTAAGGGAATATAGTGAAGAAACTAATTCTTATTTATTTTAACACACAATTTGAAAAGCCTTTCTCCCCCGAGCAACGGCGGGTATATCAGCTAGTATAAACTAAAACACTATTACAAAATAAAAAATAATCAAAATATCTCAAATAGTAGTATTGCTTTATTTTTTTCCATTGCGAAAAGTAATTTGTAAAACATCACCATTCTTATAACAGAAAATTAAGTTTTTAGGTTCATTAAAATAATTATATTATTGCGGCGCCCTTTCAGACTTTGGTCCACCGCCCTCTTAAGGTACCCAGCACGGGCCTGAGTGCGGCTCCAATAGCTGTGTTTCTTGGATGAATTAATAACGAACACCCACTGTATTGGCTATTTTATGGTGATGATTCCGAGTTTTTATGAAAAGAATAGAATCCCCTGTATTTTAGTAGAGGATTAGTACGTACACACAAAAAGGTTTTGTTGAAGGGGATTTGTACAATATTATCTCATATTTTCTAAATTGGTGTAATAAAACTAGTAATTGCATGCATAAGGAAAATTAATATAGGATGCATGTTTCAATCTGTTGATTTCAGATATTTCCAAAGCAGCACATTTTTAATGTAAAATCATATCAATTAATTCGCTTCTGCGCGTTTTAAAATTTATTTCCCAAAATGCATTTGGATAGAATTTCATTAGGTTTAATTTGATAAAAAAATATTGATTACGAGTAAATTAGTTTAAGTTGATTAGTTTAAGTTAGTTAAAATTTATATAAAATATTATAAGTATACTCTGAGTTGAAAAAAGTAGTCAAAAAGTGATGATAGTTACTTAGAACATCAATTACTAAGCTTTTTTTTCTGACTATAAAGCTTATTTCAAATTACTACTTACTCCAAAATTAACTTCATTACAAAGTATAAATAAAAATTTGTTTCACAATTTCTAAAAACGTATAAAATACCATGAAACACAAATTACGAAAACTTTTAAAATATCATTTTTGCTTCCAGACAGTAGTTGATTAATTACTTTTATACTCATTATTTTAATTTACATAATATATGACACAAATATTACGCAATCTAGAAAGCAGGTTTTCTGAATTACACTTAAGAATATTAGCTATGCAGAAAAAGTAGTCAACCCTGAATCTCATTAACTTTTGTGACAATCAAGAATGAACAGTGCTGAAATACCAGAGACATTTTCTTGAAACTAAATACAATCAAATTTCAAGGTTTACTGGTTAGTTTGCTTTTACTGTGATAAGAGGGTGTGCGAAAATACTTAAACACTAACATATTAATATTTCAAATCAATATCAGCGTTTATAATATCAGCTACTAACGACGCTTGTTATTAGGTTAATAAACTTTTCATGTAAGGATAGTAAGAGTTCACTAATTTTCATCTAGATTTAAAGTTTTATGCTATATAGATAAAACTGGTCTATTTTACAAAGCTTTGAGCATCGTATAATCGTATTATATTTTACAATATTCGTATATTATGTTATACAAAAAATAAAAGCCCATATTTAAATGCATTATACAAATTTACCTTCCAATTTAAAATTAAATTAATTAATTTCATTTATTTATTTTAAGTTAGGTTTGTCAATTTTTGATTGAAAAATAGCCACAAAATATCAATATTATAATGAAAACTAAAAAAATGTATTTCTATACATATTTAGATATTCTATGCGATAAGTTTTAAGATTCCTTGCATCATCAAACACTGTTTGGAGCTCACGAGCAGAAATAACAATGTCCTTAGAAAATTGACCACTGTTTTGTTTGATTTCACATGGAGAGAATTTATTGGGATTGCATTTTAATAGATTTAATTATTGGCGTAGAGAATCAGACACAGAACTTGTTTTGTCTGACTAGAACCAAATAAAAAAAACTAAACTATTTCCATTTCCTTCATTTCATTCCCAACGCTAAAAAAACCTTTTACGGCAGTTCTGCAGAAAAGTGAAGCAAGTCAATGAATTATTTCTTAAAACGTTAAATGGCAGTATTACTTTTTGTCTCTGTCCATACAAATTAATTTCCAAATCATGATTACGTGCTTTCCATTATTTTGAAATTTAAGTTTCCTTTTATTACATTTACTTCAGTGCAAAGATTTTAAAAAAGAAAAGTGTAAATTAAAAAAAGGAAAAACAAAATAAGCGCTGCAAAACATGTATAAAAGACAAATATTTTAAAGATAAATAATAAATGTGTAACACTTTAGGAAAAACAAATTGGTCTCCCTCTGTAACCTCGGTACCCAAAAGGTACCCAAGTTATTATCCATGTTACTTACACTAGCCTTAAAGGTAGCGTACCAAAAAATATCAAAAATACTAAATGCAAAAAGGTAATTTAGATAATGCATTAGAGAAAATGGTAGAGAAAAGGTAATGCATAAGAGAAAATGTAGGTTTATAAACTATAAACAACTCTGTCAAACTAAACATAAACAACAATAAACGGCTACAGGTCATCTCATAAACGACCTGTCAAATAAAGACAATAACTATCCCCAAAGCTTACCTGATCATGAACCTATTCTTCACTTTCACACACTTTCCAAACAAGTATCTAAGACCGAATCTTCGTCGTATAATCCACGAGGGAAAAAATCCTCAATCCGCCTCCAAACACTCACAACGTCCACCACCAAAAACAATCCTTTCTGTTTACACTGGCAATCAGATGTGAAGCCGAAAAACGAGCCGGAAACAAGCGTAACAAAGGCACCGGAAAGCCCGAATTTTCTCACGCAGGGACCCCAAGGAAGACAGGTGAGGTGAGGGCTCGAGCATACCGCCGAGGGTACCTGTGCGAGGACTGGTCCTGTTCCTTCTTCACTTCAAGCGACTCCACCACTTTCACGAACCGGCTTTCTGTAGGGTTGCCCGCTCAGTGTTTGTGTGTTTTTTGCCTCGATGGTTATCGCCAAGTTTTATTTATTTTTTCATTATTGTTATTATTATCGGGTCTTTTTCAGGTGAGTTGGTAGACTTTTGAAGAGGTGCAGGAATGGAGAGAGGCGCCTTTTGCTTGTTGTGTTTTGTCGCAGCAGCAGATAACGCCAGTTTTGGGCCGATTTATACACAGTCCAGACAAAGAGGTTCGGGGTGATGTATATGTTATGGGGCTTGTCTTGTTTTCAAGAGGATAGGCATGGGTAGAGACGCTTCTTTTTATGGTTTGGAACGAAATTGGAAGTGCTTGTGGAGGTATTTTGATGGTGACATACTGACGTACTTCATGAACTGGATTCTCTGGATATTTTTATCACTCTTTTCCTAGAAATAAGGATAAGGTCTCATAATGTGATAACACATTCTTGACCATACCCTTTTATAGGTTCATGCCAGAAATGATGTATTTTTTAGGTTAATTTTTTGATATTTCAAACATATTATAAGTAAAACGAGCGTTCCAGACATCTGTGGTTTATATGGCTATAGAGAAGCACTTATTTTTTGTAAGTGTCTGAAACTTTTATTCTTCTAAATAAGCTTCAAACACTTATGATTTTACGATATGTAAACTGATCAAGCAGTTTTTTACACACCGCTTCATGATCTGAGGAAGAGATTGTGAGGCGAATTATATATATTATTATAGAGAGAAACATGTGCATTTATATACAATATTACTCATAAAGTAGTTTATTTGTTTGCAGGTTCAACATATACAGATTTACTTCTTTCTTTGATAAAGTCAATAAAGTGTTTAAAGCAATCTGAGATCTTTTTGTAATTTATCAAGGTTATAGAAACTAACAAAGCCAAAAAGAAAATACTATCATAGAATATAATTACTGTATTATTAAATCCTATAATTACAGAGGTATTTATAAACCAAAGTAGAAAGGATATATAAAATTTAATCTATTAAACATATACATTAAGTTTCTGATCATACTGTATAAAATAATTTTTATTTTGTATGAAAATTGTTATGCTAATGCTCTACTATTATAAATTAGTTGAATTACATAAAAAATGAATAATTGGATAAAATAAAGAAAGCTTTTAGTAAAAAAAATACCAAAGTACTTAGAAGTTTAATATTTACACTAAAATACCTATTATGAAAGTTTTCAAAAGAATGTGTCAAAATTGCATAAATAATTTTCAATGTAAAAAAAACTTTTTGCATTATAGAATGAACAGATGCACTGTGTTAGTGATTACTAAACAATGTCCTTTTTATCTCCCCATCTCTCTCAAGCTTTATGGATGACCTCTTTCTATTTTAGCTTAAATTGAGCAATTCATTTCAAGACTTGAAAAGTTTTTAAACCAAAGCAGAAGTTCTTTGCTGTCTGTTACTCCACAGATTACCATACAGACCATAAACATTTTTTCTAATCCTTTCTAATGATAAAATCTTTTTAATTAATCCACATTGCTTCTTTAAAAGTATATGTTTCAAAAGTTTTTTATAGTAAGACAAGTTAAAATTCCTTAACTTTTTTGTAATTGTGTTAGGTAGCAATCTTTTATAAAAATTAGTTTTTGTGGTTAAAAAATAGTTTAGATGACGCTCGTATTACAAATAAATTAACTTATTTTAAGAAATAAACTAATGTTCACAAGTGATGTTTATTAAAACCTTAATTATGGGGTATTTTTTAAAACTTATCCCTATTTTCTTGTTAGAAGATTTATCAGCTAAGGCGGGACATATATTACATGCAATATAACAGAGATTTAGTACACCTGCAGTTTTTTAAGGAGATTATCAATTCTACTTATTTATAAATTCATGATATATGTTTGATAAAACTTCAGTATTATAGGGGAAAATATTTGTAGAATATTAAAATTTTATGCAATAACTAACATAACAAATCATAGTTCAATTCTTATAAATTAAGTATTAGTTAAACTGTTACGAAAGTTCCAATAAAAATTAAGTATCCTTAAACATTTTAACTACTAACGAACGTTAGTCCTGAAAGTACTTAAGATGGTAAAAAGGTCATCATTAGCTTGATTTTCCTTCCTGTGTTGCTCTCATGCAGGTATCAGTTCAGCGACCACTTTATTTTAATTGTACCCTCATACTCGTAATGAGACATGCAGAAGAAACTCTCCAGAAATTACTTATATTCATAAGACAATTGAAGTATAAAATTAAAAGGAATTACTATGATGGAGAAGGGAATATTTTTATAAAACATGCGAATCTTTTAGTTTAAACATATTAAAATACGAATTAAACATATTTAACTGAAAAAAAAAACATAACTGAAAAATTTAATTTGATTGATACAAAACATTAGATAAACTCCCCTATCTATCTTTCTCTCATGCCACGCCTTTTTATTAAAAGATGAAATAAAATAAATTCAAACGAGATAATAATTTGAATGTAAATGCATAAAGCATTTTGATGCAGTGATAAGCAATATAACTAGATTGGTTTCAATACTATATTTAAATAATTATTATAAACCCCAATTAAATGTAGGTGATTGAGATTAACGTATAAAAAATAATAACTTTTAAGGACATTTTTGTACACATTTTAAAAGCTATAAAAGTGTTTTGGCGTACATTACTATACAGTTTTTAAAACATTTATTAGTTTATTAGTAGTAAGATGGCATTTTTATGTATCATTTAAAAATATAATTGTAACATGTTTAGAAAACGATTAAGTAACAATAATGAGGGATATAGAAGGGAAATAAATTAACAAACTTCGGATGTAATGCAATTCGTAAGATGTGTAGGTACAAGTTTTCAAGTTTATCTAATGGTAGTTTAATGAAGGACAAAGTTAGGTAGAAATGTTAACTAGCTTAATAACCGAAAATTGAAAAAAAATGAAGGTTTAAGCTACCTTAAAAATAGTTATTTTAATTTTCAAGAAATTGTTTCAGCAATCGTTTGTGTCTGTTTTAAATTTGTAAAATTATATTTGTTTTTCATTTAAAGCCACATAAACAAAAAAAATATTAAGTAGAATGCTTTTTTTATTGCATTTTTCACTCAACCGTTTTGATTATTGGGATTTTGATTACCGGATAGAGAAAAAATTCTCCGAAGGTTATTAACACAAAAAGCATTCAGATAACTCTTTATCAAAAAATGTGGATCAAATCCATAATAAATTAGCATTTTATTCTCTTATATTTTAATTACCGCTAAGCTGTTTCTAGTTCCAAGAAAATAAACCCCTAATTTTACTGACAAACAATGAAGATAAATTGGTATCTTAATAAGAGCTATTTTCATTTCTCCTTTATTGATCTACTTTTCCCGCATTGTTTATTAAGGTCATTAGCACGTATATTGGAGACATTTTCTTCTAAAATTAAGAAGTTAGCCTTCAAGAAATATTCATTAATTTATTCTCGACCGGAACAAATACCATAAATTGTATCCTACTTCTTTGTACCTTATTTGAAAATTTAGTATTTTTAAATTTTATGATATAGCTATGCATAAATAATATTTAGTTAGCTTTTTAGCATAATCTAAGAAAAACATTTTATAAGGGGGTTACACCTAAATCGTCCAAGTTGAAATTTTTTTGTAATTTTCTCTCAGAATTTCATATTTATTAAAAATTTTTGTTCATACTTTTCATACTGGATATCCACAAAATTATTTTAAAACTGATACTCCTTTCTTAATATTTACATAATACTATCTCTTCTCTTCCAAAAGATGGATTAGTTCTACGATTTAAAATTAAGAGTTTAAATGAGAAAAATATTTTAGGGGTATTTTGAGATTAAAATCAAAAGCGCTTCACAAAGTATTTTTGTACAGTTATCTTCTCTACCTTTTTAAGAGGAAAAAGACTAAAGTTTTAATTTGTTTGTATTTTTTACAGAGGATTAACCTCTATCTATTAATAAGCAAATATATGATACATCGAAAGTTTTGTGACAAACGTGACCAATTAAAAATAATATGATGCCTTATGTAGAATTAAATAATTTTCAAATTGCCAATACTATTTCATATCTCAAAATTTTCCCTCAACATCGAATGACCATCATTTATACCCATTTGAGATCAAAGCAAATGAAAAAAAGAAAAGTCCCTCATGTTTTGCTTCGGTCGTTCTTTTGAAGAAGGTGACGGAGTAACTGCCGTACGGGAGTACGAGTACATAGGAACGCCGCATAGAATTATTCGATGTTTTGTGCCTTTAAACACAGCTACAGCCTTTTCTTTCAGAAGAGCCGATAGTCATCACTATGGATGGGTGTTTTAACGTTTTCTTATCTCACTTCATCGCTAAGGCAGAACGTCATTCTTGTAAGGTTGTTAGGAACTTGTCTTTTAATGCGTTGGACACAGGTATTTTAACAAGGCAACGATGGAAGAAAGGCATGTTCTTTCCTCCGCCGAATATTTCTCTCGGGTTGTGGTCATTTGCCGTACAATGGCTGATTGTCAAAGTCTACATTTTCCTTTCATCAATGATTAAGTGCTTCATTCAAATTCCTGAGTGCTATCATGTTCGAAAGCATAGAAGATTGTGTTGATGGATTGAAGCGGAATGGTGTAGCTGCAAAAACCCTTACCCTGCAAAAACTACCAACGCCAGTAAATTCATAACTTTCTATACTTATTTACACTCACTTTTTACAATAACGTTTTAGCAAAAAGAAAGACTGAATTCGCATTAAAAAATTTTATTTTCTAAAAAAAGTTCCTACCTCTAAACTATTGTCATCTTTAAAATATTCACAGAAATAAAATGAAATACTTATCTCACTTATTTTTATTTATAAAAACTATTTACTACTATTTATTTGAATTTTTTGAATGAATTTTCTATTACAAATTCCTAAACGCGTATTTATAAATTCGCAATTTCATTTCATTATCATATGGGGTCACTTGGGGTAAGTAAGAGCCCTTTTTGGACCAGTGCATTTTTGGAGCTCAATGGAAGAATTTTGAACGGGTTAAATTTGAACTTATTGATTAATTTCGTTAAAGACACTATCCATAAACAAAAATTTATTAGTAGTTTCTAAAATAAAGATTTACGTTTTTCTTAATTGGTCTTGATTTAAAAAACGAGATGGGTATCCCACTTAACCCAAGTGATAGGGTAAGTGGGACACCCCCTCTTCATTTATAAGGAAAGTGAGCAAAACTTAAAAGGAAGTAAGTGGGTCTTACTTGATAAAGTACAGAAATTTTCACCATAAAATATTTTATTGTAACTGTGACCATGAGTGAGAAATCTACTCACATTAAAATCAATATGACAAGGTAAGAATAGAATGAAAAGCAAAATTAGTATTTTAAAGAATGTTTTGAAAGGCCATCAAAGGGATATGTTTTACTTAAACATATAAAATAATGTTGAAAAAACATAATAAGGTTGATTAAGATTTATTTTGGCACTTTAGTATACATTGTAAGATAAAAAAGAAATCGGACACACTAAATGAGAATGAACATTATTGATGAGATATTTCACTTTACTCACCATAACTTAAATTAAAACGCAAATTTGATATAAAAAGTCGATCAAGTTATTTATAAATTTTAATGAATTTTGAAGTGGTGAGTAAAAGGTCTTGCTACTATAAATCGAAATTTTCTGAAAATATTGGGGGAAATTATCTCTATAACCCCCTTAAATGCGCCCATGTCTTCAGTAATAGTTTTTTTACCATTTGGGACCCTCTAGAACCACTTACATTATAATAAAGGGTCTCACTTACTAGATAAAGAGGGGTCCCACCTACCCCATACTGAGGGGTCCCACTTACCCCAACCATACTAAAACTATGGGGTAAGTGGGACCCCCCTCTTAAACACTTCAAAAATTAAAAATTTTGAAAAAATTCAAATTGCAGTATGTATTGGGTTGTCCCATAAGTTCTGTTACTTTTTACAAAGTTTCGTGTTTGAAAATTTTTTATGAAAAACTGGTAATAGGTGGAGATTTCGAACAAAAGGGATTTTGATATATGTATATTTATGAACATAATGTGGGATTTTGGTAGTTCTCGTGATATTATTTCTTTTCAAAATGGTGGTTTGAAAAAAAGACCACAAACGACGATTTTTGCGTAATTTTTTTTCTTTTTTTAAAAAAACTAGGAAGAACGCATAATTCAGGGCTAAAAAAAGTTTTACTATATATTTGAAATGTTTAGTTTAAGAAGTCATAGTTTCAAGATAATTCGATAAGTTTAACTTAGAAAATTTTGGTCCCAAACATAACATCTATTGCAAAAAACTTACCTCAGTAATGTTAGTCATTCATTTCAAAGAAATTTTTACGAAAAATAGCATCAAAATCAATAAAAAAGCTTAGGAAAGACCCAAGTATTCAAAATATGCAGTATATTAAATTATATCTGAACTAAAGTTCAGAAAATAGTGCGCACAATGCAAGCGCGAAACGTTTTAGCCTATCCCAATTACACTCGCTGAACTTACGCTCAGCGAACAAAGCAATTTTCTTTGCTTCATACGAAAACATTACAATAAAAACAACTCCTTGGCAATTAGAAATAAATCAATTGAATGATATTACGAAAAGATACTTTCAATGCATTAATGGCATCAATTCAATGCATTAACAAGCATTATGGTTCAAAAAACACCTGCCTTTAATTACTTCATACCAGCTGCTTAGAAAAACAATATAGGCTTGCTTTAAAAAACACGTGAAATTACCAATATATGAAGTTTTAAAGCTAAAATTTCCAACCTTAAACTTATCGAATCATCTTGAAACTATGACATCGTAATCTAAACATTTCAAATATACAGTAAAACTTTTTTTAGCCATGAATTATGCGTTCTTCCTAGTTTTTAAAACAAAAGAAAAAAATTACGCGAAAATCGTCGTTTTTGGTCTTTTTTTCAAACCGCCATTTTGAAAAGAAATAATATCCCGAAAACTACCAAAATCCCACATTATGTTCATAAATATACATATATATCAAAATCTCTTTTGTTTGAAATCTCCACCTATTACCAGTTTTTCATAAAAAATTTTCAAATGAAAGACAAAACTTCGTAAAAAGTAACAGAACTTATGGGACAACCCATATTTTCGGTCAAACTCTGCAAAACAGTTCAATAAACATAAAAGTGTAATGAAAACGTACCTAGAAATATTTCTTTGAAAAATGCATCTTGAACTCTCCAAAAAATCCATTTTGGGAATCTATTTTAAATTAGTTCTATAATCTTAAAAACAGGGTTGGAAAAAAACATGTTTTTTAAATAAAAAACAAAAAACATGTTTTATTTGTTTTAAACGTGTTTTTTTGTTTAAAACGTTTTATTTGGTTTTTGTTTACCCGTGACATAGAAATGATACAAAATCAGTAATTTTAAAAAATTAAAATTTGACTTTTCAAATCGAAATTAGATTAATAAAGCTATACTTTTAACTACACCAACAGTTCGTTCTTTTAAATGATTTTTAAGTTTTCTTCACAGCATCATGCTCTTTATCAAGCAATGGTACTGCCTATGTCATGGCGATTTGGTGGTTTGTACCCAAGCCTTATACTTGGCACCATCTTTTTAGGCTCTGGGTGATCCATACCTGAAAATAAGGAGTTTGTTGCCTAAATAAAGGGAGCAACTTGCTACAAACTACATGTGTTTTAAACAATGTTTTTTTTGCTTTGTTTTAAACATGTTTAAAACAAGTGTTTAAAACGAAGTGTTTTAAACGTAATAACCCTGCTTAAAAATAAATGAAACAAATCACAAATATATGCAAAACTCATCGGTGTGACAAGCTGTAACATAATCAATGCAAGTAAGTGTGAAATTTCCTGTACATGTTTTAGGGGGGGTGTCCCACTTACCCCATAAATTTAAAATTAAATTTTGAGTTAAATGCAACGCATATGTAAAAATATTTTCTGTGAAACAATATTACAGAGAGGTAAAACTTCTTTCGAAATAAGACCTCAATTTGTGAAGAAAAAACTTTTGAACGTGACATGAAAGAGAGTTCGGGATATTGCATCAAAAAGTGCAAAACAAATTCAACTGGATATCTTTATGTTATCTCGTTTGTGTGACGTGAAAGCAAAAGTTATGGGAAAGAGAAAGAAATAAAAAGTTCAACATTCATAAAAACGTAAAACACTTTTTAAAAATATAGTTTTGAGATCTAAAAAATAAGTATATGTATCACAAAGTTTTTTAGAAGAAAAGTAAAATCCCGAGAGGTTATTCTGTAAACCTTTTTAATTTGCTGCACAAAAAAAATTATTATTATTATCATTATTTTAGTTTCAATATATTCTTCACATATTAATGTTCTAAATATAATTACCATCCCGGTTATCAGGTGTAATAGAGTAATTTTAAAGATTAATAAAGGAGAAATAATTTCCTATTAATTCAAGGAATCTTTAAATTTAAATACATTTTTAATGGTCATCAATATGTTCATTATATTTTAGTTAATTTGGTACTTACTCTTCATTTTTTTATTTTTAAACGCATTTTTATTCAGTACATTTATGCTTTTTATAGAATATTTATCTTTGCAATTTATTTTACAGGTTATTGGTTTTGTTTCTCAGGATAGCAATTTTTAAAAAATACTTTATAACGTAAAAAGGTATAAGTGCTAAACTAACATTTAAACTGAGAAATTTAAATTTAAATTAAGTTTTGTCTTAGTATACAAATATTTGATAGTATACTAATATACTTGGTATATTTGATAAATTATTCTTAATAAACCTTAACTAAAAAATCCACAGATTTGTTGAAATAATAACTTAGAATGATAAAAACTTGTTTATGTTAAGAATCGCAAAATTTAGTAGTAATATTAAATTCATTTGCAAATAGTATATTAAACTATTGAAGTATATTAAAGCATAGTTAATTTAGTTCTTTATTAAATTCAGTTCATTTTTAGATGTATTTTTCTTTAATTAATGATGTGTTTAGATGCACGCATTTCTGATCATAGCTCAAAAATATATACAGAATAATATTTTCTCTTCAGTTTAAAAGTATTTTCGAAGAGTACATAACACTTGTTTAACGTTTTGCAAAAATACATGATCATTTTTTTCTCTTAAATAGTTTTTTATATTTATCACGTTTGATGAAACATTTTTGGTTCCTTCTTAGTAAGAAAAAAAAAGCCAGCCTTCTCCGAAAATTTGACAGATGTCGCCACCACCGTCGGTCATCTTTTGATGTGACCGCTCGATTTCTTTTTTAAAAAACATTCCATTCATTCTCTTAAAAAATTTTATTTATTCTTTAAGGGAAGTCCAAATAAAAGAAAAAAACTTGGATAAAAATATTTTAATTTTTATCAAGATGAAACATGAGATTAAAAAAATCAAAAGATCATACGTTGAAATCCATCTTTTTTAAGAAGACGTTTTTTTTTCACCACCCCAGTTTACAATGTTTCCAACTTTTTGCTTATTTTATACCAACGTTAATAAATTTCTAGGTGTCCTCACCAAGAAGTATTTTTTAAATTAGACTTTAAAAAAGTGTTTGGTTTCAATTCAATATTAGACAGTCTAAATTGAATCGTCAGTTGGAAGAAGGGATTAAGTCCAACCAAGTTTTGAGAAAATTGAAAAAAAACTGTATAAGTAATAGAATTTTCATTGTATAACCACCAAATTTTACTGTAAATTTTACTGGAACCCTATTTAGAAAACAGAGCAATCCTCAAAACAAATATAAGCATATTCAAATATATTATATACAGTCAAAATAAGTTGATGGACTTATATATCCCTTCTTCCACCTTGTGAAATTTTTCTGATGAAAAAAATCTTTAAAAAACCCTTAAATTCACATTTAAATTATATTTCTCTTTAGTTTGCACCACAAAAGGGTGAAATAAAAAGAATAAGACAAATAAAATTCCAAATTATAGCGAAACTGAGTTATTAAAGCAGTATCAATGGAGTGAGTGAATATGAATGGAGTCAAACATTCCCTGCATAAAAAAAGTTTGAAAAAAAAATTAAAATAAGAGAACATTTTAATTTAACTTAGTTTACAGCACAAAGAATATGAAAAGAAAGACAAATTAACTTTAATTCCAAATTAACTTAAAAAATACAATGAATGTACATCGATTTCACAAATTCCAGGGGCGATATCTCCCTGTAGGGATTAGTTATTTCTCCCTTCTTTTCACCCATGTGTAGAGCAAAGCTTCGAGATCGTTTTGAGCCCAAAAAGTCAATTTGTCATTTTTTGGACTTATTCCCTTCTTCAAACTGACGATTCAATTTTGGTCCAATTCCGTTAAAGGTCCCGCTAAATACCGCCATGCTCTTTTGGTCACCAAAAAGTAGAAATATTGCTAAATAATTTCAAACTCATATATTAAAATGTTTAGTCAGATCAATAACTGTTCAGTTTATCAATAAAAATCATAAAAAATTTGTCGATATTTGAATATATGGCGTTCATAAAAACTTGGTGATATTTAGCGAGACCTTTAACTGAATTGAACCTTAATTTTTTTTAAACTCTCATTTAAAAATAAATCGGGGGTATCAACACTCTCCTTTCCAATGTCTAAAGGAATTTGGTATCCTTAATTGAAAGTCTGAACAATTGTTTTGTGTTTTCTATATTAAAATATACTACCAAAACTACTTATGGACATAAAAGGGAAGGGGAATATAAGGGAAAAAAGGGAATATAAGGGAATATGTCCATAAAAGGGAATATATGGACATAAAAGGGAAGGGAAAGGGAAGGGGAAAGGGAAGGGGAAGGTAAAGGGGAATCCTTGTTCCTCCCACGAAAAAACTTTGGATTTTAGCATGTTAAAAATATATTTAAAGCTACTATTGAATAATTTATGAATGTTTTTCTAATATAAAAATGGCAATAATTCAATGATGGAACCTGTGATTTATCAGAAATAGACACTGACTTGTACATCATTAGTTTTCGTTACGGAAATTTTTTTAAAAATAACTATTTAAAACAAACAAACAGACAATATAAACAAACACATCCAAAAAATATCTTAAACTCTCAATGGTATAATTTTGAATTTCGAAAATATTATTTAACTTAACAATTTTAAAAAATTCCCAGATTTACTTAGCATATTTTTACCAAATTTTATGTACTCTAGAATTAAAACTTTTTAGAGATTTTAAAATGTATGCATAACTTTGGCCCAATGGTATCTGTTGAAAACAGGGAAATACTCTTTAAGATTAAAGAAGCAGTGGTCAAATATGGATGAGAAATTAATTCTAAATACGAAATACATCCAAATTATAACTAGACGAACCTTAAATTTAGTACGGTGAATGTGGTATTATCACTATTATGAAATCAATGGAGTTCGAAGAAATATCATTTTTTTGTTCCAAAAATGGGTTTTTCTCCACTTTTAGATAAACCAATTCATCAAAATATAATACCAAGGATACTAAAATACTGTTTACTCTAAAACTAAATCCAAACTGTAGAATGTGCAAGTTGTTTAAATTTATTTGAATTTTGTCTTTATTTAACTAAAAAACATATAACTACATAATCCAACTGAAAAATTTGCAAATTAGCGAACTTTTTCTTTTCATGATACCTTAAAAAGTGCTATTTTCACATACTTATATCTCCGTGAATATTCGCGATATTTTCATAATTTTTTTTCAGTGAGTTATTCATAACGGTGGCTACTCTCACTGAGGTTTTTGCTCTATCTTATTTACATTTTTTTATTAATTTTTTAACTTTCTTTATTTCACCGTTAGGGGCGTTGTAAGTCATCTGAATGGATTCTATAGGGTCATTTACTTAGGAACCTTGGGGTAAACCTTACTTTCATGCCCCTAGGATATACTTTAGTTTCAAATAAAAGTCTCGAAACGGACTTATGAAACACCCTGTATACTTTGTCATGGAGTGTCAACAAAAAAATCTGTGAAATTCAGATGTCTTCCCGGCTGAATACATCCAAAATAATATTTTTGTAATGGTGATTCACATAATCCTACTTATCTACGAATACCCACATACATTACTATCCTCTGTTTTTGAACAACATAATCTGATACGAAATCACATCCTATTTTTTACGTAACCTAAAATTAATACTAATCTTATCTCTACACCAGATACTATGTGGTTTTTCATGGTTTAAAAACAGAAGTAAAATTTCAAAACTTCCGCATGAGCAAATGAAAAAAAGAGAAACCTACCAAGTAATTTTAGTTGATACCACTGATTCATTCCTTTATCATATCTTTAAATTTCATAGAATTAATAACAACAGATTTGTCTAGCTAGAAAGTTTAAACTTTAAACTCGTCGAATTGTTGCCAATTAAAAAAATAATGGATAAAAAACTATCGTTTGGTCCGTGGTCCCGCTTTTAATGTTTTGAAAATATTTTCATTAAAACTATTTCATCATTTGAAAATATTATTTAGTTATAAAATATTACTTTGAAATTAACATTTACTTCAGATCATTTTTTTCTTCAGATTATTTTATCATTTTCACAAATAAAAAAATAATAAATTTTCAGTTATAATATTAACTCAATTTGTTTTTGTTCTTCATGTCTATGAAAATAAATATAGTAGGAAACATGTATGGAAACTTCTTAAGATAAAAATCGTTCCAACATTTCTAAGAAAAAGTTAGTAAAATCTTTTCTGTCATATGGCATTAGGGTGGGCTGAAAAAGCACTTTTATTTTTATTTCTCTTCTAACAGTGCGGAAATGGTGCCAATAAGAATGGTGTTAAATATTTTTTCGATTGAATAATATCTTCTGCCCCAGCATCACACTTATAAACTTTGAAAATTTGGCTGACTTTTTTACAAAAAACTAAAAAACCAAAGACTAAACCCTCACATATTGTTCATGATTTTTTTATGAGAAGCTAATATAGTTATAGACAGGGCTCGATTTCTAAAAAAAGAGGTACCGGAACCGGAACGGTAAGATTATTGGTCTCAAAACTGAAAAAAAAGCGAATACTTTTTAATACAAAAACTTAAGCATTTAATGTACTAGGTTAGGAAGAATTTTCTAACTTAATTATTGTATAAGACGATGAACTATTTAGGCAATTTTTTTTGTTAAAACATATTTTTTTACAGTGCGTTGTACTTTTTTTCGAACAGAGCGCTTCTTGTAGAAGGCGGGACGGTTTATCATCAATGAACCAATAGTGTTGTGTATTTTGCAAGTTTAAGGAATATAATGCGCAGTTAAAGTCCTTAAACGGTAGAATTTACGATGTCGCAAATTTTCTTGGCAAATTTTACCCGCAATCTGGCAAATCTGGTTCAAATAAAAAAAGAATCAACACCAGGAGCGGATGGATTGTGTGGGTAGCTCAAATTAGGGTTCACAATTAAGTTTTAAAAGAACACAATTAAGTAATAACATTAATATTAAATCACAAAATTATTGTTATTTGCAAAAAGATTTAAAATTTTTTTCTTAAATTTAAAATATGCACAAGTGAATCGTTGAAAATACGTTTTAAATAGTAACAACAGAAAATTGTTTTTAACACATCTAGGATCATAGTGGCGTATGTAGAAATTTATTTCGGGAGGGGCCCAAATATCTTTCCAGAAAATTAAATCACTATCAGGCCCCAATTTAAATTTTTGCACAGGGGGGGGGAAGAAACTCGAAATTTCCTCTAAACCCTTTTTACGTATGTTTACAGGTTTAATGTTCTTTTTTAATATTTTTTGTAAGATTCGTCCTTTTATGAACTTAATCTGAAGATAAATGTAATTAGTAGAGTTCTAAATACAAAATGGGGGGTCTGGTGGTCCTCCCCCAGAAAAATTTTGGAAATTTGACCCTAAAAACAGGGTTTTAATTCATTTATTACTTTTTTTCGTACCTATACTAGAAAGGTTTTCGCGGGCTGTAGTTATAGAAGACCCCTGAAATAAAATATTGATTTTTTTAATGGAAAAAAAGGAAAGGTTCCAGAACACCGTTCCAGACAGTTCCGGCTGAAATCGAGCCCTGGTTATAAATATAATGTTTCATGTTCCATTCTTCTATCATCCCTCTTTCGATAGAAATAATTTTTTAATGTCGAAAGAACTCTTGTAAAGTTGTTTTTCCTGCATTTTTAAAAAGCTAATAACACTAGAACTATTCCACTTTAAAACCTGAAATCAGTCAGTCCCATTTTGTTTATGATTTTATTCTATTCAATTTACTGTACTGCATCATATCTGCCATTTAATTTTTTTTTCAAAATTTCAAAGAAATTGGAAAAAAATTAATAAAAAATATTTTTTGAAAAAAAATTTTAAAGAAAATTTAAAGCTTTCTAACTCTTAAAATAAACATTTCCTCCAGAAAAAAATTAAAATCTTCGAAATTTAGACAAGTCCCTAAACATTCAATAAAAATTATACACCAAGAGCGATTCACTCATGGAGAATGCATAAAATCTCTTGAGGGTGTTCATAAGATTGGTATGCAAAAAAATTTCACATAAATTTCAGAAAATACGGCTATTGATCCAATCGAAAAAATATTTAGCACCGTTCTTATTGGACCCAAATGGCACCCTTTCCGAACTATTAGAATAGAAATAAAAATAAAAGTGCTTTTTCGGTCCACTAACTAGGCATGCTCATAAATTTAATTTTTTAAAAATTAACCTATTTTTATATTTTTTAAAGGGTCCAATTTCCGAAGGAAAAGCTGAAATATACTTTGCCAGATTTTTTAAAAATTTCATTATGATGTATTTCATAATTCATAAACCTAAAAAACTTTTTTGATAAGTACCTATTCGATTTAGATAAGATGCATCTACATAAAACAATTCTGACTTGTAACCATAATTGAAAGCAACCGGCATTAAAAAATATGTTTGCAAAAACAATGAAGGATTTTAAAACCTTCTGTTGTAAAAGAACATTTTTGAACAAATTAAAGGAAAATCATCATTTCAAAACAATTTATTCACTCAAAATATTGGGCAATGTATTGCTCAAAAGTTTTTAAAGTGATTCCTTGCCAAAATATGTATTTGAGTGATTTGAAATTAACTACTATAGGTAAACCAATTTAATTTTAATCGCTAATTTGGTAAATTTATTGAATGCAATTTCTTTTTAATAGCATTGATAGAAATAAGATTATTTAAACTATCAACACTTAGCATCTTTATAATCATAAAAATTACTTCATTTGTGTTTTACGCTCTCATCCCATCCCCGTTATTCACAAATACTAAGTAAATTGATAATGCAATAATATTTTTTCTACCTTGTTAAAGCATATTTTATTTAGGAAGGAATACAGGGAGTGATATAAAATTGAAAAACGACGTTTCATTTGCACATAATTTATTTAAAGATATTAAAATCAGAGGAGTGATATTTCTTCATATCCTTTTTAGATATAAAATACTTTCACAAATTTGAACTTAATTTTCGTATTTTCTTGAAAAATATATGGGGAATAAAGATGGATTTGATAGGGAATTAATAAAGAAACGACTTCGTTAGTACTTAATTAATTTGGAAAATCACAGTGTAGAAAGCCTTTGGAAGATAGATAGATAGATATGATAAAAAAATAAGATCCGCCAAGAAAAAAATCCTAGATTTTCTGTTGTTAACAGTAATTCAATTTACAAAGGTAATAAGCTATCATGAATAATTTCAGGGATTTTCTGCATAAGTTGCCGCATAAAAAATCTCGTATTAACCTTGTTCATTAGGAATTACCTTTGTTTTAATTCCTAAAAAACATTTTACTGTTATCTTTATGAAAACTAAGCACCTCTAAATATGCATGCCCCCATTACATCATATGGGCGCTTCTCTGAAGCCTAGAATATATGGGTTCACCTACTTCCGAGAAGAATATTTATGCTACTAGTAGAGCGTAACATCGTTTTGCAGGTCAATGTGGAATAAACCCCTAAACTACACATAATTCGACGAGATGTACTCAAGGCCCCCCTTCAAATTAAATCTTACTCATAAATCTCAGATTTCCACGTTTTGGACGCGGCGCAAAAGCTAGCCAAGTGTTAAAAATTTGACTCCGCTTTCTACCAAAACCTGTCAACTACCAAATGATAAATAGACTCGATATGTATAATCTGTGGCCTGTGGGTCTCGGGGCAGAGGATCATCATTTCCTCGCCACACAATGAACGACATGACACAGTTTCATTAGCGTAATTGGTGGCGTAGGTGGAGTAATGGGAGCAAAATGCTGTAATACGATTGACGTGTTTTGCATCGGAATAAGGTTATCGAATCTGGAGACGAAACAGTCCGCTGTTTGCATTGGCTGCTGGGAGTCGTGATTGAGTTTTGGCCCCGCCCTTTACTGATCTCTTTGGCCTCGTCTGTTTTGTAAAAATAAATCGGTGTGCCATTAACATTCGAAAGTAACTTATGGGAGGGATTCTTTTAGGATGTTTGGGTTAAAGAGGTTGCTTAAAAATTCTAGGCTGGTTTATTTTTGATTGTAAAACTTAAATAGTAGTTTACTTAAGAAAGGGTACATTTACAATAGTATTTTATTGACTATTTTTATTCATAAAATTTTAAAAAATTAAATTTTTTGCAATGTTTCTGTTTATTAGAGTGTAATGTAAGTTTTATTTTCAAAATGTGACAATACAGGGAAGGAAAAAAGTAGTCGTATATTTACAAACATATGAGGTTATAAAAAATTAAAAACTATTCTTTTACTAAAAATGTTTTTTAATTGAATCTAATCTAATTAATTAACTAATAGCCGTTATTACATGCAAAAAACTAAAATTTATCAAACTAAAAAGTATTCTGATGATTCCCATATCCCGACTATTTTTTTTGTTCGTAACAAAGCACAAATACGATTTCTATAGAAACAAGCGTTGCGTTACAGTATTTTTACTTTTATCTTTTCCTATGTATAAATAAAATACGAATAATAAAATCGAATAAATAGTAAATAATAATAATAATAATAATAATAATAATAATAATAATAATAATAATAATAATAATAATAATAATAATAATAATAATAATAATAATAATAATAATAATAATAATAATAATAATAATAATAATAATAATAATAATAATAATAATAATAATAATAATAATAATAATAATAATAATAATAATAATAATAATAATAATAATAATAATAATAATAATAATAATAATAATAATAATAATAATAATAATAATAATAATAATAATAATAATAATAACAACAATAACAATAACAATAACAATAACAATAATAATAATAATAATAATAATAATAATAATAATAATAATAATAATAATAATAATAATAATAATAATAATAATAATAATAATAATAATAATAATAATAATAATAATAATAATAATAACAATAACAATAATAATAATAATAATAATAACAATAACAATAATAATAACAACAATAATATTTGAAAATCATATAAATTTTGAAATAATTTCAATAAAACGTTCAGCAACTTCAAATTCAGCGTATGTCAAAAAGGTTTTTAATATTTTTAAAAGAATAATTTTAATATTAACTTATAGTTTCTCTCTTATCAAGCTTAAAAAATATCTTTAAAAATACTATCTACTTCTGCAAGTATTAACTACGTTATCGAGAGAAAATCCATAAATATCAGTTAATTTACAATTGTTTTTTATTGGATAAATCAATTTACACAGAATTATAACATTATAATATTAAAAGCTACCTATTGATTCACAAAATTTAATAACAGACAAAAATAGTACAAGGTTTATACGACAGAAACAGTTTTCATAGTTTTACATTTATTGATTACAACTTTTCATTAGAAGACAGAAACTTTGTTATAATAATATTCAAAATTTAACCAATAAAGAGAAATAGGTTACTTTGTTACTCCTCAAACCCCTCAACATTTAAATTTTCTGTTATAAGTTTTTTCTGGGATTTTAAGAAAAACACATAAAAAATTCATGGGAGAAAAATCCCAAATTCTGTCTTAAGCTGAAAACACAGCCTTTTAATACATAATCTATAGAGGAGAGTGTTGTAAATAAGGACAGTTGTACCTTCGGACACCGCATTTTAAAATTCGGGAAAAAATGTAAATTTGAATTTGTGGTCGATTTGGAATGTAAACAGATTGCTAACGTGAAATCAGGTATTTAAAATATCATTTAAATTTTATATAACAAATTTACTGTTTTTAGATGATCAAAGTTTTTTTAGAGCATCACTACATTGATACTTGTCTTCCCCTATAATTATGATATGATAAAATGGGATATTTGTGGTGAATCTCCGAGATTTTGACTTTTTAGTTTTGATATTAGAAATCGTCAGATCTCAATTCTTTTATTTTTTTATAGAATTATGAATGCCAAAATACCTTCGGACACCATAAGTGTTGTACCTACGGACACGTTCTTGTGGGTGTCTGTAGCTAATCGGCGTTTTTGAATCAGGTTTCATTAAAGTGAATACATTTTAATGCATGTTAAATTAATTCTAAATGGTTATCTATTTGTCGGAGATTATTTTCAAGTGATTTCTAGATGAAAAATCAAATGTTTTGTGATCTAAACTACTTTTTTAAATTTTTGATTCTACTTTGCATTTAATGTAAAATATGGTGTAAAATCGTAATATCGAGTTTAAGTATGATGATTACAAAAAACTTAAAAATTTCCACAGAAGAATATTTGCTTAAGTTATTACCACTAAATGCTTGCACAACTGAGTGTCGATCGAATTGTTTTTTTTTTGGATCAGTGAAGTGATCAGATCAATCAGCATAATTGATGAAAATATTACCTCAAATTTTGATCTGAAAATCCCATGTGATTTATGTATCTTGGTAAAAAAAATCAAGACTTTTATCAATCAACTTCGTTTTAATGATCATTTACGATCTAAAACTACATTGCTTTAAATATCTATTTTCAATTTTGAAAATGCTTGAAATAGTTTATTAAAAGTTAATGCATCAATAGAAATGTTCATTTTTAGATTTTTCAACTAAAACTTCCCTTTTTAAGGGTGTCCACTGGTACAACTGGGTCTGTACATAGGGAGAGCACGTTGTTGCACCTATGGACACAAATTTCGTCAAGTTATTAAAATTAATTAAAAATCCAAAATTGAAGATTTGAGCTTATAAAAAAATATTACCTTATTTTGCTAAGGTTAGGACTAAAGGTTGGGCACTTTATATGGTCAAAATGTGATATTACCTGTCTTAGAAAAATCCAAAAGTGGTTTTTGTCCGAAGGTACAACACTCTCCCCTATTAATAAAAACTTAAGTTTGTAATCTTTATTATAACAAACAACATTTTTACTAAAACAAACTTATTAGTTTATTTTCATGGGAAATAAGGATTCGGTTTCAGCTTTCAAACAACAAGATTGCAACATGCAAAACAAGATTTGTTCATGAAATTATTAAAAAAAATAGACTATAGAAGGGTTTTGTTTTGCAAAATTATAAAAATGAAAGCTAACTATTAGGGTTTAAGTATTTGAATAATATATTACTTTGATTCCTTAAATTTAACTATTAAAATAATATTGTGTATCGTAAAATTTTACTGCAATTAATACAGTACGTATCTAACAATATCATTTGAAAATCCATGTAATTTGTAATGATAATTATATATTTTTTAAATTTTATTGCTACTTTATGAAAAGGTATAAAATGTGGGCTATTTTTTAAACTATACATATAAATGTTGTACTAAACATTATTTTGGTGAATTTATTAAAAGCAAGTGCAATGAAGTAAAAAAGAAATATATCATTTATTTTTTTAAAGAAAATTTAACATTTACTTTATGAATAACCTGTAAAATTTACCATATTTTGTTAAATACACCTATAATATGGTTAGAAGAATTTAGAGCGATTTAAAGATACAATAATCTAAATAGTCATTGATGTGAAAAATATACCTCAAGTATAAACCTGAAAATTGTACACAAGAACTTCAAAGCACTTTATCCCTAATGGGTGAAATTCAAGCATTAAAAATACTTTGTACAAATACATTTTTACAAGTCAGAATCAATGTTTTTCCAATGAAATGATTCAAATGAGAAATATGAGTGAAAATGATTTAAATGAGAAGATGGATGTTTATTGATGAAGTGTCAATGAAAGAAATACATAATCTGTAATTACTTAGAGCTATTTTTGGGGTATTATTTCTGTAAGAGGGAAAAAGACTACACACAGCAGTTTATTTTTTACTTCATCATCTACCATCAAAACATTTTAAAAGTCCATTTCAATGTCAAATAAATGGACTGAGAAAGGTATTATATATTTATATTTAAATTTAAAGCATTAAATTGTTTAATAATCTCGATATTTAGTTAGATATTTTTTACAAAACATTAAGTTTTTATACGACTAGAATGAATATCTGATTTTTTACACTTAATAACTCATGTTTTTAAACTGTACATGACACTTGAAGACTTTAATTGATATGTTCTATACACGCATTTCTGATGGACACTTTATTAATTCCTACTAACTCGATCTTCATACGAGATAGTTTCGAACTGGAGTACAACCGAATGGTATCCAAAACTGTTTCCCCTCAACCTCGTCTTTCCTACAATCTTTAAAATCTCATTTTATCTTCAAAGAAAATGAAACGATTCCCCCATCAACTTTCAAACGCGAGTTAAAATGGGCTCTTGCAACAGATCATTTCGCCTGATTGGAAATGAAACGAGAGAAGCCGAAAAATTTCGAGGGCATACATCCACACAAAAAAGACACAACTTTTTTCTCAATAGTAGTAGAATATTTCTGAGAACTCCATGAGTTCTGCAGCGTTGTTGGCCTGTCCCCTATTGAACTGGTGGAAATGGAAAGTGATGTTGTCGATGGTGTCTTCCTTCTTCCTGTTCCTCATGTTGGGCACGACAACGTCCTCGGCGAGCATGGAGTTGACGTGCAGTTCCAACTCGCACTCGACCCCTTTCCGAATGAAGTAGGTCTTGCGCAACCGCAGTCGCACGTCCTTGTCGCGAGCCAGACTGAAACTTACGGCCATGTCCTCGCGTTCTATCTTGTCCTCCTGGATCTTGTAAAGAAATCGCAGCGAGCCTTCGTACTTGGGCTGCCGCACTGAGAAGACGTTGGTGTCCAGCCGCACCGGGAACCCCACCCCCACCAGGAAAATGTCATGGTTGATGACGGTGAACCGGACCCCGCACACCCGCACCGGCCGCACCGGGGAGTGGAACCCGGTGGGCTTGAACCGAGTCGCCACGAAGAAGTCCGGCGGCACCGCCCGCTTGGTCATGTCAGACGACAGACCTTTCGGCATGGACACGATCCCCGGGATGGCCAGGTTCATGAAGATGGCGTAGCACTCGTCTTTGGACAGCAGCCCGTTCTTGGCAGGGCCCTTGCAGAACTCCTCGGAGGACATGGCGAGGAATCGCACGTGCGGAAGCACCGAGTCCAGCACGATCCTCAGGTTCTCCATCTCGACCTCGACGTTGCGCCGCTTGCACTCCTCCTCGGCCCACAGGTGGACGGCCGAGTAGAGCGAGAACTCGGAGTAGATGTTGAGGTAGGGCCTGGCGACGATGGTCTCGAGGGTGGCCACCGACACCGAGGGGAAGGTGGAGCAGGTGAGTACGTGGTGCGTCTGGCGGTCGATGATGTTGAGGCACTCGTAGATGAGGTGATGCGCTTCCAGCACCGCGGCGAACTCGTACACTTGGCAGACGTTCTTGGGGGAGACGTGTGCCTCGATGAAGACGAAGCACTCGCGCAGCAGGTGGGGGAGGAGGTACTTCTTGGCTGCGTACGCGGTCAGCATCGCGTCTTCCACCGTCGACAGGTTTAGGGTGTCCGTGTACGCGTACCTGGAAGAAAGAGACATGGTGTTACACTCCGGTAGAAAGAAATTCGACAGAAAAGTATTAGTTATGTCTGTGAATGGAAAATCTTATCAAATATTCTTGAACAAAGCGAGTAGAAAAATTGAAATAAAGGAATAAGTCAAAGTAAAAAATAACAAGCAGACTTTTTGTGTGCAAAAAAGTCACCAAGCTTCGCTCTACTTGAGAGTAAAGAGGGAAAAATCATATAAATAATATATATCTTTAAAATTGGTAAAATCGATGTCTATTCATTGCATTTTTTTAATTAATTTGAAATTTAAGTTAATTTGTATTTATTATCCTTTGTACTGAAAACTAAGATACAATAAAATTTACTTTTAATTTAAAAGTGTTTTCACCTTTTTTTATCCAGTGAATATTTGACTCCATTTATATTCACCTACTCCATTGATAGTAATTCCATTACTTATACAATTTTTCCGATTTGGTTTGGATTTCGAATTGACGATTCAATTGAACTATTAACTCCTATTCAAAGGGGCAAAGAGGGCTCTAGACTCCTGCTCAGATATAGTTGAAATTTCACTGTTACCAGAGTACAGTATCAACAATTAACAACCAAATAATAAGTGAAGGCAATAGCTTGATGGAAACGCTATTGCACACTAAAGAAAGTCAAATTGGTTACATTGGGGGTAGCCATCCATTGAGTGAACGCTGTATCAATATATGTAAAGGGATTAGATAGAGATAGAGGATATATAGACGACACAGTTAAAATAAAATTTTAAAAACACACATACTATATGATTACTGGGTATACTTTAGCATGAACGTTAAGTGATGTGAATCATCGTAAGAAATAAACAGACCCAGTGACATTTAACTAATAACCTTATGTCATAAACTCGTTAACAACACACAAGCTTGTTATGAGAATATTCATAGGCAGAAGTTATCTCTAGATGAAATTAGCATATAATTGCAGTTAAGAATTATCTTATCTAATATTTTGGGTAGGGAAAGGAAACACTTGGGAGCTTCCACTCTACTTCGTGATCCACCTTTTAATGAGTTAAAGGTTAACGACAGTAAATGTTAGTCATGGGAGCAGTACCGAATTGGGATGGGACAACGATATACATATTATGTGAATTGAATTCATCACACACATGAATTCAAAAGATTGCATAATGTGTAATCTCGAATGTTTTATGCAGTAGTATTTCGTTCAGTATTCTATAAATAATTCTAATTCTATTCTAATTTTTTTTTATTCCATAACTTTCATTTTCACTTACACTTTGAACTTGGATTAGTTTTTTCATAATACATTATTACCTTTGTCTTTTCTTTCGTTCGAACAAAGTTCTTGTGAAATATCTTAAAATGATTTAAATTTAATCAAAACTTCTAACATAAACTTATAACAAATCTTTAAACATAGATTTAATAAGTGTGTAAGTATTGTCTATTCAAAGCAGTTTTTGATTGGGGAGAATTACAGTAAACCTAATTATAAATATAAACTGTTGAAATGTTAGTAAAACCCTAGAGCTATCCTTTCAAATAAAAAGAATCCAAGAAAAATTTCACTGGTATAAATTTCTTTAATGTTAATAAGTCTTATCTTTTGGTTTATAAAGTATCTTGCACACGCAAAAATACTAAACAACCTTGATTTAATGATTAATTTTTATGTCAAGAATATTTGAGCATTTCCTAATATGCACAAAGTAAGGACGCAAAATTACCAACATAAGTTAGAGAAATATTTGTAAAAATCTAACTCTATTTGTTAAGTTAAAAATTAAGAACTGTTTCCCTCGTTTTAGAATTCACAATTCATTAAATAGTATAATAGGTTTTGTCTTCATTACTTGATACAAAAAAAACTTACAGCTTCCCTTTTTAAATGATCTTAGTTAAATTTAATCTATGTAGTAAAACTAAAAATCTAAGGCCCGAATTTGTTAATAAAACATAAGGAATAGTACCCGAATTCACGCTTTTAACCCATCTGTTCATCCCTTTTCATTTCAAGCAATCGTTTTCAAGCTGCATTTGCATCTAGATGGAATACACGATGTGTCGTGACTGTTTCAACCAGAGAAGATTTGATAAATCGTGTCGAAATTCGACCTCAACGCTGGTGAATTGATACACTAGATTTAATTTCCGAGTTCAGCACGTAAAAGGACACTTGTAAAAAGAATGACCTTTTATCCGGTGCACGAGACATTCATAAAAATAGTAATTATAATAGATGAATTGAGGATAAAAATATTTATAGAGTATTTTAAAAGTAATCGGTGGTACGGTTTTTTGGCTATAAATTGTCTTTTGAATAAACGTGTCAGTTAAAAACCTATCTAAAGAGTTAAAACTCTTTCTTTTGCTGGTTCAATTATATAAAAAAAGAACACCTATAAATGGTATAATAGTGTACATAAATAACTTCTTCACAAAATAGTTCTAATAATAATCTTTATGATCAGTATACCTAGAAGTTTCTACATCTTCAATACTTATACAGTTCTTTGCTTTCATTTGCATTATAATATGCAAATATTAAAACTTTTCAATGTGCATTTTTGAAATTTACTCCTAAATTTCATCATAAAAATTATGTTGAGAATTTGTAATACATATTATATTACATACTTATACATGGAAAACTTTTAAAACATGTAAACCGGAAACAATATTGTTTGAAAAATATTGAGGGTCTCAAGAGTTTTAAAGAATTATTCATGATAAAAATTTATATTTAAAACATTAAAAATATTGATGGATTGAAATTAAAAACAAATGATACTCATAACCTCTAATCGGAAATATAGGCTTCAGTTTTTTTTCTACTGTAATAATTTGTATCGTTCGACACTAAAAAATCATCAAAGGGTAGAATGCTTCTGATTTGTATGAATATGAATAAAACAGGACAAAAATAAAATTTTTACGCGTTAGAATAAAACCCCTATTAAAAATATATCACTAGATGGTGCAAAATAGCGCCTAAGGGGAGGAAGAGTTAAATGGGTTTTTAAATGTCTCCCTTAATCGATCGACCCACTTTTGCCCACAACAACCATGTTAAAAAAGCGAACCAATAATAGTTAAATATTAAAAGACTGACGTAATGCGGAAATGGTTTGGTCCATACTCTCGGCGTGTTGCACTTCACTGGACTTGGCCTACATGGCACGGAGCCCCTTTTACCCCGTCTCTCACATAGATCGGAGGTGACAATGCCCGGTGTGCTCACCTCTGTAAATAAATTTAGAGAAATATTTGTGTGACAGTTTTGATAGGATTTGATTCTTTTCATATTAAAGGGAGTTTTCACACTGATAAAATATGAAAGCAGTTTGGAGATAATCTAATTTTTGAATGTTGAAGTATGACTTTAAGCATCTATTAAATATTGTGATTATGTAACTTAAAAGTTTTAACTGTTAAAATCATCTAAGTAACCATCGATAGTCCACTCTTGTTTCCTTCACTTCTGTTTTGGGAAAATTTCCATTAACCACGCATCAAAACTTTCACAACGCAAAAACTATTAGATAGCTATCAACAACTTTGAAACTTTATTTAGAAATAATACTTGTTCACAGTTAATAGTTAATTTAAAACTAATGTTTAAAATTAAATTGTGTTTTTTTAAGGGAACCAAGACGTTTTCGTCAACGAAAAATGCTGTTATTTTCCTTATTGAAAAAACCCTCTCTTTTTAGTTTAAGAGATCGCATGTTGATAAAAAATTGTAGACATAATCTGTACACTATTTCAACCAGGTTTATAAAAAAATACATAAAAAATCTGATTAATATTTTAGAAAAAGAATATGAAAAAGTACTTATTCTATGCAGCCTTATAACATATAGTGATGGAAAGGTATGCTCGTAGAAAAAGTTTCTGAAAAAAATTCACTAAACATGTTTAGGTATTCTAAAAAATATATAAAAATTGCAATGAAATAGTTTTTGTTCTAAATTATTGATTGTATATTTTATTAAAAAATTATCAAAGTTGAAAATTGAAAACGCGTAAAAAAATGACAGTTTTTTTTACATATTTTGGACCCTAAAAACAAATATAAGGTCACAACCATAAATTTAATTTTAATGTATGCATATTATTGTGTTTTATTATTATACCAAGTTTCATCTTATTTGAATGAGTAGAATTTTATACGTGCGTACCCAAAGATGAGAAAAACACATTTTGAGAAAATCAAGAAAAACCGTTATAAGTGTACAGTTGAGGGTAAAAAAATGACTCAGCTGTGATTTCTGGCGAACCACTTGGGTTTGGAAGACAAAGTAGGGGTCGTTTTTCATTAATTAAAGTATTCTTTTACCAAAAAAAAATTTCGAGTCCTTAGGGGGTCGTCTTCATATTAAACGAAACACTTACTTTTTTCCAATGGGGACCCCCAATTATTATTAGTTCTTCTGAAAGGCCATCCCCCCAAAAACTTAAATACCCAGTTTCATCCAGATTGATTACAAAAAATTATTTTTTTAAAATAAACTAAAAAAAATTTTAAATCGTGAAATTTTTTTTATGGTAATCGATTCAAATATGCCTTAAACGTCTGTTAACAAATTTACATTTATAAACAGGGTTAGAATTTTTTTGTACTTGATTACATTTAAATTTTCAAATATATTCTAGATGTAATGGGAATTATTACCACCAATGCGATTTAATTCAGTTTGTGATTTGTGCATGGTTGCTTTCCATTTTTCAGTCTTTAATATTGCAAGGTCCATGGGTACACTTCTAGTATGACCCACTGTATAGAAAGTCGGTGTTAGGAACCAAATTCTATGCAGACAGTAAAAAAAGGTCTTTTTACGCATTCTTTCCCGTGACTTTTTTACGGATTAATTCCGTGAGCGCGCGCGCGTAAGCTTTTTTACTTGAAATATTTCTCGTACTCATCCAATATATTCTTACGACTAACACAAAGTGTAAGCTCTTCATATTGAGACTGCAGAAGTGTTTGTTTAGGGTTAAAGTGCGCTTACTCAAATTTTAAAAAAGTTTGATAATAGTTTAAAAGTGAACAAACATTTTCATTGTTCTTAAATCACAGCAATTAAAATCCACTGAGCAGCTTTCTTCTAATGTGCACGTCTCCCGAAATAGAAAAACTATTTTATAATTAAGATCATTAAAAGTACATTCATCAAAAATATTTTTAAAATAATTTGAAAATATATCTTTATGAACTAAACAGTTAACTCACACAGTTTCAGTTAATCTTAAAACCATTAATCTCTTAACACAACTTTTCCTGCATCCTACTACTATTATAATTGTGAAATGTTTGTCTGGATGTTTGTTACTCTTTCACGCAAAAACTACTGAGTGGATTTTAATGAAATTTTACTATAATGTAGCTTATACATCAGAATAACACATCCTACTACTATTATAATTGTGAAATGTTTGTCTGGATGTTTGTTACTCTTTCACGCAAAAACTACTGAATGGATTTTAATGAAATTTTACTATAATGTAGCTTATACATCAGAATAACACATAGGCTATAATTTATAAAGAGAAAATCGGTCCTTCATTCTTTTTTTTCCAATTTTTCTTCTTTTTTCACTTATTTTTCCGTGTTTGAAAACCTGTTTTACCAGTCATACAACGAGTTAAAAATAAAACATTGTTTCAAATGAGACAGATCACTAGACTTTTTCATTTACTAGATCTTTTATTTTAGTTTTAAACACTGGTTTTAAATTTGTTAATTTGTTCACTAGACTTACTAATTTACTAGACTTTTTATTATGGTTTCACATTTGTTATTTTATAAAGGCACCAAGATATTAAACATTATCAGGAACATCGGGATTGTAAAAAGTGACAAGAACACCGGGATTGGAAAATTAGCGAGAACATCGGGATGGAAAAAATTACCGGGTTATAAAAATTACCGAGAACACTAGGATAGGAAATTTACCATAAAGACACCGGGAATACCGGAATATAAAAATTACCGTAAACACTGAGATAGGAAAATTACCGGGACCGCCGGGATTAGAAAAATTACCGTGACCACCGGGATAAGATTACCGGGAACACTGGGATAGGAAAGAGGTGCCTGGGATACCGGGATGATTTGTAATATTGCTAATTTACAAAATTATAAATGTATTTTAAGAAAACTTAAAAAAAAAAAATTTATACACCCCACCCGTGCAAGGCCGGGTATAACAGCTAGTTTACTAATATTTAGATAATTTTTTTTTACCAAATGGGGTTATCAAGAAATCCGAGGGAAATCAAATCCAAAGGTTGCACGGTTGGATCTAACAAGAGTAATAATAATAATTTTTAATTTTTTGAGCGCATTGAATTCATACAACGGAAAAAATAGCGTGTTGCCTTGAACATTTTAAAGAAATTAGCATTGATTAACCATTTTTCCCATTTTTAGTAAAAAAAATATTCATTATTTACCTAATCATATCTTTTGCTAAAGAAACGCTTCATTCTCATTAATAATTAGATGCTTTGATCTAATGATAATTGTTATATTATAAAACATGATCCGCAAAATAATATTCTAAATCTAAGTCATTAATTATTGTAATGAATAGTGTCATTTACTTCAGAGTAGAGTGTTAAGAAGATTAGTCTGGTTGGAAGACAACTCAATCAATTTCAGTTTTTCGTTTTTCCTACTAGCTTCATTTCTAATTCACTAGGGACTCCGACTCTTTTTTATCTTGTCACTGACACTTGCTCGAAAAAAGTTATAGCAGAAGATAGAAATTTTGACTACGCTACTTGTCATTAAGAATGCAATTGAATTTTAAAGTTAGTTTGTTGTGAAACTAAGAAGTTTTAACAGTTTAATTCAATTAAATGTAAGCGGTTTGAAAATGGTTAGTTAAAAGCTTGAGTAGAATTCAAAACTCCTCAGAGACAATGAACTTGTCAAAACGGTGTGTCAAAATGGTGGACGATAAAGCAACTAGTCCCTCCCCTTCTGAACTACCTACATAATTTAATATACAATTACAAACTATAGTAATTTTCATTCATAAAAATATTAGAGACAAACGACAAATTAAGTTATGCACTTACGTTTAAAATAAACAAGTTAGATACATAGTTAATTATTACAGATTGTAAATAAAAGTATAATGTGTAACATTAATGCGGCTTTCAGCGTACACTAAGGTATTAATTTACAATGCTTTAACTAACTTATTTAAGTTCTTTAGTTTAAAAATGTATGAGAAACCTAACAAGGATTGGAATTATAAATGTATTTTTCCAAAAGGTAATATCAACCCTAGTCATCAGTTTATAATAGGGTAAATTAATTAACGTTCCAAGATTCCCTTGATTATTAAATTTTGATAATTTGATTCAGGCAGAAACGAATGTAAAGTTTTTACGTCACACAAAGGTTTTTCATGGTTTTATCTTTAAAAAATACTTTGAAACGGAGCGAGACGGAACAACTTTGAAATTAAAAATGTCTTTATAAACTCACAATTCTACAGTAAACTAAGTTACTTTCCACTAAATATTAGAGAAGTTCAGATGAATTGGTTTCTTTTATTTTATTTAATTACAAGTTTATAAGTAATTTAGAGAAAATAGTTTATAATTAGAAAATAATTTAGGAAAAATTAGTGATTCTTAAATTATTATTATAAGGGAGATTGTTAATTTTGACAATGATAAGCAATCATTTGTTACTTAATATGTTTTCTATTTCTAACCTGATTTTCACACTTTTTTAATTAATTTATTCTATTAAAGATTCAAAATAATTTTCTACTTAAAGCATTTATTTTTATGATTGAATAATGTGTACCATTAAAAAATTAATATGATTCAAATGTCTAACTTAAAGAAATTAGATATTAACCTTCCCCTTATACACTCTTATTCCTAAACATTCTTAAAATTTTAACTATTTTATGTTAAAATCCGTGTTTTAATTTTTGTATTTAACTTTAACTGTTGTTTGTTGTAAAAAAAATTATAACTTACCCATGGCTTTGTAAGAACTTAAAGACTAGATTATTCAGTAAGTGTCTTAAGTTAAAAAGAAATATGTTACCCCCGACTCTTGAAAGCAAGTATAAGGATCAATGTCAAAGCTTCCAATGCATAAAAAAGATGAACCACCTAGCTTATCAAACCATAAATCCAGCTTTATATAAAACAAAGGGGAAATAATACCTCATAAGGTCTTCTGGGACAATAATAGCTTTTGACATCCACATACTTGTAACTGCACAAAACCTCTCAAATAATGATATTCTTTGGTTTGCAGTGAGGTGTTACATGTGACGTAGTGTGTCACGTGATACCATAAAAGGCCAAATGTGCGCTATGGGTTATCCAAGAATATGTACATTTGGACTCCATAAACAGAGATATCAAGAGAGACTTTTCAGAAAAAAGTTTAATTTATTTAAATTAGAACATTGTGTTTATTTTTTAACCTATTTAAGTTTTAAAACAAAAATTCAATTTTGAATAGACTAAATCTAAACTATATATGAGCTTAAAAGGTTATTAATTTTTACAACAAAATAAAACATGGATAAATTATGCAAAGGTATAGTCATCTAATTCCAAACCTACATAAAAAGGGACTAAACTGAAAAAATTCTTTCGGATAGTAGGCTAAGACTAAGACTTCTGTAATAAATTGACACCGCTAATGAATGCTTTAACAATGGGAAAAGTACGCTTCCAACAATTTTATAATTTTTTTTATAATTTCCCAAGTGAACCGGAATTTCACATAACCGGCTTATACTCGGTCCAATTAGGATCTATTAAGAGAGAAAAAAGTCTATACTCTACTTTCATTTCAAATAAATGTGGGGGAAAATATGAAAAATCTAGTTCTGTGGATCCTGGCAGACTTTCATGAAAAGAAACGTATGTAAGACAATAAATTATTACGCACTTTTTTTTGTTTAGTAATATTTGTAAGCTACCTGAGGCATATTCCTAAGCAAGACGGCCATATGTTGCATAGGAACAGAAGAAAATCACTAAACAATTAAGTCTTTGAAAAGAGGACTATTTCACCAGTACCTCTGGTTATAGAGAAATATATGAGAAAACGTCAGCTCTCAAGCTTCGCCTCCCGCCATGTACCGGTTTCGTCCTTGTTAGGACTCATCGGCACGGCATAAGAAGACAACGCAAGAGAGCGGAGGGCGAGATTTTAGTCTAGCCGACTATAACGGTCTAGTTAGTCAATTAAGTCTTTTCTTAAAATAACTGTTTTTGTCAAGTTTTTTTGTATGCCTAAAGGGTTAACACAAGTTACCTCAAGAGATTCTCGAATCCAATGGGTGCCAGGTCCGTGATCCTGATGACCTTTGACTTGTCCGCCATGTCGCCGTAGAACATGGCCTCGAAGACGGGGGAGGTCATGGCCAGCAGCACCCTGTGCCCTACGTACTTCTTGGAGGCCGAGGGCGGCCCCACGATGAATGTCACATCGCTCAGCGCCGTATTCTGCAGCAGCGACGAGGTGCGCTGCAGCACTTTCTCGCTCTCCATGACGACTCTTCTACGAAGCCATCACTCTGCAATATGCAATGGAACAAGGCTATTAATTCCACAACCTAGGAAGATTGGTCGCGATTATTGCCGGGGGAGGCTGCCAAGCGAGAAGCGATTTGCCCGGGTTCTCTTTTGCATATTGTGGGGGATGTCCACTAAAAGTGACCTGGATTATTTTGTGCGGCCTAGTTGGGCGCCCGGGCTTGTGGAAGATTTGCATTATTTTCCCGCCAAGGTCGCGGGTTTAATTAATTGCGGCTTCGTGTTTGTCGCTGGTGAATTTTTTTATGAGTTGACGAGGTGGGTGTGGGTTTTGGTGATGATTGGGGTAATTAAGTAGGTAGGGTCTTTTTGGAGAGTACTATAATTTTTCAGAGGTAGATATCATGTTTATGGTTTCATTTCATTAGAGTTAAATTATTTAAGGAATTTAGATGGTAAAACGTTTCTGTCCCTCCCACCTTCTAATTCACCTTTTTATTCTCTGTGCCTCTTTCTTTTGGCCAATCCCGCTATCTTTCTCTTTTTCTCACTCTCATTTTCTCTATATCTTCCTATATAATTCCTCGTTTTCTCCCCCTATTCTACATATACATACTATACGTTCTATTTGCTCTCCCTGTCTCTCTATCTCTCTATTTATTAATTTCTCTATCTCTCACTCTTTATGTCTTCCCTTCCTTTCCCTCCATCCCTCGCTCACCCTTTCTTTATCATTACAGTCTTTTTCTTATATTCCATTTTTGTCTTTCTCTTCCATTCTTTTCGCCTCTTTCTTTTACTCAATTTTTCTATTTTTTCCGTTTTCCAATATCTCCTTTTTTCCTCCACCTTTCTTCCAATCTTATTCTTTCTTCCTCTCTGCTTCCTTTCTAAGGGTCGTGCTAAACTAGCTGCTTGAAGACGTCAAAGCAATAAAAAACTCGTTAAGATATCAAGAGAGAGGAGACTGAGTCTCAATTCCATGCTTTCTCCCCTTTCTTGATCAGCATATTAACGAGTTTTTATTGCTTTGGCGTCTTCAAGCAGCTTAGTTTGCTACGACCCTTATCCTCCCTCTCTTAATTTATGTATCTAAAATCTTACTTTTCTTTCTCTCCATGTAATTCTTTGTGCTCTTTTTGTCTTTCACGCTTTTCTTATTCTAATTATACCCCTTGTATCTATCTCTCCTGTTTCATTTCTCTCTCATTGTACCTCTTTCTTTTCTCAGTAAGATCCCAATGGGTTTAAGAAAGAAGCTAGAAGTTAACACAAAAACTCGTATTTTCCTGTTCGCACACAATGTAGGTACTATAAACTAATTATATTCTTCTGAAAAAGTGCGCAACAAAAAATATTTTACATTTAAGTGCGAATTGATAAGACGTTGCTATTATGTCTTAATACTAGCACAATAACTAAGGCGAGATAAGTTATAGTGTGCCCCATGTATCTTCCTACCCATCTCCGTCAGACTCATTTGTATAGAAATGCTTTTAGAGGAAAAACGCGTAGGTTTTTAATGATGCTGCCAGGGACAATAAGTATGGAGACGTGATTGTTTTAGATCTGATCATATAATTTGGTAGCTGTGGTGAGCTTTATTGATGGTTTCATTTAATTAAATGTTGGGTTCAAGTGCATGTTTAATTTAGATGGGTGGCGTTTTTACGCTCTGAGGCTTGCGTATCAAGATTTGCATTTTTGCCAAGGTCGCAAAAGATAGCAAAGGGGAGTTAATTAGAGTGCTTTGTATCTCTTTGTGTGTTTGCATGTATCACTTTGTGGTTTACATTTTCTATGCATGGATCGGAGGGTGAAAGTGATGTTGGGGATATTAGGGAAAGTAAGTAGGTAAAAGCGTGTTTGCTTTAGAGCTTTAGTGTTGACTATATTTTCGTAATCATAGTAAGCTTTGTTAATGGCTTCATTTAGTTAAACGTTCCACACAATGAGCTTTGTGTGATAGTTCTTCGTGAGGTATGGATACAGTGATTTTACTTACAGTTTATCTGAATAATTTTAGTTAAGGAATAAACTTAATGGGAAAGAAATTAAAAAGATGGTTTTGGGGGTTGCCCTTTTAAATTATGATTGCTTTTTACACAAAATGTACCAGTTTAGTATTAAGAGTAGAATTCTGTTACTCGACTTATTCTGTTTATGACATACTTGTATTGTAAATTAATGAGAAATATAAACCCTTCTGTTATATGAAGATGGAGTCTTCCGGGCTTGTAGGCCGTAGTCTAGAATTAGAAACACCAAACGTTTCGACCCCTTCTACGGGAGTCATCATCAGACTATGATGATGACTCCCGGAGACTGATGATGACTCCCGTAGAAGGGGTCGAAACGTTTGGTGTTTCTAATTCTAGACTACGGCCTACAAGCCCGGAAGACTCCATCTTCATATATAACTCCGGCCGTAGAAGCCTTCGTAATGTTACCTTCTGTTATAATTCTTGTTTGGTAAAGTCGTGAATGCAACAAAGTGCAGTTTTACTTAAAAGCTTTTTCTATATTTTTAAAGTGTGCTTGTTTAAATAGTTGTAAAAAGGCAGGCTGGATGTGATTAGACATAAGTTACTTTTCTATCCTCCATAAAAAAAATTTATTGATATTTCTATGCATCTGATATTTTTTATTACACTTTAAGCTGAAATAAATGGATGTACTAGTACTTTGTGTTTTGAATTCTGCAAAACGCAAAGATAAGTAGAGGTACTTTTTGTTCAAACAGAAACTATTAAATAATTGAAAACATTTTATAAAAAATTTTGCAAATATGATTTTTATTCAAATCTTTTAAACTGAATAAAAATACCAGTTTATTCTTTCAAAATATTACATTTTTGTTTACAAAATCTAATGAATAAAGTAAACATGTAAATTAGATCAAAAATAAATAATATAGAATAATTTACTAAGCTACATATATTAAGTCAGAAAAATAACATGAAAAATTTCGAATCAAAGTAACACGGGGAAATAACTAATTCTGTAATTTACATTCATCTAGTCAATTATAAGAAAATGCATTTTTAGTTTTTGATCCTTTAATGAATCTAAAAATAAACAATACGTTCGAATGCAATATTTTTCTAATGATGAGTTATGTCTTTTTTAATATAATAATCCGATGGTGACAGGATAGTGATAAAAGGTCAACTGTAAATAGTAGTATCTGCATGAAGACTGACCTAATCAACTGACTATTCTAGGACAGTCCCTGCTCCCAAAAGAGAACATTCCAAAATCGTTTGCCTAATAAGCAGCAGCCTCATCGTCCATCTCAGTCACATAGATAATGTGTTGCCAGATTAAACGCTCTTTACATAATAGGCGCTCGTAACTATTATTCCTGCCGAAATAGAAAAAGAAGAGCGACCACAGAGAAATTAGCCTCATATCCCAGAAGGCAAGGCAAATACGACGTAATCGATGGACCCGCCCACCGGTGGAATGATTGACGTAGCGAAAACATTTTTCCTCTCGGACGGTTGGTTGGTCGTTTCTATCATAGCTTGGATTCTAATCACTGCCATTTTGAAAGATGGAATTGGAGGTAAATGAGTGCGCGCTTGTGCGAGAGTTACTGGCGCGATAATGTAATTTTTTATAGAGAAAATGAAGAAAAATTACACATTTGGAAGCACGTTAAGGTAACGCTTAGTTAGAGGGCAAGAAAAAATAGTTTCGAGTGAATCAAATTATGGGGTTGAATAGGAGAATGAAGTATCAATTATAATAAATTATCCTCCACACCAGTATTTTTGGTAAACAAATTTTAGGCAATGGGAACGGTCTAAAACTGGTCCCAAGAAGTCCAGTTCTCTCCGCCTCAAATATAGAAGAGGACCACCTTTATCACTTAAAACCTTTCCACTAGGACAGAATTAACAGGGTGATACTTCATTTACCACGTAACAAAACTGAATGACATTTTAATACTGTTATCTTAGATTCCTACTTTGTTTAAGGCTTAAACTTTAATTTTTTAGCACAATAATATTAAATAATTTATTTAAATCTATATTTATCGACTTTCTGGGATGTCTAACGATTATTTACCCAATAAAAAATATTTAATGTTATTTTTGCTTCGCTTTCTGATCTTTAACAGGTCATTGATAAGGGTCCACAATATATGTTGATATGCGTTCACAAAATTTCAAGGAATTGTTACGGGGTTTCTTGAATTTCAGGGGACAAGGGTAGATTACAACAAGACAAGGTAAGGTAGACAAGGGATTAGAACAAGGGTAGGAATAAGCAGGTCCAAGTATTTTATACAATGGAAACGCGGACCAGTAATTTCTGTTAATGACCAATAAGATAAGTAAAGCACTGGTTTGCAGAACCAGTTGATTTTTTCCCAATTCCCTACGCTGCATATAGTCACGAAAGATATTGCTAACAATTAAGTCAAGGGCTGGGGGGGTCATAGGGGCAATGGCCCCTCCACAAATATTTGAGAAAATTCCACTTTCTTAATGGTAGATAATGTTTGTAGAACCCAGAACAACACACATCAGATACTGGTTGTCCCCAGGGTATTTTGATTAGGAATTTATTGTTAGGAACTGATTGGTTTATTGTTACATTTTTTATTATTTCTGTACAAAAAACAGCTGACAGTCATCAAAAAAGAACTGTACATAGATTACATACCTATATGCACCTTAAAATAGAATAAATTGTTTGCGGATAATTAATAAATAAGTTTTTTTATAATTGAAGAATTATGAAGTAATTTTTAACAAGAGAAAATACTGGGTTCTTGGCTTGTTTTAATCAAACTAATCCTTTGAAATTGCTAATCGATTCCCCCACCACAAATTTACACATTTAAAAAATAAATCTAAAGCTAAATAATGTAATTAAAAGCTTTAATATAAACCCTATAAACAAAATTACTATATTAAAAAGTTCTTACTAAAATTAAAATTACAGATTAATCTTTGCCCAGTGTTCGAATCAAAAATAGATAAATCAAAGGAAACCAGAAATTTTTACAAATGTATTATCTCATTTAAATATTGAAATATTTTAAGTATACTTTTAAAACTTAATTCAAAAATTTATTTTAAGCTTTTACGAAAAAAACATGAAAGTTTAAAATTAAGTTGAATGTAACGTAAAATACAAGTTAAAAAAACGTTGTAATTTTTAGTAAAAAATGCATCCAAAACATTTTTGATTATGATTATTACAAGAGTGAAGATCATGCAGATAAACCAAATTTTTGATTATCAACCTGTTTTGCATATAAAAAAAACACGTTTCTAAAAACTCTTTTCCCAACCGGTATAGGCCCTCGCTAATACTCGCCAAACCTCAAGAAGAGTTCAGAAGAAATTTTAATTTCAGTATTTATAATAATCCAATTTCGGATTATAATAATTCTTAAACTGAAAATCTTGACTTAACAAATTTTAAAAGCGTGTTTAAGTAAAAGTTCGCTTGCTATCGTTGTCACTGTATCCAAGTTTTTTATTGTTAATATTTTTAAACTTAAGAACTTTTTTATTGGAATTCTAGAAAGAATCTGGACAATTGGATGCCAAAAATATTGTTTTGGGACAAATGATCAAAGTTAACATTTAACTTAACAACTTAACTTTTCACAGACCTCAGATATTTTACTACGGCTGTTTTCAGTTTTCTCTAAAAATATTATCCTTAGAAAACAAGAAAAAGTTCAAAATTTTACTTTATTTAACTCAATAAGGTATTTGAAGGTATTAAGGCATTTGAAGGTATAAGCTCAAAAAAAGTTTGGTGGTAAAAAAATATTATATAAATTCTCTCAAGCCTGGGTATGGTCTCATTTTGTTCGTTTCATCTGTAGGAACGTAAATACTGACTCTTTAATGTGATGGAATAATTAGATTTTTAAAGCTTTTAAAAACGTATTAAAATAAAAAAAATAAACATTACATTATCGCCAAACCAAAGCCAAATTTGTAATACCATGTTCATATGTTAATTTTTAAAATGCGAATTACCCGTATTATTTATAAAGATTATGTCCAAACCAGGAAAAATATAATTATAATTGATATATATAAAACATATATAATAATATAATAAAACATATATACATTGATATATAATAAAACATAATTTTAATATATTATAAAAAAATTCAATTTCTTAGTTAGTCTAACTCGATAATTTTTAAATTAAAGATTCCACATTTCCCTTTTTTATGGCAGTTGTAAAAAGTTTAATGAAACTAATGATCCCATCATAAAAGATTGGAAACATTGGAATTACGGTTCTCCGGGATAAATCGAATAAATTAAGGACATCCAAATGCTTTTATCACGAAGGGGTGTCCATGGGTGAAGGACTTGAAAGATTTTTATCTTTTTTTTTAATTTCCTTTCCTTCCTTTCTATCCTTTTTTATATTTTTTGAATATGATAACAGAAAATAGTTAATAAGCTTGGAATCGTTTTCTTAGTTTTTTTGTTTATTTTTAATATTTTAAAGTATACATTTAGAATTGTAAAAGTTTTTAATTGTTTATTTCATGCTCTATAATTTTAAATAAAATATCTGATAGAGCATTAAGAAAATGCCTAAAAGCATGGATTACAATTTCTTTTGTATTAATATGCATGCAAATATAATTGTAACTTGTGTATTTTAAAATATTTTATTCTTTTAAGAAAATTTAACAAATTAATTACCCCACCATATTTTAAAGTCAACATCGAAGTTATGATTCTCCAAGATAAAGTAAAGAAAAGGAGACCATTGCCATACTTTAATCACAAAGCTTTCGGATTAATTAGACCATCCAATTAGTTTGTAATTTTAAAATGAGGAAAACGTTATTAGAAGAAGATAATTATCATTTTAAACAAAACTAATATACATGTCATTATCAATAAGTTAACATTTCATTTAATTATGAATGCAAAGTAATAAGTAAAAAAATTTAAAAATACATCTTTTTTATATGAAAAATTGAAATTAAATGCCTAAAAAATATTAATTTAATACTGATTTGGAACTTTATGATTCTCATCTCATGTCTTATGGAAAGCAAAAGTTTATTACTCTTACTTTTAAGCACATAGCATAAAAGGATCCTATAAATTTTGCTCATAGAAACCTTTAAAAAAAGAAAACTGTTTTCGCTAATGTCGATAACTGGACTTGTTTCGTGCAAACATTTTTCTATTTCTAATTGAATTTTACCGCTGATTCATATTCAGGCACATTTTAAAAATTAGCTTATAGTTTCAATATATCGTTGACAATGTTACGTGTAATTTCAGTATCATTCTTATAATAAATAAGGCATTCACTATTTATCACGTTCAAATTGCAAGAAAATATTGTTATTGTAAGCGCATCTGTCTAATAATATAGAGGAGAGGAGGGTATGGAATACCTTTTATATCTTTTAGAATAACCCTATAGGATTTAAATAAAAATCCACAAAATCATTTTAAGTACATACTATAGGGTAATGAAGTGTTAATGGTGGAATAAAACATTATTTATTTTTCTGTTACGAAAAAAGGTACTTTTAAAAAAGTTAAAAAGGTGGGTAGTATGGAATAGTTGTTTACAACTATTTAAAAACTGATTAGACTTAAGAGATCCTAGTTAATTTTAAATATAAAACAATATTTAAGAAAATCAAACATCTTCCAATAGTTTCGTTTTTGAGTCTATTTATAAAAGTCACAAAGATGATTTACTTTCTATGCTCTATTTAATGGTACAGTGCTCTAGTCTAGAGCATTGAATCCAAATTTCTTCTCATTCATCTTCGGAGAATTTTACGTTACAAGAGATACATTCAGCATCTTTGTTTTTCTGTCCTTTAGTTGATGGCATGAAGTCAATTTCAGATTATACATCAGAATGAACATAGTATTCCATAATACCCATCTTGGATTATGAACTATTTTACTGACTTATAAAAACATATAGCTAAAAAACGACTACAGCATAAGAAACTATTATTCTTTTAGTGTATACATTATGCTTAACAAAAAAATTAAAATCTCATAATAACTATTCCCAAAACACATTTTGTTTTTCAGCGACTGTAACGACAATAATAAAAAATTAACTCTTTATGCACTGCATTTAGGGAGTCTTTCATGGTATTCCCACATGATAGCAGCCCGAGAGATGGCTGAAACTTTGGTATTTCATATTTCCCAAATATTCCATATTACCCTCCTCTCCTCTTCATACTTCTAAGAACATAGAAAATATTTATAATGGCTGACTGCTTTTTATAGAATATCTATCAAACAAGTGTAAGAAAAGTATTAAAGGCATAGAAAAAAACATTATCAACATTGTTTAGTTTTCATAATCCAGTGTGAGTATACCTTCTTTTTATCATTTAAAATAAAATGACAATAGTATTACTGTGAACAGTGGAATTATTTCGAACACCTCCTCCACCCCATAAAAAACAGGAGGCATGAAATTCGAGTGTGAAAAAATATCCCTTATTCCACCCAGTCGGAAGAAATCTAAAAATCAGAAAATAGAAATTTAGTCAAATTGTTAAAAAGAAACCACCATCCTTATTTTTTCTTCACCAAACGGTAAAGATATAAAGTATTATTTTTTAAGGTTTATGTGTATAACATATGAATGGGCGAAAACTCATCTTTAAATTAAGTATTTTTGCCCTGAACTTTATAGAAAAATTTACAGTAATAGAAAATACCTCTGAAACGTGAAATTTTTAAAAAGTTTGGAAGACTTTATTAACGTCTTTAAAATTAACTACTTAAATAATGATTTTTAAATTGCTAAAAATGTTAAATATGTGTGTTTAAATGATAAAATCAACTAATTAAATTATGATTTTAAAAACGTTATTCTATTGTCAAATATTCTAAAAGTTTTGCACTTGCAAAGCTTTAATCTTTTTCATGGTTTTTAAGTTGTTGTTATGTTCTTGTTATCTATTTTAATCTGTTGGGTACGGTATGTGTAATGAGTGTACAACTTTAGTATGTTGTTTACAATTGGTGTGGTGTAGTTATCTAAATGCAATTGTTTTTTTTTCTAAACGATAAGGTGTTTTTTTTTCAATCTGCTCGTTTAAAATAATTAAGAGGTGAAATACTGAATTCCATATAACCAGGCTCTTAAGCTTGAAAGTGCAAGACAAATTTGAACAAATTAAACTATAAAATTGGTAAATGCCTCTTACTATATCATTTTGATTTAAAAAATGTCTAACTTTTAAACAAACTATTTATAAATATTAGTTTACTTCTGTCAGCTTTAGTAAAAGTACTAGCAAATTCATTTAGTTTGCTGTCCTTTTTATGTAAAAACTATCTTGAACAAAACACGAATTACTCTATAAACACAATATCTTTTTTTTAAATAAAAATGCTTGGAATTAAACTTGGAAATTTGTATTTTGGCAAAGAATTTTCTATGATAAACGAAAGTTTTCAAATTTCTAACGATTTTAAGGTATCAACATCTAATATATTTATTTGATTGAAATTCTGACCCTTTTAGTGTTTTTAAACAACTTCTTTATTTATCTCTCATATAAGTTGTGATTATTGTTATAGAAATACTTCCTATATAACTTAAGTAGGCTAACTTTTCAAGTTGGATTTCTGAAAAAGAAAAAACCTTTTTTATATTTAGTATTTTTCCTAACAGGAAAGAAGAAGAGAGGGGAAAAAACACCCCATATACATATTTTTACAATAAGAAATGAATAAGATCCTTATAGTTGCCTTAGTTGTATTTTTCTTGCTATTGTTATAAAATATTTCTATGTTGGTTATCTATTAAAATGTAATCTAACCGATATAATACAAAATTAATAACTGCATAACAGCATATAAGTAATAAATTTATCATACCATCAAATTAAGGTTTATGTTATTTATTTTTCTGAACTGATAATGCGTGTTATTAAAAAATACATACTTAATTTACTAATAAATCAACAGCAATTACTGTTTTACATATATGCAAAATTGAGTTTTTTTATTAAACAAATACTTCTCCTAACACGACAGTCTATTCATGTGTTGACCCTAATTTTGTGTTAAACGTCAATTGACATGCATAATGTTAACATGCCAATGTTGACACTGTCAAAGGGAATGGAGATACATTTATGAACCATATCTTGGGCTCATCGTAAATAAGAATTTAAAAAAATTCCATGAATCTAATAACAAACACGAAACGAAATTATCCGCATCAATATATGTGTCAATGGATCTCCTACAGGAAGTACCGAAAGTTCTAGAACACATACATGATTTCAAAACCATTTTAATTTGATTTTTATGAATATCCTAATTGAAACTTAAACGTCTTCTCACCTGTTTTCAAAAGAAATCCCAGACTTTGGAAAGGTCACACACACAGCCCCCTGAGTTCCCCCAGGGCTGACGGCAGAAAAAGTGGACCACGGGCCGCCCTAAGGTGTAGCGGTAAGCCCTCACACATCACTGGCCATGCTTGCAACGCCTCGTGGTCAAGCTGGTCAGCGCGGGGGCTGACAGAAGAGTAAAGCGCCCCCTGGGAACCTCAACAGATCGCTCCATGTGATGTCGTTTTGTTGATGTTTCGGAAGGGAGTAAGTATTTTTTTTCGATGCCTTTGTCACTATCTTAGTTGACAATGAATTTGATATGATGCAACAAGGATAAAGTCAGACCCCGAGTTTGTGGAAAAGTTATTAGGGAAATGTATGATAATTGAACCTTTTATATTTGAGTGTGAAATATACAGGGTGTTTCAGATATATGTTTCATAACATCTAGGGTGGATAGTAGACACCTAGACGGGTCAGAATCTCATAGGACTTCTCATTTCTAGTCTAGAAAACTGTTTGCTCACGCAAAAAAACAAACTTTAACAGGATTTTAAGCGTTTAATGTTGATTGTATTTACGTGAAATTTTGGACTTAAGGGTTTTCAACTATGATCTTTCAGATTATCAAATCGAAAGAAATGATTTCGAAATACAAAATAAGCAGAGTTTTCACATTTTTTTGAGGTTTTTTTTAACTTTTTTCATAATAAAACAAATTTTAAAGTGAAAACTTTTATGATAATTTTAAAGATAATATCAAAACACAAAATTTGAGACCATAACTAAATTTTTACCAATAGTAGTTCTTCTACAAAAAAAATTTTTCAATAATTTTTTGGGAAAGTCGCTCCAATTTAACTCCCTGGGATTTGGTCTGGGACCCCCAAATCTTATGTGATTCTAACTCGTCTAGGTGTCTAATATCCCCCTAGAAGTTATGAAACACTTATCTGAAACACCCTGTATAATACTTCTGTCGTGTAATAATTAAGAAATATACTATTATTATGTAGTCCAGTAACTTGGTAGTTTTTTCAGGAAAAAAATACAGAAGTTTTTTTCTCGACGGTTTTATATGTTTTCGAGGGTGCTGAATCCGAATCTGAACTTTGCATACAAAATTTCGAATGGCATTTTGGTGAAAATTTGAAAAAACCCTGAAATTTCACCTCATTTTTTGGTTTTTGGTTTGTAGAACGGAAAGTATGGGTTTCTCGTGAAAATGTTAAATACAAAAAGTAAAGATAATGAAACAAGCTACAAAATTGTCACTTACAACTTTTTTGTCAGACTAATAGTTCGGCCGCTAGAGCGCGTTGAAAATAGGGCAAAATTTGCTCCTGCGGGTAAAAATCCAGAAAATCGAACTTTCATCTAAAAAATAAAGTATTTTTTTAAATAATGTACTTTAAAAACTAGTTTTATAATGTTTCACATGAAATAAACCATCTATTTAGTCTATTAATTAGTATTTAAATGCATTTTTTTCATCAATTTTCCTTAAGAACGCAGTTTCAATAGAAGACAATAGTGTAATGATAAGTCGCTTGTTGAAGAAAACATACAGAAGTTTTTTCTCAACCGTTTTATATGTTTTCGAGGGTGCTGAATCCAAATTTGAACTTTGCATACAAAATTTCGAATGGCATTTTGGTGAAAATTCGAAAAAACGCTAAAATTTCACCCCATTTTTTGGATTTTTGCTTGTAGAACGGAAAGTATGGGTTTCTCGTGAAAATGTTACGAATAAAAAATAAAGATGATAAAACAAGCTATAAAATTGTCAATTACAATTATTTTGTCCGACTAATAGTTTGGCCACTAGAGCGCGTTGAAAAAAGGGCAAAATTTACCCTGGCGGTGGAAAAATCCAGAAAATGACCCTTATATTCCTAAAAAAGTATATTTCGATTTAGATAACTAAGAAAACTACATTTATAATTTCTTACATGATATGATCCTACTATTTATCTCAAATATTATTTATTCAATGAATGTTCTTTAGGAATTCCCTCCCAAACACGCAGGTTTTTTAGACAGAAAAATCCAGTTGCTATTTTCTTTTTTTGTCCTAGGCACCAATTCCCAATGAAAACTTTTGTTAAGCATTAAAAGTTAATTTTTTATCTACTACACTCATTGCTTTTTATATTATCCTCTCCTGCTCACAAACTTATAAAATCTATGAATAATTTTCCTTTCTAGAAAACTATAATTTTCTGTTGTACATTATAAAAACTCCTGGCATGATTATTAGTAATGATGCCAAAATTCACAATAACTTCTTAACACGTGCAATTATAATATTTATTTATCAGTTTCTACACCCAGGAACGTGAATCCCATTGATTTGTTGGGGATGAAATTAAGCATAACTTGGTTATATAAAATTACATGGTCACAGAAAATTATACTAAGGGGCCATCCATAAATTACGTGAGGTCAAAAAGGGGGGGGTTTGGAAAAATCTCACCAAATCTCACCAGGGGGGAGGGGGAGTCGATTAAAATCTCACGTCAACTGTTTAAGTTAGAAATTATACGATTTTCTTCTTTTTTAAGTAAGATAAAGGAATTTTAATAAGGAAGGAGAATAATTATTTTAAAAGATTGTAGGGAAATCTCACTTGAGGGGAGGGGGGGTCCAGCAAAATCTCACTAAATCTCACCAAGGGGGGAGGGGGGTCCAGATTTTAGAAAAACACCTCACGCGCAATTTATGGATGTCCCCTAACATATTCTTTAAAGTGATGAATTTTATGGTTTTCTCCATTCGGGAATGGGGTATTATAATTATAAAATTAATAAGTAAGAAATTAGTAAGAAATTATAAAAGTAGTTTTTCTTAGTTATATCTAAATCAAACTACGACTTTTTTAGGAATATATGGGTCATTTTCTGGATTTTTCCACCGCAAGGGCGAATTTTGCCCTTTTTTCAATGCGCTCTAGTGGCCAAACTATTAGTCGGACAAAATAATTGTAATTGACAATTTTATAGCTTGTTTTATCATCTTTATTTTTTATGCTTAACATTTTCACGAGAAACCCATACTTTCCGTTCTACAAACCAAAAACCAAAAAATGAGGTGAAATTTCAGGGTTTTTTCAAATTTTCACCAAAATGCCATTCGAAATTTTGTATGCAAAGTTCAGATTTGGATTCAGCACCCTCGAAAACATATAACACCGTCGAGAAAAAAACTTCTGTATTTTTTTCCTGAAACACCCTATTTTTGACACCAAGTTACTGGACTAATGGTTTTTCAATAATTAGGTTCTGAATGCATTTATAATTTTATCAAGACTTTCCAGTACCTTCCAAACATCCTAATTCCCTAAAATAAGAGTAGGCTAAGGTTTATTAAGAAATATTTTAATAACAATATAGCTTCAAGTTCCCTATGTCAGGGAAGGTGTTTTACTTTTTTACTTTCTAAGAAAAATATTTTAATACATCGGATTTCGGGAGCTTTCAATTAAAACTATTTCAAGTTTACCCTCTCGTCGAGAAGCTAGACTTCAAATAATTTTAAATTCTCGTACAATTAGTTCTCGATATAATGGATAAATCTATGAATTTTCTTCTTGAATAAAAATATAAAATAATTTTTCCTTATGGTTTTGTAGGATTTGAAGAATGATGAATCAAGTGAAGTGATTTTCCAGAAGTTAAAAATGAAAGACACTGAAAAATTTCTCAAAAATTTATTTCTTGCTAACAAAAACAAGATCTTCTCTCTGATTCTGCAGGGTGTCTCTATCACCAAAGTTGACCAAAACTGTTCTCAGAAAGATTCCTTAACCTGTCTTCTCCAAGCTAGATAGTAGCATGTTCATCAGGGTGTTTCAAAGGCACTGTCTATTTGGACGGCCTTTTTTCAACTAAACTCTACTCCAATTTCCACGGCCCGGCGTTCCATTGGTTCTATCACTAAGCGCCAAGACTGCTACGTAACCACGAGACCTACAGCGCATGCGCCACCGGCCGTTTGGGCCGTCCAAATAGACACTTCGTGTTTCAAAACCAAAATTCATCAAAACTGCTCAGAAACATTCCTAATTAAAAGGCACAGAGTAGCGTGTTGGAGGGGAACAAAGCCCACACGTTCGTGTGCGAGATCCCCGACTCCCTCTGTCCTCCCGGCCCTGAAAGAGAAACATACTCACTCCTCAGCTCTTCATCTGTCTTGATCATTCTTCTCGGAGGCAGAGAGTAGCGTGTTAGCGAGGAACATAGCCCACACGTCCGTGAGCGAGATCCCCGACTCCCTCTGTCCTCCTGGCCCTGAAAGATAAATATACTTACTCCTCAGCTCTTCATCTGTCTTGATCATTCTTCTCGGAGGCAGAGAGTAGCGTGTTAGCGAGGAACATAGCCCACACGTCCGTGAGCGAGATCCCCGACTCCCTCTGTCCTCCTGGCCCTGAAAGAGAAATATACTCACTCCTCAGCTCTTCATCTGTCTTGATCATTCTTCTCGGACGCAGAGAGTAGCATGTTAGCAAGGAACATAGCCCACACGTCCGTGAGCGAGATATCCGACTCCCTCTGTCCTCCTGGCCCTGAATACGGGGCGTGTTAGCGGGGAACAATGCCCATACGCCCGTGAGTGAGATCCCATACTCCCTCTGTCCTCCTGGCCCTGAAAGAGAAACATACTCACTCCTCAGCTCTTCATCTGTCTTGATCATTCTTCTCGGAGGCAGAGAGTAGCGTGTTAGCGGGGAACATAGCCCACACCTTTGTGAGTGAGATCCCCGACTCCCTCTGTCCTTCTGGCCCTAAAAAGAGAAACATACTCACTCCTCAGCCACGTCCGTGAGCGAGATCCCCGACTCCCTCTGTCCTCCTGGCCCTGAAAGAGAAACATACTCACTCCTCAGCTCTTCATCTGTCTTGATCATTCTTCTCGGAGGCAGAGAGTAGCGTGTTAGCGGGGAACATAGCCCACACGTCCGTGAGCGAGATCCCAGACTCCCTCTGTCCTCCTGGCCCTGAAAGAGAAACATACTCACTCCTCAGCTCTTCATCTGTCTTGATCATTCTTCTCGGAGGCAGAGAGTAGCGTGTTAGCGGGGAACATAGGCCACACGTCCGTGAGCGAGATCCCCGACTCCCTCTGTCCTCCTGGCCCTGAAAGAGAAACATACTCACTCCTCAGCTCTTCATCTGTCTTGATCATTCTTCTCGCAGGCAGAGAGTAGCGTGTTAGCGGGGAACATAGCCCACACGTCCGTGAGCGAGATCCCCGACTCCCTCTGTCTTCCTGGCCTTGAAAGAGAAACATACTCACTCCTCAGCTCTTCATGTGTCTTGATCATTCTTCTCGGAGGTAGTGAGTAGCGTGTTAGCGGGGAACATAGCCCACACGTCCGTGAGCGAGATATCCGACTCCCTCTGTCCTCCTGGCCCTGAAAACGGGGCGTGTTAGCGGGGAACAATGCCCATACGCCCGTGAGTGAGATCCCATACTCCCTCTGTCCTCCTGGCCTTGAAAGAGAAACATACTCACTCCTCAGCTCTTCATCTGTCTTGATCATTCTTCTCGGAGGCAGAGAGTAGCGTGTTAGCGGGGAACATAGCCCACACGTCCGTGAGCGAGATCCCCGACTCCCTCTGTCCTCCTGGCCCTGAAAGAGAAATATACTCACTCCTCAGCTCTTCATGTGTCTTGATCATTCTTCTCGGAGGTAGTGAGTAGCGTGTTAGCGGGGAACATAGCCCACACGTCCGTGAGCGAGATATCTGACTCCCTCTGTCCTCCTGGCCCTGAAAACGGGGCGTGTTAGCGGGGAACAATGCCCATACGCCCGTGAGTGAGATCCCATACTCCCTCTGTCCTCCTGGCCCTGAAAGAGAAACATACTCACTCCTCAGCTCTTCGTCTGTCTTGATCATTCTTCTCGGAGGCAGAGAGTAGCGTGTTAGCGGGGAACATAGCCCACACGTCCGTGAGCGAGATCCCCGACTCCCTCTGTCTTCCTGGCCTTGAAAGAGAAACATACTCACTCCTCAGCTCTTCATGTGTCTTGATCATTCTTCTCGGAGGTAGTGAGTAGCGTGTTAGCGGGGAACATAGCCCACACGTCCGTGAGCGAGATATCCGACTCCCTCTGTCCTCCTGGCCCTGAAAACGGGGCGTGTTAGCGGGGAACAATGCCCATACGCCCGTGAGTGAGATCCCATACTCCCTCTGTCCTCCTGGCCTTGAAAGAGAAACATACTCACTCCTCAGCTCTTCATCTGTCTTGATCATTCTTCTCGGAGGCAGAGAGTAGCGTGTTAGCGGGGAACATAGCCCACACGTCCGTGAGCGAGATCCCCGACTCCCTCTGTCCTCCTGGCCCTGAAAGAGAAATATACTCACTCCTCAGCTCTTCATGTGTCTTGATCATTCTTCTCGGAGGTAGTGAGTAGCGTGTTAGCGGGGAACATAGCCCACACGTCCGTGAGCGAGATATCTGACTCCCTCTGTCCTCCTGGCCCTGAAAACGGGGCGTGTTAGCGGGGAACAATGCCCATACGCCCGTGAGTGAGATCCCATACTCCCTCTGTCCTCCTGGCCCTGAAAGAGAAACATACTCACTCCTCAGCTCTTCGTCTGTCTTGATCATTCTTCTCGGAGGCAGAGAGTAGCGTGTTAGCGGGGAACATAGCCCACACGTCCGTGAGCGAGATACCCGACTCCCTCTGTCCTCCTGGCCCTGAAAGAGAAACATACTCACTCCTCAGCTCTTCATGTGTCTTGATCATTCTTCTCGGAGGTAGAGAGTAGCGTGTTAGCGGGGAACATAGCCCACACGTCCGTGAGCGAGTAGTGGGGAACATAGCCCACACGTCCGTGAGCGAGATCCCCGACTCCCTCTGTCCTCCTGGCCCTGAAAGAGAAACATACTCACTCCTCAGCTCTTCATGTGTCTTGATCATTCTTCGCGGAGGCAGAGAGTAGCGTTTTAGCGGGGAACATACTGAAGGCAGTGGCGTAGCCAGGATTTTCCTTTTGGGGGGGGGTCCAATGCGAAAAATTTACCATTGGATATAAAATAAAAGTTTCTACAATTAGTGAAATAAATTTATAATTTTCACATGGGTTTTAATTTCTTCTCTTTGTTTATTAATATGGTTAATAATTAGTGTAATAATTACGATTAAGTAGTATTACTTTGGTTTTCAGTAGCTCCATTTTAAGGAGGGGGGTTTGGGGGTTCACCCCCAGAAAATTTTTGGAAATTTGATTTTTAAAAGGAGTTTTTTACTTCATTTATGAGGTAATAACCGAGGAGCACCGCTCCTTGTAAGCCAGATAATTTTTAAGGAAAAAAAATAGGGAGGGCTAAAAATTTTGAAAATCAAATTGAATCTTCTCAACGAATATAATATTAAACAGGTTGAAAATAATCGTGTTCCAATTACCTGAAGGGGGGTTTGGGGGACCTCCCCCAGAAAATTTTTGGAAATTCAAGTCTAAAAAGCAGGTTTTCAACTCGTTTGGTAAACCTAATCCGAATTTTGAACATTATATTTTCAGGAATTTATTATTTGCTAGGAGTTTTGTATTTTGACCAACTCATCATAAAAAAAGTTGTTTTTAATAAAGTTCCAAGTCCCAAGGGGGGTCAGGGGGTACTCCCCCAAAATCTGTTTGGAAATTTGACCCTAAAAACAGGGTATGGTTTACTCGTTTAGTACCCATCGCCCCCTCCCCTTATATCGTCCCTCAATTAATACGTTTGTTATAGGGAAACCGGGGGTTCCCCGGAAAATTTTAGATTTTAACATGCAAAAAAGGTGGTTTATAGACACTTTTAAGGGACATAGACGCCCTCTTTTGAGTAGGTACAGGAATATTTAACGCCTAAAAAAGGGTTCAAAAATTTTGGGTCGGGCCCATGGGGGGGGGGTCCGGACCCGGGGACCCCCCCCTTCGCTACGCCCCTGACTGAAGGAGAAAAGGGCGGAATTCTGCCTGTGTTTTGAGCTATTACAATCGCTTTGATGGTTTTAGGGATAATAGTTTTCTTGGAGCATAGTTCTCACGTTCATCGGCAAGATCATCAACTGTTTTTTTCTCTATAACAAGAGACAGAATTTGCTTTTCTTTCGTTTTAGTAGAGTAAAGAGTGGTGTGTGCATAAGCTCTTTTCTTGAAGGGGTAAATATAACTTTTGTGGATAGGGTTTTTTTAAACAGATTTCCTTCTTTTATACCTTTGCAGTAAATTTGAATATTTATCTTTTAAGGGCCGTATTCAGAAACTTTAACACGAGATGAGAACGAGATGGAAACGTTGTAAAATCTCACGTAACGATCACGAAACGATAAATTGGAAATGGTCGTTCAAGAGCACCCGTCTCTTCAAAAGCGAGAAATTTAGCTGACTCTGATTGGCTGAAAAAAAAATCTCGTCTTGGTCTGCTTGGTGAAGTAGGAGATTTTATCCAATGAGGGAAAGGATCGGAAACTCCCGTTAGTGTTTCGGGAAAATATCGTTTCAAATTCATCGTTTCCATAACGTTCTCGTTTCCATCTCGTTCTCATCTCGTTTCCATCTCGTGTTAAAGTTTCTGAATACGGCCCTTATTCCCAAAGCGAGACATTTTTGAAAAAATTTTGTGTCATTTTATCTATACATGTTTAATGTTTGAATATGGTTTTAATACTTTCTCTTATATTTCTATTAATTTATCCTTGATTTTTCTTGTATGAAAATTCCTTTTTTTATTTTTTACCTATTGATTATAGCCTAGTTTTAATTTTTACCTTTACTTTAATGATAAAAAATTCTCCTTTAAATATTATTCTTTGTAATTTTTTTATATACTTATACTTGAGAAGTCCCTATTTAATTCTTCTGATGCCTAACCGAAATCAATTATAAAAATGATTTTGATCCTTTTTTAATTTTAAACTCCTACAAAATCCATTTTCCTTTTAATACGGATGATTGTTTTAATGACTTTTTTAACACAGATGATGATTTTCTAAGACAGTTAAATGTACATCTTTGTAAAGCACATAATTATTTTAAAGAAATGTAGTTTTCTAATTTAATGAAAATATTTTTATTTTATTTTGAATATGAACTTTTCTTACAAAATCTGCCAATTATTATATTGGATGTTTTACCCATGCGGAAAAGTTTGTTTTATTTACGCAAAGTAAAATATTCTTATACATTCGAAAATTGAATTTTTGGAAGGGGATAGCAAAGGTAGTTTAAGGATTTCAAGTTTAAGATAAAATCCCTATTATTATATTTGAATAAGAAATGTGCATCTAAAATGGACCTGAGGTCAACTATGCATTCATATTTGTAGAATATATTGAAGTTATTATTCCAGTTATATTTATTCAAACACAGCTAATAATTCAAATATACTCCTTCGCGCAGGCATCTAATGAAACTTTTTTGGACATGACATGTTATCACTTTCAGGTAATTTAAAATTAGAAATTAAAAAACCTCTTTAAGTGTCTCACGGTGCCCTAATAGTGTCCCAATTTGGGACAGTTTCAATAATAGTATAAATGTTGCTTTGAAACATGAAATTAGCAGTGAAAAGCAACGTTTAATAATATTAAAATGGAAGTCAACCATATTTTACATTCAAAAGTGTTCACTGATTTCTTCATTTTTTAAATCACTGATTTTTTGGGGGTCCTTCCAGATATACTTTTTGCCTCTATTTCTAAATTATGATCCTCGAAATTCTTAAATTCTTAATTTAAAAAAAACTTCACTTCTAAGAGTTTTGTGGTACCTTAGGACACGTCCCCAGTTGCCCCACTTGAGGCCTGATAATAACAATTTTCATACACAACTTAATAACAATTTATGTATCAGCATAATTATGATTGGAAAAGTAATCTTTTATATTTAAAAAAATGCTTTTACTCTATAAGTTATTGTAACTTTGCATCACGCAAAACCAGGAAATTGATGTAAATAATTATCCAGACACACCAAAGATTCTAAAACACGATAAAGTGTAGATTTTAGTTTAATTTATTCTAGAAAGACGAGATCATAACTATAAAATTGCGTCTGAAAAGTGTTTTAGGTGCGCCATGTCCCAAGGGGGTGCCCCACTTTTCACTATATGGGTCATTCCAAATTTACTTGCAGATTTTAGCGTTTTTACAAGAGAAATTTTTTCTCATATTTTGATAAAATTTTGTCTTGTATTAATTCTTAAGATCTAAACTTTATGAAACACAGCTGCCGCAAAAAACAGTTAAATTTAAAATATAATTATATAATCTATGTTACTTATCCTGTAACCTCTTTTACAAATATATCGTAACAGAGGTTACATTTTGGAAGTAAAAAAATATTTTTTTAAGTCAACCTAAAATCACAACTAATTGTGAGAGGAACAATAAGTTTACTAGTTTTATTTGTCACAGTTCTAAAATCTATTTTCAAAGTGCTTAAAATTTAGTATCAGAGGTTACATGAAGAAAAAATACGCACCATAGAAAAATACAAAGGCTCCACTGAGGTCTGTTGTTTATTTTTAATTCTTCAAAATGGCTAATGGAGCTTCTTGTTCCCCCATTACCTGTATTTTAGCACTGCTGAGATCTTTTGGAAAATTTAGAAGTATTTTAAACTAAGAAACAGATATTACGTAACAGTGGCTACAAAAGTCCGGGACAAACTTGTTTAAGTATAATATGCGTGTAAATTTTTTTTTCGAAAATATTCCAGGGATATTGTATATTGATAAGAATATTGTCTTGGCTGTTATGCCAAAATAGTTTTTTAAACCAATAAAAACATTTAATGGTAAAATAAACATATCTTTAAGGAACTTCATTCGGGACGGCCAAAACCACAATTTTTAATTGTTTTTGCTATTCTTTTTTAATAAAAAATATTCATTTTATTATAGCCAATTTCTTTTTCAAGCTAAAATATTTTACAAGCCTTTGCAAAATAATTTCGAACTCATAGATTAAAATGTTTAACTAGATCAATAACTGTTTAGTTTATTGTTAAAAATCATAAAAGTTTGTCGATATTTGAACATATGGCGCTCAAAAGTGATTGGCGATATTTAGCGGGAACATTAACGGAATTGAACCAAAAATTCTTACGTTTCGTGATATATTCGGGAGTAAGTTTGGATGACCCATTTCTAAAAATTCACTTCTTGAAGATATTTTTTAAAAGCAAAAATATTAGTACTCACTTTGCCTTTTACTTCCAGTATGTACATTGTACATACTGATGCAAACATAACCATCGTCTTTTGCCAAAGAAACAAGAATTTTGGAGAGATGGTGCTGTGAGATGCTTTACTTTAAAAAGCGGAGACAGAACTGACCAAAACTTAGCTGTAATCTTGAATATGATTAAAATTCATTGTTATTGCATAAATTTAATTGTTTCATTTTCAACAGTACAATAATATTACATTGTTCTTGTTGCAGGAATGGGCAATGAGGAAGTTTCATATTTTTTTTTATTTTTTAAATCGATCCTACCTTACGAGAAAACCCTAAAACCGAAATATTTTTTAATTCTGATCATTATTTATTTTTTTATTGCGGCTTAAAGTTTGCGCTCTGGAAAAGGCGGGAAAAACAGCGATTTATGTCACTCGGCATGTCAAAACGACTACAATTCGCATCTCCTCCTAAACTACGCAGCCGGCGTAGACAAAACTCGGTATATAGACGTATCCCGAGGCGAGGACGATCACTACCAAGTTTTCCAAGTTCGAAAATCGAATATTTACAAATAATTAACGATTTTATGGCTAAAAACGCTTATTTCTCCATTTCTCTACTAGAGTGGATCTGCTTGACTCACTATTTTAAATATGAAAACATCAGGATTAAATATTTTTAATAAGAAAAGCTCTATAATTGCCAATTTAAAAGTTAAATCAGCTATGAAAACACCAAAATAAAATAAAATAATTAATTTTAAAACATTTCATTCTTATATTTTAAGATTTTCCACCTGAAAATTCAAATATTTATGGAAAATGTATTATTGAATATTTTTTATTAAGTGGGACTAATCCCCATCTGGTCTAATGAAAATAGACCAGATCCATGAGGTCATAAAGACCTTTTATTTTAATAATGAATAAACATCAACAATGTCTTTTGTTTAGTGTCGAGTGACGTCAAATTTGATTTTTGAGCGTTTGCGATTGCATCATTTGTTTACGACTTTTTTCAACTTTTATTTCTTCTATATCTCAGTAAATAAATTTTTGAGGAAAATTTGGATTGCAGATTTGGATTTTTCACATCTTATATTGTATTAATATACCCCAAAATCGAAAATTTAAAAAGTATGAAACTTCCTCATTCCAGCATTTTTTTATTCGATAGAGGTACCCTAGAGCGGAATATAAGCGCAAAAATTGTTTTAATTACGACGATTACTTATTTTTTTATGTAATTTCAAAGTTTGACTTTAAGAAAGGGCGTTAAAATGTCAAATTTCAAAATATGACATACTTACATCCTATACATTGATTTTAAACAATGTTTTAATTTATTTGATTTTCCGGGATAGATGGCCGTGTTTGAATGGAATTTCCAAACGTTTCGCTCTCAGCTTCGGAGAGCATCCTCAGTGGCAAAAAATCAACTGATAAAAATTGAAAATAAAAAACAAATACCAAACAATTACAGCGTGAATGCTAACGTGGAATGAAAATGAGATCAGATACTGTAAGAATTTTGTATTATTTACTAGTAGTAGTGACTTGTAAACCGGGCACTACGGGCAAAAGCCAAGCTGTTGCTCGCACGCATTGTTATCTCGCACGATGTATTATTTCTATTTTTCTTTAGTTTTAAATTTTAGTTTAAGTTCTGAAGGGAGTTTTGAACTGGAAGGCCAGATTGGCATACTGTAGTTTTGATGCCGTCTTTATCTCTCTCTCCTGATGTATTTATGTTAACCTAGATTTTATATCTTCATCTAAATAAATTTATTTTCGTTAAAAGAATCTATTATTTTTTACTGGCGCAGTCTGGTAGGATGGAGAGAGAGATGACCATGAATCAGTACCGGTGTTCACCCGAACACGTTGTTAGTTGTGCCACCCGGCACTGAGGGAGAAGCCGCCCGGCTTAAAGTATTCGTCGCCCTGACGAAGGAGCAGAGGCCATCCGGCCCGAGTATTAAGGAGTGTCCGCCAGGGACAAGAGGTGTGCCATCCCGGCACTTAAAGAGAGGTTATCGAGCCTGTATTCGTCACCCTGACGAGGGAGCAGAGAGGCCATCCGGCCAGAGTTTAAGGAGTGTCCGCCAGGGACAAGAGGTGTGCCATCCCGGCACTTAAAGAGAGGTTATCGAGCCTGTATTCGTCACCCTGACGAGGGAGCAGAGAGGCCATCCGGCCAGAGTTTAAGGAGTGTCCGCCAGGGACAAGAGGTGTGCCATCCCGGCACTTAAAGAGAGGTTATCGAGCCTGTATTCGTCACCCTGACGAGGGAGCAGAGAGGCCATCCGGCCAGAGTTTAAGGAGTGTCCGCCAGGGACAAGAGGTGTGCCATCCCGGCACTTAAAGAGAGGTTATCGAGCCTGTATTCGTCACCCTGACGAGGGAGCAGAGAGGCCATCCGGCCAGAGTTTAAGGAGTGTCCGCCACGGACAAGAGGTGTGCCATCCCGGCACTTAAAGAGAGGCTATCGAGCCTGTATTCGTCACCCTGACGAGGGAGCAGAGAGGCCATCCGGCCAGAGTTTAAGGAGTGTCCGCCACGGACAAGAGGTGTGCCATCCCGGCACTTAAAGAGAGGTTTCCAGATTGAAGCATACGCCGTTATAGGCAAGGTGAGTGCCACCTCGGCACCAAAGAAAGTCACGCCGGACAGTTATCGAACGGAGGTCAGCTCTGGGGCATCCGCCCGAAGAACTTCTTACCGTTCTTAGTCGAGGACTTTCAGATAAGCGTTCTCTATAATATATTTTTGTTATTGTTCATTTTACAAATTTTTTATTGTTGTCAAAAGTATTTAAATCTTTCTAAATTGCTAGTTTTAATTGATTGTTGGGTTACTATTGAGATTCGGGTTGTTGGGAACCATGGCTTTTCTCTACTCGCATAGGAAAGAGGATTTAGTGAGTCTCGCTAGAGAGTTGGGAGTGGATCCTGGCCCGCATCCAATAATCGTAAAATTGAAGAAATTAATTACTTCAAGCTTGGACTACGAGGAAAAGGAGACAGAAGTAATTCTATTAACAATTGTGAAGCAGCGACTGGAGAGGGAGAAAAGGGAGCGCGAGGAAAAGAAGGAGGAAAGGGAGCGCGAGGAAAAGAAGAAGAAAAAGGACCATGAGGAGAAGAAGGAGGGAAGGGAGCGTGAGGAGAAAGAGAAAAGGGAGCGCGAGGAGAAGGAAAGGGAGCGCGAGGAAAAGGAGGAGGAAAGGGAGTATCAGAAAAAGAAGGAGGAACGAGAGGCCAATGAGAGGCGCGAAGAGCAACTTAGAATTTTCGAGTTAGAAAAACTTCGGTTAGAAGTTTATATTCGGAAGAAGCGGGGTATTCTGGGTAACCGAACGGAGTTGGTTTTCAGTCCAAGACACGAGGAAACCCCTTTTACAGTTCAAGCAGGAGAAGTTGGAGTAGAAAAAGAAGAAATTGAAACAGAGGAAGTTGGAGTAGAAGAAGCTGAAGCGGAGGAAGTTGAAATAGAAGAAGCTGGAGCAGAGGAAGTTAGAATAGGAAGAGATGAAGCAGAAGAAGTTGGAAGAGAAAAAGCTGAAGCAGAAGAAGTTGGAATAGTGGAAGCGGAAGCAGATGAAGTTGGAATAGAAAAAGTTCAAGCAGAGGAAGTTGGAGTAGAAAAAGAAGAAGTTGAGGCAGAGGAAGGTGGAGTAGAAAAAGAAGTTGAAACAGAGGAAATAGAAATAGAAGAAACTGAAGCAGAGGAAGTTGGAATAGGAGAAGTTGAAGCAAAGGAAGTTGAAATAGAAGGAGCTGAAGAAGAGGAAGTTGGAATAGAAGATGAAGCAGGAAAGTCTGGAGCTAAGTTCAAGGAGGTGGAAACAGATGACGAAGAAACCAAAGCTAATGATGATGATGAATGTTACTCTGAAGAAGAAGAGGCCCGTGGGAAGAAATGCAGGAAAGCTGCTCCAAAGGGTGAAGATGAGATATCAGCTGAAACACCCACCAGTAGAAGAAACAAACTGATGGCAGTTCCTAAATATTTTGAGGGCTCTAGATTTGAAGATGATGTTCGCTCCGAAGTGGATCAGCACTCTGAGAAGGACAACTACGATCCGGAGGAAAAGGCCACGGTAGATGAAGAAACGGATGAACAATGGTGTTTTAAAGGGGGAACACCACCATTAGGGTATCAGTTATGGGAATTGATTAGGAACTGATTATTGGACAGTTTTTATTTCCTTGTATTTTTTTATTTTGGTATCCAAATTTGTATAATGGTATTTTTTTGTCTGTTTATATTTAAAAATTTAATATGAATTGTCATTCATGTAATGTGCCTCAAGGCATCTGTCTTTATGTATAATTTTAAGTTTTCTAGTTTGTTGTGGGTTGCAAGTCACCTTTGATTAATGCTTAGGAAAATTTTGTTGTAGCCCACTGTCACTCCTGTGACGATTGTGCTTCTTTTGGGGGGACTTGTAAGAATTTTGTATTATTTACTAGTAGTAGTGACTTGTAAACCGGGCACTACGGGCAAAAGCCAAGCTGTTGCTCGCACGCATTGTTATCTCGCACGATGTATTATTTCTATTTTTCTTTAGTTTTAAATTTTAGTTTAAGTTCTGAAGGGAGTTTTGAACTGGAAGGCCAGATTGGCATACTGTAGTTTTGATTTCGACTGTCTCTCTCCCTCCTGGTATATTTATGTTAACCTAAATTTTTATCTTCATCTAAATAAATTTATTTTCGTTAAAAGAACCTATATTATTTTTTACTGATACTAATACTATTGTTGTGCTGGCTTTATCCCGCATTTCTTAAGTGCCGGGTGCCAGACGCTCGGAATGGAAACACCCTCCTCTTTTCTATTGAAATTATTCTTGTGTTTGAAAATTTCTATTGCTTCTCTTATTAATCGGATGGATTGATGGTTGGTTGTTGCCAGGATTTCGGTGTTATTAAACAGTACTCTATGGTCCCCATTTGTTAAAGCATGCTCTGCCACGGCCGACTTCTCAGGATGATATAGGCGACAATGCCTCTTGTGCTCTGCAATTCTGGTTTTTTCCCGACCCCCCGACGTTCTATAAAAACCAGAATTGCAGAGCACAAGAGGCATTGTCGCCTATATCATCCTGAGAAGTCGGCCGTGGCAGAGCATGCTTTAACAAATGGGGACCATAGAGTACTGTTTAATAACACCGAAATCCTGGCAACAACCAACCATCAATCCATCCGATTAATAAGAGAAGCAATAGAAATTTTCAAACACAAGAATAATTTCAATAGAAAAGAGGAGGGTGTTTCCATTCCGAGCGTCTGGCACCCGGCACTTAAGAAATGCGGGATAAAGCCAGCACAACAATAGTATTAGTATCTGATCTCATTTTCATTCCACGTTAGCATTCACGCTGTAATTGTTTGGTATTTGTTTTTTATTTTCAATTTTTATCAGTTGATTTTTTGCCACTGAGGATGCTCTCCGAAGCTGAGAGCGAAACGTTTGGAAATTCCATTCAAACACGGCCATCTATCCCGGAAAATCAAATAAATGTATCTTCAGGTCGTGGAAGTTTTCATCAATTTATAATGTTTTAATTTAAATTGATGAAAACTTCCACGACCTGAAGAGTAATTTATTTCATTTTCCGGGATAGATGGCCGTGTTTGATGAATGGAATTTCCAAACGTTTCGCTCTCTGCTTCGGAGAGCATCCTCAGTGGCAAAAATCAACTGCTAAAAATTGAAAATAAAAACAAATACCAAACAATTACAGCGTGAATGCTAACGTGGAATGAAAGTGAGATCAGATACTAATACTATTGTATCCAGCTAATACTATTGTAAGCCAGCACAACAATAGTATTAGTATCTGATCTCACTTTCATTCCACGTTAGCATTCACGCTGTAATTGTTTGGTATTTGTTTTTATTTTCAATTTTTAGCAGTTGATTTTTGCCACTGAGGATGCTCTCCGAAGCAGAGAGCGAAACGTTTGGAAATTCCATTCATCAAACACGGCCATCTATCCCGGAAAATGAAATAAATTAAAAATGTTTTAATTGTTTAAACAAATAAAAGTCATTGTTGGGTTTCTCGTTAAAGTCTGGACGAATCAGTTGTGACGTATACTTCTATCCTAAACAAAGACAAAGGGATTGGCGATTTTAATTTTAAATATTTAATTAACTAAATTTTTTTTTGAAACTTTTCATGTGGATTTTTGGATTTAGATCTATTTCCTTTACTGGAAAAATGCATTTTTTTTTGTTTTCAAAAAATGATGGTATTGCCCATTAATGTAATCATCCTCTGGGTGGTCGAGCTCTGAGCGAACGCGTTGTAAACGGACATCTAAAAATCGTGCTCTAAAAAATCGAGAACGAAAATCGAGATCGAATCGGTAAGTTGTGCTGTTTGTATTAATATTGTCTATATTAATGCTCTTTTTGTGGTGTGATTTGCGTGTTTTGTGTAACATTAAAGAGTACCGAGCCTCCTTTTTTCTGAATAGTTTCTGTTACTGATTACACCCAAAACGAGTTTGGTTATAGTTAGGTCAAGGGGTTTGAGGGGAGTGATGGCAGCCCTCCCCCAACTACCATAAACTTTTTACTGTTCTTCTGATGTTGAAATTCAAAATTTTATTTTCTGTTTGAGTGCTTATTTTATTGAGTTTTCCTGCAAAAGAGCATTGGAATAGCTATATTTGGGTTTCTTTTTATATTACTTATTACCTCTCAGTGAGAAGTTGTCTTAATTCGATAATTGGCCCGTAAGAGCTGCTCCAAAAATCTCCATAGGCACCGTATCGGAAAAAAACCCTTATATTCCCCAAAACTAAGTTCGGAGGACTTAGGCCACCAGCCACCACAGAGAGTCATTCTGACTAGTTCAATTAAAACTCGTAATATTATGAGATCGCAAAACCCAATCCGGTCTACCAACATTGATTTCAGGCTCTAGTGGACACCACGGATGGTCTCCGACCAGAACACACAATAAACTGGAAAAATCCAGCTTTCGGGAATCTTGCGGGGAATCCAAATCACCAGTATTAACCCCATCACGGCACAAACATGTGTCCATCAACGCCGCAATCGCACCATTAGAGGCGGGGAACCATAAATTTCTAGGTAGTAATATGTACAGAAATCGCCTTCGTCTTCGCAAAACACATTCTCATTATGTCGCTGTCTTCACCATGGAGACGACACAACAGACTCCAGCCTTTAAACACTTTTTTTTTAAATTTGGGTTAATTAGGCATCTCTGTGGCCCTGATTTTCTTTGGGGGTAAGGAATGGAATCCTTTTTCAGGGAAGATTCTTGTGCCGTTAATTTTCGTTACGCTCAGTTTGAGTTTGTGTGTGAACCTAGTAATTTCCAACGAGGCCAGACAATGGGGGTTAAGTGCCGGAGTTTAACTGGCAAGGTCGTTTCTGGGGTGTAATTTGCATAGTAAAATAATAAATAACTTAATATCCTCACGGCCATACCGATAGAAGATGGATTTTGCCAACTTTTTGGGATGGAAACTGGTAGGAGTTTGATTAAGTCAAATTTTAAAAATGTCAACCTGAAAGTTTAATCTCTTTAAAAAAACCTTTGAAAGAAATAAGTCGGCTAATTTATTTGGTGGAAAGGAAAGGATAAGAGGCAATCTCATTTGATTTCCATAAACCAGGGAAGTCACCATTTGGCTATAGCATAGCTAGCCTACTTAGAAATCCGCCACTGCCTATTGCACATCCTCAAAAGAATCCAAACAGTTTGATACTAAAAATGTGTTACGCAAATCAGTAATTAAAAAGCCTTTATCTGGAAACCGTTCACCAACACCTTTTTTTAGAATAGAGAGATGCTGCATTTATATCTCCAAGTAATTATTGTTCTACATTTCGAAGATCCAATGACCCATATTTTAAAAAAATCTTGCCATAAAGCACACGTTAAATTAGACAGCTGGGTGTATTTTTCCAACACTTTAATCCATTAAAAATTTCTTTCTTTGGTAGGATCTCATCTTTCAGAATTTTGAAGTTATGTGATGCTGTTTATATTTAGGAGGGTTTCCAAACTTTTAATTCGAAGAGAAAACATTTACAACATTGTGAATTTCCAATGATTCCTTTATAAAGACCCATAGACCTGCAAGCATATGTAAAAAATCATGCTTAAATTTTCATTTCAAAGCAAAATTATTAGTTTCATTTTCTAAATTAAAAAACTTTATATCAGTATGAAAACTAAAATGTAACAAAATCGTATGTACTAGCTGCAGATTGCATAGATTGTAATTGGTTATTTTTGAATTATTTTTACATTATATTTAATCTAGTAAAGGCTACACAGTACCGTACCCTAAAAACTACCAAAATGTTGGGAAAAAATTCTTGCATTTTTCACTACCATTAGGAAGCTTTGGTCAAAGTTTCAGAGCTGAACTTCATTTAGTTTCAAAGTTATCTTATGTTTTCTGAGCGATATCATGCTCAAATTTCTGTCTCTAGAACTCTAAGTGTATTTTTCTCTGACTTCCTATTTGGTGACAATTACTGGTTTCTAAGGCTTTTATAGTGCTCATGATAAAGAATTCAAATTTTTTGAGTACTTAAAAATATATATTCTAAAAAATTAAGATTGCATTGTGTGTCTTATTCTGATAGTTATTTTTTTAAATGTCAAAATGTACAGATTAACAATTTTTAAGCTTTTTCAATTTTTTTTTATAAAAACCATTATTGAAGTCAAATAAAGAAAACAATTGTTTGAATACTAGCTAAAATTTAATAAGTAGTATCCAACAATACCAAAAACATTTTTAAAGATTTGAAATTGATAGTTTCATAGGACTTTTTTAAAAACCTTAAAAAGTGAAGTTTTTTTAATTAAAGAAAAAAGTGGTTCATCTAAGGGGACATCCATAAATTACGTGAGGCGTTTTTTCCAAAATCTGGACCCCACCTCCCCCCTTGGTGAGATTTTGCTGGACCCCCTCCCCCCATGTGAGATTTACCTATAACTTTTAAAAAATAATTTGCAGTATGTCATCCTTTCTCAATTCTCATACTTAAAAAAAGAAAATTGTATATTTTCTAACTTAAAAAGTTGACGTGAGATTTTAATCGACCCCCTCTCCCCCCTTGGTGAGGTTTGGTGAGATTTTTCCAAACCCCCCCTTTTTGACCTCACGTAATTTATGGATGTCCCCTAACTGACCCAAATTTCTTTTAATTTTGCTATTTGATACTGTACTCATATCTACAAATATAAATGAAATTATTTCCATTTTGATTGACAATCAATAAATACTTGTGAGTGAGATAACACAAAATTATTAATTTTCAAACTAAATCTTTAAACAAAAATCCTTAAAACCAACATTAAAAAATGCAAGTGTTATCAAATAGAAAAAATTCAGAAATTAAGGAAATTTCATAGAACACAATTTGTTTTCTAATATTTTAAAAATATAACTTCAGTGAGGTTATTTTTGTAACTATTTTATGTATAAAAAATAACCACTCATACAAAAAAATGTCTTTTAATGTTCAATCCACATATAATTTACATTGCAATTCAAATTATTTAAATTATAAGAATTTTAAGTATTAAGTTTATTGTATAAAGTTAAGTTATTAGTGAACAGTATAAGATAATATTATTAAGAAAAAAATTAATAAGAGACAAAATAAATATATTTACAGTCAAGCAAACTTAAAATACAAGACAACAAAAATATGTTACCATACATTTTTAATAAACACTGATCAAAGTATAAGCCGAAAATCTGTTTTCTTGAAAGTTTCATCCAAAATTCAAAACTCTTATAAATAGGCAAAATAATATTTATGCGTTTTTGTTTTGATACTTTTGTGTTGGCTGGCAGCTAATTTCGACTTCATTATATAATATTACACAAACTAGCAATGATTAGGAACTTTGAAATTCAAAACAATTCATTTTCACAAAAAAACAATTATTGTGACTTCTATAAATATCTTTTTTAATTCAATTTTTTAAACATATAATAGATTGAAGTATTAAGACAATATTGGTGATTTATTACTTAGCCCATCCAACCAAAACAAACCTTTTTGTGATGTTAGTGTATACTATTAGAGCTATTATTAAGTCAAAAGGTCAAGGTCAAAGGTCTTGGCTTATTCATGGAAATTTAAAGTAATGGCATTAGTTTTTGTTTTTCACCAACTAATTGTTAGTAATGGTGGTTATAAATGAAAATAGAAGTCTTGTAGAAAAACAATACATAAAAAGCCAAAAGTACAGAAATACTATATTTTTTTACTAATATTCCCAGTTTTAAAAAAGATCTAAGTCAGGTTTTCTTAATAAATAAAAAGTAAAATAAGTACTAAAAACCAGTCAAAAAGTCAAATTGAATTATACTATGATGAAAATGTTTTTCACAGGGTCAATGTTTCAAAGATACACAAGCATATGAACAACAATGAGATGAATGATTCCTCTGACAATTTATAATGAAATGCATTTAAATATTCATAAGAATATTTCAATCATTGGTCAAGGTTCACAGACCAATTAAGTTTTTGGGTAAACTATGTTCCATGAAATTGATTAAAGTAAAATAAGAAAAAATATTTAAGTTATTTTTCAATTTGTTCAATATAGAAATAAATACTGTAATGGCCTTTATAAAATCTTTTGAAGCCACAAGTAGCAAATCAATAAAATCACACAAATTTTAGATAATATCTTTCTTTGCAACAAACTAAAAATTCATTACATTATTTACAGTATTTACAATTATAATTTAGTTATGTGAAGGTGATATAAAACTTTTTTAACATTATATACAGTTTAAGAGGTCAAGGAATTTCATTTCAATAAATAAAAAATTTCAAAAATTACTTATAATATTATTGAATATTTCATGCTGAAGAAATCAATATACAAATGATTTTCTACAATGTAGTAAATGAAAAGCACAACTAAAAGACACAAGTTCAATATCAATTAAAACCATTGGAATGAATACTGGATTGAGCTTCATACTAAGACTAAATGTCTTCATACAGCTCCTTTACACTATCACATAATAATCCCAGTGATAAAATTTTGAGATATGCCTCAAAAGTTGAGCACTTATATGCTATCACTTGAAATTATTTAGCTACTAAATCAGCTTTTATCACTCAGTAAGGGGGATTTCTCAGCTGTCCTTTCATTTTCTGAGTCTGAGGGAGATTCTTCCAGCAAGGGAGGCAAGGAGGATGTAACAATTTTTCTTTCAGAACTATTCCAGATGCCATATCCAAAGTATATTAAAAAACCTGAAATTTTAATTTGGTTTTAAAAAATATATATTTCATTGTTTTACTAATTAAGGTCACAGATTTGGTCCCTAATTTCTTGACATGTTCAATTTTCCCATCTTTCAGTTATTGTGAATTTTATAATTAAGGCCTTCTTGCACCAAAGGCCTTAATTATCACCGGTTCAAGTTCACCGGTAACTTGACCGGTGATTACCAGAACTAAAACCTCTGATTGGTGGAAAACTAATCTTCCTTGTTCAACTGCCAACCAGAAGCTTGAATGTCATAACTGCTGGTTTAACCATCAGTCATTTACGCCACATGCTTTAGGGTTGCAGTAGAAACTTTTTAAAGGTTAGGATCAAAAGGGGTTTTCAGTTAAGGAGTCAAAACATCAACCCTTATATTTATTTTTACAATCTTTTTATGCATAAGTTTAAGTTTGTAATTGCATCAAGCAGACAATATTGAGGCCCAAGGCCCAGGTGTTTTTTTTTCTTGCAGTTCAAGAACCCATATTATGCTAACAGGCAAAGATCTGCATTTTAAGGCAACAATAACTGGAAGTGTATCAGTAAATTGGTGAATTTAAGTGTGGATAAACTTAGCTTGAAAGTGGATAGAGAGAAACTTGGTTCTTTTTCAAGTCCTTGATTATTATTATTTTTTTAATTTTCTTGATTTTACCATTGTTTTTCTAAACTCTAGTCATTTTTCTCAAGAAATAAAATGTACAGTGTGGTGAAAGAAATGATTGTTCATACCTATTCATGAATGACAAGTTTAACACACATGGCTTAAATACAATAAAATAAGTAATGTCACACAATATAAAAGAACAGTTTTACTATGTGAGAAGTTATTAACACTTTTTGTTTTTAATTATTTTAAAAAGTATGAAAAAATATCTTGATGAATTGGAATATTTAAAAAAAAATTACAGAAAATTCATGAATCTTACCAGCAATCATCCAATACATGAACCGATACCAGGTTGCAGGAGGAAGCTTCAACATCAGATTAAAATTTACAAGCACACTAAGAATAGGAATGGCTGGCACCCAAGGGACCTAAAAATATTTTTTTTATAAATTTTCATTTACTTTCGGTTTGGTTTGAGTTTTATGGCACAAGGGTCCCTTTTGGAACAAAGTCGCCAAAATTCCTGTCAATGTAAAAACCAGTCAGTAATTCCAAACAAAAAAAAATTATAGCTTTACCCATGTAACAAATTTGTTTTTCACTGACCAGAATTTACCGACCAGTCTTTGTACTGACCAGAATTTTCATATAACCATTGGAACATTCCCCACCAAACCAAACAAAGAAAAAGCGGACAAAAATGCCTTTGCTGGATTTTTTCTATATTTTGTAATGTTTGAAATATATTTAGCACATCCATCTCTTCTAAAAAGGAATTGTTTAACCTGAATGCTCATTCTTTTGGTTGCCTAAGCACATGAGAAATTTTGCACTAAAAATCTTACCAATATTGCATTGTTTTTTGAATCAGAATTGGTTTTTCATCTTTATTTTTCTCTTTGACTATTTCTTCTAATATTTGAAGTAATTTAATACAAGAACTAATTTTCAAGTCTTGGAAATTTTTATATGTCAACATTTTAAAATAAATCAGTAGCATTAGAATAGTTTTTAAGATTAGTAAAAGTTACAATAAATTCGGAAATTCCCAAACAAAACAAACCAATACCAGATGAAGTGATGGATTACAAAGAGTTTAAACATGTAGGACTAAAATATGTAGAAGATATCTAATCTTAGAAAAGGGTTTAATTGAAAATTCAGTCAGATGGTTAAAACACAGAACCTATCAGATCAATAAATCCACAGTCATCAATACATACCCTGAATGAAAGATTCTTGTTATCAGAAGGCTGTCTCCATAATGCCACAGTACCAATAATAAGAAAAAGCAAGAAGACTGATACAGAAAACAGAGCACCAGGATCAAGATTATACAATTCAGTTTCCAAAGTAGTCAATAAGATGTCCAAAATAACAATAACAATGCCTAAAATATTGAAATAAATAAAACACTAATAATGACGAAACTAATTCTACCTGCACTAACTAATAATACAAACTAATTCTCCGTAACAATCAGCAAAAGACAAAAATTAGAACTATAAATTCAAAATTTCACATTTTAAAGTATTTAACTTACCTATTGAAGTAATAATCCACATACTGACTTTGGAAGAAAGATAGGTTTGAACTTCAATATTATCACAATTGAATATTTGCTCCATAACGTCTTTATATGAGTAATGTTGAGTAGAAGTCAGCATAGTATTAGTCGAAGAGGTGATTTTACTCATATTTTTCTTGGCCATTTTCTTAATGAAGTATGTATTATCAGTTATAGTGGACGTGCTAGCATCAAGAGATGAAGTCTCTGCATCAGAGCTATAATTTACCAAAATATTTTTAAAAATATGAAAATAATACAAGTGAATACATTTTTAATTTAAATCAACAAAATTAATTAACTTATTTTTTTTCTTTTCATAAGGTATTAATTTGAGCTCTTTGTATGTAACAGTTAACCTCATTAAACAGAAATTAAAAGGAGGAAAGGGGTTAATTAGTTTGATTAATCCATGAACAATATAGCAAAATATCAATGCATTAATGAAAATTAATGAAGTACATTTTGATTTAATGCCATTTTCCAATTTAAAAAATTTACAAAGATTCCAATTCGAATATGTGTAGTATTTTAAAAAGTCACTCACTCTATTACAAGTAAAAGTTGAAAGGTAAGATAGTTTTGATGCTACGAAACCTTGCAAACTTACTCAGTAATAATACCACTCTCTGAATTTTGATTATTTACAAGCCCCATGGGTATTATTTCCTCTTCAACACGATACCTAGAAAGTAATAGGAAACTATTTAATTAGACACCTAAAAATACATTAATACAGGAAAACTTCTCTTGAACGACCACCTTCAGTTTTGGGAAAAATCAATTGTTAAGAGAGGTGGTGGCTCAGAAGGGGTAACCTTAAACCCAGAAAGGGATTGCTTTACATTTTAATTAAAACATTTTTCAAACTAGCATAGCTAAAAAAGCTCTATAGTCTATAACAATTGATTCAATTGAACAATTGCAATGTTTTCTGACCAGCAAATGGAACTATAAATCTATCATGAGTTGAGTACTATCACTTCTTGCCAGTCCTATTGTTTGGTAAAGAGCTATATAACCACATGTGGAAGGAAAAGCAAAGGGAGGGTTGCAAGGCAATAAAATCTTCTGAAGTACCCACTCAAAATCCTTCAATTCTTACAAAACTAATACTTAAAAGAAAAAAGCATAGAAAAATAATACTGAAAGTTAATCTTACCTAAGTATTAAAACGCACACAGCAACCAGAGTATATGCCAAAAGAGTACCAATAGACATCATATTTGCCAGCTCAGTGACATCAAACATCATAGCCATGACACCTGAAATTATTTTTAGTGAGGATGTTACAAATCTGATTATACCCTTGGAGATTTAAAATAATATGAATAACAACTAATTGAATAATAAATAATAGTTTAATTAGTTATAAGAAAACCACAAATACCAGTGAATATTCCAGATATAATGGTAGCCAGCAAAGGAGTTTTATATTTGGGATGAAGTTTGGCAAAAAATTTGAAAATCAGCCCATCGCTTGCCATGGCATACAAAATTCTAGGAAGAGGAAACATTCCACCTAAAAGACTAAATATTGAAAAACCTTTAATAACATTTACTATATCCATGCAATATTTAAGTACAAAAGAAAAACTTTTATTGAAATCTGTAGCCCTGTTCACATGAGCCACTTTGCCTGCTTAAAAGGAGAAAAAAAAACAGTTCTATCACACCGCTTTCCCTACACCAGGGAAAAAGGGTGGAAAGAGGAGGAAAGTATCAGATTAATTTTACCCCCTAGAATTGGGTAGGGGATTGGTTCTACCCTCCTGTAGAGGGTGCTCTCATAACACATAATGCTTTTTTTTGGTACCCGATAGAAGTTTGTTTACAAAACAAAAGGGCCTCCTCCTGCTACACGACTCTCCAAGTTAATCATCGCAACCAGATTATTCAGAAATAAAATTCTTAATATTCACAGGGTGTGTTTTGTCTTCTTCAATGTTTATTTCAATGATAATTTTAATTTAAAAGCTTTTGCTGTTCTGTTTTGAGATTTTCAGAAAAAAAAATAATGTTTGCAATACAATATTCCTGTAGTGATCTTTCTTATAATTGTTCTTCAATTTCATTTTATCCATCATGGCCATCCTTTGAGAAGGTGAATAATTATTTATTAATTTAATTTTTTATTATTTCGATAGATTAAATTATTAAATGATAAAAGTACAAACATGACTTGCCGATTCAATATTATTTCAAGTTCCAAACGTTGTTTAGTTTTAGAATATCATTTTATCTAGCATGGTAATAATTAAAGTAAAATTTTTTATTCATAGTACTATTTTTGTTAAATGTGTTTAGCAAAAACATCTTTAGACAAAAATGAACTATTGACTTTAAAAAATTCTGATTAGTGAAGGAAACTTTGGAAATTATTTTTGAGAAGATTTGAATATTCAGATTAAATTTCTTAAGTTTATTTTCTTTTTGTATTGTTCACTTGTTTATTTCCTTTCATTAATTAGTTCTTTGAAACATTTTAGTTTTTTTATTTTTCAAAAGGTTCATATGCAGAGTTTTTTATTATGTTTTTAATTGGGGAAATAAGTGAATAATATTGTAATATTTATTTTTAATTAGAGAAGAACAATTATTATTTTGGGGATTTTATATTGAATTCAGCATTGCTTTTTAAAAGGCATTTTTAACAAAGAGGATTGTAAATATTCGAATGGTCAGATATGGATCCCTGATCCAAGACTCTTCATCCTATTAAAGTAAGTTTGCATGTGAACGCGGCTATTCAAGAGTCACTAGATAGTGTTTGTCCCTCTTCCTTCATTCTTTTAACCGGGCAAACGAGTGTGGCCATGTGAACGGGGCTTATAAATACATTCTCTTAACAACTGAGTTCAACACAGTTGAATCTAGAATATAATCATTATCATCAATGATTAATTAAGAAGCATGACACTAGGAACCTTTGTTAACTTTTGTCTTCACACAATATAGTAATTTACTAATTCAACTTAAAACAAATAATTCAAATAATCAACCCATGTGTGCAGATCAAAGATAAGAGAAAAATTACCTTAAAATGAAAGATTCGTTATTCTTTAATATTTTAAGACCTTTTAATAATTAGGTAGTTCAAACTGTAAAACCTAAAGAGGGCAAAACCTTGCATCAAAACGGAAGGTTTAAACAAAGTTATACAGATGATGTAGTGCATAATAGTAAAATATTAGCTGCTTAAAATTTAAAAAAAAATGACTAAATCAAAATTCCAACAAAAATAATTTAAAAATAAAACGTAAAAAGAACAGAAAAATAAAAAAACATACGTTAAAAATTCATTCAACTTAAAGAATTTATGAGCCTTTTCGTTGAATTTAAAGTTGTCTCAATCTGCTCAGTACCAAAATTTTAACAATTCAAGACTGGTGGTTTACTAACTACAACCTAAAACCAAAGAGGGCTTGTGTTGCAGTTTACCAGATTAAAACAATATTACCTTGTAGACAAGCCAGCTAAAGCTCCAATTGTTATAACCCATTTTGCCACAGGGTATCCGACCATTTGGAAGACATATGGAAGGGGGGCTGCAACATTTTGAGCAAAATAGGGCCACATCAAAGTCTGAATAGTTGAAATACTGAAGTAGGCACAAAAGACAATCATCAATGAAGTTACTATAGCAATGGGAATTGCTTTTTGAGGATTTCTAGCTTCTTCCCCTGTAGGAAACAACTGTGTATAAAAAATGATGTTCAACAACAATTTCATGAAATTATATTTGTAAGCTTAAAAACAATACAGTAGATATTTGATTAATAGGAAAAGTCTAAAAATGCCTTACCCCAAATACAGTAGAACCTACCTAAAACTACTTTTGGGACCACCAATATATGGTTTTAAAAAAAACATTATCAAATACAATTACTAATGTGATAAAACAATGGGTACTTTAATAGCTGGTTATTGTAAGATCACTATAACAGGGGGTCATTGTAAAAAGGTTCCAATGTATTAGCATGCATTATCAAGTTTATGTAAATTTTGAAGAAAAATTATGGAATATTTTCATTTTTGATAGAAAATTAATATTTTAATTCTAGAATAGAGAATTCTAGATAATGAAGATAAATTTAAATGTTATTTAAATTAATAATTAATACAATACAAATAAAATAATTTTAATAAATTGATTAATTAACTTTAAATAAATTTATTCTTTGTTTTTTTCAGAATGTGATAATCTATTTTTGTGTTTTTACTACTTATGGATGAATTTGACTGTGTCATTTTATCATCAGATGTCTCTTAATCTTCTTGCTTTTAATTATTAAGAACTAGTTCTGTTCCTTTTTAAGGTAGTCCCAAAATATGTGCAAATTGAACAATACAGAGTCTACTGTAATGGGTAATTAATATTCCTGACAAACATTATTCTAGAAGCAAAATTTTTTAAACATTGTTTCTTAGACAGAACACCTGGGAAGATTACTAGCTGGCAGTGGCGGATCTACAGGGGGGGCTTTTGGGCTGAAGCCCCCCCAAAGCGTCTTCCATGCTTGTGATTGGTTAATGAATCCACCAAGATCGTAGCTTTACAGATGTCTGATAAGATATTTGAACTTTCCCTTGTTCACTGGAATTCAGATTATGTAATAAATAAGTGGTTTATTGAAGTGGAAGGATATAATGGGGGGAAAAAGAGAGACCTTTCTATACAAATAAAAATACAAAGTAAGCGATTATTTTACTTTTCTTAATTAAACTATTTTTATTTTTCTCCTTAAAATTTTACCTAGTTTAAAAATAGTGATTTGAATTCATTTATTACGATTACATGATTTTGATTTTAAAGCAAACAATCTAGTTACACTGTTTGCTTCTTTTTGATATGAGATCGCTTTTTGTTATCGATCGGATAATGTTATCAGTTTAGTCTCGGACAATTGCGATCACATTAAGCGGACTCGACTGTACTACTATATACACGTGAAAGCAGTTAATGTTGCCTGGTAAGCAAGAATTCAGACTTTGTTTTTGATAATGTGCCTAGTGTCTATCCGTTTCATTTCAATTATTAAATGTGTAAATGAGTTAAAGTTAAATAAGGAACAAAGTCAAAGATCATACCAGTTGTAGCAATGCAGTCAAAGCCAACATATCCATAGAAACAGGTAGCAGCACCCTTCATGATTCCCTGAAAACCAAAAGGTGCAAATCCACCAACTCCATACTTTTCCTTATCAGGTGGGACTTCTTCAGGCTTTAGCTGCCAGTTATGTATGTCAGCTTTGAAGCATCCAGTTATCACAGCATAGGTCACCACAAGAAGGTTGATTGTAGTACATACGTTATTGAAGATAGATGATTTTCTCACTCCTATAGCCAGCATCCCTAAAAAAATTGTTTCCAAGATACTTAAAAATTAATATAAAAAGGTAGAGTAAAAAAGTTGTTGCTTTATAAATTTTTTATTTTAAATACACTTTTAAAAGGCAGTTAACTATAATATGTTCATAAGTTAGATGCAGGTGAAATAATAAAAATATTTTCTTAATTTGTATTTACGTATCTAAATTTTTTACTAAGTAATTTCTTCATACTTATTGTAGCTTTTTATATTACTTTCTTAGTTGTTGCCCTAAAATTCTTTTAGATAAATTAATTGAGAAATTATCCATCTGTTTAAGTTATTTTTGATGAAATGTAGGAAATGCATAAGTACCAGTTAATAAGAGAGTAATTCCAAAAGCTAAAAAATCTGGATATGCAGACAATGATGGAACATGAATAGGCACAGTTGCATTCAGATGCCTTGCAATAGTTTCATTAAATAAGGAATCTAGATAATTGCTGTACCCTCTGGCTACAGAGGCAGTACCTAGAAAACATCAGCAAGGAATATAATTAATTATGTATGAAATAGTATACATTTTTAGCAGCATAAATGCATAAATAACTATTTTATCATCATAATAAAAAAACCCTGCTTACTTAAAGATGCATTTTTTGCATGTGTAGAATCAGAAAAGTTGGAGGTAATTTAGTAGAGTAGTCAAAATATTATAATAAAGGACTCACCAATAACATACTCTAATACAAGATTCCATCCAATAATAAATGCCATAAACTCTCCGACTGTGACATAACTATAGACATAGGCTGACCCAGTTTTGGGAACTCTTGCTCCAAATTCAGCATAACAAAGAGCTGAAGTTAAAAAGAAATTTCAGATTTAAAGTAAACTTTTATTACTATTTACAATGCAATAAAAGAACCCCTTTGATCTTAAATTATTATTTGGTTTTATTTAATAAAATTGGGTAGCTAAAAACTATCTATAAAAACATACTAAAATGATGAAGGTCCATGGTCGGCATCAGAATTTATAAGAGTTTATCATAAGTTTTGGCAAGGTCATCATGAGGATCGCCCAGGGGCGGATTTCCAAATGTGCTGCCTATAGGCTGAACCAAAAATTGCTCCCAAACAAAACTAAACAGGGGCGTTTTTTTTTTCAGTTTTTGGTTGGGGTAAGGATTTTTTAAGTGGGTCTGGTACACACTGTAAGGTTGTTTACCCTTTAGGTTGTTTTTTTGGGTCAACCCCAGAAAAATTTTGAAACTTTGCATCTTCAGCTCATTAGACCCTTACCTTTGTTACCTTGTAAACGACAGAATTTTCTGGAGGAAAAAGTTATTAAAAAATGTTAAAGTTTCAAACAAGGCAAAAGGCTTCAAACGAGGCTTCAAACTTTTACCTCGCCCAGAAACTTTTTTTTGAAATTCCCCCTAACTTGACCAAGAAACAACCAAGCACCAAAAGGGAAAAGCTTCTTGTAAGCAGCATAATTTTTAAAGGAAAAAACACTGTTTAACAGATGGTCAAAATTTAAGAGGGGGGTTTGGGGGTTCCACCCAGAATTTTTTTTAAAAATTGCCTCTTACAGTAGTGTTTTAGGTCATTTTGAGACCCTTTGGGTTACAAAGAAAGCAGTTCCTTGTAAACCCCAGAATTGCTAATCTGAAAGAAGCCGTCTCCTTTTTTCCAGTGCTTTGTTTCGTGTTTCCTATCTCTTCTTTTTTTTTGGGGGAAAAAAATTCTGCCATCGAAAATTTGCTGCTGTAGACTATAGCCTAGCTAGCCTATTTAGAAATCCCCCACCGGGACCACCGCAGCTGGGATCGAAATACATGGTTCTAAACATCACGTTAAACACAGCCTTAACAGCCCGATGAACTAGTTTATAAAAAACATACTAACAAGTAGAATAGTCAGAAAAATTTTTTGAGGGAGATTTTGATATTTAGAAGAGGGCATGGGGCAGTTTTAGTAGATTTTCATGAACAAAGAAATTTTAATTTAAGATTTCCAGGGTGATATTATACCATCCTAAATCACTTACATCAGTGGTCCCCTACCTTTTTATCACCATTGACCATTCAACGTTTGATAATTTTACCGCGGCCCACTGAAGGGCAATGATTGTTTACTTTCTAGACTATTTTGATTTATTTATTTTAATTCAATTGTATTTAAACATGCTTTCAAAATAAAATACAGTTACACCAAAAAATAAACATAAAGTGATTTATAGTTCATTTCATTCAATAATTTGGAGTATAAAACTAGGATTTTAAATTCATTTGCAATGAAATTATCAGCCCGTGGCCCGGTACCACTTGATCCACGGACCGGCACCAGTCCACGGACGAGGGGTTGGAGGCCACTGTTTTACATGGTTATACCCCTGATCCAAACAATAGTTTAAGGTGGGAAAACTCCACAGAAAGTTTTATTCAACACTCATGTTCCAGGTTTTCAGTATAAATTTTCCCGATTTTAGAAAAAAATAAGCAATTTTTCATGACAGTTCCCTTACTTTTTCTATCAAACTCAAATTCCCTGACCTTTGAGAACCCTGTTTTTGGATTTTTGAAAAGTTCTACACCTAGTTTCATATAAATTGGAATACCTAAAATTATCAATTTACATACCAGCAAATACTGATGCAACAGCTGCAATGAAATAAGATATTGTCACTGCAGGACCAGCTGTTTGACTAGCGATTTGGCCCACAAGGATGTATATACCCAAACCTAAGGTACTTCCAACACCTATCATAAAGATTACAAAATAACTGTAAATTAATAACACAAGTAATAAGACAGAGACAATGGTTAATGAATATTTTTGATGTAGTTTAATAATAGTAAAAACTTATAATTACGTTATTTTAAAAATGTTAAAAAAACAGCTAAATTTTTCCATATCAATAAAATTGAGGTTTGTATCAAAATTTTATTTTATTAAATATTAACTACACTCTCAATAACTAGACAAATTTCATTACTCTTTGAATGCTACAAATAAATTAAGCTGTTGTAATATTCTTACCTAGAAACGTCAAATCAAATGTTGATAAGCATCTATCTAAGTTGGTTGTCTTTAAATTATCATCAGGAATAAATTTTCTTCGCACTAAAGCCTTATAGGCTCCATTCCAAGAAAATACCATAGTTCTACAAAATAGAAAACATGATATAAATTTAATTCGTACCCATCCATGCGTCGGAAAAAAAACCTCTCACCCAACAAGGAAACAAAATAATGTCAACTTACAAAACATTTAACTTCAGTCGAGGAACCAATTAAAATTATTTTTCTGGACTATTCATTAAAATTTTTTATAACAATCAAGCTCAAGTCTTTCGAAATGTACCGTGTTTTAAAAGAAATATTTAAAACAATAAAGTGCTTAAAGAATGGAATGAATGGGCTTAAATTCTCCAAGTTCTTGTCACTTGCCTTTGTTTTGTTTCATTACGTCAACAAACCTTCATTTGATTTCACTTCGGCCTACTTCTTTTTTATAACACAGATAAGATTTTTTACAGACCTATCAGTCGGCGGGGCTCCCCCAATAAGAAAAACCGAAACAAAATTATTTTTTCAAAAACGCAAATTGCCTCTTTGAAGGTTGCCTCTTATTTTTGTTTATTCCAAATTTGATTATTATTCAAATCTTCTTTATTCTGCAATCTTTTCGAAAATTTATGTTCCATTGTATTATGAGACATTATTAATTATTAGTTTGATTTTGTTGACATTAATAAAAAATGCTGTAATTTTCTAATCTAATGATAAATTTAAAAGATTTGTTGAAATAAAGCAACCCTTTAATTGGAAATTACTCTAACTCGTTAAGAAACACCAAAATTAATTTATATAAGGGTATAGAATTTATATTATAATGATACCACTTCCTTATATAGGGGTAATACGTATTATTGCAGTTCGGTAGACTCACTGGAATCAATTGAAATTGAAATTAATACATTTCTAGGATAAACAGGACTATACAGTAGTACAGTGGCGTATATAAGAGGGGGCCCTGCCCACAGAGAAAAATCCTAACAGAGGGTCCAAAACGATATATTCAAAAGTTGGATGGGTTGGAGGGCGCCACGATCAACTAAATGATTGACAGAGTGATCAAACCTGTGATTGGCTGTCACTCAATCTTCTATTTTCGAAGGAGAAGGAAAAAGTTTTTCTCAACCAATCAGGCTTTTCCGTCCCGCCTCTCGTGACGTTGTTGCGATCGCAGCGCCAAAATAGCCCCAAACTCATCCAACTTTTCGATTTCCAATAGCGCCTATGGCGACGGACTCTCTGTTCTAGTACTCTGTGGCCCTGCCCCTCTGAAATCCGGACTTGGCGTACCAAAACAGGCTAAAACCCTGTTTTTTAAATTCAAATTTCCAAAACTTTTCTGGGGGTAGACCCCCAGAGTTTTATTTTTAAAACTTTTAAGAGATTTGCTAAATTAGTCAATAAGGAACTTGCATGATTTTTTATATTTTTTTAATCTATTCTTCACGCAAAAATTAGCCACTACACAAAATTTGAGGCCGATTGAGAAATTTTTTGATTGCAAAAAAAATTATCAAAAATCGTCTTTTCCGAAGCACCTGAAAACCCTTAATAGCATGCATAGTGACGTCACAGTTTATTGACATTGCCTAAAATGTTTGCTTTGGATTTCTGACCGTCACCAGAAGTGTCTAGAAGGTAAATATTTATTAAAACATTCATATCGGACACTTCAGAAAAAAGAAATCATCAACTAAAACATAGAAATTCAATTTTGATTTGCAATTTTGCCCGATGGAATTCTACGTCACTATGCATGCAAACACACTTCGGGTTTTCAGTCACGTGTTTTTTTCTCGATTTTTAAATTAAAATATTTAATTACTTGTACACTTTTTTGAAAAATTGACAAAATATTTCATTTTGTTTTCCAAAAAACTATACGGAACACTTGAAAGTTTATGAAAATCTGACACATGCAAGTTCCTTATTACAAAATTGTGAAGCAGCATCGATTTAGAAAGAAAAGACACCTTGCGCAGAGAAATGCCTTGAATAAAACCCCTAAAACGCATGCTGAATTAGGTAGAATTTGCGTAGTTTTTACGTCCTAAAACGCTTCTCATAAGGCAAAAATGAGAAATTTTCATTTTTATGACTTGGGCAAAAACTGATTATTAATAGATCATAAAAAGGAAAATTTTGGAAAGTTGACCCTAAAAACGGGGTATTTTTTTTGGTATACGTAGATCGAATTTTGAACATACATTTTTAGGTAGGATTTTGATTCGACAAGCTTATAATAAAAAAAAATTGTGAATAATAATGTTTATTTACCAATGGGGCCCGGGGGGCACTCCCCCAGAAAAATTTGAAAATTTTACCCTAAAAAACTGGGGTTTTTACTTGCTTTGGTATATCTGGTCTGAATTTCGAGCGGGGACAAGGCCCCCTTATATGTGCCCCTGTTAAAAGCATTGGCATGTTCCTGTGGTGTAGGATCTTGTACTGTAAGATTTTTGACATTCGGAGAAATCGTTAACTCTCACAGGGGCTTATGCGGGGGTGCTATGGTAATGAAAAAAAAACCTTTTTTTTTATTTTGAATTTAATATGCTTATTTTAGGAAAAATTTATTTAGGAATTTATCATGTTGAATGTAAAAAACCATTTTTAACCACTTTTAAGTTTGAAAAATAAAATATAAATGCTTATGAAACTCAGCCCTACCCCAAAACAAAAATCCTAGATTCGTTCCTGAACTCCAACTATACAAGGTGTACAAGATATTTTGATCTTCACAAAAAATCACATTATTGTATACTACTTAACCGCAAGACAATTGCGGTTGTCATATCTGTCTGTGACTATAAGATTACAAGTGATCTGATTAGATACGATATCAATTGGTATCGAGGCAATAATTCTCTCAATATCTAGTTTAAAAATAAAGGTACTTAATCTTTGTCAATTAAGGAATTAAATTATTCAATATTAAAAATAAATAAATAATTCAAAATTAATAATTAAATAAAATAATTAAAATATAATTAATAATAATTAAATAAAATAATTCAATATAATAAATATAATTAAAAAATTAATAATTAAAAAAAATTTTAAAGACCAAATACGAAATATCAGGACGGAAATGAAACTTCTTTATACACTACATAAATTGAAGAGTATAATTTTGAGTTCTTGCACAACATAACAAGCAAAAAATATACACTTACACATTCACAAAACATAACTTGTGTCCTAATTACCACCCCTTTTTCGAGGAGGAATTTTTTCACTGCCCCCTTTCATAAATTTTTGCCTTTTATTTTTCGTAGATTTTATATCAGGTACAATTTCTTAGAATTTCATACCTAAGTATAATAAGACTTTAATTTAGTACCTACTTAAATTTTATACCAAATATTTATATGAGTTTCCAATGAATTCTTGAAATTTAATTAGAAATATTTAGGATAACTAACCTAATTAAATTGTTTTGCTTTAAGAATAATTCTTAAATAAACTTCTTGATAACTAAATTCCCCATTTGATTTGTGTGTGACACCTTTGTTACGTCCAAAAAAAATTTGGTACTCCTACTTTTAGGCTTAAACAATATCTTTAAAAATAAAAGGCTACTCAAACATCCCGAAGTCATAAGTGAATGACGGGCCCACGGTGCTCGCCCGGGAATTTTAGTGAGTTGAAGAGTGATTTTAATTAATTTCAGAAATAATTAAATTAATTCAGAAATATTTAAAAGTAGTCAACCCCCCCTTTTACTTTACCATCACCCCCCCATTTTTTAATGAAAAAAAAACTCCAGATCAAACTAACTTCTGTATCTGGCAAAAGTATATAAAATGCTCAAAGAAACAAGGAATAAAATCTATTTCACAATGGTGGAGATAACTACAAATATTGTTAAGTAATATAGATATGAGATAAAACTTTAGAAATGAAAGTGTTTTTGATAGATCAAAAAAGGTAATTGCAACTAAAAATAGTTATCATTAAAAGCATAAAAACTGCTGATGTAAATTATTCAAACATCTTTTTCGACTAATTCAGAAATTAAATTCACTCCCAAAAAGAGAGGACACATTTTAAAGTTTGTTTTGAAGCAAGATAAGGATATTTAGGTCAGATATTTGTTCATGGCTACTGAGATAAATCATTATAAAAATAAGAAGAATATCAATGGGATGCTCTTTTTCTATCACTGAGAAATTATTTTAACTATTTGATGATAAAATTACAATATATTTTTATCTTTTGAAATTCAGCACAGTGATACCTTTTAAAAAACAAACTCGATTTCTAGTTCAGAAACAATTTAAGTAGGTGGGCAATTCCACGGGTAACTGACTGACATTTTTTAAGAAAAACGCTTAGTATTTTGTTATTTTCTTCCCAAAAATAAATGTTAAAAAAATACTTTTCCCCCAGTTTATTGCTTTCTTGTTAGCTTAATCTAATGGCACAATTAAATTTTCAAAATATGTTTTTATTGATTTTTTAAAAATTTTAAACAACAAGGTAACTGACTGACATAAATGTTTCACAAATGTCAGTCAGTTACCATGTCGTGTGAAATATAATTCAAGCCATACAAATTAATTTGAACCTGAAATGTAGTTATAGTTAATTTATTTTTTTACATAAATTAACAATATTTTTTTAAAAATACATTCTTCAAATATTATGAACATGTGTAAACACAAATATGCTTAAAATTTCACCGTTTGTAGTTATTTAAAGTTTATCAAAAATGGAGAAAATTTGTTTTTTTATTAATCATAATTTTATTCCTGATATATTACAAAATAAAATGATTTTCAGAATTGGAACGTCTTTTTGTTTTGAATTCGCATTAAGTTAACCTAGAGCAGAGAATTCAGGTTAAACCAGGTGTTCGATCCCTCTTTTAAAAAAATTACAATGTCTTTGAATAATGTTTTATTAAAATATTAAAAATAAATATGTTGATTGAAAGAGGGGTTCGCTAACAAGCGTATGACCCACGAACATCGAATCCGATAGAGAACCCGTTCATTGAATTTCATTTTTACATACATTGCAGATAACGGGGGAAACCCGTATAACTAAAAATCCGTCGTCTAAACCAGGGGTTCCCAACCGGTGGTACGCGGGAACGTTTCAGGTGGTACGCGTGAGTCAAAGCGATATATATGTAAAGCGAGGACAGTCCAATGGGGATACGCTTCTTTATCGTGGCTTCTTTATCGTTAATTTTTTGCTGTGTTTGTACTAATTTTTTATTTGTATGTTTTTAGACCTATGGGTGTAGTAAATAAAACTGTAAAATTAATACCATTTTCATCTTTTTAGTTCTCCTTTATTACAAGCATGTTATAAATAAACAAATATCTAACCATTAAATCTGAAGTTTTCTCAGGAATTTAATTCAAAAAGCCTTTGAACACTTTTAGAAGAGTAAATATTATACGTTTATTAAAATATCTAGGTCTGGTGGTACACCAAAATTTCTCAAAAAGTCAAGTGGTACGCAGGTGCAAAAAGGTTGGGAACCCCTGGTCTAAACAGTCTAAATAAGCTTTGATAAGGTCATTCATGAGTTATCAGCTAAATCCAACTGACCGTTAAATATTCAAACAGTTATCTAAAAAGGTCAAGTACTCTATATATTTTCATGGTTTCATAGACATTGAACTAATTTTTGAGATAATGATTTCAACAAACTTTAAACATGTTTGCATACGAAATAGAAAAATGATGCACATAAACATAAATGTAGCTACCTTTTGAAAAAAAATTAAATAATGCTACGTACGGTATTACGGTCCATTTAATCCTTTATCTACTGACGGTACTTACAAGTCCCACCAACTTTAAATAATCATCCTTACGAATATACTGACAACACTTTGCAGGGAAGGAACACTCTTTCAGTTTTACTATTCCAGGATAAAATACGGCATAGGTTCTATGATGAGTATTTTAACGGGAAATACGAATAGATTAAATTAAAGTTGTGTTTTCAGCTGCCATTTCGATCGGATTTCCATGATTGTCATTTTTGTTCCCTGAAAAGTAGTTGGTGAGTCAAAAGGAAAGTGTATTATTTTTTTAGGCTTAAAACGTTAAAACTGCGATAAAAAAGCCATGTTTTTTTGTTTTTGGTATTGTGAGAATATTTTATATATAGCACTCCAAGTACTGACAGTACAGTACTCAAAAGTACCAATTTAAGTAATTGGATCTAGCTGATTGAATTTTCCAAAGATGATTATTTTATTATGTATATCCCTTAGTTTTTAATTTAATGACTGAAAAAAAATATTTGCACGAAACAAATTGTAAAAAATGATAATGCAGTAGATAAAGGGTTGGTAAATTTCTCCATTGTATTGTATTGTTTCAGTGATCCATAAAACTAAGTGTAGATATAGTCAAAATCCTTTAAAATAAAGAAAAAGTTTACATCATTACCGGGAAAAAGTGTAAACAAAAACGTTTGAATAAAAAATATATGAGTTATTTAAAATCACTAACAGTTTATTCTGGATGTCCTCTTTTATATGAGAAATCTTGTAAACATAGAATTTATGGTTATAAAATTTTAAAATTAAAATATTCTATTATTCCTAAAACTTAAAAACCCACCGCAGTGATTTATACTCATGGTCTTAACCCCCAGACCAAAATCTTCAAAAATCTTGGATTTATATTTTACAATTTGAATTCTCAATGATTTTCAAGCAAAAAAAATTACTTTTTAAATAAATATCCCTACTGAATTTCAAGTAGAGAACATTCAAACAAGTCGAACCACAAAAGGCCAGTGGAAATTACACTAAAGGAATGTCAAATAAACTAACATTTCTATTTATCTTTTATTACCCTTTTTTAAATTTTGAATGAAGGATTAAAATAAAAAAATTACGCGTAGGTAATAAAATTGAGAAAACGTTTATTTTTATTTGGAATAGACGTGTTCGATAAAAACTGGAAACTATAGGGGAGAGTATTGTACCTCTGGACAAAAATCACGTTCGGATTTTTCTAAGACAGGTAAAATCACGTTTTTAACATTTAAAGTGCCCAACCTATAGTCCTAACCTTATAAAAGAGGGTAATATTTTTTATTAGCCAAAATCTTAAAAATTGGATTTTTAATTCATTTTAATAACTTGAAGAAATTTGTGTCCATAGGTACGACAACGTGCTCTCCCTATGGACAGACCCAGTTGTACCTGTGGACACCCTTAAAAAGGGAATTTTTACTTGATAAAAGCTTAAAATGAACATTTTAATTGGTGTATTACCTTTTAATAAACTATTTCAAGCATTTTTAAAATTAAGAATAGATTTTTTAAAGTAATGTAGTTTTAGATCGTAAATGATCATTAAAACGAAGTTGAATGATAAAAGTCTTGATTTTTTACCAAAAATACATAAATCACATGGGATTTTCAGATCGAAGTTTGACGTATTAGTTTCATCAATCATGCTTATAGATCTGATCACTTCACTGATCCCTAAAAACAATTCGATCGACACTTAGTTGTGCAAGCATTTAGTGGTAATAACTTTCGCAAATCTTATTCGCTGGAAATTTCAAGTTTTTTGTGATCATCATACTTCAATGCGATAAGGTGTTAAGATTTTATACCATATTTTACATTAAATGCAAAGTAAAATAAAAAATTTAAAAAAGTAGTTTAGATCACAAAATATTTGATTTTTCATCTAAAAATCACTTGAAAATAATCGCCGACAAATAGATAACCATTTAGAATTAATTTAATATAGGGGAGAGTGGGGTAATAAGAAACTGGGGGTAATAAGAAACATTTAATTTGCAGCTTTGTGTGAGGGCATAAAAATTTGAAAAAAATCACAGAATAACTTCAAGACATACTCTATATCCCATAAAAAATTTATCGTTTTAGAATGATTACTTCAGTGAAAAATTCCCGTTTGAAATAATCAGGTCAGCAAACTCATCCACCTAAAGTCATGCTTTTTCAACTATTTCAATTTATCTTGTTTTTGCAATTAAATTCTTATGGAATTTTATTAGTGAACTTTTAAGGAGGTAAAACGAGCTATATAATTTACCTTTTGTTCTTCAATTTAGGGTTGTGGATTATTCTTAAAAGTGCCCTGTTTCTTATTACCCCATTTAAACAAAATTATGGGGTAATAAGAAACACTGGCATTTTATGCATGAAAATTAATTTAGCTAATTTTTCTCTTTATTATGTTAATATTTTATTGTTCTTTTATCATTTATCAAGTTAAAACTTTAAATTCAGTTAATTTTATTTTTACTTCATTTTATTGAAAACGGTGAGTAATAAGACACAAAATCTCAATTTAAAAAAAATTTAGTTTATTTTAAGGGAAATAAACAGTCAGAATAATTTTAGTCTCACAAAATGAAATAAGAGAAACAATACTTTAATTATTTTTTCATGATTTTCAAAATGTTAAATATAAAAATATAGAGTTGTTCAAAACTTTCAGCATGTAACTTTTTTAGACTAATTTTTAACTGGGCATAAATCAAAAGATTTTTGATGAATTTTTTTGAAAATTACTCGAGTTATAAAATACTCTTAGAAGATTACATTAATACCTTCATTTGATTTTTATTGTTTTAATTAATAAAATAACTAGCTTGTTTCTTATAACCCCACTTGGGGTAATAAGATACAGTCGCTTGGGGGTAATAAGAAACAAGCTAAAACCCCCCTTTCCCTTTTACTTAGGAAGTGCATTATTTTTTCAAAGAAAGCTGTTAATGATGTGAACATTCTGTAAAAAAATCAGCTTCATAAAGTTAAAAGAGAATCCTGTAGAATTTTGGAATGTTTCTTATTACCCCATTTGTATCTTATTACCCCACCTTCCCCTACATTAAAATGCATTCACTTTAATGAAACCTGATTCAAAAACGGCGATTATCTATAGACACCCACAAGAACGTGTCCGTAGGTACAGCACGTATGGTGTCCGAAGGTACAACACCAGGTGTTTTTGCATTTAAAGTTCTATAAAAAATAAAATAATTGAGATCTGACAATTTCTAATATCAAAAATAAAAAGACAAAATCTCGGGGATTCCCCCTTATATCACATTTTATCGTATCATAATTTAAGGGGAAGAAAAATATTAATGTAGTGATGCACTAAAAAAAACTTTGAGCCCCTAAAAACAGTAAATTTATTATATTCAATATAAATATTATTTTAAAGAGCTGATTTCACGTTAGCAACTAGATAGCATCTGTTTACATTCAAATTCAACCACAAATTCAAATTTCCATTTTTTCCCGAATTTTAAAATGCGGTGGCTGAAGGTACAACCGTCCTTAGGTACAGCACTCGCCCCTACATTTTTATGCGAATTTTCGTTCAAATAGCATATCCTATGTCAATTTGGGGAGGATTTTTAAGAATTTTTAAAATACACTTCTTTTATACTAACTTTGATAATCAGTAATGCCAATGTAAGCCAACTGCCATCCAAAAAGTGAACCCAAGTACATTTCCATTTCAGTTCATTGTCCGCTCAATAGGGATAGACAAAGACAATCAAATAATGCACGTGATGTTCTGTTATACTTTTATTTTTCTAATAACACTGATTAGCACCGATAACGAGCGAATATCTGACAGCTTATAAAGGAGAATGTGAATATAATGATATACTGCAATTGATATCATGGCTCACTAATAAAACCAGCTGGGACTCGAATAGCTCTAATGACACTTTCTTTTTCTAAATATCCATGTATTAGCTTACAAAATTATGACAGTGACTGTGTGACAGACACAGATTGTAAGGTAACGAATCAAACAATGAAGGAGAAAAATTTTGAGATAGGAGTAAGAAGCAGTAATAAATAGATGAAATTCAGAATACATATGCTTAAAGACGTCTTCATTCAATAATGTTTTGTACACTAATTTCCTACCTAAGTACACTTGAAATAAAACTTTGATTGTAAGTCGGGCATTTAAATGAAATTATAAGCAATGCTTGAAAGTAAGTCATTCTTAAAACATTAACTTTGAAAAAAAAATTGCTTTTAAAGGGAAGAGAATATACTACTAATTCAACTGTTAGTTGACCACACGTATCACCCCACCACACGTATTCCACATGTATACGTTAGTTGACCACACGTATTCCACACGTTTCACCACATGTATTCTAATATAACTGTATATCAACTGTTATACAGGATGTTTCAAAATTGCGTTGCACGGCTTTTATTCGGAACCAGCTCCTCCTAGGGTCATGGAAGTAAGGTCTACCCCTAGGTAAGTGACCCTGGAGAATCCATTGAGATGACTTACAGCGCCCCTAGCGGCGAAATTAAAAAGTTAAAAAAATTAATTTAAAAACTAAAGGAGATAGAGCAAAAATCCCAGTGAAAGTATTGTTGCTAACGTCAAGAAGAACTGACTGAAAAAAATTTGATCAAAATATCTTGAATATTCGCGGAGATATTAGCATGTGAAAATAGCACTTTTTCAGGGGTCAAAAAGTAAAAAGTTCGCATATTTGCAAATTTTTCAGTGTTATTGTGTAGTTTTGTGTTTTTTTTTAGTTGAAAGAACACAAAATTTAATCAAAAAATCAAAAAAATTTGCAAATATGCGAACTTTTTACTTTTTGACCCCTGAAAAAGTGCTATTTTCACATGCAAATATCTCAGCGAATATTCAAGATATTTTGATCAAATTTTTTTCAGTGAGTTCTTCATGACGTTAGCAACAATACTTTCACTGGGATTTTTGCTCTATCTCCTTTAGTTTTTAAATTAATTTTTTAAACTTTTTAATTTCGCCGCTAGGGGCGTTGTAAGTCATCTCAATGGATTCTCCAGGGTCACTTACCTAGGGGTAGACCTTACTTCCATGACCCTAGGAGGAGCTGGTTCCGAATAAAAGCCGTGCAACGCAATTTTGAAACACCCTGTATACTGTATAGCACTCGGAAAAATTGTAACAATTTATTCTTAAATGTTTAATTTTTAAATAACTTAATTCAAATTTCATGCATAAAGTATGTGGTCTTTTTTCATTCATCCTTCAATTTTTCTTTTAGAATTAAAGACCCCTTCTTGAGCCTGTTTAACTTTGTTCAAGCCTTGCAGTTGAACAATGAAAATCCACACCTATGCTTTAGACACGTTTCTAATTTACATAACAAATTTCTTCCATGCGTCAAATCCTCTAGGGAATCTTCACAAAAATGCAAGAAACATCTGTCGATGAAAGAATTCGCTGAGATATTCAAAAAATTATGAATATTTTATTGAATACCGTAACGAGTGTCACGGGACAAGTACATTTTGACTATAAAGTATTTCGACACCTAGCAAATGAAACGGAACAATATAGCCCCTAACTGCTTTATGTTTATAAATAAAACCTGTATAAAAGGATGTAACCCTTCTTAATTAAGACAAAACTAAAGAAGCAAGTAGTAGAAGTTTAAGTATAGAAGCAAGTGTGATAAAATTTATAATTGATCAATGCCCAATGAGTTTTAGATGGATCCACCGTAACTGGAATAAATGTAGAAAAGAAAAGAAAAGAAAGATCATTTTTAAACCTAGGAGCTGCGGAAAATATACCATTAGCATGCAAATAAAAGTAGATGCTTACCTAAAAAGCATATAAATTTAAGATTCTCGTCCTAAATTTCAAAAAAAAATTTATAACAGCTCCTCTACAGATATATATTATATATAAGCTGATGTCTGTCTTATCCTGGAACCTGGATCCTCTATACTACATGACAACTCAAGTACTATACAAAAGTATTATACGCCAATTTTCATAAAGGGAGAGTTTGTATATAACTTAAGTTTTTATATGCTAAAATTGTGCATATTTTTACTATAAAAGGCTTCAAAACTTGTTTTCAAGAATGTTGGACCTCTTAAATAGTAGGGGAGAACGGGGATGAATGGGACAAATTTCACATTTTTGCTAAAATTGAAAAAAATAAAAAAATTTCAATCCTGTAACAAGTTTAAAACAAACAATTGTACTCTTGGTTTCATTATAAATGTGTGTATTCAATCAATTACCCATTATTTAAACTCCAAGAAAAGTTTTTATGAATGCATGTATTTTGTCCCATTCATCCCCGAGGTGGGGATGAATGGGACAGTTAAAAAAAGTTCAAAAATTTACAAAATAACAAAGTTATTTTAAATATTGGACAACGTTTAGCTTTTTAAAGGAACAACACACTTCTATTTTCTAAAGAAAAAAATTAAAAAGGCATTTAAAGGGCAAAAAACAGCCTACATAAATTCGGCTGTATGACGAGTAAAATTAACACATAAACTGAAGCAAATCCATTTGTTCTTTCAGCTCAGTGGTTGAAGCTGGTGTTATTTCTATTAATGCTACTCGCTTTTATGGGTTTGTACTTTTAGGAGTGCAAATAGATAATTTTTGATGCTTGGACCTAACCCCCAAATCCATTCCTCTCCTGCAGTAACATTTTCCCTGCCATTTTGAAGGAACTTTTCATAAAAATAGAGCATAAAATCCTAACTTGTTTGAATAATTGTTTAACCATAACATATTTGAGATGACAGTTGCAACTATTTGCTAATTAGGACTTTGAATATTTACACATGAGTTTGGAACATAAAACACAAGTTTAAACATAAATTTTTGCACACTATTTTAGTAAACTTTATCAGAAATTACTTAAATGAGTTGAATATAGCAAGCTATTGATGGAAAGTTTTGGAAACGGGAAATGAAGTGATGATGGAACTGTCCCATTCATCCCCGCAACTCTTGTCCCATTCATCCCCGTACCCACTTACTTTTGAAAAACTAAAATTAGACTAGGAAAAAATCCATGGATTTTCTTCATTTAAATTGGAAACTATACTAATATAAGTACTCTTTCAAAACACAGTAAAATTTAAAGCTTTAGTTAAATTATTTTTTAATAAATAATTATAGAAGTAAAACGATAAAAGTTACTTTTGGTATGGGAAAACACATTTAGTTGTCCTATTTATACAAAAATGGAAGCTGATGTTAATGAACACAATTTTTGGAATAGGCTAGGTACTACTATCTTATAGCTGAAATAACAAAAATTTAAAGTGAAGTTAAGGTATAAAAAATTGAGCTGTCCCGTTCATCCCCTGTCCCATTCATCCCCGTTCTCCCCTACTAATTATTCACCACCTAACGATAATTTGTTAGAACTAATTTAAAAAATTAGTTTTTAACCTCTTTAAAAGTAGTTTTAAGCATAAATTATAATTGTTTATTGTAAAAAATTCGGGAGAGTTGATCATAAAAAATGGTATAACGAGCCCTAAAAACTGAAAAACCTTTCTTGACAGTCTTAGACGAAATTTCGGCTTATCTGTAAACCTATCGCCACAATTTGTGATGCAAATATTGGCGTAAGATTCAACCACGTGCTTTTGCATGCGTTCTAAATATGGGAAAATTACTATACATTGCATTGATAAAGATTACGAAAAATTCTAGATTGTTGTAGTGGGTGTATACCCACATCACGTTTATAAGGTTATTGATCAATCATCGTGAGAACTATTCAAGACTTCGACTAAGGGCCGAAAACAAGACTTTTGTTTCGGGAGTGAGTTCATAAGGCTTCCTAACCTGAGAAATATACATATACAGGGGTCATTGCTAATCTAAACGTGCAGGTCTGTCATGCCATGACAAACATGATTTTCTTAGAAAAACGTGATAGTTTGCAAATATAAATATATACTGTGTCCGATAGAGGACAATATTCGCCGGTGAACGTTTAACTTTTCCATTCTACAGAAAACTTCAATATTTTTTCGTCCAGTTATAAGCAGAGAATATCACTTTCTAATTTGAAGACGGACTGCAAAATATTGAACTGAAAGTGCAAATGGAGGTTGTTTTCTCTGCTATACCGGTAAAGGTTTACAGGGTTTTCGGAGGTTCTCTCTCCGAATATGTTAGAAATAATTGAAGTTTTCTCTTGTATGAAAAAGTTTAACAAAAAAATCTTTATTTTTCAAAACCTTTTTTTAAAAATGTAATCACAATTTTTACTCCAGGTCATACTTGCCAACTTTTGAAAACTTACATCCGTAAAACTTTTTGTGTAATATTACAAAAGTACAACTTCAAGCTTTTCGCGTTAACAAGCCTGAAAAACATCAACGCGAATTCCAATCCCAGTAAAGTTGTTTTTTCCGTACTGCGAAAGAAACACGAGAAGAAGCAAACTTCATGGGTAAGCGCGCGTCAAGACTCGCCGGCACGGCGAATCCGAAAAAAGCTTGCAAAATATTCTTTATTGTTTATTCTTTAATGCTTTACCTGAAGACCTAAAATCAGAAAGATCTCCTTTTAAATTTAAGAAACAACTGAAACTCTTTGTTATGACAATAGATAAAATTGAGGATTTTTTTTATTTTTCCCCCCCAAAAACGCTCTTTTTATTCTGAGTTATAATACTGAAGCTCACCTCGCGATAGTTTTCACTTGTATGTAATTATATATAATTTTTTTAATAATATCTTAAATTGTATTTATAATTTAAAAATAATTAAATTTTTTAATTAAATAGTTTTAGTTACTCGTATGGGTCACTGCGCTGACCCCTGAGTAATACAAACAACTCTATATTTTTTTCTCTATTGTTTATAGTAGATATGTATTCTTATGTGTACATTTTTAGTTTCTGTGTTTTGTTCGTTCCTTTTATGTTCAATGTAAAATTGCTATATAAAATAATAAACGTTATGTTTATGAAAAAAATCCTAATTTCACACAATAAAAGGACTAAAATTGAGAAAATCGTAAGGAAAGGGATTAGTAGAGGATTCTGGATTTGAAGTAAAAAGATACAGTTAGAGAAAATCGTTTACATCGCGAGTGTTTTGCGTTAGGACAAAAACGCAAAATCCGTAATTTTTTTCAATCAATCCGTAAATTCGTATAAAACTAAAGAAAATCCGTAAATATTACGGACAATCCGTAAAAGTTGGCAAGTATGCTAGGTCAAAGATTGCAAGCATTTGTCTTTTTCTTGAGTCCAAGTATTCATTTATCTATCATTCTAAACCTAATGTTTCATTTTGTTTACTGCAGGAGAACGTGAATGAAAAATTTTTGTCTAGAGAGGGGAAGAGGCAACACAATTCATACGGCTCCATAGACCCTTCCTTCCCTGGATGACATTCCTTTCGAAATATTCATGGGGAAAATAAAACACTATTAAGAAAGCAATGGAAGATTTTGCTTTAGTTTCAAACACGATATTTATTAAAAGTCAACTTGTTTTAACCATTGGAGAATTGCAGCATCTCTTAAAATTCTGAATATTCAATTTTAAATTATTTAAAATTATCTCCTAATTCCAAAAAAGCTTGTCTTTTCCTACAAATTTTTTTACAGTTACTTATGAGATATTTTATTACAGAAAACGTCTAACAGTGTGACGTCACATGTGCCTCTTGGAAATGTGGGAAACACAGTTTTCAGCGAAACACTAAGCTATAAAAAACTAGAGCACCAGTATTTCAAAGCGGAATGATAGTAAACAAGGCACATTTGACGTCACAAGCTGTTTCAGCTCAGACAGTGAAAAGAAGATATTTTTAATTGAAAATAACTTAAAATTTAGGGCTTCGAAAAGGTAAATGAAAATGTTTTTTGGAGGTTTTAACCCTTTATTTACCGACGGTACTTACAAATACCGCCAACTTTAAAATTACATAGAATAACCATCCTTGCGAATATATTGACGTTAATTTGCAGGAACACTCTTTCAGTTATCCTCTTCCAGGATAAAAAGCAGCGAAAGTTCTATGATGAGTATTTTAGCGGGAAATGCGATGCGAATAGATTTAACTGAAGTTGTAAGTTTAGCTGCCATTTCGATCGGATTCACATGATTGTCATTTTTGTTCCCGCAAAAAAGTAGTTAAAGTCAAAAGTTAAGTGTATTATTTTTAAGACTTATTACTGCGATAAAAAAAGCTATGTTTTTCTTGTATTGTAAGAATATTTTAGCACTCCGTGTACTGACAGTACCCAAAAGTATCAATTTAAGTAATTGGCTCTAGCGGATTCAATTTTCCAAAGATGATTATTTTATTTATATATATCCCTTAATTTTCAATTTAGTGACTCAAAAAAAGTATTTGCACGAAAAAAATTGCAGCGAATCATAATGCGGTAAATAAAGGGTTAAGCCAATCTGAACACATTAAGTTTAAAAAATATGACTGCAATTAGCCAATGCAGATTATTTCATTCAATGTTAATAGTCCGTTAATAGCGTTATATTATGGTTAGTAGAGTTCAGTAACAGTGTATCAGGGAAAAAAATGTTAGTTATTTATAAATTACGTCAAACGTTATAAGGGGGTCCTGTGTGTGATACTAAGCGACAAGGTGGAGATAAAACACTTGAGATACCATAATTTAAAATTGCTAAGTTGTATTTTTCACTCCCAGTTTGGATTTAAAAAGAGTGACATCTTTATGGGAATGGGGGAAACTTGACAACTCGGAGGGAAGAGTAAAACCTCCAAAAAATTGAGTGACGTTATTTGGGGATACCCCCTTTCAGAAATTCTACAGGGTAAATAGTAAGAAGTTAGTTAAAAACATTAGGGCAGTCAAATTTTTTGTATATCTAATTTTTTTTAGTTTAATTTCAAACATTTTAAATACTTAAGTTGCTTTGAAAAAATTAAACAAAAGAAATATTTACTTTAAAAAGAACATGCATGAAAATTTTACACAAAAAAGAGAAGATTATTGAATGGCTGAAAAAATTACACGTACCTGTGTTTAAATAATTAAAAGGCCCTTTTCTTTTAAGTTATTTTAAAACTCCTTCACAATTAGTAAATACATCCAGTTTTAAAGCTAGACTCCTGGCTGAAATATGTGCCATCAGCTGGAAGTTCCTCACATCACCGCCCCGTCGCGCTAGAAAATAAAATGTAATCAAAACCGCGAAGAACGACCAACACAAAGCACGCTGATCTCTACTCCTCACGTGACGTCGAGTCAGGATTCGATAAGAGTCATTCTGTCACTCTGGATGAAAAAGAGAGTTATCAACCGCTTTCCCCGGCGCGAAAGAGAGTAGTAGTTGCTGAACAGATGTTTCAAGAACGAAAACTATCTTTCTCTCTAAATAAATACGATTCTCTTTTCCAGCTCAAGTTCACTCGTCGCTCGTCACTACTGATTGCTTTAAGTTTTAACCCACTTAAATTATCAAGGTTGTTTAAGGAAGAGAGGACCTGTTCTAATGCGGTTCAAGATCGTGAGGTTAATGGCAAAAACTTGATTTCGGAATTTCGACGGAGATGTTATGCACGTCGTAATGGGGTTTGTTTTTGCATTCCGTTTTCACTTGACGCCGTAGCCCGAAGGATACTTTAATTCAAAAATAGGGCTAAGGCTACAGAAAAAAAACCTGAAAAATATTTTGGTCAGCTGATATTTTGATCAATCGAGCCGTCACTATTAACAGTCAGACAAAATTATTTAAATGCAAATTAGAATCCAGCTTTATTTCTATTGCCCTAATTGAGTAAGAATTTTTTTTAATGGTTAACAAAACATTTTTAGTTTTAGGGATTTTGACCACTGAAACCACCAAATCACAGTAACTATTTGACTACTTTATCTCATAAATTGCCCTCTTCAGATTTTCAATGGATTTCAGGAGAGCAATATCCCCCCCCAAAAAAACTTTGCGATAATTCCATTTCCTTAATGGTAATTTATGTTTCCAGAGTCAATAGGAACAGCTCCCCCTCCAAAGTTTCCAGCATGTCTCCAGGGTCCTAAGCTTAAATCATACCATTCTTCAAAAATATTTATTGATCTATTCCTGCCATTTTAGAGTAAACTTTAATAAACCAGCTTTAGCGATGCTGCGATTGCAGTTAAAGTAAATATAATAATATAACATAAAAGCTCCATTTGAAATTCCTCACACACACTATTCATTTTTCAACCCATTCCCCCCTACATTATTACGCATCAAAAAGAGAACACAAAGTTAGATATATTCGACAGAGAAAACATCATACTTACGAATGTCTGAAAACATGTTTTATGCAAGGATTCACCAGTTGCAGGAAAGCCCAAAAACGTGATAGCTGCTCTAAGCTAGAGCTAAAACAGTATGCAGCGGAAAATATTTTCTCTTCCTCTAAACAAGGACTTAAAATTGGTTCAAACTAGTAAGCATCTTTAAAAACACTGTTCATTTAAGTATTTAATCAATGTGGACTAGGGTGGCCCACTTTTCTATGGAAAAAACAAAGTGTAATGAAATTGCCACTGCACCCCCCTCAATGTTTTATACCTACAGAGAAAACTATTCAGGCAAAGTTTGGGCTCTGTACCTCAATTAGAAAGCGATGACCAAGAGGAGTGAAAAAGTCCAAATTCGAAGATTTTTATACAAAACAACTAAAGAACCAAAGATAAAACCATCTCATTTTGTTCATGATTTTTTATAGGAAACTACTATCGTTATAGATATAATGTTCTAGGTTTTGTTTTTTTATCACCTTTATATTGGTTGTAGTAATTGTCTAATGTCCAAAGAACTTCTGTAAAGTTGTTTTTTCTGCAATTTTAAACAGCTAATAACTCTAGAACTATACAACTTAAAAACCTGAAATTAGTTCCATTTTGTTTGTAATTTTTTTGTCTTTGATTTAAAATGCATCATGACCATCATTCTCAAAAAAAAATTTTCAAAATTTAAAAAAAGTGAAAAAAATGAATTTAAAAAATTCTTTTGAAATTTTTTTTTGAAAAATATTAAAAGCCTTTTAACTCTTAAAATGAACATACCTACCAAATTTCAAGTTGAAAATAAAATTTAATCATGTATAAAAAATAAAAATACTTGAAATTTAGGTAAAGTATCTAAGTATCCCTAAAATTATACAGCAAGAGTGATTCACTCATGGAAAATTCATAAAATCGCTTGAGGGTGTCCATATGACTTAAAAAATGCAAAAAATGTCAAATCAAAAAATTTTTTTCATTAATTTGTTTTTCATTTTTTTTAATTTTGAAAAAAAAATTTTGATCATAATTGAACTTTTTGGTCATGATTCACATTAAATCAAAGACAAAAAATTAACAAACAAAATGGGACTAACTTCATGTTTTTAAGTTGTATAGTTCTAGAGTTATAAGCTGTTTAAAAATGCAGGAAAAGCAACTTTACAAAAGTTCTTTGGACATTAGAAAATTACTACAACAAAAATAAAGGTGATAAAAAAACAAAACCTGGAACATTATATCTATAACGTTATTAGTTTTTTTATAAAAAAATCATGAACAAAATGAGAGGGTTTGATCTTTGGTTTTTTAGTTGTTATGTATAAAAATATTCTAATTTCGATTTTTTCACTCCTCTTGGTCATCGACTTCTAATTCGAATACAGAGTTGAAATTTTGGCTGTGAGCTTTTATTAGCTGTTCGAAAAAAGTAGAGAGTGCCCAGAACTCTACCTGAAAAAAAGTTTTTTGGGCCACCCTAATGTGGACTTTAAATCTTTCTATAAAAACTCAAATAAATATACTCAATTAAAAAAAAACTCCTTTTTCTAGCTCATTTACACCAATTGTTGCATTATCAAATGCAACTAACTTTTTTAACTAAATATCGCTTACCAACCCCCAGAACAGCAGTTATTTACAGATCGCTTCGCAATATGAGCGAGCAAAGTCCGATTGTTCTCGCAAATCATGAGATTCATTCACTTGTATAATTAACTAGCGCTGACGTGCTAGACCCGGGCTTCAGTTTTTTAATAAATATCATCTGGTGCGTTACAGATGGGCTTCGCCAGTCCATTTAAAAAAATTATCCTGGTGTGTTACAGATGGGCTTCGCCAGTCCAAATGTGGAAATAGTTATATAAAGGAGCCACTTTCATATTTTTGCTACAACAATGGATTTTATACTACAACAATCGATTTCAATCTGCAACAATCGAGAATATGCGTATGCGTACAACAATTAAAGTTACATCTTCTGTTATTATATTTACAACAATGGGTTTACCATGAAGTTAGGCATGAAATTTGGGTTTTTAAGCATAAAATTGGCCAAAAAAGTTGTTTGGATGCATCGATTTTAAATTATTTTTTTTCAGAAACCTTCCCTGGAGCGAGATCAACGTGGTATAGTTTAATATGTAGTTAATGTAGGTTCGAAAAGTTTAAAACTATAAAGGACATACAGACATACATACAGACAAACATTGATTTTTATATATATACTAGCGCTGACGCGCTAGACCCGGGATTCGCCCGGGTTTCAGTTTTTTATAAATATCATCTGGTGCGTTAGAAATGGGCTTCGCCAGTCCATTTTTAAAGATTATTCTGGTGTGTTGCAGATGGGCTTCGCCAGTCCATTTAAAAAAATTCTTCTGGTGTGTTACAGATGGGCTTCGCCAGTCCAAATGTGGAAATAGTTAAATAAAGGAGCCACTTTTATGTTCATACTACAACAATGGATTTTAAACTGCAACAATCGAAAATATGCTTACAACAATTAATCTTACATCTTCTCTTGTTATATTTACAACAATGTGGTTTTGCCCTGAAGTTAGGCATGAAATATGGGTTTTTAAGCATAAAATTGACCAAAAAAGTTGTTGGAACGCTTCCATTTTAAATTATTTTTATTCAGAAACCTTCCCTGGAGCGAGTAGATCAACGTGGTATAGTTTAATAGTTAATGTAGGTTTGAAAAGTTTAAAATTATAAAGGACATACATACATACACATACAGACAAACAAACAGACATTCATTTTTATATATATAGATAGATGATCTACTGAAGCCTTAAAACTTTTATTATTTTTTTTTTTTATTTATTAAAACTTTTTTTATTTTTCTTGCTTATCAATAATCTAAATCTGACTTAAATATAAAAAAACATCTAGATAATAATACAGCAAATGCTAATAAATACAGGGTGTTTCAAAAGTCCGTAGCGGCGAAATAAAAAAGTTAAAAAAATTCATTTAAAAATTAAAGGAGATAGAGCAAAAACCTCAGTGAGAGTAATGATGCCAACGTTATTAAGAACACACGGAAAAAAATTTCATGAAAATATCGTAAATATTCGCGGAGACTTAGCATGTGAAAAAAGCACTTTTTCAGACCTCAAAAAAGGAAAAGTTCGGAAATTTGTAAATTTTTCAGTGTCATTGTGTAGTTTTGTTTTAGTTAAATGAAGGCAAAATTAAAAAAAAACCTTGCAAATTTGCGAAGTTTTTCTTTTTTGAGGCCTGAAAAAGTGCTATTTTCATATGCCAGTATAACAGAGAGTCCGTCGCCATAGGCGCTATTGGAAATCGAAAAGTTGGATGAGTTTGGGGCTATTTTGGCGCTGCGATCGCAACAACGTCACGAGAGGCGGGACGGAAAAGCCTGATTGGTTGGGAAAAGCTTTTTCCTTCTCCTTCGAAAATAGAAGATTGAGTGACAGCCAATCACAGGTTTGATCACTCTGTCAATCATTTAGTTGATCGTGGCGCCCTCCAACATTTGAATATATCGTTTTGGACCCTCTGTTAGGATTTTTCTCTGTGGCCAGTATCTCCGCGAATATTCACGATATTTTCATAAAATTTTTTTCAGTGAGTTCTTCATAACGTTGGCATCATTACTCTTACTGAGGTTTTTGCTCTATCTCCTTTAATTTTTAAATTAATTTTTTAAACTTTTTTATTTCGCCGCAAGGGTCGCTGTAAGTCATTTTAATGGATTTTTCAGGGTCACTTACCTAGGGGTAGACCTTACTTTCGTGACCCTAGGACACGTTGGTTTCAAATAAAAGACATGAAACGGACTTTTGAAACACCTTGTATAAAATTATGTAAAAGTCAATCAACTTCCCTAAAAATTTTAAACTTTTATTACCTTTAAAAGTTTTGTTAGTTAACCAAAATTAGTTCATAAAAACACTTTTTTATTTCCTAAAAAAATATCTCAATAGTTTCTAGAACACTCTTATCAGTTTTGAAATTATATTTAATCTAGAAAGTTTTTAAAAGTTCATCTTTTTTTAATCTCGAAATGGATTTGTTCCATTCTACAAAATATGGGTTTAAAATTGTTATTTTGATATGGCAGATAATAAGTTTTATGGTAGCTCTGCTTGCTGTAACCTCAACCTTATCTGTAACCTAAAAAATGGAAGCATTTTGCGATTAAACTTTTTTTGAAATTTTAAAACATATTCAGAAATCCTTAAAACATACTGACATTTTACACCAAAAATATGTTGTTCAGTTGGTAATTAAAAGGTTTTCTCTAGAAAAACCATTTACCAAAAACTTTTTCAACAGAGTAGACCAAATCTCTTAAAGCTACGATATTATGGCCATTTCAGTCATTAAATAGTCAATTACACACAAAAAATATTGTCTAAAATTACTGCTCATTTAGAAAATTAAGAATTTAAAAACATTGAAAAGGGAATTCTTTATAAAAAATCTACAATTTTAAGTAGTGTTTTATAAGGCCTTTGAAAAAATATGTAAAAAATAAGAGGTCACATTATTTTATAGTCAATTATTTAAAAGCTAGGGAAACTAGAATCCTGGGATCATATGTTTCTACATTGTCCAATGTATAATTTCTATAGCTTAAAATATCGGTACTATGTTACAACCGGGTGCCACTCTTCTTGGCGACGTTTTTATTGGTACCATAATTCCTCAACCGGTATATCCACCGGGTTGTTAGAAAATGAATTATCGCTTTAGTTGGCGACACCAATAAAACAAGTGGCACCCAGTTGTAGTATGAAACCAAAATATCTTTCATCCATAATATATAATTTTAGGCTTTTCTCACAATCATAATTTTTTTTGCAAAAGTAAATTTATAGAATCAGCTCAAAAGTTGAACCAGTTTCTGTTTGAGAACTGTTATTAAATATTATTGTCATTGTAGTTCACATTCTAATGTTTGTAAAGTTCCGCCAATAGGCTATAGCCTGAACAATTCAATTCCTTCCTCCTCATCTATTTATAAAGCTAAAATTAACTACTCTAGGCAAAAATTAACTTTGTCCCTTTCCCATTCATCTATTAAGTATTAAAATGCTGTTAAAATTTCTGATTTACTAACAAAAGTACAATTTTCTCCAACTTAACTCTTGCTTATCATTCATCCTTTTGAGTAGACTAACACAAACCTTAAAGATTTCAGTTAGGGAATGTTAAAAGGTGAAGAAAATTGCAAGGAGTTTAGAATGAATTCCCTTTTAATGACTTTTCCAGAATTTATAATGGGATTATATAAACCTAGGTAGTTGTGCGTGTGGTAAAAGGCCAATTGCATAATAAGGTTGACAAATTGTCTTTTAAAAAGAATTGGATGGATCTTCGCCTAATATAATAAGTTTTGCAAAATGGAAAAAAAATCAAAATAAAAAAATAATTTTTATTATTTCATGAAGGATAAAAAGAAAGTGTCAACTGTAGCAAAATGTTAATAAACTTATCAAACCCGGATTGAGAAACATAATTTTGCTGAGAACACTTAATATATGAAATTAATCATCTCTAACATTATGGAGTTACTTAATTACAACCTAATTTAAAATACATTACTAGATTATAAAATGTTTCTTTGGCAAAATAATTGTGAAATTATTCTAATCAATATTCAGGGAGTATCAAAAAGTCCAATGAAAATAAATTCCTTGTATGGAGTAGATAAAAATGATCAGAACCACAACCCATATTTTTTCAGAAAAGCACAACTGAAAAGGGTATGATGTCATATGGTTTATGCTACAAAAGGTTTATGGGAAACATGAACAAATATATTATTTTTTTTGGAGGGGATAGAATTGCAGACTTAGATTTGGAATGAAATAATGAAGTTTTTATCAGATATAATAATACATTTTTTAAAAACAAAAGGCAATGTACCGCAGTATTGATAGCCTAGGAAAGCTCTATATACACAGTATAGAGCTTTGTACCCTTCTAAAATACTCTACGTTAGAAGAAGATTGGGTGGAGTTGTTGAAAGACCCTGTGTGTATATTAGAAAAATCTCAAAACAATGGCCTAAGAATTAAAGATAAAATGAGCAAATACATTACAAAACAAAACCATAATAACTAAATCAGTTACACTAGTAAAAACAATGCTAAAACAATAACATGGTTGAGCATTAAAACAAACATAAAAATGGCTATTTTAAATCTCAAGAACCAATCAGTTGAGCATAATACTATTTTTATAAGTTAAGTAGGGGCAGGGTGACAGTGTTTCAGAAATATTCATAAAAATTTGCTTGAACATTTGATTGCAAACACTATCTTTGGATGTGCAACACAACATGAATAATGATTACACTGGGGAACAGCCATTTCGTTGTTTTAGAACTGTGACTTGTTTTTGAATCACTTTTGGCCCCTGAATCCAAAAGTAACTGTAGTTTTTGTTTGTCACGTCCACTTTTTTGGCAAACAGCCCCGCCCCCTTTTTACGATTTTCAATGACTTAATGACTTTGAATTCGATTTTCAGGGTCAAAAATCATTACTTTAGTCTTTAAATTACACCCGAGAGGACAAGAATGGTTAAAGTTTCTAAAATATGAAAATTTGTGGCCAAAAACGCATAAAAATCGTTAAAAATGATAGAGTTTATTTTACGCTATTTTTTACACTTCCAATTCTTTGCAATTCTTTTTCAAAAGGTCCTAACCCATCACCAAGGACCCAAATTTAATGAAAATTGGCCGCAATGATTTTTACAAAAAGTGGTTGAGGCATTAGCGCCCCCGAAGCACCCGCGGAAGGGTTCGGAATACTCTCTTTTGCTTAGAGGACACGAACACCTCAACCGATTTTAGTAAAAACCATTGCTGCCTATTTTCATTAAATTTGGGTCCTTGGTGATGGGTTAGGACCTTTTGAAAAGGAATTGCGTAAAAAATAGCGTAAATAAACTCTATCATTTTTAACGATTTTTATGCGTTTTTAGGGGGGTAATAACCCCTTAAACCTATCCATTGGCCACAAATTTTAATGCAAAAAAGGAACGTTATAAAAGATAGAGGTTATTTTAAGCTTTTCTTACTCTTATTTTTTATGCAATTCCTCTTTAAAAGGTCTTAACCTTTCTCCAAGGACCCAAATTTAATGAAAATAGGAGGCAATTATTTTTGCTGAAAGCGGTTGAGGTGTTATCGTCCCCGAAGCAAAAGTGAGTCTTACGAACCCTTCCGCAGGTGCTTCGAGGGCGCTAATGCCTCAACCGCTTTTTGTAAAAATCATTGCTGCTTATTTTAATTAAATTTGGGTCTTTGGGAATGGGTTAGAATCTTTTGAAAAGGAATTGAGTAAAAAATAAGTGTAAAAAATAGCGTAAAATAAACTACCATTTTTAACGATTTTTTTGCGTTTTTAGGGGGGTAATAACCCCTTAAACCTATCCATTCGCTAAAAATTTTCATATTTTAGAAACTTTAACCATTCGTGTCCTCTCGGGTGTAATTTAAAGACTAAAGTAATGATTTTTGACCTTAAAAATCGAATTCAAAGTCATTAAGTCATTGAAAAACGTAAAAAGGGGGCGGGCTGTTTGCCAAAAAAGTTGACGTGATAGAAGAAAACTAACAACAGTTTTCTAATCAGAGTGCCCATTGAACTCTAAAATAGCCAAAAAATCGAAGTCAACAGAAATTATGTAAACAGTCCCCAGTGTTATTTATTACACTTAGATGAGTAGACATATTGACCTAACATTTCAGATTACAAAAGAAAAGCAGATGTTCAAGAATTAGCAGAGTTTTGGCCTATATACCAGGCATTCAGACAAACACTCAGCAGTGAGGTTGGTCAGTGAGGCTATGAGCCCCAACTTTTTGTACAGTTTTAACCTTATTTATAATATTTAATGTTTTGTAAATAAGAATTTGTGTAATAAATTATTTTTTGTCACCTATCTTGCATTTTCAGTATTTAACTTTCAGGTTGAGTTGAGCATTTGTAGTGTGTTTCCAACCATATGTTCCTGTTCGATTCTTGCTTGTTATTGTGTGTCTGATCAACTTGTAATTTTTTATGATAGTTTTAGAAACTCTGCACAAGGGAAAATTTACATAAGATATTTTTCATTAAAGCATAGAACACTTCTATGCAACATTGATCCCTTCATTACACAAAATTTGTACTTTACATAAATAAATGTATGAATAAATAAGTTAGGAATACTTTTCAATACTTTCATAGTCATATTTTCTCTACCTGAATGAAAATATTGATTAAAAGAATTGATAGAACTTATTTTTCAACTTCACAGTCATCCAATACAATTTATATGAACCCTTTTAGTTAGAATTTATGAGGAAGTACATTTTATAAGGCTACAAAGCTTTGGTAATTTAAAAAGTTATTATATCACAGTAAATATCACATAAAACTGCAGATTAGGTAATACCATTGAAAAAAGACACTTTAAAAATATCTAATTAATCTAATTCAAAATTAAAACATATAATCATATTGATCCATAAAAACTATTATAAAAGGTACTTTTATCTTGAAAATTCATAAGACCCTATGATATTACTTCATACCTGTACATGAGGAAGTAAATAGTCTACAGATAAATGAATAAGTATTTTAAAACAATATACAGCATATACAAAAATTCTGTATCTTCACACCAAGTAATATATATTGGCAGCTTAAAGATTCCTAAAAAAATACAAATAAGTTATTCAATCAACAGAAAAACCTTTCCTGCTATTTAAATATTTGCTTAATCCGAAAGTGTGTATATAGTAGGGGAGAGTGGGGATGAACGGGACAGCTCAATTTTTTATACCTCAACTTCACTTTAATTTTTTGTTATTTCAACCATAAGATAGTAGTACCTTACCTATTTAACAAGTTGTGTTCATTAACATCAGCTTCCCTTTTTGTATAAATTGGACTACTAAATGTGTTTTCCCATGCCAAAAGTAACTTTTATTGTTTTTTTTCTATAATTATTTCTTACAGGGATGAGTTTGTCTGAAGATGAAAAAAGAGGAAAAAGCACGTGAGCTTAGTTAGGGAACGTACCCATACTACGTGACCCATTCAGGGGAGGGAGGGGGGTCTTCAAAATACCACGCTTGGTCACAGGGGGGAGGGGGGGGCTTAGGGTTTTGTCACGTAGTCAATTTCTTCTAGTCAATACGACAAAATTAAGCCAAATTAATTATTGAAATTTGCCGAATTAAGACTAATTAAGCCAAATTAATTATTAAAATTAGACAAATTAAGCAAAATTAACTTTTTAAAACTTTCTGTTTGCAAAAAAGGATGGCAAACCGTATTTATAAATTACTACGTGAAAACTAGAGGGGGAGGGGGGGGTCTTGGCATATACCACGGATGGTCACCAAGGGGGGGGGAGGGGGTCAAAAATGGTAAACAATGGGTCACGTAGTATGGGTACGTTCCCTTATGTATAATTTTCTTAAGCGTGAAACAAATAATTTTCACAAGACAAATTTTAATTTACCTGGGTTATATATGGGAGGATTTTAAGAACTTTTAACTGGCAATAAACTAGTCATTAATATTGATAGTCTAGATAAAAATATCTTTAAATGAAGAAAAATACATATTTCAAGTTATCTTCATTTGCATGAAAATAACCAAAATGTAACTAAAAGCAGATGAAATTTTAGGAAATCAGTTAAATTCTAGGATAATTTATTGATTACTTAAAATATAATTAAATTACTGAATTTTTTTACCAATATAATTTTTGCAAAGAAGTGAAGAAAATAGTCAAATGAATTTTTAAAAGTATTATTAGAATTTCAAATCATATCAGATATCTGATACAGGTTATAATCTAAGATGATTAAAAAACTGAATTATTATCTAAAGTTGCTTCTCAAAGCTGCCTTTCAAAAATTTTACAACTTAGAAAAACCTCAAAAGTTGAAAATGCTGACTAAACTCGATAAAATGCAATTATCAGAGACACACTAGTCTTAGGCTGCTTTGACACAACACTCAACAGGCATCCGACCCGTAAGAAGCAGTTGCGGGAAAAATGGAACTTTTGCGAAAAATCGCTATTTTTTAAAACTTCCGCACTTGTTGGCTTCTGACTACGGTAAAGTTGTTTTTTTCTACGTGGCAATAACAATGCGATAAGAAGCCGACTTCACCTTAACGTCCGCGGCTGTCCAAGAAAGCATCGTGGGAGAAACGGTATATTCCGCGAGCAAAACGGAACTTACGCGAGAAGTTGCGATTTCCTGAATTTTGCGATTCTGACTTTCGGAAAATCGCGATTCCGCAGAGGAAACTCATGCTTGAAGGAAGAAAAATTAATAAAAAGCGGAAATAGTGGAATAAATGAGAAAAAGCAGAAAATCGCGTTTCGGCGGAAGAAACTCATGCCTGTTCTTAAAAATAATTTAACCAAAGCTAAAAATTTTACTGTGCATTGAAAGAGTACTTATAAAAGTATAGTTTACAACTTAAATGAAGAAAATTCTTGTATATTTTCCTAGTCTAATTTTAGTTCTTTAAAAATAAGTGGGTATGGCGATGAATGGGACAAGAGTTGTGGGGATGGATGGGACAGTTCCATCATCAACAGATACGTATCGCAAAAAACCCCGAATTTCCTTGGAGAATACCTGAAAGTTGGCTTTTCCTCTGTTTTGATTGAGATGCAAGAAAAACAACGTATCTATGATGGGTGTGGGGATTTTGATTAACCCTGACAGACTGCTCAATTTGTAAACCGAAATCGATTCAAAAATTGTAATTTTTTTATTACATATTTTAAATCTATAAATATGTTACAGGCAAAGTGATTAATTGGGCATTATAAATAAAAAGGCTATATAATGCCCAATTAATCACTCTGCCTGTAACATATTTATAGATTTAAAATATGTAGTAATGGAAAATGCTGTTTTTTTATTTTCAAAAATAAATTTCTATCGAATTATAGTTAATTTCTATTCAGTTTATTGAATCATGATCAGAATTATCCCTAATTCGCTATATCTGATGCGATCCTCAATAATGGAAAAACGCTTGCCTGTGGAAATCGCAGGAGGCTCAGAATTTGATACACTTGTTGGACGTCGAAATCGCGGGATGCTCAATCAGAGGGTTAAAAAACGCATTCTTGTTTCCTCACAACAATATTTTTCTTTATAGGGACATTTTTGGTAGAAATTTCGGGAGAAAATTATTTGTGTTCTGGGGAAATATTGGGACTTGGAACATTTTCTGCTGTTTCAAAGTAGGCCCTGTTCAAAGTGCCCCTGTTTCAAAGTAGGTTCAGAAAGTTAAATTTTTAATCTAAGTTGGAATAAATTAACATATATTTTTGAATGTAATTATAATTTTTGAAGTATTTAACACATGCTAAAATGGAGGTTTAGCTTATAAACAGATCTGTCAATCTTGGTAAAAAAAGAAAACAATCAGGTATTTTAGGGTTGAATTAGAGCTAGCTTTTCATCATTAAATATAATCACATACTGTTGTAGAGTCCTGTTTATCTTAGGTAGTAGGTACCAAAACTAAATCTGAAAAGCTTGGTTTAAACAAAAATTGTAAATAAAATAAATCAAGTTTCAATGCATATTTTCACAAACAAAGTTACACAGATACTCCACATCCAATTCATATTGTTAAGGTTTTTAAGCATTGAAATAATCTCTCTTAAATGGAGAGTACATAGGTATTAAAAGGGTTTGTTGGATTTCATTTTCCAAAGTGTTCTAGGGATGAAGTTCAGAATTATTTTAAGTAATTTTAGAAACAGAAAATATAGGACTGTAAAAATCCTAGAAGTATTTGATAGATCTGTTAAACCAGAAATTCGACTCTCAGATAATAGGAGTTTTACTGTATATCAATAAGTAATCTTATTCTCAATGCAAAAGAAAAACAAACCATTAAATGGAAATTTATTTAAAAACCTACAAAATTAGAAAATATCAACTAACATAACTGAAAATTAAACATATCATTTTTAAGATTATTAAGAGAAAATATTGAGTAACTAGTGCAGCATTTAAATGAGAGGATAGACTATAATAGATCAGGTTATAAACATGGTTTGAATATAAAGGATAATTTTTTAGAAGAAAAACTAGTCGCTGTTTATATTTACAAGTATTAAGAAATATATGGTATACCTATTTCAGCCCAGATATTTTTACTAGTGAAATGCTTACTTTATAATAATGTTATGCCATCTCAGCTTCTTTTTGTTCTGACTCATTGTTTGGATCAGAAATTACATCAGATGTTCCATTTTCTTCTTTATTACTTAATGAAGGCTCAGTGGATGATGGATTACTTATTGATTCCTTAACATCAGTCGAGGTGGCTGTGTCATGTTCACCATTCTTGCGTGCAGCAGATTCGGTTTCAGTGTCCTCACTAGACTGCAGCTGCCAGACTGGTATAGTAGGGGAGGCAACTTTAGGCACAGCAGGAAACTGGTGCCTAGAAAAAAAATTTTAAACATTTTTCAGTATAAATAAGAAACTGTGGTAAATAGAATACAAAGCAGATCTACACAAACTCTTTTGAACCTGAGTTAAAAACAAATCTTTACAGGCAGAAAAACCCACTGTCTAAGCCTATAAGCTTTTTAGTTTAACTACAAAAGAAATAAAAAGTTCAAGTTGATGCTTCTTAATGTTTTATGAAGGTTTAGACACAACAAAGGTTTATCCAAGGTTGTATTTTTGGCAACAAACAGAAAAAAATCTTAGATTAGGAGGAAAAAGGGGCTGAAGTTTGGTAAAAGAACTGATTAAAATCATTCATTATCATGTTTATTAATGCAACATCTACAAATATTTAACAGTGCAAATCCTTAATAAAATATCATAAATATGTGGTAACACTGCTGTTTAAAATCAACTTTAGTCCTTTGAGATTAAGAATATCTTTAGATAAATAGGAAAAGCAAAAAAGGAAAAGAAATTTATTTCGAAAAGTTGCCTTCTTTTAAAAGTATAAAAAAAGTTGAAAGCAAAACATTTTATTTGGTTTAGAACCATTAGAATTTTTTTGCCTTTTCTAAATATTTTGAAAAAGTGTTGATGATAACAAGTTACACACTTATTTTATTAAGTTGTTAAAAAAAGCAGCCAGAACTTTAAGATTAATTTTATTCCTTTACTAAATCATGTCGTGATTCTTGAAATTAAATTGAAGAGGACTCTTACGGCCATATTCTGTGCCACTTGATCAGCGGTTAACCACCAATCAAAGAAGGAATCGCTGACTCAGATTGGTGGAATCCTACTTTGATTGCTGTTTAACTGCTGGCCAGAAAGCACAGAATATGGATGTTAATCTATAACAACTTAATTAAGAACAAATGAGTTATAAACATTATAAGATGCAATGGTTCGATTAAAACAAACACAAAAGTTGCCAACCTGTTAATTAAGAGAGATTTGACATTTCCCATTTCTTTTTTTAATGAAGAAACTGAAGTTGAAACAACTCCACTGGCCTGGAAACATCATTTAACTAATTATTTAGTGATAAAATAAATATTCAGCATATAAAAAATTAATTAATGCTGATTCCAATACAAAACTGTTTTTAAAAAAAGATTTTTAAGAAACGGGGAATTCTATGAAATAAGAAAATCATAGAAATTCCATCCAAACGTATATTTACTTTTTTACTTACTAAAAAACAATTTTGAGCTATCAATTATTCATTACAATAAAAAGACCCTGAAAAATCATAATAGATTGAAATCCATACAAAAAGCTTTTTTTGTTGGTTAAGTTATTTTAATTTTTAAAACATACAACTTAAAATTTTTTTAAATACAGGTAATGATTGGCATATTGTATGTAATCAATATTATTCCTAATAAATAAAAATATTTAGATATTATGCAATGGATTCTTACTTCAATAACAGTATCTATCTGCTGTTTATGAGTATTTAAAGTTTTTTCCAATGAGGAGACTGTAGAGCTTAATTGCTGAATGTTTTTATTTAATTCAAGCAGCTGTTCTTCCATGAGTTTCAACTGACACTTTTCAGACTTGGTTCCAAATAGCCATGGTTCGATATACATCTGAAATTTTAAAAAATAATTAATAAATAAACAAGTGTTTAAATCAACATTAAAAAGTAGAAGTAAAAATTTTTTGTGGGCTTTCAGTTAAATAAAGTATTAAAAAGAAAGAGAAAATATATGGAAGTAAATGGATCTAAAGTCTAAAGCCTAATAGCACCATTAGCACTATGTATTGTAAGGGAACTGCTGCACTAATAAAAACTAATTAGCATAAATTGATATAGTTCTATTAACAAAGCTTCCATTGTTAGTAGGTTATTAGTTTTAAAAATAATGGCTTTGATACAAGAAAATTTTAGTAACTTCAAACACCAGTTCTTTACATTATGGGATTTTAGGGTTAAATCCCTGTCAATACCCATAAGCTGTTTTAAACGCCATACATTCAAATATAGACACATTTTTATAACTGAACTTTGACATAACTGAACATTTTATCTATGAGTTTGAATTTATTTAGCAATATTTCTAATTCTTTGTGTACAAAAGAGATTGGTTGTATTTAGCGGAATCGTTGACGGAATTTAATCGATTAGAAAACACTATCTTGATTCAAAATGAATGTTCTGGAAGATAAACATAAGAAATTCTTTCAGCTCACAACTTATTACTAAATAATGCCCATAAAAAGTTACCTTTTTACTGTCCAAATACATATTAAAAGGATAACCACAATCATAAATTCTCATTTGTAACATAAAGGGGAAAAATCTTACCTTATAAAAATGATGCAATCCATACAAAGCTATTCCAAGTACAATAAAGGATGAGCTGATGCGTCCTATCTGAGACCAAAAGGAGTAGGTCCTTTGAGGATAAGGCAATGGTGGGGGTTGAGAAGGAAGGCTTTGAATTGCACTGGATTGGTATTGTGGGTGGGATTTGGCCATTTCAAATGCCAATGATATTTCAGCATCATTCAAACCTGCAAAAAATTTTGTGATTTACTGTTAATGACTTTAAAAAATTTTAATGACTTAAAAAAGTTAAGTCAAGCCAAATAATTATAACTAGCTTAGCTGATATACCCGCTGTTGCTCGGGGGAAAAAGGCTTTTCAAACTGGGTGTTAAAATAAATCAGAATTATTTCATTACATTAAACATCATTTGAATTGACACCAATTATATCTTAAACGCTTCTGAAGAAATATTGTTAGTTATATTTTTATTGAACATAAAAAATTGCAATTTTTCCAGTGAAATGGTTTTTGGTAAGGGGACATCCATAAATTACGTGAGGTCAAAAAGGGGGGGAGGGGTTTGGAAAAATCTCACCAAAGAGGGGGGTCGGTTAAAATCTCACGTCAACTTTTTAAATTAGAAATTATACGATTTTCTTAAGTATGAAAAAGGAATAATACCCACAGATAAGATACTGTGGTGATTTTTAGGCGGAATAATGTCCTTTTCCCCAACATCATTAACAATGGAAAAGTTTTAGGTGCTGTGAAGCACAAAATGCAAATGAATAGGATAGAAAATTATTTTTAAAGGTTGTAGGTAAATCTTTAGTGGGGGGAGGGGGGGGTCCCAAAATCTCACCAAGGGGGTCCAGATTTTGGAAAAAACACCTCACATAATATATCGATGTCCCTTGTCCCCTAATCGTATAAAAATATTATTCAAAATTTATTTTCCATATCAGATTTAAAAAAATTCAACTTGCTATGAAATATTTTTTAATAAATATTTCAAACAATAGAGGTTTTGCGCCACCTGGAAGGAGCAATAACCGTTATCAATTTAACATTGAAGCTATACACATAAGAAATTAGAAAAGGGGCAAAAAGACTGCTAAGAATGCTTTGATTTCAAAAATTCTTTTTTGCAAACCTTCCCGATTGTGAGAGGAAGAACATGCTAAAATTTCATACCAATCACATAAATAATGTGGAGGCTATAATGCAAAAACTAAAAACTGGAGTAAATATTCAAATTCCTGTACACCCCCTTCAGAATGGAATATCAAAAAACCAGAAATTACCAGGGCTGGTAAAGTTAACGAAAATAGGCTGGATTAGCATTTTCGTTAACGGTACCGAAATTATTTTTGGACTTTCGTTCTTCCGGGAACGTAATTCAGGAACAAAAACACGAGTTATCAAAACGTTAACTTTAATCGAAGAACGTAATTCGCTCAGCTATTTCGTTAACTTTAATCAAAGAACGAAATTCGCCCATGAATTTCGGTAACGAAAATATGAGAACGAAAATGACTACTTGTTCTCTGCGAACAAAATTATTAGAACAAAAAGGACTACTTATTTTCAGAGAACGAAAATACGTGAACAAAAATCCCGTTAACGAAAATCCAACCTAGAGATGATTTTGTTCTCACCATTTCGTTCTCCATTTTTAGAGAACAAAATTCTTTTTGTAATCTGATTACTTTTTGTAATCGTTAATCTGATTACAGATTACAATTGTAATCTAAAATAACATACCTTGATTACTTTTTCTGATTGATAATGGTAGGGTGCATAGGATGTACTTGTTGGTCCGCGCAACATACCGGAAGTGGTCCACAACTGACCTCGAACCCATGAAGGAATCGATTCCGGAATCGAATGCTTTGGAATCGATACCAAGGAATCGAACCCATGAAGGAATCCATTCCGGAATCGAATCGTAATCGAATACTTTGGAATCGATAATCGATTCCGGAATCGAATAATTTGGAATCGATTCCAAGGAATCGAACCAATGAAGGTATCGATTCCGGAATCGATACCAAGGAATCGTACCCATGAAGGAATCGATTCCGGAATCGAATAATTTGGAATCGATACCAAGGAATCGAACCCATGAAGGAATCCATTCCGGAATCGAATCGTAATCAAATACTTTGGAATCGATAATCGATTCCGGAATCGAATAATTTGGAATCGATTCCAAGGAATCGAACCCATGAAGGTATCGATTCCGGAATCGAATACTTTGGAATCGATAATCGATTCCGGAATCGAATACCTTGGAATTGATAATCGATTCCGGAATCGAATACTTTGGAATTGATAATCGATTCCGGAATAGAATACTTTGAAATCGATAATCGATTCCGGAATCGAATACTTTGGAATCGGTAATCGATTCCGGAATCGAATACTGTGGAATCGATAATCGAATCTGGAATCGAATACTTTGGAATCGATACCAAGGAATCGAACCCATGAAGGAATCGATACCAAGAAATTGAACCCATGAAGAACGATTCCGGAATCGAATCGGAATTGACTACTTCGGAATCGATATTAAGGAATCGAACCCACAACGGATTTGATACCGGAATCGATACCAATGAATCGAACCCATGAAGGAATCGATTCCGGAATCAAATAATTTGGAGTCGATACCAAGGAATCGAATCAGAATCGAATACTGCCAGTAAAGGTCGACCACTTCCGGTAATGTTTTTACAAATGTATTTAGACTAAAAATGTAATCAAACTACAAATGTAATCAGATTACATTCATTCAGATTACAAGTGTAGTTGGATTGAAAATTCCAAATGTAATCAGATTACAAATGTAATGATTAAAAATGTAGTTAGATTAAAAACTGCAAAAAAGTAATCAGATTACAAATGTAATCAGATTATTAATCTGATTACAAAAGTAGTTTGATTGCGCCCATCTCTGGTGCGTGGTATGATAATGGGTTTTGGCGGTGTATAAGTGCATAGGGGTGCTGCTCGAGTGTATGTGAGTGGTATGAAAGTGGATTTAATTTTTAACGGAAATTTATTTACAGAGGAGCTTTGTAAAGTCACAATGTTTCCTAGAGTATACGGAATATGTATATGTTTATACGATAATATGTTAAAAATAAAATATTTTATGGTTTGGCGGGAAAAAGGCGTGGAAAAGTACGCAGGACATGCGGCCAAAATTGCTTGCTTTATTTAAAATTAAATTTAATTAAATTAATTAATTAATTTAATCAAACTAAATTTAATTTAATTATTTAATTAATTAAATTTAACTCGTCACCCCCCATGAAATCACTCGTAACCCCCGAAGGACCCCTTACCCCCTAAGAACAAAAAGAGAGAACGTTATTCTCCAAAAAGAAATCGGTCTCCAATAATGGAGAACGAAATGTAGAGAACATAAGTATCTCCAGGTTCGATTTACGGTACCGCGAATTTTGTTCGCATAATTTCGTTCTTAGAAAATAAGTTGTGTATTTCGTTCTCGACATTACGTTACCGAAATTCCTGGGCGAATTTTGTTCTTTGATTAAAGTTAACGAAATTATTTAAGGACTTTCGTTCTTCGATTAAAGTTAACGCTCTCGTAACTCGTATTTTTGTTCCTGAATTACGTTCCCGGAAGAACAAAAATGCTGCTAATATTTACGTTAACGTTAACGAAAGTATTGAACTTTTCTTTTCGTTAACTTTACCAGCCCTGGAAATTACTTTCTTTGAAATATTCTTAAGAAGATAGTACCAACAGGTCACTCCGAAATATCTAATTATTAGTAATGCATAGCTGCCAACCTGATGGAGGAAAAAATCGGAGTACTTGCACGGAGTACACATGGAAGCATACCCACCTTTTTTAGTCACAATTTAAAATTTAGGCCGCCTTTTTAGTAGAACTACGAAGCACAAATAATTTAGATAAAACCCTAAAATGATGTCTATGAAGAAACAAAAACACCCCCCTTAAAGTAGATGAAAACAAAATCATCCATAAGTTACAACCAAAGGCGTCCAAAACGATTAATCATGGTTCCTGCTTCATAACCAAAATAGAAATTAATGCTTTTTTTTGGAAAAATAAAACTTTAAAAAGAAAATGTACTTTTTAATTAATATATTTCACTCATCTTACTCTTAAAAACTTCTTACTTACGATTGAAACATAGGTTTTTTTAAAAAATTAGAAAATCGGAGTTTTTAGGGAAAAATCGGATTACCGGAGAAGAAACCAAAAATAGGAGTAACTCCGATAAAATCGGAGTACTTGGCAGCTATGGTAATGTAAATGTAAAACTTTGTATATGCTCAGTAAAATCGGGTTTTTGAAATTTTTAGACCGCTTAAAATTCGAATACCGAAAATTTGAAAAACGCCTTTCTAGATATTGTGGTTAGGTACCTTCCTGTTAAATTACGAAGATCTGGGGTAATTTGGGAAGGTGCTAGGCTAGAAAACACTCCAAGCACCCCTGTTGGTCAGAAAAAAAAGAATTTTGAAAAATCCCTTCTTTAGTGCACGTTTAGGTACACCATAAGGTCTTCCACCACACCAAGTTTCAAGTCTTTAGCCCCGGTATATTTTGCTGTGCATTGATAGGTGAATGAATCGATCGGTGAATGAATGAATGGTAAAGCTTTTATTATTAGATATTATTTATTATTTATGCTAATTTTTGATTATATCATTTTTGTGGCTTACTATGTTTAATACTGTTATTATACTGTTTCATACTGTTCTATAGCTGTCACTGAATTTGATGGTCCCCGAAAGGCCAGCATACCCAAAATGTTTTTTGGAGTAACGAAATGTTAGTAACACTTACCTTTGTTTTTTAGAAAAGTAATTTTACTTTTATCAGGCTTATGCCGGACATCTGGATTTGACAAAAAATTTACAGCAGTATCCACCTAAAATAATATGATTTAGAAAAATATCAATTAATTCTTATAATTTGTTAATTATTAGAGTTATTATATAGTACCATACAAATATTATTTACATTGATTATTAAGTTATAAATTGATAACTTATTAACCAATTATTCAATATAACTTGAGTGCTATAGTACAGTAAAGCACCGTTTATACGTCTTTCAAGGGACCGATGTAAATCGAATAAATGAAAATATCTCTAATTATTAGGTTTTTAACGCTCTTAATGCAGATTTACGTAAATTCATTAAATTTAAGGTTTTTCTAAAGAAAAAATTATGTAAAGACAGTTTTTAAACTGAAAACAACAATTAAATTTTAAAATATTAAAACATTTAACACAAAAATGAAAGAAACCCTACCTTTATAGTGCTAGGGTTTTAGCTTATACCTGCTTTCTTTGTGGGGTCTTAGCGATCAATCCTCCTCCACAGGGAGTGCTGGAAACCCCCTAATCAGAGATAAGGGCAATAAAACTGTAGTGTAGCCCATCCCGTTAACAGTTCAACGAACTGCCCTTTTACTCACCCCCACTCCATTGGTCATGCTCCCCACAACAGCTAAGGAATGCAGTGTTCTTTAACCTTCCCTGGGAAAATTTTCCCACGAAGTAATGGATGATACTGGATATTTTTGAATTTTAAGACAGCCGAAAACGACGTAGAACCGATATTGATAATTGGGTATAACAGTATAAACAATTGGGACTTAATTGGGGGAATGTAATTAGGCGAAAACGACACCGTATAATATAAATGATAAAGTCATATAAATGAGAAACATATAAACGGTGCTTTACTGTACAATCGGGTGCCACTCTTCTAGGCCCCATAGCCTAAACTTACTATTCGGTATACCAGGATGCTGGGAAATTAAATTATAACCTGGTTGATAGCACCAAAATACAAGTGGCACAAGGTAACCAGAAGTTTTCTGATCCTGGCAGTTGAAAAGGATTAAATGTACTGTAAATATTACTACAGTTTAAAACCTCTCGAGCGACCACCCTCTGTTCCACGAAAAATTGGTCGTTAAGAGAGGGCTACATATTTGTGGGGGCTGATCAACTCGGAAAGAAATCTTTTGGTGAGACGGCATAGCAGAACATAATAAATTGAAAAAGGATTATAAATGACAAAGATTAGAATAAAGGGGATAATTAGATATTTTAATAGATGATTAGATAATATTTTAAATATTGTAAAGCAAATAATAATTGGAATTTCGGAAATTTTGGTTGGGGGTGCTGCAGCCCCACAGCCCCTATGGATGAGCCGCCACTGCTTACTAGGCAAATCTCTAAAAAACATTGCAGTATTATTAATTTTTAGCCTTTTAATGTGACAAAATCATCTTTATTTTCAATCACATTCGTATCAGATTGAAAAAAAGTATCAGAACAAAGAAGTTATAAAAAAATTGCTCTTCGTCTATAACTTTGAATTTTCATGCAAAAACTTTGGTTTAAAAGGTAAAAAAATAAGAATATAAGAAAAAGATAAGAATACAAAAATGGAATGTGCGTTCTTGTTTTGATTCTTTTTGCATATAATAATAATTTAGAATGATGACCCGGTCCTACTTATGTTTTTCCCCTTTCCTATAGCCTTAAAAACACAAACAAAAAAATCTTCTGAATTAAAAAACAGGTTGCTAGGAGGGGTTTTAATGGTCGCTAATTGGGGTGTTTTAACATTTGGAGAATAGGGAAAAAATCGGTGCCTTCAAAATCCGGTCGTTAGAAGGGGTGGTCGCTCAGAGAGGTTTTAGTGCAATTGTAAAAAAAACTTCCTGATTTTCTTTTCGGCTATACTATCGGTTCTTATGATCCCATTTATTTGCCCAATTCATTTTATGGGTCATCCGAAGTATCCGGGCCTGGCGTCAAAAATGGCGGATCAGCTTTAGAAAGTGTCCTCCAGCTGCCATGTTTACCCAAAGCTCAAATGATGACTGGCAACCATAGAGATCTAATTATTATTATAATAAATATTACATCCTAAAATAATAATAGGCACAGCTTCTATAAGAGGCTACCAGCCGCCATGTTTACAAACAGCTCAAATGATGACACACAACCACATAGATCCAACTATTAATATCATTATAAAAGAAGTAAGGCTTTCACGGCCTGATCTATGTAAATAAAATAAAGGTTCTGGGTTATTATGCCGTGGTCTAATATTAAAAGTGACTCCCAACGTTTTGCCGGCATCTTCGGCTGGCATTTTCAAGGGTAATATCTACCACTTATGTCTGGGTTGCAAGTTGATGACGCAGCGGCAAAACATCAACACGGGGGCCAATCAAGCGTCGCCAGCTCATCTCTTCCCATAGCACCGGTTGATGACGATGAACCACGTGGCTCTGCAACGGTATATAACTTGCGACCCAGACATAAGCGGTAGATATTACCCTTGAAAATGCCAGCCGAAGATGCCGGCGAAACGTTGGGAGTCACTTTTAATATTAGACCATGGCATAATAATGATATTAATAATTTTGGCACAGCTGGGATGAGTCCACCATGCCAAATGGAAGACGCGGTCGCCAAATGGAAGACTACTTGGCGCTGTATCATGGCCGAGCGGCAGGTCGCCCGTTCCGGCGGCCATGTTTCCCTACGACTCACTCAAATGAAGATTAACCAAAGAAAAAGGATGTTATAAAAAGTTATTACGATTTCAGTATTATGATGCACGCTCTGCATCCGGGAGATACATATTTTGATCCCCGGTAATTATTTAATTTAAAAATAAGAACAAAATTATATTTTGGACATGAAGATTTGAGGCATGCGTATTAGAGTGTCCCTTAAAAATCGAAAGTCGGGGAAACTTTTGCGACACCCCCTAATTTTTTTCCTTTTGGTATCCTAAGAAAGAGTGCAAAATCTTAAATCGATCAGAAAATATTAACACGTGCCTCAAACGGCCTAAGTTGATAAATTTTGGCATATTGGTGTAATTACATAAAAGCAATTATTGTAATTATAATAATGGCAATAATTACATAAACATAAAAACTTTCTGCAATTCAGCAAATAAGTAACATGAAAAGCCGATTAAAAACTGGTATTTGGTTCTTAGCTAGGAAAATTTTAAATACTAACTGCAGTTTCTGTAACTCTTCAACTTCTTTTAGTATTTTTTCACACTGCAATTTTCATTTGGGATAGAATGGCCTAATCTGGCCCTTGTCCCATAAAACCCCTCAATTTTCATTAGTGAACGTTCTTGAAGAAGAAATTAGGTTTCAAGTTGATTTTTTGATAAATTTATTTATAAAATTAAATTATTTTAAACTCTGAGTATTTTTTAAGAGTCTAAACTCTATAAAATTTTTCAGGGTGAAGTGTAGCTCTGACTTATAAAAACTGACTTTCAAAAAGGACTGGTTTTTGAAGAAGAAATTAGGTTTCAAGTTGATTTTTTGATAAATTTATTTATAAAATTAAATTATTTTAAACTCTGAGTATTTTTTAAGAGTCTAAACTCTATAAAATTTTTCAGGGTGAAGTGTAGCTCTGACTTATAAAAACTGACTTTCAAAAAGGACTGGTTTTTAGCAACTATTGTCAATATTTAACATATTTTATCACAATATCAGTATCTAATCCGTTTTTCATGTTACAGGAATATTTTATGTTCTTATGTACTATAAAATCATGAAAAACAGCCTTTGAACATAGTAAATGAACATAGTAAATAAAATTTTATGCTCTTATGTACTATAAAATCATGATAAAGCCTATAAAATCATGAAAAACAGCCTTTGAACATAGTAAAATGAACATAGTTAACTAGAATTTCTCTTTCCCCTATTATGCATTTAGAATTTAATCATCTATAGTTATGTAATAAGAGATCTGCTGGCCATTTGAACTGAGGAAAGAGCTTGAAAAAGTGGTTTAAGGATTTTATTAGTATTAACTGAGATTAGAAAACTCAAATACGCATTGCCTAATATTAAACATGCCCATACCGTTTATCTCAGAATTTTTTTTAGTGGTAATGAAATCCAATATGGCGCCTGTAATTAAAATGCTAGTAATTAATTTTAGCTCCAGATAATTTATCTACACATCAATATCGCCTACAAATGGTACCTAGTTATGGTATTACGTAGCAGTGGCGGATCCAGGAATTGGTTTTGGGGGGGGCTAAGAATTTTCATAATCCAATTGAATTTTCATGTGAATGGTAATACAGTAACGGACCGACATCATCCCGGACTTCGGAATTTTCCGGATTTCGGGTCCGTTCCGGGAAAAACGCCGTTAAAGACACAGCTGCTTTAGTGAAACAAAAATACCCGCTGAAATGACATAGTCCGTTCCAATCGTAACGAATCCAGCAAAAAAAAACTTCCGGCAGAGCAAGTGGCAAGAACCGATAGCGAGGCAGCAGCCAATTTTGGAACAGTCGTTTAAGCGCGGGGACGATACGATTTGGCCGCGTCGAATCGTCCCATTCCTCACCGAGACGATGTCACAAAAGGTGCGGCGCATCCAATCATAACGGATCCAGCAAAAAAACTTCCGGCAAAGCACGTGGGTCGTCGCGGCAAGAACCGATTGCGAGGCAGCAGCCGATTTTGGAACGGCCGTTTAAGCGCGGGGACGATACGATTCGGCCGCGTCGGCCTGCGCCGAATCGTCCCATTCCGCACCGAGACGATGTCGCAAAAGGCGCGCGCAACCATTGCGCGTCGTAACAGCATTTACTCACTGAAAATTCTTCAAATATAAAAAAAACAAATTCTAAACGCGAGCCGGATTTCTGGTCCGTCCGGATTTTGGGTTCCCGGATAAAGGGTCCATTACTGTACGTAAAGGGTAGTGAATTATCCTACACAAACCACTAAAAGTAGGGTCTGGGGGTCCTCCCCCAGAAAATTTTTGGAAATTTAAGTCAAAAACCCCACTTTTCAACTCGTTTTGAAGCCTCATCCGAATTTCGGATATAGATTTTTTGCGTTTTGACAAACTGAGAAATATATTAGACGTTTTGGGGGGGGCTTCAGCCCGAAAGCCCCCCCCGTAGATCCGCCACTGTTACGTAGTTATAAGTCATTCCCTACTGACTTTTGTATCATCTATTCTCAGTATAAAATAGGCAAATTTGATGATTTTCCGATTGATGACCAGGCTAAAAACTGGGTAATTTCGCCTAGATAGGAATGAAAAACGGTCAAATATGAATATTTAGATGTGCTAAAGCCCTATTATTCGCCAAAATAATATTTTGAGGCATTTTTAAAAATTTTCGAAAAAATGAGAAAAATGTCAAAATTTCTCAACTTTAGGACGTTTGAGGCACGTGTTAATATTTTCTGATCGATTTAAGATTTTGCACACTTTTTTAGGATACAAAAAGGAAAAAAATTAGGGGGTGTCGCAAAAGTTTTCCCAACTTTCGATTTTTAAGGGACACCCTATTGCGTATTTCCGAGGGTTTGCAAGATCCGAAATTCTATGATCCGAAATAAAGGAAGAACAATATTATAAATAATACAGGCATGTGATTGCTCAAGAAAGAAATTATCTGAAATTTTTTAGAAGCGTCCAAATAAGTTAGTGATAGAGAAATTTATTTCGGGAGGGGCCCAAATTCAAATCCCTATCCCATACAATAGGTTCAATTTAGCTTTTTAATACTTTTTAGATAGGATTCTCATCTTACTAAACTCTCTCAGAAAATTTTCGAAATTTGAGCCTAAAAAACAGGGGTTTAATCGTTTTGGTACACAATGTCCGCTCAGGAAACAAAATATTCCGATTTTTTCCCGCTTTGAAATATTAATTCCGCACCCAATTGAGCGGAATTCCGATTTTCAACACCTCTAAAATAAGCGGATTTCCGCTAATTAGCGGAAAAATCACATGCCTGATAATATCATTATTAATCATATAATTTAATTGATTTAATAATTAAAAACAATTAATCAAACCAGTTTTTGTCTTTATTTTAATCATCCGGGAATAGTGACGATGACAACGTTCTGAGTAGTCACGTTGTTGTTAAAAGATCTTGTTTGTTGTGATTATGCGGTACGAAGTAAGCAGCATAGAAATCGGTGAGCGTAACAATATTTCTTTGAATTCTATAAATTTTATGAATCGCTTCTTATTTCTTGATGATTATTATGATTATTAAGATAATAAAATAAGAACCGAATTATTTCTTTTGAATGTGAAGATTTAACGCATGCGCATTCCGAGGGTTTTCAGGATCCGATATCCGAAGTAAAGGAAGAACAATATCATAAATAGTAATATAATTATTAATCACATAATTTAATTGATTTAATAATTAAATAAAATTAAAAAGACAAAACCTGGATTGATTAATTATTTTAATCCTCCCGGAATAGTGACGACATTCTGCGCAGTCTCGTTAATAGATCTTGGTTATTGTGGTACCGCTATGAAGTAAGCAGCGTAGAAATCGGTAAGCGAAATGTTATTTCTCTGAATTTTATTAACTACTTATTTTTAGCTATATATGATTAAGAATCATTTATAATGTGCTTTTGTAGTTGCATGCAAATTGTGCTTTTGTTATCGCATGCTATTTTACTTCATTACTTTACTTACGTCATTTTATTAACGATACATGACAATGCATGGTACAATGTTAAGTTGCATGTTTATTGTTTTAGTACTATGCTTTATACATTATGCGAAAGTCTTATTTACAAGCTTAGTGCATTTCTTCTCATTTAAATCGGAGCCATCGTAGTGTTATCATTTGAGTCGTGGTAAAACATGGCGGCTGGAACGGGCAATCGGCACCTCGGGCGTGATAAGCGCCAACTAGTTGGCGACCGCGAAGCGGTCGACGCTTATCCCAGCTGTGCCGAAGCCGAAGTTTCTAAAGCTGTACCAAAATGGCGATAAAACAGTGGATTCTGGCAACCCAGTTCTAAAGAAGTTTAATTGGTTACTCGACAATAAGCATTACCAACACCAAATTTCGCCAAAAATATCACCCAGGTCCGGATTCTTTGGCTTTACCCAATTTATTTATGATACAGAATATCCCAAAATTTCAAGAAAATGGAAAAAAATTCATTCACTTTTCTATTTCGCAAGCAGATTTGATTAATTAATGCATACCAAGTTTTGACGAATTTCTTCATTTATGCCATTCTCCAAACTAGATTTATGATCCTCAGACATAGTTGAATTCAATTATATTCAAATTTTATAATACCATTTAAAAGTTAAATTTAAATCTTTAACTGTTGCAACAAACGCACAAGGAAACAATTATTTCGTGATCAAAACTTAGAAAAATGTAAACAAACTTCAAAAACGGTCATAGTTAAATAACTGATCTGATTAGATTCATAGCACAGAGGGCGCGTTCGTATATCCTCAGAAAAATAAGTTCTAACCGGAAAAAATTACGGTCACGTGACCTCAGTTTCATGCGTTAAACTGAGATTATACGAACGACCATAACTTTTTTCTGTTAAGTTGCTTTGCGATCCATGCGCTTTTGTTTTGATTTTCGGACAGTCTGATTTCGGAGTTTTCGGAATTAGTCTGATACTATAAAATATGTTTTAAAATTATGTTAAACAAACCAAATAATTCAAACCTTCTACCAAATAATTATTTTAATCTATTTTAACTAAACCAAAAACGAAGTTCAAAGAGAAATTTTTCAAAAATTAAGGAGCTCAATCATGTTTGAACAAGGAAATAGGTAAATTATCCTTCAAATATAGTAAAAGAGAAGATATAAATTAATTTTTGCCAACGCAAGAGGTATTTATTTTAATACGTGTCAAACGAAAGATTAGCCAAAGCGGGGCATTCGTGTTTAACAATTTCATCGAGGTCCACCACGATTTTGCAATTTGCACACGTGTGTTGATAATTGGAAGCCATTTCATCAAGTTACCGCGCTAATGTTTACATATCACCACATCACAACAAACCATAACTGAAATAACCGAGAAATTTCTGAGTTAGGTGAGTTACGAACTTTTTTCGGTTACAGTGAATTTAGGAACGGCGAGTTATTCTCATGGAAATAACCGGTTGACTTTACGAACGCTCAACTCGCATAATTCGTTAAACTCGTTAAACGAGTTCGATTTTACGAATGCACCCAGAGATTCATAGATAAGAGATAAATCCGATAACTTAAATTTTTATTAGATGAAAAAAAAACGAAATTGCACTATAACACTAGAAATACAAACATGTAATTTTTTTGAATGTTGAATTACTCGCATAAAAATATAAATTGATAAACTTTCCAAAATCCAGCCTTTGAACAAAGGCTGGAACAAACTAATCTTTAAGTTTCAGTTACGAATTGGCAACAACTTTTATCCGAATCCAAATTCGTTTTGTTGTTAGAGTTCATAACACTAACTAGAATTCCGCGCAAACTTGTTAACTAGTTAAATTTATAACGTTATAAATTGTCAAAGTTAAAGATTTGATTCCAAATTCATTCCAACAACAATGGCCCAAGAACGAGATGTTGGTGTGCCTGTGCTATTACTGAGGGAATTTCAAGAGAAGAAAACGGTAACGATTGAAACAAATACTGGCGAAATATTTATAGGCCAATTAATAGATGCTGACCCTTCCATGAACATTCTTCTGAACTGTGTTAAAGCTACCTTCCCAAGTGGACATTCAGCTCAGTTAGAGAGCGTTTATGTCCGAGGCCAAAAAATTAGAATTATTCAACTACCCGACGAGGCCCGAAATTCAATTTCGTTTTTGGTCAAGAAGAACCCAGTTTTTGGAGGTGGCGGAAGGGGTCGAGGTGGACGCGGACGTGGAGGAAGAGGAGGACGTGGTGGTGGTCGAGGTTTCGGCGGTCGAGGAGGTTCTCGTGGTGGGGGTGGCGGTGGCTATGGAGGCGGTGGATACCGAGATCGCCGCAGCCCAGACCGCAGAAGCAGCAGTGGTTCATACGGTTACAGGCGTTAACCAGAACAATATTGCTAGCTTTTATGTATCATACCTTCTCATTTTTGTAAGGAATCATTATTGTTGTTTCATACAATAAAGTCCATAACATTTTGAAGTAACAGTTGTAAGTCCTGGATTTCATTCTTAGCCAGTTAATCCATAATGAAGCTGCTTTTTCTTGCCAGATAGAATGCTTGGTTCAATTCCGCTATGTTCCTGCTAAATATCGCCATGATGTTTTGGACAACCAAAAGTAGAAATATTGCTAAATAATTTAAAACTCGTAGATTAAAATGTTAAGTTTATCGAAAAATTTCACTATTTGAATATATGGTGTTCAAAAGAGCATGGTGGTATTTAGTCAATGTTAATGGAATTGAACTGAATGCTTGGTTCGCCTCTATTTATCTAACATACATGTGATTCTTCCGCCAATTGGCGGAAAATCCGCCAATTTGGTTTGCAAAATTAAAATCCGACAATTCCATTTGCAAAACTCAAATTCCACTTACTGATTTTCCAATTATTTTTTTACGGAAAACTCTGGCCGCGTAGGTTGCCTAGCAATAAATTTAAAGTAAAATTGAAAAAATATCGAAGTGATATGAAAAGCAGTTAATATTTAAGCTAAAAAATGACTAGCATATTGAATCGTTGATCTCGGGAAGTAGAAGCCGATGGACCCCCTCTACTTAAAATGAAGGAAAATTTAGGTGCCATTGAATTTTTTAAAAAATATTCTCCGCCAATTTATTGTCAGAGTAATCACATGTATGATCTAAGTTCACTTTGTTTTCACATCATATACGGTGCACCGACACAAACTTAATTTTGGAAGGACTTCAGAACTGGATTCATCCAAAGAATCCAGACCTGCGCCAGAAAATGATTATAAGTGGATTCTGGCAACCCAGTTCTATAGAAGTTCTATAGCTTACTTGCCAATAAAGGCTATTGGCAACACCAAATTTCGTCAAGGCCCGCATTCTTTGGATTTACCCAGAGCTAGAATCATAAGTAGAGTAGGCTCATCTGTAAAATGCCAACTTTTCTAGAGTAAGGGGTTTTCCAGGCACATATGCCTGGTATTCTGATAAATCGCCCTTAATCCCAAAAAGTACCCCTTCTTCACGTCCCAAGTATTCTGATAAATCCCCTTATTCCCAAAAAGTACCAAATCGTTCATAGAAAACCATAAACTACTTGTTTTTTTCTTTGTCATTCGTGATTTGTCTGTTCAATGACATGGTATTGCTATTAAAATCACAGCAGATTTCATGTAGGTTTTTCACAGCAATCTGCCAACTTGGTGATTGTGTTGGATCTCTATCACAGTGATTGCAATAGCCAGTCTCCAGTTCTTGGCGACTATTGTCCTTTTCCCAGGTTGAGCAAGGCAGACTCATCCTTTTAGGGTCCATAATACGAGGACCAAGTTAACTTGTAAAACAAAGGACTTTGCTTCAGCTGACTGTGAATTAGTCACAAGTTCCATTACAGCTCTGCTCATGGCCTTGCCCAGTAAGGTTGGTTATGAAGTTTGAAGGTCTAAACCAGCGGTTCCCAAAGTGGTCCATATGGACCCCCAGGGGTCCACAGCAACTTTCAGGGGGTCCATGGGCATGAAAATGAAAATTGGGGGTCCACAAGGACTTCTAGGGGGTCCACAGGAAATTTTCATTAAAATGAATAATTTGATAAGTTTCAAAAAATGTTGTCTTTTTTATGATCAAATTTTAGTAATAAGTTAGTGAAACTTAGTGACTTAGTTAGTGACTTATGAAAAGTTGGTTATCCCCGAGTCCTCGCAACGCGAGCAGGGGTGATGGAATCTTTTCTCTTTTATCGCGGTGAAGACCCAAAGCATTTTTTGTTTGCAAAAACATTTTTTATCAATTTCAAAAATTAAAACTCAATTTCTGGAATGTGTAATTTGATTTCTTTTCATAGTTCATCTTAATTAAATATTGTTTGTAACATGCCATATTTTAACTGTAATTATTTTTGAAATTTTACGATTTGGTGAATGAGTAACTATCTCATAATCCATTAACTTTGCGACCAAAACTTTTATTGTTAAAGCTAAAAACTTCAGTACCTTGAAATGTAATTATATCAAAAGTTTATATTTGTTTTTAGTTTCAAACTTCTTAAATGTTTGACTTTTATAATTTCATTAAAAATGTTGTATAATCTATCATATGAATAGCAAAAATTAAAAAGGATTTTTATAAATATGTAAAAGTGTGAAATCAAATGCTTATCAATGCACGAAAAAACACTTGAAAAAATTACAAAATTTATGCTTGGTTTAGAAATAAATATGTATCATAAACATAAGATTTTTGGCTACTTTTTGAACGGTCCCTAAGTCAAGGGGTCCACGGGATACGAAAAATGTCTTCAGGGGTCCACGGGCTAAAAAAGTTTGGGAACCCCTGGTCTAAACCTACTATACTAGACAGCAGGGTTGGCAAAAAAACGGGTTTTTTTAAAAAAACCAAAAAAACCGGGTTTATTTGGTTTTTTTGGTTTAAACCAAGTTTTTTTAGAATTTTTTTTATCAGAATAAGTTATTTTAGCATTGATGTTTGAAATTGAGTTGTAAATGAGACATTTATTTCAGGGGTTGTTTATAATTGATAAATGATTTGTATATTTCAATTAATTAATTAAAATTAAATTAATTTGTTTTAAAAATAATTTTTGTTTCTAAAATATTCCAATTTGAATATCTAATATTATTGTAGTGAATAAAAATCAGTGTTAAATTATCTTGGATAAATGGTTGAAATAATCAAATTATTTATCTTAATTATATATGGATTAATTTATGAACTTAAGAAATTTCTTTAGAAAGAGAAAATTTTATTTTTTAAATGAGAAGTAAAAGTGAAATGTAAACAACTAATGTTAATTGAAATTGGATAATTGATAAAGATAATTAATTTGATTAATTATTAAATGGTAAAATAATCAAATTAATTATATGGATTATTTATGAACTTAAGAAATTTCTTTAGAAAGAGAAAATTTAACTTTTTTAATAAATAAAAGGGAAATGTAAGCAACTAATGTTAATTGAAATTGGATAAATGATTGAGATAATTAATCCGATTAAGGAAATTAACGGTTTTTATTAATTTAGTAAAAAAACCCAACTGGTTTTTATCTGTTTATAAACAAACCAACTGGTTTTTAGTTTTTATCATTAAAGAAATCAGCAGTTTTTATTAATTTACTAAAAAAACCAACTGGTTTTTATGACTGACAAATAAGACAAATTGGTTTTATTAATTAATTAAAATCCAAGCCATATTTTATCAGTGAAAAACAGATAACTTTTGTGTATGTTTAGTTACTCTTTGAAATAATGCTTCATTTTAAAGGAAATTAATAAATGAACTATCTCTTGCAAAATATAATAAGTTTAACTTAAGCATTTAAGGTTAAGTTTAGAGAGAATTCAATAATTAAAACCATTAAATTAAAAGATTTCTGATTTTTAATCACCTTAAAATGTCAATTTTTTTATAAATCTGACCTTTTAATTTTGTGCATAAGATTATACTTAATAACACTTTCTTTAAAAAATCCTGAAAATATTTTATAATTTCTAAAAAAACCAAGTGGTTTTTTTGGTAAAAAAACCATGGTTTAAACCAAATGGTTTAAACCGGCCAACCCTGCTAGACAGCGACATTAATTGACCCTACATCTTCACTAACAAAGTAGTTCCCATCGCGGTGTCTGAATTTCGAGTGAAACGACGAACGTCAATTTTATAGTACGATTATTTCGTTAAACACATGTACACATATATGGTGTCTATTTATATCGATTTGCGTACCAAAAATCTTCCTAGCGACCTAACAGGGCTTTGTGTTTACCCACTTTCTCCTTCCATGCAGTGACGTACTAGGTTCAGGAAACGTAGACGGCAATGTTTCTTAACCCTAAGACGTCACTAAACAGGTGAAAGATACTAAAAGCCTGTTGGGTTGCTAGAAGGAGTTTCAGTACTTTTATTGTGATAAAAAGACGCTATAATACAACACGAGTTATACAAACTGATATTTCTAAATTGAAGCTCTAAATTTCAATCAAAATTCGGGCTCTGCGCATAGAAGTACATTCTTTGCTTGCTCTCAGCCAGGGTCAAGAACGTTGCAGTTCAGTTTAGGTTCTCCCTCAAGTGGACCTGGAAAAAGTGCCCGAACCTGGTTCAGGGGAAGCCCCTGCCAGCTCTATAGGAGCAATAAATAAGGTTTGGGGGAAGGTTACAACTTTTTCCAGGTCTGCCCCCAAGTTTCCCTCTTGTTTTTTCTCCTGTAGGAAAACCTCTGTATCAAATCTGCATTCAGTTAAAAATAGACTAGATACTGTTAAATATATCTAAATGGTAAGGAGTTGATTGTTATACATTCATTAGTTAGTAAAATTACTTTCATTATATTAAACTTGACTCTACAAACTCCCAGCAAAATTTACATAGACTAGACCAGAAACTTTTGTGTACTTTCATCAGGTGTGGAAAAAACGTGTTAAATTTGTTATGTTTATAAGTTTTCTTTGCAGATTTTGCTCTTTTTCAAGCAATATGCCACCTGTGTCATGGTGATTTGTTGGTTTTGTAACCGGGTCTTGACACCAACTTTTTAAATTGGAGGCGATCCACACACGAATATGGTGAGCTCTGCGAGCAACTTGCTAAAAAAGGAATGTGTTTTTTAACAATGTTTTGCTTTGTTTTAAACGTAACAACCCTGCCTTTCATAATACGCATGCCAGTGATTAATCAAAATATTTAATAGGGTTTATCAAGTTTTGTTTGATTTTGTTACACCCTTTACTAAGTACTTATTAAATTGCTTGCAATTTTGTGTTTTCTTTAGAAATAAAATAAGTAAAAAAAAGATTTTTTAAAAAACGCTTTTATTGAAGTGTTCTAAAAGGTCAAAAATAATTTTTTCGGTTTGACAAATAATTTATTGGGAAGTAGGAAATAACTTTTTGGTAAGTAAAAAAAACTGATTTTCTAATCACTAAAAATAAAAGCGTGGGCGCTAGCAATTTTTAATATTTTTTAAATTTAATTTTTTTTACAGGACAGTGACACTAACATCCTTGCCAAACGGGGATTCGAACCCCAGACGTACGGCTTTGCATCAGTCAGATGCTCTAACGACCAGGCCATTACGTCGGCATTTATGTATAATTTTATATAAATAAAAATACCTAACAGAGAATTTAAAGTGAATCCATCCCACTCAAAACTCATGAATGAGAAATTTGTAAATCTAACGTCATAGAACATAGAATAAAGAAGTTAGAATATATAGTGAATTAAGAATGACTAGCGCCCACGCTTTTATTTTTAGTGATTAGAAAATCAGTTTTTTTACTTACCAAAAAGTTATTTCCTACTTCCCAATAAATTATTTGTCAAACCGAAAAAATTATTTTTGACCTTTTAGAACACTTCAATAAAAGCGTTTTTTAAAAAATCTTTTTTTTACTTATTTTATTTTCTACTTTTTAGTCATGGTACTTTTTAACAAAAACTCACAAGAAAAAATGTATTTATTTCAACCATATTTAATGTTATGTTAGGATGGAATTTTAGTTTCATGTATAACAAAAATTTTTCACATATCTGACAAAGTAGAACAATCCTCTGACGACTCAGCAGGACAATCAACTCCAAAGTTAATTTTAAAATCTATTTAATTTTGCTGGGTACGTTATAATAACAGAGCTGAGCAAGAAAAATACCTCGCACAAAGAATATATTCCTCGCATCCGCTCAATCACCGATGAAATCCATCGATATCAAAAAGATTCACAATAAAAAGAAAGCATTCAATAAAATAAAAAAAACAATCGTAAGAAACTCAGAATTAGTGTGTGTGTATCAAAGAGCAAACAATACCATCCAGTCTTTTCAGTAGTCAATAAATTATAAAAGAACATATTTTTCTTCTCGGCGATTTTCGGCGATTTCTCGCTCTTCTGGCGATTTCTTTCTCGCGGTTATTATCTTAAATCGCTAATTATCTTAATTGTTAATTGGAAGGTAAAAAATCACGTTTTGAAGATTAAATATTGTAGTTATATACTTAGTATATTATCTTACTGGTTTTGGGAGCCATTGGCTTCACGGAATGTCTCAAATATGAGTTAAAAGGATAACTAAAAACACTCGTTAATTACCTAAATTACGGAGGTTTTGACTAGTTGATGATTGAATATTGCATTGTCATCGAGTTTCCACCACGGTGCAAAGTTTCAGAACTTTATATCGTTTGGAAGTGCCTGAAATATTATGTACAAGCATCCAGAAAGAAAAAAGTGATTATTCGTCTATAATTATCGTAATTACTGGGCAATTCTCGTTTTGACTTTTGAATATGATGAAGTTATGCCTTATAAACAATTGTGCACGGTTTAGGGAGAATAGCCCCTTGGGAAAGGTATCAAATTCTGGTTTTTCTGTTAATTAAAAATACTCGTTAATTAACTTAATCCTTTGGTTGTTTGACTAGATAATGGTTGTATATTGGAGTGTCATGAGGGTTACACCGATGTGTAAAGTTTCGGGGCCCTGACATATCGGGAAGTGCCCGAAAATCGAGTTTTAAAATTCCACGCGTAAAACGCCGCCAAAAGCAAGTAGAATAAAAGCGTTTAAAAAAAGTACACCAATGTCAAGCATATAATGTGCAAGTCAGTGGCATAGACAGAGGGGGTGCAACGGGTCTTTTGCACCCCCAAGCCCCAAACTTTTTTCTTTGTGAAATTAAATATTTCTGGATTTCTTTTATTATATTTTATATTAAGTTCGTCAAAACGCCGTTCGTCAGAAATTCGGATGAAGGCGTACCAAAACGAGATGAAAAAATGGGGGTTTTTGACTTAAATTTAAAAAATTTTCAGGAGGGGCAGAATGGGAGCAGGATAATTCACTACGTTTTCCATATTAAGGGATTATGTAGAAGATTCACTTGGATTATGAAAATTCTTACCCCCCCCCGGAAAAAAATCCTAGCTTATATATTTCTGATTTTAAGTAAATGTGTCAATAAAGAACGTTTTATTTCATTTATGAGTGTTGATGAAATACTTCATTCTAGTTTGTTAACAATGGATTTCTTTGTTTCATGATTAAAATATATCATTAATGTAATTTAATATTAAGTTATTCATCCAGTGAGAAAAAAAATAATGCACAATTCAAAACCTTAATTTTTTTCTTTCATTTCGATATCATCATGCACCCCCCAAAAATAATTTCTGGCTACGCCACTGATGCAAGTACCGGAACTTGGAATGATGAGACCAGGGTTGGCATAGTTTAAACCAAATGGTTTTTTTCTAAAAAAAACCACCAAAATGGTTTTTTCCAGAAAATCTGCAATTTTTTTAAGAAAAACTTTTGGGTTTATTAAAGTAATTTATTAAAATATTGTCTCTTTTTTTTAAAACTTGTTTTTTATGCTTTGAAGAGAAATTCCATAGTATTATTCAATAAAAACCATGTATGGTTTTTACGGGGTGTAATCGTCGGTAAAGTCGGCTTCTCGTATTTGGTGTTGGTGTATTGGGGAAAAACGGACTTAAGCTTTTTCATGGAGAGATATTCTTAAGTCAAAGATTTGCTTATGAAGTCTTATTTCATTGGTGCTCAAATTAAAATTACTTTAAGTAGAAAAATTGAAAGAAACTTTATTGGAAAACTTGAATTACTCTGCTTAAGTCTTAATTTAAATTTAATAGTTATAGTAGGGTTGTGAGTGATAGGTAGTTTTTTTCCTCCAAAAAATATAACCTGACTAGCTGGTATGCCCGGCCTTGCACGGGTGGAGATGGAGACTTTTTTCCTTAAAATTTTAAATTCATTTCCTACCTTCCAGGCGCGGATTCAAGGGGTAGCACTCTGGTCAGCACCCCCCCTCCCCTTTGGAGCCCAAAAAGGTTGTCAAAATGAGTAAAACCCTACTTTTACCGGTCTACTTTCCAAATTTTTTTTCTGACCCCATTATTACCACCAAGGGATCTTCAGATATAATTTTTAGGAAATCCCCAATATTTTGACATTTTGGGTGAAAAAGTAAAGGTAATTGTGTTGAAAAGTGCCCCCCTTACGGCCATATTCACAGTTTTCGAGTTGACACCGGTGTCAGGTAGCACTAGTTTGAACGGGCAAAACAGTTCACACTAAGTTGATCCGATTCCGTATTCATTGTACTCGGATTAGCTGACATTGTTGCTGGCCTTGGCGATTGCTTGGCGAAGTTGATTCACGCTCTCTGATTGGATAAAGAGAAGCGCGCCACTTGAAACTTGTTTGTTTAGTAAATACAAACACGTGGCAATGCTTTACGCTGGCTGAGCGGCTTAGGTAAAAATACTGCAATGTTTAATGCAATCGTAGAACTATAATAGATCAAATTAAATTAATTACTTTGAGTTTTTAACCTGCTGATATATTTATGAACTGGCATATAAAGCAACATATTTATCTAATTTTTAGTACTTTAAACTCAAAGGCAAAAACATTAATTATAAAGCATTTTGATGGTTTATAGCAAACAATTTATTTTACAAAATATTTCCTTAATACATTTATTTCGGGACATCTTTCTGAGAATAAAATTGGTATTATACCCGTGATGGCATAGTTTTAATCAGTTTTCTACCAAACTTATTTGCGCTCAAATTAAAAACACAAACAATCTATAATTTATAAATAATTCAAAAGGAACTAGATTAACTTGCTATAAAGTACTTAAAACCTATGTCATAATAATGGATCAAAACAAACTGTGAAGAGAAAGGCAGGTGGCAAAAGATACTTCAACCAAAATCAGCTGCTCTCTTGGACCGAAAAATATAACCATCAATATAAAAAATAATGAAGGGAGCTCCGAGGCGAAGAAAACTAATTTTTAAGTGCTTAGTATATTACGTTTATAGTAGGTACCCGACCTTTATAAATTAGCTTTTAGTATTAATTAAAATTTTAAAACAAAAGCATAGCATAAGGTATGCGTTATGTCTGGAACGATTTTGGAAACCTGTTCTCTCTCTCTCTGTAGTAAACCTACATGTGTTGAAACTCAATAAATAGTAAATATTAAATCTATTTGAAATAATATACAAGATATTACATACCTATCAGAGTATTACCTATCAATTTAAAACTTCCCTGAAACTTTCCTTGATAAGAATATTAAATTTTAAAACTATTAAACAGAACTAGGGGTTAAAAATATTTTTCCTTTAGATGTTGACTGTATTAAACTTTATTTTTTAATGATTTTCAGTTGTTAAAGACTCATATTTTTACAAAATTTAGGGACAAAAACAGCTGTAAACATACTATATTTTTTATTTGTGGAATAAATTTTAAAATGTACTTACTCAAAGTGGTTACTCAATATTATTTAATTTTTTTAATCTAGCAAAAATTAATATGAACAAAAATGAAATAAGAAAAGAATAAGAAACAAAAGAACTTAATAAGCTAGGATTTGTATTGAAGTATCCCAATATATGTATTAAAAAAGGCAATCAATTCTGTCTGGATAGTTCATTTAACTTCCATGCAATAAATAAGACATTTTTAAAAATAATTCAAATTTTGATTTCTTTTGAATTTAAAAATGATATCTGATTTGTAGAAAGAGAATTAAAGTTCTTAAAATATTAGCCCTGTAAGTTAATATAAAAAATACATATTCTCAAACAGCATTAAAATATAACATTCATTTTTATTCAAGAAATAGTAATTTGAGCAACTTTTTGAACATAAAAATCCTTATACTAATTTAGACCATGAGTTTTTGAAACAATATTTGCTATTATTGTCATACTTTACCTTTCAATAATTTTCCTACTACTCTCATTACTAAAATAAACATAATATAAAAACATACCTTTATTTTGTATAATTTATTACATCATCAAATAAGAAACACAAAGAAATTATGATACTGTGGTAAAATATTTTATTTCACAATTTAAAACTAAATCTAATAATAATCAATAATTTTCAAATTATTTTTCATGGCCCAAATACAGACTGAAGCTAAAGGAAGGTAAACATATTGGCAGCTGTTACATGATACCTGTAATAAAAATAAAAATCTAAGCCCTCAAATATTCAGATTATAATTAGTACTAATTGAAAAAAAGATTAATTAATTTTTATTCTTCATTGAAAGCACAATACATTAAAACAAATGCTTTGCTTAGAAAAAGAATTATAAATGAGTGTTCTGGTTCTAACAAATGTTTTTTTAACATCAGAAATTCAATTTCTTATTTCATTATTTTCGTTTGCAGAATGAAAAATAAACAAACGGAAGACGGAACAATTCTCGTATATAGTGCTACTGCATTTAAATAGTAATTTAACTGATTATATTTATGGTTAATGAATATTTTAACAGCTTATTTACAATAACTTGTCAAACTTTCAATTTAAACTACAGATTATTAGATGTTCGCCGGGGCTGGATTTGACTGTTTTAAAATCATAAATAGAAAAGAACTCAAAAAGTTATTGATTGATTCAAAACATAAAAAGTTAAACAAGAAGAAAATAAATATTGTCTAGATATAGGAGTAGAAATGAGACATTATTTTAAGGCCGATCTATTAAGTAGTTCTCTCATCATGTTTATATAGTAGTATCAAGTAGTGTATGCAATGGGCAATTTCCAGATCGACATTTTTACGAGCGGTATTCATACAAAACTTACCTCTATGTTCTTCATTCCATCGCAGAAATTGTTTTTCGTCGGAGATTTGTTCCATCGTGCTTTAATATTCTGGTTTCATAATCTGAAATTCGCGCTGCAAAATACTTGGTTGGCCGCCATTTAATTAAAAGCTCTCCTGTTTTATGGAGAAGTAGCGACTGCGCATGCGCCGGTTCTTGATTCAGAGTTGACACCTCGGCCTCTGGGGTATCAACTCTAACACAGTTTTACGGTGTCAACCGGGTACTATGAATACGGTTTTGGGTTTATTTTGACTTGACACTTCGTCGCCAAGGTGTTAACTCTGATTCTGGTGACTGTGAATATGGCCGTTAGACTCAAAACGTTTCTAAAAATATGTTTAAACCCTACTTTTACACGTCAAATTAAAAAATTTGCCCATTAATTAATTAAAAATTTGCAAATTAAAAAAGGCCCCCATACCCAATGGTACCAACGGGGATTTTGTGTGGAAAAGTGCCCCCCCCCTCTTGGACCCGTGCTGGATCCGCGCCTATATTTTAATGAGTGAAAGGTGTCGAATCAAGCATTTCAAATTCTGAACGATTTCTGCATTTACCACATGATTCCCATAAAAAAAACAACAAAGTATTAGAAAAGTATTCTTCCAAAAATCACTTAAAATTCTCAATTAGAGCCTGCACCCTGTGATCCTACAATTTAAAGAAAACCAAGGGCATGGCGCTTCTCCTGCCCATCATCATCTAGGACTTTTTTTTATAGTTGATTAGTTATCAACTGAACGATGTAATTTCTGAACTGCAAATTTAAGTGTTTGTATTTTTAACGATTGTTCGAGGTCTAAATTTTTTTCTCTAATGTGTTTTTCTAAAAGGAGATTTTGTCTCCGTGTTTCCCTCTTGAAGTGGTAGAGGCGGGTCATTTGTTAGGAATATTTTTGATCTCCCACTTCATGAGGGAATCGAACCTTTAAGTTCACGGCTCTGAATCAAGGTTCGAGTTTTTGGATTTAACGTTGTTTTAGTGGCAACTGTTTTTCGGGCCGTATTTATGCTAATTACATCTTCTGTAAAGCATAAATACGGCCTGCCTCGAACGATCGTTGCTTCTCCTTTTGCTTCTCTCTTCTGATCGTTGCTTACGTTTGTTTATTGTCGGCAGAATTATTATTTTATTAAACGAGTTTATATTTTTAAAAACGTCTTAGTATTTTCTTTCAATTATCAAGAGCCTTCCACGCAGCTCTGCTGCTGAATTTAAGTATCAATAATTAGTTATTTTAGAATAGACATCAGAAACACAAATTTTAATTATTAAAACTATTTAAAAAAATTTTACCTTAGTTTCGTAAGTTCTTGGATCTTAATCAAAGAATCAATTTCGAAAAATAATGAAAATAGCGTATTTTTTCAAACTTAAGTGCTGTGAATGCGCTAAAACAATTTTTTAAAACATTTTTTAAAAAATGATGTGCATTTTCTTATCTACCAAAAAGACAAGTTTTTTTTGTGGTAGTGTGTTTTGAAAAAGAAAGTTTTTCTCTCCCCACCCTACTAATAAAGTCGGGAGTGTTTCGGGTCTCTGTGACGTCACGCAGTTGAACTCTTTTATACAGAACAGGGGCGGGGGTTTCTGTCGAATTTTCTCATGGAAAGCTTTAGAACCAAAACCATCTATATATCAGGCCTGACAACTACGTCACGAGGATGTCAAACGTACGGGGAAAATAAGTGATTTTAATCGATTCAATTCACTGATTTTCCCGTACGTTTGACGTCATCGGGACTTGCGTTGTCAGGTCTTATATATAGTTATAGAGGGTCTTGTTCGAACTCCCACCTTCGGGGTTTTTAGATATTGAAACTCCAACTTGATAAATCTTCGTTTGGGTAACGTATGTGTTCATGTACAATAATTTACACAAAATGAAAAAAAATAACAATAAATTTATTTTCTCCACTGCTGCTGAGAACGTTTGGTTTATTAGTATGTTTACATAATACTATTGTAAGGAATTTTTCAAATCGAGGATTTCATTAACTGAATTTAAATAATTACGAAGATATGTTTGAAGTCACTGAAATTTCCAGTGTTATACAATCGAGTAAAAGAATAAATTATTGTTCAAAACGAACAGTTTCTTCGAAGTTGGCGTTTTGGATGTTTCGCCTATGGTCTCTTCCCGAACGACACGATGAATGAAATGAAAAGATCTTTATTCGCCAGCCATCATTTCCATGAACTCTGAAATAAAATGAAATATTTTAATATTTTGTAAATAGTCTGTAAACATATTAGAAATATTGAGTCTTAGTGAACCCATTTAACTCAGGGTTTTCCACACTTACTTAACATCGATCCCTGTACAAATTTTACTTTTAATTAATTTTAAAATGTCTGTTGATTCCTATCATTCCCATACAACTTATACCAATATCCGTTTCCGTGTAAGTAATACCGTTAAAGTTCAACTTAAAGTAAAATAACATAAATTCCACTATCTCTAAATATCCTCCCTTTATATTAGAAAGGTCCCAGATTCCCAATAATTCCTTATCTCTTCTCCAATAACACCAACGCATTTATCCCAAAACTTTTTATATCTTTTTCAGAGTCCCTCTTATCATCCAAATTCCATATTATCCTATATTGCGTATTACATCCCTTATCATCCCATTATACTCCACCTCTCTTCATTTAAAAAAAATTCTAAGTTCCTGGCGTATACTGAACCCTCGCGATTTTGTCACTTCCTCTGTCTTTTTTCCTATGTCGCATCATTAAGGTCCCTCTAATCCTAACAATGCCCTCATTGTAAGACCCTCGTCGCCATCAAAGGCATCGAAGTAAAAAACGTGTCTTCGCTGATATACGCCTTATTCTCAATACAAGAAGTATAGAGCTATACAAAATCATGACTTGGGAAACTTTGTAGCAAACGAAAGTAAAAAAAATTCACGGCCCATTACTACTATTTTAAACTAGACCTTCTCTAATGAAAAACTACCTTCGAAGTCGACGGTTCCGGAGCCGTCAGTATCGATCTCAGCGATCATCTCGTCCAACTCATCCTCCGTCAGGGCGTCATCGAGCGCCCTCAAGATCTCCCTGAGGTCCGCCACATTGATGTACCCGTTCCCTTCTTTATCGTACATTCGAAAGGCCTCTCTTAGCTCCTCCTGCATGGCCTCCGAATCCTCCTCCACCAAGAACCTAGATGTCAGCTGCAAGAACTCGTCGAACTCTAGCTCACCACTACCTGAGGAGGGAGAAAGTGCAAATGTCAGCTCGTCATGGTGGGAAAATTTTACAGTCGTGTATTCTTTCTTTCAGCATTCAAATTTATTGAGTGCAGTCAGATTTAAAGCTTCTATGTTTGCAAATGGGCATGTTTGTTTGTTTGTTTTTATAAAGACTTTTTTTTCGTCAAACATAGTAAACGTCAAGCATTTTAGTTTCTGGTAATATTTATTATTGGCTTTTATTTTAACACCGATGTATATGTTACGGGCAATGTGATAAATCGGGCATTATTAATAATGCCCGAAGTGGAGGAGGGCAATGTGATAAATTCAATGGAATTTATCAATGAAATTTATCACTTTGCCCGCCTTTACTCTGGGCATTATTAATAATGCCCAATTAATCACTTTGCCCGTAACATATACTATATTTCATGAAGAAAAATTATCTACTTTCCTTAAATATCTGGGGGGAGGGTTAGAAAAGTATTATAAGTGGGCTACAGGTTTTAAAAGAAAGAGATAGGCTACCCCCAAAAGCGTGAAATGCTAAAAATGCAGTAACAATGTGTATAAAAGTAGAAGCTACTATTAATTCTAATGGTAATCAGGTAAACATTCAAAGCTGGTAATTTCACATCCAAATAATTATTATTAAATGTACAAAAATTAAAGAATTCATAGGGGAAACCAATAAAATAGGTCACCAATAATTTGAAAACGAAGGTAGAAAACATTCAGAAAGAACCGATACTGATACGGAAAGAACAATGAAACAGATGTGGAAACCACAAACGTCCTCAGTTTTAATAATACACTTAAGACATAAGTTTAAATTCTTATGGTTCTAAGTTCTAACTTTGTGAACGTTACTGAATTATTTTTTCTGTTAACTCTTAAATTTCTAAAACCTTTTTATGTTTTATAATTTTATACACAACTTAAGCTATTACTATATTTTTGGTATATATAAATTTGTTGCTTATAGGAGATTCTAACTTAATTCTAATTAGAATAATGGTATTTATTTAATGGAACTTTCATTGGGTGTTAAATATTAAGGAAATCGCAACTGTGTGGTATTAAACAACAGCAACAAAAATACTATGCATTTTTGGTAGTGTGTTTTACCTTAATGTTTTCTTCACAAATTTATCCAAGATTAGCTAATTTTATAATTAAATTAATAAATAAAGTAATTAACGTTAATTTACTTAATTTTTTTGTACATACTCTTCTTTGCTCAATACCAAACCCGGTATTTAAATGCTATTTTTTATGTCATTCAGTGAAAAATGTAATTAATTATTTAGGTACAAGATAAATCTTAATTCCTGGAAATAAAAATACATAGTTGTTGTGCAAAAGCGAAAGACAAAGTAGTTTGTGTTGTTTAGAGACCAAAGTAAAATACTATGTGCATAATTTCTTTTAAAATAGATAAAATGTAAAATTTAAATTTTAACGGATTATAAAAATTTGTTAAGTTTACTAAAAAATTACTATTTTTAAACAAAATTTAAATTTGTTTATAAATCAGTTTATATAAAGGCAAATGTGTGTAATTATTAATTACCGTCGGCGTCTATCTCTAATATTAGTTCTTTTAGTTCGCTTTCCACGAACTGTTGGCCCAGAGTCCTCAGAATGGTGGCGACCATGGATGTGTTGATGGATCCCTTCTTTTCCTTGTCGAACATGTCGAAGGCCTTCTTCAACACTGAAAAAAGGAAGAATTGGTTGGTGAGAATTCTCATTTAAATTTGAATGCACCTTTTGCACTGACAACCAATTCATAAACTAACAACTAAATCTGTACATAAAGTTTATTACTTTTATATAATAATATTATTAGAATCTTTAAACAGGGCCGTGCGGTAGATTTACCTAGTATGAGGCAAAACCTGGAAATTCCGCCCATGGACGCCCAATTTTTTTTCAAGCTAGCAAATCAAGCGCAAGCCTGTAACTAAATATTTTATTTCTAAATTGCCCCTTAATAGACTGAGTGTGTATCTCTAACACTTTCGGATAATTGTAGTACCTTTGAACACTTAAAAATTGAATCTTGAATCATTAAACTAAAAAAACATTTTAGTGTACAATAATCGAGGTCGAAGCCGCGTTGGTTATACTCTTTTCATTTAGAATTGGCGCTTGAGAAATAGTGCTTTCCCCATGCTAGAAGCGTAACCATAGTTACGCTCTTCTAGCAGACAATAGTAAGCCTTCTTCGTCACTTTGACGTGGATAGTTGCTATGGTTACCGATCGGTGGTGGGGGAAGGAAATATTTTCAAGCGCCAGTTCAAAGTGAACAGAGTAAGAGGGGTCATCCCTCAGAAAAATTTTATAAATGTATTATTAAAAGCACTGTTTTGAATTTATTTGGGACCATGTTGGGGACATCCAAAGATGATCACTCTCTCTGCAGATTACATATGTTCCAGATTGATCTTTATTTAAGGGGTTTAGAATTTCAGATGGCTTTTGCCGCCCCCTGGAAAATGCCGCCTGAGGCGACCTCCTCTCTGCCTCATGGCACCACACGGCCCTGTCTTTAAATGTAATGGCAGTTGTAACGTAATAAATGTATAAATTAATTGGGTTTTTTTGTTCAAATATTCGTAATTTTTCACATCGAGTTTTAAAATCCTGTTATAAATATCTCTATTCTAAAAAAGTTTTTGGTGAACAGTTTCCAGATAAAAACATTTTAATTACTGATCTAACACATTTTTTATCATAGTGTTCGAATTATTTTGAGGATTCCGAGAAAACTATTAGAATTTCTAAAGAAAAAATTACAATTTTATTAGATTTTGGATAAAGTGTTGCAGATACAAAAGAGACAAATATAGTTAAAATAAAACAGATATGAGCTAACGAAAGGTCTTTAAGATCATAGAAGGCGTGACATAAATTTGTAAGGACACGTGTATTTATATTTAACGGAAGAAATAACAGAATTAAATAAATATTTCCTAGTTCATGAAATGAATTATCCTTATGTTAAAATTCAAGCTAACATTACATGACAAGCCTTGAATAATAATTTAAAAAAATTCATTAAGTTATTATTTTTAATTGTTTGGTCCATAGTTAAAATACTGCTCAAATTATTATGTTTTGCGTTAATGTTGAGTTTTTTTCAAAACCTTTAAAGATGAAGTTTGAATTTTTTTGAACTAGTTTCGTTCTAAAAAGCTACATTTAAATAAATTTTTTTATGAATTGACTACTTATTTCTTTTCGAAACCTAAACAGTTATTTATTAATTCAAACATAAAAAGATGACTTTATACATAAATTATGTTTCTTTTCAATTTTAAAATAAAAACTTTGGCTATTTATCAAATTTTTAACCCAGTGCTGAGTTTAAAAAACATTTTATTTAGAACTTTTTTCAAAGGTATAAAAAATTTAAAATAAAATATTTTTAATTTTTATTTATATAAATTTTTCGAGTTGAAATTTTAAACCTGTAGATTCAATTTTCAAAAATCATACAAGAAACAAAAATATGCAAACTTAAAAAATTAGGGCATTTATGTATTGTGTACAGAATTTTGTATGAATTTTTTCTTTCATCTGAATTAAAATTTAAAATTTTGCTGTGCTTCTAAAACACTAGTAATGGTGTTTTAGTAAAGAAAATTCTCCAATAATTTAAGGCCAAGTTCAAAGGAAAACCAAACAGATATTGTAGGATGACAGCCAAACCACTCAAAACGTCTCCCACCATCCCACTTGTGTTAACCCAGATAGTTGGCACGCTGGCCCCCATTTGCGTTGTGTGACGAAGAACAATTGAAGAACAAAGTTCACATTGCATTCGTAACAGAACACTGGGTTGGGAGCAGACGCCAAATTTGGCCTCTCCCACTGTGAGGAGAGCGAGCGATTCTTATTTATATCCTTGCTGAGGAGGGAGGATATCCGCATCTACCTGTTTCTCTTTCTAAGAAGAAGATTGCACTGGAATAGATAAATAAATACCTTCTTATGAACAACGAGGATCTTAATTCCTCACACGTTGATACGTAGTATTCAGTTTCAAATCTTCAGGGCCTCCAAGAATGGGTCAAAATCTCTATAGAGATTTTGACCCATTCTCTAACTCTTCGTCTAACTCTTCGTTCTTAATCTAACTCTTACTGAGGTTTTTGCTCCACCTCTTTTAGTTTTTAAATTAATTTTTAAACTTTTTAATTTCACCGCTAGGGGCGCTGTAAGTCATTTCAGTGCATTCTCCAGGCTCACTTACATAGGGGTAAACCTTACTTCCATGACCCTAGGAGGCGTTGGTTCCGAATAAAAGCCGTGCAGCGCAATTTTGAAACACCCTGTATATCTTTTGATTGAAGTTTATTAATTTAATCACATCCTAATAAAATGTTATTTCTAAATGTAATAAAATATTATTTTTGTATAATTACTTTATTTTCATATTTACAATGCTTATTTCTTACTGGTCGAGTTAAAAAACTAATTTTAGATTGGCAAACTATGTTTTTGCTTAAACAAAAATCATTTTTCAACAAGATAATTCTAATAAAAAGCACCTCAATACTTCGGGTGTTATTTTTTTATAATTTTGTTTCTGTTAAATCTTAAATATGCAATGTTTATTTCTTACTGTTCGAGTGAAATAATATTCGAAAAGCAGAACTATAATTTTAAATAGGTAGAAAAAGAGATCATAATTTTCTAACGAGGTTATTCAAATACCCATGCTATGAATTATCAAAACTATCCTTAAGATTATTTACTTTGCCTACCGCTATTTATTTTATTTTCTGTGATTCAATCAGTGATTCGTATCAATGTAGTACCCATAAAAGATGCACCACATTTTTGAATTAAAGATTGAGGGTGCTCTCCGAATTTAGAAACAGCGAAATAGATCTTGTACTAACGATGCTTCCTGACAGAGTGATCTAAAAATATCACCGCTCCCAACTAACTTTTCAATATGTTTAAAAGTCATTCATGCTCTCACCATTAATACCAAAAATAGCCTAGTAAAAAAGTTTAATTTTCTAAATATTTCTCTATATACTACTGAACTAACATAAATTTGATTAGGAGAAGAGTAGGAGAGAGTGCAGCACCTTGGGACACTTTTTACTAAATCATTTTTCAATTTTTTTATACAATGATATTTATTCAAACACAGCTAATATATTAAATGTAGTTCTTTAATTTAAAAACATATTTTAATGTCCCAAGGTACCCCACTAGTGACTCACCTTGGGACACTTTCAATAATAGTACAAAATTCATAAATTTTATTTCGAAAAATACAAAATTAACACAAATAATGATAAAGCTGTGTTTAATAATCATAAGTTAGACATCCAACATATTTTAAATTTAATATTTTTTACTGATTCGCTCATTTTTGTCATGACCTACTATTTAATTTCAGAATTTTTGTACCAATCTCTTAATTATAATTACCTACTTGCTTAAATTATTTATTTTTTTAAGTAAAAATTTTGTTTAACTCATGAGAGGTTTGATATACCTTTTGACATGTCCCAAGATGCTCACTCGACTCCTTGGATGTTTAACTTAATTGCTCTTTCAGGTTTAGCATAAAATGTTCTTTTTATTTTCTAAAATATCAGTGGATACACGTATTTTAATCTTAACTTAATTATAGTAACATAAAAATACACTTCTTTTATTAAGAAAATTAGTTTGAAAATACAAGTGATTGAAACTTTACATCAAGGAAGACAAGAAAACTTATGTAAATAATTATCCAGACGCACCAAAGATTCCAAAACTCGTTAAAGAGTATATTTTAGGGTCATTCATAAGTACGAGTAATAACAAGCACGAGTTCATAACTATAAAATTGGGACTGAAAAGTGGACAGTCCCAAGGTGGGCCATGCCCCCAGGTGCCCCACTTACTCATACTATCATTTACTTACACTTCTAACAATTTCTTTTTATGTTAAATTATAGCAATTATAAAATTAAAATATAGTTAAAAAATAATAGTCCTTTATTTTTTATAGCTAATATGTACTTTTATGATTTACACTGTAAAAAAACTGTAGAAAAACAGAAAGTTTCAAAAAAATGACTTCATGTTTACAGGGATATTCTGTCATGTAACATTCCCACCGCACTTCTATTTATTTTATGTAAAAAAACAGCTTTTTTCTAGTTTTTTAGCTTATCTGTACTTAAACAGAAAGTTTCAGGTCGTGGAGAAAAAAGAAGATCTTCGGATAATTTCTACTTTTACTGAATCCTCGATGGAGTAGCGGTAGCGTGCGTGCTTAGCATCCGGTAGGTCGTGGGTTCTACCCCGTTTATTGATTAATAAAAATTTCAAAAAAAAACCCAGCTTAAGTAAGTCGACACGCATGCGCACAAGCAGAAAATTACTGTGAGGATCAGAAAAAATATGTAGCTCACTTGACAGAAAGTTTCTTTTTACAGCATTTGCCTGTAGGTTACAGCTTTTTTCTGTTTACAGGATTATTCTGCTTACAAAACTTTTCTGGCAACTTTTGCTGCCAGAAGTTTTCTGTTTTTTTACAAGATTATTTTTTACAGTGTATAAAGCAATCACACATTTTATTAGATTGTATTGATTTGCAAAATGCTAATTATCTTCCTTTAAGTATTTACTAAAGAAATACACAAACTAAAAACATTTCAAAGAGAAAATAAAATGTTAATAAATTTCTATTCTTCAAATTCTGTTAAAACAATATGTTTGTTGAATGGAATGCAATTTTTTCAGTTACTAAATTGGTACTGAGATGTCTTTTTTTCTATTTTTTGTAAACCAAAAATTTTCAAGTATCAGAAATATACACTGTTTTGTGATATAAAATAAATACATATGTCAAATTGTCTAGAGTAACTTTTTAATTGAAAAATTGTGTTCTGGTGTTATGTTTAACTTTGCAAAAACAATGAAAATAAATTCAAAGTTTGACCGTGTACATATTAATGAGTTCAAATTCAAAGAGTTTTCATAAACAGCATTAATACGTTATTATAATTTCTTTTAAGTTTATTAGTGCAAATATAAGTATAATTATTCTGTCGACAATTTTCTGTTAGTTTTAATAAAAATGAAGCATTTTTAGTGAAAGTTCCTTTTCAAATCCTTTTCTTAAAAAAATCTTTTTACAAGAAAAGATTAACTATTTCTATTAGAAGTTATGCATAGTTTCAAAAAAACGATTTAAATTTTTTAAAAGCACATTTTGCGTATTGTAAAAAATTGTGCTAGTTTATAACTTGTTATTTTGAATTGTGAGGCAAACATTATGCATTCATTATAAGTTAAAACCAATCTTAGCATTTTGTTATCATTATAATTTTCTAAGATTTGTAATGTATTAATTTTTCGTTAACTTTTAATTAATTAATTAATAATTGACACCATTAATCATTTGTATTATGTTAGCTCATTTGTTATCAGTTAGTCCTATCTTTCAAAATTAATAAAAATTTATTATTACTCAAAAATATCTTTGCTGTAGAGGACAACGAACTTCTGTGCAAAAACTTTATGTTTGGTGTAGCGCCAGAAAGAAAAGAGAGAGGTTATGTAGCTCCAAATTCCTTACGCCTCTTACTCAAGAAATCAGTTTTTACTTAGACGTGAGCCAAACTCTCAGCTTCATTTCTGTTTTGAAATTGAGTCAAAAAGGGTAAACCTAAGCATTTAAAAATCATTTGGAAAAAGTTGAACTCAGAATGTAATTTGAGTTTAATTTTTTCAACGCAACTTTATTTACAAAAACAATTTTATGATTATGCCTTCAATTCAAGTAAAAATAGTTTGATATTATTGTAGTTTTTTCGAAATGTTTGAGGGAATAATTTTTGAAACATGCAAAACTGTACGTTCAACAAAACCATTGTACAGAATTTGAATGAAATTTAATATAATATTTTATCTTTTTATTTTAATTATGTTTTTTTTTCGTTATGATTGAAATTTATAAGCGAAGTTGTCTTAAATTAATAGTTGTGCCTGAATATGTTCAAGTTCATGAACCCTTTATGTCATTGACATGATTTCTATTACTTGATTAAAAAATTGAAAAACTTTAAACGTTGAAAAAGTTGAAAACTGTTATACATACTCTCGACCTGTTCTTTGCTTAGCTCCTCAACCTGAAATAAAAGTTGTAACAATTTAAGTTATAAGATAAAAATAAGATACAATAAGATAAAAATTAAGTATATAAATATCATTTAACGAAAAGTTTAAGCAATCAATTAATCTATTAGTTTTATGATTTTTTATTCCCCAACGATATTTTTAAAAAAATAACTTTATTTATTAAGTATGCAATATTAATTAAACAAATTGCAAGCTTAATGTTTCACAATATTAACGTGAAACAAAATCAAACTATAGTTAACTCTAAATTTGAAAGAACAAAACTAGTAATAGTTTAGTTAAAAGAAATTAAAAGTATCAAAGCATTCCATTCATAAAATATTTATTTAGTATTTCATGGTAATGTAAAATAATTTTATAGTAAAATCATTTAACTTTAATGGTAATATATTATTTAAAACATTGGTACCTACCAATTATTTATGTGTTAGTATTCAATGATTGAATTTTCACATCCTAAATCCTTTTATTGATACTTCTCACAGGTAATAAATTTAATCTGGACTAACTTACTCTTGAATATTTTACAAATTTGATATACCAATAAAAGTGTTTTTTATCATATGTTGATGACCTTTGATTTTATGATTGAAGGATAATATTAATACTTGATGCATTAAAAACTGAATTTATAAAACTCATGTAAAAAAATTTCATAAAATATAAAATCTAATAAAAACTGATATAAAGAGTAATTTTATGTAATACTACATGATTTTAACTTGATCTTTCCCAAGGTATATAAAATAACAGCGTTAGTTTATATACCTTGGACCTTTCCAAAAGAAATTTTAATGTTACCCTATTTTTCGTTCAATTATAATTCCAGTTTAATAAACCTTTTTGGTAACATTGTTTTAAAATTTTATATAGATTGTATTGATTGTTTTAAATAATTTTATATAAATTTATACGCCAAATTTTTTACAGAAAACTTATAGTATCTATAAACTGATTTTAATTGTTCTTAATGTATTTCCATATAGTTATGAAATCAAATCTTTATTACAATTTTGCCTTACGATTTATTTCAATATATATCTTGCCATATTTAAAAAAGTATTAGTATTTAATATTTAAGAGTATCAATAGTCAATATTTAAGTATCAATAAATGATATTTAAGTATCAATACTTAATATTTAAGTATCAATATTTGATATTTAAGTATCAATATTTATTATTTAAGTATCAATATTTAATATTTAAGTATCAATATTTTAATATTTAAGTATCAATACTTAATATTTTTAAGCATTGATATTATTATTCATAACCGGTTATCTCAAATTGCTAGTTATAATAGGCCAGTTTTTAATTATTCATATAAATTATATTTAGTTATAAAATTTACATTTAAGATATCATAATAATTATAACTACACCATGTAAATTTTTTAAAGCTGCGCATTTTCAAATTGGTCACAGTTTTAATAAATAAAAGTTGAAAAAAAAGATGTTTTTTAATTCAAAAACTAAAGTAAATGAAAATTTCATCCGTTTTTTGTAAAGCTATTTACAAAATATTTTACAATATTTTCTATGAGACTATTTTACAGATTACTACGTAAGTTATTTTACAGAAACTATTTTACATACTTCCAATGCATTGCATTTACTTTAAAAATGATTGAAGTACGCATTTTAATCCACATAGTTACAATGAAAAAAAATATATATATTTGTTTTAGAAGAAAAAAATCTTTAATTTTCTCAGACCTCTTTTACTTTTACATTCTTAATTCAAAACATAATCACAATTTAAAAACTTTATTTTGGAAACTTCTTAAAATTTTCTTTGCATTTTATTTCTTGTGATATGTTTCCTTAAATAAAGAATCTCATGGAATTAAAGCATCATAGAATATTCTGAGAACTTAGTATAACGTTTTCTTCCAGGTATGAAATATTTTCTTTTTAGAATCTCAGCAAGACATCACTGCAATTTTAAAAGGAAGCCCCACATGAGACAAACTCCAAATTTTCTAACTTAATCCATCATTTCTCCAAAATCTGCATTGCAAATTAACATTGCAAATAGGGGGGGACCCCCTCAGAAACCAAACTCAAAACATGCACCTACCATTTTGATGGATGTTAAGTCTCCTTCTCGAAGCCGGGAGTGAGGAGGACCAAAACTGCGGACCGTAGAGTGGTATTTGCAACCGGGCTCCCCACCTCAGCCTCGATCTCGCCTTCGCAGGGGTTCTTGGGAGAAAAAATCGGGACGGTAAGAAAAATCTGCCCTGTACGACACCCATTTTCGTGCAAGTCACGTGGTCCGCTATGCAAGGTCGTCTAGTGTTTCGAATGCGAGAGTTTAAATTTAGAATTGGCCGATTTCTCTTCGGATGCTCTCCTAACTCCGAAGGAGCCATCCTCTTGGGATAACAAGGCTTTTTTTCGTATCTTTTTTTACTCAGGTGACATTAGGTGAAATGACGTTGTGTCGAAACTATTTGAATGGGGCTTGTGTTCCGTAGATATGTTATTGGCTAGAGAAACATGATTTAAGTATAGGTTGGAGTGGTTTCTAGAACTATTCTTTTCTTTGCGTCTTTTCTCTTAAAATAGTCTAGAATGTGTGGATTTATTATCTCTTAGATCTTCCATTCATTATTAATACATTAATAAGAATGATGGAAGTACAATCTTAATTATTGCAGTAATTTGAATAATGAAAGTGTAAAGTGTTAATCATTCTATTGAATCTCTACTTTTAAGTGGAGTTTGATGATGAAGTGATGAATTCCCCGTGTATAACTTTTAATCCTTTTAAGTTTAGTAGTACGAAGAAAAATGCAAAGAAATAGGAAAGTTGCTTTCTGTGATTCTTTGTAAAAACGTATTTTTTTCAAATTGGAAAAAAAAAAGAAACATAAAAGAACCAGTTTTAACAAGATACGAGTAAATGACACAATTTTTAGAAAAGTTGTATTTTTTTATTTAAATTTAGTATGAAACATATTTATCTTTCATTTAAATAAAATTCACATTAATTCTTATGTGATAAAAGGGAGGATTTATAAAAAATCATTATTAGTTCAAAAAATTCAGAGAAAATGTAGTATAGGTAACCAAAACTGTGAAGTTGATATAATTGCAACATAATTTTTATGAACCATTTTATGAAAAAGTTTTTATATAAGAAATAAAAGAAGAAATATAGTTGTTAGTTTAAAAAGTTTAGATTAGTTTTGGGAAGTTTTTAGAAAGCTATTTAGAGACATATCTATGAGTTTTTAAGTATATACTTTATTACATTAAAAATTTAAATTTAAGGTATGTACTTTTTTAAATGCGTATATTTTGCAACCGTCATCAAAACTAAAGATCATAAAGTTATCTCTTTAAAAGTGGATGAAAGAATATTTAAGTATGGAAAATAAACTTTGAAGGCTATTTTCTTTGTGTTATTAATAAAAAGTATCAAGGAACTAATAATTAAACTTAAAAAGTTACTTTATTCATATTAGAAAATAGTATTTATTTCTAACTATGAAGGTCCAAAAATTAAATGTTATCTAAATGTTGTATATCCCTCTAATTAAAAATACCTCTTCCTGAAAAATCTACTAAGTAACATCGCATATTTAGAACAAGTCCCGATTATCATGCCGTATAAAAATGTAATTCTATCAAAAATTGATGGAAAACAATTAAAATAAGGAGATAAACAGATGATTAATAAGTCTACTAATTTTCTTAATAAAACCTTAAAAACATTAAATAAAATAAGTATGAGGTGCACTTTGAAAACGATTTGATTTTTGAAGACTTGAACTTTGGAAAAACGATTTCCCTCATAAAAAAATTATAAAAATGAAATATAATTTAAGTTTAAAAAACTAGTGAAGCACATTTAAAATTATTTAAGTCAAATATACAATTTAAAATTCAAAAATCAGCAAATGGAAATACAATTTAAGATTAAAGAATAATTTAAAAATTAGGCAGTTTAAACTCCATCGAAAACCAGAAAAACTCACGTAAACGATAGTAAATATGAAAGAGTTAAGCTTTGTGTTGACGCATTAATCAGTGCGTTGAACCACGAGGGTTGAAAGTCCTGGTTCAAATCCAAGACAGCTCCATGACAGAGCTCGTGCTCACCAAAATAGCACGAGGAAGCGGCGGGAATTGTTTGTGTTGTAACGATGTTTTGGCTGGTGGTTGTAAGAATGGCCGGCTCTCCAACCATGTGCTTCTCTTACGGGATAAAAACGCCGAAAATTCGCAAAACAAATTACAAATCATTTGTGCTTTTGCTACCTTTCAAATGGTGGGTTAGAAGTTAGTGATGTGACGTGTAAGGTTTAGGAATGCTGTTGATTAAATAGTAAGTATGGTTTTTGTTATAATTATTTTGTTGTTGGTATACTTGATAGCTCCTTTTATAGTTGTTTTAAGTTTTTACTGATACATTTTGCAATTTTAATTAAAAAAATAATTGGATTTCACAAATATTTCTTCTTGACCCTAACTTTTGAAAAAAAAACTTTCACGACACATCCTATTTAAGGTATCAAATAAAAGGATTCAACGCGAAAATTGCATATGATATGGCTTGCTACTTATAACAAATTGCAGTTAACATGAAAAACTGAAGCTACTTTTTTTATTTTATCTATATCTATATGATAGACATAGTTCATATACAAAATCCAATACAACAAGGATTGAGATTTTTTACGCTTATTTAAAATGCATTAATGGTTAAATCATTAATTACTGCTGTTATTCCTATTTTTATAAATTGCAATACTATTTTATTTCACTCTCAGCTGATAAAACAACTTTAATATTTAACATTTTAGATACTATTTTACAGGGCTCGATTTCTAAAAAAAGAGGTACCGGAACGGTAAAATAATTATTATAAAAACTAAAAAAGGGAATACTTTTTAATACAAAAACTTAAGCATTTACCTATTTTTAAATTTAAATTTACAAAATAAACTCAAATGTGTTGTACGAGATTAGGTAGAGTGTTGTTCCAGGGGGTGCAGAATAGGTCCGAACAATATTCGGGGGAAATTCAGGCATTTGTTGGGAAATTTTTGCCTAAGTTTATAAAGAAAAAACTCAACTATAATTCCGAGTTTTTATTAGAAAAAATATTTTGGCTAAGGACAATATCATACTCTCCAAATCATACGGTAATTAGGTAAAAATTAAGGATGTATAGCGAAAGTCTACGAATATCGCTAAAAAACGAGTTTCCGAATACCTGAAAGTTGCCTTTTTCTTCGTTTTGACTGAGATGCAGAGAAAACAACGTATCTATGATGGGTGTGGGGATTTTCATTAAAATCGTTTTCTTGTTTAATAACAACGATATTTTTGTCTTTATTGGGACATTTTTGGGGAAATTTTGAAGAAAATTAGGAGATATTTTTGGGGAAAATTTCAGAGAAAATTGTGTTCTGAGGTAGTATTGGGCCCTGGAACCTTTTCTGCGCCCCTGGAGGAGTATTCTAACTTAAATATTGTATAAGAAGATGAACGTTTTATACAATTTTTTTGTAAAACACCTTTTTTGTACAGTGGGTTGTATTTTTTCCCATCAGGGTGCCTCTTGTAGGTGGCGGGACCAGTGGCGGATCCAGGATTTGGTTTTGGGGGGGGCTAAGAATTTTCTCTATCCATTTGAATCTTCTTGTTAATATTAATACGGAATAGATAGTGAAATATCCTGATCCAACTTCCAAAAGGGGGGTCTGGGGGTCCTCCCCCAGAAAATTTTCGGAAATTTAGGTCAAAAACCACACTTTTTCAACTCCTTTTGGAACGCTTAATCCGAATTTCGGGTACAGATTTTTTGCATTTTGACACAATCTTAGTAAAATGTAGTTGTAATAAAAGGGTTACAAGTGCCAAAGGGGTCTGGGGGTCTTCCCCCAGAAAATTTTTTAAAATTTGACCTTAAAATAACAGGGTTTTAACTCATTTTGGTGCATAAAATGTCATATTATATAGAGTAAAACTTTTCATTTTGGGGGGGGCTTGAGCCCCCTAGCCCCCCCCCTGGATCCGCTAGTGGGCGGGACGGCTTATCATCAATGAACCATTAGTGTTGCATATTTTGTCAAATTTAAGGAATAGAGAATGCGTAGTTAAAGTCCTGAAATATTATAATTTAAGATGCCGCAAGGTTACAACACATTTTGGCAAATTTGATGTAAAATTACTCTCAATATTTCATTTTCAAACGAACTTAACTTAAACGAAAATACACTGTAATGAAATATGCTATTAAAAGTATTTTTAAAAATTTTAAATCCAATTTTAATAAATCTCGTTAAAACAAAATGGGAAGTTTTTTAAAGTTCATCACTTTTACTAATAAAACAATAAAAAGACATTCCAATGGTGACTTTCAGCTTAATCTAAATTTTAAACTAAGCTGAAAGTCATCATTTTCACCATCTAAAATAGTCCAAAATGTCATTTGGTCCTCATTGTATTGCATCTCTCGCGATCTCTTCTTGCTTTTGACGGCTGATCAGATGCTAGCCAAGAATCCACGTATTTTTCCGAGACAGAATTGGCTTAATTTTAATTTCATTAGATGTTTTTAAAAATATTAAATTATTAAAGCTTGTACAAAAAATGCGAAGATAAAATAGAATAAGAATATTTTTCCGAAAAAGAGGTTCCGGAACGGCGTTCCGGACCGTTCCGGCCCAAATCGAGCCATGCTATTTTATATATTTCATTCATATAATCATACATATTCATAAATTTTGCGTTAAAGAATTGAAATTTTAAACACAAAACTTGAGTGGCAAAAATTAATGAATCTTGTAGTTAACAATGTCTTAAAAAATATTATTTTATCAGCAAAATTTTTTCCACCCCGTACTAGCAACAATTTTTTTTATAAACTAGGTAAATTTAGCAAAAAACCCTTAAAACTCAATCATGGCTGCTAACTAAACCACGTTATTCTTTTTTAAAATCTAAAAACAACACTTTATATATTCTTACTATTACTTTTTTTTTGTAAAAATCTTGTTACGAAGGATTCAATCGACTATTCTAATTTTCTTTTATAGGATAACCTCCCAATGGAGCGAGGCCTCCACCAAGGGCAAGGGTGTAATCTGAACTTGGCTGGCAACCAAGTATGCAACCTTAGGTTGAAAGATTGATCGATCATAGAGAATCCTCCCTGAGCAATGAATGCAATATTGTTTGAACAAAGTTGTTTTATCTTTTCCTGTAAGTGCAATTTTTAAGGTTACAATAGTTCTTCAGAAAATAGTAATTTTTATAACTGTAATATTAAATTTGTCCTTTTTGCTATATTTTTATGCTAAAAGTGGATGGGAATTATAAATGCTTAACGTAAAATATAATAGTATGAATATAAATAACTTATTACGAGTGTTTAAAATTAAGTTTAGGTGGATACCCGTCCATGCTGTTAAAACTAAGGTAGCAAAAAAACTTCGATCAGGGTTGTAACAATAATATTTGGCAATATCATAAATGCCGATAAAATTTCGATAGTCATGTATTTATGAATGCATAATAAAGGGTCGTTTTGACCAAGGCTTATAATGACAGAAGAATATTGTTCCCTGCTTAAGTGCCAATTGGCTTTTTTGCCTTCCTTCGGGAATCTTAGTTTTTTTCCTTCCTGCAACCTATGTTACACATGCTGACACTTTCCCCAAAAGTCTACAAAGGAAATATAAGTAACTTATCACTAACAAAAATTAAGAGAATGCCATTACTCCTGTGTGTTAAGAGATGCCATTTCTCAGTTCTCACTTGTAAAAATATCAATCATCTAATGCTTCTGAAAGCTCAGACAGCTTGTAGAAGCTTGAATGTTTTCACTTTCCTTCACAGACCCCCCACGCACATTTCCACTACAAAACAGACCTGAACAGCCATTACAAGTCGCGCGCTAATTCCAAACCAGCAACGCGGCGATAACTTTCACCGTCCTCAGAAACATACTACTCCGCTAAAAAAAGCCTCGGTTCTATTCTGAACCGAGCATCGCTTTCCATGATGGGTCCTTTTCCCGATGCAACCAGCAGTATCTCCTCGTGCTGACGTGCTCTTGAGGTGCAGAAGAGCGATGGCTTACTCCTCGAGAACTGGCACTCGAGAGTGTCACCGTGTCTAGACGGCTCCTGTTCATAAATCCGATTCCGAAACCTCTTTGCCCGATAAGCCTGACGACACCACTCCCGGAATGAATGAATGGCTTCCCAATATACGTGGAGACGGACGATGTTCCGCTGCTAATAATGCAGCTGGGCAATTCCACGGGTAACTGACTGACATTTTTCAAGAAAAACGGTTAGTATTTTGTAATTTTCTTCCCAAAAATAAATGATAAAAAAATACTTTCCGCCCAGTTTATTGCTTTCTTGTTAGCTTAATCTAATGGCACAATTAAATTTTCAAAATAAGTTTTTATTGATTTTTTAAAAATTTTAAACGACATGGTAACTGACTGACATTTGTGAAACATTTATGTCAGTCAGTTACCATGTCGTTTAAAATTTTTTTAAAATCAATAAAAAAAATTTTTGAAAATTTAATTGTGCCATTAGATTAAGCTAACAAGAAAGCAATAAACTGGGTGGAAAGTATTTTTTTATCATTTATTTTTGGGAAGAAAATTACAAAATACTAAACGTTTTTCTTGAAAAATGTCAGTCAGTTACCCGTGGAATTGCCCAGCTACAGCTCTTTGCTTAATTCAGTGGTTACTGAACTTTTTCAGTGGGGGAGTACTTTTTTTTAAGGCGAAGGAATCTCGGGGAGCTCTAGACCTAGAAGTTTTCTAGAATATCAAGACAGAAATAACTGTGTTTACTATATGGAGCTATGGAAAAGGAGGCTTTGTTCAGAGGCATATCCAGTATTTTTATTTTATTTTTTTATTCGGTAGAGATAGAGGTATCCAAAGATTTTTTAAACGATGTATATTTATTTTTTAATTTAATTTCAAAGTTCGACTTTAAAAAAATGGCGTGAAAACAGTATGTGACGAGCAATTCTCGCCATTCAATCCGAAACATTTGTTAAAATAAACCTATTAGGATTCAAAGCGATCGTTGATTTTCACTTTTAGGGCCAATATGGCGATAAGAAACAAGTACAGAGGGATTGTCGATTTTTAGTTTAAAATATTGAATAGACTAATATTTTTAAAAACTTTTCTTGTCGATTTTTGACTTTAAAAAAACATTTATTTTATTGGAAAATGCATTTTTTCCTGTTTTCAAAAAATGCAGGTATTGCCCACTTTGTGAGACATTAATGGTTTGGAACAGCGTTTCTAAAAAATCCGTTACTTCCATGTTACTTCCTTCGGCCAGAGGGGGCAGGGAGGGACAGCTCTGCCTCCCCCTGAGTCCTGAGTAATTTACTTTACTTTTAGCTAGGTTACTTATGCAATCTCACGCTCATCCCTATAAAAAATAATTAAATTCAAGTTCAATGCCTTTAATAAAATGGTAGAAGTGTTCGTTGGAAATTTTTTTAAATAAATTCATTTCCCTCAATATTGACCTCTGTATTAGCTTAAAACTAAGAAAATTTTGGATTTTTAGCATTGCCTACTTTGCCTTTTTCAAACTTAGCAGATTGAATGCAAAATTAAAAGAATGCTATAAGAAAATTTTTGTACCCGACATCTAGGGAATCTTGTTATAGGACTAAAGAAAGTTTAACCTCCAAGAATGGTTTACAGGTTGCAAGCCCTCTTGTCCCCCGTAATTAAAAGCTACTAGACTAAGTTATGAAATATGGTTATAAAAACTACGATTATAGTCAAACTGTAATTAGAAAAATATTTCTTATGGAGGGGGACTAATATAGGAGACAAATTTTAGAGACTTATTTTAGGGGGAAAAGCAGTCTCTAATGGCTTCGGAAACATGATTTTCCCTTAAAAAAATTTTTTTTTCAAAAAGTTGGGAGGGGGCATTACCATTACCCCCCAATACCGCCTGAAATCCACCCATGATGGTTCCCTCCCCACCTTTTTTACACTATATGCCTCGCATTTAGGGAATTTTTCCATCGCTCCCTTTTTTCCTATTTTTCCATTGTATTTGATGTGCTACTCTAAGAGTGTCGGTCGAACCTCTGTGGGTCGAATAAAATATACCACACGAGGACTTTTGTAAATTTACAAAAAGTAATTTTTAAAAGTTAACTCTTTTAAAAATCAAAAGTAGAAACTCACTGGTATGGCTTCCTTTCCTTGTTCAGGGAAATTACAATATTTAAGTTCGGTCTTTGGCACAGAGTATACAATACAGGATGTTTCAGTTTCAGATAAGTGTTTCATAACTTCTGGAAGAGGTAGTGCACACCTAGAGGACTCAGAATCACCCAGGAATGGGTGGCCGGAAATGCACCTTTAACGACCTAGAGACGTTTGTAATGGGACGTAGAGCATGGGAATCTCCAGTGGAAATTTAATCATAGCCTTTTAAAATTGGAAATCGTTAAAAATTAAAATCGTCCAATTCCGAATTTTTATATAAACCAATAAGGTTATGTGTCAATTTCCACTGGGAATTATACAACTTCCCATGCCCGCTTATAAGAACCCCTAGTTCGTTAGGGGTGTATATCCATCCCCCTATTCCAAGGTGAGTCTGAGTCAGAGGTTTTTATAATTTGATATAGTGCGCATGCGTCTCAAAGAAATACCATTTTATACTAATAAGTTTTAAAGTTACTGGATCCCCGCTGGAGCAGTGGTAGGATGCTAGCCTAGCATGCGGCAGTTCGTGGGTTCTATCTACAGTTATTATTTTATTGAAATTTCCAAAAACAGCAAACATTAAAGTATAGAAACCTTGTTGGCATTGTTGAATATGCGGTCCATCTCCATAGACGCTAATGGCACCTTTTAAAGTATTGATTTTCCCATGTTTGGACCGCCTCCCCTATAGCTCCACCTCCCTCCTGCTACGTCACTGCCACTCTCCCACCTAAAAAAGGCAATGGAGGGAAAAGAGCAGCGCCGATTAAATTAAAATGCAAAACCTGATAGCACTGGCGTATATAGAAATTTATTTCGGGAGGGGCCCGAAATTGTTTCCCAGCCCCTCTCATGTATATGTAACTTTTTTCAGTATATTCTTAGGCAGAATTTGCAACTTAAAGAACTTAATATTAAAAAGTTATGATGTATTAAGTTGCAATTACAAAAATTGGAAATTAATTTTTGGAAATTAGACTCTAAAAACCAGGTTTTTAACTAATTTTGGTACCCCTAGTTAGAATTTTGGATATAAATTTTCAGGTAAAATTTGATGAATTTAATGAAAAAGTTATAAATAATATAGTTTTAAGTACAGAAGGGGATATATGGGGGTCATCCCCCAGAAAAAGTTTGGAGATAAGATCCTAAAACCAGGATTTCAACTTGGTTTTGATACACTTTCCGAATTTCAGACATACATTCTCAGGTAGGATTTTGAACTTTTTGTAAAAACGTTTTGAATAATAAAATTCCAAGCACTCTAAAGGGGGGTTTGGGGGTCCTCCCCCAGAAAAATTTTCAAAATTTGACCCTAAAAAACAGGGTTTTAACTTGTTTTGGTACACCAAGTCAGAATTTCGGGGGGGGGCCAGGGCCCCTTCGGCCCCCCCCTTATATACGCCACTGCCTGATAGAAGTTCCATATCCAATCAGGAATCACTTTCGCATTTTGCTTCTTCTCATTGGCAGCTAATCTGCGAGCTCTGTTAGCTCTTTACTCAGTGGTTTTTGGCTTTCCCTCAGAGAAAAATCCTAACAGAGGGTCCAAAACGAGGCGCAAGTTCAGAATTGCGTGTGCGCCAAGTTTTTAGCGTTAAAGATGACTAATATGATAACCCTAACTCATGTTAAAAGAGTCATTTGGCTTCTAAATGTGCCGCTAAACAGCCAAAAATCGCCAAGCATACGCAACTCTGAACTTGCACCCAAAACGATATATTCAAAAGTTGGATGGGTTTGAGAGCGCCACGATGAACTAAATGATTGACAGAGAGATCAAACCTGTGATTGGCTGTCACGCAATCTTCTATTTTCGAAGGAGAAGGAAAAAGTTTTTCTCAACCAATCAGGCTTTTCCGTCCCGCCTCTCGTGACGTTGATGCGATCGCAACGCCGAAATAGCCCCAAACTCATCCTTCGATTTCCAATTTCCAATAGCGCCTATGGCGACGGACTCTCTGTTCTAGTACTCTGTGGGCTTTCCATGTGATACGATTGAAACGAAGTGAAGAACGCGTTTGTTTATGAGTAGATGGTTTTCCGTTTCGGTATTGAGTTTAATTAATTTTTAAGGTAGAGGTAAATATGTTAAATCTTTTTGATATATTTGAAAAAGTTTTCATCAAGAGGAACTTATTTCTTTGATATCGATCCTAGTATTTTTTTAATTGACAATCGCGTATCCTGTAAAGTGTTGTTTCAAAGCTCCTCCCCTTTACTATTGATAATTCCAATTGTTTTCATACAGAAAGCCGAACATTATAATACCTAATAAACACACTATATTTATGGCATTGTAAATATCCTTTTAGCCGTACCATGCATTTTTATTCCGATGTTTTTAGTTTATTTATAATTTTTTCCTTACAGTTTTGTTGTAATTAATAATGTAGTATAGTTTTAAAAAACGCACTCCTAAATCGTGTGGTTGTTTTACAAACATTTTAAAGGTTAAGAATTATTTTAAGATTTAATGTAGCTGTAGAAAGAGTCCTCCAACTGCCATGTGTTTACTTACAGCTTAAATGATGACTGACAAACAGGAGATCTAATAATTGCTAATATTATTAGATCTTAAAGTAACAACAATTCATTAGATTATTATTATAGAGGGTTTCCAAATTTTATTGTAGATCTAGATTAATTGACAACATAAATCATGAATTTCTGTAAGAAATAGAAACTTGAAGGTTAAAATTTTTAAAATAAATTTAAAATATTCATACCCAATGGCCATTCAGCGATCGTCAGATTCATCAGCACAGTTAACGAGCTTAAATATTTTTTTTGAGTATAGCAGCATAGTTAACATGCTATTGCGTTAATGACCAAAATATCATGCTTTTCTTATATTCCTGAGGATAAAGGTGTTTCTAAAAATTAATAGTTCTTGCATTCTTGCATATATTATCCCGTGGACTGTGCCCCTGAAACTGAAAACCCTTTCAAAGTCCTTTGACTTTTCTACTACTGTGCCGCTGAATTTGACAGTCGCTGAACGGTCGACAGGATAATATGCAAGTACCAAATTAATAAAGGAAATGGTAAAATAATATAATATTCACTATGTTACATGCTATTCTGTCCTGAAATAAATTTATAATTTTTTTTGCAGAGAAAGGACTACAGAAATGATCCCTGACTGGTTGTGAACTACTCTTTAGATCATGTGTACCCCATCAGTAACTTTGAGGTATGTTGCTATCTTTTGTGCTCGATGCCCCAAAGTGTACTTGTCATTTTCTAATCCTTGGGAGTTAAAAAAAACAGTGATGCAGGCTATAGGTTTATTACAAACTGCATTTGCCTTACTGCGGACCTGTAAAAAGTGCCCGAACCTACGAACCTGGTTCGGGGGAAGCCCCTGCCAGCTCCATAGGAGCAATACATAAGGTTTAGGCAAATTTTTTAGGTTCAGGGGAAGGTTACAACTTTTTCCAGGTCCACCTTACTGCCTACGTTAAATTAGACAAGAAAGTCATTATACTTTTAATTTCTAGTATGTAGCATATAATATTTTATTTTTGCTATTTGCTTGGTATAGAATTAATTTTGAAAAAGAATGACAGAAAGGACAGATCAAAAAGGTTTACTATTTATGCAGTATAACCTCTGTACCACATCCCCGCCTCATAACCCCTGTTAGGACAATCAGTAATAAAAGTAGCTACAGATTGTTTTATCTTAGTAAGTTAATTCATTGTAACGATAGTTCATTAAACAACCGTGTATTTGTTTCAGAAGGTGTCGTTCAATCAAGGTTATACTGTATTTAGATTTTTCTTTTATTATTATGCTAATTTTTTCGTGTCTTTTTCCAATTATTTTATAACTTGGTTATTGTTAACAAAAACTCAATAAAAGTAGGACTTGACTGATTATTATTGTTATTTTTACTTTGAATATGTTAATGATCATTTTCAGCAATTTAATATGTTTAATTTTTAACTGCAAGTGTTTTTTTGCTAAACTTTAAAACCTTGTTTTATTTGATTTAGTTCCTTAAAAAACGAGGATACAGGTATTGATATATCTGTTCCCCGTTATAAAGAAGAAGAAGCACCACTTGGAGGCATATCTATTTTGTTTGAAATTGCAGTTTTAACCAAATTAGATTTATTCAAAACAAGACTGCATAAAAGTGGGGATGTTGTTCATTTTACTGTAAGTATGCTTTCAGCAATTTATTCAATTAACACCAGTTGTTTAGTAATTATACTTTTTTTTCTGCTGTTGAGAATTGATAAGTTATTTTCTAGGTCATAGATAGAAAGCTAATTGGTTTAAATACTAGTTTATTAATAGCAATAACAATAACTGGTGAATATTTATACATTTTGTTTTATGAATTATTATTTATTATTATTATTAGTTATTTTGTTTTTATGAATAGTTAGTTTTTTTGTATATTATCCGTTAACTGTCAGTTTCAGAGGCACAGTTGATGAGCTTTGATTATACACTAACACAGTGACACGGTCGAGGGTTATAAGGCTAAGTGCGCACTAGATACTTTTGTCACGGCGACAGTGACAAAATTATCACCCTGGCTATTGCAAGAAGCTAGAACACGCGCATTAGGCAATGAGACTCTTGGCCTATTGCCAAAAATCTACCATAGAAATGCATTGCTCTCTGGTAACCTAGTGTTTATAGTCGCCGCAACAGAAGTCTCTAGTGCACGCTTAGCCTTACATTAATACCATTTTTTCATACAGCCTTTCATTTCATACTTTTTCTTTAAAATATTTTCTTGAGATATTGATCCTAAAATCCCAATTTCTTTGACTTCTAACTTGTTCTATTTTTTGTTGATGTTCCAATTCCATGGCAGTTAAATTTGTTGTTAAATCTATTTTATACTAAAGCCAGAATATTATTGTTTTGTTTTGAAAATAACTGTTTTTCTCTTTAAATTTTTTTATATCTTCAGATATACAAAGCCTACCGAGAAATTGAAGACTTGTATAATAAGCTAAATAAAAAGTACCCCAAAGCAGGTCTTCCTCCTGTTCCTAAAGCTAGTACTGCAGGAAAATACACTTGTGAAGAAAGAGTTGAAGCTTTAAACACATTTATGAGTGCCATAGCAAGATGTATTGAAATTTGCCACTCATCAATTTTCACCCAGTTTATAGGTATGAATTGTTTTTCCTCCCATTTTTTTTAGATCAAAAGGTTTTTTGTTTCTCAATGTAAGCGTTTAAAGTTTTTATCAAATTTAACTTTCTGTTGACTTTTTATTTATGTTTGGTTTGGTGATCTGTTGAGGGAAGATTTTACTGGTAACAGTTGCATTTACAATGCGTAGTTTATTTAAAACTTAACAACACACAAACATGCCACATGAACAACCATTGAAACACAACCGAATCCTAATAATACTATCCTCTCAAACCACTAATCTTTACAAAATATACAACAAGGTACGAGGCTATTTTTACAAAAAATATGAAAATGTGATCTGTGCATTAACTATGTTCTTTATGTATAGACAAAATGTACTTTTCTTAACTTGAAAAAACATCTCATTGATTGAATCAATGATTTCTTCATACATAAAATCGCTCGCTCCTTTCAACAAGGTCATATCTCAAAAATCGACAATTTTTAGTTATGACTGTTTTTAGAAAGCCCTGAAAAAGTAATATAGCCCTGAAAAATCAAAATATCTTTAGGCTGTATAGTAAAAAATTTTATATGTTATTTAATATTTATATTTAATGCATTTCAATCTAACTTTAAACTTCCAAATCACTTTCCTGAAAAATAAGGTTTTTTGAGTTCTGACATTTTGAAAGGAGTGAGCAAAATGTTATTGATTTTAAAATATTATAAATAATCTTTTGTTTGGTGTCTGTAAATTCTGTGTTCACAAATTTTTCATATTCCAAATCACTTAGTATACAATATTTTCCTATGTTTTATTTAAAATATTTTATAAAATTTTAAATACATTTTGTCTTATAGAAAACAGGTAATATAAGTCCAATTATTCTACATAAATATTCTTTTAGTAATTCAGACTATTCTTAATCAATGAGGGGACAAATTAGTCTTAAAATCTTAAAAGGTTTCCTTTAGTTTTTTTTTAAATTTTAAATAAGTTTGTCATGGAATTAATTTCTTTATAGGTATCAATTCCCATAGGTTACCTTCCTTCACCCTCCCTAAATCTGAATCCGCTGATGGTTCAGAATTAAATATCGATAACCTTGCTCAAGAAATAAAGCAGTCTCAAGTTGAAAAAGAAACTTCAGATGAGACTGATGAGTTATTTCCCAAAATGAAAAATGTTTCTACTGTTCGAGAACAGCCAACTCTGACAGTAAAAAAAGTTGACCTCTTTGAGGAGGAAATTTCATCACACAAAGACAAATTAATTTCAAGTACCTCTAAAGGGTAAGTTTTAAGTTGTTTGATTATTAAATTATCAAAAGTATCCTATAAATCAGTGGTCTCCAACCCCCGGTCCTCGGAGCGGTCCCGGTCCGTGGATCAAATGGTACCGGGCTGCAGGCCGACCATTTCATTTAAAATGAATTTAAATTCCTAGTTTTATACTCCAAATTAATGGATGAAATGAATTATAAATAACTTTATATTTATTTTTTGGTGTAACTGTATTTTATTTTGAAAGCATATTTAAATACAATTAAATTAAAATTAATAAATCAAAATAATCTAGAATTTAAACTATCAATGCCCCCCCAGCAGTCCGCGGTAAAATTATCAAACGTTGACCGGTCCGTTCTGGTAAAAAGGTTGGGAACCACTGCTATAAATGATTAAAAACCTTTTTGGATTTTTTAAAAAGAATTAAGAAGAATTAAGTAAGAAGAATTTTTAGTAACTTTAAGAAGAATTTAAGTAACTTAAGTAACTTTAAGAAGAATTTAAGTAACTTTATACAGTGCCAAAATTTTAATCCTCAAAAGAATGTAATAAAATTACATTTATAATACCTTTTTTACAGAGGACTATTTGATGACTTTGAAGATGATGATTTATTTAGTTCAAAGCCTTTAGAAAAAGAGAAAAAGAATATTGTGGTAGAAAAACCAAAAGAAATTCCAGCTGTTACAAAAAAAACGGTAATACCAAAACGAAAAAAGGAGACTTTTACAGAAGAAGTTGATGACTCTGAAATTATACTACATGACAGAAAAATTGGTAGGTAACTAATTTTCAACTAAGATGTCAGAACACTTTAAGATGTTTATTAAATTTATTAGTATTACAGACCTGCCAACTCTCCTGCTTTTGGCAAGTCTCCTGCTTTTTTGTTAAAACTACTGCCTCCTGTGTTTTTATGGTGTTTTCTCCTGCTTTTTCCTCTGCACCTGGTCAATCTTAAAAAACACCATAATCACTTCTATCTAAAAAAAATCTTGGCTGTTTAAAACACCCCCTTAAAAACTAGGTGATTAACTGATTGTTTTTTTAAAAGTAAATAGCTATTGTAACCAAGTGTTTGTTAATGGTCCTTTTGTTGAGCTTCATTTTAGTAAATGTTTTTTCCGATTATTATGAACACTATGATTATGACGATAAAAATGTCTGGCAGGTCTATTATTATCCTTAAAACTTTTTTAATTCTATAATTTTTCATTAATAATTTCATTAATACATTTTTCTTACGAATTAGGTCTGAGTAAGGAGATTTAGCTACCCCTTTGCAAAGAAAGTCAGTCTTTGCAAACATAGTTATAATCATGCAAAATCAATTAGGTTTACTAACAAGAAGGGAAAACATACAATAGACTTACAGTAATGTACAATATACATAACATTTTACATACACAAACACAACTACACAGTAAAAACTAACTTGTCCCTAAATGATTAGCCTTAAAGATATTCACTATCTCAATCTCTGATAAAAAGCCAATTTGTTTTGTGAACATGGCTTTTGATATACTCTGATGGAAATGTTCCTTAAATAGTTTTTAAAACTTTATTGATGAAATTTTTTTATGTGTTTTCTGGTAATGTTACAATTCTTATGTTGGGGGTCTTATGTCTTAATAGGAGATATTCAGAATCTTTACAATGCCCATGTCAGTTATATTTTCCAAAGTTCAGAGCATAATGGTTTTATTGGATACAGGGTTAACTGACTGTTACATTCTCAAAAGGAAAAGACAAATTTTGTAAATTTCAGTTAAAAGTACCAGTTTAAGTACCCTTTAAAGTGAGTACAGACACTAAAATAATTTCATAAACTAAATACGGTTTAGGAGCTTCAGAATGTGCTTATAAGTTTCATGCGTGTAGTCTGTTCAATGGGAATAGAAGGCAACTTACGACTATTGCAAAGCAAAATCATTATTCAAATAAGTTTGACAATTTTTTTGCAAAGATGCTACTGGTTATCTTTATCCGAGTTCATTTTATACTATCAATCTATCTGTATCCAAGCAAAGCACAATGCTTTAATTTCCATCAAAATAACGATAACATTTTGTATGACAGTGACAAAATATTTGTATTTTAATATGTTTCATCCCTATGTTGTATGCTTAAAGACATTTTAAATAAATATTACTCAATTTAACACCTAAATTATACATTTATTCTGAGGAATGTTTTAAAACTTTTAATGTATTTCTGCATTAAACTTAGCATCTGAAGATCTCTATATTTCTGAACCAAAAACCAAAGAAGAATTTTATAGTGATATTCTAGTTATGCAGGTCAAAATCAATATTACTTCTATGGGTACTTCTATTATGTTTACACCAACTTCGTCAAAAATTTTTGCTTAGTGTAATTAATAGTATAAATTGATTATGAAGAAAATTTGTTCCAGGTGAGGTGTCTCTATTTAAAGAGCAAGATTTGGGTGGTTTTATCACCAAAGATGAAGAGTCGCTGTTCTTAGTTACTTCACCTAGTACAAAAAATAAGAAAAATTCTCTATTGCTTTCTGAAGAAATAATTTCACCTGATTCTGACCAAAGGTAGGTGTCTACTCTTTATCATCGAAAGTTATAAAAAATAATCTGGTGGTTATATAAAAATTTGAGGATTTTGTAAATATAGTTGCATGGGTAGGGTTTTTTGAATAAAAGCATTCTGTGTTTCATGAAGAAATGATTTTCTACTGGAGTCAATTAGTTAAAGAAAATTTGAAGAGGGTTGTATAAACTCAAGTAAATACTAATTAAATTAATTTCAATAATAATTTACTTGCTAGAGGTTCTTCCTCTTCTTCAATATTCAAAGGATTGATTAGAAAGTAAAATAACTTGGGGGTCGAATAAAATTTTTATCAAATAAATTTTTAAATTCATAACACTTTTGTCAGAAACCCAATGATAACTTTTATAAGGACATATTATAAAATGAAAATATTCCTATCCATAATTACTAACAGTTGACTTATAAACACTTAACATTAAAATATTTTAACCTCTTCTTCGACGTTTTATATTTCAATTTCTGGCCCAAAATTTTCAATTTTTTTTAATGTCTAAAATTAAAATATGTTGTATTTTGACGCTGAAAAGTGCAAACATTTTTATTTTACATTTACCGGGCCCTTTTTGCCCATTTTACAAGTGTTCAAATATTTGAAAATTCGCTTACTGATATGCAGTTTTTCCCGCAATACACCTACTTAACCATTGCATTTTACACAGTTTTTTTAATTAAAATGTTGTGAATTTATATAAAACAATATTGTTGACTCTCTGAAGTGTTTGAGATAATTATCTGTCCTTAAAAAGAAGATTTAAATATAATTTATGTAGCGCTTTCTGTTTTCATATTTTTCCTGCAATGCACCTGCATTAGAAAATCGCCCTCGACCTTTACGCTTCGTAGATCTTTACTCAGACCATTGATAGGGGTCCAGAACATCTGTCTACAAAATTTCCAGGAACTCCGAGGGGGCTATTGAGTTTCAGGGGGTCAGCAGAAGAAGAAACAGTCGTAGGAACTTTCAATGTAAGGTTCGTGACAGTTTTATGGCTTGTCAATCTCCAGACCAGTCTGGAACGCCCCTTGAATTCTTCGCATTCGTTACTGAATAGGGAAGAAGGTGGGAAAGTGCATTGGGACAAGTACAACAACAAAATAACCCACAGCGTGACTAATTAATGCGCGTCACATGACATGCGACCGTTACAGAAATGAGCCACTTTGCGTTGGACATATGACATGCATCAGCGACAGAGAAGGGGTTAAACCATCATAGCCAAGGATAAATTTGAAAACCATTAGTTCAGTTTTTCAGCTTTAACTTAGCTGATGTTTTCCACTTTTGAAATATTTATTGCTTCAGTCTCAAAATTTATGTATTCTGGTATTTTTTATTAATTATGTCATAATACCCATTAGGTTTCTGCTTTTGAATGCTTTTTTATGAAATCATTTGTAACATTAGAAAAAATAAGGGAAAAATAGATGATTTTGGGGATAAGTGCCCGAGTCTAATTCAACAGTGAACAGTAATTGTTATTCCATTATGAAAGAACAGCTGAAATTGGAAAAGCTGTCTCTAAAACTACTCGGCTGTTTCATGGTATTTGCTTTCTGCTATATTATTGTGACTGAATTTTTTTTGATGATACTGAGAATATGATTTCTTTTCTTTGATATTATATTTTACAATTTTGATTTGTCTTGAGGCAAAAGTAAATATAGTCTAAAGTAGATGACTCATCATTTCCAAGTTCATGTTTGTGTTTCAGCTGAGTAAATAGATTCAGAATGTACTGTAGTTGAGTTTATAATATGCAAGGTTGTTAAGTATTTAAATACTTAGTAACGGAAATACTTTTTAAATACTTTAAAAGTATTTAGTTACATTCGTTACTTTTTTAGTATCGAACTGGTATTTAACTACAATAATTTAAAAGTAACTTAAATCTTTGGTACTTAAGTACCTATGATGTACTTCAGTTATTTTCTAAGCCCAGAATTAAAAAAAACTCAATCCAAACATTGGAGGAGAAAACAAACACATTTTCCTGCTTTCCGCAAAGTCCGAGGCCCGAGGGGAAAAAGCGACCTCAGCGCGGGCGATTCGAATTCGACCCCTTGCCCCCTCGCAGACGGCGAGTCGGCGGTGGGGCTCGGGGCTCGCCACGCTGACAGTCCTCTATGAGAATATTTATAGCCCCCTTGTATTGACGATGATAATTGAAAGTGCCGTCATTTCTCTGGGTGGCCCTGCAGGAGATTGAACAGCCGATATGACACCGTTTTATGGCCACTAATTGGTTAGTAGTTTCTTGTTTTCACTTCCAAAGGAAGGGGGGACATTTTTACCGGTAGATCAAATTTTACGAGAAGTCGTCTTTCAGTCGCTTTTTTGTCATCAAAAAATAATAGACAAATATTTTCTCTGTCTCGCGCCGAATCGTCCCGTTCCTGCTCCCTGGATTAACATTGTTTGTTAGAAATATAATGTCCCAAAAGGAGGTAGGTTTTTTTATAATTTTTAAAAAAAAAAGTAATGAGGGGAATGAATGATGATTTATGTTTTCTTTATATTTTTATCTAGATAATTACAATTGATTTTTATGTTTTGATATTTGTTTGACATGTAGCTTAAAACTTCTCCCACTTTTGCCCAAAAGGGTTTAAATCCTTTCATTCAATCCCTACATAAGCTTTTCATTCAAGCCTTTTATGTAGTATATTCTTACAAGATTCTATAAAAAATTCACTTAAAAGTTAATTATAACATTCTTTCTTCCTCACTTTCTTGAAGAAAAACTAAAAGTAATAAAATAGTTAGACTAATATTTAACTTATTTTTCATATTTTAAAAGTGACCGAAATAATTTTCTGCTAAATATGAATATTCCATTTGGATTGAAAAAAAAAGCAAAATATCAATTAAAAGATTAATTTCAAAAATTTGATAATCGAAGAAATTATAACATAACTACAAAAGAAGTAAATTCACCTGTTTTTTTCCTTAGAAATGACATAAATAATGACACACTAAAATTGACAAAAATGGGACAAATAAAAAAATTAAATTTTTCAATTTTTTTGGCTTAAAAATGGACTTTTTTTAAAACTCCTGTTAAACACTTTTGAGGCATTTGTCGAGGTCATTCTTCGAGGTGTTTTTTTTGTGTATAATTGTGTTTTTATTAATCACCAATTATTGGTGATGAAGTCATTAAGTAGTGAATTAATTAATTTATTAAAATGAACTTATTTATGAAAATATTTTGACATTGTTTGATAAAAACTCATATAAAAATTTTTTAAATTTTTCAAACAAAAAAAATCTTTTTAAAAATTTAAATTTTAAGCAAATTGAATTTCTATGAAAAAAGTTTGTAGTAGAGGCATGTGATACATGTGTATAGACTATTTTAGTGCTCTTTACCAGGCCTCTTTGCCAGGCCAATTTTACAATAATATGTAGAGAATATGTGTGGAAATATTAAAACATTTAAGACAAAAGTAATAATAATATAAATGCTTCAATTTTTAAATAAATTAAATTTCCAAAGAAAGAGTTATCTTTACAAACTTTTAAGTTTTTAAAGTAAAGTAAAAGTAACCTTAAATTTTGAGTTAAATGTAACTTCTTTTTTAAAAACTTTAGAAATTTACTTTAGCACCTTACGTTAACAATTTAAAATTAAATATCCTTTTATTTTAATATTATGGCTTAAATAATTAACTTATTAAGTAGTCGAAAATTAAAAAATATGGAATATCGGTTGCTTCCACCTTCTTCCAGTTGAGAAAACATCATTCTCTCAATTAAGTTTTAATTCAAGTATTAAAATTTTATTTTATTAAAATTATATTTCAATTTTTTTAAAAAAAATTAAAGTAAATTTTATTAATTAAAATTAATTTTAAAATGAATTGTATTAGTTTAAATTTATAAATTGATTAAAATTTTTAATTTAATTTAATTATTTATTAATTTTTTAATTTATTCGATTAAATTTTATTTTTTAAATAATTTTAATTTTAAAATTTGCGGGTGAAGTAACTGAAGGTAGTCTTAAATACTTTTCATATACTCTATTTGTACTCTATTTAGTTACTTTTTTCGGGTATTTGTACTTAATACTTAGTTACTTTTTCTGAATACTTGTATTTGTACTCAAATACTATTTCAAAGTAACTTTAACAACCTTGATAATATTTGACTTAAATGTCATCAGTCAAGTAATGAATGGAGATTTGGGAAACAGTATAAAATGTGTTGATGTATAATATTTGATGGAATATGCGTTTTAGGATGATTATGTATAATATATGGTTTTAAAATGTTACAGGAATATGTATGTTAAAGCTTCTCTTAATGCTACTGTAGAAAAGAAAGTACAGTCGACTCCACTTAACCCTCCGTCGGTCGCAATATTAAACTGACGCGTTCGGTCGCAATGTGCCAAAACGTACAATCGAAATAATCGCAATTTTCCACCTTTTAATTTCAATGATAGTCTTAAAAACACTAAAAGATATTCGCAGTATTATTTAGACATAAAAAATATGATATATTTGTTCTAAATAATTAAGTACAAAAATTAAAGATGGCATAAAATTAAACTTAATCAGCGGGATAAATATTTCAATATCTTACTCAATAAATATACTTAATGATGTGAAACCTGAGGGATATTAATTCTAAGTTATTGTTTTTGAACTCATGTACAACTAATAACCATTCACAAACAAAAATATCACTGGTAATACTTGCAGGTCCTAGGCTGGGCAAATTGACCGCTGGCAGTCCCTTTAGCTAATGTAAAATAACTCCAAAATACATTATTTTACCTATAAACTGTGAGCTTACAGGTAGTAAACGTAGATTTGCATATTGCATGACATTGTTTTTGGCTAGGTAAGTGGATAAGGTACGATTTTGTAGGTGAATGTTCAACCGCTATAAACCAAAAATAATTATAAAAATTACATACATATTAAGGCATTCTTCTTAGTTTTTTAAACAAAAGATAAAAATTATGCGAAAATCGTCGTTTGCGGTCTTTTTTTCAAACCGTCATTTTGAAAAGAAATAATATCACCAAAACTGCTAAAATCATACATTATGTTCATAAATATACCTAAATCAAAATCCCTTTTGTTTGAAATCTCCACCTATTACCAGTTTTTCATAAAAAATTTTCAAACTCGAAACTTTGTAAAAAGTAACAGAACTTTTGGGACAACCCAATATATCAGAATTTGAATAAAAATATGGAAATAATAAGTATATAAATTCAGCTAAAAATAGTATGATACTAACTTGATACTAGTTAATTTTCTTTAAAAGGACTCTTAACAGGACAATGTCACGGGTCACAGACCTCCTATATTTCCTATAAATCCTATATTTTTGAAAAATTAGTAAAAACCTCCTATATTTTGAAAAGCCTCCTATATTTCCTATATTTTTGCTTTGTGCACTAAAATTCGCACTGAAAACATTCCAATCCCTAAAGAACAGAGAAGTTTCTCTCATAATCCCTAGATTTTTTTACTTAGCATATTATTTCCGAGAAAAAAAACGATTTAAAGCGGAAAAATCGCGATTTTTAAGCACGTTTCGTGCCTAGTTGAAGTCGGCTTTTTTTTGCGTTGTGGAAAAAACAACTCAACAGTGGCTAAAAGCCATCAAGTCCGTTGTTGTTGTTTAGGATCACATACCGCAGAAAAGTTGAAAAATAACGATTTTTCGCGTAAGTACTGTTTTTCCGGCATCTTGTTGAAGTTGGCTTCTTTTCACATTGTAATTACGATGCAGAAAAGTATTTTAGCGTTTTCAGAGTCAGAGGAGCCCAATAAGTAGTGATACCTCTCACATCGCGTTTTTATCGATTTTAGTCAGTGTTATCAACTAATTTTTCTTAAGGATTTCCTTAGCCCTAAGTTGTAAATTTTTACTGATAGATCACTTTGATAATAATGCAGTCTTTTTTAAAAATATTGTTCGATTATAAACTGTTTCAGATATGATATCAAGGGGATAAAAGGGAACCCCCCCCCAAAAAAAAATCGTACTAGGTGTCCAAAACAAGGGAACCCTGGTTTTTAGGGTCAAACTTCCAAACATTTTTCTGGGGGAGGACCCCCGGACCTCCCTTTACACTTGGAACTTCATGATTCAGCACTTTTTTTAATATTATGCTAAATCTTAAAATTAAATACCAAAAAGTAAGTTAACCATTTTCGATTTCCTCTTCTATTCTTTTTGATTGCAAACAAGATTTTTTGACACTCCTATATTTTATTTTTAAAAATCCTATATTTTTTTGAGATGTCACTGCTACCCCTGCAATGTTTTTTTTCAATGTGTTCAGGTTCACCTTTTGTAGCCCAAATAACGTTCAAATGATAATCTCTTGGGGTTCTAATCTAGTTCTCTCTCAGTGCTTTATAGCATAACATGAACATGAATTATTTTAGGTTTATTTTTAATGATATTGATGTATTGAAGCGAAAATTTTTGAAACTTCAACTTATTCAGTTTTAATTTGTTTTTAAACCTAACAGATTTAATGAATCATCAAGTAAAGAAAATCTAATAAAGTTAAAGCCAGACACGGCCTTGGCAGTCAATAATCAGATTGGTGACTTGCATGCAAGCGTGTATAAAGGGTCTGGATGAAAAAAGTATGGTGTGTCCCCCTATTCACTCTAAACCAGTGTTTCCCAACATGGGGCACACGCTCCACCGGGGGGCAATATCATTTTCTAGGGGGTAATTTGAAAATTTTCAACCAAATTGCCCCCCAGGTGGGGCAAATCCAGGGGGGGAAATTAAAATAAAAACTTTTTAAAAAGAGGTTTATCAAAATCTGATCATATTATCTTATCTGATAATGTATGTCTGAAATCTGGACCAGTATGTATCAAAACCAAGTTCAAACCCTGTTTTTAGAGTTAATTTCCAAACCTTTTCTGAGGGATGACCCAAGATCTTTTTGTTTTTAGAATGCTTATATTTGAAACTTTTTTACATTAGGTTCATCAAAATGCAAATCTTACCTAAAAATTTATATAAAATTTCCCAACTAAGAGTACCAAACAAGTTAAAAACCTGCTTCCTAGAGTCAAATTTCCGAAAATTTGCTGGGGGAGGACCCCCAGACCCCCTTGGTACTTAGAACTTAATTACTCATAACTTGATTTAATTCTTTAGCATGCAAATTCTACCTTAAAATGTTCTGAAAAGCTTCATTAGACTTCTTAAATATACATAGGAGGAAGGGGCTAAGAAATAATTTTGGCTCCCTCTCAAAATATATTTCTATATATGCCACTGAGACCGGAGGGGCATGGAAATTTTAGAAAGGCTTTGGTGGGGCATGGACTGAAAAAGGTTGGGAAACACTGCTCTAAACTAAAGCATTATTTGCTAAATTCTAATGGATAGTTCCTTTATTATGAGCCATTACTTGTGAAGATACTATATTACCAATACTTCTCCGAAACGTGTCTATCAGATTCGCCTTTTAGATTAAACGAAAACGAAAATCATGTCCCTGGTTGTTTTAAAGCCCGAGATGGAGGAAGAAAGAGAAGGGCTCGTCCGCAATCAATCAGCCGGACATTAGCGGACGTATATTATTTTTT